>OX335670.1:21397330-23797330 GCA_946894065.1 Acleris literana
TCCTTTTGTAAGTCAAAAACCCCTACAGACTGGACTACTATAGCACATTTAATTTATGTTGACATTTATATTTACAATGGCCTCTAAAAGGTTTGAAACTACCTTGTCTTCAGGTCTAGGTGGAGTGCGTTATGTCCCTCCGGGCTGGGACGACGCTCCCATAGAAGAGTTAAACGCACTCAACAGACAGCTCGTCGAAACGCTGCGGGCCACCGACGGCGCTTTCTCGTGTGGAGAGGGCGTGGACAACCAGGCGTGTGTGCGGTGAGTATTATACAGGACTTTTCCAGATTACCCATCTTACTTCGATATCGTTATCATACTGTTGACGTTGTAACACGGCTTTTCTACGACGTTAAACAATATTGTTTTTGACGTGTTATGGTGTTGTGTTCAACACTGTCAAGTAAATAAGAGCTATAAAATCGTTGACAATACGATAACACGTAAAAAACAATATTTTTGGCGTCGTAGAATAGAGCTACTCTTATTCTAGTGATAGAAAAATCTGTCAACGTCAATAGCGCAATCAGGGGCCTGTTTTATAAAGCTACAAATTAAAATTTACAGGTTACAAGTTTGCATTTGACACAACCTCGACCAATGACGACCAGCCATTAGAGCAGTGTTACCAGTTTAGACCTGTAAAATTGTAACTTGTAGCTTTATAAAACGTGCCCCAGGTTGTAGAAAAAAGAAGGGCTAAACCGAGTTAGAATAAATCCCACGGGGATGTGGACTGAATGAGATCAAATTAGCAATTTTTAATGAAACTGCCATGTGAGTTCCGACGTCTATATTGTTAAATTTTATTCTTCGATAATCTCGTACACCTATTAAGACGCAGTGAATAAATATTAATTTACTTGTATTTTTCAATCCATTAAAAGAAAAGATGATTTTTAATTATCCCTGAAACTGTTCCATTATTTGACATATTTTTGTTTTAAAATTATTGACGGATTATTGCTTTTGAAGCCGAAGGGCATGGATTCTACCATACCGTAAACCGTTTACGTATTTTAGTCCCTTGTGACACAATCTACTGCAACGTGACCTTCGCAGGTTCGGCATGGTAACGGCAGACACGGATATAGAAGAACTATTGGAACTGGTGGTGATGGCTGGAAAAGAGGTCGAAGAGAGCTCAAAAGCAATGACTAATATGACAGAAGTATTAAAGAAAGGTACGTATTTTGTATAGCTATTTCACTAAATTCTAAATCAATGGAACTTGTGGAAATTGCAATCAAACCTTTCGGTTAACTTTTTTTACAAGCATTTTCGCACTAGCTCATCAAACACTGTTAAATAATTGTAACGTGGAACTTTGGCTAATCGTTAACTACGATTTGATAATAGTAGTTTATGTGACGGTTGCGTAATGACAGGAATTACAACATGAGTGTGGTATATGAAACGAGCCGCAAGGCGAGTTTCATAATCATACATCGGAATTTTCGGTGCGGGAATGATTTGAGAAAGAATAGAAATAAACAGATAGTTTAGTCTGAGAAAAATCATATTATGCCTAATGAATAACTACCTCTCTGCGAATTTACTCTATGATATATTTTTATTTGAATTAATATAGTACTTTAATTTTACTACCAAGCCTTATAAGATAATAATAAAAATAACTTTAATTAACTACCTGTACTAAATTTAGTAGTTGACGCGATTTTCAAAATAAATTATTAATATTTTTTCTATATTTGGAACAGTTAATCTGCGGCGTCTTGCTGTAAATATCCATTTCAAGGAACTGGACGATCTTTCCACGTCGGAAGTTGTAATAGGTGTATATTTACATTTTTTTAAAAGGAATCAATTGTAACAATTCGTTCATAGTTTTTAGTGTGCTATAACCATAATTCTTATTTAAAACCAACTTCAGTTTATTAAAAAATATTTTTCCTTTTACGTTTAAGTTTATTTTGGAAATATTTTGATAGGTTTTATGAACTATTTTTAAACTATCGCTGATGGACAGACTAGACTGCACGGCATGACAATATGTTTCTAATCTAATGTCAATCTAGACGTCCGATATCTATGAACTATTTGCTACTTATTTAAAGTAGTGACTTAACAGAAGAGGTTGATAATGACTGGCCATTATAATATACATGTATATGTATGATTTATTCCAGTATGTTTTTTAAATGAATTATTCATAAGGTAGAAACTAGCTAGAGTACATTCTGTTTTTAAGTCAATACCTACTCTTTGGGTAATGACAATCATTCCTTTTCACACACCCGATGTATGTTCATAATAGATCACACGAGTGTTGTAATGCTAATTACGCAGAGTCTCGCACAATACTTTATCTACTCACATATTATAAGTAATCTAAGATGGGTTCAGAAGCCGAATATACATATACTTACCCATGACGGTGCAAAACAACCACATAGTTTTGATACATTCTCCTACAGAAACCGTGTCCCCTAGACAATAATTATACCTACTATTTAACATAATTGGCCCTGATACAAGTACTCTGTTCGACCTAGCATTCTAACTTCAGCACTCTATCAGCTATCATAAGAACCTTTATTATGTGACAGTTTGTATGAATTACTATTGTTTGTTCTTCTGTAGAACCGATTCACTCTACTGGTAATTACTTTCAACTCTTCATTACTACAGGCATAGAAGCCGCCCAAGCGGACCTAGAACGTGAGAACGCGCACCGACTCTGGCAGGAAGGGTTACTCCGGCGCGTCCCAGTAGTGGGCCGCGTGGTGGACTGGTGGTCGCCGGCCGCCGTGCCGCCCGCGCCCGGCCGCCGCCTGCACCTGGCGCACGGGACCCTGCAGCCCACCACTGACGTATACAGGTACGACATAGACGAGGGTCCCAGCAGTGGGCCGCGTGGTGGACTGGTGGTCGCCGGCCGCCGTGCCGCCCGCGCCCGGCCGCCGCCTGCACCTGGCGCACGGGACCCTGCAGCCCACCACTGACGTATACAGGTACGACATAGACGAGGGTCCCAGCAGTGGGCCGCGTGGTGGACTGGTGGTCGCCGGCCGCCGTGCCGCCCGCGCCCGGCCGCCGCCTGCACCTGGCGCACGGGACCCTGCAGCCCACCACTGACGTATACAGGTACGACATAGACGAGGGTCCCAGCAGTGGGCCGCGTGGTGGACTGGTGGTCGCCGGCCGCCGTGCCGCCCGCGCCCGGCCGCCGCCTGCACCTGGCGCACGGGACCCTGCAGCCCACCACTGACGTATACAGGTACGACATAGACGAGGGTCCCAGCAGTGGGCCGCGTGGTGGACTGGTGGTCGCCGGCCGCCGTGCCGCCCGCGCCCGGCCGCCGCCTGCTCCTGGCGCACGGGACCCTGCAGCCCACCACTGTCGTATACAGGTACGACATAGACGAGGGTCCCAGCAGTGGGCCGCGTGGTGGACTGGTGGTCGCCGGCCGCCGTGCCGCCCGCGCCCGGCCGCCGCCTGCACCTGGCGCACGGGACCCTGCAGCCCACCACTGACGTATACAGGTACGACATAGACGAGGGTCCCAGCAGTGGGCCGCGTGGTGGACTGGTGGTCGCCGGCCGCCGTGCCGCCCGCGCCCGGCCGCCGCCTGCACCTGGCGCACGGGACCCTGCAGCCCACCACTGACGTATACAGGTACGACATAGACGAGGGTCCCAGCAGTGGGCCGCGTGGTGGACTGGTGGTCGCCGGCCGCCGTGCCGCCCGCGCCCGGCCGCCGCCTGCACCTGGCGCACGGGACCCTGCAGCCCACCACTGACGTATACAGGTACGACATAGACGAGGGTCCCAGCAGTGGGCCGCGTGGTGGACTGGTGGTCGCCGGCCGCCGTGCCGCCCGCGCCCGGCCGCCGCCTGCACCTGGCGCACGGGACCCTGCAGCCCACCACTGACGTATACAGGTACGACATAGACGAGGGTCCCAGCAGTGGGCCGCGTGGTGGACTGGTGGTCGCCGGCCGCCGTGCCGCCCGCGCCCGGCCGCCGCCTGCTCCTGGCGCACGGGACCCTGCAGCCCACCACTGACGTATACAGGTACGACATAGACGAGGGTCCCAGCAGTGGGCCGCGTGGTGGACTGGTGGTCGCCGGCCGCCGTGCCGCCCGCGCCCGGCCGCCGCCTGCTCCTGGCGCACGGGACCCTGCAGCCCACCACTGACGTATACAGGTACGACATAGACGAGGGTCCCAGCAGTGGGCCGCGTGGTGGACTGGTGGTCGCCGGCCGCCGTGCCGCCCGCGCCCGGCCGCCGCCTGCTCCTGGCGCACGGGACCCTGCAGCCCACCACTGACGTATACAGGTACGACATAGACGAGGGTCCCAGCAGTGGGCCGCGTGGTGGACTGGTGGTCGCCGGCCGCCGTGCCGCCCGCGCCCGGCCGCCGCCTGCACCTGGCGCACGGGACCCTGCAGCCCACCACTGACGTATACAGGTACGACATAGACGAGGGTCCCAGCAGTGGGCCGCGTGGTGGACTGGTGGTCGCCGGCCGCCATGCCGCCCGCGCCCGGCCGCCGCCTGCACCTGGCGCACGGGACCCTGCAGCCCACCACTGACGTATACAGGTACGACATAGACGAGGGTCCCAGCAGTGGGCCGCGTGGTGGACTGGTGGTCGCCGGCCGCCGTGCCGCCCGCGCCCGGCCGCCGCCTGCACCTGGCGCACGGGACCCTGCAGCCCACCACTGACGTATACAGGTACGACATAGACGAGGGTCCCAGCAGTGGGCCGCGTGGTGGACTGGTGGTCGCCGGCCGCCGTGCCGCCCGCGCCCGGCCGCCGCCTGCACCTGGCGCACGGGACCCTGCAGCCCACCACTGACGTATACAGGTACGACATAGACGAGGGTCCCAGTAGTGGGCCGCGTGGTGGACTGGTGGTCGCCGGCCGCCGTGCCGCCCGCGCCCGGCCGCCGCCTGCACCTGGCGCACGGGACCCTGCAGCCCACCACTGACGTATACAGGTACGACATAGACGAGGGTCCCAGCAGTGGGCCGCGTGGTGGACTGGTGGTCGCCGGCCGCCGTGCCGCCCGCGCCCGGCCGCCGCCTGCACCTGGCGCACGGGACCCTGCAGCCCACCACTGACGTATACAGGTACGACATAGACGAGGGTCCCAGCAGTGGGCCGCGTGGTGGACTGGTGGTCGCCGGCCGCCGTGCCGCCCGCGCCCGGCCGCCGCCTGCACCTGGCGCACGGGACCCTGCAGCCCACCACTGACGTATACAGGTACGACATAGACGAGGGTCCCAGCAGTGGGCCGCGTGGTGGACTGGTGGTCGCCGGCCGCCGTGCCGCCCGCGCCCGGCCGCCGCCTGCACCTGGCGCACGGGACCCTGCAGCCCACCACTGACGTATACAGGTACGACATAGACGAGGGTCCCAGCAGTGGGCCGCGTGGTGGACTGGTGGTCGCCGGCCGCCGTGCCGCCCGCGCCCGGCCGCCGCCTGCACCTGGCGCACGGGACCCTGCAGCCCACCACTGACGTATACAGGTACGACATAGACGAGGGTCCCAGCAGTGGGCCGCGTGGTGGACTGGTGGTCGCCGGCCGCCGTGCCGCCCGCGCCCGGCCGCCGCCTGCACCTGGCGCACGGGACCCTGCAGCCCACCACTGACGTATACAGGTACGACATAGACGAGGGTCCCAGCAGTGGGCCGCGTGGTGGACTGGTGGTCGCCGGCCGCCGTGCCGCCCGCGCCCGGCCGCCGCCTGCACCTGGCGCACGGGACCCTGCAGCCCACCACTGACGTATACAGGTACGACATAGACGAGGGTCCCAGCAGTGGGCCGCGTGGTGGACTGGTGGTCGCCGGCCGCCGTGCCGCCCGCGCCCGGCCGCCGCCTGCACCTGGCGCACGGGACCCTGCAGCCCACCACTGACGTATACAGGTACGACATAGACGAGGGTCCCAGCAGTGGGCCGCGTGGTGGACTGGTGGTCGCCGGCCGCCGTGCCGCCCGCGCCCGGCCGCCGCCTGCACCTGGCGCACGGGACCCTGCAGCCCACCACTGACGTATACAGGTACGACATAGACGAGGGTCCCAGCAGTGGGCCGCGTGGTGGACTGGTGGTCGCCGGCCGCCGTGCCGCCCGCGCCCGGCCGCCGCCTGCACCTGGCGCACGGGACCCTGCAGCCCACCACTGACGTATACAGGTACGACATAGACGAGGGTCCCAGCAGTGGGCCGCGTGGTGGACTGGTGGTCGCCGGCCGCCGTGCCGCCCGCGCCCGGCCGCCGCCTGCACCTGGCGCACGGGACCCTGCAGCCCACCACTGACGTATACAGGTACGACATAGACGAGGGTCCCAGCAGTGGGCCGCGTGGTGGACTGGTGGTCGCCGGCCGCCGTGCCGCCCGCGCCCGGCCGCCGCCTGCACCTGGCGCACGGGACCCTGCAGCCCACCACTGACGTATACAGGTACGACATAGACGAGGGTCCCAGCAGTGGGCCGCGTGGTGGACTGGTGGTCGCCGGCCGCCGTGCCGCCCGCGCCCGGCCGCCGCCTGCACCTGGCGCACGGGACCCTGCAGCCCACCACTGACGTATACAGGTACGACATAGACGAGGGTCCCAGCAGTGGGCCGCGTGGTGGACTGGTGGTCGCCGGCCGCCGTGCCGCCCGCGCCCGGCCGCCGCCTGCACCTGGCGCACGGGACCCTGCAGCCCACCACTGACGTATACAGGTACGACATAGACGAGGGTCCCAGCAGTGGGCCGCGTGGTGGACTGGTGGTCGCCGGCCGCCGTGCCGCCCGCGCCCGGCCGCCGCCTGCACCTGGCGCACGGGACCCTGCAGCCCACCACTGACGTATACAGGTACGACATAGACGAGGGTCCCAGCAGTGGGCCGCGTGGTGGACTGGTGGTCGCCGGCCGCCGTGCCGCCCGCGCCCGGCCGCCGCCTGCACCTGGCGCACGGGACCCTGCAGCCCACCACTGACGTATACAGGTACGACATAGACGAGGGTCCCAGCAGTGGGCCGCGTGGTGGACTGGTGGTCGCCGGCCGCCGTGCCGCCCGCGCCCGGCCGCCGCCTGCACCTGGCGCACGGGACCCTGCAGCCCACCACTGACGTATACAGGTACGACATAGACGAGGGTCCCAGCAGTGGGCCGCGTGGTGGACTGGTGGTCGCCGGCCGCCGTGCCGCCCGCGCCCGGCCGCCGCCTGCACCTGGCGCACGGGACCCTGCAGCCCACCACTGACGTATACAGGTACGACATAGACGAGGGTCCCAGCAGTGGGCCGCGTGGTGGACTGGTGGTCGCCGGCCGCCGTGCCGCCCGCGCCCGGCCGCCGCCTGCACCTGGCGCACGGGACCCTGCAGCCCACCACTGACGTATACAGGTACGACATAGACGAGGGTCCCAGCAGTGGGCCGCGTGGTGGACTGGTGGTCGCCGGCCGCCGTGCCGCCCGCGCCCGGCCGCCGCCTGCACCTGGCGCACGGGACCCTGCAGCCCACCACTGACGTATACAGGTACGACATAGACGAGGGTCCCAGCAGTGGGCCGCGTGGTGGACTGGTGGTCGCCGGCCGCCGTGCCGCCCGCGCCCGGCCGCCGCCTGCTCCTGGCGCACGGGACCCTGCAGCCCACCACTGTCGTATACAGGTACGACATAGACGAGGGTCCCAGCAGTGGGCCGCGTGGTGGACTGGTGGTCGCCGGCCGCCGTGCCGCCCGCGCCCGGCCGCCGCCTGCACCTGGCGCACGGGACCCTGCAGCCCACCACTGACGTATACAGGTACGACATAGACGAGGGTCCCAGCAGTGGGCCGCGTGGTGGACTGGTGGTCGCCGGCCGCCGTGCCGCCCGCGCCCGGCCGCCGCCTGCACCTGGCGCACGGGACCCTGCAGCCCACCACTGACGTATACAGGTACGACATAGACGAGGGTCCCAGCAGTGGGCCGCGGCGTTAGGCTAGGTTATGCCGCAGGGTTCGTTACAGTACCCTAAAGGTGAACAAAGAAAGGATTTTTCGAAAATCTCCCCCCAACGGAAAGACATTGAGAGTGTAGCGGGAAACTAAGTCTACGGGTACTAAGTCGCGGCGGGTGTCCTTTATTTGTTTTTAATATATTCAATTTAATTATATTACAGATTAATCCAAAAGAAAGACACGGAGCCAGCGCCCGCACACTCGCCAGCGAAGCAAACGCAACCGGCCGAGCAATAGTCGGCCATCAATTGGCCCAAACATTCGCCAGACCAGCACCAAAGATTGTTACAATCTGTAAGTATTTCACCGAGCTTCGCCCAGTGATCAATTTGGCTCAAATGCATTGACAGCGCTATTTCATAGATTTGTAAGCACCAACTGTAGTAGAGAAATGGAATAATGCGACAACCTGTATGTCAAGAAAGATAGAATACTTATAGTCATCACATTGGTATAAAAAATAGTAAAATGCGGCTTCTTGCATAGACAGAAAGATAACAATAACAAAATATGGAAAGAAATAGCGTTATAGCACTTTCACGTTAGAAGCAAATTCGCTGCAACAGACGTTAAGCATGATATAATATAAATACAAATACGGGGTGTTAGGCAGAAGGTTGGACAAACTTCAGGGACTAACTCTGTAGGTCATACGCATCAACTTTTATCATGGGACCAACATACAAATCGCGAAAAAAAAAACAACTGTTTCATACAAACTTTGAGAGCTCAACAGCCGAAATGTATGGAACAGCTGTTTTTTGTTTCGCGATTTGGATGTTGGTCCCATAATAAAAGTTGATGAGTATCACCTACAGAGTTAGTCCCTGAAGTTTGTCCAACCTTCTGCCTAACACCCTGTATAGACATGTGACGCGGGTCTTGAGTATGTAAGGTAAAAGGCCAATATTTTTTCGCAAGTGTTCACGTTCCTTCATTACAAATTGTACGTAAACAATGTAAATTTGGCCAGGAAAATAAATATATCTATAAATTTTATTCCACTTCAATAAATATCTGCACAGGCTTAACATGCAAAGGTAAACGCCTGCTTCTTTGCCTCATTAGGACCCCAGTTCTGAGGCTAAGCGATGCGATTTCAGCGCTATTTGTTCTAATAGTTTCCACATTTTGTTATAGTTAAAGGGAAGGTCGCACATTTATTACCGTTGTACATTATCTTATCTATGATGATGATGAAGAAATCGTGTCAGGGAGGGGTTAAAATAAAAATATATTTCCCTCGGTCCTGGGCAGTAACTTCTAGATATGCATAGCTTGGCAATGAGGGCGCTGTTCAGGGTGAAGTTGGCAACATGAAATTTTACCTAAAGAACTTTTGCTTTATAGTAGTTGCCACTAGAAAATATTATGGTGCCTCCTTCACCACTTTTTAATATATTTTGCCAAGCTATAAGCTTGGGTAGTTAGTACAAATTGGCATGATATAAGGTCCCACCAAACAATGGTCGTGTTGTGATGGTGTTGGCTCAAATGTTTGTCGAATTTCCATCGCCAAACGCAATCTACCCGTATATCGATTTTAAATGGCGGTGTGATTCGACTAAAATTTAGTTTGCGCCTATGTATAAGCAATATTACGAAATACGAAAGTCAGTTGAACTGTCCAGTGGCATTTAAATATTAATATTTATAGTATTCAAATTCTAAAGCCAATAAAAAAAATGTAAGTATATTTTAAGGATCTGTGGTAAATGTGGAGAGGTTTTTTTTAAGGCTAAGTAAGACTTAATATTGTTGGCCGTTTGTCTTTCTTCCAGTTTGAAGTACTTTATTTATATTTTATGAAATATACGGTTGTCTAATTTGATACAGACTGTTAAATTATGAACATGTAATTGTATGCGTCTCATACTGATACCCTGCTGGTGAAGCATATACATTTTATTAATAATTATTATGTCTAAATGTAAAGAATTAATTGGTATCCCTTCATTTTTCATAATTTCATTTGCCATAATGATAACTGGCCATAACCTTCATTTTCCGTAATATCACATACCATAATTTTTGAATGCCATAATAATCTAGTGTCATAATATGCAACCTCCCTAATATCAGATACCATAATAACACTTTCCATAATATTTACTTTCTATAATATTCATAATCCCTAATATTATACGCCTTAACACTTCATTTGCCATAATTTCGGAAAAAACAGACCCAGACTGTATCAGTGTGTTTCAGTGGGTATAATGAAGTACTGGTACAATCTGGATTACGTACTACTATTATAATAACCGATTTTTTTTTATAGTTCTATTCTTACGACACAACAAAAAAAACAAGAAGAAGATAATACGCATTCTGAATGTTTTATAGCAAACAATTATTATGACGTTTAAAATTTATAGCATACAATTTTATAACACTTGATAATAGGGAGTATGGCATACGTATCATTATGGCACCTAACAATTATGCCAAGTGAAAATATATGAAATTCGGGCAAATGAAATTATTGCATATGAAATTCAGTCAAACGATAGAGAACCGAATTAAATTAATTTGATTTTATATTCCATATGTTTAGGCATTTAACTTAGTGTAAATAAACAAAACCACACCATATAGTAAGCCAATGGAATCAGAGCGTCATAGTTCGACAAAACCGTCTTGATTGGCTATTTAACAGAGCTACGTGGTTTGGTTTATCATTTATTTAAGTACCTAACAAATGGAGTATAGTCTAATCCGCGCTTTAAAAGTTTTGGAATTAATTTTCTCTTCACACAACTACAAAACTAGGAATGAGACTATTTTGTTAAAATCTATAACTTAATTGAAGGCTCTATCACGCTGGTCTATCTGCGAGTGTTCAGCGAGCACTAGGGAATGCTTGTAACTGGTTATAACCGGTTTTAACTGGTTATTTTCATACAAAAACTGTTAATAACCGGTTAAATTACCTAGCGAGCACGCTGCTGGCTGATAGCACGCTTGCATGTCGTCAGATAAGGCTTTGAAGTTATTTCTTTTTAAGTTGTAACCTTGTTATTGGATTTGGAAAGCAGTAGGGTATGTTGAGTGTTGACATTTCTCTCGTCAATTTTTTTTTTATGTTTTACCAATTTGCTAAAATAAATATTGCCATTCATTATACAGAGTTTCAATTAGGTAATTTTACAATACAGGTGATATAACGGGTAATTTTTTTTATCGGTGCACAAACTTTAGGGACTAACTCTGTAGGTCATACTGATCACTTTATTATGGGACCTACATCCAGATCGCTAATAAAAAAACAGCTGTTCCATAAATTTCGGCCGTTTAGCTCTCGAAGTTTTTTCGCGATTTGGATGTTGGTCCCATAATTAAAGTTGATGAGTACGACCTACAAAGTTAGTCCCTAAAATTTGTGCACTGATAAAAAAAATACCCTATATATTACGGAAAACAGGTCCGTTTTCCGTAAAATATACCATGGGATTTACAATTTGCTACCAAGTTGTGTTTTATGTTTATATCATTTTTTTATTTTACTTAAATTTGGTACATCACATGAAATTTGTTAGTATATAATATAAATGGTACTTAGTATGGAAAACTGACCTTAGGCTACTTATACGAGAGAATAAGTTCGTTTTGTATTAAAGTTACATTTCACTTGAAATGGCGAAATAAATGATGGCTGTAAAGTTAGCAAGTATACAATCTAATTTGAACCGTATTACATATTAATAAGGTTTCGAATGGGGTCTTCAAATGCTGATTCGAATATACTTACTATGTAAAAACGTGCTGTTTAAGTAGCTTTTCTATAACTTACAATAAAATATACATTTATAATAATGGTAACTATAGCATAGGATAATGAGCACGTAATTATATTATAAACTGTATTAAGAACTAAATTATTAGAGGAAAAAAATCGACTTCTCGTCCTAAAATTGGTTTAATTTGCAATGAGCATATACCTACTATTATTTATTATTTGTGTAATACACTATACATTTGAACTTTTAACTTAGTATTTTTTATTTAGTCCTTAAATAAGTATTATCATATGTTTATAATTTTGCTTTAAGATCTCATGAAAGCGAGTGACTGAAAGTTTTGAACTTGTTTCAGAAAATACCGGTTTTTGAATAGCCTTAAATTTTCAGTCGCTTCGCACTGACTCTCGACCAGAATCGTCGCAAGTGCGAAATCCGACTTATAAGTAAGGTAAAAAGAAAACAATTTTCGTCCTCAATTACCAAAACACTAAAGTACTTTTCAAAGCATCAAATTTTAAAGTCAAACTTAATAGGTTGTGGGGACATAGCTCGTAGAATTAAAAAGGTCTAAAATCGCGAATGCTCACCAAGTTGCAAACCCCTTACTGGCTAATGGGGTATCCAATCACTTCCTAAACAACATTTAACACATTCAGTGCCGAAACCCCGACTATCGCGTATTTTATGATTTCCCAGGCCGGATGACCCGATAGTCGGGTTATCTGGCCTGGCGCGATGGTCGGGGATATTTTGGTGGCCTGGCGCGATGTCTTTGTTTGGCTGGGCGGCAATGAATGTGTTAACAAACATCATTTTTAAAAACGCTTTTTTCCCGAAACTGTAAATATTTCAAGATTTATTTGAAGACCATCTTGTGTCTTTAGGTTAGGTTAGTTTCGTTTTATAAAAATCCTGAAATATTTACAGTATCGGAAAAACAGCTTTTTGTAAAATGATATGTTTGTGAAATGAATAAGTTTGGGAAACTTTTTTTAGCCAATGATGTTAAACCGGCTATTAGCCCCGTAAACAAGGATTAGAGGATTTACTCGCGTTCCCGTTTTGCCTCGCAAGTCCTTCGATCAGTGTCATAGAATTAGAAATATTTTCTTGCCGAGAAAATAATGCTATTCCGCTGTTACTCGATCTCAAAGCGGTCAACGCAGCTGCACTGCCAATATCATCCTTAAAAACCAGGAACGGGAACACAATTGAGTAAAGAGTAGATACTCACGTTCAAAAGGCCCTCTCCCTAAAAAACACTGGTACGAAAGTACCTAGGTGATGTCAGTGATGGCCCTTTAAGCTCGCAGCCACCAATAATTGTCTCTTAACTCTTTATTCGAAGATTATACGGTTATAAATTGATTGTAAAAAAAGAACGTGTTTATCATTGGTCCTTGTTCATTACAGGTTCCATCACCCTACTCTGTGGTTCCCTATGTAGGTATATCATAATTCATACACATTCGCACGCGGCCCACCTCATTAAAAAGACCCACAAAGTGGATTTTACCGATTAGCTTCGCGCCTGAAGTGCGAAAATAAGGGCCGGTACAGACGGAGTGCATTTGAACCGTAACCCAGCTGCAAAATGGGCAGTTCGAGGGCAGTTCTGATGCAGTTGATGTAACTGCATCGAAACTGCAAACAAACTGCGCACTCCGCTTAGGTTGTCTGCACGCCAACTGCAAGCGGACTGCGCAGTTGGTTTGCAGTTGCGATGCAGTTACATCAACTGCCACTCGAACTGCCATTTTGCAGCTGGGTTACGGTTCAAATGCAGTTCGTCTGTACCGGCCCTAAATTGTGCTAGATGTAAGTCCTTTCGGCACCTAAAGTCAGACATAGACCGAGTCAAGGCGCGCCGCTTCTCGTGTTTAATGTCCAGCCGTGACTGCTTTTTTAGTCGTGGCTGAGACCAAAAGGCCTTTGGCGTAACAACACTCGCAATCACAATCGTTTACATTTTGAAAATCGAAGGCTTGTCTGCATACAAAATGAAACCATTTGTTTTGTTTTGAAGCCGATCGCGATTGCGAGTGAGTTACGCGAAAGGCCTGCGGTACTGGGCAAAATAATATTTTTCATGTTTTTGTTTTCTATTTAAAAAACACCAGCCATTCCGTAAACAAAAACATATTACGTTCAATAAATTGTATTGGTACTAAAATACTAATGACTAGGTACCTATACATATCGACAATGATTAATGACTTTTTAGAAATGAAAGTAGACGCAAAGTCAACGTGACAAAAAAAACACTGAATTATCTCATATTTTTTTCCCCAAAATCCAAACTCCGGCATGAATTTGGCCGAGATTGGCAGAGACCGAGATCTGGGTCGGACATTACTATTTTTACATGGATATACATGGCAGTGTGCTCACAGAGCAGTCGAGATAAAGGCATAGATGAGTCGAGGTTAAGGCGTGTAGGAGCGAGTGGCGCGCCCGCGCCGCAACGTCGCCCCCATTTTGTCATTTCATCTCTTTCGTTTTCGTTTAATGAACTGGAACAAAGCATAGCCGCCTACGCCTCTACTTTTTACCAAGACCACGCCTCAAGCCTTTACCGTGCCGCGAGCTCTCTGCCTCAACTTTGCAGTGAGTAACTTCCCAAAGCGGAGTGCGCCGCGCCTGTCCACACCGACTATACTTAGAAACGGGAACAGTGCATAATATAATGTTTATAAGAGATTTGGCCGAGACGTCTCTGGAGGGTCTTTCGGAAAACAATAAAGGTGATATGTGATTAATTTTTAGAATAGGGCATTGAAGAGTAACTAAGGATCGAGTAATAACTTGCCCATTGTCAAAAAAGTACTATTTACATAAATTATACTATAATTGAATCAAAACTTTACACAAGGTATACGTTCAGTTGCATAACGTTTTCACGCAATGCACTGTACGTTCAGTTGTGGATAACCAGCAGACTTTACGATTCGATATAATGTCTAGTACCTGGAAGACCGAGCGTCACTCGGGTTGAAATATTAGATTGTATAACTAGGGTCTAAAATAAGCCATACCTAGTACCACGAGATGTTTATAAAATTGTTCGAGGGGTACCTAATATGGCTTTTAGACCCGAGTAATACACTCTACTTTTCACTTCGATTGTGAGAAAATAAAAACATTACCTATACAAAGGTAAAAAATTAGCAAAGATTATCCACCACAAATTCCACGGCGAAAATATTGTTTTAATTGGCGGCATGTTTTTTTAAAACTACTTTGACACAGATACAAAATATAGACGCCGCAAATAAACGCCACTGACCGTATGAGTATTTAGCGCTTGAAAGCGTTGCACAATCGATTTAATCATATTTTAACGATTGTAAAATAGGGACTAAAAAACACCTAATGTTTTGAGAAATGAATTCTGTTACCTGATTGGTCGTTTTTAATACAGCTGGTTTCTGGTTGGTTGATACCAAATACAAAGTTTTTTTTTAAAGAGTTAAATTAGTTAACGAGTATACGTACCAAAAAGAACCTACCGTTCCGATTGACAGTCGATGTGTATTGTGATTGGTGGATTTAATTTGGTGAAGTATTTTGATTGGTCAAATTAAAATGTTTTGTAAATGTCATGTAAATGTAAATCATTATATTTTCCATTTCATATTTTCCCTAGGGAAAATATGAATACAATGTATTCTCTAGGGTTTACATGTACTACTTGCTTGAGTCTCGCTTGATAAGTCTAATATGACACACTTTTTGAGCATGAGAAGTGAAAACGAAATTTCCCAAAAGATGACAACTTGACAGATCGATTTTTCGCCCCCGTAAACCCCTGTATTTCAAATTTCATCGAAATCGTTGGAGCCGTTTCCGAGATTCTGATTTTATATATATATATATACAAGAATTGCTCGTTAAAAGGTTTTAGGTAGATAATGCAAAAGGTTTTAAAAAGTCCTAAGGGTCCGGGCAAAATCGGTTTAACTCGCACAAGAGCGTATGAGATCGAGTAAAAATTGCGAACCCGAAGGCTATTTTGAGAGCCACCACACGGTACTCATCTTTTAACTTAAGGTTTATGCTCCTGTCGGTGTATTAATTGGGCTATTCTACTTCTCGTTGGTCATATTTTTTAGCCACGCTTTCACTAAACTATTTTTATTTCAAA
Organism: Acleris literana; assembly: GCA_946894065.1. NCBI lineage: Eukaryota > Metazoa > Arthropoda > Insecta > Lepidoptera > Tortricidae > Acleris > Acleris literana. Next base: position 21,413,180 of record OX335670.1, read on the forward strand.
AAACGGTAAAGTGCTGCGTTTTCTAACTTGAAACTCGAAAAGGGACGTATATAAGCTTATATTTAGAATAATCCTAATTCATAAAAAGTTATTTGTAATAACTATAAAGTGAGTAACGCAGTGGACTTTGATGTCCCCGCCTTTTCTATGGAAAAAGTGCAATTTACCACTGAGTTACCAAGATTCTTCAACAATAATTGAGTAATTTAAGAGTTGTTTTTTGAAAACCGTTAATCTTAAACATTCTAAGTTCATGTTATTTATTTATACGCGGATTCATAATTTGGTATACTTTTTTTCACGATAACAAATATGTACACTGAAAAGTAGAATGGCCCAATTGCCACTTCTCAGTTCTCTGCCATCGTTTTCATCTCTTGATACGACACGACGACATTGGCGCTCTGTCTTATTTGGCTAAAATAAGTATGCCTACGTCTTCCTCTTCCTATTTTTCCTTCTAATTTTTCCCCCACAATGTAAAAAAAAAACTGTCGTGTTGTATCAGGTGTCCTTTCCTCTTCTACATTGATTTGTTTTAAAATATGATTTTCCTTATTCACTATCTTTAAAACCTCTTCGTCCAATGTACATAAGGTGCAAGTTGTTTTTAATTTGTGGTGTTTGAAATCCACGAAGATGCGCCCCGCTCTTCAAATCAAAGATGTTGTGGTCCAAAATTCAGCCCATTCCATTAACGGAAAATGGTTGAAAATTGACCTAAACTGACACACATGTAAACATTGCATTGTTGTTAAGTTAATAAAGGTTAAAGGGTTAATAAAGTAGGGCGCTATTTTTCACCCTATATAAAACGATGGTCTGTCTGTGATTAATAGACCGATTTGGACATGTTTTTGTTTAAAGAAAGCTGGTTAAATCGGGATGATTTCTAACTGGGTTTCACGAAAATCGGTTTGCCCTTTTACGAGTTATCAGTTCTAAAAGAAGGGATCATCATTATGTCGTCGGTTTTCATCTAAATATTTAATAGTTACTAGGTACTGGGATACCGACTCTTGATATAGTGCAAAGGTCCCCCAAACTTTTCTGTCTCATCGACCACTTGGCATTTGTTTCGGTTTTAGGTGGACCCCCTGCCTACCTAATACGAGTAGGTATTTACGTTATTACGTAAAAACTAAGCAAAATCTCTTCGGGATTTTTTGCACGGATAAAAATTGGCATTGAGTAGCCTGCTTCAATGAAAATTTATCGCGTAAAAATATTTTTTCCAAAGTAAAAAACTACACACATAGAAAATTTAAACATAATTTATATACAACTTAGATAATATTTGTTTATTTATATATTTATAAGAAAGTATTACGTAATTAAGTAGGTACGTACTATTTGTGTATGAACACGGATTCCTGGATCAATTAATTTAAAGTCAAAATTAAAGTCACGACCTGCTTAAATGGGATCTACTATCGTGGACCCCCATTTATTTTTCCCAATCAGATGGAGCCCTTGCAGGTCGTCGTCGACCCCTGGGATTCGAAGTTGACCACTTTGGGAATCACTGATATAGTGCATGAAATACAATCCTTTCGGAACTTGTGTCCTAACTGCTCTGATTAACAGTTCCCAAAATTCACACTTACCAAAATACCTATTCATCTGTTACTAATTTTCTAAAATCACTACTGCCTATAAATGTAATTTCCTGAAATTCACACTTTTTCAGAATTCTTACTCTTATGATAATATAAACATGTAAATATGAAAATGAAGTAGGTTTAGGTTATGTTAGTTTTGCAGCAGGCCCGGAGGGCCAAACCACCCAGAAATAGGAGCTCCGCGTTAGCCTTGCCTCCTAGCCTCCGTCGACACTGTCTAATTGATTTGAAACAAGAGTGTCGCAAGAGTGCTGCAAAACTAACGTAACCTAAACCTACCTCATTTTCATATTTACATGTTTATATTTTCATAAGAGTAAGAATTCTGAAAAAGTGGGAATTTCATGAAGTATATATTACATTAAGTGTGAGTTTAAGTAAGTGTCCAATGTGATAAATAGGTACGTAAAATAAACCCAGTGTGAATTTTGAGAATTGTTAATCAGAGGAGTTAGGACACAAGTTCCGAAAGGAATACAATACAGGCGGGGGTGATGCAATCTCTGTTAAGATAACACGCTGACATTTTTGGGAGATTATTATATCGTCACTGCGCTTGCAAAAATAGCCATGTACTTATTAGGGTGTCCCAAAAAAAAGTGTTTAATATTGTTCTCACATCACCTATTCGGAAAGGGAACTTTTCTTCCCGGCTTGGGGGGATCAAAGTGGCACTTTTCTGTTCAATGACTTTTTGTTACCTCTACCAAATAAAACTATACATTTAACTATTCAACACTGTAATAATTTCACCCTTCATTTCTAAAGTATTCTTGCAGTTTTGGTTTAATAGATATTTGTTATTTTAATTTATAGTGGGTATTTTTTAAACTATATGATTGATCTTAATACAGTTTTGTGAATTTGGCGTTTTAAGGTTATTAATCTTACGTTAGTGACGTCTGTCACGTCACTACCACAAATTTTCTTGTTAAATTTGATAATTTCAGCACTTTTAAGGATTGTAAATAATTAAATTTGTTTCATCACTAAGATCTCTTATTTTCCTCAGAGGCGATGTGAAAAGCAGTAGGGCCACACGGTGGCAAAATTATTTCCAGCTTGGACGTTAACACTTGAATCCTTCACTACGCTCAGAATTCTATGTACGCCCACGCCGTAAATATGTCATTTTGCTCCCTCGTGACACAATCCACTATTATCCACAAGTTATTTTTTATTTCAAAGTAAGTGCAGTCGCCCATACTGTTAAGATTGTTTTATATAATAAATAATAATAATGTATAGAGCATCACACATCTAATACAGATATCGAATGAGATTTATTGTAAACAAAAATAAGCTATGTGGAGGAATGATTTATATACTTTTTTTTTTCTTGATACTATTTTGGACCAACCTAGTGCTTATAATAGATTTCGATATTTGATTAATATGTCTAAGAATTCAAATGCTCCTTATAGTAAAGAACACCTAGTGACTTTTGCAAGCGCAGTGACGATTTTGAACTGGGCTGGGCAGTCCAAACTTTGCTTTCGCTAGAATTTGAATAAGATTTGAACTTCATTATGGATTTTATAAGATCTTTTCGGCCACAAATTGCGTTTAGATCAGTAGGTATAATTAGCGAAATGGTTTTATTCGGGAGCGCCAAAGTTCATATAAAATTGCAACTCCGATTATTGGAATTCCGAAAATGTAATTTTTATACCGCTGGAAACGTAAACTTTTCAGAAGTTCTGAAATATTCAATGTGTAGATAAGACTAGGTTAGGTAAGGTTTGATTTATTAAAATCCTGAAAAAGTAACAGTTGCTGAAAAAAATACGTTATGAGTTGCGATGATTATGACTTACAATACGTTATGAGTAAAAATAATTATATGAGCCAATATGGTGGTTTATTAATTATTTGTGTCATTTACTTTTTTTGTATTCATGAGTACTTCCTTTACCCTGAAGCGATTTACAGTTTAGAAGTTTAGTTATAATTTGTAATTTACAACGTATATACCTATGTAAATTATAGGTTTTAAAATTTAAGTAAAATTTGAAGTATGTGTTTCAATTATTTAATAAAAATATTGGCTACGTCATTGTACAAATGATATTGTAATTATTGAATGATACGAAATAAAGTTATACAATGTTATTAAGTTTTGATTTTTATTTGTAACCTAATGAGCTACGAGGCTATTCCATTTTCATTCATTCCATTAGCTATCTTTATGCGGGAGTTGGTGGTAGGACCTTGTGTAGGCCCTTCCGGATAGCTACCACCATCTTATCCATTAACCCACCGCCAAGCAGCAGTGTTCGCATTGCTGTGTTCCGATGTGGGGATAAGACAACCGGTGAAATAACTAGCATAGAGGCATCTTGGTCCTCAGGGTTGGCAACGCATTTGAAGTCTTAGGATCGCAGTTTTGAGATTGTAGTCTTGAGATTTCAAATGTCTATGGGTCTCACATCCCACTTACCATCAGGTGGCCTGAGTGCTCACGTACCTTCTTGCTACAAAAAAAGGTGAAAGAAAACATTAATTTCAAGTTCTAGGTCTCTGATTAGTCCCTATTTAACCTTTTGAACGCCATACGTCGAATACAAAATGTGCCACCCACACGCCAAACATGTTTGCTATGCTATGCAAATTACACCTTATTGCTACCAAACAAAGTCTCTTTTAATCTTGAACTCTTGTCACGACGTCAGTGGCACGACTTTTAGTTGACGGCCAGAGCCGACCGTGGCGTTGAAAAGGTTAAAAGACTAGAATATGGTATTGTAGAACTAGGTTGATCCAAAAATTAAGTTTAAAAAAGTACCAACAAAAACATATTCCGAACTTTAGCACGTTTGTATATTTGTGGCATTATGTATGTAAAGGGACCTTATTGTCGATGGCGGTTACGCCGCACTGCGTCACGCGATGTTGTATTTATATCGGAGCATCTTTAATAATGGCGGAAGCGCCATCGACAATAAGGTCCCTTTTCATAGATAATACCATATTTATTTATTATATGTATGTCACCCTCTGTAGCAGAAGGACAGAAAAGCAAATCCCGGAATAGCAAAATCCCAGATTAGCAGGACAGATTCGCGTAAAGGCAGGTGTACAGATAGACACAGAAAACAAAAATAAAATTGTATACTTAGTTATAATTCATTAGGTAAATTGTATTCGAAAGTATGAGTTATTGCCCGTCCATCTGATTTGTTCACCTGAGCATCTAGCAGACCTTAATGAAGTCGACGGAGCTGCGCTATCGCGGAGCTCCTATTTCTAGGTTATTTTGGCCCTTCGGGCCCTCTGAAGAACTAACATCAACTAAACCTACCTGTTAATTTTGGCCAGTCTACTCTCCGTAATCCACATAGGAGGAGAAGATCATGGGCAATAACGTGAAGTATTATTTCGTCTTTGTAACTTGGTCCAAAGTCACAAATTGATAATAGGGTAGCTGAGTAATTCTGTGTATTAAATGTATGGGAAAATCAAACAAATTAATAAAGTTAACCTTGTGTGACTAAGGCCGGAGCCCCACTGCTGCGCACGGTCAAGCTACACACGTGGGTACAAAAACGCTTTGTATTAAAATGTAGGTAGATACTTCCACAGTAGTCCACGAGCACGCTGCGCACAAAATTACGTCACTAATACACGCGTGGTCGGTTCCGAAGTGCCTGCCACGCGCGCTAGCGTGCAAAGCCCCACCGCGACCCACGCTGCCCGTGTGTTGCAGTGGAAAGGTGGCATCAAGGGCGTCGCACAACCCGCACTCGTGGATGTGCGTGGCCCGCAGTGGGGAATTTAGACACACGCAGCTGACCAACGTAGCCACGTGGCCCACACGTTTCACGTGTGCGTGCATTGGTTGCTGTGAAAATGTTGACACACGTATCCAGACCAATGGACCCACGTGGGCGACGTGTATAGCGTGTCCGTGCGTAGCGTGCGCAGCAGTGGGGCTCCGGCTTAAAGTTCACTACTCTCCCACCCACTCCACCTGACGCTTCACCCTGCCTTCAGCCAGTACTTCAAAACGTTATTCAAAACTAGACGCATCTAAGCTGCTCGCCTCAAGCAACGCCGTGTGAGCCGTGTCCACAGTTGACGGAGAAATCGGTGGTTAACTGATCATCAGGGATCGTAAAATGCGAGCAAAATCCATTGAAATCACGTATGACAACCAGTTAGGGCTGGCGATGATTCTAAAGGGTATTGGGTAAATTTGTTTGAAGAATATTGCCTTTTTTTTTCAGCGGCCACGGATGATTCTTCCATAATTATTTAGAGAACCTCTAAATACATATATATATAATTTATGGCTTTAAATAATATCGGAGCGGAGATTTTAAAGATTTAAGTGTTCAGTTTTTAGTACAAGAGTACGCCCAAGTATGAATATTTAAATATCTCGGTTCCGATGCACTTAAGAGTATTATATTACATAATAAAATATGTTTATTTTTAATAATCCTATCATAATTTGCCACTTTTACGAATGGCCATGATGAAAATGTATGAATTTTACAAATGACAACACTTTTACCCAAAACCCTTTATGAACTAAAATATTAGTTACTAAAATAATACAATTAAATGTTTTTTTACAGATGAAATTGAACACAATCTGAAACTCAATTTACTGGCTGGTTTTTTTTTAAATTATATATTTACAATCTCAAATCAAATCATTCCCAATTTTAGACTTGGGATAGTAAGTAATAGTTTTCGAGAGTGCAATGGCGAGACAATGCAAATAATACAATCAGATGGACAATCATTACAAGACAATGTACTTATCAATCCTAATAAGTTTTAGTTTAACATTATAGATAAACCATGAACACTGATAGGGGCAATTTATTACCATAATGATAACAACTGCTTTCATAAGTATAAACACATTCCTCCATACATATTTAATTTATTCGATTATATAATAAGTGATAACCCTAGCACTTCAATGAATTTTGCTCGCATTTTACGATCCCTGCTGATCATACATAAAAAATATACAAACAACTGAACATAAAACTCTTTTGAACTTGTCAAAAACTAAAGAATTCCGTGATGTAGGAGCAAATAAAAAGTGAATAATCGATCTGTCAGTAGTGAGTACTCTATATCAGTAACATATATCAGTGTCAAATAAAGAGATTTGATTTGATTTGATTTGATGCTCATGAGCGAACATATAATATTTTTAAGATATAAAACACAGCAGTCAAAATGCGAATAAGAATTAGGCAAAAGCCATTCGCACGCGCATGGAAAAAACATCGCAATTCACTTATGTTAGCCTTTATGTTATGTATCCTAGTGATCTATCTTTACACTCCGAGTAGTACAGATAAAGATTATAACAAAGGGGAGATACTGTACCTAGAAGCCGAGAAAGTCCTCATTAAAATTAAAGTGATTCTAGTACGGTTCCGCTTATTAGGAGAAGATGTGACGTGTCATTACGAGAAATCAGACCCGGTGCTGCCCGTCGCCGATGCCAGCTTCACCCCTCCGGCACGCTCTATATTTTTCCACGAGACCTCCTGCTGTTTAGATTTAAACTCCCGCCAAGCTTGTGCCGTAGAATCAGCTGCGAGGATGAATCCAGGATGGCAGATCAACCTGCTAATCGCAGGCACCTCTAAATATGCTTTAATACCAGGCAGTTGCTTGTCAACGTTAATGAAAATTCCAAATGTAAAAGTATTGCGGGTTCATATTCTGGAATATGCGAAAGGTACACCTTTAGAAGTCATGATTGAACGCGGGGCAGTCAAAAACAGCATTTACAGAATATCGCATACGTCTGATGTGCTAAGATATATTTCCTTGTATAAATATGGGGGTATTTATATGGATTTGGACGTCGTGGTGGTAAAGTCATTGGATCATTTGGAGTGGAACTTTTCGGCAAGGGAGCCTAATACTACGGCGGTTGGGGCTGGAGCGATGTCCTTCTCTAGGGATAAGGTCGGGCGTGAAATTGCGGATGCTTGTATCAGGTCCGGCGATCAAAAATGTTTCTTAAGTAATATCACAAGTATAATTACACTCTTAATGGTCTGAGAATAACTGCGAAAGGGTTGGTGACTATCTGATTTATTTCAGAAAAGGTAGATGAATTCGTGACAATTATGAAGTGGTATAAAAAAAGTTTTGCTTGCTATTATCTTAGTCGAAATAAAAAGTAGATTGTTTAACTCTGATGACAATATCAACCGCTCTCGAAATATAGGCAATTGCTGGCGCTCGTGCAGCCAAAGTGCAGCCTTAATATTTTGGGTGCAATTAATCACTTTTCCCCTGAAATCACAACAATGTTCTGCTGACCAACATCAGTGTTTTAACAATGGCATAAAAAAGCTGCATTAACATAGCATAATTGTTATGTTGTTGTTAGCCAAAGCGATTTTTACCCCTTAATTATGTGCTATAGGGACATGGCATCAAACTTCTCGGTAGAGATTTGGAATAACAACGGTCCTGGAGTCATTACTCGGGTCCTGAGGAAGCGCTGCAAGACTTCCGACACCACCAAGATGACCTTGGCACAGTGTAACGGTAAGTATCTAGCTGTTACCCTTAGGACTTACCACCTAGAATATTGTTGGCACTGGGAAATGTATTTACGCAATAGAGGGATATTGCGGGTTAGGTAACAATATCTAATAGCATTAGCAAAAATAAAACCGTTAATTACCTAAGCGTAATTTACACTCACCCGTTACAAACACTGCAATCTCCGCTTCTGTAACTCGTCCCTAATATATGGAAATAGTTTTTTTAGTACATAAATTCATTCATACATTAAATCACGCCTGTTCCCCAGAGGGGTAGGCAGAGGTCACTTCTTTCCACCTGCTACGGTCCTGACAGATCTTTTGCTTCTTCGACATTCATCGAGTCATGCACGCACGTCGGTTTCGGGTACTTAAGATTCGGCCCTTTTCCAGTATTTCTCCGATTTGATTCGAAAAAGTACGCCTAGGGCGGCCCCTTCCAACCCTTCCACTCACTTGCGCTCTGTACATACATCTCTTTCATCAATCTTCTGTACCTAATAAAATAATTTTAAACCTAATAGCACTTTATGCTGACTTTGTAATGGGTTTGTTGTTCAGGAGTTGATTTATTAGGTAGGTAGTATTCGAGATTTATTTATGAGTAATACGTGAATGCAAAAAAAACTTCACTCATTTATTTCAGGTTTCCAAGTATACGAACCTAAATTCTTCTACCCAGTGGAGTATAGGCAGAGACTCTCATATTTCAAGCCTGGGAAGATGATTGTAAAGGAAGAGGCGTTCACGCACCACATGTGGAACGCCGAAACTAAAAATGTAAAGGTGCATCCGGACTCGCCTTACGCTAAAATGGCGAAGACATATTGTCCTAACATATACCGGCTGTTTAATGATCAATTTGGAAAGTGATATGTCTAGCTGTAGCAAGAGTTAGGTAAACTTAGTGGTACTTGTGATCAAGCTTTAAAACAGTCGTAATTAACCCTCTTACGATTCTAGTGGCCAAGTTAGGAACGAGTGTCCTAACAACTGAGTCTCTAAACAGACTTCAGCATTGTATGAACTATGTACCTACCACTGCACACTACTCGGTAGGTACAAGCCATAAATAAATCTCACAAAATTGGAGTTCGCAAAGGTGCTGCTTTCTTTCATTTTTTAAATAAGTTACTTTAGCAAATGAGCGTATAGGTGAAAAACTTAAGTAAATTACCTCTTGCATGTAGTTATAACACATCTGTATAACCGTTTGACATTCTATTTGAAATATGACGTACCTAAATTCCACATTAGTGCTAATTTTTGTTAGAGTGTAGTGTCCCCCCCTACAGCCAAAACTAAAAATACTAAAATACTGAAAAATATCTTAAATGAAAGCACATATAATGAATTTAATAGGAAAACTATCACGACTAAGTAGACTTCATTGGTTCTTGAGTTAGAAACGGTTTAAATGTTTATATCTACCGAAAACTTATTTGCGGTGTTGGTAAACTGACCGCGACCTATGTCGATGTATGGGGATAACAGTTTTCCAACGGCAAAGTAAAGTTTGTCGCGAGGTCTAATTTGTTTGTAGTAACGGTTTCGGAACCCTACACTGAGCATGGTCCGACATGCTCTTACCCGGTTTTTTTAGAGAGAAGAGTCATGGTTTGTTAATTGGACTGAGGGCACTTAGATAACTAATTTAATTGAATGAATTTGTTGTTCACTCGTTTCATCTGTCAATTACTTACTATCTTTTAATATTTACGTAAATATCTGAGCGGTTAATAGCAAAAATCTTGCTTAACATAATACTCGAATGCTCCTAGGACATTGAGGGTAGCTTATATTGCCTGAAGGTAAGAGATAGCTACATTAAATATTTTTCATCACACTTGCTCGTAAATAGTGTCCTAACATGCTAGAAAAATCGTCCGTAAATACAAAATAATATCCGCGGGCCTTTTTTTTTACCATTACGCCCTTACGCGTAATAGCTTTTTTTTTAAATATTATACGTAGACTCATAATACGTCAGGACCCCAATTCTTGTGCCATTCGATATGAAGTTTCATTCGAGATGAAATGTCAGTTGCATACAATTTTCTAAAAATCTCGCATATAAACTATTGATCTCGACTGTCACTAGAATCAGACTCCTGACCACGTTTGACATTATCTGTGGTAAGTCATAGACAATGATGTAGTCTGCCGCAAATTTATAAATACTGATTATAAACTGTGTGATTCGTGATTCCAAAATAATAATTAAAAGGGCGTCTTTATGCACATATTAAAATTTATGTATCAATAAAAACATGTCGTCACCAGAAGAAATGGATAATGCGACTCCGCCGGACATCGCCAACGCGGCTAAAATTATTAGTGAGAATCGTAAGTTAAAAATATGATCTTTTGACTGATTTTATTTCATTTCCTCGCAATTGTGATGAAAAACATTGTATGTTACACGGGTGGTAAAGGAAATACAAAGCTCGAGTCATTAAAGCCCTCAGCCTTCGGCTTCGGGCTTCTAACAGACTCTCGTTTGTAATTCTGTCTTTACCACCCTTAATACACAATGTACTATAAGCTAGAAACACACTTATTCCATGTACGCACCGTATGCAATGCATTATGAAATCTGGACCCTGATATTTGTATCCTTAGAAACATACTTGTCATACGCAATTAGGGTTACCATATCTCAGGATTTGTTCCGCGATTTCAAGATTTTTGGACTCTTCTCAGGAATGCGGCCGGATTTTGCAAATCTTAGAAATCTCAGGAATTTTAGAATTTTCAATAAAATACAGTACATTTTAAAGATCTCTTTAATAAAAAGTAAAACCAACAAAAAATAATCTTCCTGATAGAGAAAATAATTGAAGTAGGTAATCAACTTTGGTACTGACATGTTTAAATTTGTAATTACTTTTGAGAGAAAATTCTCAAACTCCAACAAAATCTCAGGATTTTTCAATAGAATTCACGCCTTTTCTCCGGACTTTTTATTTTTTCATCTGGTATCCCTATACGCAATGCTATCCCATACGACCCATGCAACGTTCGACCTGTCGCGCAAGCGGCGCTAGATCGGCGTGTGAACGTGGAGGGTATGATCACACGCTTTCCCACGCGTACGATCAGTGTGTTTCTGGATCTTACGTTCCTAGCGCATCAGACAAACAAAAATGGGAGATGAACAACTCATCGAATTGGATAGGCAATATGAAGCCATTATAGTACATTACTACAGCGGCCGGGACAAAAGGGGTTGCCGGCCGAAGACATATAGACTGAGGATAGGTCTGAGGCGGGCAACCCCATATTTCCCGCCGAGGTATGTATAGTGCTTTTCTCAAACATACAATTCATTAAAAAAAAAATTACAATGTCAAATACTAGTGCATAAACATTAAAAAGCAACCTACAGTGCTCAGTCATCCGCGCTGTGTCGTGTGCGCCCGCCAGCCCGCCAGCCAGCCCGGTGACCCGCAGCGCACCGCCTGCGATCTAAGTTGCGCTACGCTCCCCTAATTACCTTTGTTCTCCGGGTATTTTAAATAAACACGCAAACGCTTTGGTTGGATACACGGCATAGTATATTAAAAAAAAAAACTTTTTAGCCTGTTCATACACAGCCGCCATGTTTACACTAAAATTAAAAAAAAAATACTTCCCGGCCTGGGCCTTCAATTTTGTATGAAAATCCTTTACAGTTCTCTCGAGTTGATCCGCCTAAAACGTGATACTTTGAAGGCTAAAATAACTATTTAACATAACGCCAACATTCCATTGCATGTTTGAAACAAACACAACTTATCTATTGATTGATTTATTTTTAAAATAGGTACCTATTCTCTCTAATTATTTTGGTTCTGTGTACTTTGCATTCCTCTTCTCACCATATTTAATTGCCACGGCACTGAACCCTCGCGTGAGAAATAAGAAAATATTGTTTGAATTTTTCTCTAATGCTCTTTTTCTAAGACCATCCAATGCATGTAGGTAATGATTGTTGTGTCGCCAGCGTAGCCAGATCTACGGAAAAGTCTGTCGATCAACGGATTTCAATTGTTTACTAAATACTTAACGTAATAAGGATGTTGTTCGTTTTTTCTGCGAATAACGAAACGTAATCCCATTCACAGGTAATCTTTGACAATCACTGAGGGCCCTGCCAAGATGCACTACGCTAACTAACGTTTCTATTCGATTTGTTTTTAAACCAATCGCGTCACTGGTAGACCACGTGACTTTTCGTATCACTTCATCTACCAGTGACGCGATTGGTTTAAAAACGATTCTAATAGAAACGTTAGTTAGCGTAGTGCATCTTGGCAGGGCCCTCTGACTCTGACTGACTAGGGAAGTGCAGTGCGGCATTACTCATTATGCTTCACTAAATAACAATTTAATGGTTGTACTTCACGCCTTCACGAACATTTGGGCAAATACGGCGAAGTTAAAGTTCCACCTTATGTTAAGGTCAGTTATTAAATCTTTAAAAAAAGTCTGTAGTACTACGGATTTTTTTAATAGTAATCTACGGAATTCTACGGATTTTTGAGCCTCAACCTACAGATTTATAAAATTCTAATCTGGCAACACTGTGTGTCTCGATATCTCGATATAGTTCTGTGGTTCTGCAGATTTTTCATTTTGTATCTCAATAGTTGTACCTAAATAATTATGAAGGCAGCATGCAGCCAGAACTATTTTGTCAACCAGTTTTGGCTGCACCTGGATGGGCCCTTGAAATACCCGACATCTTGCTCTTAACATTCCGAATGCGTTTTCCACGATTCTTCTGGCCCGTGAAAGTCGATAGTTGAAAATTTTATTTGGTTCATTATTAAGCAAAGCATTTTTGCTGTAAGGCCTCAGTAAATAATGTTAAAAAAAAAGATAAAAGAAATTTATTCAGTAAGTAGGCCGCACGGGCACTTTTACACGTCAAGAATCTACCAGCGCTTCCCAAGAGAAGACCACTGCTGACAAGAAACGCCGCAAGGAACTCGGCAGTGTTTAAGAGGAAATGCTTCATAACCGACGATAACATTATGGCAGTGGTTCTGTCTGACTCGGGCTTAAGAGGTTGATCTTCTGGTACGTTTAATTTATTCTGTTCTAATAGTTTACCAAGCGCCGATTTTTCAAAAATTCCTCCGTCACTATTTCTTCCGTAGGAGCCCACGTCTATTACTACAAATTTGTAATGGGCATCTACCAAAGCCAGAAGTACAATGGAATGCTGCAGCATGCTGCTGACCTTTGTAATTCCAATAATCCGAGCCACCAATGATAGGACACATGTTTACGTGCTTACCATCGAGAACACCAATGTGATTGGGAAAATTCCAAAATCGTTCAAAATCAGCTGCTTCTTGATTCCACATTTCAGCTGTTGGTTGCGGCATCACAATAGGGCTAAGTTGCTTCCAAATCGCTTCACAAACCTCCGTCACAAATTCACAATTATGCGTACAGTAGTAAATCCCATGCGAAAACTGAATCCGATACTTCGGAATGAATTACCCGTAGCCAGGAATCTGTAATATACGAAACAGGATTTGCTTTTTTTTATTTAAACTTTCGTGAGACATTTTTTTTAACAATAAAACCTGTGTGTTCTTTTCTTTTTGCAGTTGAGGGGTGCAAAGAAAATTGGAACAAGTTGCGTAATTGCTATAATAATGCTATGAAACGGCGCCAAAAGAAAAGTGGCAAGGCCGGAAAAAAAATTGCGCCTTGGCGGTTTGAAGAACAAATGTCATTTTTAAAGTCATATTTGGAGGGCCGCTCTATTACAGGCAATCTTGAACACGAAGTTGACCTTGATAATAGTAATACAGGGTGTTACTCGATAAACTACACATTGAAAGGGATGAAGTTTTAGGTTAATTTATCGGTAAAACATTTTTTTTTTAAATATTAGTCTAATTTTCGATTCGATCGATTTTCTCATAATTTTGCAGATATTTTACTTTTTTTTTAAAAGTTTTTAGGTCTTAAATTAAACGAAGAATAATAATAAGCAAAAAACAATAGTGAAATATCTACAAAATTTTGAGAAAATCGTGTTTTTATGAAAACAAAATGACATTTTTGCTGTAATTAAAAATTTAAAATCTGTAAAAAAAATGTGGCAAATTTTTTTTTTTTCAATTGTTTTACCGATAAATTATCCCTCATCAAATTATATTCATCCCTTTCAATATGTACAGTTTATCGAGTACCACCCTGTATGTCTAGTGAAGATTCTGTTCCCTTTGTTGAAAGTCCGGCATTACCTGAAACCACTTTCTCCAGAACCAGTACTCCCACATCGATCGCGTAGTACAAAAGTTTAAAAAAACAAAAACCCGCCTTCATAAAGCAAAAAATAACTTCTTTAAAATGGTAGGTAAATAGGTCAGTCCAACTGAAGTCGGCGTCCAACAATATTTTAACCAAAAGCAGGCGGGTTTTGTTTTTTTAAACTTTTATACTTCTTAGTGACCATAATTAAGCTGTTTTTCTCCCAGTTCTCAATTAATAAGAAACAATAGAACATTTCAATCTCGCCGCAAGCAACGCCGTGGGAAAGTCATAGTAATATATTTAAACCTAAATATGCTTCGTCATAGTCGCTCAACTATCTTAATCGAAATATCTTGTCGCCACCCTCGAAATATATACCGTTTAGGAGTTCCGGTGGCCATCTGTGGTCTTCATCATCAGTTCCACTTCACCAAATAGTGCTTTCCAAGACCAAATACACGAGTTACAATGAAAAATACCAAAATCGCTATAGGTTTGCCTATAAATTTTGAAGAGTTCCGTCGATTCCTCATGGGTTCCACCATCAGATCTTCATTTTTATAAGAATGGAACCAAACAGGAAGCAACAGCTTTCAAATAAAAAAAAGAATCATCAAAATCGGTTCACCCAGTCAAAAGTTCTGAGGTAACAAACATTAAAAATAAAAATAAATAAAAAAATACAGACGAATTGAGAACCTCCTCCTTTTTTTGAAGTCGGTTAAAAAGGCAAGTTCTAGTAGCGATGATAACTTGGGTGATATGATGGAAATGATGAAAACCTCTCAAGAAAATAGAATGAAAATACAAGAAATGGATGATTTAGATAGCTTCTTTTTAAGCATGAGTAAAACGATGAAGAAACTTCCAAAACTGGATCAAATTAAAACTAAAATGGATTTGCTTAAAGGTATAAGTGAAGCAGAAATCAAACAACTGGAAGCACAACAAAGTACATTGAGGACACCAATTAGTGCCAATATTAACCAATAGAATCTAAACTAACGTGCGCAAGGCGCGCTCGACGTGACTGCATGCGCCTTCTATTGGTTAATATTGGCACAGATCCGCTCCGCTCCGCTCGTATCCGCCTCATAGCAGTGGAGCCGCAGCCTAAATGGTAAGTTGTTGTGGGTCACCTTGTTTTTTTAATTTTTTAATTTTTAATTTTTAAATTGTTTTGCTTGCAGGACTTTGTTTGCTAGGCGTTAGTTAATACCATGTTAGAAATACTTCACGACAGCCGTTAAAAAAAATGAACTAAGAAGTAACAAATAAGTTTTATTTCGCAGTGTTCCACCTTTGCTAAGCGATGAAACTCGAATATTATGTAGATTCGATGTCTTTATATAATTATTTGAGAAAAAATGGTGTTTCTACCAACAGCCGGAATAAAAGGGGTGTTTATTTTTTTATTTTTTGGGGTTCGTCTTTTTTTTGATACTTTAAATCCGTCAGTTGCATACTTTTGGAGAAAAAAGCACCTAAAGCAGTTTTAAGGTTAATTGGGGGCCGTGACGTGAGCTCTCAGGCAGCAGTTCAGTTCAGCGGTTTAGCTGTGAAAGTGTAGAGTTCATTCAACACACAGACACACACTTTCTTTTATCGCTTAACAAAATGTGGATAAAACATCCGTCACTTTTTGACACGTACCTACAGGGTGACTGGAAATTCGCCGTATTCCTTGAAAGGGGTTATTCTACAGCTCATTTGTAATGATTTAAGTCCAGTCAACCAGGGGTTGTCGAGTTATTCAAGTTTTTAGAATTTTTTTTAAATACCCGCCTTTCGTTCTAAAATTAGTAATTGTGTAAAAACTGCGTCATTTAGAAATAAAAAAGCATTTTTCAAATAGCCAATGAACTAATGATTACGAAAAATAAAAAAAAACGCCAAAAATATGCAAATAAAAGGATTTGAAGTTAGAAGTTCTAGTAATTATTTTCCAAATTTTGAAACATTTTAAAGCATAACAAAAAAAAATAGTACAACACTTCATAAGCTTTATAAAAAGGTACAATTTATGACATTTTAATTATTAATAAGAGCAGAAATGTTCGCGGTTAAGCTCCATCGTTTCAACCAAAAATTTTAAAGAAGTTATTTTTTGCTTTTTGAAGGCGGTTTTTTGTTTTTTTAAACATTTATTTTATTTTATACTTTTTAGTGATCCTATTTATGCTGTTACGTAGCTCCACTTCTAAATACTAATAAGAAACTATAGAACATTTCAAGCTCGCCGCAGACAACGCCGCGGGAATGTCATAGTCATATTTAAACCTAAATGTGCTTCGTCATAGTCGCTCAACTTCCTTTATCGAAATATCTTATCGCCACCCTTGAAATAGGTACCGTTAAGGAGTTCCGGTGGCCATCTGTGGTCTTCATCATCAGTTCCACTTCACCATATAGTACTTTTCAAAAGCAAATGCATGAGTTACAGTGAAAAATACCAAAATCGCTATAGGTGTGCCTATAATATTTGAGGAGTTCTCTTGATTTCTCCATGATCCCATCATCAGATCCTGACGTGGTGACAATGGGACCAACTAGAAAGTATACCCATTCGAACAACGAAAAAATTTTTCAAATCGGTCCAGTGGTCTTCGAGTAATCGGGGAACATACATAAAAAAAAAAAAAAAAAAAAACCCGACGAATTGAGAACCTCCTCCTTTTTTTGAAGTCGGTTAAAAAACACGGGAAGCGTTGTAGTAAAATATGGGACGCACTTTATGTTTGACCCCTGGTTGACTGGACTTAAATCATTACAAATCAACTGTAGAATAACCTCTTTCAAGGAATACGGCGAATTTCCAGTCACCCTCTGTATATAATATAAGTAGGTATTAGAGTGACAGATACTTTATCCACATTTCGTCACGCGATAAACGCAACCATACAAGGCCCGCTGTAAAGGTGTTCTGATAAAAATGATGCTATAGGGGTTTGTGTCAAAAGCAAAGGTACCTACCAAATTATTTAAACTTTTTTTATTGTTATTTAAAGGGTAAAAAAATATTGAATATTATATCAGTGTTGGCTAATGGCTACGCCCGCTTTGGATCCATGGTCGGAATTTTGATTGTCATTTTGTTTGTACGCCCGCGTTTTGTTTTTCTAAGTCTACCATGTGGCGTTTAAGCTCTTTAGACATTAGCAGAAATTGGTTATTTTTTTAAGTTAGTAAATATTTTGCTAAAGATAGGTACTTATTTTTCATGGAATATTTAGACATTAAAAAACTTTAAAATAAAACTAACTTGTTGCCCTGCCCTGGGTAAAAGAGACAGGGGCGTGCTGTCCTTGCCGGCAGACCCGTATGAGACTGGGTAGTAATGGGGAGAGCATTGCAACGAGTTATTAATTGACGCATGCGCGGTGCTCCCCTCGTGGGAACACGGCGCAAGGATGTAGCGTCACGCGTTTGCACTGTTTTATGGACAAGGACATAACATATTCCGATATTCTACAAGGATTTTCAAGAATTGTAAATGCTGGAAACATTAGAAACTCCGCAAAAAATGGAGCTTTCCTCAAATTCCAAAATAATCCTAACTGTACGATATATCCAAATAAATGTCTTCTAAATATGTGCTAGTGTAGGTAATCATTTATAAAATAAGAAAACGTTTGTAATTATATGTTAGTATAATTACTTAAGTGAATCTCTAGGGTTGCTACGCAGTGCGCCATCTATTGGGGAATTACCGTGAACTAGCGAACTTATTGTTTACGACTGATAATTTAATATAAATAAACGTTTTGGTGCAAAAAATATATGTTTTGTTTCATTACCATACATATATTTCACCAATGATGTTTCAAAAAAAACTGCCTTAATTTATACATATATCCGTTTTGTTACTTAATCATTTGATTTGCGATTATTATTATTTTCGTAAGTATTACGAGCGGTGCTCGCCAATCCGACATGCCCAGTAATCCGGCAGTTAGCGACTCAGGTGACCCGCTCTATAAGCCGGCAGTTTGCACAGCCGAATATCGGATTACAGAGCGGTTTCAAGTGCCATGATCTCTATCTCCGGGATCGCGTTATAATTCCCCATACAAATGCAATAATCCGGCAGTTCCAACAATCCGGCATAGGGGGAAAATCACTCTTGCCGGATTACCGAGCCTACTGTTACTAATTCTACGCGGACGAAGTCGCGGGCAGAAGCTAGTTTAATATAAATAAACGCTTTGGTGCAAAAAATATGTTTTGTTTCATTACCATACATATATGTCATCAATGATATTTCAAAAAAAATATGCCTTAATTTATACAAAAATATCCGTTTTGTTACTTAATCATTTGTTTTGTGATTATTATTATTTTAGTAATTATTACGTGCTCGCCAATCCGACATGCCAGTAATCCGGCAGTTAGCGACTCAGGTGACCCGCTCTATAAGCCGGCAGTTTGCACAGCCGAATATCGGGTTACAGAGCGGTTTCAAGTGCATGATCTCTATCTCCGGGATCGCGTTATAATTCCCCATACAAATGCAATAATCCGGCAGTTCCAACAATCCGGCATAGGGGGAAAATCACTCTTGCCGGATTACCGAGCCTACTGTTTTCATTTTCTTTCCAGTGTATTAGGTTTTTCACAATCAATACCTACTTAAATATAAAACTAAAATTACAGATCAAAGAAGCACGTTTTTACTGCCAGAATAGAGGCCCGGTCTGTCCCCAAATTTAAGTGCGCGTTAAATTAAAAGAGCCGGACACCGGACGTGACAATTAGGAACTCTTTGGCGTTTCGTGTTGTAAGTCTAAAGCAGCGGTCGGCAACCTTTTGGCATTCAAGGGCCACAAGGTGGCAAAAAACGCGGGCCGCGTGTTGCCGACCGCTGGTCTAATAAAGGCCCAGCCACACCGCTTGCGTGACGTGCACGTGCACGTGCGCGTTCGCTTTCCACTGCGTTGTATAGTATGAATTCTCATTACGACATGTCACTATACAACGCAGTGGAAAGCGAACGCGCCCGTGCACGTGTACGTCACGCAACCGGTGTGGCTCGGTCTTTAGGCGTGCTACACACTACGCTGATACGGTAAGATTTGTCTGCGTATAAGAGGGGAGGGGAGTTAAACCGTCCCGCTCTAAAGAGCGAGCCGGTTTACCTCCCCTCCCACGCACGCATAAAAGCACGCTTAAAAGACCCAAGACCCCCACTACTAAATTGGATGTTGCACGATTGCGGAAAAGTATTGGTTCAGTTTTACCACAGAATAAGTAATAGTACCTACAAGGTTTTACGCTATATTTGTGCTGTACAATAACTAATGGAATCGGTCAGGCTACAGGAGGTCACAAATGGTACTCTTAAACATACATATAGCCTGACCAGAAAAATAAAAAACCTAATGGGGTCCAGTGGCGCCACTAATACTTTTTTTATGTCTTTCGTGAATTGCAATAGAAATGACAGTTCATATAATTTCCGCAATATGTCGAGGCTTTTTATTTTTCTGGTCAGGCTAACAGGTACGCGCGAAAAACATTACTCCCTTGGTCAGTCGGGTAATAATAAAACTAATACCAAAATAAACATTTTAAAAAACCTAACCTATATGAGCGACCGGCTGCGAGGCAGGGCTCAAGCTACCGGTGGTTAGGGCTGCTGAGAGGAACCTCCTCTCAATAGGTAGTTATCCGTGTCGAGAAGTACTGCTGTCTGTATCGGGCCCTTGATCTTGTCATCTAGCGAGAGTCTCTTTAAGGTCAATTTATATCTACCGACATTGAGCGTGCCAGACACGTGCCGTGGAAGACGAATTATATTTTTCTATATAGCCCGTGTCTGTCGGCGTCTGCGCGGCCGCGTAACGATAGATAGGTATAAATACGTTAATAGACACTGTATAAAAGAATATTATTTTGTCTGCCACGGCACGTGTCTGGCACGCTCCACGTCTGTAGATATAAATCGACCTTAAGGCGTTGGTCGAGACTCTTCGCTATTCGGAGTAAGTGCATTTTTTTTTAACGATTATTAGTTGTACTAGCCAGCCATGAATAACCTAAGGTAACCGTGCTACGTACGTTTCAAATTATTTGTAAAGTAAGTTCAAAAGGTAAGTTTGACCTTGCCAAATTGCCACCAACTCACAATGCTGCACAATTTTTTGCATTCCATTAGGTCTTACCGGAAGCCCTTTGTGTCCCATATTTTTTTTGGTCATAATGTCACTTTGGACATAATTATTGATACCTAGTCATAATTTTTATATCGCTGGAATTGCAACATTTTCAGAATTTCTTAAATACCGAACGTGTAGACAAGACTAGGTTAGGGAAGGTTTGATTTAAAAAAATCCTGAAAAGTTTAGTTTCTTAAAAAAATACGTTATGCCGCGATAATTGTGAGCTAACACACATTATGACCAAAAATAATTATGGCAGACGATAATAGACCTACCTACCTAGTGAAATAGCGGCCTGCACACGTAAATTTCGGTTCGGACGCGGGAAACGCCACGCGCCATTCCAATCTTCGTTCCGAACCGAACGTGTAAATGCAACTGTAATAGTAAAATAGTAAAAATGTACGGTTCGAAACGGAGATTGGAATGGCGCGTGGCGTTTCCCGCGGTCCGAAATTTACGTGTAAAGGCCACTAATATTTGGAAACTGATAAAGATCGGGTTGGATACAAGGAAAACAAGCGCGGCCGCGCGGGTGGAATCGTAGAACAAAGGGCGGGGCAGTGGTCCAATCCAACTGCTCTGCCCAACTGACTAATGATTTCTATTTGAATACCGATCAAATTAACAGGAGCTCCTATTTCTAAGTATTCGGCCCTGCATTTCGGGCTAACTGCAGAGCTAACATGACCTAAACCTACCTCATATTTATGAATTATGAATTATGATACTAATTACGTTTAGTTGGACAGAAAAGTTGGAAATATTAATAAATTAACAGGAGAGTGGTAGGTATAATTAATTCATAACTATTATTATTCCTTATTATCAGTGCGAACACAAGCAAATAGTTAAAACTAGTTATAAATAGGTATGTATGAGTACAGTACAGCATACATCTAGAAATAGATAAGAAAAGAATAAAATACTTAAAATACCTATGCGCACGCAAGTTTGGCGGCATTCGTATCGCATCGACGCTATCGTAGACATACCTAATACCAACACTGGCATTACATCGCATTCGTACAAGACAAGTTATCATTATAAAAATAACATGATTAGAATATACCCTACCGCTTATGACTTAACACGCGGCTCGAAAAAAAAGTAACGGAGGGAGGTGTATGTATTCTCAGTTGACGATGCACGCCGGCCAGTGACGACGTCGCACTCGCTCCGCTACGGTGCCTCGGATAATCAAATAAACGAGAGTATTCGGAACCAGTCGCGTACAAATAAAACATACAATGCATTGAAAACAAAGTATTATTCTTAGTAACTGAGTGTTCGTGATCCTATAACTGCGAACCGTTCAACATGTTTCTGAACCGTGATTTATGCTTATTAAGGTGTCCAAAACTGGAGAAACTCGTGCAGCGAATACAAACTCAAAGAGGCCAAATTGCGAACAAAAACTATAAATAAATCAACTATTGCTATACCTGGATTAACCTATATTGAAAGGTACCTATCAGAGTGACGCTTTATTTATTTAAAAATGATTTACAGTACTAAAATATTGAATAGAATAAAACGGCGGAAAATAATAGCGTGTACAGCCTTAGTAGTGCTTTGTGGGCTAACTATACTGCAGACGGATTTGTCTCCTGATTTATATTTTATTCATTGGGGACCGTTGGAGAATATATCTTGTCATTACTCAGAAACTGACGATACGCTTCCACGTGCTGACGATGCGTCTTTTAAGCCGCCGGCGCGGTCTATATTTTTCCACGAAACTTCCTGCAAAGGAGGGGTTGACTCTCGGCAGGCCTGTGCAGTGGAGTCTGCTGCTAAGGCCCACCCAGATTGGCAGATAAACCTGTTATTCGCCGCGCCTGTAAACAGAACATCTTTAGACACCGGCAGACTAGCCGTCCTGAGGAACATGGGCAATGTCAAGCTATTAAGAGTGAACATAGCTAAGTATGCAACAGGAACTCCTCTTGAGACCATGGTGTCCGGAGGAGCTCTCAACAGGACTAGGTGGAGAATCTCCCACACGTCCGACGTGTTGCGCTACTTGTCGTTGTATAAGTTTGGCGGTATTTATTTGGACCTTGATGTGCTAGTGGCAAAACCCCTGGATTCTTTGGCGAGGAATTGGGCTGCGAAGGAGACTGAAATATCGGTGGCTGCCGGGGCTCTGGCGTTCTCGAGGGACAAAATGGGACGGGATGTTGCTGAAGCAGCCATCAGGTGAGTTAAAATTTTAGAACATAAAGGGAGTTTCTGTGTTTAATTACGTTTTTAATCATAATACCTACAATTCAAGAGATGTAAGAGCAAAGCAAAGGTGAAAAGTAGTTTGTCCCATTCTGAAAAGATTGTCTAGAGTTAGAGTAAGAAACTGTTTTCTTTTATTTTTCTTTATTTATTCAAGTTAGGGACGGGACGCCGACTTTACGAGTAGATCTATCTTTTTTTTAATGCTGGATCAAGTTTAGCCTGATCGTGAATGTCCACCATTTTAACTGAAGCCATTTAGCCACATTTAACAGCTTTTGAGCCGAACTGAAGCCGTCAGTTTTGACTTCCTTCGAACCTGACCTGACCATGAATACCCAAAAGGGAAGCCATAGACTGAAGCCTTTTGAATGGAGTAATGTAAAGTCTCGGCGTCCTTCCAGTGACGAATTGGTTTAGATTGACTACAAATGGACTTATTGACATCACTTGGCCAATGATTGCTTTATTTTGTTTAAAATAGCTGTTTTATCCAAAAAAGGTTCATTTTGAGGTTAGAAAGTTGTTTACTATATAAGACAAGTAAGGATGAACAGACCTTAGGTACTTATTCGATATACTTACAGTCGACATCTTTGCTGTGCATAGGTACAGTCAAAGAATTAAATTTGTGACCCTACTTAGGTCCAAAGTCAATCTGACATTCTACAACAATAAGGTTGAGTTTCCTAGGTATAAGTTACAAATGACTTGGCAATTTGGCATCTCTAATGACATTGACAACTTCAAGCATATTTTTTTTTAAATGGGTCACAGACGTCCGTGACCGTACATAAAATCGCGACGGTCAAAGACCCGACTTGCTTTTGACAACTAGCTAGAGTAAGGTTCAAAGTTTCTGAAATAAACGTTATCTTATCTCCCATATGCGTAGATTAACGTAGGTAGGTATACATTTCAAAGATTATATTTGATTACGGCTGGTTCAGTTCACTTTATCTCCCATTTCAGGTCATTCTTGAATCGATATAGCTTTGTCAAAAGAACTAGTAGACAAGTTTTCTTAACCAAAAGGAATATTGATTTTCCCTGATATAAATAGGTACCGTACCCTTTAGGCTAAGTTCACATGAACGCGCGTCAACGCGCGGTTGGATCGCCGCGCGGTGTGAGATAATAACAAATCAATGTTGTCGTTTAAGTCCCAGCCACACCGCTTGCGTGGCGTGCACGTGCACGTGCGCGTTCGCTTTCCACTGCGTTGTATAGTGACTTGTCGTAATGAGAATTCATACTATACAACGCAGGGGAAAGCGAACGCGGCACGTGCACGTCACGCATCCGGTGTGGCTCGGCCTTTACATGGAGGATGAGGTCTATTGATTTGCGCAAACGCACAAGCAAATTGCCTCCTCCATGTCCATTATCACTGAATGTTCACGCTAGACTGCCGCGCGCAAGCCGCCGTCATATGAACAGTTGAATCGCGCGTCAACGCGCGTTACCGCGCGTTCATGTGAACTTAGCCTTAATGTCGACAAGTCTTGTGACGTTAGATTTCCTTTCCAAAAAGTTTCCAAACCGATAGGTAGGCTTCGCGTATTGATTTTCGCTAAGGACTTTGAACAGGCTGGCTGACTTATAAAAGTTACTCTCACATTCCTTCCTTCGTTCAACATTTTTTGACCAGCGAACCCTCGAGTTCTTCTCGTCCGGATATGTACAGTACCAGCAACAATATTTAAGGATCCGTAGCATAATTTCGAAAATCAAATTTCCTAAGTACGAAATTCCTAAAGACAAAACTTCGAATATCAAAATGTCTAACGTACGAAATTCCTAAAGATGTATGGCCTACGTTTAATTAACCTATTTTTAAAATGTCTAATGTACAATACTGCTAGTGCCTGAAAATACTAACGACATTTTTCCTACGTCCAGTTGATCTAAGTTTAAAATGTATAAAGTGCAAAATTTCGAACGACATTTTTCCTACATCCAGTGGACCTAAGTTTAAAATGTATAAAGTGCAAAATTTCGAACGAATTTTCAAATTCAAATGTCACAATGACAGATAAGGATACCACCGTTACTCAACGTTTATTGGTAAGGGGGTGAATGTTTAAAATACTCGTGTATTTGTTTTTTTGTAACCATACTTTGCTACCAATACAGCACGTTGATAACGATCACTATTAATAAGGTATACCAAAAAAATTAAATTCTGATATGCAAACAAATAATAGGCGGCGTACACAACATTCATAATTAATTAGCCGATAATGTCAAACAAAAAGAAGAATTGTCACTAGGCTTTTTGTACGTAGCTATTTTGAGCACTAGAAATATTGTGTTTCAAAGTATTGTCATTAGGCATTTTGTATGTAGTTATTTTGAGCACTAGAAATATTGAGTTGCTAAGTATTGTCATTAGGCATTTTGTATGTAGTTATTTTGAGCACTAGAAATATTGTGTTTCTAAGTATTGTCATTAGGCATTTTGTTTGTAGCTATTTTGAGCACTAGAAATATTGAGTTTCAAAGTATTGTCATTAGGCATTTTGTATGTAGTTATTTTGAGCACTAGAAATATTGAGTTTCTAAGTATTGTCATTAGGCATTTTGTTTGTAGCTATTTTGAGCACTAGAAATATTGAGTTTCAAAGTATTGTCATTAGGCATTTTGTATGTAGTTATTTTGAGCACTAGAAATATTGAGTTTCTAAGTATTGTCATTAGGCATTTTGTTTGTAGCTATTTTGAGCACTAGAAATATTGAGTTTCAAAGTATTGTCATTAGGCATTTTGTATGTAGTTATTTTGAGCACTAGAAATATTGAGTTTCTAAGTATTGTCATTAGGCATTTTGTTTGTAGTTATTTTGAGCACTAGAAATATTGAGTTTCAAAGTATTGTCATTAGGCATTTTGTATGTAGTTATTTTGATCACTAGAAATATTGAGTTTCTAAGTATTGTCATTAGGCATTTTGTTTGTAGCTATTTTGAGCACTAGAAATATCGAGTTTCAAAGTATTGTCATTAGGCATTTTGTATGTAGTTATTTTGAGCACTAGAAATATTGAGTTTCTAAGTAGGTATTGTCATTAGGCATTTTGTACAAAGGAATATTGATTCTCGAAAATGAGATCATTCGACCAAAAGTGTATTAGGTAATGCATCTTTAGGAATTTCGTACGTTAGACATTTTGATATTCGAAGTTTAGTCTTTAGGAAAATCGTACTTAGGAAATTTGATTTTTGAAATTATGCTATGGACCCATATATAATCTATGGATGTTGTAATGCCTTCACGTTTCCTCTTTGGTCCAATATTTAAAGTAGGAACACAGTGTTCCTATGGAACTAAAAGATAGCTGTCAAACTTTTGGCAGACTTGTACTAAATAAGCAACCGCGATTAGCGCTGCGATATTAATAATATTTAACATTTTTTAATAAAAAATATATCTCTTTAACGTTTTATTGCACGCACCTAAATAATAGAGAATTATCAGTCTTATCATTATCTCATAGACCTACTTAAGCCCAATTTTGGATAATTATGTTGGTGACTGTTCAAACTGCTCAATTACTAAAAAGACTTGTAATTTTCAAAGATTGAAGATTCTGGGCCACCATGGCACTATGAAAATGACGTTAGTAGAACTGGCAAAATAGGTACAGTCAAAGTAATCAATTTATACACGTTCCCACGACGCCAAAAATATCAACGCGTCCATATTCCACTAACACTAAGGTCTATGTATGCATATTGTCCCTGTACTTTCTCAACCTCGTATGTGATCGAAAAGTTAGATAGGAAAGTAGTCTTTATTCATTACCTGACAAGAGTGCTTTTCCTATCTAACTATTCGATCAGATACGAGGTTGAGAAAGTAAAGGGACAATATTATCTTTGGACACGTAGTATGGAGTTTTAATAACTAAGCGGTTAATGCGATAGATCGCCAGCTTACGTCAATACTTATACAGAATTCGAAAATGAATAACGTTAGCGTTATTTATTTCTTATGTAGGTCTCCCTCCAGTAATGTTATTCTTTGTGTATCACTTTTCAACTCGACGCACCTAATATTAACCAGGGAGATTTTTACCGTTACGTGAAAGGCTGACCTTTAAAGATTTTAATTATTGCGTTACTCTTGACGTAGTACAGTCAGCAGCAGAAGTAGCTACGCAACCGAAGAGGTCAAAATGATCTGCACTCGACTCTATTGTCAAGAGAATAAGTCGTGTCTCGGTGTGCCTCACAATCCCTAACGACGTTTGTCCTAACACATCGTTTGTCCGAATTTTCATTTGCCCTAATCTGGTTTTCAGATGAGTCAGGCAACTTTTTAAGTTATCCAATTATATCTGCGGTTCGGTTAGGTTAGGGTTGTATTATAACAATACTAAAAAGTTTTAAAATATAAGCGGAAATGGCGTTAGGATAAATGAAAATTCGGACAAACGATGCATTAGGACAAATGACGATTAGGGCTTCCATAGGAGAACCGTCGTGTCTAGATCATTTTGAGCATGTTATTCTACTTAGCTGTAGGTAGGCCTCCAAAAAGATGGAGTGACGACCTTGTAAAGATCGCGGGAACGCGGTGGATGCGAAAAGCACAAGACCGGTCTGAGTGGAGAGCCTTGGGGGAGGCCTACGTCCAGCAGTGGACGTCTTTCGGCTGACATGATGATGATGATGATGATTCTACTTAGCTACTTTTGATGCTGACTGTAGTATACCTTCTGCGTATATGTAGCATAGATATTATTTTATTGTACCATGACTGGGACAAAAATCCATCTCTACCTAGTCTGTGTCAATCCAATTAAACAATAATGTAAACAAACCGGTCATTAACTTGACTATGGAAGTATGGACTGATTAATGATGCCAGTCTGGTTCCTTTCATGATGTAAGTGCGCAATAAGAAAGGATTTTCCGAAAATCTACCCCCAACGGGAAGAAATAGGGGGAGTAGCGGGAAACTAATTCTACGCGTAGGAAGTTGCTAGCGTCCTCTGGTAAATAAATTAATATCAGGGGATAATGTCACACCGATTCTGCCCTTCTAAATAAAAAGGACGCATGCGCAATTTGATAGTCAAAGTAAATTCAACCCTACGTCTTAAGAAATAAGGTCACTAATAATACGCGGTTCTATGAGACATACGCTCTTTTTTTCTAAGGAGGGCAGAATTGACCTAGTCCCAATCTCTCGCTCTAGGCTTTTACTATGTAAATACTTATATAGATAAATATATACTTAAATACATAGAAAACATCCATGATTCGGGAACAAATTGCGCTCATCACACAAATACCTGACCTTAGGCGAATGCTACACGCTCGATATTTATCGTGATATTTGGATCTTAATGCAGGATCACGATATTTATCGAGTGTGTAGTATAGCGTATGATCGTGATACGGATCGCTGGATTTCTAGAAATCCAAAAATCCACGATCTGTATCAAGTATCGCCGATAAATATCGAGCGTCTAGTGCTACACGCTCGATATTTATCGTGATATTTGCATCGTAATACGAAACGTACGAGTGTACTCCATGAAATTTACCGTCGTACAGACGCGATTCTTATCGTATGTGAAGTATACCAAAATATTACTAGATAAATATCACGTTAAAATATCCCGATACATATCGAGCGTGTAGCATTCGCCTTACTGGGATTTGAACCCAGGACCGCTAGCTTCGTAGGCAGGGCTACTACTACTATCAGGATCCGTATTATGGTCACCTATATCGCGGTAGATAAAGTATCCGTCACTCACACATCTCGTACTCACATACTGGTCAGAAAGTGACAGATGTTTTGTTATCGTTTATCCACATGGATAAACATCACCATATGGCATTTGTCCTCCTGCCGACGAGGAAGCGATTAGCTATCGACTATTTTCTCCCTCAAGCAACGAACAAAAGATATAGACCCCGTGTTCATGAAAGAGACACATATAGTTGATCGCTGGCTGTTCACACTGCCGACGAGAAATCTCTCCAGTAGTTTGTCGAAACACAAGATATAGATCCCGTGTCTATAAAAGAGACACATATATTAATAGTTGATTGCTGGCTCTACTCGCTTCTCGCTCATCGTAAACTCGGATTCATAATTAGATTCCATCAAATCTACCAAGAAATGTCACTGTCACAATAACATCAGTCTGTCAATGTCAGTATGCCGGTCCAGATGCCACCAACCCTTTCTTAATAGTAAAAAATATAATTATCTTACTGCAGGTGAAAAACTCAACGAGTCTTTGTAGTGGTGTAGAGAATTAAGGGAATTTATGTCCAAATTCAAATATAGTCTCCATTTTCTGTACACAGACACTATACAATTACTTAAACGTAGGGTTTCGTTAAGCTTGTCGCCTATACTAGTTTGATTTTTAGATGTTTGTTATGTACTTATCGAAGTAAACATTTATATTCATTATATTCCTAAATTCTAAGTAAAAAGGATCCTAATTGTTTCGGTCTAATTAGTGAGATAGTTTAACGCCCCTCCTCCTATAATATAATTTATGTAATACGCCTTAAAAATAGCCGACACAACTAGGTAGTAGTTTTTTTTTTTTAATTTACGTATTTTAGTTATAAGAATTAATAATATACGCACATCTTCAAACGATAATATTATTGTATCAAAACGAATACCAAATGTTATCGAGACCTGAAGTTTTACCATTGCAATATGAATATTTCTACCACAATATTGCTTCAATTAAATATTTATTTATACAACAGGTTTTTATATAAGCATTTTTATTTAAACAAAGCATTTAAATGTTATCCTTGACATTACTAAGTAATTAATTACTTACGTGCATTATTTCGTCAAGAGTAAATTTACTAATGTTGGAATGTTTCATTTCAATGGCAACACCGTGGTAGATTCGATGGAATCTAATTATGAATCCGAGTTTAGTCAGCGTCGGCGGGGCGACAAGTGCCTTGCCTAATAGGTTCGCAGTAAACACTAACTGATTTAGCTAGACAGACCGAAGCCATAAAAACTCGGCCGCGCCGGCGCCGCCATGATTATACTCGTAAAACCGGGCAAGAGCAAGTCGGAGCATGTCACTATCTTGACAATGATAGGTTACAAGTGACATTTCGGTACCTATATTGCAGTCTTTTTTTTTTGTAGCCGCCTGAAGGGCCAAAGACAAAAGTCCTTGCTTTTGTTTGCTTTTTGCTTTAATTACTTTAAGAAAAAAGGGCAGAGGTGAAAATCCCTTCCGGAGACCTAGGAATGGAGGGCCCAGGTACTGCCGGGCTCGCACCGGCTAAAAACACCAATGCCCCTATTACCAACTAGAATTTAGACTCCCGCGGATACTACCCCAGCCAGTGCTGAAAGGCTGGAGGAGAAAGTCAAAAAGGGGGGATAGGAATGGTGGTTGGGATGAGGGGGAGACTTATAGCTATGTGAGTCGCGGAGTGGGAATCCTGACGCATGCATGCTTACAGACTACGGGCTTCCTTTCTTTTGCCCGACAATATTATATTGCAAAGTTAACTAGTTTGTAGGTACATCACTAGGATTCATATTAAGCTGCGCTATATGTACACTGAAATGTCACCTGTCATTGTCAGGATGGTGAAATAGGGAGCTGCTCAGTCCAGGGTTCTGTCGCGCTATTTAGGTACTATAAAGAAACACAAAAATCGATCTTCAAAAACCAAAAGTAGGTACGAGTTAATTTTCTCGCCTTAAAAGAAATAAAGTTAGATAGGTACATATACATACCTACATACATAAACTCACGCTTTTGTTCCCAGAGAGGGGTAGGCAGAGCTTCAGAACTACCTTCAACTCTAAAAAGTTGTTTATAATTCTGTAACCACATTTTGCACAATTAGGTTAACATGTTTAAAAGCGTATTAGTGACAAGACTTGCAAGCCCATCGCCTAACAGTACTACAAGCCATTGTTCCCTTAGTCGCCTCTTTCGACATCCATGGGAAGACATGGAGTAGCACTATTCTAACCCGGCAACCACTCGGGTACTTTCTATAGGTAATTATTTACAAAAAAATCATTATTTAGACATATGTTTTCAGTATAATTAACTACGTTATTAAAGAAATGCTTACGTGAATTTAACCGTTTATTGCTCCAATGTGAACGAAGTATCATTGCGAAGTAAGCCACACGATAACAATAGCAGCGGTCACAGGAAACAAAAGATAATTAAAATAAAAACAATAACAATTAAAGGTGATAACAAATGCTACCTATTTATTGGCACTCATTCCCCGTCATCATCATTCGCCTCAAAAAGCGACAACTTCGGTGTTCAACATGTGTCGCGAATGGCGGGGGAGCCATTGTCTACGCGCATCTTCTTTTCAGAACCCTTACCATGATTTACAATTACCGTACTCGCTAGCGAGTCGAATGCTCTGTCCCTCGCACTCTACAAGAATACTGCGAGGTCTGCGAGAGACAGAGCATTCGCCCGCTAGCGAGTACGTTAATTGTACCTCGTGGTAAGGGTACAGAACTCCGGTATGGTAAGCGATAACGCGTTGGCCAATACTTATGGTAGAAGGACGTTCTCAAAAGACATCTAAAAACATGCAACGTTGAGCCCTCGCAATGGAAAGATTTGGCGACTCAGCGCACTGAGTGGCGTAACCTGGTTCATAAAAACGTCAACGATTTGGAACAGCATCGGAAGCCAGAGCGCTCAGACAAGATGCACTACGCTAACTAACGTTTCTATTCGATTCGTTATTAAACCAATCGCGTCACTGGTAGACCACGTGACTTTTCGTATCACGTCATTTTCCAGTGATGCGATTGGTTTAAAAACGAATCGAATAGAAACGTTAGTTAGCGTAGTGCATCTTGTCTGAGCCCTCTGAGCTGGATAAGAAAAGAGACGACCTCAAGACCCAACCAGCAGCCATTAACCTATAATTACAGCAACGGTGTCCTAACGTGCGCTCAGTGAGGGCGTATGTTTGCAGCAAAAATTGACTTCGCAAACCACTGGAGGGCACTCCAGAGAGCTCCACCATCTGTCTCTGCAGCATTTGAGAGTTCGTGAATCGTCGCTGTTGCCGAAAACGGCATGATGGCATCATCATTCATCGACAGTTAAAGCTACTATAAATAGACCTGGGGTGTAATTCTCTAAAAACCCGGTCGGACGAACGAACGAGTGAATGTTGCAGCGGCGAGTTTAAGTTGTCCCGTCAGAGCGAACAAAACACATTTTAGCGCATGCATTTTTAATTAGGCGGCCTTATACGTTCGATCTTATCGACAGAAGCCATGCTGCCAAATTGAAAATGCATGCACTAAAATGTGTTTTGTTCGCTCTGACCGGACTACTTAAACTCGCCCCTGCGACTTTCACTCGTTCGTTCGTCCGACATCCCCATAACAAGTACAGACGAGCGAATAAAAGCGGCGAGTTTAAGTAGTCCCGTCCGACCGAACAAAACACATTTTAGCGCGTGCATTGTCAATTAGGCAGCCTTATACGTTCGAGAAGTCATGCTGCCAAATTGAATACACGCGCTAAAATGTGTTTTGTTCGCTCTGTCGGGACTACTTAAACTCGCCGCTTGGACCTTCACTCGAGCGAACGATCACCTTTGCTTGTTGAGAGAATCACAACCCAGGGCCTCAATTCTAGGCGTTAAAAACCAAATCGCCTTTGACCTGCGTATTGTCAACTTTTTGATAGCATTTGCTTGACAGTATTGGCGACCGAGTTAAAAACAGTTCCATAAAAAGTCAAATACTATATTGTTTTCATCGTGTTACCGTTTCCTGTCACCGGGGGCGCCACCAGGCCCGGCAATGCTCCCGCGCACCGATAGATATTCGTACTCATACAATTATTTATTAATAACTGTTCGATTATATATAAAATATTTAATGTTAAATTTATAGACTGATTTATTATACGTTATCGATTATTTGATGCATTGTATTATAAGTGGATGGTACTTTGACTCGATCAGGCCTATTGCTATTGTATAAGATTAATATAAAAAGAGTGGCGGGTCGTTTTAAAACGTTCTTACTGATTCTGGCTTGCTGTTGTAACGCTGTCCAAATACGTTAAAATATACGGTGTGGAACGAGCTGAATTTTGTATTCGTCAAAACCCCTGTCTTCCATCCTGACCCAATAAGTGTCTTAATACGTCAGAAGTGGGATGAAACATGTTCGGCCCATAATTATATCAGCGGGTTGGGCTGCCGAAAAAGAACGCGAATCGACTCGGCAACATCTGAAGACGCCAACTTTAAAAAAAAAAATTTTTTTTTCCATCCTCCGTATTCGCCTGCGGCCTCCCACCATACAAGAAGCGCCGCATTTCTCCGACTAAAGCTGATGTAATTCCGAAGTTTCGTCCAGATGACCAGACAAGCAATGTTGTTGGTTGACTTCATAAGATCGATCGTCTCGGCGACGTTTACGCATGGGATCACAAGGATCGCAAGTTCGTTATGCAAATCTGCCTTCGCGGATTCGCCAAAGGTATGAAAATCTGAAAGACGACAAGCTCACGTAGGACAAGTGGAAGAAAGCACTAAAAACTGCTTTTCCACATTCAACCAATTATGTGGAACGCCTCGAGCAAATGTTGTCACGGAGTAAACAGATTTGGAGACTATGACCAAGTACCTATTACCACGAAAAATTGTCCTTGGTCAAGAAATGCAACATTTAAGGAAAAAAAACGCCATATCATGCATCATAAAAGGATTGCCGCACGAGTTTCGGGCAATCGCTAATGCTTGCAACTGCGATACACCGGAGCAGTTTCACTATGGCTATCCGTCATCATTAGAAAATTTCAACACTCGTAGAAGCAGCGTACAATGCTAGAAAGTCTACATGGAAGAAAGAAGCCGGCGCATCAAGCACAGGCGGGACCCAACAACTACTACTGAAGATCTGTTACACCTGCCGGAGCCCCGGGCACGAGGCGCGGGATTGCCGACTGCTGCGGCGCTCCGGGCACACGGCGGCTACGCTGGTTCGCGGGGAACGCTCCTCAACAAAACGGATTTAAAAATAATCAGGTCAGTAATGTCTGTTCTATTACCTATAATATTTACTATGATATTTACAAAAGAAAAGTCTGTGTGAATTGAAAAACCTCTGTTAGCGTATATCGATACTATTATTAGAAACTCAAGATCTAAATCTCGTTATGAGAGGTTTCGGAGGTAACCAGTCACGCTCTCTTGGTTCATGTGATATAACTGTGTGTATACACCACTGCTGTGTGCTTGCTGTGTGCTTCCTGTGTGATTGCTGTGTGCCTACGCTAAAAGGTGCTATGGAAATTACAGGGTACAAATTAGTCGACAAAGATATTTAATTTGGTTAAACAATGATTAACAAGCCAAATATTAGTTTGATTACTACAGCAACTTCAGCGAGCTTCGTTGAGTCTTGTGCATTAAGTAAAGTACTAGCGGACATCCAGTTAGACAGGCGCGATGCTGTTATAAAATTTCCCGTTTGTTTACAACGTGACTGTGTAATACCGAAACAAAGTTATGTTTACGTCGAGGTAAACGTAGACTACCCTCATTGTGATGGGAATACTTATACAAGATGCATTTTTATCGCGAGCAGTGTCCGTTCAGTTTGGGGGTACTTCGTACGGTATAACATTCCGGATGCGATAATAAACAAGGATCATTGCTATTTGAAGGTTTTAAGGTTGGCAGTGAAGATATTTGTTGGAAAGCCGATAAGTTACTTTGCTAGGGTTCAATTTATACCGGTAGAAAAGTGTAATTTACTCGGTATGTGGAAAATTACTCTGGTGACGATATAATAAGGTTGTGTGATATCGACGTAGGCCAACTTAGTGAAATAGAATGTGATCGGTTGATAACAATGCTCAATGTATATTCCAAATCATTTGCTAGGAGCACTAAAGACCTTGGCTGCACGAGCCTGATTTTGATGAGTATTAAGACTTCGCTAGCCCTGTGGTGCTAGTTTAAAAAAAAAAAGGGGGGTGACTATAGGCTTTGCGTAGATTATAGGGCATTGAATACGCGAACTGTTAAAGACCGTTACCCACTACCTCACGTTACGAAACTGTCTGGAAAGTCATTCTTTACTAGCCTTGACCTAGCGCAGGTTTATCTAACGCCCCGGCAGCATTCTCACGGCTAATTCAAATGACTTTGTGTAACGTTAGCCAGGATATTGCTCTTTATTAGATGACGTCATGATTCCTACCGTATCTGTTGAAAAGGGACTCTATTTGTTAGAACTGGTTTTACAGTTTTTGACAGAAGCCAATTTAAAGCTGAACTACCATGAGATTACTGCAGGAACTACAACCAGGACAGGCTAAAGTATATTGCGTAGCACAGTACAGACGTCCTCGTATTGCACGTTGGTGGCTCACCATTCAAGATTTTGATTTAGAAATCGAGTACAGATCCGGAGATCGAATGAAATATGCAGACGTACTAAGTAGGAACCCCGTGTCATGCGCTGTGCTTATGATCGACAGTTCTGATTATTGTCTCTCCAAATGCAGGATGAGGGTATTCCAAATACCTTATGTCAGCTTAGCGAAAATACCGATAACCCGGATATTGTGCAAAACAACACCGCAAAAGACGGTGTACTTTATAGGAAAACGGTTGCGAGAACGTTTCGTGATAAGTACCTAAATTAGCAAAATACTGCTTAATGCAAAAACTGCACGATAAAGCGGGTCACTTAGGGTTTGAAAGTGTGAACAGAACATTTATTCATATTCATATTCATTTATTCATTGTCATCACATGGCACAGAAGTTGTACAGATTATTGTTAGTATCTTTTAAACTTAAGAATAGGTTAGCCCATGCGATACCCTCCAAGGGCACCACAATGCAAGGGCACTGCACTTATGTACTTAAATCTAAACTAAAAATAATGTCAAATACGTTCAATTAATTAATTAAATTTTCATGGCATAGAAGAGATTTATCTAAGGCGCAATTTTGGTTCCCAAAAACGACAAGATTTATACGTAAGTAATTATATCAATTCTGTTTACACTGTGCATTCGGTAAAGGTAATTATGGCATGTCAAAAGGCGAGTTGCACCCTATAGGTATATACCGCGGTGCCCATACATACTTCACATGCCGACCATTCAGGGCCGTTCGTAAAAACTCGCAAAGAGAATGCCTACATTTTAGTTGTTATAGATTCATTAACACAATTTGCCTTTGTAAAACCTGCTCGCTCGGTAGAAAGTTTTAAATTATTAAAAGAAATAATCACTCCACCACTGTGCCACTCCATGTCTTCCCGTGGATGTCGTAAGAGACGACTAAGGGAATAAAGGCTTGTAGTACTGTTAGGCGATGGGCTTGCAACCTGTCACTAATACGCTGGTAAACATCTTAGCCTAATTTGTGCAAATTGTGGTTATAGAATTATCAACAAGTTTTTAGAGATGTTTGTAATTCTGTAGCTCTGCCTACCCCACTCTGGGAACGAAGGCGTGAGATTATGTATGTGTATGTATGTAGAAATAATTACTCAGTTTGGAGATCCCGTACGAGTAATTACGGATTGGGTTAAAGCTTTTACCAGTCGTTACTTTAAGAAATGCAATTTAAACACATATTATATATGTCCGCGTTCAAACGGCGAGGTCGAGCGAGTTAACCGTACACTGTTAAACAGTTTAAACACTATGTCGGAGACCAAGTGTAGTGGGACCACAAGCTTGCCGGCGTCATGTGGGGCATCAACACAGTCCACATTCAACCACTGCAGTTGGCCCGTTTCAATCGATGTTCGGTCATAATAACTCTCGTTTCCTTCGTACCCGTCAACTGCTCCTAAAGACCACGAGTCCCCACAAAAGTCCTTACCGGCTAGAAGGGAAACTGCTAAGTTGCGCATTGATAGGAACATGACACTTATGAAAAGTAGGTTTGATCGAAAACACAATAAGTGCCTTAAGTATAAAGTAGGGCAATTAGTTATGTTGAAAGGTCGACTTCTTAAGATCAATCTGCCAATGTTACAAAGAAACTTGACGGTCGTTATAAGGCTCCGTATAAAGTTTGTAAAGCAGATCAGTCGCTGGATCGTTGCACCATAGTTATTATTAAAGTTATAAAGGGTTACAGGCGGTTTAGTGCTATATACGTGCCGAAACGTTACGACCTTATAAAACTAACATTTCAG
Organism: Acleris literana; assembly: GCA_946894065.1. Taxonomy (NCBI): domain Eukaryota; kingdom Metazoa; phylum Arthropoda; class Insecta; order Lepidoptera; family Tortricidae; genus Acleris; species Acleris literana. Next base: position 21,450,177 of record OX335670.1, read on the forward strand.
ATGACGATAGTTCAGGCAGCATCACCAGGTAGACAGAGACGACCTGAATAATTGACTGACTATATTGTAATATAAATTTCTGTATCCATTTTTATATTTTTGTTGTTCGTAATAAATTAAGATATGAAATGCGAACAATTAAAAATAGGCAATTAATCAATGATGATGTTGAGATAATTATTATTTATTTATTTATTTAATCATTATTGCACAAAATAATTCACTTTATAGACAAAAGGCGAACTTAATGCCGTAAGGCATTTTCTACCAGTTATAGATTATATATTGTCATAGATTGGGAAATAAAAGAATTCAATGGAACTGGATTGTAGGTATTTACTTTAATTTCACTGTTTAACAAAGTATAAAAGCAATCTGACTACGTGAACTGATCAGTAACAACTTAGCTGAACTGCAGAACTGTGTGAATAGGTACCTGAAAAAAACTGTGTGATTAATGTACCTACTGTGTGACTAAATGCACTGTGTGACTAAATGCACTGTGTGACCAATGCACTGTGTGACCGATACACTGTGTGACCAATACACTGTGTGACCAATGCACTGTGTGAATAATTAACTGTGTGAATAATTAACTGTGTGAATAATTATCTGTGTGAATAATTAACTGTGTGAATAATAAACTGTGTGAATAATAAACTGTGTGAATAATAAACTGTGTGAATAATAAACTGTGTGAATAATAAACTGTGTGAATAATAAACTGTGTGAATAATTTACTGTGTGAAGAATTTACTACGTGAATAATTTACTGTGTGAATAATTGACTGAGTGAATAATTAGCTCAGTGAATGGTTCGCTTAGTGAATGATTTGGTTGGTGAATGATTTACTAAGTGAATAATTGGGTGTATAATCACATAGTAACGTCACTTAGACTGTGTGACTCCAGCTTATCAAAAGTGTTGAAGGTCTCACTCTGACACACTGCCAACTGTCTAGAACATTATTACTGCGATTCAATTATTCTTTTTAGGGAGCTGCCTTGAAAGATGTCCGAGAGTCTTCAAGCCGTGGGTCACGGCCGCTCCAGGATGGCCGAGTGTTACCGTTTCCTGTCACCGGGGGCGCCACCAGGCCCGGCAATGCTCCCGCGCACCGATAGATATTCGTACTCATACAATTATTTATTAATAACTGTTCGATTATATATAAAATATTTAATGTTAAATTTATAGACTGATTTATTATACGTTATCGATTATTTGATGCATTGTATTATAAGTGGATGGTACTTTGACTCGATCAGGCCTATTGCTATTGTATAAGATTAATATAAAAAGAGTGGCGGGTCGTTTTAAAACGTTCTTACTGATTCTGGCTTGCTGTTGTAACGCTGTCCAAATACGTTAAAATATACGGTGTGGAACGAGCTGAATTTTGTATTCGTCAAAACCCCTGTCTTCCATCCTGACCCAATAAGTGTCTTAATAATCGCCTAGAATAATAGGTCCCGTTGATTTGCCACGCAGTCCGATCCGATGGATCCCTATAGTGTACCATTGGAAACCGTTTCGGGAACAACAAAGAAAATAAAAAAACCGGCTAAGTGCGAGTTGAACTCGCGTGGAGAGCGTTCCGTACATACGTAATTTCTTCTTTTTTTTGATAGAATTCTTATAGGTTTTCCTGTAATCTGCAAACAATGAACTATATTTTGATTTTTTTTTTAAATTTCAGGCTCTGTAGCTTCTGAGATCAACGGTCAATTTTCGTCTTCTTTCATAAATAAAATCAAAACTATTTATTTTACAATAATATATTCGAGATCCTCATAACGAGCCCTTTCATTTGATATATGACACAGTAAGGTTTGCAAAACTGTTTTTGTCTCCCGAAAATTACCCTTATTTAAAAAAAAAAATTTACTTCGCACACCCGTAAATGGGTGGATCAACTTTTTGTTGCTGTTATTCTGTCCCGTAAGCCAGGGGAAAACAGTGATAGAGTTTCATAGAAAAAATGTTATAATATTATGTTACTTCTAACACACTCAGGAGAAAACCCATAAAAGAATGGGTGTGTAATTGCCAAAATAACTGATTTTTAGTGGACTAATATCCTTTGAAATCATAGTTTTAAGAAGTGACCCAAGAGACGTCACCATGTCAACGAGGTTCAACGAAAAGTTGATTGACCCAAATAATGATGACCCACTCATCATTATTTACATATGTGTACCAAATTTCAACTCAATCGGTCCAGTAGTTTCGGAGCAAAATGGCCGTGCAGACGGACGGACGGACAGACGACGAGTGATCCCATAAGAGTAGGGTTGCCACCCGTACTTTATTATAAAGTATTGTACTCTCTATTGTAGCTGCCCGTACCTACGTTATATTTTACGCAACACATAAAGTACGGCAAAGTACTTTATTTATGACATTCGGTTTTTAGTGGATATGTTTTTCTAATAATTAATAAATTTTAACGAAATTGTACCTCAACGCAACCGTCAAAATCCCTCGACATAAACTTTGTTTTGCCATGTTTGAACGCGATTGATAGGTACTTTTATCGTTGCCAAAAACGGTGATAGAAAGCAAGGTCTGATGAGTGATAAGATAACACTGATAACTTGATAAGAAATATGTAGGTATTTAAAAATAATTCAAAAAGTACATTACATTTATGCTGCGTACTTTATTTTTCTTCCTCCTTTGGTAAGTAATACTTTATTCTGTTAAAAAAAAGGTGGCAACCCTACATAAGAGTTATGTTATTTTTCCTTTTTGTACGGAACCCTAAAAAAGACAAAAACGATCTTTGGGGTAACAAGGGTTGTAGGAATAAACGGGACACGGTCTTGAAGCGTGAGAATATGATAATGCCGGCGGGAACGTCGGGAACCTTGAGTTGAGAACAAAAACTGGAAACTGGTTTTATTTACGTAACCCAAATATAAACCGAATGAATATGTTTTGCGTGCTTAAGACTATAGTTGATCATATAGTATAAGTATATTTATGTGTAAGTAGTATAGGTATACATACATACATACATTACATGTATATTTTTATTAATATTGTATTTCGTATTTGTTTTTGAGTTTGTTCACGCTGCAGGTGTATGCTTTTTTTCTCTTAATGCGGTCAGATAATTTGGCACCGTCCACAGAATTTTCTGCTTCGCGCAAAGGTTAAAATTTTTCGAGTTTATTTGGTGCATTAAATATAGCGTTAAATAGTAAATAGAAAACAGTAAAGTGTCTTCCCTTTAATTTTATATAATAATAATATTTTTTAAGATAAGTAGGTAGTCTAAGTGTTAATAGACACATTCTAGCTTAAGTTAAATTAACAGTTCAATGGCCGTACTCTAGAGTCGGTTAGGGACGATTATATGAATTTTCATACATAAGTTTGAAAAATGAATAAGTTAGGGAGCGAACACACCAGAGATTAACGGTGCGTAAATTACTGTTCATCAAAATTAACGCCATTTACCTAATTACTATGACTCATTCTTTTGTTTACGCAACGTCACCGTATTTTACGCGTCGGTATAAAAATTAAGCTAACCAATAAAATATTAACTATAACTATAAAAATAAATACTTTCAATATCTATATAAATAGACATAGAAATATATTTAAACATCAATATAGGTAGGACCTACATATTTAAACTTACATAAACAACATTTATGCAGGGGACAGTTGTATTTGTTTATTAAAACTTTCAACAGAAAAACGTTTTTCTCCACTGCTAAACATTATTTCTTAACAATGTTTCACCGGCGTACCTCTTGCCAAAGAATGAATTGTTAGTAGATACCTACCTACTATAACTTTATAAATAGTTTTGTGGCAAAAAAAGAGGCCGGGCGATCCTAACATTCCTAGTCTCTTGATCGAGTGTTGATCGACCTTGACCGATACCCTTACCATGAGTTACAATATATCTGCCGTACTCGCTAGCGAGTCGAATGCTCAGTACGCGCTCGATGCGTTTCAAAACGCGCTCGATGCGTTTAAAACGTAACGGTATTAGTACGTCACAGTTAAATACACTCGCAGTAATAGTTTCAGCTATTCGCCGCTAGGGGCGTTTTTTAAGTTTACATACTAGCTGAGATATAAACGCAAACGCGATCGTGACGTTTTTTATGTGTGTAAAAATACACTAGAGGTAGGACTCTAATTGTTGAGCCAGTATGGAACCCTGTCGCTTAACGTTAATCATTAATTTTAGCGTGATTTCTTTCATGTGGCTTGACGCTGTCATTATGACAGGGTTCCATAGTGGCTCAACAATTAAAGTCCTTGACTGTACAATGCCTCGAGTGTAAGTTGCTGTTCGTTCACGCGGCAAACCGTCTCGAACGTGAAAGTGACCATGTTATTCCGAACCGTACGTATAAATGCAACTGTAATAGTAAAATAGTTAAAAATGTAGGTACTATTCGGAACGAATAGTGGCGTTTCCTACGGTCCGAACTTTACGTGTAAAGGCTGCTGAATACTGTGAGGGACAGCAATCGACTCGCTAGCGAATACGGTACCTAATTGTAACTCATGGTAAGGGTATACATACTATCCCTCATAGTATAGAGGCGAGGGACACAGCATTCGACTCTCTAGCGCGAAATGTAACTCATGGTAAGGGTGCGGATCAACCAACAGTGCGCCTGAGTGAGGTCGGCCCACGTTCTGTGGGCTATTAACTGACGTAGGTAGATACTTAATTGCGTTTGGCGGGTTTTACGGCAAAACCGGAGCGGAGCGTTCTTTAAAAAGTTTACTTTATTCTTCAGTAAACGCAAATAGTGTTATAGTACTTATAGTTCAGGAAAATGATATAATATAAAAAGAGGTAGATACATTATGTTACCTATACGGTAGGTATTCCGCGTGTAAAAATGGCCCGGCTTACGGCTTAATTCATAAATGACAACTGTAAGCAGGATGTTATGCTAATTTCCGGGAGCGAAGCAGAGACGAGTGTATGTTGCTCTGCAGACTAGTTCACGGTTGCGTTGACGGCGCAAGACTAAGTAAAGGTGTACCAATTGGCTTGGTTTTAGGGTGCCATTTTCGAAGTCCGTATAACATATCTAACTCTTTTTACTACCTATATTATACTCGTATCATTGGTTCAGCGGCTCTATTCAAGACGGTTAAAACAATATCGTATTTGTTCTGTTATCGTATTGTCAACGTTTTGATAGCTCTTATTTTCTTGACAGTAATGGCGGCTGACGTCATAACAATACCATAACAGGTAAACTACGATATCGTTTATACCGCCTAGAATAGAGGCGCAGGAAATATGATTTGGCCGTCTGTTATCTACCTACTTACCGATCCTTTTGTCTGCGTTAAGCGGTTTTTTTACATAATTATATTCGATCTTATCGACAGAAGCCGTTGCCAAATTGAGAATGCACGCGCTAAATGTGTTCTGTGCGCACTGACCGGACTACTTAAACTCGCCGGTGTGGCAAGTTCACTCGTTCACTCGTTCGACTGACCGAGCACCATTTTTAAGAGAATAACACCCTAGTCTCTCCCGCCCAGAGTCGTTGGCGTCGAGGTGACACAATAGAATGCGGCAGTGATCACGTGGCCCCTCCCTGAGTGACGCAGAGGGCTTAACGTTGTTTTTTTACTCTTTACCCAACTGCAGAAGGAAGAGGGTAATGTGTTTATCAGCCTATATATGTATATGTATGTTTGTTCCTTAGTTGGCGCTCGGCTCTCGAAACTAAACGCGAGGGTGAATTTGATGATTTTTATGTCAATCAATATGTTATGTTTTTTTCATTTTTCATTTTGAATGATCATTTAGGATTTATAACCATTTCGATTTGGTTGACAACAGTTGGGTTTTTTAAACCTTGCTTTTTGTTATTATTGGGTATTCCGTCAGCTCTCGGTCGGCGAGTCCCTGAAAACCATAGGTTACCTCTGAGGATGCTATACGAAATAGTACTTCCATTATTGTAGATTCCCGGAAAATAGGGGATTACCTACCTGAAGAGGTGTAGAACCGCTAATATGTCAGGCAATCTCTATTTCCGCTCAGGTATATACTAATGCTTTGCTCAAACAACGTGAGGAATACCTATAAAAAACCGGCCAAGTGCGAGTAGGACTCGGGCACGATTATCTATACAACATTAGACACTTTACCAATTTAGCCTTTAAATTTTGTATGCAATTGACAGATTCCTAGAAACAAAAATGCTTTCGCGTATTCTTTTTTCACAAGAAAAGCTAGCGATAATTTTAAGAAAATGCCTAGTGCCTAAAATTATAATGTACTCGTATCAAGCCAAAAACACCAGTGCGGCTAGCACCTCTTGTATATTCTTGCTTGTTGTTCAGTCCGTCTCTATCGTTACATCTATAATGGGATACCCAAGCGACAAACTAGTCACAGACAACTGCTGGCCGGCAAGGAAATGTATAATTGACCTCCCTTGATCCCGACTGTCGCCCAAATTGGGGACGTACCTACCAATTTACGGTCACTCACTATAGAACCTTGTCGCACAAAAACAACGATTAATTCCTATGTAATTTCTATCTCGTGACTTGACGCCGTCATTATGACAAGGTTCCATGGTGGATCAACATTTAAAGTCCTCGATGGTACGTTAACAGACTAGCAATCACCAATAATGAAGTCCAGACGTCCATGCTACTTTTAGCTCACGCAGTTTACGAAATTGATAGCTGCCATATGTTGAATTTAAAAACATTTGTAATAGTGCTTAGGATATTAGATTAAGTACCATTTTGTTTTTTTTTTCAAACTAATTCCAATGGGTAATCAATTCTTATTTCCTAACTTAGGTTACCTTACGGCAAGGTTAGTAGCCACGTGGGATAGAAGTTCAGTCGACATTTTTTTATTTTTTGGTCATTATGCTCTGCATGCTAATGTCAAATGTATATTATGCATGCAAAATATTATATCGGGTGAGTATTGTAAGTAATATTCGTTCATTAAAGCAACCAAAATTATGGCTACTGAACATTATGTTTCAAGAAATTATGCAATTAATTTTTATATCATTTGATGATTTTATTTTACTTTAACAATAGTACCTACCTGAAAGAACGAGCGAAGTTCTGGTTGAAATCGAACTTTCCCGAAGATGACAACTTGACAGATCGATTTTTACCCCCTTTATATTTCAAATTTCATCAAAATTGTTGCAGCCGTTTCCGAGATTCAGATATAGATGAAAATATGTACATTCGCTATTATAAAAATCATTATACACTCCGTCATTATTGTCATTAAGGATAGTTATGATATTTATATATTTAAACATGTAAGTAGGTATTTCTTTAATTGAGGAAAGAATGAAATAAAACTCAAGAAGTTGTGGTGGTTTTCCTAGTTACGTTATTAATTATTATGGATATTGATAAAACGTGACCGGAGCCGTGGACATTATTTAACAGGTATTTTTGATTAATATACAATACAAATAGGCTATTTGACTAATTTTAGAAAACCTTTTTAAATGATTATTACATAACAAGCACACTACATCGATATTTCCTTGAGATTCTACTGTATTATCAATAAAAATCTATGTTAACATTTAAATTTTCAAAACCGCGCTAAAGACGCTGTTTCTATCATGGCGCTGGCCATATGACAAGTGTGACGTCACACGCAAGTAAACAATAAACAATAATTTCAAGAGATACTCCCTTATGATCTGTGGTTACTTGCATTTGACGTCACCAGTAAGTAACCACAGCTGCAAACCAACACATCGCGTTTCTGCCACAGATAAAATTTCAAAAAGTATTACATTTTTTTTCGTGTAGTTTCCAAAAAAAAAAACATTATTTGGTTTAAAATAAAGTGTAATACCTATGTTGTTTTTCGCTATTATCTGATAGGTTGACCACAATTTCTAGTATATTTTCACTGTTGTCAAATAGCCTATTAGGTTCGGTAATAAATAAGGCATAATATTTCTAGTTATTCCCGTTTAAATCAAATTAATATGTAGATTGTAACTTCAGCATAATACATACATACATACATAATCTCACGCCTTCGTTCCCAGAGTGGGGTAGGCAGAGCTACAGAATTACAAACATCTCTAAAAACTTGTTGATAATTCTATAACCACAATTTGCACAAATAGGCTAAGATATTTACCAGCGTATTAGTGACAGGTTGCAAGCCCATCGCCTAACAGTACTACAAGCCTTTATTCCCTTAGTCGTCTCTTACGACATCCACGGGAAGACATGGAGTGGCACTATTCTAACTCGGCAACCACACGAGGCCGGCAACCACACGAGGCATCAGCATAATAGTTTGATTAAAATACCAGCATGTGAAATAGGTGCTTGCTGATAATTTTAAAGCTTTTTATTAACGTGCAATACATTTATGTGGTGAGTGTATTATCGTCTGCCATATTTTTTTCACTTTTTTTTTTCACTGCCAAAGTACCTACTATCAACGAATGAAGTATCTAAAAATCTGAATTTAAAGTCCTGCGTCGCTATTGCGTAACGCACTCGCAATCGCAATCGACTTCAAAATGGAACAATTGTTTTCATTTTGAAGGCAGACTCTCCTTCGGACTGTCAAGATGAAAACGATTGCGATTACGATTGCGTTAGGCAATAAGCCCTCGGATCTGATTATATTTATTTTAGATTAGGCGTGTAGATAAAAATATAGCGTGCAAATAACTCTAGCCCGGGAGAAAGAAGTTTAAAAAAAAATAGCGAGTAACGACATAGCAACAGCTGGTGATAAACCGATCAACCATGTATGTTTATGTATACATAAGAGTTGCCAGAATAATATATACAAATACATTCTTGAGATAAGTACTTTAAATTTGCATAATTTAGCCGTTTTTACTTTGGTGCGAATATTATGGTTATTTAGTTAAATGTTGGTGGTGATTGAATCAACGAATTATATTTTTAATCAAATAGTATATAATAGTCCTAGTCGGTATTAAAAGTTTAGATCAATAAAATACTTATTATTCACAACACTAGATTGTATTTCAATTGAATATTTAATAAGATATTTTATTTAATAATAATAAAAAATAGAATTCCTCATCCACGATTCCTCTTTCATACGCGAGAAATTATATTCAACGCAAAAGCAACCCTATCACTAAGTAACAGTACAGCAAGTTAACTTAGCCCTTGTCGTCAAGTTAGTAGAATTAATAAGTTTCACAGCATAATACGATTTTGCCAAAAAAAACACAGTAAGTTTTTTTTACCGACTGTACTTTTTTACTCACTTATCCACGAGCAGCTTATCGAAGGCAATCTTAAGACTCCAAGCTCGGTTGGGTTCGGATAAAAAAGGTTAAGGATAAAATACGTTTATTCAGTAAAGAGGCCGCACGGGCACTTTTACACGTCAATAATGTTAAATTTAATCTTGAATTTAATTAAATAGGTAATTAGACTGCCTGTTACTTGATATCAATGCACGCTGTGTTCACTTGTAATTAGTGGTACAATTGTTATATAGACTAATTTGTTATATTTTAACTAGCTTTAAGAAATTTGTATCTACTGTTGGTGATCCTATTAAATAAATAATAAATAAATAATCTACCAGAGCCTCCTAAATGGAGACCACTGCTGAGAAGGAGAAGTTCTTCCAGACTGCATCTTCAGATCAGCTCTTAGGCCGCATTTCACCAAACTTGGAATAAGGTAGCCGTCCACTTACGGCCAAACCCTATATTCAAACCGCGGATAGATAAGCCTTACTACGGGTTAAAATTTGACATTTGCCCATACAAAATGTGTCAAATTTCAATCCGAAGTAAGCCTATCTATCCGCGGTTTGAATATTGGGTTCCGACATTAATCCATTGTCGGCCGAAGTAAGTTCGGGAGTTGTCGTCCGAACTCGGCCGATCGAATCAAACGTATGTAAAGGAACGAGAGCGCCTACACTGCTACCGACCGACTGAAGTGTATAAACTTTATAGCATCGTTAAAGTAATGATCTGATAAGAATTAAAGACATCAGCTGTATCAGCTGTTACATTGGTGACCTCACTACACGACGACGACCGACCGACGGTAGCAGTGTAGGCGCTCTCGTTCCTTTACATACGTTTGATTCGATCGGCCGAGTTCGGACGGTGACGCCCGAACATACTTCGGCCGACAACGGATTAGGTGGACGCCTACCGTTACTCTGAGATTACTCTATACAAATTCGGCGTTTAATCTATGGTCGATTCCAATAGACATATCTTATTTATTTAGTAATAGTAGTGGTTGTAGGGGTAGGTGCATAATAAGATCACACGAGTGTTTTAATGCCTAATTATGTATAGCCGCATACATAACTTTATCTACATGCATATCATAAGTTTTCTATAATATGTTCAGATATGGCCTGTATTTTTATTAAGTTAGTGTTACTGTTAACTTGTTTGTAGTACCAAAGCTTAAAAAAAAAACTTTATGTATAATGTACAGATATGGCACAATTGGTACAATTGGTACAATTGGTACAATATGGTACAATTTTACGAGATAAAGTGTTATGTAGAACATTAGGTTAAGTCATACATAAATTATTGTACACCACAAATATGGTAGATTATAGTAGGAAACTATTATTACTGTATCACCTTATGTACCTATAATCATACAATAAATGATATTTTGATTTGATTTTGATTTGATGGCTTGCATTTTCAAGTTAGTGGTACAGTATTACCGATACTTTAATGTTTAGGTACGGACACTTTAATGTAAACATTACGAGGCACTATACTTTAATGTAAACATTAAGATGCAACAACAGATACAGGTTTCTTAATATAGGCGATTCGCTTATCGCTTCTGAACATATTGTAGGGAAGTTATGATATGGATGTAGATAAACACTTTTATAACCTCAAAGCTCTGAGGGCTCAGACAAGATGCACTACGCTAACTAACGTTTCTATTCGATTCGTTTTTAAACCAATCGCGTCACTGGTAGACCACGTGACTTTTCGTATCACGTCATCTTCCAGTGACGCGATTGGTTTAAAAACAAATCGAATAGAAACGTTAGTTAGCGTAGTGCATCTTGTCTGAGCCCTCTGCTCCCTTTTCGCCCTGCTCCCTTTTCGCCTAAAATATCAATTTAGTCGTAAAAAAAATATCCATGATGTAAAACCAGGAAAATGGTGTGCAAAATGTGGTCTCTAGTTGCTTTATTCAGCTGAAAACGGGCATTTTATCCAAAAATGATGCATTTTGAGGTTATAAAAGTGTTTACTAAATAAGACAAGTCTATTGAAATGGACCATAGGTATAAGACCTTATTCCAGTTTGGTCGAATGCAACCTTAGGCCGCATTTCACCAAACTTGGAATAAGATTTACTCCGAGATAAGTCTATATATATATATAATTCGGCGTTTAATCTATATTATATAAAAGGCAACCCTCACTCACTGACTTATATATATATCAACCCACAGCCGAAAGTACTGTACATTTCTAAACTTGAAATTTGGTACAGGGGTTCCTTTCATGATGTAAGTGAGCACTAAGAAAGGATTTTCCGAAAATCGACCCCAACGGGAAGAAGTAGGGGGAGTAGCGGGAAACTAATTCTACGCGTACGAAGTCGCGGGCGTCCTCTAGTCTAGGTATAAGATCTTATTACAGTTTGGTGAAATGCGGTCTTAGTCAATATAATTATTTTTTCTCAAACATGCAATGAAATATTTATGTTATGTTCCTTATAATAGGGTCATACACATTCGCAAAAACAAAAGTTGTCTCTCCTGTGGTCAAAAGTTAAAGGCTCGTGTGCATATAAGTTATGTTTTCGTTTGATAGGACTAAAGTAGACGGGACGCCGTTTATGCGGATGTGGGTTCAGCAAGAAAATTAGGCCTTCAAAACGTTAACTTTGGGTACGTCCACAGGAAAGACGGTAACCTAAATCTGTGTATGACCCAATAGGCTGCGAAGTATGACGTTTCAGGCAGGGCTTGGAACCGGTTCCAAAAATACCGGTACTTTACCGGTATTTAAAGGTATTTTTCATTTAGGTTCGAGAGAACCGGTAAATATAAATACCGGTAATCCAAAGAACAGGTAAATACGAATACCGGTATTTGTACCTTAAAATACCGGTTCCTAATAAAGGTTCCAGCTACGTTGCCGTTTTGTACAACAAGGTCAAGTCTCGTCGGCGGCTCGATGCTCGCGCCGCTGCTTTGGTTGTCGACTTGTCACCATGTAATCTACACCGAACGCGGCGTTGTTGCCGGGCGGCGCCTTTGGCTTGCAGCTTTTGAACAATTTCAAATTTCAATCGTGTCATTAGTCCTACGACCTTGGCAGCGCCGCGTCAAAATGAATCTAAATCCGAAGGTCCGGGTGTACCAAAGCACTAAAAAAGACTAACCAAAAGTGCAAAGTGGTGGTGGTGGTGGTGGTGGTGGTGGTGGTGGTGGTGGTGGTGGTGGTGGTGGTGGTGTTGGTGGTGGTGGTGGTGGTGGTGGTGGTAATGGCGATGATGGTGATGATGGTGATGGTGATGATGGTGATGATGGTGATGATGGTGGTGGTGGTGATGATGGTGATGATGGTGATGATGATGGTGATGATGGTGATGATGGTGGTGATGGTGGTGATGGAGGTGCTGGTGGTGATGGTGGTGATGGTGGTGACGGTGGTGGTGGTGGTGGTGTTGGTGGTGGTGGCGGTGGTGGTGGTGGTGGTGGTGATGGTGATGATGGTGATGGTGATGATGGTGATGGTGATGATGGTGGTGGTGGTGATGATGGTGATGATGGCGATGATGGTGATGATGGTGATGATGGTGATGATGGTGGTGATGGTGGTGGTGGTGATGGTGGTGATGGTGGTGATGGTGATGATGGTGGTGATGATTGTGACGATGGTGACGATGGCGATGATGATGATGATCACCTCCTTCATCATTACCATCATCATCACCACCATCACCACCATCACCACCAACACCTCCATCACCACCATCACCACCATCACCACCATCATCACCATCATCACCACCATCATCACCATCATCACCATCGTCATCACCATCATCACCACCACCACCATCATCACCATCACCATCATCACCATCATCACCATCATCACCACCACCACCACCACCACCACCACCACCACCGTCACCGCCATCACCACCATCACCACCAACACCTCCATCACCACCATCACCACCATCACCACCATCATCACCATCATCACCATCATCACCATCATCATCACCATCATCACCACCACCACCATCATCACCATCACCATCATCACCATCATCACCATTACCACCACCACCACCACCACCACCAACACCACCACCACCACCACCACCACCACCACCACCATCACCAACACCACCAACACCACCACCACCACCGTCACCACCATCACCACCAAATGTCAAAATTTTAATCGAAATAATATTATGTTAGCGTGCCTCAAGCCGTCGACTATCGACAAGTAACCTAAATCTAACTGACCGACCATCAGAGGGCCCTGCAAAGATGCACTACGCTAACTAACGTTTCTATTCGATTCGTTTTTAAACCAATCGCGTCACTGGAAGATGACGTGATACGAAAAGTCACGTGGTCTACCAGTGACGCGATTGGTTTAAAAACGAATCGAATAGAAACGTTAGTTAGCGTAGTGCATCTTTGCAGGGCCTGCAGGCCATTTGCCGCTTGAAACATAGGTACCATGCCTATACTATTCTGTCTTTTTTATCCCTTCCTCGCACTTATACCCACTATTACTGAATACCGGTATTTGTACCGGTATTCGAGCCTTATTGGTACCGGTATAGTACCGGTAAAATACCTGTATTTCTTACAAAATACCGGTACAACGAGTACCGGTACCAAGCGTGGTACCGGTACCCACGGTACCGGTACCTAGACTGGTACAGGTTCCCCATCAAGGTCACAGTACCGGTTCTCAAAAATACCGGTATTTCAAGCCCTGGTTTCAGGTGCGGCTAGGACAAGAGGTAGTTAATGGAATTTCATACAAATCATTCAGGCCTAGGCCGGCAAAGTCCTCTTTTTTAATTTCCATTCCACATAAATTTGTGGCACAGGCATCATGACATTCTGCCACTATGCGGATTAAAAAAATAAAACTTTGATTTTTTTTTGTTTATTACATTGCATGTTTGAAAAAACCGGCCAAGTGCGAGTCGGACTCGCGCACGTAGGGTTCCGTACAACTATACATCTAAATAAATGTTTTTCTTTATTCTTTATTATATTGGAGTTGATTGAATGAAAGGTAAAATGCGGTTTACGATTTATAACGTATTAAAAAAAAACTAATTATTAGATCTCGTTCAAACCAATTTTCGGTGGAAGTTTGCATGGTAATGTACATCATATATTATTTTTACATTTATCATTCCCTTATTTTAGAAGTTACGGGGGGGGGGACACACATTTTTCCACTTTGGAAGCGTCTCTCGCGCAAACTATTCAGTTTAGAAAAAAATTATAATAGAAACCTCAATATCATTTTTGAATACCTATCCATAGATACCCCACACGTATGAGTTTGATGAAAAAAAAATTTTTGAGTTTCAGTTCTAAGTATGGGGAACCCCAAAAATTTATTGTTTTTTTTCTATTTTTGTATGAAAATCTTAATGCGGTTCACCGAATACATCTACTTACCAAGTTTCCACAGTATAGCTCTTATAGTTACGGAATAAAGTGGCTGTGACATACGGACGGACAGACGGACAGACATGATGAATCTATAAGGGTTCCGTTTTTTGCCATTTGGCTACGGAACCCTAAAAAGCACTATACATACCTCGGCGGGAAATATGAGGTTACCCGCCTGAGACCTATCCTAGTCTATGTCTCCGGCCAGCAACCCGTTTTGTCCCGGCCTCTGTAGTAATATACTAATATTGGCTAAGAGCTTAATATAATATTACAGTATTATTGGGTTTAATATGTTTCAAAATTCGGCCCGTAGTAGGTAATAATAAATTGAACTGTGTTAATAGTTTTTTTATGGCATGGGGAAGGCGAACGAGCACACAGGCCACCTGATGGTAAGTGGGATCTGTGGCCCATACACATTTCGTTGCTTAAATACAAAAACGACATAAATCAAAATGTGTTAGTGTTGCATTTAAATTCCGAACGCTATTTACTTTAAGTTTTAAATCAAACTGTATCTGTTTTTGATTTGTGGCGCTTTTGTATTTAAGCAGCGATTTGTATTCTCAAGACTACAATCTTAAGACTGCTATCCTAAGACCGCAAATGAGTTGCCAACCCTGAGGACTAAGATGGAATGCCTCTATGCTAGTAATTTCACCGGTTGTCTTATCCCACACCGGAACATGCGAACACTGTTGCTCGGCGGTGGGATAAAACGGTGGTAGCGAGCCGGACGAACCTTGGCAAAGTCCTAAAACCCTTAAACGAACGAGTAGAATACAATTAGAAATAATATCCAATTTGAAACTGCCAGACTAAAACGAAACAAATCGTGTCTCATGCATAACTCATAAATAAGGGTTTATTACCTTTTGACGTGTTTACATAACATTATTTTTTTATTGCCGCGCTTTAAACCAAGGGTGTTATCGTACCATTAGTCCATGACCGACTTTCATTCGTGATCCAATATGGAACCAAGCAAAAAAATTATAAAAAAAAATGGAAGTGTTAGGTGCGATATCTGTGTCGCACCCAAGCCATTCATGCCAGGGAGCTTATCCATGCGCCGCCGTGGGCAAAAGGCATGTGTCTACTGGCGGCCTTTGTGACTTGTCCATGTGCTGCTGTGGGCATTCTAAAAATTGCATACAATATGCGATAGCGTTTCTTTTCCGTTAAACCTAGTCCGGTTTTTACGATTTCTGAACATGCTGTAAATGGTTCTGTAAGTTTTCCTTTCTAATAAATATTTTTTGAAAAGAAGCAAATGAAAAATAAACGGAACCATACAAAACTAGTTTTTAATTATAACTACAACATATTCCAAAAATCGTGGAAGTCGGACTTGATTTACGGGGTGAGAAACGTTATCGCCCGGAGCTAAATTTGTTTGGTAAAAATTTGACAGTTACGCGATTTAAGCGTCGGTTCACAATCCTCTTAATAGGGGGCCACGCGCGCGCATGGGCGACGACGCATCAAAGGCAGTCCACACGTGTATCAATGACGTCATTTCATGCATAACATATTTGTCTGCCGCTATAGGAGTATCTACCTACATTTTGATACGAACTGAATTTAATTAAACCCACGTGCGCACTCGAGCATGCGCGGCAGTGGGCTTCCGGAATAAGTGTCGCGTTCCTTCACATTGGCACGGCGGCATAACAATGGTAATGTTTATCTTTTTCTATTTACAATTCATAGGTATGTAAGTGTTACGTTAGGTATGAGAGTTTATATAATAGAGAGCGTGTGTTATGTTATGGGTCGCGATGATCTTGAACCAATTAAATCGCAAGCGGTCCCGACCGCTGCTGCTGCTTCCAGACCTTTTAACGTTATGAATAATATCGTATCATAACATTATATTTCGTTACCGTACACCGTAACGAAATCGTTATAACGTTACACTTAAATAACGTTATAATAACGTTATGAAACTTATGAACTACGCGCTGTTGCCGCTCGTTATGTAGGCATTTTGCGTGACTGGCCGACGTTCCAGAAGGGACGATTTTTGTCCGTTTAGACATCGCAACCAACGTCCTTTCGA
Source organism: Acleris literana (assembly GCA_946894065.1). NCBI lineage: Eukaryota > Metazoa > Arthropoda > Insecta > Lepidoptera > Tortricidae > Acleris > Acleris literana. The sequence goes on from OX335670.1 coordinate 21,466,938, forward strand.
TGACCGTTCATATATTCGGTCCTTTTTCCGTCCCTTTTCAAATAGCCAGCTAAAATACTTTGCTTTATCACAAAAAATGCCCACTATAGTTGGACTGACCTATTACCAACCATTTTAACCGACTTCAAAATAAGGAGGAGATTCTTAATTCATCTGGTTTTCTACGTAGGTATGTTCCCCGATTACGAAAAGACCGGTGGACCGATTTGAAAAATTATTGTTTTGTTTGAAAGGGCATAATTTCTAGTTGGTCCCATTGTCACCACGTCAGGATCTGATAGTGGGATCTTGGATAAATCGAGGGAACTCCTCAAATTTATAGGCACACCTATAGCTATTTGTCTATTTTTCATAGTAACACCAGTGCTTTCCAAGAGCAAATGCACCTATAATGTTTGAGGAGTTCCCTCGATTTCTCCAAGATGCCATCATCAGATGCGGTCTTTCAGTTATTGGGGAATATACATAAAAAAATATCCCGAAGAATTGAGAACCTCCTGTTTTTTTTTGAAGTCGGTTCGTAAAATAGGGGTCGGTCGCTAAAATAGAGGGGGGGGGCAATTTCCGGTCGGCCCCGGGCGGCGAAAAGCCACGCTACGCCACTGTTGACCTTGACTCGCAACTTTGTTTCTTATCACATCCTGGTTAAGCGAGTGATTGCTTGTTCGCGTGTCCTGTACCCCTACCATGACACAATTATCGTACTCGCTAGCGAGTCGAATGCTCTGTCCCTCGCACTCTATAACAATACCGCGAGGTCTGCGAGTGACAGAGCATTCGACTCGCTAGCGAGTACGTCAATTGTAGCTCATGGTAGGGGTACAGGACATTTCTATTCGTTTAGTTTTTAAACCAATCGCGTCACTGGTAGATGATGTGATACGAAAAGTCACGTGATCTACCAGTGACGCGATTGGTTAAAAACGAAACGAATTGAAACACGTTAGTTAACGTAGTGCATCTTGGCAGGGCCTTCCGCTGCCCGCTCGCATCGAACTACTAACGCTCCAACCTCTAGGGCAATTTAACTCCTTAATGATATGACTAGGGTTAGGATTTTGGTGGCATATCTTGGTTCTAGAATCCATGGAGTCGCTAATTCCTAATTATTATAATACATAACACTTTGATTTTGACCTTCAGTATGGTCATATTTCAAAATGAACTAAATACATTTTTGGTTCGGTTATTCCATACCTACTAATATTTGCTTGTTTGTAACGCTTTCACAATAGAGATACCCTCCATACCAAAATTCATTTAAGGGTCACACACACACACTCGAAAAAACAAAAGTTGTCTCTCCTGTGGTCAATAGTTAAAGCCTTGTGTGTATATAAGTTATGGTTTTATTTGATAGGACTACGAGTAAAGCAGACGCCGTTTATGCCGATGTGGGATCAGCCAGAAAATGAGGCCTTAAAAACGTTGACTTTGGGTATTTCCACAGGAAAGACGGTAAAATATTGGTTTAGCGATTTAATGAATCAATAAATTTTGAAATATTAAGATACTGAAGGTCCAAATCAAAATGGTATGTATTATAATAAATAGGAAATAGCGACTCCATGGATTCTAGAACCACGATTTGCCACCAAAAGTCCTAACACTAGATATGACCATGCATGCATGTCCCGGATGCTGATATATTTTTTGATACACCGGCTTCTTTTGCAAGAAAGATAAATGGTTATTTAAATCGTATTCTGCCTGTTAGTCAGTAATTTTAGTAGTTACTCGTATTCAACATATTATATTATGTATACTGTTTTTGTCCCAATGTAGATGTAGCTATATAAACGTTTTGGTGTAATAACTGTTAGCCTGTATGTTTCTGAAATAAATAAATAAATAAGAAACAAAAACAATCCTGGGTGATTCTCTCAACAAGCAAAGGTGATCGTTCGCTCGAGTGAAGGTCCAAGCGGCAAGTTTATGTAGTCCCGAGCCCGACAGAGCGAACAAAACACATTTTAGCGCGTGTATTCAATTTGGCAGCATGACTTCACCAACGTATAAGGCTTCCTAATTGACAATGCACGCGCTAAAATGTGTTTTGTTCGGTCGGACGGGACTACTTAAACTCGCCGCTTTTATTCGCTCGTCCGTTCGACAGGCCGCCGTTTTTTGAGAGAATAACGCACCTGGTTAAGGAATATCCGCAAATGGACCGGAGTCACAAGTGCTGCGGAGCTGATCCGTCTAGCTAAAGACAAGTATTCAGTGTCGATAATTATTATTTTGTACACTTGTGTGCGCGTGTCGTCGCACCACTCGCACCAACGTACAGTCAAGAAAATTGATTCCTAGACCACTTTGGACTATGTCAAAGTGACACTGTAAATAAAATCATAAGAAGTCTCTTACGTTTTGATTGATTACGTCACTTTGACATAGTCCAAAGTGGTCAAGGAATAATTTTCCTTAACTGTACGGTCACGAACGTTTGTGACCCATTTCAACAAAAATATGCTTGAAGTCTTCAATGTCATTAGAGATGCCAAGTCATTTGTAACTAACAGGAAACTCAACCTTATTGTTGTAGAGTGTCCGATTGACTTTGGACCTAAGTCTTTGACTGTACGAGAAGACTACGCCTACTTGCTTCCATTTGGGGCTTCTAGTACGACGTTTCGGCCTTCGTCGTCTGTATTAGACTACCTTTCATCTATACTAATCTATACTCTCTATACTAATATTATAAAGAGGAAAGATTTGTATTTTTGTGTGTGTGTATGTTTGTAACGAATAAACTCGAAAACTACTGGAGCGATTTCAAAAATTCTTTCCCAATTAGGATGCTACATTAACCCTGAATAACATAGGCTATGTTTTACTTTTGCCCGAACGGAGTCGCGGGCAACAGCTAGTTTTATATTATACTACCTTCTGCCCGCAACTTCGTCCGCGTACATTTCGAATATATTTATTCCCACGGGAACTTTTAAATTTTTCTGTCATAAAAAGCGTTGTGCGTTGTTTTGTATGTGTTAATCCAGGGTATAAGCTACTTCTATTCCAAATTTCATCCAAATCCATCCAGCCGTTGCAGCGTGAAGGAGTAACAAAAACAAACTAACATTTACACAGAAATTTTAGCTTGTAGTGGGATTTAATTTATTCATTTAATTAAGTACAATGTAATTTTACAGCATAAAAATTCACCAAAGCACTTACACGATAAGGTCGATAAGTTATCTACACTAAATCCATTATTAAGTTAATTAATTAAGTATACTTATTATAAAGAGGAAAGATTCGTATTTTTGTACTTTTGTATGCTTGTAACGAATAAACTCAAAAACTACAGGACCGATTTAAAAAAAACTTTCATCATTAGAATGCAACATTATCCTTGAGTAACATAGGCTATGTTTCATTTTTCTGCGCGGACGGAGTCGCGGGCAACAGCTAGTATATTATATTTCATTTATTCATGTAAGTTTACATCATAATTTCATAAAATAACACAAAAGCACTTATACGATAAGTTATGACATATTATAAACTAAATAAAAAAAATGACTTTATTCTAAGGCTGAGACCTGCTGGCTGGTTATTTAAATGCTACATTAAAAAATCGATGACGAAAACTGGTTCAAACCGCAAATGAAGTTAAATTAAAACTTATAATGATGGGAATAAAAACAGATGCTAGAAATATGCGCCATAACTTTTTGTACTGAACGAAAACTGAAATTGGAAAGTTGATTGAATCGATTTTGTCGTTAAGTAGTCGTTGAGGTTACTTAATTACTGGGGTATAATTACCTAACTGTGGGACTACCATTATTCGTATCGATTCTATCTATAATCGCTGGAATATCGATTTAGGCAAGCCACACAATCTCTAGATTAAACTACTGATTGTGAAACACTTTTGGGGATTGTGATTTTGGATTGTGGCCATTTGAAAATCAAAGTTCGAAGCAATGATATAATATAAAAAGAGGTAGATATGTTACCTATACGGTATTCCGCGTGTAAAAATGGCCCGACTTACGCACACATAATCAGTAAATATTGCAATTACACCCTAATTCATAAATGACAAGTGAAAGCAGGATGGTATGCTAATTTCCGGGAGCGAAACAGAGACGAGTGTATGTTGCTCTGCAGACTAGTTCACGGTTCCGTTGACGGCGGCGTAAGACTAAGTAAAGGTGTACCAATTGGCTTGGTTTTAGGGTGCCACTATCGAAGTGCGTATAACATATGTACCTCTTTTTACTTTACAAGTTACATTATCTCCATCCCTTTCTGCCAATTTAGTCTCGAATAACAAATGAAAAGGATGGAGCATTTGAAGTTTCGATTTTTTATGTATTTAAAGCTTTTGACTGATTGTTAAGTCAGGCGGCTTGTCAACTTGTAAAAGGGCCTTTAATAAAATCCCTAATTTCATGGACTAGTTTATCAGATAAAGTGTTGCCAGATACGTAGGTATACCTACAATTTTGTTATGAGGAGGGAATGTTTCGAGTATCGGCTCAGTCAAACTCTTTAATCTACCTGTACCCCCTACCATGAGTTACAATTAGTCCCCTGCCTCACCGGGACGCCATGGCGACGTCGCCGGCCACCGTAGCCAAACAATTCATATTGAAAAGTAGACGGCCTCAGTCACTTGGCGACGGTTTGGCTACGTTAATTTGTATGGGATACGTGCCCAGCGACGTCGCCATGGCGTCCCGGTGAGGCAGGGGACTTATCGTACTCGCTAGCGAGTCGAATGCTCTGTCCCTCGCACTCTATAAGAATACTGTGAGGTCTGCGAGGGACAGAGCATTCGAGTTCATTGTAACTCATGGTAAGGAAACTGGTCCCACAAGGCCGTCTCGCCAGACGACCTTGCACTCGTAGGACCAGTTAGATGATTCTCTTAACAAACTCGCTTTACAAGTTGATGGACGTATTATTAACCAGTAAATTTAAGTTGTCCCGTCAGAGCGTACAAACAACATTTTAGGGCGTGAATTCCGAGTTAAAACTCGCTCGTGTGATTTTTTATGAAGCCGTTTTTAAGAGGATTACATCCATGACTATTAGCCTGTCAAGTCTGTAATATACTGTAGTTGCAATAGGTATATATGATATTTGTCCGTTACCATCGGAAATTTTAGATTAAGTACATATGATTTGATTAGTATATGATAAAAATCGTTTAATTATGATAAATATAGAGGTAATAAAAATTAAGGTATCTCAGTCCGTAAACTTTTTTAACATATTTATCTACTGTGGTAATATTTAAATAAAGTTTCATCATTTTTTTTAGTACCCTGACCTAAAACGAATGCTTTCCGAGTGGTAGGGTTACAAGGTGAAAAAATGAAAAGTCTGGAGAAAAGGCGTGATTTCTACTGAAAAATCCTGAGATTTTGTTGGAGTTTGAGAATTTTCTCTCAAACGTAATTACAAATTTTAAAATGTCGGTACCAAAGTTGTCAAAGTCAAAGTGTTTATTTGTAAACATAGGTAAAACTAAAATAGTGGTGGAAAAAAATATTATGGTGGAACACTATGTTTTGCCTTGTGGCGTACAAAAACTACTACTACTTATTAGGTACTTCAATTATTTTGTCTATTATGAAGATTATTTTTAGTTTGTTTTACTTTTTATTAAAGAGATCTTTAAAATGTACTGTATTTTAAGGAAAATTCTAAAAATCCTGAGATTTCTAAGATTTGCAAAATCAGGCCGCAATCCTGAGAAGAGTCCAAAAATCCTGAAATTTCAGGACAAATCCTGAGACATGGTAACCCTATCCGCGAGCAAAAAAAACACAAATATCGGTAAGGCCAGATGTTTGTGTGATGAGTACGAGTATTTGTTCTGAGTATTGTGATGTTTTCTATGTGTTTCTCTATACAGGTGTCCCAAAACTCAACGTAAATCCGCCTTGGGTTGATAGAGCAGCTAAAAAGCTATCGATTTAACCCCTTTGTATGTCCAGAGATTGTTACTAGTTTCGGAGATATTGATCATTTTAATCTGATTTTTTGTAATTTTCTCTTATGTCCATGTCGCGAAAAATCATTAATTTCATGTTTTTTTTCATAAGTTTTTCCGTGTTATCTTACATAATTAGAATCATTACGAATCACCGAAGTTTTTAAACCTATTTGGCCGTTTTTTTTCAGTAAGTATTTATTTTAAGTAATCACATAAAATTTGTTTCTCCATACTAGGTGTCCCATCAGTGTTTGCTTTTCACTTTGTACGGAAAAAATAACTTTAGGTGATAACCAAGGATCTGAAAAACGCCCGTCATTTTGAAAACATAACCCTGTTCCGTACAGGCGAGACTTCCTTCTGATGTTAATTAAAAATATTATCAGGTATTTTACATTTATTATACCATTATTGATATGTATTCAGCAACCATATTATTAATGAATAAAACCATAATGGTTATGGGAAAAAAACACTTTCGCCAATCAAAAAGAATGTCTTTCTTTTTAAATTTTCGCCTGTTATTCCATAACGACGTCAATTTAGGACCTATTTATGAGTCGAAAAAGTTTGTTCACAGTTTACGGAGGACATTGGGGCAATCGTTGACATTGGTTTACTGTTTGTATGTGTGTTTGTGTTTTCTAATTAACATTTCGGTTTCATTCATTAATAAAATTGTCGCTAAGTACATATAAATTATTGTATAATAAATCTATAAAATACCTAATAATATTTTTAATTAATATCAAGGAAGTCTCTGCTATATGGAACAGGGTTATGTTTTCAAAATGACGGTCGTTTTTCGTCGGGAAAATAGGTTTAAAAACTTCCCTGATTCGTAATGATTCTGATTATGTATGATACAACTGAAAAAGTTATGAAATAAAACATGAAATTAATGTTTTTTAGTTACATGGACATAAGGTAAAATTACAAAAATTCAAATTAAAATTATCAATATCTCCGAAACTAGTATCAATCGCTAAACATACATAGGGGTTAAATTGATTGCTTTTTAGCTGCTCTATCAGCCCTAGGCAGTTTGACGTCGGTTTCTGGGACACCCTGTATAAGTAATTTTCTAGTAGCTTATCGTTGTCTAGTACCCATAGTAGGACAAACCTAGAAACTTAACTTGGGATTAGGTCAGTTTGGGTGACTGCCCCTGGTATTTATTTATTTGTATGTATTTATTTATAAAGACGATTATAATGCTGTATGTGCGCCGGTTCTTATGAATCACGCTACGCTTCGCCCTAATTGTCCCATTATTTGACATGGAACAAAAACGCTCATCGCTTTAGTTTTTACGCGCCATGAGTCATCGTCGCGTAGAAAAAAACCTAACGAAACCAGATTCGTCGTGTAACTCTACAATCTTATACTATAACTAGAGTTAGGGCGTTTGGTGGCAAATCGTGGTTCTAAAATCCATGGAGTCGCTATTTCCTATTTATTATAATACATACTAATTTGACTTTGACCTTCAGTATTTTAATATTTAAACCAATTTAAATGAATTTTGGTATGGAGCATATCTCTGCTGTGAAAGCGTTACAAACAAGCAAATATAAAAGTACGTCCCGAAAAATTATTCCATATAATTTTTCGGGACGTACTTTTTGATTTATAGCCAATCATGTCCAAAAATTGACCGTACCTCCCCTTACCTCCGAAGTTTATGAACCAAGAAATCTGAATAAATCCTGCTTTAAAGATAATTACTTTTATTTTCAGGGAAAAATAAAATAAAATTATCGAAAAACTTTTTAAGTTTGTATAAAATTTAGGCTTGTCAAAATGGACCTTATTGCATAGGGAATAAAGTTCATAACAAAATAAGTATTTTCTCTCTCGTTTTCCAACCATATTATCTTAAATACGGAATCCTCGGTGCGCGAGTCCGACTCGCACTTGACCGTTTTTTTTATATAGAATAGATGCCCATTTCTTTAGTCGGTGTCTTCGTGTCGTTAGGTTTTAAACAGTAATAATGGATCCTATGCATTTTAAAGTAGGTCAGATTTCCTACTACTTGCATTTTTAAACAAGTAAACAATTAGTGCTTTGCAAACAGAATTTGTGCTTGGTTGCACGATATGTTCCAAGCGCTAGTGAGGTGTTTGGAGGAGGTATGACAATTTAAATTGTAATAACTTGAATTAAAAAGCAAGCTTTAAAAAACCCGACTGTTGTTGCTAACCAACTTTAAATCGTTATAAATCCTAAATTATCGTTCATAATGAAAAATGATTAAAGAAACCTAAATATGATTTTTAAATACCTATTCAATGATAATTGTCATAATTGTCATAATTGGTCGACTTTTTTTTAATTTGCACAATATGGCGTCTGGTTGCCGCCATATTGAATTTTAAACACTGTCATATATTTAGTGACACTCACGAGATTAAGACAAATCGATTGACATAAGAATCATCAAAATCGGTCCACGCGTTTAGTTTCTAAAACGCCACAAAGGAACAAACATACATATATAGGCTGTGAAACACAATACCCTCCGGCAGTCGGGTAAAAAGTACCTACTATACTGATTGTAATTAGGTAAGCTAAAGTGAAGCATGGCAGGGTTTGCGGTTATTTTTTGCTTATCCGGGGCATATGACTTTACTAATGGCCTGTTGTTTGATCAATAGTTAAACTAACTAATGGTCAAAAAACGTTACTAATGGTTAAAATCTCAAGAATCAAACTGTTGGGACTCACCATAGACCGTAAGCTGACCTTCAACGCACACGTAGAAAAAACGTGCCGAAAGGCAACGGATATCTACAGACAGCTGTCACGTGCGGCGAGGGTGTCATGGGGTCTCAATAGCGAGATAGTGAAAACCACCTACGTGGCGGTGATAGAGCCGATCGTCCTGTACGCAGCAAGCGCTTGGCACAAGTCTGCCAACAAGTTGATGGTGCGAAACAAGCTAGACTCAATACAGCGTGGTTTCGCCCAGAAGATTTGCAAAGCGTACAGGACGGTATCTCTGTTACGGCGCTGATCCTGTCGGGAACCCTCCCACTGGATTTGCGCATTCACGAAGCGGCAAGCCTCTACGAGGTCAAAAAGGGCTACAGTGAGGATCACATTCCACCAGGAAGAGAAATTGCTGAAAAAACTGACGCCCTGAAGAGACCACACCCGTCAAGGGTTGTATCCATCGACTACGTCTGCTTGGAGGAATTCAACCAAGACGTGGTCGATAGATACGACCTCAAAGGCCCTCAAATTTACACCGATGGGAGTAAAATTGAGGGCCAGACGGGAGCAGCAGTCACATGGTGGGAGAATGGAAGAGAAATCCGCCACTCATCCTTTAAGCTAGCGCCCTATAACGCCGTGTTTCAAACTGAACTGTACGCTCTACTCATGGCAGTGCAGATCGCAGGGAAACACAAGGCGCAGAGCATCAGCATCCTCAGTGACTCAAGATCATCACTGGAGCTCCTCAAATCACCGGACACGACACACCCCTTGGTCCAAGAGATCAAAAACGCCACAATCCAAACAAGAGCCACGGGGACCGATCTCAGGTTTTATTGGCTGCGAGCTCACGTTGGAACGCCAGGAAACGAGAGAGCAGACGAACTGCCAAAGCAAGCAGCCCTTAAGAAAAAGACCGCCCCCCAATATGACATGGTGCCGGTGTCCTACGCCAAGAGGTCTATAAGACAAAACACGGTCGAACAGTGGCAGGTTCGCTACGGGGCATCCGGGACAGGTGCGACAACCAAGAAGTTTTTTACAACTGTGAGAGATGCGAACAGCATACTAAAGAAACTCAAACTCACAAACTTCTTGGTTCAAGCGTTTACTGGTCACGGAGGCTTCGCCGCCTATCTCCACCGTTTTTAGATCAAAGATTCACCTTCGTGTGTCTGCGACCCGACCCTTGATGAGGACATCTGGCACATTGTCTGCGAGTGCCCGCGTTTTGGCGTGGAAAGGCTCGACCTTGAGCAAAAGACCGGAGTCAAAGTTTCTCCGGATAGCTCAAGCTGGAAAGCCCTGCTGGGAACAGAAGCCAATCGCGAAAGCACGAAGGGTTTTATAGAAAAAACCCTTCGTGCTTTCGCGATTGGCTCGTGGTACGCGTAGCGTGTTTAAGGAACAAATAGTTCGGTACCCGGACTAATCTGAAAAACGCTACGCTGAAATCAGACATCACGCAAACCCTTCGGCCACAGGACCCGGGCAGGATCCCACGCCGAAACAACCCCCAGACCTCCCCCAACCTTCCCCCCAAACCTTCGTACTTGTACCCCCCCTTCAACGAAGTAGACCTTTCGGCCCCCCCTTCCTTCAAATCCTCAAACCCTCGTACCTGTATCCCCCCTTCCATCCCCCCAATTTTCTTCTCCCTCTTCCCAAACCGAAAACAACAAATCCCCAACGCACCCGTAATCTTATAGGTAAAAAAAAAAACTCAAGGTAATGTGTAAAATTTTCCATTCATACATAATCTCACGCCTTCATTCCCAGAGTGGGGTAGGCAGAGCTACAGAATTACAAACATCTCTAAAAACTTGTTGATAATTCTATAACCACAATTTGCTCAATTAGGCTAAGATGTTTACCAGCGAATTAGTGACAGGTTGCAAGCCCATCGCCTAACAGTACTACAAGCCTTTATTCCCTTAGTCGTCTCCAATTTTCCATTCCTTTTTCGAATTTTAACAATTAGTTAGTGTAACTACTGATCAAACAACAGGGCCTATATAAGAGTTAGACCATATATGCCCAGAACTATTTTTGATCCAAAAGGGTACCTACTAAGAGTCTCTAATTGAAGATACCTATAGGTTGTGAGGGGGGAAGGGTGTTTTTTTTAATGGGTCGAAAACGACCCACTGGCCATTTATGGGTTAAGTATATTTTTTTAAATAATTTCTATTAATTGAATAGTTTTTATCAGCCACTCCGTCCGCTTGTCGCTATTAATAAAAATATTATATAGTATATTGATAAAAATAAAGATAAGTTGATTAACTAAGCTCAAGAACATACAAGAATATACCCTAGGTAACTTTTATTTTCCGGTATAAAAAGACGTTGGGATCAAAAATATCTCTGCACTGAATTCGGTAGAGGCGTTGGACTGTGAAGACCTTTGGTGAAGTCGGAACAATCAAACTAATACATTTTCGCATGTATAATACTAGTAAAAGTAGCGACTGAATTGTAACATTTCGTTGGTATCACCTGCGGTCCTTATCTAATCGCACCCATTAGATAAGGGCCGTGAGTGATACATTACACTGAAATGTTACAAGTCAGTCGACACCTTAAGGATAACCATAGTATGGATAAGGATATCCTCCTGGATCCCCACCAACCAATTAGGACGCTACCATAAAAGCTGAATATACTAAAAGAACTTTAGCATCGAGTTATGAACTTTCCAGCGTTTGATTTAAGGTTTAAAATTATTTTATCCGTTTTATATACAAAATAACGATCAGGTAAATATTACAGAGTATCAGGGGTGTGATTCTCTCAACAAGCAAAGGTGATCGTTCGCTCGAGTGAAGGTCCAAGCGGCGAGTTTAAGTAGTCCCGACAGAGCGAACAAAACAAATTCAAATTCAAATTCAAATTCGTTTATTGCATGTCATATTACAGGTGATATAGATGGAATTACATGGAAGGTATACATATGACACCCTGCAAGGGCGTAGCAACTTAGGACAGTAGGGCTAGTACCTAATTATTAGAATAAAATATTAACTACGAATATTGCACATATCAATAATTCTTACATAACTTATTTTTAATTATATTACTTATACATTATAAAGAATTATACTTGCTTTCATTTATCTCTAAACTCGGTATTTAAAAATTCACTTAGACTATAGAAGCAGTTATCAATTAAAAATATTTTTAACTTACTTATAAATAAAGGGAATTTATTTTCAGTTTTGATGGAATTTGGTACATGGTTGTATATTTTGATCATCATTTGGTGTGGACTGGACGCAACTAATTTTAATTTGGTAAACGGTAGTTTAAGTTTATTAAGATTTCTATTATTTCTCTTTGTTTCTGTGAAAGTCTGGAATAAGTCAGAATGCTTTCTGATAAATTTACATGATTCTAAAATATACATGGATGAAAGGGTAAGTATTTTAAACATTTTAAAGTGGGGTCGACAGGAGTCCATAGGATCTATATTTGCTAGTATTCTGACACACTTTTTTTGCAGGATAAATACAGCATCTACCTCACAACAATTTCCCCACAATATAAGTCCATACAGCATTCGGGAATAGGCGTATGCATAGTACGCCGAGAGGGCAGTTTGGAAGTCAGTGACACGTTTAAGGTGCTGGAGGGCGTATATGAAGGAGGATAATTGTTTTGATAGTTTTTGGATATGAATTTTCCACGTTAAATGAGTATCCAGGTGTATGCCTAATAAGGTCGCAGAATTAGCTGTTTCTATTTTGATGTTATTATGACAATATGAAATGGGTAGTGCTTGCTTTTGATAAGGTTTAAATTGAATTATTTTTGTTTTATTGAGATTCAGTTTTAAATTATGTGACTCTAACCAGTGAGTAATTGTGTTTAGATTAATATTTAGTTTATTTACAGCTTCGCTAACAGTTTTACAAGAGAAAAGGATGGAAATATCGTCTGCGAAGAGCACACAGTTATCAGTTACTACATTTGGGAGGTCGTTTATGTATATCAGAAAAAGGATGCAGCCTAATACGCTACCCTGAGGAATGGAGCCAGCGATATCAACTCTATCCGATCGTACATACTGTATTTTTCCAGTCTCGAAGTGTGTATTATTAATTTCAACATATTGTGCGCGATTTTTTAGATACGATTTGAACCAATCGTGAGTTGGACCTCTAATTCCCGAAGCATACAGTTTGTCTAGAAGAGTACCGTAGCAAACTCTATCATATGCCTTGCTCATATCAAGCAGGAGCCCTACAGCGTATCTTTTATTGTCGATGTCATTTATTATGTGTTGTATATACTTATAAACTGCTAATGTTGTAGATCGTTGCTTTCTAAAGCCGTTTTGGGCATCGTTAAGAATATTAAATTTTTCGAAGAAAGAAGATAAACGTGTGATCATTGCAGTCTCTAGTATTTTAGCAGAGGTAGGTAGTAATGCTATTGGCCGGTAATTATTTATGTCTGAGGAATCTCCCTTTTTGAAAACCGGTTTTATTATTGCAATTTTGAGGGCATCTGGGAATATGGCTTCAGAGAATGATTGGTTAATTAGTAGAGTATAGGGTATGGTTAGGATTTTAGCACATGTTTTTATTAGAACGGGGGGGATTTCATCTATGCCAAATGATGTCTTGTTTTTTAGGTTACTTAATATCTTGTATACTTCATCAGGTTCTATTGGCTTAAGAAAAAAAGTTTTATTGACTTGGTTAGATAAAGGTATATTTACAGGATGTGAGTTTATGTTTCCCACGGAGGAGAAGAAAACATTAAATAAATTAGATATTTGTTTTGGATCTTTTATTGTCTGTTTGGCTGCGGTTTTAATTACGATGTTAGTATTATATTTGGACCTAGGTTTTTTTATCTCTTTATTTATAATTTGCCACATAGATTTAACTTTATTGCCAGATTTTTCGTATATTTTTTTATTATAGAGTTTTTTTGACTTATTTATTGCTTTTTTTAGCTCTTTACAATACTGTTTATAGTGGTTGCGCAGGATTTTATTATTTGTTTGACACTGAATAGATTTCAAGAGTCTTTTATTTCGGCAAGATATTTTTAGTCCTGGGGTTAAGTGGTTTGTTTTTGGATTTTGGTTAATTTTTATATTTTTCTTAGGAATATTTTTATTTAGGGCTTCTTGCAAAGTTTTATTAAATAAATTGTAGTTCTCATTGACATTGAGGTTCGGAGATAATATAAGGTGCCAATTTACTTTACCGAGTTCATTTTTAAACTTATCTAAATTTGTTTTATTAAAGATTCTTTTGCTAATGGAAAAGTTTTCTAAGAGCCGAGTTGTAGTAGGTAGAGAGACTTTAATGCCTCTGTGATCCGAGAAACCGTACTCACGAACATATAGCTGTGAACTATCTATTTTAAAGTTTGTAAATATTAGGTCAATACAAGAGGAGGTATTTTGAGTGACCCGTGTCGGTTTATATATTCTTTGATGGAAGTTATACGATGACAGTAAGTTGGATAACCTGGACTTTTCATAACTATCTATAATAAAATCTACATTAAAGTCACCTCCCAATATGATATTTTTATTTTTATCTTTAAGGGAAATTAGTTTTAAGATTTCCATTAGGCGCGAATAAAACAGTTCTATTTCCCTCCTACTGTTGGGCCAATAAATATTAATAATTAAGAAGTTCAAATTTGGTAGTTCTACAGCACTAACTTCCAGAACCATTTCTATCGATAAAGATGTTATATCCAGACGCTCACGGTATTGAATCGTATCCCTTATCAAGATGAGTACGCCTCCTCCATCATGATGATCACGACAATATGCCGAGGCTGCGTTGTACTTTGGTATATTTAATAAATGTAACTTTTCATTATTTAGCCACGACTCAGTAATACAAAATATGTCAAAGTTAGTTTTGTCTTCTGTAAAAGCGTGGAGTAGATGCATTTTATTCCAAATGCTTTGCATGTTTTGGAAGAGGATGTTTATATTAGGCACGAAAAGTAGGCATTTTTATAGTGGCATCTTTAATCGGTCGATATGTACGCTCATCTACGGCTTGAATGTTCGGAATCAGCGGCTGTAAAGTCGTTTGACCAGGTCCTTCGGAAAGGGAATGCTCAATGGTTGTTGCATCATTTCTCTCTAGCTTACGCTGTGATGTAGAAGCTTGAGGCTTTTCTTCCTTAAGACTTTGCACAGAGCAGGTAGTTTCTTTTCCATTTACAAATAGCTTGTCATTTTTAATAACTGCATGGTGGCCACTACGTCTCGCGTTTTGTTGAGCCTTTCGTAAATTTCTTTTGTATTTTATTTCTTCGGGACTCAAGAATTTTGTCACGCCGAGCCCAGCTTCTTTTAGTATATGCGAGTGTTCAAGTAAGTATTTTTTAATTCTCTTACTAATCAGCTCAATTTTTATTGGCCTCTTTCCATATCTCCTACCAATAAAAGTTATTTCTTCTATGTAGCCGGAGATATTAATATTCAGAAGATCGTAAAAAATATTCGTTATTTCATTTGTCAGTTGAGCTTCCGTTTCCCAATTGTATTCTGTTAGTCCATGTAAGACGATGTATTTGTCCTCGGTAGTCGGGATTCCTGTGGGGTCTTTATTTGTATTGAATGCTTGTATCTCCGACCTGAGTATTTCATTTTCATGTTGAAGCTCTCGGCAATCCAGGTTTAGTTTCTCTATTTTTGTGTTTAAGCTTCTTATGTCTTCCTTTATTGTGGTTTGTTCGGCACATACGGACTCGTGGTTTAAATATAAATTCTTTGTGATTTCAGATACGGCGTGTTTTATTTGCTCCCGGATGGAAGCCTGCATGACAGCAAGTATAGATATATTATTTTCCTCCAGTATATCTTTAAATTTTTGTAGTGAAATTTGCTCATTTTCTGCTACAAGAGTATGCTGTGATGTGTTAATATTTTCAGGGGATTTACACAGTGTATGTCCTTGGAGTGATGTTATGGAGTCGTCATCACTTATCACGGTGTTATCAAGGTACGGTCTAGGCTTCCTTAAGGTGACATTGGCATCGAGTACAGGATCTTCTGAAGGCCTCAATTTATCCTGGTTGTATGCGTCTGAAGGTAGATTGTGATGTGCGAGCGATTGGACGGGGGTGTTACTTTTATCAATTTTTGGTTCATTTAACCGGCAAAGTGAACATCTCCAGGATTGCTTGCTTTCTATAGACATTATATTATAAAATCTTTTTTCAGAGACGTTAGCGCAATCTAAATCATAGTCTTTAAGGCAACAGCAGCAGGTTAAGAATCTTCTATGAAGGATTTCTTGATGGCAGCTAGCGCATAGTCGCGCCATCTTGTGACGAGTAGCAGAAAGTAAATAATTTTGTTCAATGAAAACTAGATGGCGCTGTACGTACGCTCGAGTCGGTAATGCAGACAATATTCAACGTAACGTATTCAATATTTCAAGGTTATATTTCGTAAAAAATTCACGTACCTTCAATAAAAGGCTGAGAATACGTGAGTATTACGCACGGTGAGTACACAAATTTTCCTCTTTAATTTTAACAGCTTCTTTTTTGAGGTAGGTTCTTCGGCAACGATAGATTACTTGTTTGAGTCATCTAACATTATATCACTGTTTTTGCTGCTAGTTCACTATCAAATGAGTAGATAACATTTGCACAGGTGTAAATCGAGGTTGGGAACATTTATATACACTTTTTTTGATAGTCGTTTAACTTAATACTTCTTAATTTATATTTTCTTACGGAACCGTTGTTTACATGGCCACTAGCGCCACCTGTCCCAACACACATTTTAGCGCGTGTATTAAATTTAGCAGCACGACTTCTCGTACGTATAAGGCTCCCTAATTGACAATGCACGCGCCAAAATGTGTTTTGTTCGGTCGGACGGGACTACATAAACTCGCCGCTTTTATTCGCTCGTCCGTCCGACCGGCCGCCGTTTTTTGAGAGAATAACACATCAGATCTATTCCACTTTATTATAATGGAACGGAGGCAATAACTGATCGATACGAGTACACGAGTTGACGAGTAGCACTTACATAATTATGTAGGTAGTACCGTAAAACGGGGCTATTTGGGAATCACGAGGCTATTTGGAACAAAGTAATTAGGTATAAACTTTGAGTTGATATATTTTTTGTCATGGCAATACACAATGTACTACTGAAAACTTCGCCTGAAAACAAGTTTTACAGTTCTATCATAGCCATCACAAAAAATATATCAACTAAAAGCTTATAATTACTTTGTTCCAAATAGCACCGTTGCACCGTTGCACGGTAGGTACGGTCACGGAAGTTAATTTGCTACCCATTTAAAAAAAAAACTGCTTGAAGATGTCATTGTCATTAGCAGAGGTCGGAATAGGTAGTGCTTATTAACCTAAACTTGTTGCATCTTCATTCAATAACGTATTCCCATCTCACTGGCGCATGAATGAACATGAGTCAAGTTTAGGTTAATAAGCACTACCTATTCCGACCTCTGGTCATTAGAGATGACAAGTCATTTGTAATTGATAGGAAACTCAACCTTATTGCTGTTGAATGTCAGATTGACTCTGGACCTAAGGTGGGTCACAAATTAAATTCCTTGACTGTACTTTTATATATTCTGTGCCCGTACTGCAATGATATAATATAAAAAGAGGTAGATATGTTACCTATACGGTATTCCGCGTGTAAAAATGGCCCGGCTTACGCACACATAATCAGTAAATATTACAATTACACACTAATTCATAAATGACAAGTGAAAGCAGGATGGTATGCTAATTTTCGGGAGCGAAACAGAGACGAGTATATGTTGCTCTGCAGACTAGTTCACGGTTCCGTTGACGGCGCAAGACTAAGTAAAGGTGTACCAATTGGCTTGGTTTTAGGGTGCCACTATCGAAGTGCGTATAACATATCTACCTCTTTTTACTATATTATATCATTGCCGTACTGTGACAATATGCGACATGAGATGACAAATTTATCTGCAGAATCATGGACGTTCAATTAGCTAAGTGGCACTAACATATTAGGTATACTAGAGGACGCCCGCGACTTTGTACGCATAAAATAACTTTTCCTACTTTCCCTATTTCTACTCGTTGAGAGTCGATTTTCGAAAAACAACTAACCCAAGACCAAAACTCTTTTAAATCCCATTTTAGGCTGTGCTTTTGTCAGTCAGTTCCGGGAGAGTTTTCTCTGTTTAGATATGGTTTATTTATTTATGTAAATAACCATATTTTATCTTCGTGCTAGTTTAAACAAAAATATACGGTGACTGCTTTTATGAGTTATGCAAATTTATAGATTGTTTTTCAAAGGACTAAAATAGGCCATAATGACACTTAGGCTAAAAAGCCCGAGTTAAACGTTATATTATTCAACTCGAGTGTGAGAGAAATTACTTATTTGAAATCTAAAATAATTACCTCAAAACAGACACGTGAAAAATCATCTTATACAAGACTTTTTGTTTTGCCGTGTTTATTTTTAGTTCGGATTGCCAAAGCAACGTGTTCTCAAAAAAACATGTTTCCTTTAAAGCCGAATTCCCATAATACCAGATTTTGATAACACTAGGTCGGCAAAACACAATGTATTTGAAACACCCAGCTTCTTAATCTATCAAATACTCAAAAGACCAGATTGCCAGTTTACCTAATTCCCAACACACCAGATGCTGATTAATCTGATTATAGGTACTTGATTTTCGAATGCCTAAAACAACAGATTTTTACTTTGGTAGATAACATAAGTACCGTTAGACAACAAAATCAACTGTAAATATCAAAATTGTATTGTCTACAATTTATAACTACTGTACATTTTCATTAGCAATTGGCAAATACAGTCTATGATTTTAAAAAAATCGTTATGAAAAAAATAGCCATATTTGGTGAATTCAAAATATGTTTATGCTTTTAAAGAGTCTTGGATCTATTTATTGAGACAAAAAACAAAATCATAAAATATATAAAAAGATAACTAAAACTAAATTCTAAAATAAATTAACTTTTTATGCTCATAATGGTTTTTTAACCGACTTTAAAAAATAAGGTGGTTCTCAATTCCTCGGAATCTATTTTTTCTTTTTCTTTTAATATTTTAATGTTACCTAATTCCGGGGTTCGGAGTTTTCATAGCACGGTAAGACGAAAAAGAGCTATGGAGTCGATATTTACATTAAAATTCAACTCTTACTCATACTCATCCTCATTTGTTCATTTAATTGCACAATTTAACAATTATAACAAAGGTAAAGGAAAAATAACTACCTTTATTAACACTCCTAATTAACAAGTCATATAAGTTATAAAGATACGAGTAGGTACTTAAACAATTCAAGTTTGGTAAAGTTGCAAGATGACCACTGAAACTCGTTAGTCGTAAGCTCATAAGTGTATCACGGGCAGCGATTAGATTTCTTTATTCAGAATATGAAGATGCTTTTGCTCATCACACATCATAATGCATGTGGTGAAGTGCAACTGATGATGAAGTACCAGGAGAACTTCTTAATGATTAACGGCCCTGCATCTTGGACAGCGACATTTTGTCCAGAGTAATTAGAAGTTGGTATTGAGTTATTGTTTCTTATTGTAATGTATAATATTAATTAAAAGATTAAAAGATATCATAAATAGTATTAACAAAAGAAATGATATATGACAACAACTGAAGAGAAATCCTAGCAACACAAAATTAC
The DNA here is from genome assembly GCA_946894065.1 of Acleris literana. Classification (NCBI taxonomy): domain Eukaryota; kingdom Metazoa; phylum Arthropoda; class Insecta; order Lepidoptera; family Tortricidae; genus Acleris; species Acleris literana. The sequence goes on from OX335670.1 coordinate 21,486,309, forward strand.
AAGCAACTTTCAAGAAAACAAGAAATCAAGTGACTCAACTCATAAGTAAGACCAAAGACAATTATTACTATGAAACTTTCTCCAAGTGTAAAAATGACCCCAAAAAAATGTGGACTTTAATTAACCATCTATCTCGAAATAAAATAAAATTAAATCAAGTTCCTCCACAACTTATGACAACTTCTGGTATCGTCACTGACGGCAACAAAGTATGCGAGATATTTAATTCATTCTTTGCAACTATAGGATCCCAATTGGCTAACGAAGTACCAACTAAATTTCATAACAGTTCTAAATACACTATACCCGATTCTAGTCAAACCTCTAACAAACTATCTGAACTAACTCAATGTACTGAAGATGAGATTTCGAAAATAATTGATGATCTAGACTCGAACTCTAGTATTGGTATTGACGGTATAAGTACAAAAGCTATTAAATGTATTAAAAATCATATCCTTAAAGATGTCACACGATGCATTAATAACCACTTGGAAAGGGGGACATTCCCAGACGAGTTGAAGAACGCAAAAGTTAGTCCTATCTATAAAGCTGGTACTAAAATGGATCCTGGGAACTATCGGCCTATCTCAGTGCTACCAGTGATGTCCAAGATTTTCGAAAAGGTCATATATAGCCGACTTGACCAGTATCTGACCCAAATCGATTTTCTTTTCAAACGTCAATACGGCTTTCGCAAACAATCGAGTACTCTTTCAGCAACCATAGATTTAGTTACAAATATTAAAACAAATATCGATGCAAAAAATATATGTCTGGGTATATTTATTGATCTTAAGAAGGCATTTGATACAGTTAGCCATTCGATCCTACTACAAAAGCTCAATAGCATTGGAATATCTGGTTTGGCGTATAAAATTATTGAATCATACCTTGTAAGTCGCACCCAATTAGTCAAAATAGATAAATATCAAAGTCCACCTCTGCCTATCACATTTGGAGTTCCCCAAGGATCAATTCTTGGACCGCTGCTGTTCATCATCTATATCAACGGAATCAGTGATTTAACATTGCATGGTGAAGTGTCATTATATGCTGATGATACGTGTATCTTTTACTTCGGAAACTCAATAAGCAATATATTCCAATTAGCTCAAAATGATCTAGATAGCCTTCACCAATGGTTCCAGTTTAATTTACTCACTATTAACATTACTAAAACTTCGTATGTCATCTTTAAAGCAAAAAATAAGAAAATTAATAATCATCCTCCATTATTAATCAACAATGTTCAGCTAAAACAATCAACACAAGAAAAATATTTAGGTTTAACACTAGATAGCGGTCTGACGTGGAAAGCACATATAAACAAAACTCGATCAAAACTATCCTCTCTTATCGGCTGCCTGCGTGGTATTGTTAGATGCCTCCCGCGTCCTGTACGTTATAATATTTATTATGCACTAGTCAAATCTCATTTGGATTATCTCATAGAAGTATGGGGCAATGCCTGCAAAACGACTCTGAAAGATCTTCAGATAATACAAAATAAAATAATAAAGGTACTTTTTCACTACGACTTCCTTACTCCAACCAACAAAGTATACTCTGAAACCAAACTCATGAGCCTTAAGCAACTTTATCACTATAATACGTGTTTACTAATAAAAAAGATCTTAAATAAAACGATAAACTGCCAATTATCCTTTAGCACTAATAGGGAGAAGGGCTTTCGGAATCTTCGCAGTGCCGACAATTTATACATACCTCGTATTCGAACAAAAAAATTTGGCAACAAGAGCATTCGGTTTGAAGGAGCACGAATGTACAACAGTTTACCTAACGATATAAAGAGTATCAAATCTTTCAACGTATTTAAAAACAAATTAAAAACTCATATTTTAAATAACACTGCGCCAACCTAATAAACCGAGTCCGGCCCTGGCTTTGCCGTTGCTTTGTATGCTATCGGCCTTATCAGTTTTGTGCATACCCACTTTTGCGTTTTTTAATTATTACCTACTATTGCTTTTTGTTAAATTCCATTAGCTATGCACTTCAAGTGTACCTATGTAATATGTTGTAAGGAGAACTTAACTGTTTATATTTCTAAGGTATTTAGATGTAAGTAATCGTTATTACATTAACGCTCACTGGTGTAATAAATTAATGCATGTTATTATTAAGTCTCATAAAGTGAAATGTAATTTTCTTTTGAGATAATAAAATTCTTTAACCCGAATATTAGATATATCACTAAAAAGTGAAAAATAAATTAATGAAGAAATTATGCCACCTTTAATCCTATGCGGGTTTGTTTGACGGGTGTTAGGGACTGTAATACGTCTATTCCATATTATAACGTAAGAGTTAACGTTTAAGGTTTAAAATAAAAGTAAGTATCTACTTTTGACTTAAGCCAGTACCTCTATGTCTGGTATAGTGTCCGCAGCGTACTAAGAAAAAAGTAACAATAAAATGACTAAGTGTCTTTTTTACACTGAGCTAATTTAGTTATGCGCGGGTGCACCTGACCGTACTTGTTCGATATTTGATATTCTGGGGATCTGGTTTTCTGAAATCTGGTAGGTATATCAAAAATCTGGTTTATCGGAAATCTGCTGTTTGAAAAATCAAGTATACATATTACATGATCATGCTTAGGCTGCGAATCCACTGAGGCGGAGACGAGCGGAGCGGTGCGGAGCGGTGCGGAGCTGTGCCAATATTAACCAATAGAAGGCGCATGCGGTCACGTGGAGCTCGCCTTGCGCACGTTAGTTTAGATTCTATTGGTTAATATTGGCACCGCTCCGCTCGTCTCCGCCTCAGTAGAGCCGCAGCCTAAGGTGAGATCAAGATCTTATTAGTATAGTTTGCTGATAATATGTCTTAAAAGGTCACGGGTTAAACCAACAAACCCATGAATTTTTAAGACATATTATCAGCAAACGTCGTTATCGCGGGAACAAAAACGATTTGACAATACTGAACGATTATGACAAATAGGAAATAACAGAACTGACACTCGAAGACTAAGGGCCGTATTAATAAACTAATCTCAACTCTAATGCCTGCCTTCCACTGCGAGCGGAGCAGGCTCCGTACGGACTCCGTTTAGCATACAACGGTGACTTCAAGAGGTTTGCTCGCGGTGGAAACACTTGAAAGTCACCGTTGTAAGCTAAAACGAGTCCGTACCGAGCCCGCTCCGCTCGCAGTGGAAGGCGGGCATAATGCTCGTCTCGAGATGCGTCAAAAATGACAGTGTTCTACGGTTTGACGTTTACTTTGACGTATCTTGTGACGGGCATCTCGGCCAAGATGAGTTTATTAATACGGGCCTAAGACTGTTTGTCTTTCAAATTACACATATACAAGTCATCCGTGTCATTTTAAACCGTGTGTTAAAGTAATTTGTAACTAAAAAAATTGCACTAAACTTAATTAAAAGATATGGCGGCATATTTACAGAGTGATAATGACATGATATAACTCAAGGCTTAATTAATAAACCCGATTAGATTACCCAAAATGTCGGCCAATATCGATTTTTAGTCTATAACATATATTTTAAATCATACTTTTTGATATGATAACTGATAACCGTAAGTTATTGCAGCTGTGCTACACGGCCGTGTGTGTTTACTTTAGAATGATTAAATCGATAAAAATCCCGATAAACTAGGACCCCAGCCTAGTGAAAAACTCTCCTCTCTCTCTCTCTAGTCGACTTAACTCGTAATAAAAAAGCGTACATACATAAACGGAGTAACGCAACGCCCGCAACACCAAAAGTCCAAAACCACTGGGCAGTCGCCAACATTAATTATTAAGCCATTATAGATAGAACCCTATCCCTTAAAATTCAACTCTTACTCGTACTCATTTGTTCATTTAATTCCTAAATGCTTTTATATTCGCCCTGAGCCCTTGAGTACAGCTGCTAAGCTAAGTAATGAAAGATTACAATTATAAACAAAATTAGTTTCATGTACATATTATTTAATTTTAATCTTATAATGTTATGAATATTAAAAGTGAAAGTTATTATACATATTTATAATAAATTTAAATTTTACAATCATACAGGGTGGAACATTGATAGGGACATTAAGGGCAGCTACCAGTTCCCTTGCTGCCACGCGAAAATGATCTTAGGAGACCTTTCCCAACTTTTTGAGTGATGACAATCGACATTCACAGATTTTTGATAAAATGTACAGTTAGCGAGAATACCGTCAGAATTTAGTTTTTTTTTTAATGCCAATCGATCCCATTCCCGTAAAGGATTAAAACACTCTTTGAGACCAACTGAGGTTAGAGTACTAGAACACCCACAAATCAAAGAAAACTTTTTCCATACATTTTAGTAGGGTAAAGGCAAAGTGGAATTTCTTAAGCTTAATGATCATGAATAAAAGATTAATTTTTATGGGCACAACTTCCATTAGGACATTAAAAATGAGAAAAATCGGTATTCTTACAAATGAAAAACCACTAAATACAATACAAACTTTTTGCTACATAGATAAAGCTGGCCGTCATGGGTGAAAAAGCTTAACAATTAAAAAAAAATATACGAAGAAAATTTAAATTTTGAATTTAGAACAGTGACGATATCTGATGTTTTATTTCAATTTTTGTTCTTTAAGTATAAAGGACCGATACGCGTAAAAAAACCACATGCGAAGGACCTTTCTTCTCTGTTATTATAGTGTTATTACCCTATTAAATGTATGGAAAACGTTTTCTTTGATTTATGGGTGTTCTAGTACTCTAACCTCCGTTGGTCTAAAAGAGTGTTTTAATCCTTTATGGGAATGGGATCGATTGGCATTTAAAAAAAAAACTTTATTCTGACGATTTTCTCGATGACTGTACATTTTATCAAAAATCTGTGAATATCGATTGTCATCACTCAAAAAGTTGGGAAAGGTCTCCTAAGATCATTTTCGCGTGGCAGCAAGGGCTCTGGTAGCTGCCCTTAATGCCCTATCTCAACTTTCCACCCTGTGTAAACAAATGAGGATGAGTAGGTACCAGTAAGAGTTGAATTTTAATGATATTGTCGACTCCATAGCGCTCTCTCGTCTTACCGTGCTATGAAAACTCCGAATCCTAGTTATGATGATATGATATCTTGGAGGCCTGCCAATATTGCGCGGTTCACATTAACTAACTATAGTCCCTTTACTTTCGCACCCTCGTATCTAATCGAATAGTTAGATAGTAAAGTAGTCTTTATTCTTTATGGCACATGAGTGCTTTTCCTATCCAACTATTCGAACAGATACGCAGTTGGGAAAGTAAAACGCTATCTACCTACGCGGTAACCGCCACTCCAGAACCATTATTTAATAATGTGTGATTAATTTAAGTATCTTTATTTTTCCAGAGACATCAAACGGAAGTATCGCGGTGACGTCTGGGGCAATAACGGCCCCGGCGTGATCACGCGCATTCTGCTGGAACGCTGCGATGGCGGCGTGAGGACCTTGTCTGCCGCCACGTGTGATGGTAAGCTTTAAAAATCGATGTTCGAAGTTACGTTAGCGCCATCCCTATCACTCGTTACTTGAGAGTAAAAGGAGAGAAAGGGCCTTAAGGCCCAGCCACACCGCTTGCGCGTTCGCTTTACACTGCGTTGTATAGTATGAATTCTCATTACGACATGTCACTATACAACGCAGTGGAAAGCGAATGTCCCGCGCAGGACAGGCTCAGTCCCTCTTTGCGGGGATAACTCGACCGTAACTTGACTTGTCTTGACCGACTTGTTACTCACAAGTCAACCCATCGCCTCAGTAATGACAGTTTTATATCACTGTCATTTCTGAGGCGACGGGCACAGTCAACCGGGCTTAGACAAGATTAGGATTGACGTAAGCTGCCGGATGCTCGCGTCGGGCGCTTATGTCAATACCATACATATTATGACAGTTTTTGAAAATCCTTAGCCATAATAGAAACTTTTCTAGGCGAGCAAATCAGTGTTTTAAACCTCTAAGGGTCAATTCACACCGAGACGCGACGCGACGCGACGCTGCGCGCACATACGACTCAAAATATACTTTATTTACTGCACGAAAAGGTACATATCTCATTGTGAGAATTCAGAATACGTTTCACCACGCAGCATGAATTCTCACCTTGTGTACCTTTTCGTGTTGTAAATAAAGTATATTTTGAGTCGTATGTGCGCGCAGCGGCGTCGCGTCGCGTCGCGTCTCGGTGTGAATTGACCCTAAGATCCTCAAGTCGCTATAATAGTTTTAAAATATACCTACTAGTTATATCCATTTCTCACATTTCCTACGAGTCTATTTAAACTGGGGCGATAATCATTTCGCGTGTTGCAATAACGACCTTGCACACTTAGCTGCGAACTACGCGTATTTATAAACATTTTACAATAAAAAAACCTAATAACATCAAATTTAAACGTAACGATTTTTAGACGCCATCACTTTGGCAGTTTGGGGTAACTGAAAACGAATGTCTCGATGATTAAAACTAGTAACCAACACTTGACCTAGGTTTTTATTAAGGATGTTAACGGAGCTTCGCCTCCGCATCCGTTAAGTCGGAACTTCTGTTTGGTTTTACACCTTCGGATCCGCCTCCGCTTTCGTTAATTTTAATTTCACACCTCCGCCTCCGTTAATTTTTTACCGAAGTTATATCGGAGTTGAAGGTGTAGCATTTGCCGCGGCAGCGCGGCGCACGCCTTCAAGTTTTGACTTGTCCAGGAATTAATTTAAATAAAATGTACTCGGATCTGGCTCCGCCTCCGGTAAACCTCCGGATCCGGCTCCGGATCCGGCTTCGGATACAGCTCCAACATTGCCACCGACTTCGTTAAATAAAAAAAATAAACTCCGGATCCGGCTCCGGCTCCGGTAAAGCCGCCTCCGTAACATCCCTAGTTTTTACTACCAGCTACTATAGCCAAAGGACTTTCTATAAAAGAAGAATGCATTCGCATCGGTCCATCCGTTTGGGACCTACGATGCCACAGAGAGACGCTCAGACACACAAAGAAATAGGCGTACTTTATACAACCAAAAAATAAATACCTATTTGTAAATGTTTCTACAACATAGACTTGGCCAAATTTATTGTCCTAGAGTAATTCACGCCCTTATCCGCAAGACAATGCGCACGAACTTTTAGTTATTTTTAGGGTTCCGTACCCAAAGGGTAAAAACGGGACCCTGTTACTAAGACTCCGCTGTCTGTCTTTCTGTCACCAGGCTGTATCTCATGAACAGTGAATACCGTGATAGCTAGGCAGTTGAAATTTTCACAGATGATGTATTTCTGTTGCCGCTATAACAACAAATACTAAAAACAAAATAAAATAAATATTTAAGTGGGGCTCCCATACAACAAACGTGACTTCTGCCGTCGATACCTAATGGTACGGAACCCTTCGTACAGATCTAGTGAATAATCATTTCACATCGTGAAAACTCGGAACTCACGTCTACTTCCGAATGATGCCGACGTGTCTATGAATTATTGAATTATTAAGTGCCATGTTTGTATTAAATAAAATAGAGTACTTTAGTTATCAGTGGCAAATGTCAAACCACGAGTTTGAAGTATATCACACCGAGATGTTAAAACCACCACGAACAAATATATAGAAATTAGGTGTAGGTAAACAAGAAGGAATATAAATAAATGTTGAAAATAATTTCACAGGCTTGTCGATGTAAAAGTTTCCCAGGTCTTAATGCTTTCGGCATGACTATTAAAAAGAGCTGAAAACAAACTTAATCTTAATTAACAAAAAAATACTCTGGTATTAACCACTCTATATCGATTATCACTCGCGATGCGACGTTCCCCCACGTTGTCTTGATGGGTACTGAGTCAGACTGAAGTAGCGTGAAAGGATATTTCACTACATCTGTACGCGAGACCGACTCGCACTTGGCCGGTTTTTTCTCTGTACAGGAGAGTCTCCTAGTTCTCCTACAGTTGTCTTGGTTGTCTCTTTAAACGTTAAATACCACTTTTTTTTTCAGGATTCGAAGTCTACGGTCCCCAGTTCTTCTACCCCGTGCACTGGAAGAATGCACTGATGTACTTCGAACCCGGTGAAATCGACGAGGAGACCGCCTACATTTTCCACGTGTGGAACAAGATAACCAGCAATTCTAAGGTTTATAAGGGCTCCCCATATGCTAAGTTAGCTAAAAAATACTGCCCAGAAATATACAATTCTTATGGTGAAGATTTTGGGCGATAGCAGAGAACAAGAAAGGGAAATGATAAGGACGCTTTGTGAAATGAGGCTATTACATAAAGCGCTGTACATAAAAGACTGTTGCATGGTGGCATGTTGTGAAAGTTTATGTACTTAGTAATGTTATGTGGTTTATATGTAAATGCATGTTGCGATTATTAACATTATAAAAGTCTTTGTATCAGTGGCCCGACTTGTCAGTACTAGGGCATGCAATACCGAAGCATTTCCAATACCGGTATTGGGATTTCAATACCGGAATCCAGGGACTATTACCGCGAATGACGATTTAAGTGTAATACCTACAAAAAAAAAAAACATTTTTTAAAAAGTGAAATCGTGGCGAAATATGTTAAAGAATTGTTGCAAACAATGAAACGCCTTGCAAATAAAACAGGCACTTACGAATGTTTTAAGTAGTACATATACTAGTGTAAACAATGTACATTTTTATGCTACGAAATTGAAATAATATTTTTTATATCTACTTACTTACCTACTTAGTTAAAGTAGTTGCCGTTTTAGAGGTATTCGTACGTACAGTAGAGTTCATAAATATGTGTACACTTTAGCACCTTGTCACTTTAATCGCTGTGACAATTCATGTATGGCTGTTTAAACATGACATTAAATAGACAAGGTACTCAAATTACACATTTATGAACTCGATTGTACAATCAAGGAATTTAATTTGTGACCCACCTTAGGTTCAAAGTCAATCTGACATTCTACAGCAATAAGGTTGAGTTTCCTATCAATTACAAATGACTTCGCATCTCTATTGACTATGACATCTTTAAGCAGATTTTCTTTGAAATGGGTAGCAAATTAACTTCCGTGACCGTACATGATGACCCATGATGACCCATGTTTGGTGTATTGCTTTTTGCTTTGTTTCTCTATTTGTTTATAATATGCTATACAACAATAACAACCAATTCCGATATTTCAATATTACACGTTTCAATACTGGGATGGTAAAAGCGGAAAAACCTGACCGAGATTCCGAGATCCGATTTTACATGCCCTATGTGCCCGTAAATACCTAGTTAGGTTGGGAAATTGAATATTCGGCCTTTTTGTTTATTCCACCCCAATTCTCAAGTCGATAGAGATGGAGTCACGTTCAAGATGACAAACATATAACCAGACATAGGAATTTAGGGGGCAAAATTTTATGACAGGTATGGGAGTTCCTATATCGATAAACTCAATTATCGGTGCTTTTTCCATGTACTTGTGATCGCCCCCAGCATTGTATGTATTTTTTTTTGTAAGTATTGTTCTGAAGACGAGTGTCACAAAGCATATTTAAAAAAAAATGTTATGGCCCTATTACCTCCACAGAAAATGAAAAGTCTTTTAGCCACCTGAAATAGATTTTTCAGTCAAGACGGAGACGTGCAATGCCCGAAAATTTCGAACAAATTCTGATGGTTTATTTTAACAATAGTAGATGGGACATAGAAGAAAAAATAATGATGAATATAGTTTCAAAAATCGTTTTCAAAATGAAGAACGGAATTACGTTATTATTTTGTTTAATATTTACACTTTTAATAAAAAAATGTTTTTACACGCCAAACTTGGAGTGATCACTAGTATATAAAACAAGCATCGATAATTGAGTTTATCGGTGTAGGCAATCCCTAGCTGTCATTTAATTTTGCCCCGTATATTCCTAGGTCTGCATATAACTATAAGTTTGCTATGCAGTTGTTATACCTAAAAGACCTACTGTTATTTTTTTTATTAATGGCAAGAGTTTCGGAGGACTACCTACTTATCGTAATAATGAAGCCTTATCCATGACATTGATTTTTTTAAACATAAGTACCTACTCAGAATCGTTAGTTCGATACTGCAATGCAGCTGTAAAACCAAATAATGTTAAATACGTTACTTACCTACCGAAATCGAAAGAGTAACTATATTTAAGCAATAATAAATTCATGAATACGAATTAAGATAGTAAATTAAGAATGTCTGTGAAAATGTGTCCCGAGCGACAAGCGAGAAAATACAACTTATGCTACCCGTGCTGGGTGAGTTTAACCCTTCTTTGCTTTGCGATGGAAATTTCCATCATATCATAACCTCGTAAAGCCCACCATACTACAAACAGACAGTTTTTTGTCAGTGGGACTTTGAATCTACCGTCAAGGCAATAAAGTTCAATTAAGTTTGTTCGATAATGACATTTTCAGTATAAGAAAATAGGAAAATAAACCTTATTCTTATTGCAATACAGTTCAAATTAAATTGCCTTGATTATGTACATCCTATTGTACACTGGGCCTTACGAGGTTAATGCTCACTTATATTTTTTATTGTTGCTAATTCTGCCCTCCTAAATAAAAAGGACGCATGCGCAATTTTATAGTCAAAGTAAATTCAACCTTCCGCCCTAAGAAATAAGGTCGTTAATACATACGCGGTTCTATGAGACATACGCCTTTTTTTCTAAGGAGGGCAGAATTCTGCAGCTGATTAGCGTTGAAAATTGCGGAAACAAAACAAATATTTTATTCAGAAGTTTATGATATTTTAGTTTTTTTCCGTTTTTTTCGGGTTTTTTAGGTAAAAAACAATTGAATATGGCAATTTATTCATAGTCAATCACTGCCATTCGCTACCTATTTCAATTGCTCCTGCCTCCATGTCGTCGATGTCGCCCTTTTGTAGGTGCAAATAAGTCCGAATATAGATTAAAATAAGAGCAGAAAATTTAATTGTATTTTTCCATAAAAATCCGAAAAAAACGATTGAGGGATTTTTTCCGGACTTTTTCAACGCTACTGCTGATTCACAATCATAAAGGGTTTGAATTAACGCCTTTTTTCATTTTTGTATTATTAAGGGTTTAACCAAAGAAAATACCCACCCCGTATGTACAATTTTGTAGGTACGTATATTTCAATTCGAAATACATTCCAGTTTCTTACATAGGTCCCCTATTCTCGAGACAATAGAGATATGATCGCTAGTAAACATTTGAGATGAAATGTCGACAGCGCATTTTTTTTTCTCGAATGTCTTCTCTATTGTTTTGAGATTTGAGTTCTTGTTCGTTTAAAATTGTTATTAAACACTATACGGCTAAAAGTTGGACCAATGTAAATGATTTTTTTAGTTAAAAATAAAATATTTAAATCATCATAATTGCCTTTTAAATTTGAAACCACTATGATACTTATATAAGTATAATACTTAATTTTACATCAAAGCTAATAACTGACCTAGATGTTAGTTGCTCAAGGGCTAGTATTCTAGGCGGTAAAAACCATATCGTCTTTGACCTGTTATAGTCACAGAATAAAGACTAAAGGCATAGAAACCGTACTAAATAAGCAGAAAATACATTATGGTTCACTTCCTTTTACTTATGGTTTACATAGTGAGTTGGAAAGAGATGAATATATAGCTGTTCTTTCGTTATTTGGTACATCGTCACAAGGCGTGATTTGGGCCTATAAGCACCTATAGTATTTGGACCTATATACAAGGAAAGACAAATCCTTCCTATAGGAAGGACAAAGAAGTCCCTGTGTAAAACCTTGTGACAATGACAGTTAAAGAAGAAAAAAGAGCCTACATTTTTTGTTTAATTTTTTCTCATGTAATACGTAATCTAAAAATTAGAGAAAGATAGCTGACGCAAAGTACGTCTTATAGTCCGGTTTCTATGCTACATGTTCTTATTCTGTGGTTATAGTATTGTCAACGTTTTGATAGCTCTTATTTACTTGACAATAATGGCGGCCGAATTAAAAACAATACCATAACAGGTCAAATACGATATCTTTTTTACCGCCTAGAATAGGCCCAGGTTCTGTATTACTCTGCTGATTTCGCCTTGTCACAAGTATACTTGTCAAAGTGCAGAGTAGGTATAGGTGAAGTTACAAATAATCCTATCCTATAGCGGCCTGCACACGTAAAGTTCGGAGTGCGGGAAACGCCACGCGCCATTCCAATCTTCCCTCCGAACCGTAAGTGTAAATGCAACTGTAATACCTACTAAAATAGTACAAAATGTACGGTTCGGATTTGCGCGTGGCGTTTCCCGCGGTCCGAACTTTACGTGTAAAGGCCGCTTATGTAGGTACCTATTAAACGAGCAGTAATTGTATATATGTATGTATATAGGGTGTAATCGTTAAGTGCGGCCAGGCGATTATTCCGTAAATATAACAGATATCAGAAAACTTAAAACTGATATCGAAAGTACGTTACCCAATGAGTAAAATCACATTTAAAACTTTTTTTAAATAAAAGTACTAATCTTAAAAATATTAAGTGTAATTTTCCTACCGTAAGAGATATCATTGTTTAAGATTCATAATTTACACGAGTAAACTGTAATTATAAAACAATTCATGAATCATATGATAATGGTGAAATGACTTGGCCTTCTAAACTAAAGCTTCTCAAGTCTCTCAACGAACGGCGTAGGTACTCAATGTATGGGAGAGTTTAAAGTAATATTTGGGGTATTTCTGGTTTTATTAAAAAAAGTTATTTATGTTATTTTACTCCTTGGGTAACGTACTTTCGATAACAGTATAAAGTTTTCTGATATCTGTTATATTTATGGAATAATCGCCTGGACACACTTAACGATTACACCCTGTATACTTACATATTGGTAATGACGTTTTCGAAAACGGCTCTGATATAGTCTCCTGCAGTTTGATGAAGAAGGATGCCGAATAGGGATTTGTATACAGGTTGAATAAGACTCGGCGATTATTAACGTGACTTTTTTTTGCAAATCTTAAGCGGTACCTACGTTTAATTGTTAATTAAAATTTAACGCTATACGTACCATTCAAGGTTGCCCGTTAAAAAACATCCGTTCGAATCAGAGTTTAGTGTGAGTCATCCAATCATGACATCAAGTGATAACAATTCCTTTGTAAAGGCGTTGTGTAGTATATTAATTTAGATTTTAGATAGGTCCAAATAACAGCCATAGTCGTAGCCATAATTATTAATTAACAGGAACACCGTTGTACATATTTTCAAATCAGGTCAGAGTACTGCGTGTCCTGCTAGGTACCTACTAAAATTAAAGTGGCACGATTAAGTCAATGTACAGTCCAGTTCATAAATATGTGTACGCTTTAGTACCTTGTCACTTTAATCGCCGTGATAATTCATTTGCAGTTTAAACATGACATTAAATAGACAAGGTAATAAAGTATACTCATATTTTATGAACTCGATTGTACATAAAATTAAGAATACCTACATAATACGGACCGTCGTCGTGGGTTTGTAAAAACCGGTCAAGTGCTAGTCGGACCCGTGCACCGTGGGTTCCGTACCGCTGTATAGTAGGTAGGTAGGTAGGTAGGTATATATCTAAATTTGAACTCTATTTCAAATCCAATCAGCGCGAGCCCAACTCACACTTGACCATTTCTTAGTAGGTATTTGTTAATTTTCGTCAGAGTTTGTACTATAATCATTCCAAATTTGACGCTTGTATAATTTAGAATTTTTACGATAGGTACAAGAAAAATTAAAATATGTTGAAAAGAAGGTTTCTTGTTTGGGGGGCTTCACTTCACTTCTTTAAAAAAAAAAGTATGTAAATTGCAGTCAATCATTATTTCTAAACCCCTTTAACTTTCCTGCGTCGCTATCTACGCACTCGCAATCGCAATCGACTTCAAAGTGTTTTAATTTTGTGTGTAGAATCGCCTTTGGACTGTCAAAATGAAAACGGTTGCAATTATGAGTGCGTTAGGCAACAAGCCTTCCGGATTTTTATAAAACAAAGCAAATATAACTTACAGGTTTTACGTAGGTATATTTCCTATAACATTTTGAAACGTTAATAGGTTCAAAAAAATCTTACTTATGAATTTTTGTCCAAATGAAACAGCAAAAAAATCGGACTTCTTGCGGTTGTATACCTACCGTAAAAACACTAATACGTTTGTATTTATCTTGCATTCTCAGTTAGCTACTGGATAGAAATTGGAGATATTAACGTGAAAGAGTGATTAATCTTAAAGTAATGTAAGTAGGTAGCTGACTAATTACGGTGTCTAATGCTTATTCACTACATCTGTCATATGTTCTTACTTCCTGCTTATCTCGTTTGTAAAGATTAAGTTTTGTTATCTGGGTATATAGTTTGCCTCATCACTTTGTTATGAAGCGCGTCGAGTGAGAACAATGTTGTTTATGCTTAGTCACCGCCATGTGAGTATTATTATTCTATTTTCGTAACTACATCACACTGTACCTTAACTCGGTACGCGAAGAACGATTTAATATTTAGGAACTAAACGGAATTTTTTAGAACACTAATAAAAACTTACCATTCCTATTTACCTATACGTTTATTTGAAAACGAAGATACGCTCCGTCGCTGTTCCTATTATCAGCCCCCGATTCTTGTGCCAGTCGAGATGAAGTCGAATGTGAGATACCTATATTTAGTAAGAAAGAATGCAGTTGACATTAATATTTTTAACTCCAATTAAGCTTCATTTCGAGTTTAGAGTGACCCGAGTATGGAATTGCATCTGTAAAGTGTAATGCCGGCACCACACTTCGCTATTCGCTATTCGTTATTCGGCTTATGCGCCTACATTCGACGAAGTGTGGAGGGTTTATTCGTCTATGTTTTCTTTATTCGCACGCATAACGCATAAGCGCGATAGCAAATATTTTAACAAATACGGCGCAGCCGGATAACGAATAGCGAATAGCGAAGTGTTGTGCCGGCATTAAAGTTTAAAATCTATAGCTGGAACCTATCTTGGTTGATAAATACTTGATTAGTTACAGTATATTTCAGTAGTTTAAAATGTGCCAAAAACGAGCACTGAAAAATTGGTGATCATAAAATTATGTATATGTTACGCAAAAAACAAGAATTATATTATCTAGGTACTGCACAATGATTTGCCACAAAACACTGCAGGACGCAACAGTACGTTAGAGTGAGAGAGAAATACATCGTGCTCTGTTTAACATATTCTTAGTTGCGTCCCGCAGTGTTTGTGGCATAGGCGCTGTGACGTCACGAGCACAATTAGTGATGGGCAAAAGACACCGCCGTGTGAATCGAATTAATTTTATTCCGTTATCGATTATGATTCGAATATACATATAGATAGACGAATGAGAAAGCACAAATGAGAGTGTATAAATTACTAATAGTACGGTAATGTCACCGCAGTACCTATTAGTATTAGTAATTTGGGTGCACGCACAATGCCGGGCGATTTCGATTAAGGCGCGCCGCCAAACCGAGTCAAAGGCACCGTCTATTAAGCCCTCTACGCATTATCCATCCGTGCTGTCCGTCCGTGCACGATGCACGAGGGTTGCCATCTCTAAAATTTGGCAACCAGGACAAGAGGCGTGAAAACCCCGGATTTTTGAGCCCAGAACCCGGACGGTTCGTCGGTTGTCCACACCGCTGCGCGCGAGTCGCAACGCTAAGCGACGCGGGGGCCCAAGACTTATTTTTTTTAAACCCGGACTACAAATGGAACCCCGCCCGGACGCTTCCCGAACGTAAACAGTAACTAGGACAAATCCGGGGAAACCCGGATGGATGGCAACCCTGTGCACGACGCAAAACGATAGTACATAGGCTTGCTGGGTGACAATAATTATTATTATTACCGTAATGGACTCGCACAGCCCATTGTTCGTCCAACGAGCCCCAACGTCTAGCATGATGGATACTTTGCACGATAGTGCATACAGCACCATATCGGGCCTGACGGTCGTGTGCTGTTGTCCTTCAAGATGGATAGTGCGTAGACGGCTTTAAGGAGTGTAGTGTTAAAACCTCCTGAAGTCCTACTTTGAAATTCGAAATTCGAAGTTACGTTAGCTCCATTCCCTTCTCTCGATCTTGTCTCGAATGACGAGTTACAGGGATGGAGCTAACGTAACTTCGAACTTCGATTTTCAGTAAGTATGTTAACTTTTATACCGCCCCCCACTGTATCGCTTTGTGCTGTGTTTTATGTCGCTGCCGCTGTCGCTGATGTTTTCGCTCGCGCCGCGTAGCGCGCTAATACCTACTTCGAACATTGACTCGCGTGGCGGCCGAGGAGACCGGAGACGGGGTAAACCCAATAATGTGGACCCAGCTACTTTTACCTTGTTTGCTTCCGTAAAGCTGCCATCATTAAAATAAACAGAGACAGAGGAGAGTTGTAAACCGAAGTTCGAAGTTGTGTTAGCTCCATCCCTTTCTCTCGAAATAGTTTCGTGTGTCACGGATTAAAGCACGATTTTTAGAACGCAGCCTTCAGATTGTCACTGTCAGTGTCAGACAAAGTCATTTTGACTTGCAAGTCTCCCTCCCATTTACCTTCAATCCAATTCTCGTCTCGTTTCCTTTTCTTTTAATACCGTAATCTCTTAAGAGTGAAAGAAATAGCATCCGAAACCAATTTAGGTTTTTTGTAATCTTTGTTTTTCTTAGTTTCTTTCTAATTTATTTATTTTTATTGTTAGTTTGATTAGGATAAATCGTTCTGATTTTAAAACAGTAATTTTAATGTTTAATGATAATAAATGATGAACAATCAATGTAAAACTTAAAATTATTTTGCGAAAGGATAAAGAACTGTTGAATATTTCTAAATTCAACAACACACATGACCAGTATAATTTTATCACAAAAATTGCTAACGATGAAACTCGATAAAAGCGAATTTGATAAAGTAAGGTGGCAACAGAATGATACAAACCAGAAAAAACATAAATTAATGAAGTGAGTGATTATCTATTTTAACTTAAACTTCTTGTTTTAATAGTTATTCATATATACATGTAAACTTCCATCTGCATTATGGATGCATCTGCATTTCAGCATTTATACTGCAGTAGAGTATGAGGCGTAGTTCTGACTGCTTTCTTGCTTGCACTTCGGTTTCTACACTGATTTTAAACATACTTTAAAAAAAGGAGGTAGTTAGTTACCCTTTTCTTTATTAGCCTAACTTAATTTTGTTGGAAACTGTTACTCTATTCCTTTAATGTTGCAATTCTGTTTTAAAAGTGCTATAATGGGAAATTATTTACCGTTAAATAACCACCTCTGTATAGTTTTCATCACGATTTTAATTTCTGTTCAATTTAATGTTGTATTGTAACACAATAAATGTTTAGTGACTATAACCTTGCTATTTTACTTTACAGTTCATTGAAAGTAGTTTTGGAGCAACAAGTTGTTAACAAAACGTGCAGGTTATGCTTGCGGCCAGGAAGCAAAATGATTTTTGGTGGTAATCAAGATTTTGCTGTTTCTCTTAACATCAAATACATCTTAGGAATAGAGGTTTGTATATGTAAACATATTCTATATCTAAATCAAACAAAATATTACCTGTAAACAAAATGGTGTGAATGTTGGTCATAGGAAGCATCAATACTAAATGTGCTCATGCGTACTGGATCTGGGTACTGATACGAGTTATGATCAGTCTTGCTGGTATGATTAGTTTCCATTACAAATCAAATAAGTATTTTATATTAGTACGCTTCTCTACTTAAATTAATGTAGCTAAAAGTGTACGTAAAAATAAATTTAAGTCAGAAATTGAATTTTTGGAACCATATTTTTCTACGGACTGTACTTTTTTTGCAAAGTCATCCGCTTATCAAGACCATTATCTTTATTGAGTCCCAACACTGGGTATATGTTAAGTATAGCAGAGATCCTATTTTTAATCCTATTGTAAAGGGTATATGTCGGATACTATTAGACATATACCCTTTTTCACTTGAACCTCAGAAGACTGAACCTTCTTTTCACTTGGCTGGGGACCAAGTGAAAAGGAGGTTCAGTCTTCTGCATCCACATATGACTTACAACCTTTTTTATTATGAGTAAAGTTGACTTAAGCCCTTTTTCACTAGGATCCCAGAATTTCTGACTCCATCATCCGATCAGCTCTTAGATACCATAATGTTGTATTGTCATCGGGTTTAAATGTGTAATCCAAATTTCAGCCCATTTCATTAACAAGGACATTTCATTAGGAAGGAAAAGTTAAATAAAAGCTTGTAACTAAAGAAGCTCTTCCCAGCAGTTGAACAGTAATTTAAAAGCGCAAAAATGTGACATTCCAGATTGCCCAGGATGATGGTAAGCCACAACACATATGCAAACCCTGTGAGTTCACATTACGACAAGCCTCGCAGCTCAAGCAGACTGCGGAGACCACTCAGTGGAGATTGGAGCAGGAGCTGGAAATGGGTCAGTTATTACTATAGGTTAATACACAAGAGCTGCCATAAATTAATAGAATGAAAGGATGAAAAATAGAATGGAAGTTGTTCAGTTTTAAAATTCCAACTATGTTTAAAAGGACGGCCCTCACATAATCACAGACAGATGATATAAGTTTTATTGGTTCTATTAGGGTGCGTTTCCACCAGAGATGGAAACATTAATGTGTTTTCATACATTTGACAATCGGAGCGAGGTGTCAAATGTATGAAAACACATTAATGCGCATCTCTGGTGGAAACGCACCCTTAATGGCAGTTGTTGTGGGTATGGTGATAGTATAGTATAATTACCTTATAACACTATGGGATGTGTCAAAATTTATTCGAATCCGTTCTGCCATTTGTGCGTGATAGAAGAACAAACTTCTACACATCCATACAAACTTTACATTTATAATAATATAAGAAGAATCAAATGAAGCATTAATAGATTTTTTTCTATTATTATTTCAGTATCAGAGACTCCTCCAAATCAAAGCCCTCAAGACATAGACAGGCATGGCGGCTATTTCAAAATTGTGGACGTTGAGGTGGCCCGCGAGTGGGTCTGCAGCAAGTGTCACAAGGCTTTTAACACACAGGTTTGTCCACCATGAATTAATAGATAGACAAACCCGTTTGTTTGCTAACAGCGCTGCAGGCCTAGTATGGTTGCGTTTAAAGCGTGCCAACATGTGGATAAAGCATCAGTCACTCTCATACGTGAACATAGATGTCGGTCTGTTAGTTGCATCTTTAACGTCTTCGCGGAACAACGTCACCCTGCTAAGTGCTAACTGCCTACCAATTTTTAACTTGTTTTAAAAAACTTACTCAAAATGAGCAATTTGTCAGTGCTGGACAGGAGCAAGATTGTGGCCTTGTGGGAACAAGGCTATAACAAGGCCGAAATTGCAACAGAATTAAATTGGTCGGTAAGTTATAACCCTTTTCCACTAATATATAATTATCATAATTTTTTGGGTTGCTGTAGATTTAAGTCAGGAATGAGCCTAAGTTGTTCAATTTAATTAATTTAATTTAAAGTGGGTTCGGCGGTTCGAGGAGGAGGGAAACGTAGAGAACAGAGGGAGCCCTCCCAAACGTAAAATTATAAATGCGGACCGTCTGGAGGAACTGAAGGACGCCTACGCAAGAAACCCATTAACACCAACGCGACAAATGGCAAGCCGATTTGACTGCTCCATGGAGACCGTCAGGAAAGCTCTCCATAGTGCCGGAATACACCATCGTATTCCGGCCAAAAAAATAAGCCTCTCTGAGGCTCACAAAGCAGCACGTGTCAGGTTCGCTAGTTTTACTGATGAAACGACTTTTGGCGCCAGCATTTATGGCGCGTAGACAATTCTAGATACGAACCCGAAAACGTGCTGCCCAATATCTGTTTTGGGCAGAGTGACGGTCAACATGTGGGCATGGATGTGTGCCGACGGTCCTGGTGAGCTGGTATTTTTACTTGAGAGGGCCAATGGAGAGACTTATCTCCAGGTGCTTCGTGACGCTATGCTGCCGTCGCTGAGAATACTGTATCCGGCGGCAGAAATTCCCGAAATAAAATTCGTGCATGACAACTGCCCGATTCACAAGTGCCGTGCAGTCACGGCGTGCATTGAGCAGCACCCTGGATTGACAGTTTTGCCGTGGCCCGCCCGCTCACCGGATCTCAACCCCATCGAACATTTATGGGCCATAATGGTCCAACGGTGATGGAATGTGGGATGTGAGATCGATGAACGAGCGGTGTAATGCCGTAACAAATGCCCAAGGGGTAATGACCAAATATTAGTCGTGTGTTACTTATAGTACCTATATATAATCATCGCATCGCATGTTCATAGATTTAACTAATGCGTCACAAATATTTGTGTTTCTCAGAGAGTCTAAGTAAATAAAAGAACTATGTATAAGATGTAAAATAAATGTGTTAATTGCCTTTTTTTCCTGTACTATGCTTGTGTAATGTGTTATGTAAAAATGTAAATAAACGTTTGTATTGTAATGTTTTGTTAAAAAGGCCTGTAAAATAATGTAGTTTAGTGTTTTGTAACATTGAAATTAAAATCAAAGAGGCTCAATGACGTCACGGGAGACCGAAGAGCTGGCAGTTTCCTCGCTCAACGCATTAGTTTAACTATACAGCGATGAAACGGTGCCAGCATTTTGGGGACAATGCCGCAGGGGCCTATTTTAGATTTAGCTTTTTAGTTTGAATTTCTTTCAGCTGTTAGTATGTGCTAGATATTTTTGAAATCCTTAGTCGTTTAAGTTTAATTTGATTGAGACTGACAATATAACCGCACTTTAACATTTATATATCATACCTATTTGTTTTTTTGAAGTGATAACTTCTTAACGGAGGGTAAACGATTTTGTTACGTAACGCGCGTTACTCGACAGCCTGTCTGGCTTCCCTTTCTCTCACGCATACGGCAGCGGTAGAACTAATTTTTAAACAATTTTTAAAATAAAAAACATACTGGAATCGGATGGGATTTGAACCGCGGCACCATGGCGTCATAGACCTACCTCTCAGCGGCTAGGCCAATCGTAAGTTACAGTTATAGACGAAAATGGTAAACGGTATTTTATCTCACCAGCTGACGTCACCCCGTATTGCGTTTCTAAGCATAAATACTGTCACAGAATAGATAATAGTACAAGTACAGTAGGCTCACTCCTTAGATCTTTACAAAAGTCGCTTTTTTCTTAGCCAAAACATGATTTATAGTCCTCTGACGTCGTCGACTCCAGCGCAAGCCAAACGGAACGTTAAGGCTGTGTACGAACGGTGAAAATGAATTGACTCACTCGCTGCGTCGCCGATAGTAAGGGCTGCCAACGACTAGAAATAACATAATAATGTATTGCCCATTTATTTTTTGACGACGCGCTATCCTAGTTGGTAGTGACCCTTCCTACGAAGTTAGCGGTCCTGTGTTCAAATCCCGGTATGGGCAGATATTTGTGTGATGAGCACGAGTATTTTTTTCTGAGTCTTGGATGCTTTCTATGTATTTAAGTACCTATTTATTTCTTTACATAAGCATTTATATCGTTGTCTAGTACCCATATGACAAGCCTAGAGCTTAGTTTGGGACTAGGTCAATTTGTGTATAAGGACGAACTTATACACAAATTGACCTAGTCCACTACTTATTTATGTATTTATTCATTATACAGAGCAATAAATGTATACTCTTCATACATTATATAAATTATTTCATTATTTATCTCGAAAATAATAAATCTACTAAGTACCAATTACTGACAGTTGCTACGTGACCATATTTCTACAGATAAAGAAGGCAATCTGTAGCGAACGCTATTGTTAGAAAGAGATAAATAGTTGTTTGATTGCGTACCCGATTGACGCGGCGAGCTTAATAATTATCAATATTATCATGGCGGCCAATTAGCTATCCGTCTTTACCGCACTCATATAAAATTGGTGGCAGCCCCTGAATAGTACCCATCAGATGGGTAACCGGCATGTACTTGTAGCGATGAACGTAAATCGCGGAGTGAGCCGCGCCTGATACTGTTGACAGTGAGCATAATTAGGTAACCTATAACTATCACCGTTTTTGAAAGTGATTAGTTCAAGTTATTTGTTACTGGTTCGATTGTCTTGAAAATCGATATCTAAGGGCCCCTTGGGACTACAAATGCGAACCCGTAATCAGATTTAAAAAAAGAGGCGGCCATTTTGAACTTTTTTGTTACTGGTTCGATTGTCTTGAAAATCGATATCTGAGGGCCCTTTGGGACTACAAATGCGAACCCCTAATCAGATTTAAAAAAAATGGCTGCCGTTTTGAACTTTTTGAAGTAATAACTTCTTATGGGAGGGTATGGTTCAACTTAGATTAGTTTAAGTTATCACTTCTGTCGGGAGTCCCGAGAAGCACAAGTTTTTTTTTAAATTTAGAATTTATATCACCAGCTTAATAGATTTTTTTCAGATTTCAAGCAAGAATGCTTTTGGTTTCAGTCAGAATTCAGTGAACATGTTCAGCTGCCATCGTGCAGAGCCAAGACCAAGGTCTCAACCTACGTTTGCGAAACTTGCGGGTTGGAGCTCAAGACCTTGTCGCGACTCAAGAGACACGGGTAATTATTCAATTTCATTTAACCTTTTGAACGCCATACGTCGAATACAAAATGTGCCACCCACACGCCAAACATGTTTGCTATGCTATGCAAATTACATCTTGTTGCTACCAAACAAAGTCTCTTTTAATCTTGAACTCTTGTCGGCTGTAGCCGACGTGGCGTCAGTGGCACGACTTTTAGTTGACGGCCAGAGCCGACTGTGGCGTTGAAAAGGTTAAGTATAAGGGTAAAGTAAAAAAATTACCGGATACGCCGCTGTGTGTCTTGATTATTTCTAGGAGATTATGAAGAAGAGATATGAGGAGAATTACCCAGGTACATAAAAGGAGACGTGAGCCATATGTGACATTGTGTACCTAAGCAAAAACAAATGAAGATGTTTTCTATTTCTATTTTCTATATCGGATTTACGTTAGCCTGTCTTTTTCTCTTGACTTTGTAATACTTACTTATTTAAATTGGGATTAAAAAAATAGTGCCTCAACTTACAAATTTTGTAATGTAATGCCACCCAATTATTTTTTTTAAACATCGGATTTTAATGTCTTATACTATATTAAATCTATACTAGTATATTAAATCAACGGTCTGCTGTCTAGACACCAGTAAGAGATACTTCGCTCTTAATTTAATTTATTTAGAAATTTAATAAACATACGGTTAAATACTAAAACGAGTGTCTAACATCGGTCTTACATAACGGATGCCAAGATTCATTAGTGGTTTCGATTGAATATCGAAAAAAAATGTTTGTAGGCTGACTCATACCGGCGAGCTATCGTTCGCGTGTACCCAGTGCCCGTACCGCGCGCGCACCAAGTACGGCCTGCTGGTGCACGCGCGCGCGCACTCGGGGCTGCGGCCGCTGCGCTGCGCGCTGTGCCCCGCCGCCTTCCGCAGCGCCTCCGCGCTCGCCTCGCACCGCCGCCGCCACCTGCCGCCGCGCCACGCCTGCGCGCGCTGCCGCCGCGCCTTCACCTTCCGAGCGGTGAGCCCGCCCCGTCTCGTCGTAGTCGTAGGGAGACTACAATGTACGGAGGGAAGAAAGTAGGGCCCGCGAGCGAACCCTGGGGAATACTACATGTACTGCGAGGAATTTTAGGTAAAAGTGACGCAGTAATCAAATCCGAAAAAGTTTCTTAGGATTTTATTGATTACGTCACTTTAATATAGTTTCATAGTGGCCCAGAAATTCATTTGTTGGACTGTAGGATTGTGTATCGGTTGATAAGGTATATTCTCTGAAAGATTATTTACCCTTTGTTGATAAAACCGAACTGCATTTTTGTGGTGATTATTGTCAACTTCGCGTATAAATATTTATTTATACTTTTCTCTGAAATGCAATTTTTGAAGTAATACAGATTAATAGATTAAATTAAGACATTTTGTAATGTTTCAAATATTTCAGGCTCTACAAAACCATATGGCGACGCAGCACAGTAATGCCAAACCCTTCAGTTGTGGCCTCTGCGGCAAAGCTTTTTCTACAAGGTAGGCACAAGGTTCACTCTGTATATTAAGATTACAGTATAGGCCTGCTCATTAGTAGTGTTTGTGAGCGAGAAGTAGATAAAACCTAAGTTAATGCTTAGATTTTGGGCCTTTGATACATAATAGTACATTATTGCCTAGGCATGGAAGTAGGCAATTGTGGGCTGAGTATTGGATTAAAAATACGAAGCCCGCAATTGCTGTTCCTGCCGAGGCAAATATAGTACTTTTCTCAAAAATCGCAAGATTTTTTTTGTGTTGGAGTCAAATCTTCATCGCTTGAACTCATTTTTTGAATTGCATACAAACAGAAACTTCATGTGAAAAAACCATCACTCCTAACCGCCTTTTTGTTTATGACAAGGAGAAACGCAATTCTTGTTTTAAAAAAAACAAGCTATTCCAGACACAAATAAAAAAGTTATGTTTCGAGTAAAATTTGGATGTATAAGACTTGTGCCCTCATTTTATTATGGCCCATTTCACTTTTTAAAAAGTTACAAGCTAGATGGTAATGGAATTTGTATGCAACATAGCGGGCTTGTGTAGCGAGCACGCAATGTTTTTTTTTTTTAATTTGAGAACTGTCAGTAAACTATGTACTTCGCGTCTCAATATGTAGATAGGAATGTCAACATTTCCGGACATTTTTGAGAAAAGTAAATTTTATTGCACTGGTAATGTGCTAAGAAGCTACAGTAGAAAGACAGAAAATAGCGCGCATAGGAGATCTTCATTTAGCAAATCAAACATTTTGCTGTAACATGCGAATGTCCATATTGTCCATTTGTGACAGGACAGCATTTTCAAATCTGAGCCCTGAGCGACCTACCTGCGCAATGAGTAAAATTATGGACCAAATTGGTTGGGGCGACGGGGGCAGTGTAAACCGCTCCGCTTTGCTGCCACGCTGCCTATTGGTTTGTCAGTAGACAACCTGCGCAAACATATCCCCTCCACTAGCCGGAGCTCTTTTTACGTGTGTCGAACTGTACACTTCGTCTCCTCTCAACATGGACTACTGTTAAACGACTTAAACATATGTAAATTCCGGTGTCTCCTTGTTTGACCGACAATTGATTTCATCTATTTTCTGCTGAAGCCCTGTGGTTTTCAAGTTATCTCCAATACTAATTACGTTAGGATTACATTTGTGACTATCACAAAATCTAAACTCCTGCGCCTAGAAAAGCCTCAATGAAATAAAAATTCTGCGAAGTGATACACTGAAAAAAAAAACTAAACTAGTTCAGCTACTGGTAGGCAAAATTTAATACTTAGGAACCAAAACTATGTTAATATTGCAAAATTGATTTGGAAGACATCACGAACTAGTTTTGTAATTTAACTTATTTTATTGAAGTGGTTTTAGCTACTAGTAGGCCTTAGTTTTGTAGTCACTCAAGTTATGTTACAAGCAGCTAAAAAAATTGCTACTGTTAGCAAGTCTTTTTTTTCTGTTCTATGAAATGAGTCTTGACAAAACAAAGGTAAACCGCTAAATTCTACTTCCCGTGTTGCAGAAAAATGATCCTACGACACGAGCTGAAGGTGCACAACCGTCCGAAGATGCGCTCCGGAGTGCTGCCTACATATATGCGCCAACTGGAGCAACTAGATACTTGACCAATATAATATCGCCAATTTCGATAACGTCATTATGTTGCACTTGTTTTCAAACCCTTAATACGCAACTTTCTTCAATAGCGAAGGGTCAAATCTTCATACGTAACGTGAGTCTTCGCGTGCGAGACGGGACGGGAACTATTTTTAACATTCTTACATTACATTCGGAACGTGACGTGGCTCGTTTGTAACGACGACGCGCGTCTTAACACAATACGTTCAGTGCCGGGTGACTAGCACTAACGTTGTAGTGCTATATTTCTACCGAAGAATTAGCAATGATTGCGATTGCTTTAGACGAACACCCTGGTCTGTTCACCCTACGTGAATAAAAACATACTTTCGATCGAGCTAGTTACGTCTTTAACCTTTTCAACGCCACAGTCTGCTCTGGCCGTCAACTAAAAGTCGTGTCACTGACGCCACGTCGGCTACAGCAGACAAGAGTTCAAGATTTAAAGAGACTTTGTTTGGTAGCTATAAGGTGTAATTTGCATAGCATAGCAAACATGTTTGGCGTGTGGGTGGCACATTTTGTATTCGACGTATGGCATTCAAAAGGTTAAAAACGTTCATATAGGGAGGTTTTTTTTTTTATATCGGAGTATAGTATCATGTCACTATACTGCTAGTATGGCACCCTACTGAGTAGGATACTTAATAGCAGAAAACTAATAAATACTATTTGAATTGTATAGATTGGATGTATTTCAGAAGGAGGAAAGTGTATGGAAATAATTAACAGCTAAACATGACAATGTGATCAAGAGAGCATCTTCTAGTCGTTTGCTTTTATTTCCTAAAAGATTATGTATGTTTATGTTCTTCAGAACAAGCTAATGGCCAATCTCGACTTGCCGGAACAATTAATGAACTACTGTTCTTCTGATATTTTATTGTAGCACCTCATTCGACTATTTGTGATAAATGTACATGACCAATTTTTCTTTCAAGTTCTGTTTTGTATTGATGCACAATTTTAATTTTTCAACTAATTTTTTGCCTCTAATATGATATGCCTGGATTTAATAAAGATAATTTTTAATTTTGTGCCTGATTTAGCTGAACCTTTTCATCATATTCATTTTTTTTTATAGCAAGAAGGCACGCGAGCACTCAGTCCACCGCTGATGGTAAGTGGGATCTGAGACCCATAGACATTTGAAATCTCAAAACTGCAATCATCAGACTTCAAATGCGTTGCCAACCCTGAGGACTAAGATGGAATGCCTCTATGCTAGTAATTTCACCGGTTGTCTTACCCCACACCGGAACACAGCAACGTGAACACTGCTGCTTGGCGGTGGGTTAATGGATAAAATGATTCATTAAAAAAACAGACATAGGCATACATACGCTCAAAAAACATACCCCGTCCGATGTAGCAGGGTAAAAAGATAGTAAGTATGCGCTATGGTCTTCTTGTCTGATTGCTATGGAATCTTTTGATGTAATGGTCCAATTACCAGAACATACTGATTTCGTTGTGAAGTTACAATTTACGTTACAAAAATTATTGGTACAGTCGACATCAAAGATATGTTTACACTTTAATACCTTGTTAAAAATCCACTATGACAATTTCATATGGCAGTTAAAACATGACGTTAAATAGACAAGGTACTAAAGTGTAAACATATTTATGACGTCGACTGTACACAGCAGCTACTGAGGAACAAACTCTGTAGTTACTTTACAAGACGAAATCTCTTTAGCAATAATGATTTTTCATGATTTGCATCGCTGTCTAATCATTCCCACAAGAACCACAGCAATTAGTTCTGTGTACCATCCAGGTATAGTTTTGCTTCGTACTCATAACTAGCAACGTGCCTCAATTGTATTTGTTTTTAATTTGTCCTTGAGATGACAAAGCACTATAGACCAATAAGTAAGTGCACAACTGTCTGTGTGTTGTGTGACGTTAATTTGAATTCTCAAGATTACGACCTCAAGACTCCAAATGAGTTCCCCACCCAGAGGGCAGAGATTGAATGCTACTCTAAATGCACTAACTTATTGGACCAAGGAAAATATCATTAATATCGCAGACTTTAATCCAAATATGTATATGAATTTGTATCTCAATTGGTTTGCACACACACCCTATGAATGCACCAAACCTGGATGACGTAGAGATAAAGACGCGCTGAGCAAAAAGCAGGAAATTAAAAAACAAAAAACCGCCTTCAAAAACGCAAAAAATAACTTCTTTAAAATTGTAGGCACCTAATAGGTTAGTCCAACTGATGTCGGCTTTTTGTTGAAAATGTTGTGGTCGCCGACTTCAGTTGGACTAACCTATTAGGTTCCTACAATTTTAAAGAAGTTATTTTTTGCGTTTTTGAAGGCGGTTTTTTGTTTTTTAAAACATTTATTTTATTTTATACTTTTTAGTGATCATAATACGCTGTTACGTAGTCCCACTTCTTAGTTGAAATGAAACTTTAACTTATATCAAGCGCGCCGCAAGCAACGCCGCGGGAAAATCATAGTCATATTTCAACAAGTAAATATTATTCGTTGTAGGTAGTCGCTCAACTATCTTAATCGAGATATCTTATCGCCACCCTTGAAATCGGTACCATTGAGGAGTTCCGGTGGCCATCTGTGGTCTTCATCATCAGTTCCACTACACCAAAGGATACTTTCTGAATGCAAATGCTGGATTTGTTACAAAAAATACTAAAATCGCTATATGTTTGCCTACAATATTTGAGGAGTTCCCTCAATTCCTCACTGATCCCCTCATCAGATACAGATTTGGTGACAATGGGACCACCACGACCAATGGGTAT
Source organism: Acleris literana (assembly GCA_946894065.1). Lineage (NCBI taxonomy): Eukaryota > Metazoa > Arthropoda > Insecta > Lepidoptera > Tortricidae > Acleris > Acleris literana. Next base: position 21,514,839 of record OX335670.1, read on the forward strand.
ACTCTATCAAACCAAAAAAAAAATTTTGAAATCGGTCGACAATTGACGGAGTAATCAGTGAACATACATAAAAAAAAAAAAATACATACAGTGGAACGTATAACCTCCTCCTTTTTTGAAGTCGGTTAAAAAGGATGTGCTCAGGGACAATATTGCATTACAATTAACCCCTTTGCAAAATAATTAACCTTACTCAACCTTATGGGATGTTTCGTGCAAGTAATTACCCCTCTTTTTAGAGCTTAGTCCAAATATAGTGTTAGAAAGGCAAGAATATATGCTTTAAAAAAATACATTCATTTTGTAGAACTAACTGCCGCACTCAAGAGACCTCAATTAAATTTAATGCTTGTTTAGTGAAGTGTCTTATTCTATTGCTATAGTAAAGACAGTGACAGCAGCAACTATAATCAAGCATTAAATTTAATTGACGCCTCTGCTCAGCGTCTCTGACATTTTTTTGATAGGTTTATATAAGACTCGGATCCCGTTAAGCACTCACTCAAGAAACTAGATGAATATACATGAAACAAAAATTATAACTTGACTATCTACCCACAATACATCAAAAATAACAGAAGTAGGTACTATGATTTGACCATATTATTCATAAAGAAATAGTTTCACTAGTTATACTATTGCCATATGTAATCTTTGTTGAAACTTATTATTATTAAATACTTTTTGTTTCAATCAGATTGTCACTAACATTTTGTACACAGGTCTGACTTGGATGCTCTAGACCAGAGGTCCCCAAACTTTTTTGTCTCATAGACCACTTGGCATTTGTTACGGTTTTGGGTGGACCCCCTACTTACCTAATATTTGCGTTATCAGTGTTATCACATAAAAACTAGGCAAAAAAAAAACGGGAATTTTTGCACGGATAACGTTGGAGCTCTAGCCGGCTAAAAATTGACACAGACTACAATGAAAATTTAGCACCGAAAAATATTTTTTACTTAGTAAAAAACTACACAAGGAGAAAATTTAAATATAATTTATACCTATACATAATATTCGTTTATTTATATATTTATAAGTATTACGTTAGTAAGTAGGTACCTACTATCTGTGTATGAATATGAATTATTCCATTAATGGAAAGCCAAAATTAAAGTCACAGCCAGTCACAACCTGTGTAAATGGGATCCAATATCGTGGACCCCCATTTATTCTTTCCGCTCACATGGACCCCTTGCAGGTCGTCGTGGACCCCTGGGGGTCGATATAGACCACTTTGGGGATCACTGATGCTCTAGAGTCTAGAACTCTATAATTACAGTCAATAATATAATGTATATTCCCAAGATGTCATATCTACACACCTCTATGCCACTAACAATAATACATTATATTTGACACAATGGCTGTATAAAATACTAATGCCTTTCACTGTACCAGCCAATATTGTGCAGTTGTTCATAATTCAAAATTGGACTAAATAAGCGATTACTAAAACGAATGAAGAGCGAGTCATGCCCCACATATAGTATAGTTCATAAATATGTTTACACGTTAGTAACATGTCTATTTAATAATGTCATGTTCAAACTGCCATATACGAATTATCACAGCAATTAACGCATTCACTGCCACCGACGCATATACGCGTCACCGTGACTTCCACCCAGTGCCCTCAATGCATATGTGCATTCTTACAGTAGGCAAGCTCCGTATAAAACAAAAGATGTGGCACCTGGCGAAAGTTCAAAAAACAGTACTGGCAGTGAATGCGTTAAAGTGACAAGGTAATAAAGTGTATACATATTTATGAACTCTACTGTACTGTGAAGGGGCAAAAAGGGCTAGTCTGCAATGTAGTCGTCGAAACATTCTAAACTCTATTGGTAGTCACATTAAATGTAAAATGCTTATACATTATCATGCAGTTAGCCGCCTTCTCTGGTATCACAACAGTAGTCAGATCATAAAATAGTAAAAGCTAGCCATCTAAACAACACAAAGGGCCACTTGCACGAAAAATTTAACACCGGGTTAATACACTAAGTTGAGTAAAAATGACAGTTTTCATATGAATCTGACAATTACTTGTCATAACTGAGTATGAAATTGTTCGTTTAAGTCCGTCTTAGAAGGCAAAAAAGTTTGATATTGTTAAAACGGGCAGCCTACAGGCGGAACTAAATTAGTGTCACCACCATATAGAGCAGCACCTGCAGTCACATTTTTTCCACTTTTTTAACAGACTAAGGAATCCATGAAACTTGGTTTAAATTTGAGAATCACTTCCAATAAGCAAGCAACAAGGTAAAATTTACAGAATCGCCTTAAAAGTATGAACATCTGAAGGCTAACTAAGTTATTCAGTTTTATCACTTTGTTCAATTTACTTTTACCTTTTGAGGTTATATTGACAGGACGACAAGAAAACACAACACAGTTTTTTTGGGTTTTTATTTACTTACAGCCTAACCGTCACATCACTTCTTGGCAGCCGCTCCGACCTTGGACTTCTTGGTACCACGCACCTTCTTCATCCTGTTCTTGCGTTCCTTGCGCTGCTTGCGAGTGGGCCTCTTCTTCTCGTACAGACCGTGGCGGGCTAGCCTGTGCTTGGGCTCGAACTTCTTAGCCAAGTCTAATGTGTCGTAGATTAGGGCGAAACCAGTGGATTTGCCACCACCAAAGTTCGTTTTGAATCCAAACACGAACACGACATCAGGCGTCACCTTGTACATTTTGGCGAGCTTTTCACGGATCTCGGTCTTGCTGACCGTGGGCTTGCCGGGATGTAACACATCGCAGACCATCTGCTTCCGCGCCAACAATCTGGGAAATCACAAACGTTGTCAGACATAACCTGTCATGGCGAGGCAAGGAGCTTTTACACCGATTTACACATTTTTTCTGGACGATTCCAATTTTTTGCACATTTACCTGTTGGTCATGAACTTGCGGGTGCGAATTGTCGCGGTTCCTTCACTCATTTTTGCTTATTTTAGAGTTTTCGGCGTAAAAGACGCACGTGTCTCCTACAACTCTGAGGAGAAAAAGAACTGGACAGTGTTACCAGACGTAAACTTCAAAATCCGACTAATAATAAAATGATTCTAAATATTTTTTGTCGACTACCTACGGTAACATAATGTACTGATTTTAATGGAAACCCTTTGAACAAGGCGTATTGATAAAATACAAAGCTGTGCTATTGCTATTATATACTACAATATCTAATTGTGTAATATAGCAATTATTAAAAGTGCCGAACAGCATTTTTGTGCTGTTAACAACAGCATTTCCCGAAATGCACAGTTTGCTTGGTAAAAATTAACTGTGTTTCTGTGTTGTAAAATAAGAAAAAGTAGACTGATAAATAATATTTTTATTTTAATAAAATTTATAAATTAACTTCGGGTTATTCCCTTCTGCACAATTGGCAACACCGTACCACGTATGGCTGCGTTCAATTTAATAAACTATTCGAAGCATGCTTTTATTGGCAGCGTTCACAATAATGAGGCCTCCAAGATAACCAGAGGTCGGAATAGGTAGTGCTTATTAACCTAAACTTGATGCATCTTCATTCAATAACGTATTCCCATCTCACTCACGCATGAATGAACATGAGTCAAGTTTAGGTTAATAAGCACTACCTATTCCGACCTCTGAAGATAACGAAACGTTAACGATAACGAATACACGTTAAGCGAGGTTTAAACGATATAAAAGTATCAAAGTATTCTATAAGGTCGCTTATCTCTTGTGGAGTCAGGGATTCGTAGATTGTTAAAAAAACAAATAAAACAAAAAAACTATTGTACAAAATGTTGAAATACTAATAATAATAAAAAAAAAAAATACGCTAACAACCCATTTTCACAGAACGATTTTGCTTTTAATTAAGTTTTCCATGGGATGAAACTATCGTAACTTGAAAAAAAAAAAGTGAAATTATCGTAAACTATCGCATATTTTCCTGAGATTTCTGTATCGTAATTAATTGTTATTGTGATGAAAAATCGTTCTATAAAAAACACTTAAGTATATGAAAACTATTTATGAACAAAGGCGAACATATCTCTTTACCTACGGGATCTGTTCTAGCTAATCTTGGAACGACTGGGTGAGGACACTGCGGACAACACAATGAACGCTTAGTTTATGGCCTTTATGAGACTACAATTTAATTAAGAGCCCAAAGTTGGCTGAGGTATATTTGCACGTGACTGTATTATTATTATTATTATTATGAGCCCATAATGTCCCACTGCTGAGCAAAGGCCTCTCTCCCCCTCTTCCACTCTATCCGATCTTGAGCGGTTTCCCTCCAGAGGCCCGTTTCACGAAGCTACAAGTTACAAATTACAAGCGGAAGTCTCTTTCTAACTCCTTTTGCTAGAAAGAGAGTTCCGCTTGTAATTTGTAACTTGTAGCTTCGTGAATCGGGCCACAGTTCTTGTCCCATGATGTGACTGTACTTAAATGGAAATCTGTTAACGGATTTCTAATTGCTGGGGCCTGTCTTATAAAGCAATTACAATTTACAGGTTACAAGTTTCCATTTGACACAACCTCGACCAATGACGACCAGCCATTTGAGCAGTGTTGCCAGTTTAGACCTGTAAAATTGTAACTTGTAGTTTTATAAAACGAGCCCCAGAGGCCCGTTTCACGAAGCTACAACACAAGCTACGCTACGGAAGCGAAGCTACGGGCCACAGATGGCTTTTACTGTGTAAGTACTGCTTAAAGTACTGATTTAGCTTATACTTATATAAGCTAAACTATCACTTACCAAAATCAACGACCTCAATAAAATTAGACAACATTAACATTAACACAAATTGCACCCCAGGGACCAGGCAACGACGAGTAATATGGCCTTGACCTGACCTCTAACAGTTTTGTTTGTAAACTGGGCTTTTTTACTAAATATATTACTGTAGAAAAAGGTCAATACCTTAGTTACCTTTCAAGGGCACTGCCATATTAAAAAGCCTTAGTAACTGGACGTTTTTAAAAAAAAGTGTACATAAACTTTTTTTTTCAGAATTCTATTTTTTTTGGCTTTTCTTACTCAGAATCGTTGATAATATCAATCCTCATACAAGAAAAAAAGTGTCACATTTTTGTATGCGGTTTTTTATTTATTTCTATGGTTGTGACGCACTGGAAGTAAAAACTTACATAGTAAAATCTAGGACACTTTTTTCTTGTATGAGGATCGATAGTATCAACGATTCTGAGTAAGAAAAACAAAAAAAAACGAATTCTGGAAAAAAGTTCATGTATACTATTTTGAAACACGCCCACCTAGGGCACGTTTTATAAAGCTACAAGTTACAATTTTACAGGTCTAAATTGGCAACACTGCTCTAATGGACATCGGCTGGTCGACATTGGTCGAGGTTGTGTCAAATGCAAACTTGTAACCTGTAAATTGTAATTGGTAGCTTTATAAAACAGGCCCCTAATTGTATCAACTTTGTTGTCTTTCTACACCAAACAATTTGTGACATAGGGGGTGTTGGTATTCTACTGGGATTACTGGGAATCTGAGGAAAGGAAGATTGGTTGCCACGAACTTTTTTGTAGGTTTAAAGCAATTTTGATTGGGAAAGTCTTATTAATTGATTGGATAAACATGCTCTTAAAATTTCAAAATGCCTTAAGTATCATTTAAAGCATCTGAAGGGTACCTACATGGAAAGAAGAAGAACATGAATAGTCACTAAAAAAACGTACCACTTAGTTATAGTTCATTTCAAATACCATGGCCCGATTCCACTTGAGACTTGGCTCCTTACACACTGCGATTTTTGGTAGCGATGCAGTCGCGCGTTTCGTATCGCTGTCACTTTCACACATTAGAGAGCAAAAGTGACAGCGATACGAAACGCGCGACTGCATCGCTACTAAAAGTCGCAGTGTGTAAGGAGCCTTAACAATGAGCGTCATAATGTTTAGCTGTTGTTGACTAACTGCTTTACTACCTGAGCACTTCAACTTCTTTCAACAATCTTCTGTTATCACTAATCCTATTGTTCACGCTTAATGAACGTCTCAAGTGGAATCGGGCCTTGGTATATGAAACGAACTATACAGGAACTTAGAAAAATTCCCTTATATTTATTCATCTTGAAAAAAACCTCAACACGAAAATTACGTACGAAGTTACATGATTCCTAACTTTCAAATCGAGATACGTGTTCTTTCCGAATACCCTTCATATAATATCTATACGACATGTTATCGTATTGTTATTTTATTGTAGAACTAGCTGTTGCCCGCGACTCCGTCCGCGCTGAAAAATAAAACATAGCCTATGTTACTCAGGGATAATGTAGCATTTTAATGGTGAAAGAATTTTTGTAATCGGTCCATTACTTTTTGAGTTTATTTGTTACAAACATACACACACACAAAAATACAAATCTTTCCTCTTTATAATATTAGTGTAGATATAGATATAGTAAAATAGTATAGATAGATAGAATACATGTACACTTTCTAAAAAATTACAAAGTAAAACAAAAACACGTATAATTTGGGATTATCTTTTGCAAAGTTTTATGCTGCGTTAATTTAATAGAAAGCTTTAAAAATCCCACTGTATATTATTAATGTATATGTAAATATATAGTGTATTATCTTCTTACGTCAAAGCTTTAATCAGAATCGTTTTATGAAAGTTATTCCCGCTTGTAACGGCCAAAATCTATGACACAATGTTTTCTTACATAATCTTAAGTGGATTTCAGTGAATCAGTTCTGTGAAGTCATTACCTAACTTAGTAAAGAAGATTCGATCTCAACTTCGTATATTCACTTAAATACTTATTTGGGAGTCGGTATTTTGCTCGTAACTTATGAGACGCGTCACGTTTTTCCTTGATGATAGAAATTCGTAAAAGACGCAATGAGAAAATATTGCATATGGAAACCGTTAAAATTTGAAAAATATACGTAAATAGGAGAATCAGCTGTTAAAAGAATTATGTACATATAAATAATATAAGAGATTCAGAGGACAATTTCACACAAAATGACCTACAAAGTTTCAAACTAAGGTCTATTGATTATAAACTGTGCTTATAAAACCGTGCCCGGGACGTACCCGAAGGATTTTAACCATCGATTCTAGACCCTATTTGGAGTATATAATGTGGTATAACATGTAGTCCAATATCGCATAATTTCCGAGATTTTTATTATTTAAATAACAATTCCGTAGTTAATTTAATTTGAACTCTGTCACCTTAACTTAAGGATTATTTACTAAGAAATTGATTAAATTAATTTATGTTCTTCTTCTTAGTAAATAATGCTTTAGGTTAAGGTGACAGAGTTCAAATTAAATTAACTATGGAATTGTTTGTTAAATAGTTCGTGGCCTTCGAAGATTTCACATTATGCACTAGAGCATAAATAGCGACTTTATGTCGCCTACGCACGACATAAAGACGGACTTTTGGAGCATGAGAAGTGAAAATGTAATTATACAGATGGGTAGCGTACAAAATAAATTAAACAAAGCCTTAACCCTTTATTCTGCTATGCCTATAAAGTAATGGCTGACTCATTGGGTTTTTCCATCCTAGACATATGTCATAGGTACGGTCAAGGACTTTAAATGATGAACCACTACACAACCTTGTCGCATAAAACCAAAGATTAATTCCCATGTAATTTCTATGTCGTCACATGACGCTGTCATTATGACAAGGTTCTATGGTGGATCAACATTTAAAGTCCTTGATGTTACGACACACGTGCTAAAACATATTAATATCTCAATAAGAACTCTATGACGTTACCTTCACGTCAGGCAATCTTTCCAATTTAACCTGAGCCCTCAGGTCTTCCTTAATTTCCCGCTCACCCCCGCAGTTGATGCGGAAGGGGGATGCAGGGAAGGTCAGCGTTACGCTGGTCGTTTCGCAACCCCTCATCGATTTTCGCAGTCAGGCTCTGTTTTCCGAGGCTTTGCTCCGAGTGGTCGTGTTTCAGGAATTACCGCGAAAACGAAAAGGATCTGGTACGTCAATTTTTATTCTTTATTTAATTACAAACGTATTTTTTAGTTTTAGGTACATTTGATTAATATTTGTTAGCACTTAGCGGTTTTCAAGGAGGTTTTATTTGTAAAATAAGATCTTGATCTTGAGTAAAACATATGTTTTGAGTGTCACGTATGAAATTATAAAGCAAATTAGCGTAAATTTACGAAAATGACCGTGGATTTTGATAAAAGATAGCTTCTTAAGTTTGCTTTTTAAATATTTTAATTGAGCGTAGGTTTTTTGTGTGGTTGATTTATGATCGGAATATAACCTAACCTTTATTTTCTTAAGCGTAATTATTACTTCGATATAAAGTAAGAATATTCCACTTTCGTCTTGTTGACTTGTTAAATAATTTACGAATCCTTAAGCATGTAGATAGGTTAATTGTTACTGAATACCGGTGATTTTGAGTACGTATGCGTTTTCTTTAACTATCGAGAATATTCTAACTAGGGAATGCAAATTAACCGGTTATTAACCGTTTTTGTATGAAAATAACCGGTTAAAATCGGTGAAAACCGGTTATTTGCATTCCCTTATTCTAACTTACTTCAGGAAGGTAGGTATACAGTAGGTAGGTTATTGCCACTCCCCCGCCCATCAAGGCGCTTTAAGCAAGTGCAGTGCAGTGCAGTGCAGTTTTGCAAGTGTCGTGGCTCCATTAAAGCTGTTATGAAGTGCAAACGTACAGACATACTTAGTTAATTTATTGTGCAGGCTAAAATGTGTTTTGTTCGTTCGGACGGGACTACTTAAACTCGCCGCTGCGATTCGCTCGTTCATCCGACCGACCGCCGTTTTTTGAACACCTCAGAATGTTGGATACTGAATACTCATAATTATTATGCTAATATTATATGGATACTAGCTTCTGCCCGCGACTTCGTCCGCGTAGATTTCGATAATCGTTATTCCCTCGGGAACTTTTAAATTTTCCGGGATGAAATTTAGCCTAGGTATGTGTTAATCCAGGGTATAAGCTGTCTCCATTCCAAACTTCATCCAAATCCGTCCAGCCGTGAAGGAGTAACAAACTAACACACACAAACTTTGGCATTTAGAATATTAGTAGGATTTATTACAACGTTTGTATGTTTAAGTGTTGGTGATTTAAACACGTGTTTGGTAAAATTAATAGCATAGGTGGTATTATAACCGCGTAAGTAACATTTTTTAATGAGAAGCAAAATGCACCTTTTTACTAAGATGTTAAGGTTTATTTTGCTCTACAATAAATTTGTCGGTTACGCGGTTTTGCAGAATCACCGACGATTTGTAGTTTTACGATTGGAGTCTTACGATTATAGTCTTGGGAATTCAAATGTCTCAGAACCCACTTACTATCAGGTGGCCCTAACATATCTTAGGCAGTTATTCAACTTTAGTTTCACCCATCTCGCTTCGATATCGTAATCATACTGTCGTTCTCGATATCGTTTTTACGAGTAGAATAGAGCCCCTGTATTCTAGCTGAGCCGAGATTCTAGGCAGTAAACCATATCGTTTTTTACCTGTTATCGTATTGTCAACGTTTTGATAGCTCTTATTTACTTGACAGTAATGGCGGTCCAGTTAAATACAATACCATAACAGCTTAAAGACGATTAGGTTTTTACCGCCTATAATCGAAAATCTAATTAAAGACCAAAATCGGACAGTTCCCATCTTGATTATTTCGTTATATTAACATTATTTCATAAAAATATGAATGAGAACTCGTGTATCCAGTAATATTAGGGTTAGTTTTATTGATAAAAATACCTGCACTGAAACCAAAATGCAGTAATCACAGCGAATGTGCGCCCGTTGAGGTTAGGATTTTGGTCTTAAATTAGATTTTCGAGTACAGAATAGAGGCCGGTCGCTTAGTGGATCTCTATACATATACATATATCTATCGTTACAAACTTTCTATTGTTTTTTTTTTAATTATTTAGAGCGGGAAAATTATTAATTGATAAATTGAGCATAGTTCTCAACTCAATATTCTTTAGAAAAATAGGAGATGTGTAGTGTACCTACGTATTTTGTATAAAATATTGTTTTTGAGTTGTGGACTGTGGATATAGAAAATTTGAGATCGCATCCAAATCGGTTCATCCATTTGTGAGATACGATGCCACAGACAGACGCATAGATATACATATACACAGACAATGGCTCAGAAAGTCGGAGTCACCATTTTTTTTTGGATATCAAGTTCTCGTGCCAGTTCAAATATAACACCGATAGATACTCCATGTTATCCATGTATTTATTTATTCAGGTTAAAAACAGTCACATCACAAATATAGAACAAAAACCGGGCAAGAGCACGTCTGACCATGCTCAGTGTAGGGTTCCGAAGCCGTTACTACACAAAAACTATCTCAAAAAACAACAATTATGACCTAATTCTCCATTTAAAGTTATTTGGTGCTGTCTTAGATGATTTTAGTAGGTATAAACACTTTAATCGCCTACTGTTCATCGTTCATAAATTAGATAATAGACCTTAGTACCAATTTCACCATACGATGTTTAATTTAATCAATGTTAAACGACTGTTAGTTCATACATTTTGACAGCTGTTAACGCTATAATCGTCCGTTAAGTCATTAACATCGTATGGTGAAATTGGTACTTAAGCTTACCTTTTTCTAGTCACGCGGATTAGCTGACGCACGTTATTGGAACGTTAAACAAAAGTCTATTCCAGATTCAAAATCATCGCCTCGTCGCGATCTGAGTTATCATCACAGTCGTGGCGCTAGCGTTGCGCCTCCACCACGGCGCACTCGTATGGGTGACGTCAATCAGCCCCCATCCTTAATGGTCAGCCAAAACAAGCCCAACACCCTTAAACTGAACAGTGTAGCGCGCCAGGCGAGCCGCTACTCCGCCCGGGACCCAAGATTAAGAACCTAAACCACAATCCAACCTCCAGGCAGTATTAAAAAACACGGTATTATTTTCTAACAATGAAGACTGATGAACCAACTATTATTAAAAGCAGGACTCCTCGAAGTAAAAGCCATAGTGATGCAAACGTTCGAGAGTCACTTCTGTCAGATTCCACATCAGGAATAGATAAAGGAGAAGCCAGCGACACGACTAGTGGCAATTCAACATTCTCTAGCCCCGACATTAGCAGTCAAGATGATTTAAAAGGTAAAAACATCAGTAAAGATCAGAAAAATGCTTACAATGATACCATCGGCGTGAGGAACGGTAAAAAACTTTGTAACATTACAGAGAATCCTCAAGAAAAAGTGAAGCATTTAAAATCTGACGCTGAAAAAGGGCCTGCTAAGAAGAAAGTTGCGATTCCTGACGGTGGTTGGGGATGGGTTGTCGTGGCCTCTTCATTTATAATATCCATGATAGCAGACGGAATCAGTTTTTCTTTTGGTTTGCTTTATATTGAGTTTCTCGAGGAGTTTCAAGCGAGCAAATCAACAACTGCTTGGATAGGTAGCCTTTTTATCGCCGTGCCTTTACTCTCCGGGCCTGTGATGAGTGCTCTGGTGGACAGATATGGTTGCAGAAGCATGACTATTTTGGGTGGAATCATTTCTACGCTGGGTTTCGTGTTGGCCTCGGTCTCTACCACGTTGGAAACTATGATGATAACTTTTGGAGTAATCGCTGGTTTAGGACTCGGATTAGTCTATGTAACAGCAGTTGTTTCTATCGCTTATTGGTTTGAGAAGAAAAGAAATTTGGCTGTTGGCTTAGGAGCATGTGGAACTGGCGTTGGTACTTTTGTTTATGCTCCCATGACTCAATACCTCATAGAAGAATTCGGGTGGCGCGGAACCATCTTGCTGCTTTCTGGGACTTTGCTGAATTTATGCGTATGTGGGTGCGTGATGCGTGACCCTGAATGGTGGACATTGGAGCAAAAGAAGGAAAAAGACCCTAAGCCAATAAAAGATATTGAAAAAGCTAAGCCAGAGCCAAAACCAGCTACTAGAAGACCATACAAGAAGTCTACGTCACTCTGTGTTTCTGATGTCATGCCTTTGCCTGTACACAAGGATATAAATGGAAGGAATATAAAGTTTTTGCTAACGCTGAAAAAAGGGGAATTTCCTGATGTCCACAAGAGATACCAAATACCTGAAAACTGGCGAAGCCGTAAGCTTACAGCGGGATGGCCGCTTAAAAAACTAACTCGAACAGAATCTTTGTACGCTTTACCATCCTATTTGGAATGCAACGATAAGGTGAGTGAGCACTAACACTTATGTACTTGTACACCTATTAGGTATTCAGAGCTGTCCTATTTTGAGGTCTGTGAGGTTACAGATAATTGTAAAATGTACTTAATTTTATTCTAGGTAACGAAAAGCGTCTTAAAAAGAATAACAAGCGCAGGAAATTACCCACAATTCTACATGAAACAAGCTTCGTCTATTACAATCGACACTCAAAACCAAAACTTTGAAGATGAAGATAACGATCCACCCTGCGTGACATTTCCTCTTCAACCCATGCGTCGGTCCTTCTCTGCTGATTTCTATTTCAAGAAAGAAGTTAGGAAACCAGTAGACTATCAATTAAAGAACCCTAACGCTGGCAGAGTATTGAAAAAATCAAAATCAGAAACAAAAGAAGGCCGAGGTGTATTTGTGAAGCAGGACAGTAAAGGGGACAGAAGAGACTGGCTGAAGAAGCAACTGTCAGTAAACCACCACTATCTGAAAGATTTGAAGATGCCCTTAAATTCCATTGGCCATAGAAACGCAATATTGAACATAAATCGATACAGATTGAAGGCGTCATCGTGCCCTGATATATTCAAGAACTCAATGGTTACAATTAATGACGATGAAGAGGTTAGTAAATAGAATATATTTATTCTGAACCTTTATACAGATCTAAAAGCAAAAGTTTTCCGATTCAATAAATTGCTCTAGCGAACGATTTAAAACACCAGAGATTACTGTTCCAACTTTTAAAATCACTGTTATTTTCAGAAATTCTTCGAAGACTGCTTAGTATGTGTGTCGGACATGTTCAACGTTTCTCTCTTCAAAAAGATGACGTTCAACCTCCTCTGCGCTGGCACCATTATCTTGTTCATCTGGTTCATCGTGCCTTACTTCTACCTGGCTGAGCACATGATCCATAAGGGTTATAGTGAAGACGATGGCGCCTGCATGCTCAGTTTGATTGGGGTCACTAATACTATCGGAATGGTGAGTAATTTTGGTCTATTATTGAACCTGAAACATTAGTCACTTCTATTGTGAATAGTATTTTAACCAAGATTGTTTGTAACTCTAGGTATGATGGTCGTCAAAAAGTGCTTAGCTTTTTATTTTTTAAATTTTCCGGAATGAAAAGTAGTAGTGTTAATTCAGGGTTTAAGCTATTTCCATCTCAAACTTCATCCAAAGCCGTCAAGCCGTTGCAGCGTGAAGGAGTAGAAAACTAACACGCACAGTTACATTTATAATATAGTAAGTTTCTATTTCTATTTTTTCTGTATTTATTGAGAGATGCAACTTATGTAACTTTAAACGATTGGTTGTTACTGAATCAGCGACTACCTTGACTTCTTCGTCACTTCCCATTGGGTAAATAAGAGGTCCACTCCACAGCTCAATCTTTTATAAAAAGAAACTGATCACGTGCGAGTCTGGTGTCATTATCTTTTAGAAGCTACTAGTGTAGCCACGGGACATAATCTACAGTGCTTTTATGTAAGCACCTTAATTGCCATTTTTAAATAGCTAGACTATTTTATCAACTGCAATACAAAGATTGCCTTGCGAAAACTTTTATCGTTTTTCCACAGCTTTTCCTTTGCACGTCACATAAATTACCAAAATATGTCAAAATCCATCGATTTTAAAATGTGGTAATAGTTTCAATGTCCTAATTACATAGGGCCTCATGATAGGGCATTAGGTGTTTTAGGTGACTCAATTCAACATTGTAATTATGTATATTACAAGAGGTCAAGAGCAAGCAAATCAAGGATGTGTTTATTTTTGCAAATTCCATACGATACGATTTTGATCATGATTTCCCTTGTAAGATAGAGCGCGTCGTCATAGTAAAAATACATCATGTTGCCACGATCCATTAACTGAGCCATGTTTCATTTTTGTTGGTGGGTGGGGACATTTTGGGCCATCGTCCTTTCTAATGATAATGAAGAGGCCTTGTGTGGACCACTAAATTCTATAACTATTCAAAATTCCAGTTCGATAGCTAGCGACAATACAGAGAAAGAGGGTATTGATAGACAGACAGAGAACCAAATCATCTTAATATGCAGTAGTTAAGTGGTACGAAAAACATAAAATTTCGCCCGCGGCTACCACCAATAAAGGCCACACCCACCCAACACGATGCCGAGGCAAGCCACCGTGCTGATTTTCAATGCAACCCTATATCACAGACGGGCGTTAAAATAGCAAACAAAAATAAAAGCAAAAACTTATTTTTTATTAAAGATAAACGCTTTTCACTTAAAAACATATAAGAGAGGGAGACAAACGAGCATGTATAGGTTACCTGATGGGAAGTAATCATCACCACCGCCCATAAACACCAGCAACTCAAGAAGAGTTTGTATTCACGTCAAAACTAAAACCAAATAAATGTAGTACAAAAACAGTGAAATGGAAATGTTTTTTTGGAAAAAATTCTCACTTCTGCCGGTTGACCGGATTTTTTTGGCAATTTAATTAAATTTTACGGAGAACTTACACTTGACGTATTATATTGACTATACCAAAATAGTTTTTATAAAAAAGACCCAAGATTGTACCCTGTTTCCCTTGTAGTTTCTGATTTTTATATCTAAACAAATACTGTATGTAATGGCTTCTATTTAAGAAAGAAAATACGTTTTCTCCCACATGCTCGGAAATGTTAACCTTACTGTTGTCAAATCAGCCCGCGAAGTTGTAAGTTTCAGGTCCAGGCAAAATTAAAAAAAACAAAGTTATTATTTACCAACGGCAGCGGCCGCGAAAATGTATGAAATTTCATTACGTACTATCTATTTTACAACCTGCAACCTGCATTTTGCAACCCTTGTGCAATCTAAATTCTTCCTTGTATATTTTACTTTTGAAATGTCATAGACTAAAAAGTTAAGCCTTTTCAAACAGCGTTTACAACGTATTTAAAAGTGTATCAAATAGTTTGACTTTAAAAAAAAATAGAAATTGCGTTCATGAACAAAATAAATTGCCTAAATAACTTAAACGCGTAATAAATATTATAGTTTAAACTATATTTTATTCAAATTGAATTTATACGTTTAAATTTGTGATTTTATTGAATGTTTTATTTCAGTGTCATACTAAATCGTACGTTTCTGTTCTTTCTTTCAAGGAAATGTTGGGACTGTGATTAATATTATTAAATATTGTTTTAAATTTCCTCACGTTGTTGGAAAAAAGCACTATACAAGCCTCGACCGGGAAGGGCCACGCTAACTCTACTCGTCCCGCAACGGCCTATTTCCCGGTCTGTGCAGTAATGTACTATTATCTACACACATATCATAAGTCCTCTATTATGCGTTCAAAACCCGTAGGCAATGACCAGCATTACCTGTGCTAGTAGGTGACAGCAATGTCAGCTGTTAATTTAGGAAGATGTTCCAAATTTGGATCTCAATACCTTACAATATTCGATAACGTAATTTTAAAATTACGTTACAGATGTCATCGCTGTCAGGTGACAGGAATGCTAATGCTGGTCATTTGCCTTTCGGCTTCTGAACCCATCTTAGAGTACTAAATATGTGTGTAGATAAAGTACCTATTGTACGCGACTCTGCGTAATTAGCATTACAACACTTGTGTGATCTATTACGATTATGAAACTCGCCTTACGGCTCGTTTCATAAACCACACTCATGTTGTAATGCCTATCATTACGCAAGCGTCACGTAAACTACTATTAATTACTACCCACATCGAACAAAAGGATAGAAGTAAAATTAACAAATAAAGCACAAAACAAAAAACTGTCTGAACTAGTGCCAGATAATGCAAAATAGTCCAAGGCTGGGACTCCCAGCTTGACGTATACATATAATGTTATATGTTTCCTACCCGCGGGGCGCCGGGGGCAATCAGAGCTAGTTGTTAATAGCATCCAGCCGGAGTCATAAATCAATATCCAGGTACAACCTAGATGTCCTGCGCGGTGCATTCGATGCGTCAGTGACGCTTTAGTATTCAAACCATAATGACCTAGTACAAAGGGTGCATCTGCCTCACAATTAGAGCTTAGGAGTAGGAGAGAAGGTTAAAAGTTAATCTAATTTAAAGTAGCAGATGTACCCTTTTGATTTCGGACAGGGTTAGTGAAAAGGATTTTTGCCGAAAAGAAGTATGACTTTTTGAAGAGCGGGGACTCTTTTGTGTGGTAGACGGCTGGAGCTTCCATGTACGATGATCAAGTACGTATAATTAGACTTGATTATTAATGTGTTTAATGTGCATTTACAACGCCTATAAAAACTCTCGCAGCAACAAATCACGGCACAACAACATAAATACGCCTTAATGTAATTGTTTTAGTAGGGTACGTTGCGGCAAAATTTATTGTAGGCATTGTAATTTAGAATCTTTCGTGACAATCTGTCTACTATGATAGGGAATATTCACAGCTTCAATAAAAAGCTGATTCATTTAACAAACCGTTGAGAAAAATCAATTTTGAATAGCTATAAAAATAACTAAGATATAGGCCAACAAAGATTTGTTCCTATCTTTTTCTAGCAAAACAGAATTTAACATGGAGTTTATATGGCCGACCTGTTACATGACGTCACAGTGCATATCGGATCTTTCTGTCTAATCGCTGTCTAATTGTCAGTTTAAAATGCTTGTACCAACCGTATTTCTTGGCCAATTATTTATTTTAATTTCACTTTTGGTGATCTCCTTTACGGTATTTTAATATTTTGTTGAGAAATATTCTGCTTAGTAGCAAAACTGTGAATGCCCTGTACTGTACAACTGGTACAAGTTGTATTTTATCGCTTGTCACTCAGTGCGTCTCCTTCGTTATAGACTAGATAGAGGAAGCTTAAAGTCTTAAACAAGTTGTTTAAGGCGCCCCGCCCGACTCAGAATTTCAGATTCAATTGAATCATTGGCAATCTAACCATTTACGGAGTTTACAATGGTTCTTACAAAAATCTTTCAGCTATTAGTAGTTTACGTGACGGTTGCATAATACCAATTACGCAGATTCACGTACAATACTTTATCTACACTCATATTATAAGTACTCTAAGAAGGGTTCAGAAGCCGACGACTTGATGACAAAAATGGCGGCAACACGTAAACTTGTGCTGTGTCAGTGTCACGAATATGAAGGTTTTTTTAAAATTATAGAATAACTAATAAAGTCCCTATTCTCATGTCGTTCGAAATCAAATGTCATACGATATTGTAATGAAAAATATACCAATATAATATAGTTGACGTTTTTGTGTGTTCAGTATTCACTCGTTTTCCAATGTATGCTTATTGTTGTCTAGTACTCATAGTACAAGCCTAGACTATTTTGAATAAGGTCAAATGGCGTAAGCTTGTCCCGATATATTTTAAAATTGATATATTAACTAACAGATAAAGCAATTCAAGTGATGTATTTCTGTTATCTATACTATTATTAACATATATATAGGATTCTTTGGGGCAAATTTTCTTTACAGGTACGGACTTCCTATATCGATAAACTGAATCATCGATAGTAGTTCTATATACTAGTGATCGCCCCTAACATTGTGTGTTTTTGTAACTATTGTTCAACATTGTTTTAATAATCGATAGGTTATTATAAAGGTAGCGAGTAATACCCATTGCACTATAAAATAGGTGTTTAATATTATCTCAACCTCTTTAGATAAATAAATACAAGTAGCTTACCTACTTAACCACTCAATATTAAATACTACTTGTCAATATGGAACAAATTCTGGTCGTTTACTTTAACAATAGTAGATGGGACATTCATGAAGAACAAAATTTTAACGAGTTTTTTTTTAAATCGTTTTGAAAAAAGAAGAAGAGAGTTAGTTTTTATTTAATTTGATTTTTACACTTTTAATAAAAAAGTATTTTTACAAGCAAACCTTTGAGTGATCACTATTATATAGAACTACTGTCGATGATTCAGTTTATCGATGTAGGAAGTCCCTACCTGTGAAGAAAATTTTCCCCAAAGAATCTTATGTCTGATTATTAATACATACATACATACATACATAATCTCAAGCCCTCGTTCCCAGAGTGGGGTAGGCAGAGCTACAGAATTACCAACATCTCTAAAAACTTGTTGATAATTCTATAACCACAATTTGCGCAATTAGGCTAAGAGGTTTACCAGCGTATTAGTGACAGGTTGCAAGCCCATCGCCTAACAGTACTACAAGCCCTTATTCCCTTAGTCGTCTCTTACGACATCCACGGGAAGACACGGAGTGGCACTATTCTAACTCGGCAACCACACGAGGAATTATTAATAATGGATTGTAATACGAAAATCCGTAAGTAATATTTTTCCTTCTGGAAACTACCCGTGGGCGAGAAATCAAAGCTTGTTATAAATAGCTTCCCCGGGCGGAGTCATAAATCAATATCCAGGTACGATCTGAATGACCTGCGCGTTGCATTTGATGCAACGCCAGTTCGGCTTAAGGACCCAACCCATAACGTCCTAGGAAAAAGGGTGCATCTGCTTCATAATATCAGCCTCATGAATAACCGAATGGGGTTGAATGTTGTACAACTTTTAAGATGCAGATGTACCCTTTTGACTTTCAACAGTTCAATTAAGGTCTTTTCGTCATAATGATGTTTGAAGAGTGCGAAATTTTCTGTGCGTAGACGGTTGGAGTTGTGATGCGATGTTAAAGTATGTATTATAATAATATTTTACTACGCTTGATTCTTTATGTGTTTGGTTACTCAGTGACAACGCCTACAGAAAAAAACTCGGCAACAATTTACGCCACGGTTAAACAACGCCATATTTTAATGACAGTTGCAGCGGTATTTATTGTAGGCGTTGTAAATAATTTTAGAAAATTTTGACATAGTATTATAGCCGCAATAAATTTAGAACCGTTCAATAATTGCACAATGCTTAAACTATGTTTTATAGAATACAGACTATAGTTCATATTTATACTGCGCAGTAGCAAAATACCCGCAAGCGTCCTTGTATTTGTTTAAGTAAAAGTTCAAAGTTAAATTTATTGTTTTATTCGCATTATTGTATTCGGCGTAGGGGCGGCGTGGGGGCAGGTTTTCTTTTTTTTAAATAAATAAATATAAATATCAGGGGACAACGTCACCCACAATTGAACTAGTCCCAAACTAAGCTCGAGGCTTGTACTATGGGTACTAGACAACGATATAAATACTTATGTAGAGAAATATATACTTAAATACATAGAAAACGTCCATGACTCAGATACAAATATTCGCGCTCAACACACAAATATCTGCCCTTACCGGGATTTGAACCCAGGACCGCTAGCTTCGTAGGCAGGGCCCCTACCAACTAGCCACCGCGTATCGTCTTGATTAGTCTGCGTATAGAAAAAGTGAAGTAGTACTGGTACTTTGAACTGACACTAGTGCTACCACTGACTTATAGAATTTATTTCGTTCAATGCGAAACAAAACGGTATAAACCGTGTTTCTTGGCACCGAGCCAAACCACCCCCTATTCAAAAGGCCTTGGCTTGGCCTTCCTTTCGGACAGCTTAGATGTAACCTTACCCATTACAGCATTAGGCTCATATTTCTTTGTGTTTTTAGTAAATCAGTCTTTGTTATTTCCCGCATTATAGTGATTTGTTTGGCTTTTAATGCCTCGTCAATATAATGGAGTTCCAGTGCAACTTTTCCTTAGTAAAAACTTCTGCCTGACGTGCGAGTAAAGAGAAAAAGAAATAAAGAAATAAATATCAGGGGACAATGTCACACCAATTGACCTAGTCCCAAACTAAGCTCTAGGCTTGTACTATGGGTACTAGACAACGCTATAAATACTTATATAGAGAATATACTTGAATATGTAGGTACATAGAAAACATCCATGACTCAGGAACAAATATTCGCGCTCATCACACAAATATCTGCCCTTACCGGGATTTGAACCCAGGACCGCTAGCTTCGCAGGCAGGGTCACTACCAACTAGGCAAGCGCGTTGACAAATATGTGGATGATATTAGAATTTAGGTTCTGGCGTTGTTAATGTGGACCTCGTAACTTTAACTGTCGGAACACAACAGAACCCTTACTACAGTAAATATGTGACTAGTCACGGTAGCAAAATTACCTTTAACAAATTTTCGCTATTGACTTTCTATGAAAAAGTTCGGTTTCTAAAGTGGTTCAACGAAAATAATCAGAAACATAGCTATTAGAGTACATAGTAATCTGTGGCCAATTATAGGTATTTCTTGAAACCCTATTCGAGGGCCGTCGATTACTTTACGTGATTACAAATATAAAAATTGTATTCTCCGTTTATTACATAGAAACGGATTTCAAGGTTTTTTTTAAATTATATGTACAATATGTTATAAAGAGGCATAATAAGTAATTCCAATTTGTTGTTGTAACAAATGTAACGCCATGATGATGACAACGTGAGATCACAGAAAAGGACAACCATATTCCTCCCATCAAGACAACTGATATTTAGCAGAGCCATCCCTCAGGTGGCAGCAGGACTCCATGCACATATACCCCGTTACAATGTTTTGTCCTTATCTGTCATTGTTACATTTGAATTTGACAGATAAGGACAAAACATTGTATAGCTATACCACCGTTACTCAACGTTTATTAGTAAGGGTGATAGAGTATAGTAATCTGTGGCGCTATTAACTATCACCGCTTACAAACACACCTTTTTATAATACTCGTAGTGGACAGAAAAATGAGACGTCCGTCCGTACAGCTGACTGGCAATTATGCCCAAACAATTGCCCGTGTAAAGTGCACCTTATGGCCTTTCATAATTCTGGAGTCCTAGTGAAAAAGGGGATAAGTCGAGCCGGGGAAGAAGGGTATATACATAAACAGAGTATACTAGATTTAAACCCTTTTTCACTTGACCTTAAGGAGAGTTATGCCCTTTTTCACTAGGAACCCAGAATTATAATTGATCGTAAGTGATCCTGGGACCTTTAAATCCTTGTGACATTTTATTTCTTATCTTATCTTGTTTCGTATCTTGTACCGTACCGTACAGTAATTGGACATTTCGATCACCAATCCTTCCTGCAAGTCAATTTTGGGCCAATTCAATTCATTGGAATGGTGGTTTTTTACAAAAACTTATCTTGCATTTCAGGTGGGCCTTGGCTGGATCGGCGACTTCCCTAGCGTCTCCATCGGCAACCTTTACGCAGCTTGTCTTGTTTTATGCGGGGCTTCCGTCGCCGCTATACCACCTGCGGCTAGCAACTACTGGATCCTCGCCTCTGTGTCTGCGGCGTTTGGGTTGCTTTTCGCTGCTTCGTTTACTTTCACTCCGAGTTTGCTGGTGAAGCTGGTGTCCCTGGATGACTTCACGTCGGCGTATGGGTTGGTTCTGTTGGCGCAAGGAATAGGGCATTTGATCGGGCCACCGTTGTCAGGTAAGAGAGGCTTCAATACTTCAATACTTCAACGCTTTTAATCCAGTTACGATATTTTTACAGAGATGTGACTTATTTAAGATACAAGTATCTGAAATACATATACAAGATACAAAATACGTATTTACATCTTGTATCTAAAATACTTTTTTAAAATTAATTTTGTATCTTGTATT
Organism: Acleris literana; assembly: GCA_946894065.1. NCBI lineage: Eukaryota > Metazoa > Arthropoda > Insecta > Lepidoptera > Tortricidae > Acleris > Acleris literana. Next base: position 21,536,673 of record OX335670.1, read on the forward strand.
TAAATACCTATTGTTAGGTATCTTAGTATACTGTAAATACTTTTAAAAATACTTTTCGTAATAGTACTAATAGTTATCTATGCATTTATTCACAAAATGTCACAAGATTTTATTTTGATATTTATTTTAAATGTCACCATAGATAAAAAGGAACGCAAATTTATTCTAGGACCAAATTGATAGATGGCGACCCTTTCTTTCTACAAATGTCAAATGTCATCATCCTACAACAAAAAAAATATTTTTTAAATATAACACTTGTTCAGCTATATATCCTTACTCTTTGCACTTGTTTGCCAAGTTCTGTCCCTGTGGAGCGACTCTTATGTTTTGGGGGGTATGATGATGAGGCCTCATCGAAGAAAAAATCGTGATAAAATGTTTGAAGAACTGGTTTTACTTAAGTCTGAATTAAAACCTTAAAAATATATTTTGTGTTTTGAACATTTGGACGCTTTATTCGTAAATAATTAATATAAAAATAAACTTACATTCAATTAAAATGTTGTTTTCTTACAAAAGTATTTTAACTTTAAAAAGTATTTGAAAGATACGTATTTTGTATCTAGTATTTTAGATACCATCCCAGAAAGTTATCTGTATCTGATATCTGAAATACTTAATTTAAAAGTATCTTGCATTTTGTATTTCAGATACTTTGTTTAGGGTATCTTGTACATCACTGTATTTTTACAATACTGAGCTTAGATACATCTTTCTTCCATAAATATAAGGATAACAGAAAGTAGCTTAGATTTGAGAATCTAGTATTTTGTTGGAGAGTCTAATTAAAACCACAGCTTGCGATCAGCATTTTAACGTAACGTATAGCTTGGTAAAAAATTAACCCGGGTCCGGGACTTTGTTTCAATCGTGCATATTTTTTTTCTAGGTCTTATTTTCGACCTGACGTTGTCCTGGGAGCTCTCTTTCTACCTAGCCGGCGGCTGGATAGTGGTGGCTGGAATCCTCATCTCCTTTATTCAGCCTGTACGATCGTACCAGCAGAGGAGGGAGGCGGCGCTGGGTAATGAGGTTTGTTAATGCAAACAGGGTCTAATGTTCCTTTAGTTCTTTTTCTGCTATAAACAGGATAATTTAAACACTCTTATAGCGCTTTATAATCCTTAGTAGAATTGGCTGAATATTACATATGATTGTAAAAAAAATACATTGATTTATTTTTATTAGCTTTAATTGATAAGTAATATTCGTTTTATTTAAATTGGTGTATTATAACTAGTTATAATGACTAGTATGGATTCAAAGGCCAGTAAAACACATACCTTCTTAATCCATTTTACTTTTGCAAAAAAATAGGTTTTTTTTTGTAAAAAAATCTTTTGCGTAATTAAGATACGTAAAATGTTGCAAATGTTTAAATTTCTTATATTAATAGAAAAACGTGGTTTTGTTTGTTTAATAAGGCGGGGTTCATTAACTGGGTCGCGTACCCTATATATTGAGTGTAAAATGTAATAGTAATTACAAAAACTCAATCCTAATGATTTTGAATACCTACGGGCTTTATTATCCCACTCTGAAAACTTCAAGGTTAGATCCTCAAGGTCCGGAATTTCGGTCTAACTTCTGTATTACAAAAAATATATTTTAGATGTAATTTGTAATTGTAACCGTATATTTTGTACAAAATATTACAATGTATATCTTGTTCTTTAAAATATTGTCTAGTCAATTTAATTGAAAGTAGAATAAATACGAATTAGATGTTTAACATGGGATTTATATAATTAGGTAATTTACTACTTTAATCCTTCTACTTCTGTTGTTTTAGTTTTAAAAATTTAAACTTGCATAGTGGCTAGTGGACGTCAAAACTAAGTGAAGATATCCAAAAATATGTATAGGGTGCTGGCACCAACTTTAGACACTTCAATATAACAGGCACCGTTTTTTTTAAATTGACTTCTGTTTTGCCGAAACACCGTCATTAGTTAGTCGGAGTTGAACAGGCACCAACAATGGACACTAACTCTTAATTCAAAGATTATTCAGTCATAAATTGATTGTTGTAAATTAAATGATACATCCTTCTCCATCCTTGTGTGTTCATCTATGGTCCTAGTCCGTTACTGGGTCCATCACCCTACACGACCTTCGGATTTTACCATATTCAGACATAGGAATCTAAGGGGCAAATTTTTATGATCGGTAGTTCCTATATCGATAAACTCAATTATCGATGTTTTTTCCATATACTAGTGATCGCCCCCAGCATTGTATGTATTTTTTGTAAGTATTATTCTGAGTAGGTAAGTATGAAGTTCACACAGCATATTAAAAAAAAATGTTCTGCCCCTATTACCTCCGCAGAAATTAAAAAGTTATTTAGTCACCTGAAATAGATTTATCACTTTTATCAGCCGAGACGGAGAGGTTTCATGCCCGAAAATTTGGAAAAAAATCTGATTGTTCATTTTAACAATAGTAGATGGGACTTATGAAGAAAAAAATAATGTAGAGTAAAGTTTCAAAAATCTTTTTGAAAAATGAAGAAGAGAATTACGTTGTTATTTTGTTTAGTATATACATTTTTGATAAAAAATGTTTTTACAGGCAAAACTTGGAGTGATCACTAGTATATAAAACAAGCATCGATTATTGAGTTTATCGATATAGGAACTCCCTACCTGTCATAAAATTTTGCCCCCCGGATTCCTATGTCTGACCATATTGCATTACCAGCTGACGGCACCAAAGTACCTAATTATAATACTTATAAGGTTGAGGAAAGGGTTCGGTAGAAAATTTAAAATATTTTAATTTACATTACTGGGAAAGCACTATTTCTTGTTCTACTATGTTTCAAAGTAGGTATATTTTTTAGTGTTTTTAAAGACTTATTACTATTTTATTCCTTTGTTAAATAATTATATTTATAACAATAAAATTGGAGAGTGTGTTTGTTCCGAGGTTCCGTCCAACCCGCGGTTTGAATAGATACTTGGACCGACGACAAGTCTGTCTGTGTCTATATATTATATGACTGGTGCATAATGAGAGGTGAGTGTGGTTTTATGAAACGAGCCGTTTCGTTTTTTTAAAGTAGCCCATGTTTCTAAAGTATACTGTAGCATTTAAAGGTGAAATAATTTTTGAAATCGGTCCAGCGATTTTTGAGTTTATTCGTTACAGACATGCAAAAATACAAATCTTTCCTCTTTATAATATTATAAGTGTAGATTACAAAGGTATTTGATAACACTTACTAATAGTACCTAAAGCTGAAAACGTTTCAAATAACAATTAACTTCTTCTTCTACTAAGTCTTTATTTTTAAACGGTCGGCTAGTGGTAGCGTCGCGTTCGTTGGGATGCATTAAGACACTAACAGAGCTTGAACTTTCAAATATATTTTTTGTTGACAGAAAAAAAAATTGCGTTTGTAAAGGCTACTTGACCTCGAGTACCAACTTAATGTTTAATTAAAATGGGGGTTTGCGGAATCAAGGGATCTGGGCCTCTATTCTAGCGTTAAAAACCATATCGTCTTTGACCTCTTATGGTTTTTTTAACTCGGCCACCATTACTGTCAAGTAAACAAGAGCTATCAAAACTTTAACAATACGATAACACGTCTAATGGCTGATTTACTTTGGCCCTGCAAAAGCATGCCAGTACAAGTACATTGCGTCGTTACAATAGCTCTTGCCTCAAACGTGAAGAACCAACTCCTCAATGTACTCCTACTGGCATGCTTTTGCTGGAAAAATGTAGATCAGCTATAAAGGGACTTGACAGAAGCGCGTGGAGCTAACCCCATGTGCTTCTTTTTAGTCCACCATAGTAAATACTCTTTAACCGAACAATTGTACTCCAGTGTGATATCCATGGACTTGTTTCTCTAATAAGTTCATGGTGATTGTCTACTCAACATTCAATATACACCTTGTTAAAGCAAGGAGTGAAAGCCATTAATTAAGAAAAAAAAAAACAGGTTTTTACAGCCTAGAATCTCGGCTCTGAGCACCTTAAAAAAGAACATGTGCATGACCGACCGCCTGGCACGGCGACCAGAACCATATGACAGTCAATATCTAATTAATTAGATTTAACACTTTTGTTTTATAACATCAAGTAGACTTTATTTACATCCAACTAAGTACAGAATTCAACACACTTTATTGTTATTTTCAGATACACATTTAGATTCGTTAAGTATCGTAATTGATCATAGTCAGAAGTTTTTGTAGCATGAATAAAATTGTCCTAGGGACTTCCGAACGATATTAATTTATCAACGAATTGTACTTTCTTTCTTATGCAACTTGCATACCTTTTATACACTATAAAGTCCGTTTATGTCGATTAAGAAAGATAACGGTTTTCATTCTAAACGGATAAATAAAGCTTTGACATAACATGTACTAGATCTTTTCCGCTCAGGAAGATTAGTTAATGGAAATAATATTACGCATAAAAATGCCGCCTCGAAAACAGTATCGTGACAATTTAATAAATTCATGGTTAAAAGGCTCTCTGGATTCAAGTATACGTAGATCTAAGATCTGTTGTACTAAATATGAGAATAGCTTCGTAGGTAAGAAATATAACATTAAGAAGAATTTGAATACTCAAAAGCACAAAAGCAGCCGTGGGAAAAATAATTCGTTTTGAAACAGTTATCGATAAAAATATCGGAAGGAAGTCCCTAGTTAATTGCCGTTTTTGCCACACTTTTACACAAATTTCTATGTCTGATCATAGTAATATTACCTACAGCTTCTTATAGGTGAAAAACAAGTAAATGAACTATTGCGTGTACGAGTAGGTGTGTACAAAACAAATATGGAATTTACGCCAAATTTCAAATATAGAATGTCGAACGATCTATACAGATGTGTTACAACTACATGTCTTTTGAATTATATTGCGTAAGAGCTCGTTCCCACTATGTCGTATGTCGAATTCCGATTTTAATCGGGTGTCGGCGCCTCTGTTCACACCAGTCGGCTGTCGGCCACTATGGCAGCCACGCGCGGACGAAACAAGGGGTGAGGGCGGGGCGGGATCGGCTCCGACATCCGACCAATGTGAACAGCGTCATACTTACTCAAAGGCGAGCGAGTTCCGACACGATTTTTATCCGGACGAGAGGGCTGGCAAAACACACGAAATTTTTGGTCGGATCCGACACAAAATCGTTGTCGGACGAGTGTGAATAGCTTCATATAAAACGTTCTGCCACTGGAACGCCCGATTAAAATCCGGACCCACATACGACATAGTGGGAATGAGCTCTTAATAAAATACAATTAACTTAAAGTTAAGTAGGTACATTAATAGTAATTTATAATAGCATGTAATGTACAAAATGTTGTTTTCAACGAAGCAAAAGATTGACACTCACAGTACCCTTAGTTAAAAAATGGATATTCACACTGTAAATATTTCGTGTGAATGAAGATTTACAAAATAAGAGGCAAAAGTAGGGTTAGGATTTAGGTATTTTTGGTGGCATTTTGGTATGATCATTAGTATTCATTAGGTAACTTAAGTTACTAATATTTGGTAAAAATGCATAAATAACTTAAAGGTAAACACCGCATGCAATATAACAAAAGTATAGAATCTAAATATTAAACTTAACTACTTCAATAAAAATGTAAAAATAATGCGAGTAAAGGGTTTAATTATTTTAATAACATAACCCATTGCATTATACCTAGTTCATAATTTTTTTATGAAAACCAAAATCAAACACTTTTTTTGCAGTGTTAATATAATGGGCAGTTTAAAAAAAAGGACTTTAGGTAGTGTTTTTCTTTGTTCCTTATAAGTATAACACTGTCTTTCTATTTGTGAAAACTTGTTATTGGCTTTGTGTGTCTTATGTTTATGTTTAAATGTATTTTATCAGCGAATGGTTTTCCTATAAGTGAATAAATTGCAATAAGATTATGGCTGATAAAGGGATTCCTATATAATAACTAGAAAAAATAAGCTATTGTTAGACTTAAGTTGTATATTATACGAAACGTGCTGATTGAGGAAATATATTTAAGAATGAATATTCACACTGTAAATATTACGTGTGAATTAGTTGTTACACAATAAGAGACAAAAGTAGGGTTAAGATTTTGGTACTTTTGGGGCATTTTGTTATAATAATGGAAGTAAGGGATTTAAATATTTTAATAAATTAACCCATTGCATTATAGTTACTTAAATTATTTCTATGAAAGCCAAAATCAAACACATTTATTATTGCAGTGTTACAATAAAGGGGAATTTCCAAAAAACTAATTAAATTAAAAAAAGTAAAAACTACAAACCGTAGCAAGTTCAACTATAGTACGTTCACAGACTTCAATTGATGAACCACTATAAAACCTTGTTGCATTAAACCAACGATTAATACCTTTGTAATTTCTATGTCGTCACATATCGCTGTCATTATGACAAGGTTCTCAACACAACATGATCAAGGTGGATCAACATTTCAAGTCCTACTAGTATGTACCTACTAACGGGTGACAATTGAATCTCCTTCGCTTGTTGGATTTGATACACTTACCGCCTATTGGTGTATGACAGCGTATATAAATGTACGATTTTTTTTCTCGATTTAATGTTACCGTTTCTAAGAGTAGTCCTTAACTTTGTTTATTTGTTTAATTGCACTAATACCACTGGAACACAACATCAACCACCCGAACTGTGAACGTTCATAAGATATATAAAGAATAATTAAATAAGGTAGAATTCACATTTTAAGCCCGTTAATTATATTTATATAATTAACGGGCTTATATTTGAGAAATTAATCACTCATAAAATCCTAAAAATTAAACGTCCTTACAGCACTTTGTACTCAAAATGCCACGAAACATCCCAACATAAGACATAATGTATGCACTCAGATGGTATATTTGTTTGATAAGTTGTAAAATATACGGGAGTCCAGAGTTAACCCTCCCTTCGAAGGACACCTCGTAGTTACGTCGCGATGATACTCATAGGAATATTAAATTATAAAACAAATGAACTGTCACGCATGTAAATATACCGCGTGACTGAGATAGCCGCTAAAATTATTGAAACCTTATAAATAAGTAGTATATTTTATTAGGATTTCGTATTTTTACCAACCATGTACAATAATTTTGGCAAATAAACGTTGACTTTGACTTTGACTAATGTAAATTTAGTATTATTTTAAACAAAAAATAACAAGAGTAGGTAACGAATCACGACAGACATAAAAACCATTATAATTATATTAATTAGTGAGAAATATTACAACCATCATATTAAGTATACTTAAGTAACTAAACAAGTAAATTTTAATAAAAGTATTTTAACTATTATGTTAAATAAAAAAATAACAACAGTGATGAAACATGACAGACGTTAGCTATAAAGTAAATGAACTGTTACGCATGTAAATATACCGCGTGACTAGAGATAGCCGCTAAAATAAATTAAAATATATAAATAAGTAGTACTTACATTTAATTAGAATTTCGTATTTTTACCAACCATGTACAATAATTCTGGCAAATAAACTTTGACTTTGACTATGTAAAAACGTAGTTATCGTGAACAAGTAAACTTTAGTAAAAGTATTTTAACTATTATGTTAAACAAAAAATAACTAGAGTAGGTAACGAATCACGACAGACATAAAAACCATTATAATTATATTCATTAGTGAAAAAAATTACAAACATCTTTAGGGAATATGCATGTTTTTTTACAGCTTCAATAAAAGCTGATTCATGTTACAAACAGGTGAGATAAGATTTGTTCCTATTTCTTTCTAGCAAAACAGAATTTTACGTGGAGTTTATATGGCCGAACTGCACAATGACGTCACCGGTGCACTTCGGATCGCTCTGTCCAATTAGCAGTTTAAAATGCTTGTATCATCCGTATTTCTTGACCAATTTTAAGTTTAATTTCACTTTTGGTGATCTCTTTTACAGTATTTTCATATTTTGTTGAGAAATGCGATTTAAATAATCCGTGCATATTCCATATTCAGGATTTGATCAATTCAAAATAAGGACTCTTGAATTACGCAGTGTACACATTTCAAATGGCACCACCTCATGGTGCTGACAGACTTGAGCACATTCGCTAGAATGCTCAAGTAAATGCTCAAGACTATCAGATTTCAATTCATTACAATTTTGATGACTATTGATACTTAAGAGCATACAATGCTTAATTCTTTTAGGAAGTGTTTCTCTTTGTCCCTTACAAAATTATTGTCTTTCTAGAACCTGCTTTTGGCTTTATGTGTCTTATCATTATGTTTAAAAGTATTTTAGCAGCGGATGGTTTTCCTATAAATAAATAAATTAAAATAAGTTTATGATTGACAATTAGGTTCCTATATAATAATTAGAAAAATTAAGTTAATGTTAGACCTAAGTTGTAAATTATACGAAACACGCCGATTGAAGAAATATATTTAGGTATGAATATTCACACTGTAAATATTGCGTGTGAATAATTAATTGCAAAATAAGAGACATAAGTAGGGTTATTTTTGGTGGCATTTTGGTATGAGTAACGGATTTAATTATTTAAATAAATTTTCTCATTGCATTACTGAAATCCAATATCAATATTTTTTTATTGCAGTGTTATATATTTAATAGGTAGTTTTCAAAAAAAGTGTACATAGTTCAGGACTAAAATTAAGAATTTTACCATTGCGTCACGAATACTCACGAAGACTAACTGTACTGTTATAAGACAAATGGTGGTATCTCAGACAAAACTCCTGTAGCAAGTTCAGCCATATTACTAACGGATGAAGATTGAATCTGCTTCGTTTGTTCAATTTGAAATACCGCCTACCGGCGTATGAGGGCGTATATGAGAGTACGACAAATTTTCGTGAAGCAATATTAAAGTTACCGTTTAGTTTCCAAGATTAGTCCTTAACTATGTTTTTTTAGGGTTCCGTACCCAAAGGGTAAAAACGGGACCCTATTACTAAGACTCCGCTGTCCGTCTGTCTGTCACCAGGCTGTATCTCATGAACCGTGATAGCTAGACAGTTGAAATTTTCACAGTAGATGTATGCTGCCGCTATAACAAAACATACTAAAAACGTGTTTTTTTTTTTGCCGTTTTTTGGTCGATATTAATAACGGCAACAGGAACGCTTGAAATATTCACAGAATATTTTGTTGAATATTCACTTCAAAAATAAATAATTAAATTAAAATAAAATAAATATTTAAGGGGGGCTCCCATTAGTCCCATACAACAAACGTGCTTTTTTTGCCGTTTTTTGCTTATGTTGTATAGATAAAGGTACGGTAGACGGAACTCTTCGTGCGCGAGTTCGACTCGCACTTGGCCTTGGCCTTGGTTTAAAAATTTCATCACATGAACACAGCACCGACTACCCGAGACGAGACCGTTCATAAGAAATATAAGAAAAAAAATATCAGGTACAATTAACGTTTAATATAATTAACGGGCTTATATTTGAGAATTAAAACGTCTCCACAGTACTCTGTACTCAAAATGCCACATAACATCCCGACATAAGATATAAATTGATATAGATATATACCTAATATTTGTACTCAGATGGCATATTTGTTTGATACGTTTTAAAATATACGGGAGTCCTGAGTTAATGCTCCCTTCGATCGTAGTTAAGTCGAGACATGTGATGTTCTAAAATATAAAATAAGTAAATGAACTGTCACGCATGTAAATATACCGCGTGACTGGAGTTAGCCGCTAAAAAGTAATAAACACCTATAAGTATTTTTTTTATGTAAAATCGTAGATATTGAAAAAAAGAAAATTTTAGTACAAGTATTTTAAACCATTATGTTAAATAAAAAAATAAAAGGGGACTTTTACGGAATATTCATTCAAGGGACATAAAGGACAAATTTGTTTAAAATATACTCAAACTGGACGTGAAAATCTAAATTTGTGCATTTCACTTCTAATATTAGTAAGTAATAAATATTAGGTAGTTCTTTTGAGTGTCTTTTTATAAAATAAAAACACGTTGAAAAATATTTACGACTTGCTACAAATTAAACTAAATTATCTCAAAAAATGTCATTTACCACCGAAATACTCATATAAAATCGAGTCCGATACGTCACATCCAAAATGTCATTCCCTGACATTTGCTCAGGTTATGATGTCAACATTTTGTCAAGCTCTTCAAACGGACCTTTCCCATTTAATTATAATTAAATGAGACAAACCCCCGTTTTTCTTAAACTATACTATTGGCGAAATACTTCTACAGCGAGTTAAAAGGGAACTATCTTTATGGTCGATTATGCCCTCATAACTTATATCTAAAGATATCATATATTTCTCACATTCTTCTTCATTCTCATTCTCATAGTATATCTAAAGAAATCTTAAATATTTAATATAAATCTTTGTTGAAAAATCGATTTATATTCGCACATCGCCATAAAAAGTATATTTAGAAATAAGTAATTTGAAAAATATGTAAATAACCACTAAGGCACTAAGTGATAGTGGTGGTAAAGCAATGAGTATCGCAATCGTTATTTAAATAAGAAAATGAGATTCGTATATGTATATATAACGAACAAATAAATTATCTTAGATACTTCCTTATAAACATTCTCATAATCCTAGGGAATCTATGTAAAAAATGCACATGTTTTTATGGTGTTCGAATTGGAGTATTTGTATTTTATTGATCGACCTAACTAAAAAGAGACTATATTTATTATGAAACATTTTCGTTTTTTTTTATTATCGTTAATTTTTAATAAGAATTGTTAACGAAAATATTAGTTTTTCTTGTTTATCACATAAATTAGCACCAGTAAATAAGTAGTCTGAATGTTTTAGTTTCAAAATATTATTTTAACTTACAACTAAGACTCTTTTTAATAAAACGTTAGGTTATTTTAGGTATATTTATGCAAAGCAATTTTATGTTTGATTAGTTAGGTCGAATCAATATGTTGTAATAATAAATAATAACTAAAAAGCTAACAATAATGTTTAATAATTTAATAATACACATACGGAAGCGTACAATTGGAATGCAAGACATGATAGTAATTAAGAAAAAGGCCTACATGTTAGGAGTAAAATATTAATTATGATTCGTGTACATAACATAATAACAGTACCACACAGAGACGAAAAGTTAGATTCTAGAAAAAAAACACACTTGTTAATATTGCGTGTGTAATAGATATAAGTAAATAGCCTTAAATATAAGTATGTTTAATTAAAAACATGAGCAAAATTATTTATTTTCCAGCGGTTGGTAGAAGTGGTTTATCGCTATTCCCTGGGGAACTTTCCTATTATCCGAGATAAATAGTAGATTATTCAACAAGGGAATAAAACAAGCCATAATGACACTAGATGTTTAGCCACGCGAGCTGAGCGAGGGTGGCTATAGTTCGATTGTCATTATGAGCATTTCTAAAAAAGTTTGTACATTTGATCTTTGCCTTTGTCCTGTCCAGTTTTAAGCTTTTAATTTATTCTGAGAACACATATTATTTTGTTTGATCTATAAAACTGAAAGATAATTTTATTTTCTTGAAGAAAATATTTTATTCTTAAATTAAATTGCTTTATATTAATTTATAAAAATAATTTCAAATAATCGGTAAATTTGATTTGTATAGAAACTCGGATGTCCCAATTTAAAATAAGCTTTTAAATCGTTGATTTTCCATAACTAAATGTAGGGTTCGATTAGACTGTTTTGTTTTATTACAAAATGCTTACCTCAGGAATTTGTAGTTTGTATGTTTTGCATATCATTTTTAACAAATATAATTTTATTTTAAAGATTTAAGTTTGTCCTTAAAATTGTTCCTATTTTGATTCCAGTTTTTGTTACCGTATTTTCGTACCGAAGGCAATTTTTGCAAAATTTAGTAAAACTTTTAATACGAAACTGGTAACACTAGCACTGTGGTAGCCATCTTGTTCGTTTTTGACAGTCATTTCAAATCGAGGTGTCGGTTCGAACAGCAGGTGCAAGTGATCAACCGAAATAAAAGTCAGTGTTTGTTACCGAAAAACTTGGGTCACTTTTGTTTTTTCTTCAGTTTTGCTTGAATTTTATACTTAAGCCCTTTATTAAGACTCCATATAACCAAACTCTTTATTCGGATATTATTTAAATTAGATTATAGCATTTTTTTAAAGTATCGAGCATCACATTGTTACTTCCTTTTTTGTTACTTTGGAACAGTTGTGTATGACTAGGAACTCAGGGTAACAAAAAAGGAATTCTTAGGAGGGATGTAAATTACAGTATTTGCGAATATGTCATTTTTAATATGAAGTCAGATTAACCGACTTCAACAGGGGGAGATTTTTTTATTATTGCGTAGTAAAGGTAATTGCATACGTAGTATAAGTAATTTACGATGTATACATATTTTAAACAATACCTAATACTAATGAACACACTGCCTAAGAATTCCTAATTTGTTACTAATGTTCCTATTATTGTTACTGTCCCTTGATATTTTAAGATAATATTGTTGATTTTTGTTTAGTTTTTGTTATAGAACTCATAGTTATTTAGTATTTATATTAAAATATACTTGGCCTTAAATTATAATTTCCAAAGATATTATAAATAACTTTAAAAGTGTTACAATTTAACTTTAAAACTGAGGTTTGATTAAAAGTTAACGTAAAGGAGTAATTATCCATTTTATTTTTTTACTACCTTAAAATAATAAATAATTTGTTTATTAAACATACGCAATTGGTTATTAATATCCTGTTTAAAAAATTATAACAATTAAATTGTTGTCTAATTATTAGAATTCCCTTCTCGACCTATGGTCACAAAACAGGAATTTGTGATTGCCCCGATTCAATAAATAAACTTTACATATTTAATTCCACATGGAATCTGTAAACAAAATTATTATTCCGGTCCATTCTGAACTAGTTAATAATATGCAATAAAAATATATTTAAAACGCGATATTAAAAATTTGGTTACCGCTATCTACAAAATGTACAAACTTTTTTAGAAATGCTCTTATGGTTATTTAGTCTCGCGTTAAACACTACTTTTCACTATGAATGCGAGGAAAAAAGAGATGTTCTATACAAAATTACATTATTTACCAAATAATAAAGTTTCTTACAAATTTGTTCTGCGCTTGTGTTTTTTGTTAAATGACACTTTAAATGCTTGCATATTTGGCCAACAGATTCAAACTGGAAAACTATTTAAAATTACGTAATTATTTAAAGCAAACCTTTACCTGCGGGCCTAGTAAGGTTGCGTTTATCGCGTGACAAAATGTGGATAAAGCATCCGTCACTCTCGTACTTATATACGTGTCAAAAAGTGACGGATGTTTTATCACGCGATATACGCATGTGGCATTTTTACCCGACTGCCAAGAAGGGATATGTTTTTGCGTGTATCTTTCCACTGTACTTTTCTGAGAACTGAGGAATGGAATAGAATCATCCCGAAAAAAATACTTTTATCTCCGCAAGTAAAAAATACCTACTATTTAATAGAATAACGAATATCGTCCCAAGCCAACTAATTATTTAATATTAAAAATACAGGAGGTGTAAACAAATGAAATACTTCAAAGGTGTAATGTTAAAATATTCAATAATTTATTTATTTAATAATTTATTTATTAACAAACTTAAAGCATAGTTTTTTTTTATTTTACTAATTAATGCATTATAATTTACAATACGTAATCAGAGCAGAGCATCAAACCAAATAGGTACAATTAAGGTATACAACTTATATAATATACAGAAGATAAGAATACTAGGATAGGAGTTATAAAACCATATATCTACAGATTTAATTTATTTGCCAGTATCTACAGTAAAATGTAAAATATTAGGACCACGAGGAAACGCAACCAACAAAAGCAGCATATTGTAGATAGGTAATTGAAGTTAAACTATGTTAAATTATATTTTTTTTTCTCATAATTAAGATACTTATATTTGAATACTAGAAATCATACTGTTACTAATTATTCTTAAGATAAACCCCTAACTGACTGATGTGGTAGAGTTTGAGTGGTCATTAGCCACTTTTATTAGATGTAATAATAATAATAAATAGGTCGTACTCATTTTATTAAAATTATATTATAAGCATATTTTTTAAATTAAGCAGGATTCAATTTTAAGAATATTGATTGTAAAATTATTTTTGTAACACAAGGTAATTATGTAGTTACATACATTTTATTACTTGGAATCGTATTGTCACTACTTATTTGTAAATAATTTAAAATCCTGCATTGTGCACTTTTGTTGGTAGAGATTTAGTGGTCATTGGGCATTTTTATTAGATGTAATAAATATAATTATTAAGTCGTACTATGTCATAAAAAAAAACTAGTTTTTAAATTTCACAGTTTAAATTTAAAATGCATTGATTATAAGTGTATTGGCATAAGTAATTTAAATACCTACTTACATTATAAAAGTTGCAATCGTATTTTTACTAATTGTTGTAAATAATAAAAATACATACGTACATACCTTGTGCACTTATGTGGGTACCGATTTAGTGGTCACTCTTGCATCCTAACCAAAACTTGTATATCAAAAAAATTATATGTAGGTATGTTTATTTAAGGGAAAATGCGACGTGCCACCTATAAGTTAAAACCGACATACTTTTTTCATATTTTGTATTTGTAACTGTTGGATTTCCTACCAATAAATAAATAAATAAATAAATAAATAAATACTGGTTTTGATACAATAATTTAAAGTTTTTTTTAAGTGACTTACGTGGCTTTTAAGTGGCTTAGAAAGATCTCTGTTTTAATAATAATAATAACAAATCTCATTGAAAAACTTCTACGTTGATGCTACAATATGCCATTTGGTTGGAAAAAGGAAATACAAACACACTCTCACAATTTTAATATTATTATTTATTATAATTGAAGTTAGAATAATGACCATAAATAATAAAATTAATACACTTGTTATAGTAAATAGTAATTGACTTAATTATAAGGTTTGTAAACAATTGAATACATAATTTTAAAACTTTCGATAAATACCTATTTTTGCCTTTGGCAACGAACTTGTATAAATTGAATTTATTACGCTTGTAGCCGAAAAACATTTAATATATATATAATCTACAATATTTTTAAATATGTTATTATTTATTAATTATGAGATAAAATGTCGCAACGGCTGTGAAAACATTTTCCATTTTCTGCTTATTTTGGTATCTTACAATGTTTACTGTGATAAACAAATTTATACTTCAGCTTTACTTATCATTTCGTTAAAATGTTAATTTTATTAAATGGTGTTTCAGAAACGTTATTTATGTTTGATATTTATGTGCACAAATTATAAGTACCTATTTAGAGGTTATTGGCCACTTCCTAGACGTTATAATTGTAATGAATTAGTCGTACTTATTAATGAGCTCATTATCAGTGATCGGAATAGGTAGAGTATATTTACCCAAAGTTCGCAAAAGGACATAATATAGAGTGGTTACAACCGGATGAAATATAAATTTATTTTTATTGAAATCCGGATTTCTGGTATTTTTAATTCTAAATATACATAATATTTACTTACGGTATGGGATATTTTATGTTAGTTGATAAAAGGGGCCTGTAATTCATTTCTTTTAAGTATCTAATTAATAGGTGGAGCATATTTACCTAAACTTCTTAGAATACATTTACTAGTACCAGAAAAATACCAGAAATCCGGAATTCAATAAAAATAAATTAATATTTCAAACGGTTGTAGCCAATCTATATTATGTCCTTTTGCGAACTTTGGGTAAATATACTCTACCTATTCCGATCACTGCTCATTATATTAATCGTAATATTTATTGAGTTACTAATGAATGTTCAAGGAAAAATGTAATCAATTACGGAACAATAAATCAATATTTTATTCTCACCACTGATATTTTATTATTGTCTTATACCTCGCCCGCCCTTTTATCAAACGCCGTTCATTTTTGCATAGAAACTTTAGGCATAATTTTTTTTAACTACATTTGAAACGAAAAGGTGGATAGCTAGTATAGCTACGTACCATGATAGAAAGAGAAAGAAAAATTAAATCTCTTCATGAGGATAGGTCATAAACGAAAACGATAAAATCATGAAAAAGGAGTCTTGAATCGTCAAGAGAATATATTACTAGTTCTTAATGTTTCATGGAACTGAGAGATAAGACACGAATTATGCAAATCGCGTAATTAAGTCTTCCGAGTACGCGTCCACAAAAATACTAGGTCCAAAGACTAGCCACGAGTATTTATAAGTACGCGGTTTGTTAAGTATTTCCGAGTAGTGAGTCTCTAAAAATTAAAGAGTTTTGGTTCGGTACGCGGACGTTGACGTCCTGTTCAGGATTTTATGAGTGTTGTTATATACAATATACACGGTGTCCCAGAAACCGACGTCAACCCGCCTTTGTATGGAAAAAACAACTTTTCACAACACTGCTCGGAATGGCCATAGATGGTCTTGGTTGGGGTCACAAAACGTCACTTATAAGGACAGACCAAGAATGTTTTTGTCGGCGTGTTTGCTGATTGGTCGAGAACATTGTTCTCCAACTTTAAGAACCAATGAAAATCAATCAATCAATTTTTGTGCCATAGCTCCTTAAAATGAAAAATTGAAATCGACCAATCAGAACACACCAATTTGTGTCGTAAAATATTAGGTGTATTTTTGCTAGAAGATACACAGACTAAAAACTATGTCACTGGTTTTTTTTTAAATGTTATTCAAACTTGACCCCATATCTTGAACCACTAGAGATGAAATTACATGGGAGATATGGTGAAACAAATACAATTTTATATGGAGTTGACATCTTCATTTCGCATGTTAGTTTATTAACCTCGAGTGCCACGAGAATAGGGGTCCAGAATAAAAAAAAAGTTATCTATGTTGAAATTGGCGGTGATGTCATATTAAAATGAATTAAAATTTGAGTTTTGAATATGAATTTTTATTTTATTTCCTCTCAGTAGTTGTGAAAAGCACTATGTCTGCCTCGGTAGAAAATGCAATTTATGGACTCCTATACTAGAGGGCCTCAACTACGTTTCGGCCCTCTATATGACTCGTCCAAAAATCGCGTACTTTATATCCTCTGCAACAATGTACTATTAATCACATAAAGTTGTTTTCACGCCACTTGCTCGAATTTGCCCAATTATATATCTTGCAAACCTCACCTAAAGCATTAAAGTAAGTGATTATAGCCATCGCCTAATCAGCGGGTTATAATGAGATTCAGTACAATATTATAATCTATCGCCTCGTAAGGCCCACGTCAAATTTTGTTAGTTCGAAAAATAATCTTATGTCAGTCAACTAAAGTCATAAGTCACTTTGACAGATGTCCTAAATTTAGGACATTGGGCCTTACGAGAGTAATATTGCACTGAATCTCATTATAACCCGCTGGTTAATAATGACATTTTAATTTGTATGAAAAATTGTTCCATAGAAACCTACAGCAAACAGAACTTATTTGAAAATCGAACTAGCCACTACAAGCCATATACGCAAAACAAAGAAAATAAAACAAAAGGTGAGAAAAGTAGACTATTCTCCTTTGGGATAAAGCTGTTTTCGTCTTGGGCGACCTTGAATCCCTCGCTGCACTCGGGAGTAAATCTGGAGTCCCTCATTTGCTCAGGATTCAATATCGCGCCCGTGACATAAAACAGTGCTTTATCCCCTCGATGTATAATCTACTATTTTTCCATACAAAGTGAAAAGCAAACAATGGGACACTTAGTATGGAGAAACAAACTTTATGTGATTAAAAAAATATCGAATCCCGGTAAGGGAAAATATTTGTGTGATGGTGAGAGCGAGTAAATATTTGTTTCTGAGTCTTGGCTGTTTTCTATTGTTTATACTCAATTTATGAACATAAAGTCAAGGACTTTAAATGTTATGCCACGATGGAACCCTGTCGCATAACGTTAATCATTAATTTAACCTAATTTCTGTCATGTAGTTTGACGCTGTCACTATGACAGTGTTCCATAGTGGCATAACGATTAAAGTCCTTGACTGCAGATTCGTCCTCGTAGATTTGGAAGGATAAGTAGCTATGTTTATCGTCGTTTAGTACCCATAGTTCTAGCCTAAAGCTTAGTTTGGGACTTGGTCAATCTGTGTAAGATTGTCCTGATATTTATTTCATGAAGGAAAGAACAACCTTATTCATGTAATTACTGAACCAATAAGGACAAAAAGCACGCGGACAAAGATTAACATTACAGAAGCGACGACGCCGTGATCCACATTAACGGTGTTACATTGCTAAATAAATAAAATAATTAAATATCATAGAAAACATCCAAGACTCAGAAACAAATACTAGCGCTCATCACACATATATTTACGGGATTTGAACTTGGGACCACTGGCTTCGTAGGCAGGGTCAGTACCAACTAGGCTAACCACGTCATCAAAAACATTGTCGTTCGTTGTTTTTTTTTTATTAATAAGTAAAATGGTTCGTATTTAAAAAATAACTTTAGTTTACAGTTATTAAATTGAGTGGTTCTTGAGCACAGATATAAACACACATAGATAACGTAAACACCTCAATCTGTATGAAAACCAACCGTGTCACTTTTGTCTACCAACTGGGACCTACCAAGAGAAGAGAATTTTCCGTTTTCCGCGCAAAATCGATTCAAAGTCGTCGCTTTTTTGGGTTATTGCAGGTTATTATCACGCAATGAGGCATTTCCTTATCGGCCGACCGGCTGCAACAACATAGGGCCATGCCAAGATATGCATTACGCTAACTAGCGTTTCTATTCGATTCGTTTTTAAACCAATCGCGTCTCTGGTAGATCACGTTATACAAAAAGTCACATGATCTACCAGTGATGCGATTGGTTTAAAAACGAAACGAATAGAAACGTTAGTTAGCGCAATGCATCTTGGCAGGGCCCTCAGGCGCGCGGAACGTCAGTAGCGACGGCCAACCTCGACGCTTGGTCGGGGCTTAAATCCGGATTCGGACACGCGAAGTAGATACATTTGCGTTATCTATGTGTATTTATATCTGTTTTTAAAAGTTAATAATTAATAACATAAATAATATTTTTTTATTATATGTTGATAATTGTTTTTTTTATCCAGTTTCATGATAAATAAAGATCCTATAATAGATATTTGTTTCAGATTTGTTCACAAAAACGGATTATAAATAAAAAAATATACATGACAGTGGCACAACCATATGAGTGTCACAGTTGTATAGAAAATTAATCCACCACCTTTCGTATGCTTAATATAAATCCGTGAACGTGCATTAACTTGGCGAATTTTAAAGTAACAGTAGGTGTCATAATGAATGTTTAAGCAACTGGGTGTAAATTGATTAATAAAATAATAAGTTTCGTTAATGCAGTCGCATGCAAAGAAAACGGGGACATTCCATTTTTTCAAGTTAAATACCTACTGTAAGAAAATGTAATTTTAAGCTAAGAAAGTAATATTTACGAAGATAAATAATGAATAATTTTTTTTTTTAGCATAATTATAATAGTTTTTTTCTTATACTGTACAGGTGGGCTGGAAGAGATTCCTTTAAGGGATAAATTCGCTTTCGTATATTCCTATTCTGCAAATATTGTATTTGAATTTCTTTATTATCTACATAAGTAGGTACAATAACGTGTTATCCCTAATAGCCCAAACTTTGTACCTTCTGTTCTATATTAGTCTATGCTAAAAGGAGCGGTGTCAGGTTAATGTTGGTATACCTAGATAGAAAATTGAAACACTATTTTCCAACATGTTGTAGGGCTATAATCGTATCTTGCAATATCATTGCCCGTGGGTGGGAAATCAGAGCTGGTTATAAATAGCACTCCCGGCAACATAAATCAATATCCAGGCACGATCTGGATGTCCTGCGCGTTGCATTTGATGCACCGTCAGTGCCGCGCACGGGGCTGGCCCACGATGTCCTAGTGATCTGTCTCAAGATAACTGTCTTATTAACAACGGAGACGGGTTGAAAGTGCTTTGAAATGTAAGCTGCAGATGTATCCTTCTGACTTGGGACAGATTTGGTGTGAGTCTTGGTCACTGAAAGGAACTGTGACGTTTTGAAGAGCGGGAGTTCTTCTGTGCGTAGACGATTGGAGTTACCATGAAAGATGCTCAGGTAAGTATAATATAGACTTACTGATTAGTGACAACGCCTGCGAAAAAAATCGCTGCAACAAATTACGCCACGGCTAATCAATGCCATAACTGTTTGGCGAAATTTCTTGTAGGCGTTGTGATTAGGAAACTTTTGGTACAGTCAGCATTAAATATTTTGTAACAGCCTAAGTGACCAAATAATTCGTAACACCATATATTTTGTATGGTGTGACGAAATATTTGGCCACTTTGGCTGATACGATATATGTGATACTGACTGTACAATTTGGCTGTAGTGTAAGCATGGATTTTTAAAATCGTATTTCTCAACAAAATATGAAAATTCCGTAAAAGAGATCACCAAATGTGTAATTAAAATTTAAATCGGCCCAGAAATACGGATGATACGAGCATTTTAAACTGCTAATTAGACAGCGATTATACAGGAGATCTGATGTGCACTGTGACGTCACAGGTCGGCCGTATAAACTCCATGTTAAATTCTGTTTTGCCAGAAAGAGATAGGAAGAAATCTTTGTTAGCTTTTATCTTGGTTATTTTTATAGCAATGCAAAAAGATTTTTCTCAACTGTTTGTTACATGAATGCTTTTATTGAAGCTGTGTAAAAAGCCATGAATATTCCCTATTAAGAGCCCTTTTGTACAAAATGTCGGTGTGGCCAAACTGTATTTACTTATCATATCTTTTCTCGCCCAGCGCACTTGCGCAGTAGCAAAATTGCCGCAAATGCGCTCTGTGCCTCTATTCTAGGCGCTAAAAACGATATCGTAGTTTGCCTGTTATGGTATTGTTATGACGTCAGCCGCCATTACTCTCAAGAACATAAGAGCTATCAAAACGTTGACAATTCGATTACAGATCAAATACGATATTTTTTTTACCGTCTTGAATAGAGCCCCAGCGGGCCGATTATGGTCCTGTTTATCGACGTAGATAAGCGTGTATAAAACATCTGTCACTTTCTGACCAGTATGTAAGTGCGAGAGTGACGGATGCTTTATCCACCGCGATATAAGCGACCATAATACAGGCCCTGGTGTTATAATGTGATGTTATATCAGAGGTCCCCAAACTTTTTGTCTCATAGACCATTTGGCAATTGTTTCGGTTTTGGGTGGACCCCTGGAATATTTACGTTAGGTTATCACATAAAAACTAAGAAAAAAATCTTCGGGATTTTTTGCACGGATAACTTTGGAGGTCTAGCCGGCTAAAAATTGACACAGGCTACAATGAAAATTAAGCGCGGAGAAATATTTTTTACAAAGTAAAAAAACTACACACAGAAAATTTAATCATCATTTATATAGGTAGATTTGTTTACTTATATATTTCTAAGGAAGTGTTACGTGAGTTAGTAGCCTACTATCTGGGTTTGAATATGGATTATTCTATTTATTAATGGAAAGCCAAAATGAAAGTCGCGCACTGCTTCAATGGGATTCACTATCGTGGACCTCCATTTCCGTCTCATGGACCCCCATTTATTTTTTCCTCTCACATGGACCCCTTGCAGGTCGTCGTCGACCCCTGGGGGTCGATATAGACCACTTTGGGGATCACTGTGTTATATTATTGAATTGGAAAGGGAGTTGTTTAAGAGAATCACCTAGCTGTGCAGCTAGCACGATATTACGTTACGTTACTGCAGAGATCGGGAATAAAGCCGTTGCGGGACGAGTATGAGGTATGAGTAAGCGCGGACGAAACGCAGTCTAAGTTTCGGTTGATTGGTATTGGTAGATAATGCCCTTAGGCATCAAGTCCACTATTTGTAATTTTATATTTATTTATATTGTCCAAAGCAGTACGAGTATCCACAAATTGTTCTTCTTATAGTGCCTCTCCAACTAGTGAAGGTTCTCTCGGTCTTTGGCGAGGTTGAAAAGCTCCGCTGCACTGTGACTCCAGTCCATTCCCGAATGTAACACAGCCACGATTTCTTTCTGCGTCCGACACCTCTTCTTCCAGCAAATCACCCATCATTATTAATTGCAAGGTTCGTATCTTGAGTGCCTAAGCACATGACCTAGATAGGCAACTTTTCTTTTGATAGTGTGCTAATAGTTCACGTTTTCTCCGCGACCGCGAGACGGAGATATGTTGCGCGCGCGTCGATTGCGGCATCAAATTCAAATAATTGTTGTTAACTATAAAACCACAAATTTTTAAAACAAAATGATTAGCCATGATTAAGAAGTTACTAAATGACTGAATCAAAAATTTTCGAAGAGTTTCGAAGATTCAATCAAAAACACAAAATTGTATTACAAATAAAACTATTGACGTTTTTGTTTCTAATCGTGTTTCCGCGTTTAATAGTCTTAAGGAAAAAGTATCAAAGTGAATATATATTATGTTATGTCTAAAGAACTGACATGTATAAGGTTATTGAAATCCAGGTCTCGAAACTCTACCGACTTTAGCATATTTATCTGGCCTCTTAAATAATAAATAATCACAATCAAATTCTTAGACTAGCTGAAGAAGAGCCTTAATAAGGATACCTAAGTTCGCATTTTACATTTTATTTTATTATACTTACCAACTAAACTTGTCAAACTTTTTGTGCAATAAATACGATATAAAAGATAATATTTTTCCTTCCGTGGAGGCTGCCTATGGGGGGGAGGTCTGAGCTAACTATAAATAGGCCCCCGGCAGGAATCATAAATCAATATCCAGGTGAGGGCTGAATGTCCTGCGCGGTGCATCCGATGCAACATCAGTGTGGCTGAAGGATTCAAACCATAATGTCATAGGACAAAAAGGGTGCATCTGCTTCAGAAATACAGCCTCATTTATATCAACAAGAGGTTTAAAGTTCTTCAATTTTCTGGCTGCAGATGTACCCTTTTGAGTTAGGGCAGTATAGAAGAAAAGTATTTTTGTTTCTGAGAAGAATTGTGATG
Source organism: Acleris literana (assembly GCA_946894065.1). Taxonomy (NCBI): domain Eukaryota; kingdom Metazoa; phylum Arthropoda; class Insecta; order Lepidoptera; family Tortricidae; genus Acleris; species Acleris literana. Next base: position 21,559,778 of record OX335670.1, read on the forward strand.
TTTTAAAGAGCGGGCGAAGAAGAAATGTGTATAGACAGAGTAGATTGGAGTACTTAACCACGAAGGATGCTAAAGTATGTATGCATAATTATGAATACACATGATGAAATAAATTTACTGCAAAATACCTCGTCTCAGCATTCTGTTGTTTTGATTAGGTTCGCTGCAGCGATTTTTTTTTGTAGGCGTCGTATTTTAGAAACTTGTCTGCCAATAAATTAAGAACCGTCAAGCACAAAATCGCAGTGGCTCTTTTTTTGATAGCAAAATATCGCAAAGCTCACATTTTTACTGCGCATGAGCGAACTGACCGAAAACACCGGCTGGCTTGTAGTTATTGTATGTCACTCAGGCCGTATCTATCGTAGGCTAGGTAGACAGTGATATCCGAGCGGCAAGAAAGTCGTGGGCAAGTTGTGCCAGCCGCCCCGGCCAAATCAAGCGTCTTTATTATTATGGTTTTTTTCCTGCCTGTTTTTGTGTCCCACTGCTGGGCAAAGGCCTCCCCTCTTTTTCGCCACTCGGCCCTATCCAGAGCGCAATCTTGCCAATCCCTCGTCATCTGCATCTGGGTCTACCTCTGCTACGATGTCCGTCGCGTGGAAGCCAATAATATTATCTAAATAACAATATTTATTTGCTTTAGGCGCGGAGCGACAAGTATATCAGCTAGCATAGCGCGCAAATGTGTTACGGCTTATGTGACAAAAGGGAAAGAACAGGGCACGTTCGATCTATCTAAACGGTGTTATGTTAGTAAGAGCTTCTTCTGTACTTGTACTATTATTGTATTGTGTGCCATTCACATTTTTATTTTTTTATTGTGGTAATCGCCTGAAGGGCCAAAGACAAAAGTCCTTGCTTTTGTTTGCTTTTCGCTTTAAATACTTTAAGAAAAAAGGGCAGAGGTGAAAATCCCTTCCGGAGACCTGGGAATGCAGGGCCCAGGTACTGCAGGGCTCGCACCGGCTAAAAACACCAATGCCCCTATTACCAACTAGAATTTAGACTCCCGCGGATACTACCCCAGCCAGTGCTAAAAGGCCGGAGGAGAAACTCCTTCCTCCGTTTACATATCCGCGGGGTTTTTCCAACCGGAGACTTATAGCTATGTGAGTCGCGGAGTGGGAATCCTGACGCATGCATGCTTACAGACTACGGGCTTCCTTTCTTTTGCCCGACAATGGAAGGGTTGGGTCGGAGATCTTTTTGGACCACTTGTCTGGCTGTGGATACCATCTTTATGGGTGGGGCTATTTGATAGGTATTACGAATAAACGCGTAAATGTAAAAGATAATGAGATTGTTTACAGTAGGTATTAAGTTTAATACGTCGCCAGGGGTAGATGGCGGTGACCTCCACGCGTGGGAGGCGGGGGGAAGTTTGGTTAGGTTACGATCTGTCCAAAGGTCCGTCCGCTTCTCCGGTCTACCCTGGGCAACACCATTAGTGACTGGTACGGGTCTATATTGACTGATAAAATTATTTTTAGTCATAATGTGCTTTAGGTCATAATCATCGCAAGTCATAGCGTGTTTTTTTAAAGAAACTGTTACTTTTTCAGGATTTTTATAATTCAAACCTAACCTAACGTAGCCTTGTCTACATGTTAGATATTTCAGAACTTCTGAAAAGTTTACAGTTTCAGCAATATCAAAAATTATGAATATCAAAAATTATGTCAACAATTACATTATGACCAATAAAATTATGAGAAACAAAGGGCTCCCGACTCGTACATGTACCTCTTGCTAGTGGTGGCTAACCCCTGGCCGGAGTCGTCAGAAACAGTGGGTGGACCTGACGACCTATTAACGCCCACCTGCGCTAGGACCTGCGCAGTTGAACGCTGTAAGCCGGGATGAAGGGATCCTGGGGATTGAGCCGAGCCAACCAGCGAGGCAACACGTCTACTTTGGCCCGGATTTCAGGCGAAACGGTGGCCCTTACTACCAGCCATAGTAAGGGAAACGGTCATGTGTCATACCGTCTCTGGGAGTTCTGGGACACAGGAAAGAGTTGTGGGGTCCCGTGGAGGCAGTCTGACTGCCGAAGCGGGAGGTGAAAGGCCATGCTTAGGGAGCAAGCGAAGACGATCCTGTTAGGGGCGGTCGGACCTGGCCGACCCCTGTCCCGTCTAGCGAGCACCTGATGTCGCGCAAATAACCAACCCTGCAACTCTATATCCTTTCCGGTAGTCCTAACGACCGAAAGCTAGTTTTTTATAGCCGGCAGGCGTTCCCATAGTTGCGGGCTCGAAAGAGGGTGGGAAGCCGGAAGGATGAATTAAAACATTTTAAAGACATGGATAACAGGTCCTTAAAATACCCCATGGCTGCGCCAGAAGCGTCCACCGCTGATGGCAAAGCCAGACAGGCCGGGCAGGCTGCCCCTAAAAAGGCGGCCAGTCAGGCGAACAACCCCAGTGCCAAGGCGACTGGTGACCTGCTCACCTCGGTCGACAGCAAAACCAAAGCCAAGGATAAACACTGGCTCAAGGCGAAGGCCAGAGGCGGAGCTGCGGGGTACCCCCCGAAGCAAAACCGAGTGGCCATCCCTCAACAGAGAACTGTAGCCGATCTTTTAATCCCAAGGCCCAGTCTCATTTTGTTCCAGCTGGACAACCCGGGACCTCCCGGGATTTTCCGCAGGCCAGTTCTTCTGGCATGCTAGCTGGAACACAACCGTTCGCGGATTGGCGGGTGAAGGATCACGTAATGGGATCCAAAAAACGACCAAAGTTTTGCCCAGCCGATCCCGCGTTAGTACTGCCTTTCCTTGTTCAAGGTCAGGGTCAGGCAGCCAAGAAAAAACGACTGAATCCCAACAAGAGCCAACGGCGTGCCGCTCGCCTTGCGAGAGAGCAGCTGGAGGCGAACAGGATCCCTGCGTCCGGTTCAACTGAGACTCCACCTGAGTCACTACCGGACCAGATGCCAACCGGTCAGGATGTCCCTGGCGAACATCCGGCGATGAGTACTGGGGAAACCCGTATGACTTCTGCTGGAGCGTCAGCCGGGACAGCTGATAGGGAGGGCGAGGGATCTTCCAAACAAATGCGACCTGGCAAGAAAGCTAGAGCCGTTGCTAAACGTGCTCTGGACGAGTACTTCTCGCCCAGAGGGGAACACAAGAAGCAGTGACTCGAGGGTTCTTGCCAACCTGGTGTGTCGTACTCCCAAGCGGCTAAGTCCGACCTGGCCGTCGTCATCACTGACGAACGCACTGGTCACATACCTAGGGAGTACTCCAATGCCATACTCCGCGAAATGCATACTGCATTAGCGGAGGAGGCAAAGGCAGCCACACCATCCAGTAAGCAACCTGGATTTGACGGCAGGCCCATCTATGCCGAGGGTCAGCTGAAGTTGTTCCCACAGAACGAACACTCACTGACCTGGCTCCGGAGTTGCATAGATGACCTTACACCGCCACCGGGCATAAAACTGGCTGTCACGCGTCAGTCAGACCTAGCAGGTAGGGTCCGCTGTGGGTTGTTCATCCCCAACCCAGAGGAGTCTACAACCTGGAGGGACGTCCGAGACGCTGCGCACGGACTCACCTACTAGAATGACTGGGCCCAGGTTGACCGCTGGACCATCACAAATGTTGACAAACAATCCGAAGGATGGTTTGTCACCTTCTCCATACCGGAAGATCTTGTCCCCATCTTCCTAGCTAAGAGGAGATCCCTTAACTGTGGGATAGGGCAAGTGTACCTGAAGTTCCGAGGACCAGGGGCGGGGAAATACGTGGAACACCCTCCCGTACTTGAGGAAAGGACTGCTCCTGCACTCAAGATCACGGGGACACAACCCCCCCTATGCAACAGAGCCAGCCCGACGGAAGGCAGTGGTGGTCACACACCCGCCGACCCAGCACAACGGGAAGCGGCCGACCTCGAGGATGATCTGCTGGACTCCGGTGATGAACTGAACCTGGCGGTTTCCGAGGGGGAGGAGCTATCCGGACGGATGGAAGTCGGGCTGAATCTGACAGTGGAGGATGGGGTGGATCCACACAATGTCTCCAGCACCTGCACTAAACTGCACCTGGACTAGCATTGTCCACGCAAATCTCCAGCACAGCGTCTCTGTCTCAGCACAACTAAGGCGCTGTTTGGAGGACCTACAAACGGCCGTTGCCCTCATACAAGAACCTTGGGTGAGCAACGGCCTGATACGGGGACTCTCTAACACAAGAGGTAAGCTTTACTTCTCTACGGAGCATCCAAATCCAAGGGCATGCATCCTAACCACTGGGATTATTGTGGCGCAACCGCTAACGGAATTCTGTTCCAGAGGTCTGTGCGCGATACGGGTCCAATTACCACCATCGACAGGCTGCCAAGAACTAGTCCTGGTCTCGGCGTACATGCACGAGGACGACGAGCCGCCGCCCCACGAGACGCACTTACTGGTGAACCACTGCGAGAGAACCGGCCTCGAGACCATCATAGGGACCGACTCCAACGCGCACCACCCCCTGTGGGGCATGGAAACCAGTAACAACAGATGTAAGACCCTGGTGGAATACCTTATAACTACAAATTTTAACATTTTAAACATAGGATCGGAACCGACTTTCATAAACCGGCGTTGCAGAACGATAATTGACCTCACCCTAGCTACGTACGGATAGAGTCAGTGAACTGATTGTGGCATGGCGAGTCTCGAAAGAGGCATCCTGCTCAGACCACAGATGGATTCGCTTCGACCTCAAGACATCGTTCCCCGCACCAACTCCCAGACGAAATCCTCGGAAGACTGATCGTAGCAAATTCAGGTCCGACCTTGGTAAGCATCTCTCGATCTTACTACCAATGGATGATCTTCGGGATACTAAGCAAATTGAGCAACAGGTAAACAACCTCACTAACGCCCTGGTGAACTGTTACTATGAGGCTTGTCCTCTGAACCCACAGCCGAAAACATCCGTTACGGGTCACCCGTGGTGGGGACCAGAACTGGAGAGACTTCGGGGTAAGGTCAGGCAACTACGCAACAGGGCCATGACCACTACAGCTGAACTGGACTGGGATAATTACTACGAGGCCAAGGTTAAGTTTAAGAAACGCCTACGGTATTGGAGCTCTTCGTCATGGAAGCGCTTCTGCAGTGGCATTGAAACATTAGATCAGGCCAATCGGGTAAGGAAAACTTTGTCGCGCCAATCAACGTCACAGTTGGGAACGCTACGCAGGCCCGATGGCTCATACACCTCCTCTGCTGAGGAGACTCAGCGGCTCCTGCTGGAAACCCACTTTCCAGGCAGTATAACACTAACCGATGTGGTGTGGCAAGAGGAGAAATATACAATAACAGACTCCAACTGGCTCACTGCTGAAAGGGTCATCACTCCAGATAAACTAAGGTAGGCCATAGACAGTTTTCGACCCTTCAAAGCGGCAGGTCCTGATGGGATCTTTTCTGCTCTCCTGCAATGGGGACTGGAACACATTCTGGTGACCTGACCCAGACCTGTCAGCCAACTCAACCAAAACAGAAATGGTAATGTTCACTCAAACAAGGGTTCTTGGCAACTTTACTAAACCTAAACTACTCCAGACAGATCTTCAACTGTCACCTGACGTAAAGTACCTAGGTTTAACACTTGATAGCAAACTAAACTGGAGCAACCACATTAATAAAAGAATAGAAAAGGCAGGTGTCGTCTTCTGGCAGTGTAGGAGAATGGTAGGCAATAGGTGGGGCCTCTCACCAAAAGTCATTCTCTGGCTATACAAGGCAGTAATTTGACCTCTTCCCTGCTACGGGGCGCTGGTCTGGTGGCCAAGAACAGACCTCGCTACCGTCCACAACAAGCTGCAAAAGCTCCAGAGACTTGCCTGCATGGCCACTACCGGCAGCTTGATGACTACACCGACTGCCGCCATGGAGGCCATGCTCGATCTACCTCCGCTTCACCTCCATGTTCAACAGGAGGCTGCCCTCTCTGCGGTAAGGTTACGAGCTCTAAACCTCTGGTCTAGCCAAGGAGCTAAGCACGCAGCCAGCCTAGATAAAGTATACGATGAATTTCCGTTGCTCAGGCCAGGTACGGACAGGATTCCCAAACGAATGGTCTTCGATAAGAGGAACAAAATTCAGTTGTATCAAGATGACAACTACGAAGGCCTAAACCCAAGGGAGCTAAGGATCTTCACTGATGGTTCCAAAATAGACAAAGGCACAGGATCTGGTACGTTTTCAGATGACCTGAACATGTCAATTGCTACACCGCTTGGCACCCACAACACGGTATTTCAGGCTGAATGTATGGGAATCATAAATGCGGCAATTGCCATAACTTCTAGAAAGGTAACAAGTATCCGTATCCTTTCTGACAGCATGGCAGTCCTACAAGCCCTGAGGAGCCACACCACATCTGGGCTAATCTACGAATGCCACAGACGACTAATGGAGGTAAGTCAATACAATCAACTGACCCTTCAATGGATTAAATGTCACAGTGGATCCCGAGGTAACGATGCTGCGGATGAACTTGCTCGCCGAGGATCGAATACGACGGCTATAGGCCCCGAACCGATCATACCAACACCATTTAGCAAGGTTCGATCCCTGCTGCTCAATCGTACCAAGAGATTACACATGGAATACTGGGTGAGTCACGACAAGGGTAGACAGGCTAAAGAAGCACTGCCTACTATCAACAGCCTACTCTCCAAGGCACTCCTCCGGCTTAGCAAATCTCGACTAATGACGGTAACTAGTGTTTTAACTGGGCATGGGCCATTTAACAAACATCTTTTCAGTTTAGGTCTTACAGACAGTCCTCTATGCCGTGCGTGCATGGAGACAGAAGAGACAGCCGCCCACGTAGTGCTGAATTGCACCGAGGTGGCGCCGTACAGGGCTAAACACCTCTGTTCGCTGAGGTGTCTCCCCGAGGCAACCACTGACATCAAAGATTTGGTTGGCTTCCTGGAGGAGTTGGGATGGCTTGACTAAACATAATTGGTAATCCCACCGATACGCAAAATAGGCGCAAGACGTCGAGTTGCGGAAACCAGCCCGCTTACAAAAGTACACATTACAAAAATTAATACGTCGCCAAGCTCTGTCTACCGTCGAGATCGATCTGTCAACTCGGGGAACACCCAACATTCCTTTTTTTTAGAATATTAATTTGCCGAATTTAAATTTTTCCGAAATGTATGTTACGCTGAAGCTATTTTAGATCAAATTTATAATATAATTACTATACATAAAGTCCATACCAACTGACTTATCTTAATTAGTAAACACTTTTATAACCTCACAATGCTCCATTTTCGCCTAAAATAACAATTTTGTCATAAGAACCATTAATGATGTATAATCAGAAAAATGGTGTGCAAAATGTGGTCTATAGTTGCTTTATTCACCAGAAAACGGCAATTTTGGCCAAAAACAATGCATTTTGAGGTTATAAAAGTGTTTACCAAATAAGACAAATTAGTTGGTATGGATTATAGATCAGGTTAGGTTTGATTAACAAGCATTATCAACAAAAAAAGCTTCTATCAAAACATTGCATTCGGAATTATGAAAATTCGGGATTCTGATCAATTTGGAATTAGGTAGTGTACTGGCAACAATAGTCCTCGGGTTCTTTATTCTACTCGGTGAAACTATATTGCTTTTTCGTAAATAAAAGCATCGTAACGTTGTCAATTAGATAACATATCAAAAGCAACATATTTTAGGTTATATCGAAAGACTAGAGCCCCTGTCCGCTATGACAGATCGATCTAAATAGAGCGTAGCACGACTATTTTATAAATTACTAGCGGCCTGCCAGCGGCTTCGTCCCGCTGCAAATTTCCGACATGCCTGGTGTTTTTTTTTCTTTCATAGAATCCTTGTCCTGACTATAACGAATACAACAAAAAAGAAATCAGTCAAATCGGTTCAGCCGTTCTCAAGTTATAGCGTGACCAGGAGAAATAGGGGTTCATTCAATGATATAATATAAAACTACTATACTACATTACTATATTACTATATTATATCATTGGGTTCATTTATATATATGGAATAATACTGTGATGGTGCTTTAATGAAAAAAAAAACAATCACGCTTGCCAAACATGAACTCATTACATTAGTTTCGATGAGTAGTCGAAAACTGCTCAAGAAAAATGTAGACGGAATTTTCTTACTCAAATCAAACAATATTATTAACAAAACTTATCTTGCATTTCAGGTGGACCTTGGCTGGATTGAAAACTTCCCGAGTAGCTCCTCGGCAACCTTTACGCGGCTGGTCTCGTTTTATGCGAGTCTTGATTCGCCGCTATACCACTAGCAGCTTTATACATTGGATTCTCGCCTCTGCGGTTACGGCGTTTGGGTTACTTTTCGCTACATGGTTTACTTTCACCCTGAGCTTGCTGGTGAAGCTGGTGTCTGGATGAGTTCACGTCGGCGTGTGCGTCCTATTGGCGCAAGGAATAAGGCATTAGATCGAGCCATCTTTGTCAGGTGAGAAAGACTTTTTCCATATTTTTAACCCGTAAAATTTAAAACAAACAATATTTTTTCAGAATATCGTTAGCTGCGATTCACCTTTATTCCATACTAGTGAAGTGACCGCCCTCGCTTCGCTTCGGTTTATGTGAGTTTTCAGTAACACCCGTAACACCAGAATTTATTATACGTGTGAAATAGTTATTTATGAGACTGGTGCATAATGAGAGGCATTAATACAAGAGTGTGGCTTAAACACGAGTGTTTAAATGCCCAATTATGCGTACAGTCGCATACATAACTTTATCTACATGCATATCATAAGTTTTATACAAAATGTGAGATACCTGTATCTGTCGTTGCTCAGTATCTTAATGTCACCGATACTTTAATGACATGTAATACTTTAATGTTAACATTAAAGTACGACCACAGGTTTCTTAATATAGGCCATTTGCTTATCGTTTCTGAATTTATTATAGGGAAGATATGATATGGATGTAGATAAAATGTATTATCATTGGTGAAAACAGCATCAAAATCCGTTGCGTGGTTTAGAAAGAGTTAGCGGATACATACACCGACAGAAAGACAGACAGACGCGGAAAGTGACCTTGTTTTATACCTGTACTATTTTATAATAAAGAAGATAAAGATGTAAATAACAGGGATCTTATTTGAGCATTTACTCTTCTTTTTAAGGGATCTTTAAGAAACATCAACACAACCGCAATCAAAAGGTTCTTGAGTGGCGTCCGCGGACCGGGAGACGAGCTGTAGGTAGGCCTCCAACAAGATGGAGTGACGACCTTGTAAAGATCGCGGGAACGCGGTGGATGCGAAAAGCACAAGATCGGTCTGAGTGGAGAGCCTTGGGGGAGGCCTATGTCCAGCAGTGGACGTCTTTCGGCTGACATGATGATGATGATGATGATGAACCGCAATCAACAATATAACGTATACCCTGTCATAAAACGTGATAAGGATCTAACATCCATATTTTTTTCTAGGTCTGGAGTCCTCACGTCCCTTATTCAGCCTGTAGGATCCTACCAGCAGGGGAGACGACGCAGGATAATGAGGTTTATTAACGCTATAACAGGGTCTACTTCCTTAAGTTCCCTTTCTGCTTTAGATAAATACTATAATTAAACATATTTAAGAATATTTCACACGATCGTAATTTGTTTTAAAATTGACTAATGTCTAAACTGAACGTCCCTCTACTAATCGACCTATGAAAAATATAGAAAACAACACGTAGTGTAAATTAGACGATGTGTACGCTTTGAATTTTATTTATTCTTATTACCTAAAATTATTAAGTACAGTTGAAGTCGCAGCTGTACATTTTAGTATTTTGTCACAGTAATTTATTGAAGCGAGAGTGGTTTGAATTTTGCGTGTGTGTAGCTGTGACAAGGTACTAAAATGTTTAGCTATAGGGTACTTCAGAATCCGACCGTTATATTTGTCTAATGTTGTAACATTACATTCAGTGCCAGTAATGCTACAAGTGCTACGCTGTAGCTGTAGCAGCATTTCTCCACTGTGTGCGTAGCGAAAATCTGCTACGAACAGTGCACCCGACTAGGTATCGGATCGTTCGCATTGAATGTGTTATATTAGTTGTAATTAATTAATTTAATAAAGACTTTATTTACATCCAACTAAGTACAGAATTCAACATTAATACGATTAAAAATTAAATCTAAACGTATTTTAATTAAAATTAAACTAAGCTACTCAAATATTAAAGATATAAATAATGATCAACACTATAATAACTTGAATTAAAAAACAAGCTTTAAAAAACCCGACTGTTGTTGCTAACCAACTTTAAATCGTTATAAATCTTAAATTATCGTTCAAAATGAAAAATGATTAAAGAAACCTGAATATGATTTTTAAATACCTATTCAATGATACTCCATTTGTCATAGTTCGTCGACTTATTTTTTTTTATTTTTTATAATATGGCGTCTAGTTGAATTTTAAACACTGTCATATCTTTAGTGACTCTCACAAGATTAAGACAAATCGATTGCCATAAGAATCATCAATATCGGTCCACGCGTTTAGTTTCTAGAACGCTACAAAGGAACAAACATACATATATAGGCTGTGAAACACAATACCCTCCGGCAGTCGGGTAAAAATAAAACCCCCTCTAGCAGGTCCGCTCGCGGCATGGTCCCCATGACATTGGCTGCATTACCTCTCTGGATAGCTAGCCCAATCCTTTTTGAGAGGTAAGCACCAGCTCTACGATCTCCGGAGGATTCTATGAGCCGGGAGGACAGGGCGTTAATAAAGCTTTTCATATCAGCTGACCAAGGTCCCATGGTTTCCACTGCAAGCGCCACAAATTCGTAATTATTTAATAATGACGAATATTTGCGGCGCTTGAATGTTTGTTTATTAATTAATTAATTACCACTAACTTGATTTTCACCTTAACTAATATGCGTTTATGGTATTTAATTGTTGCTTTATTGTATAATTTTCTAAATGTCATGTATTTATCAAACCGCAAGCAACTGATTGAGCATTTAATTGGCTCGATTGTAGAAAACTTTTATGAAAATGCCTCAATTGGTAAATTACAATATATCCTTCAACATTTACAATCTCACTCGAACTGTGTATATTCTTTAAGAACCTTTAGAATTCGCTTGACTATAGAGATAAGAGAGGAATCACTGGACTAACACTACCAATAGGGTTTGAAACACAGCCTTCTCACTCAGTGGTCTAACCTTAATACAGAAAATATATTTTGGAAGTATTTTTTAATTGAAACTGTATATTTTGTAGTACCTTTATTTATAGTTTGTAAAAAATATTACAGTTAACGAATTCTCATCTTGTTTAATTGAAAGTAGGTACGAATTTGTCGAATACATGGAATAATTAGGTAACTTACTTAATTTGTAACATGTAGTAACGTGTCAACGTGGTAACATAAGTAGGTGACTTGTCGAAGGAGTGGATTGCGGCGTGATCAGCTGGAAATATCAAAATAGTATCCCCCGACAATAGAGTAGCGAAAACATATTTTTGAATTCTTCCATAGTTTTACTGCTGATTGTACCAAATTATTATATTATAAGGTATAGAACCTCAGACGAAAATAAACTTTATTCCTATTGTAATACAGTTCAAATTAAATTGCCTTGGTAATGGACATCGTATTGCACACTGGGCCTTATATACGAGGTTAAGTTATTTATGACTAATTCATGCGTTTGTTGTAATGCGAGAGTGTGTTTGTCCCAACCCGCGAATAAACTATTAAACTGACGAGTCTGTGTTAGACTTATATTGGCACTCATTTAATTTGAACACAAGTATATTATGGGATATTGCAAAGATATTCAATAAAACACATACCTAATTAGGGTTGCCAACTATTTATCGGGCAAATATAGTATTTTCCAGGCCAAGGTGTAAATAATATAGTACACTGAAAGAAAATATAGTATTTAAAAGAGGCTCCTGTTAAAAAAAGTGTAAGGTATCGTTCGTCTTTACATACTTACCCCCTTACTAATAAACGTTGAGTACCGGTGGTATAGCTATACAATGTTTTGCCGTTTTCTGTCAAATTCAAATGTCAAATTGACAGATAAGGACAAAACATTGTATAGCTACACCACCGTTACTCAACGTTTATTAGTAAGGGGGTTAGTATGTAATAAAGTCCTTCCCGCCGTCTGTCCGTCTGTGTGTACGCTAATACTTAGGGACGCTTAGATATTTGTAACCGCGCAACGGATTTTAATAAAGTTATAAAAAAATAAAAAATCAAAGCCTAAAAATAAATTCAACGTCTTTACAATGTCTTTACATCAGTCTGTGCTCAAAATGCCACAAAACATCCCAACATTCGATATGTATGATATGTAGACAGATAGTAGGTACCTATATTTGATAAGTTGTAAATTTCAAGAAGTCGCAAAAGAAAACACTAATTCATTATCTAATAATAGGTATAAGCATGAATATTCACGCCTGTACAAATAAAGCGTGAATGCGCAGGTAGGCACTAAAATTAGTACCTATTAACCTTATTATGATGTAGGATAATTTATCATTTAAGTAAAAACAGTAGAAAATTGAAAATTAGTTTAAATTTGCACTAGAAAAAAAGGTTGGTGCAAGTATTTTAAACAATTATGGTAATGTTTCTATCTTTTCAAGTACCTAAAACATTTTTTTTAGATTTAAGTTGGTAAAATGGAAGATGATTCTAAAAATATTTGCACAAATATTCATTTTCTGGTTTAATTACTTAACAAAATTATTGTAGAAACACAAACAATCAATCATTAAAGTAACATACTTAATTAAAAATAACTTACATGTATTGCAATTTGAATCCAATGTTAAAATTTTCTTCATAGCATATTTTAAAACCTTATAGTTAAAGAGTATTTAAACATCAACACTATTGATGTTAAAATAATTTGTAACGGGTATACTTACATATTTTTTGAATGAATAACTTATACTACTAAAACTTAACAAAGTAGTACGTTTAACATACCTTTATTTCATAAGTAAAGTAGTAGTTTAACATTACCTTTATTTATAAAGTAATATATTAGGTACTAATATATATTACAAATTGAGAGTTTAACATTGGGCTTTTGCTACTTATAAGAATGAAAATTCACTTTTGTTAATATAGTAAGTGAAACTAGTTTTATCAATAGTCATTAAATTTAACATTTACCTTAAGTGTTTAAAACACCAGGACAATAATAATAAATAAATAAATAAATACATTTAGGTGAATATCATTTAATGTGTAGTCGGTGAAATTTGTTTTTAACCGTCCCACCTAGGGTTGCCAACTATTTCTTGGGCAAATATATTATTTTCCAGCCCGAGGTATAAAAAATATAGTACACAGAAAAAAAATAGTAAGTACTTTGAAGAAAAACTTTTTAAAAAGTGTGTACATTTATTCATTAAATGTGCACAATATTTACTACTTACTAACATTTTGCCTGCTATTGGGGCAACTATCTGAGCTGAAAAAAGCCTATTTCTCCACTCCAACTACATTGGTGCTTAAAATCGGGTTGAAGTGGCCAATCCAAACCGCATATGTATAAGGACTGACCAAAATATAGTATTTTTGCGTACTATATATTTCTTCAACAGTATATAGTACACAGAGTCAAAATATAGTACAATACTATATATTATATTACGGTTGGCCACCCTAGTGCCACCGTTAGCATGACGTTTTGCATCTTTGCGAGTACTACGATGACAACGATGCAATTATGATTGCAATGTGAAGAATACCAGTAAGTTATGGGAAATAACAATCAAACTTTAGGCAATTTTCTTATCGAACGTATGTCGAAAGTCTTTATTTTCAGTGGTTGGGAGGGGAGGGTTGGGCTGCTCAATGACTTTGGAAGATATTGAACGATTTTTTTTGTTGAGATATGGAGACGAATATAAAATGTAACTAAGTATGTGGAATACTTGAGTCTAAAGTGTATTGATTAAAATAAAATAAAGGCCATGCAGGAGTTTGAGAGCGTCTTAAAACAAGCATGGCCGATCTTGAGGCTGAGGCTGGAACTGTCGCTCGGCACACTACGATAGGTTAATAGGGACTTATAGATACATGGGTTTAGGTAGGAATAGGTTAAGTAGGTAGGTAAGTAGCAATGTAATGTATAAAATGTTGTATTATTAACGTAACACACGACCGTCACGTAATATTATAGAGGTAATAAATTAGTAAAAAAAGAGATATTACAGTTGTGAATAAGAAAATACAAATTAAGAGACATAAGCTAGGTTAGGATTTTTGTCTTTTGGTTGCATTTTAGTGAGTAAGAGATCAAAAGTATTTGATTTGCTGTTTTTTGTACAATAAAGTGTTTATATACATATATACATACAAAAGTATTTAATAAATTAACCAATTGCATTGCAGTTTTCTCAATAAACGGCCTAAATGATACCAAAGTCAAGCAATTTTTTTTGCTGTTACAATAATACCATAACCACCCGCACCATGACCACCAGTCCATAAGAAATATAAAGAATAACCAAGTCGGGTGCAATCTACGTTTTAATAAAACAACGGGCTATCTATACAGAGTGTCCTGTTTGGAGGTCCAAGATGAACCTGTATATAGACGATTGCTGCTTAGTTGCGCTATAAGATGTGTATCACTAAGGGCCCCTTGTTTGATCAGTAGTTAACTCAACTAATTATTACAATTAAAAAAGGAAGTAAAAATTTCCTTGAGATTTAACCATTAGTTACGATTTTTAACGATTGGTTAGTTTAACTACTGATCAAACAACGGGCCCTTATTGTTTTGTACAAAACCAACTCATTACCAATAAATTAACCATAATTAACTTATTAATTAATACGATCAGCATAAAAAATGAAATTTATCAAAAATATTTTATTTTATTTTTTGTATTAATTTTTTCAATAAATGTAGTATTTCTTAAGCTAGAGATCCACGAGGTTACCATACAACTTTTTTCACCATAATGCTTCAAAAAACGATCAAGTTTTTTGTCTTGTCGAAGGTCTTGCCACTTCAACATTGAATAAGGAGAAAATTACAAAAGTTTATAAGAGATTGTGATACACATCTCGTAGCACAAAACGCAACTAATCGGCAATTGTAATTCATAAATTAATTAAGCTAATGGCCAAGTTCTGGAAAAGGGATAAAAACTAAATCGAGGTGTGAAATTTCGAAACATTAGTTAGTTACGATTGTCTCGAAAACCTTAAGACTGTACTAGACCAATGTTAGACAGAAGCTCAATGCTCATCTATATACAAGTTGATCTTGGAACTCTAAATACAGGACACCCTGTAAGTACATATCGTCATTGCTTAGAAAAAACCTCGTATCTCATATTTCGTGACGTAGGATTTTGAACTTAAACGAGAAGAGAATTAAGTTTAAAGTCATACATCTCGAAATATCGGATACGAGTTTTTTCTGAAGTAGTAACGATATATATAAAAGGACAAAATGACTGAATCATCGATAAACACAGAGCCAAAACCGCTAGACCTAGGTACTTGAAATTTGAAGGGCCTTTGGTACCCTACGGGTGCAATACTGCCGCGCTAGCGATATTGGCATACATACATACATACTTACTGTCGATATCGCTAGCGCGGCAGAATAGTGGCCTTTACACGGCACAGTTTGGACCGCGGGAAACGCCACGCGCCATTCCACGCGCCAGTCCGAACCGTAGCTTTTTTACTATTTTACTATTACAGTTGCATTTACACGTACGGTTCGGAGCGAAGATTGGAATGGCGCGTGGCGTTTCCCGCGGTCCAAACTTTACGTGTGCAGGCCGCTAATTAGAAAGGATTTTCCGAAAATCGACTCCCAGCGGGAAGAAATAGGGGGAATTAGCGGGAAACTTATTCTACGCGTACGAAGTCACGGGCGGGCGCCCTCTAGTCAGAACTATGCCATGTATCCAGAGATGGGCAAAATTTATGACGAATAACAAATAAGAATAACCAAATTATTCGCGAATAACGAATGAAATTCTCGAATGATTATTCTTATTCGAATAAATTATTCGTCGAATAATTTATTTGCGAATAATTTATTCGCAAATAATTTATTCGTTGAATGAATTGCCACGAATTATTATTATGTACTACTTGTTATACTTACCTGATCCATTATTCTCTAATAAATTAATAAATCATTCGTTATTCGAAAAGTAGTCGAATGATTCATTCGTGGATAAATTATTCGCAAATAAATTTTTCGCGAATAAAAATATTACGAATTATTTTTTATTCGAATGGTTATTCGAATAAATAATTATTCGAATAGTGCCCATATCTGCATGTATCGAAGCTAAAAAAAACGTCTTTACAACAGTTTGTGCTTAAAGTTTCATAAAACATCCCAAAATTAGATATGTATAGTCAGATAGTATATATGTTTTGATAAGTTGTAAATTTAAAGAGGAACGCTAAGTAATATTTGATTAAAAATATAAGCATGAATATTCACGCATGTAGATATAGAGCGTGAAAACGCGGAGGTAGGCGTTAAAATTAGTATTACCTTTTAATATATTTATGTAGGAAATTTTATCAAATTTATCATTTATGACAACATAGTAGAAAGATAGTTTAAATTTGCACTGATAAATTATGGTGCAAATATTTTAAACATTTCTGGTAGTATAAATATGTCTTTTCAAGTAGGTAGGTAGGTAATTTATGTATTTTTTAGATCGATATTGGTTAAATTAGAATAAAACTCTAAAAATATTTTCACAATATTTTTTTTGATTTAATTACTGAAATAAAATATTTTTTTTACAAGAAAAAAACATTAAAATAAAATACATGGTTATTAGAAACTTATGAATATTGCAATCATGATTCCAATATTTATTTGGTCTTCTTAGCATATTTTAAAACCTTATACCTACTTATACAGTATTTACACATCAACATTAAATTGACATTAAATCCCGCCTCCCTCTTATCGATATTTTGTTAACGTTTACCCCCTTACTAATAAATGTTGAGTAACGGTGGTATAGCTATGCAATGTTTTGTTCTTATCTGTCACATTCAAATGTCACAATGACAGATAAGGACAAAACATTGTATAGCTATACCACCGTTACTCAACGTTTATTAGTAAGGGGGTTAGACTATACATTTTGTAGTTAAAAACACAATCTGTAAAGCTGTTTGGGCAATAAAGCATTTTTCTTTCTTTCTTTAATATCTTCTGTAACTATGTACTCACCTATACATATCATGTTTTTAATGAAGAGCTGATATACTTAACAAAGTAGTAAGTTTAACATTACGTTCATTATTTAAGTAATATTTTATAGCTATTGTAGGTATGTATATTACAAACTGAGGATATCATATTGGGATTTTACTATTTATAACAATGAAAATTCACTTGTGTTATGAATTATAATAGTAAGTAAATAAAGTTTTATCAATAGTCATTAAATTTAACATTAAGTTAAGTATTTAGACGCTTAGGTAAAGTAAAATTATGGTTAATGAATGATGTTTAGGACAAAATAACGTTATGCCAAAATAGTCATTATGACAAATGTATGTTATGCCAAAATTACTTAGGGCAAACGTGCTATGCGATATGACTTTAGGACAAACGATATTATGGATCGCGAATGACACCCGTTTTAAACACGAGCAAAGTAATAACAAGACAGTACATTAGGTATATATAAATCATTGTGTTGTCGGTGATACTTGTTTCTAACCGTCCCACCTTTATCATGACGTTTTCCATCTTTGCGAGTAGGTACGACGATGACAACCTTGCAACAGGGTTGTGCCCTGGGTAAAAAAATCTAATTACGGTTTGGTCGTTCTAAGAGGGCCGATTTGACAGCTGTCAACGCAGTATAAAATATAACCTCAAACACATATTATGTACTGAGTTGACAGCTGTCAAATCGGCCCTTTTAGAACGATAACACTGTAGTCCGTCGGTAAGATTATAAAAAAATATTGAACACGTATTTTTTGCGTTATAAAATCAATCAAAATTGACAAACATAACGCGCATCAAAGTTCGGGAGAGGGGGCTCGTGACGTGAGACGTCACAACGGGGTATAGTGTGCCACGGCGTGACGTCACGCGAAACTTCAACGCACATTATCTTCGTCATTTTTTGTTTAATTGACAAAAGAAAAAATATTTGTTCAATATTTTTTGAGAATGTGAATGACGGACTAATTAGTTTTTTTTAGGGCACTAGCCTATTATGATTCCTATCTGAAGAATACCCTTAGCTAGTTTAAATATTACGTGAAAGATTCTAGGTGGTAAAAATCATATCGTCTTTGACTTGTTATCGTATTGTCAACGTTTTGATAGCTCTTATTTACTTGACAGTAATGGCGGCCGCGTTAAAAACAGTACCGTAACAGGTCATAGACGATATGGTTTTACCGCTTAGAATAGAGGCCATGTAAGCTGTACTATCGCGATCTTTAATTTGTGACCCATTTCAAGAAAAATAGGCTTGAAGTCGTCAATGTCATTAGAGATGCCAAATCATTTGTAACTTATAGGAGACTCAACCTTATTGTTGTAGAATGTCAAAATGACTTTGGACCTAAGGTGGGTCTCAAATTAAAGTTCGTGACTGTACAGTAGGTACATTGAAACATGAAGACCGAATATCCATGAAATAGTAGTATAATGAAAATACGCGTACTGAATAAAATAAGATATATTTAATTAAAGTTAACAATAAATAACTCTATAAAATGTAAGTGTAAATAAATTGAGACGTTAAGATGACAGGCTAGGTACTTAAAATGTAAGAAAGAAAATTCACGTTTGTAAATATAGTAAGTGTCGGATAAAAAAAAAAAAAACCAAACACACTCTCACATATATAATTTTAGTAAAATTATGCACTCGTTAGTTGTACTGATAGTACTCTTACTGACAAAAAAACGTTTTACCTGCATCGACTTTATAGATATAGCAATAAAGTTTATAATCCATTGAGTACGCTATTTTTAAACGTTTTCGAGTGTACTTATTTATACCTTAGGCTGTGCAAATTTGTATAAATTGACTTTATTTCGCTTCAACCCAAAATATATGTATATATCATAATATTACTAATATTTTAAATCATTTCTAATAAAACCTACTGCTGTTTGTAAACATCTCTGCATACCTATTTCAGTATATATTTATGTTGTTCGTGGTATCTTAATTCATAGTTCAGCTTTACGAACGCTTTGGATTTAACTTTAATTTTATTTAATGATATTTCATACATGTATTTTATTTGCACAAAATTACAATAAATGCTTGTTACGTATTAAGCGGTCTTTAGCGACTTACTAGATGTTATAATTTATAATTTATTAATAAGCAAAATAATTATTAATTAGTTATAATGAGAGACAAATGCTCATGGAAAAATGTAATCAGTCACGGAACAATAAATGATTATTGTGATGTCATCACCGATATTTCATTATTGTGACATACCTCGCCACAACATACACTTTTTATATTTATCCCTAGCTACGAATTGAACCAAAACTTAAGGGGCAGTAGGAACTCATGTAAATCCTAAATGTAAGTACAAGTACGTAAAATAGCTACTTCAAATTTTAAAAGACGAGCTTACTTTTTAATTTGTCAATGATTTTCATGGCGCGGAAGTGTCTGTCGCTTTGGCCGACCTACTTAGGGCCGGTACAGACGGACTGCATTTGAACTGCAACCCAGCTGCAAAATGGCAGTTCGAGGGCAGTTCTGATGCAGTTGATGTAACTGCAATAAAACTGCAAACCAACTGCGCAGCCCGCTTAGGTCGACTACACGCCAACTAAAAGCAGACTGCGCAGTCCGCTTGTAGTTGGCGTGCAGTTACATCAGCTGCATCAGAACTAGAACTACTCAACATGGGAGGATGAAGTCCAGTTGTTCAAATAAGTTTCAAGATTTTTGAACACAGAGGAATTTAAATTACTAATATTTTAATGCGAAATATTGTTTTTTGGTTTGTATGTTCCTTCTTCACGGTATAACGCCTTAACCGATCGTCGTGAAAGTTACAGGGATAGTCTATAGCCCAACCAAAGACAAACATAGGTCACTTTTATTAAAAGGTTTTTTTAACTTATACTCGTACGTAGGTCTATGATATGATGCAGGTTGTATGGTGTATGGTGTAAGTTATGCGCTTCAAAATTAGCAATTATTGTCAAACGCAATCGCAATCGCAATAGTTTTCATTTTGACAGTTTGAAGGCGAGTCTGGATACAAAATGAAAACAATTATTCCACTTTGAAGTCGACTGCGATTGCGAGTACGTTACGTAAATGGAAATAAGCTGAAATTTGGACGACATATGTAAACCCGATGGCAATGCAATATCATGGTATCTAAGAGCTGATCTGATGGAGTCGGAAGGTGGCGACAGGATCCCCGCTATACTTAACGTAGATCCACCGTGCTAGGTGTGTGAGGACTAACTAGTTTGGGTCTAGAAAAGCAGATAAAGCCTTTGCAAAAAAATACCAAAAGCTTGTCTCAAAAATGATTTTTTGGCAGAGGGCTGAATGTCCTGCGCGATGCATCCGATGCAACGTCAGTGTGGCTCAAGGATTCAAACCATAATGTCATAGGACAATAAGGGTGCATCTGCTTTAGAAATACAGCCTCATTTATATCAACAAGAGGTTTAAAGTTCTTCGAGTTTCTGGATGCAGATGTACCCTTGTTACTTAGGATATTAGAGAAAAAAAATTGTTTGTAAGAGGAGTTGTGACGTTTTAAAAAGCGAGATATCTTTTGTGCGTAGAAGAAAGGTGCACAGACGATTGAGGTTGCCGGGAGGGACGCTTGAGAGCGGTTCCGCACTACGTCCGATCTGAATCCGATCCGAACCCGTGAAAATAAGGATCTATAGAGAAATCGGATGATGCGGGAGAGATCGGATCCATCATGGATGGCTTCCGTCATCCAATTTCTCTATAGATCCGTATTTTCACGGGTTCGGATCGGACGTAGTGCGGAACCGCTCTAAGTATGTATAAGTTAGACATGATTATTAAATATTTAGCTTTGTAGTGACGACGCCTGCAAAGAACTTGACTGCAATGAACCACACCATGGCTTAACATTATGTTTTATTGAGCGTTGCCACTGAGAGCATTCGCGTGAATATTCGAGTGGTGTGGACGTTGAGCCGAATGTTACAAAGCTTACACACCACTCGATCTTCGCGCCGAATGCTCATTACACGCGAATGCTCGCAGCGGGGACGCTCCTTTATTAAGGATATTTGCGGCGATTTTTTTTGTATGCGTTGTATTTATGAAACTTAAATTTAGAAATCAAATCCAAAATCGCAGTGGGTAAATTTATATTAATATTTTTTCGCAGAGCTCCTTTATACTGCGCAGTAGCGAAATAACCGTAAACCGCAGAACGGCTTGCTGTAACTCATTGCGTCTCTTTCGTTGTGAAACATGCAGAGGGAGATCACTGAGAGACAAACCAGCCGTGGGCAAGTTCTGCTTGCCCTGCCCGAGTCCCGATTCCTGATTTATTATTATAGAATCTCTAGCTAACAGTTGCTGGAAGTTATAACAAAAATCATCTTTAAAAATATTCTTATTTTCTTCTAAAATTGGTTGTTGTTTTTGACGTTTAGACCGCCATGATTAAGTTCAAACATTGGGCAATTTTTAACGCTAGCTCCCCATCGACGATTCCATATCTTCGTTCCTAGGCATCGTGGAAAAAATCTTTCAATCCAAAAGTTTTAGCAAATTTTGTACTCTACAATATTGCCGAACCATGATTAGCACTAGAATGAACTTCAACGACAGGCAAAAATCAGAAAAAAGTGACAGTTTTTGCAAGATGGCGCAGAAATAAATATAGCTGGAGGAACGAAAAATTTGGGTTAGGGCGCGTTCACATAGAACGTCCGTTTTTACAGTATCCGTTTTAACGGATCTTGATGGCGTATGTAGTTGTATGAGCGAGTTCACACCCAAAACAGTATTCTGGATCCAGTAAAAAAGAAGATTACAAGGTAAAAAGATCCGTTAAAATGGTTCATGGAAAAACGGACGTTCTATGTGAACGCACCCTTACCATGGCTATATTGTCCTTTACAACATATTAAAAACCATAACAATCGGACCTTTTTTAGGGTACCGGAACAACGATTTACAAAATGTACGACGAAATTTTTTGTATGGGCCTTTTCCGTTATAGCATACCTCCGGTTCAAATTTCGGAATGGCGACAGGCAGATCCGCATTATGCAGGGTCAAAACCTTCTGATAACGTTGTCACCTCAACTGTTACATGATTCGCCGCTTGCATTCTAATTCTTCAAAAATGGTCCTAGACTAAAGGTCACGGCCCACCTAGTATGAAAATAATACCCAGGGAGTACAGAAATGAAATAGGGCGGGAATTAAAGATAAATATGTATACTTTATAATGGTATGTCGCATTAGTAATTATATAAAAGAAGAAATAATAAAACGGTTATTAGGGATTTCATATACCTACCTAATCAAAGATATATTAATAGCCAATCTTCTTTGCACTGTAACATGTTACCTCCATGGTTTTTTTTTAAACTATTTACTTAAAACAAAACGTGGGTCATAACTGAAAAATTTACCACCAATTTGGTTTATGTACGCAAACATTTTTTGACCGGGTAGGATTATGGGCCGTGATCTTTGTCGAGAATAGTTTGCGTATAACGCTCAACTGTTCCTTTTGGAGCACAGGTGGGATAAGCAAGTGCAGGTGTCACCGTCACACGGGCCTGCCGACCTGGCCAGATCTTAACCCGACGCTAAATTTTCGGTAGGCAATGGATCCAATTCGGATTACCGTTCTCTAATTTTAAACGTCTGTAAACTTTTATAAACGTCAAACTCGATTTTGACAGGTCTAAACGCAATCGGTATTCGGGCATGCCTTATTTAAAATTAAAGCTTTTTTACAGCTCTTAGATGAAATAGCTTTGTGCCTATGCGTTGCCACATCAAAAAAAAATAACTTTTTTAAGTTCGCGTCGGACTCGCGTATGTAAAAATCACGTTTGTTGTATGTGAGCCCCCCTTAAATATTTATTTTATTTTAATTAAATTATTTATTTTAAAAGCGATATACAACTAAATATTCTGTGAATATTTCAAGCGTCTATCTGTTGCCGTTATTAATATCGAGCAAAAAAAGGCAGAAAAATCACGTTTGTTGTATGGGAGCCCCCCTTAAGTATTTATTTTATTCTGTTTTTAGTATTGACCAGTAACTAGTATCATCATCGACCAGTAATCAGTATCACCGTCTCGTATAATGAATTCTTAACAAATAAACAAACTTCCAATTCCTTCATAAACAAATCAACAGACCGTAACTCTCGTGTACATATATCAATTATCCGTCAGTTTGCTACTAAAATATCCGTAGAATATTTGGCACTAACATGAAAACTGGGGACATTGGAAACTGGACAGCTATTTCTGTCCTGCCACGGCTACCTTGGACATATAACCTCGTTTAATATGATTAATTTATTTTGTGGTTGAGATTTATGTGGATTACACATTAATAAATAATAATAATAAATATATGGCGACAATGTCACATCAATTGACCTAGTCCCAAAGTAAGCTTTAGGCTTGTACTATGGGTACTAGACAACGATATAAATACTTATATAGAGAAATATATATTTAAATACATAGAAAACATCCATGACTCAGGAGCAAATATTCGCGCTCATCACACAAATATCTGCCCTTACCGGGATTTGACCCCAGGACCTCTAGCTTCGTAGGCAGGGTCAATACCAACTAGGCCATCGCGTCTCCACATTATATTATAATGGTGTTTTAATAAAAACCTAACGTCACTTGCTATACTGGAACTTTAGATAGGCCCTAGACAGGCTTAACGCTATCGAAAACGATTTTCGAAAATTGTCAACGTGTATGAAACTGACATAAGCGCTTGACACGGTCATCTGGCAGCTTACGTCAATTCTATACATTTTCGATAACTATAACGAACTCGCCACGCATCTTGTATGGCCACTTCGATGAGTAGTGGAAGACAGAAAAAATTACCTACAGGCGGCAAAAATACTTAAATCAAACTTATATTACAGGACCTTGACTGGATTTAAGACTTCACGAGCAGTTTCTCGGCAACCTTTACGTCTCGTTCGCTGCTAAACCTGCAGCTGTAACCACTGGATCCTCGCCTCTGTGATCACGGCATTTGGTTTGTTTTTTGCTTCGCTTACTTTCACTCCCAGTTCGCTGGTTAAGCTGGTGTCCCTGGATGATCTCACGTCGGCGTATGGGTTGGTCCTGTTGGCGCGAGGAATAAGGCATTTGATCGGGCCGCCTTTGTCAGATGGGAATACTTTTATCCCATGAAATCGAATGACTACCACAGATCTTGATTCCATGTGGGAAGAGGAGCTTAACTATGTAGTCCGGATTCGGACTGTTTACGGAATTTAATAAGAAATAAAGACACGGAATTTAACAAGATATATAATAAGTTACCCTTGACATTAAGAAACGTACCAGCAATTGGAATGAAAACTATATTATTTAACTTGCTTGTACAAAATGTTTTTATTCGGTCTCAGATTTCCTGCTTGAAAATTTCGATGCATAATATGTATATTCATTTTATGTTTATTTTTTATTTTTTAACCGACTTCAAAAAAAGGAGGAGGTTCTCAATTCGTCTGTATTTTTTTTTTTTTTTTTTTTTTTTTGTTACTTCAGAACTTTCGACTGGGTGAACCGATTTTGAAGATTCTTTTTTATTTGAAAGCTGGTGCTTCCAGATTGGTCCCATTTTTTTCAAAATGAAGATCTGATGGTGGAATCCATGAGGAATCGACGGAACTCTTCAAAATTTATAGGCACACCTATAGCGATTTTGGTATTTTTCATTGTAACTCGTGTATTTGATCTTGGAAACCACTATTTGGTGAAGTAGAACTGATGATGAAGACCACAGATGGCCACCGGAACTCCTAAACGGTATATATTTCGAGGGTGGCGACAAGATATTTCGATTAAGATAGTTGAGCGACTATGACGAAGCATGTTTAGGTTTAAATATATGACTATGACTTTCCCATGGCGTTGCTTGCGGTGAGATTGAAATGTTCTATTGTTTCTTGAGAAATGGGGGAAAAATGGGAGAATAACAGCATAATTATGATCACTAAAAAGTATAAAATAAAAAAAAAGTTAAAAAAAACAAAAACCCGCCTTCAAAAAGCAAAAAATAACTTCTTTAAAATGGTAGGTAAATAGGTCAGTCCAACTGAAGTCGGCGTCCAACAATATTTTAACCAAAAGCAGACTTCAGTTGGACTGACCTATTTACCTACCATTTTAAAGAAGTTATTTTTTGCTTTTTGAAGGCGGGTTTTTAATAATTTAATATCGTATTTTAGTTCAATAGTATCACTAGTCTACATATTATAAAACAAAGTCGCTTGCCGCTGTCTGTCTGTATTTATGTATGCTTAGATCTTCAAAAGCACGCAACGGATTTTGATGCGGGTTTTTTTAATA
This sequence comes from Acleris literana, assembly GCA_946894065.1. NCBI lineage: Eukaryota > Metazoa > Arthropoda > Insecta > Lepidoptera > Tortricidae > Acleris > Acleris literana. Next base: position 21,585,415 of record OX335670.1, read on the forward strand.
GATAGAGTGATTCAAGAGGAAGGTTTATGTATAATACATGCATAATATAGTACAGAAACACTGATCATTTTAGAGGTTTCTAATGTGATGTCGTAAATAAACACATTTTTTTGCGCTTACATTGCAAACGCTGGCTAAACCTTAAGAGATATATCAAAATAATGTACTGAAGAATTGTAGTTCTTTAAAAAACCTAAAGAAAAGTCCGCGATGGCATATGTCTATCTCCTAAGGATGAATCACAGCAACCATTTTTATCTTTAAAATTTTATTAAAAAATATTTTGTTATTTGCGAAGCTATTTTCTCCAATTCAGTATTTATTCTTATCCATATAAATACTTTAGTTACCGTGGGAATTTAATGTAGATTAAAATTGTCCTTTACACTATATTATTTAAATAAATACTTTAGAAGATATGGCAGATTCAAAATTACGCGCAACCTAAATCTGTATTATCCAAACGCTTGGCCGCCGGCCCTATAGCCACGTATAGCCACGCTTCGCCCTTTAGTACCTACAGCCTGCAGCATCACATAGTATCAAACACCGGAGCTCTCCTGTTAGTTACGTAGTTAGGTACTTATATTTATATTAAGCTTTTCAAATTGTTAAATTAGGGAAATGGGTAGGTAGTTCGATTGAGTTTAGGTTTTGATTAAAAGATATTTTTATGTTGTCTACACTTCTACACTTAATATTATAAAGAGGAAAGATTAGATTTTTTGTTTGTTTGTTTGAATTGAATAGGCTCCGAAGCTACTGGACCGATTTGGAAAATTATTTCACCATTAGAATCCTACACTATCTCTGATGAACATATAATATTTTCAAAAAAGTTAGGGATCCGTATGAAAGCTTCGATAATGTAACCCAAGGTGTGAAAAATATATCAAAAAAAATCCTTATATCGCGTACGCTGCGGAAACTATTGACAATAGAGCAATGTGATGTACTAAAGTTTTATAGAAAACATCAATTTCTACAAAAATGTTCACAATACCATAATTATGTCTAACTATTACAGTTATGTCACAATAACTACTTTTTCATGTTAAAATATGCAATAGTAACGCCGGTTCTAACTAGGCCCCATTATTCGTACCTTGGTATTAATCCGTATCCAAATAAATCATTTCGTTTTCAAGGCTATATCAGTACCTGTAAATTACTTTTTGAATTATTCAAATCGGACAAACCATTTAAAAGTTATCATGAGTGTAATAATTATCAAAATTGAAATTTAAGAAACAGGCTGAAACGGCCCTCTAACGGCCAAACCCTATATTCAAACCGCGGATAGATAAGCCTTACTACGGGCACAGATTACTATACTCTCTACGGGTTAAAATTTGACATTTGCCCATACAAAATGTGTCAAATTTCAATCCGAAGTAAGCCTATCTATCCGCGGTTTGAATATTGGGTTCCGACATAAGTGACTAATTGGTTTTATCTACAACAGAGAATAGATAGACACGTAAAATTTGGCTAATGGTTCCTGTATATTGTGTAAATGAGTCAGCAGAGCATCAAAGAGTGTATGACGTACCTACATAGGTACATTAAATCACGCCTGTTTCACAGATGGGTAGGTACAGACCACTTCTTTCTTTTCACTTTCAAGAGTGTATGTGATGATGAGAAATCTATTACTTAAGTGTCTAATAATTTAACCGAAACCATGCATCTCTTCTCTAATCTCTTCTCTAAATAGTATAAATTAAAGTCGCTTCGCGTTGTCTCCCTGTTTCTCCGCTAACTCCTTCTAAACCACACAACGGATTATGATACAGTTTTCACTGTCATTTAGGGAATTTATTCTTGATGGTTTATATGTACATTTCATTCTAATTTAGTTTTAATATAGTTGAGAAAACTCAATGTTTTCCTACCACGTCGTCAAAAATCGTTTTTCGGGCCCTTACATAGCTTACGCTGGCTAAACCTTAAGAGATGTGTCAAAATAATGTACTGAAGAATCGTAGTTCTCTAAAAAACTAGAGAAACGTCCTCGATGGCATATGTCTCCTAAGATTGACTCACAGTAACCATTTTTATGTTTATGATTTTATTTTAAAATATTAGTTTATTACCGAAGCTATTCTGTCCGATTCAGTATTTAACCTTATCCAGATAAATACGTTGATTACTTTGGGCATTTAATGTAGATTCATATTGTCCCGTACAATATATTATTTAAATAAATACTTTAGAATTATATGGCAGATTCAAAATTACGCGCAACATAGATTAGAACTCAAAACAAATATGAGTTTCGTTGTCTGCACGTATGAAAGCGGCTCTTTGCAGAGTCGTTGCTCAAAATAGGAAATGGACAGAAGCCCCAAGATAATAGGAGCATTAATCTTCAAAATGAGAACCTTTGCGTTTTAGTCAAATAATTAGTCGACAATGTTTATTCCGAAATTAATAATATTAATTCTAAGACTGTACTAAGGAGAGAGCTATTTTATCACCAACTAATAGTCAAGTAGGTATAGAACACCGTGCTCGACTCTGTAGACACTGTGCTCGACCTGGAAGAGGCTATCCATTTCCCAACGGAATTTATCAATTCCTTACAACCTTTTGGATCGTCCCGCATAAATTGGTTTTGAAAGAACGGTGTCCTTTTATTTCACAACGGAACCTTAATCCACCCAAATAACATCTTTAAAAACGTTGATAATAGAGTGCACAATACTGACCGGATGTGCGGCTGGAAAAGTCGTTTTAATTCCCCGGATTCCATACTTTCCAGTTTAAACGACTGCAATGACAATTTACAAGTTACAAGGTCAAACATTCAAAGTTGCGGGCTTAGACCTGTGGGCCTAATATGGCTGCGTTTATCGCGTGACAAAGTGTGGATAAGGCATCCGTCACCTTCTGACACGTAAATAAGTACGAGAGTGACGACGGATGCTTTATCCACATTTGACGAGCGATATTGACGCAGCCATGCTACTAGGCCTGAGCGTTGAGTGTTTTTCCCATAGAGGCATGTAGCCCTTTCGCGCGTCACTTCCAGGCAAAATTTGTTTGTATTGTGCAATGAGAAGTTTCGCAGATTCTGTGAAAGCTGGCAGTCATGATTTGAATTGAATTTAAAATCTAACGGCATAAAAAACTCAATTTCGCAAAATTGGACGTCTTTCTAAAATCGTCAAGAAATAAAACCTCTATGCATAATGCACCTATCTATAATTTGAAAAGTATATTATTTCAGATGAACTTGGTTTATTTTAACTTATTTTAACCGAAGCGAAGCGAGGGCGGGTCGCTAGTGTTTGATAAATTATCATCATGTTTGTACGCCACATGGCAAAACATATGTTTATGTTTACAAATAAACACTTTGACCTTGACTTTGACTTTGACAACAATGTAACGAAAAGCTTGCCAAGAAATAAAATCATTTTTTTTTTCCCAGCTCTTAGTTACGGGTACGTAGCCGTCGGCTGGACATGGCTGAGGACGTCATGTCCGTTATAGCCTTGGTTGTGATTCTCTTAACAAGCAAAGGTGATCGTTCGCTCGAGTGAAGGTCCAAGCGGCGAGTTTAAGTAGTCCCGACAGAGCGAACAGAACACATTTTAGCGCGTGTATTCAATTTGGCAGCATGACTTCTCGAACGTATAAGGCTCCCTAATTGACAATGCACGCGCTAAAATGTGTTTGGTTCGGTCGGACGGGACTACTTAAACTCGCCGCTTTTATTCGCTCGTCCGTCCGACCGGCCGCCGTTTTTTGAGAGAATAACACACCTGTACGATCCTACTTCCGGAAGAGGCGACGCAGGTTGATCAGATTTGCTACTGCTCTTGACAAGATCTACTTCGTTTAGTTCTTCTTTTTTAGTCTAACTAATCTAGTCTTATGTTTTAGACAAACAATAATTGAAACACATTTATTGCACTTATTTGATACTTAACAGGATTGGCTGAATATGTCACATTATCGAAAAAAAAAAGGTATTTACTTATTCCTTAATAATTACCTAAAATGAGTTTGTACCTACATTTAAACTCAGAAGTCGCTGTACATTTTAGTCCCTTTGTCGCACTAACTGCTAACATAGGTATTTACACTAAATTAGAGGTAAACACGCAGTTTGACTTGTGGAGAAAATAAACAGAGGCCCCCAAACTAGGCGAAGCCTGTATCTTGGGAGACCGAAATGAATTACTAAGTATGGATTTACATGCCGATTTTACTTTGCAAAGTACGAAATTAATTACCTAATCAGTTCTTTTCAATGTAACTAAGATACGTACATATATAATTTAATTGCTGTCACGTATTTTATCAAACTGCAAGCAACTGAGTCGAAATTGGGGTTTGATTAGCTCGATTGTTAAAACTCTCGAGTACAATGGACTTATCATATACAATATATTCTACAATATTTACGATCTTTCTTGAACAGTGTAATAGTCTTTAAGACTTTAAACATAAAACTTCCGTGAAACTCAGACATATTAAGACTCTTTAGAATCCGCTCGACTTTCGGGATAAGATTGGATTTATTGAACTTATACTACCAATTACATTTAGAATTACAGCCCTCTCACTCAGTTGTCTAACCTCTTTCAAACAGAAAATATATTTTAGGAGTAATTTGTAATTGTAACTGTAAACTGAACAAACATTATGGACATGACTTTGCTTATGTATTGTCTGCGATTGCTTTATTTTGTTTATAAAATAGCTGTTTTAGCCAAAAAAGATTCATTGTGAGGTTAGAAAGTTGTTTACTATATAAGACAAGTAATGATGAACAGACCTTATATTTTGTAGTACCTCTATTTATACGTCATACAAAATATTTCAATGAAAGAATACTTATCTTGTTTAATTGAAAGTAGAAGAAATACGAATTTGGCGAATACATGGAATCATAATAGGTAATTAGGTAGTTTATTAAATTTAAAAACGTAGGTATAGTCAACGTCATAAATAAGTGATCTGTCGGAGAAGTAATGCGGTATGATCAACGGGAAATATCAAAATACCGCTGACAATAGTGTACTTAGTGAAAACATATTTTTGAAATTTTGGATTTTACCATAATTTTGTTGCTGATTGTACCAAATTCTAATAAGGTGAAGAAAAGGCTCGGAACAAAATTCTAAAACAGAGACATATTTATCAAAATGCACTTTGATTGATTTACGTACTATTTTACAAAGTATATTTCTTAGCTACTTTAAGTTATTTATGACTAATTCAAGCGTTTGTTGTAATGCGAGAGTGTGTTTGTCCCGACTCACGACTGATCTATTAAACCGACGAGTCTGTGTCAGACTTGTATTGGCACTCATTTAAGTAGGTATAAATCAGTAAATAGAACAATAAATCAAAATTAACAAAAGTAAAAGCCGGACATTTTTCAATCGGCCATCTTCCCTCCCCGAAGGTTACCGGAAGCCGGAAGACCCTACAAAGTTGTTCAATTAAATACTTTACAAGTCACACGTCACGCTAGCAATGTCTCTAATAACCATAACCTATTTTCTTATTAAATGTAAGGATATTTAATTTTGAGAGCATGGCTAGTGGCGTGGCGGCGTTTGTTCGCAAGCATTAAGAAAGGTGCTCAAATGTAAAGTTACGTTTGCGGAGACTAATATGGACCTGGCACGAAGACCTAAAGAGTTATCCAGGTTTTTCCGCGCCCAAACATGGCCGACTGGTTGTGTTTGAGGATGGAACTGGCTGTCCGTACACGACAATAAATAGGTACTTAGATACTCGTATCTGGGTTTACTTTAAGTATAGTCATGTATTGTACATAACGTTGTATTATCTATAGACGTAAAAATCAAAAACGCCATTCCTATAAAAACAATAGCTTAAGGAAAGATGATATTGCCACATGTACGAATAGTGTGTGAATTAGGAATTACAAAATAAGATAATTAAGTAGGGTTAGGATTTAGGTATTTTGGTGACATTTTGGTAGAATAATGAACGATTTCCACCGTCTACAGTTCGTTGTAGTGAGTGCTGTGTACGCGAGAAGCCGAGCAGCAAGCCGCGTGTTCCATGGAAATATGAACTTTGACTACTGTATACACGTATTTACTTCTTTAAGACGCTAACGCACTGACTGACTTCGGGCACGCTCTTACTACGGGGAACGCACCGCAACGCACCGCACCGCCTCCGCTATCGCGTTTGCTGCTTTGAGCACTTTGTAATTGCGCTGCGGTATAACGCTGTCGGTGGAAATCGTGTGTGTGTAATGCTAAGGGATGTAATGTTTTTAAATAAATTATCAAATTGCATTAGAACTAAATAATTTTAATTAATACACGGTCTTATAATACCAACGTCAAACACAATTTAATTGCAATACATCATAACAGCACTTGACACAAAACTACATTACCTCACGAACATAAGAAATATTAATAATAATAAATAACTTGCAATTTACGTTAAATATAATTATTTCGTTGTTTTTTCAATATATGGTTAGAAATAGATCAATAAAAATATATACAATAACGTCTTTACATCAGTCTGTACTTAAAATGCCGCAAATATCCTAACATAGATGTATAATGATACCTACATATGTATGTACTCAGATATTATATCAAAACTTTGGTAAATAGATTTAACACCTTACTATAAGTAGTCACGTTATGTGTAAATTGATGTATTATCAACGTAACAATGATCTTCGCCACACCATAATGAACAATAGCTTAAGAAAAGAGGATATTCACACTTGTACAAATAGTGTGTGAAGTAAGAATTACAAAATAAGAAGCTTAAGTAGGGTTAGGTTAGGATAGGTTAGGTTCGGTTACGTTAGAAACGCACTGGGAGCGAACGCGGCGCGGTGCGGCGCATTTCCATAATAAAAGACTTAAACCGCTTCCGCCACGCTTCAGTCAAGCTTTTTACTACCGGGAACGCGCCACACCTAGGGTTACCAGGCCCAACAATAGAAAAACCGGACACTGATCCATACTTAGCCGGATATTTTGCCCTAAAAGACTATATAACACTGGAAAAAATATATTTGTGTATTTATTACTATTAAATTCAGATTTTTTTATATAATTTTTACATTAGCTCGTGCTTTAAATCAATTATTCAATAATAATAAATGATAATAGTGTTTTCAATCTAAAATTATACGGTACCTAATAATAATTTGGCTGGCTGTTGCAGTCGTGAAAAAACATTTTTGTATGAAAAATAGCCAGAAACAAATTTTTGGCGATTTATAACCAACTTTAAATCATTATAAATCGTAAATGATCATTAAAAATGAAAAATGATGAAAAAAACCTATAGATGATTTTTAAATCCCTATTCAATGATACCCCACTTGTCTTAGGTAGACTTTTTTTTTTGAATTTGCACAATATGGCGTCTTGTTGCCGCCATATTGAATATTGATTACTGTCATATCTTCAGTGACACTCACCAGATTCAGATAAATCGATTGACATTAGAATCATCTAAATCGGACAACGGGTTTAGTTTTTATAGTGCCACAAAGGAACAAACATACATATATAGGCTGTGAAACACATTACCCTCCTCCTTCGGCAGTCGGGTAAAAAGAGTGAGGGTTCCACCAAATAGATCTTTTTTTTAAGTACTTACAGTTTTTTTCTCCTAGTCCTCAGTTACAAAATAATTAATTTATTTATTTAACACAAAACAAAAAAAAACAGATAGTTATTAATTAAAATGGTCATGTATATTTTATTGCCCTTGCTTCGATCGTTTATTCGTTCTTAATTAAAGTATTGGTTTTAATAACACTTGTTATTGCCAGGTAATTATTTAATATTTAAATCAAATCGCTAGTTAGGTAATTATGTGGTGCAAGTAACTAAAATATATTTGTTAAGTAAAGTAAAGTTAATAATTAAAGTATTACCATTTATTATACGAAATAACTGCACGTACTAAGATAAAAGAAAAGATAAAAAAAATAAGTTAAATATAATATAAATATTGTAGAGTAATAAAATAATTAAATTATTAATATTTCACAAAATCGGACACTAATAATAAATAATATTACTTTAGGGCCAGGAGGAAATTGAACCTTTAAAAGCCCGTTAAAGTAAGATATTTTTTTCTCATAATTTAAATAGTTAATATTATTAGGAATTGTATTGTTAGTAATTATTTGTACATATTACAACAAATGCATTGCAACATGTACGGGCCCGCCTTTTTAACCAACTTCAAAAAAGGAGTTTTATACGTTCCACTGTATGTTTTTTTAAAAGGTATTTTCACCGACAACTCCGTCATTTGTGGACCGATTTAAAAAAATCTTTTTTGGTTTGATAGAGTATACTTCCGAGGTGGTCCCATTGTTATCAAATCTGAATCTGATGAGGGGATCAGTGAGGGAACTCCTCAAATATTGTAGGCAAACATATAGCGATTTAAGTATTTTTAGTAACAAGTCTAGAAAGTAGTAGTCTAGTATTCAGAAAGTATCACTTGGTGAAGTGGAACTGATGATGAAGACCACAGATGGCCACCGGAACTCCTCAACGGTACCTATTTCAAGGCGATAAGATATCTCGATTAAGATAGTTGAGCGACTAAGACGAAGAATATTTTACTTGTTGAAATATAACAATGATTTTCCCGCGGCGGTTCTTGAGGCGCGCTTTTTTCTTCCCCGAAAATTAAATTAAAATTAAGGATAAAATATCTCAAACTTAATTCCTGGGAAAAAAAAAAGCCATTTAAAAAAAAAAAAAAAACAAAACTCCGTAGGATAAGTGGTAGGTAATAGGGTCAGTCCAACTGAAGCCGGAATTATTTAACATTATTAGATGTAGTCATTATTAAGTAAATATAAGGAAAAAGGTGAACTTTACCTTGTTTAAAGTTATTAATTTGTGTAAAAAAACGTGCATTTTGGGGTTATAATAAACACACTCTCAAATTTATAATATTAATTTGGGTTAGTATAATAGACATTTCAAACAAACGTAAAGGTTATACGTATAGGTTTGTACACAATATACAATATTGAATAAATATTTTTGAAACCTTTTGATATATAGGTACCTATTTTTACCCTTGGCTGTACAAATTTTCAAAAAAAACTTCATTAGCTACGCTTCTAGCAAAAATAAATAGTATGATTTATCTATAATTTTAATTAATTATTATTGAATTATTATGTCATAAAACATATGTCTGCATACTTTTATTACCTATCTTACAAAGTTGATTGTGATAAAATAAATCATTAGCTTTACTACTTTTGTTAAAATTTTAATTTTACTCTATAGTATTTAAGAAAAAAAGATTATCTTTTATTTGTGTGGGAATTAAGCGGTCATTGGCCACTTATTATTTGTTATAATTATCATTCATTAGTCTTACTTATTAATTTGCTTTTTTAAATATTCTTAATGTTTGTCGCGTTATTAATGGATGTCTGGGGAAAAGTGTAATCAATTCCGAAACAATAAATGAATGTCTAATTCTCATCACCGATATTTTATTACTGTACATACCTGGAGCATTTGCTCTAGTTGTGGTGACGTGGGGGAGAATAAGAAGATGTCGTCAGCAAAACGAAGATTTGTCAGCCTTCACTCACCAAAGTCGATGGCCTTTGTCTCCCACTTCATCATCATTATGACTATTATGAGATTTATGAGAATTAGATTAAGAGCTATTTTTCTCTGCCAGCTTTTTCACGAGAGCTTTAGTTGACTAAAAATCTCTTGTACGGAACGGGTAAACAACTTTGGAGATGGTAGGTTGCAAGGATGCGCGTGAAAAAAATAATATAAAAAATTACGAAATGTTATGAGTTTATAATAGAACAATGATAATAATAGTGCCATTCAAATTGGTGATGTAAAATGAACCCTGGGCCCTTATTATGGTCGCCTTTATCGCGGTGGATAAAGCTTCCGTCACTCTCGCACTAACATACTGGTCAGAAAGTGACAGATGTTTTATCTACGCTTATCTACGTCGATAAACACGACCATAATCGGCCCGCTGGACCTATTTAATTGTGTATCCCGGAGATGCGCCAGACACTGATCTGCCGGCAGAGCTCAGGGTCACAGGTTCCATTCTGGATTCGTTTCATTGTCGCTGTTTATTTCGCGTAACGTTTTATTCGACTTTAATGGGCACTTAATTCGCTTTAACGGTTAACGTCTGGTGTGATTTCAGTTCGTTGTTTTTGTTTGGCCATTTATATTTAGAACCTACACAAAGGTGTTAGATATTGTCTAACTAATTACGTAATTTGAACAATAGCCTTATGCAGGGTGTTCTAGAACTTGACGTAAATATTTATTTATTTATTTATTTATTAAAAAGATACACTAATAGTATTTACACAATTAAGATATAAAAAACATTCCTATAATATTACAAGCCTGTGTGCAATACCGGGGCAAGTGTACACAGCACTCTTACAAGTTATCGCTTTTAAAATAACGCTGAAGGTAACTTGTAGCCCGCACAACTCAACAATAAACAATGAAATAACATTAACATAGGTAAGTAACAAAAATTATTCGATAGCTCTCAACTTATTCCTGAAGACCTGCAGCGAATCGCCGAAGATTCTACATCATTCGCACTTGTTGGTAACTCGTTGTAGGTCCTCATAAACCGATTCAGTGGAGAGAACTTGCCAAGATTGGTGGTATTAAGGGATAAAGCCCCTTCTATACCGGACCACAATATAATTTTAACTTTATAATATGTTAGCTACCTTCTAGCTATGTTTAGCCAATGGGAGACAAAGGTGTACATCAAGGTAGCGTTCTTTGTCAGTATCATTATAACCTTAATAACTTCTAAACTGATTGACATCAACCGTTGGTTTCTTAACTCGATTAACGTTCCGACCCTATAAGAGCCGACTGGCATCTTCAGAAATTATCGCAAGAGACCTGACGGAATTTCTTTGGTTCCGTGGGATATGGGGCGGGTGCTAGTCTGGGAGATCCTATCTGTGTGCACACGCTAGCCCCGTCCATCTCCACCAACCCTCCTATTGCTTTATTTTGTCCTTCCCCTCTGTGTATATTATGTGTATTCTTAGCGAAGCAAGAGTGTGGCAAAACGAAGCAATAGAGATATTTTATATCGAGCTGTCTCACATATCGCACCTTTAGAATTATAGTGACCTAATTCAACATTTCAGCTGTCGACTTTGAGACATATTTTTTTAGGAAATGGACAGTTACTAAGGATGTAGCGATACATAATTTCTCCGCGGACGGAGTCGTGGGACTCGCGGGCAATTCCCATTAGTCTATTATAGGTACCTTTGTCCACGACTGTCCCACTGGGTTGTAGACAGATATGTCAAATGATGTTGTGTTGTTCTCCTAGTCATTATTTTTAGTTATATGTATTTGACGTAATGTTTTTAATTTTTACATTTGTAATGTTTTTAATTTTTACGTTTGGATGTTTATAATTTTTACATTTGTAATGTTTTATTTGTGCTAGTACTAATAATTTATATGTGTTGCTTTATTACCTTGTAATGTAACTTACTTTTAAGTATGATTGTATTTTGTTTCAAAAAAATAACCTTCTGCTGGAGTTTCTTGCGGCGCTTCTTCTCCACAATGATGGTCTTGTCCGAAGCGCTAGTATACTCACTCTATTTTACCGACGTGTAAAAGAGCCCGTATGTGGCCAATTTACTGAATAAATATTTTGATTTTGATTTTGATCTTGTTTAAGACGGACTTTTAGGGCAACTGGGTCCACGACGGAGACCGCCGTGAAGATGAAGCACTCGAATTACTCTGCCTTGAAGGCGACATACGATTTTGTCGTCGCGGTGGATACATCAGGACCTTGGGGTTAAGAAACGAAGGAGCTTTTTAAGGAGTTAGGCCGTCGTCTGCGGGGAGGAGGGATCCTAGTTCTCCATTGCAATCCAGCGGGGCAATGCAGTCGGTGTAATGGGAACGTTTGAGCCAGCGCAGCGACGATGCAGGGTTAAGGCTCAGCCACACCGGTTGCGTGACGTGCACGTGCACGTGCGCGTTCGCTTTCCACTGCGTTGTATAGTATGAATTCTCATGACGACATGTCACTATACAACGCAGTGGAAAGCGAACGCGCACGTGCACGTGTACGTCACGCAACCGGTGTGGCTCGGCCTTTAGGGTTAATAAGGATAAGTTTGTCTTGTCGAATTTGTTTTGTTAGTGTTAAGAGAATTTGACGATTTTGCTGCTTATGTAAAAAGAGATGGAATGATCATTCGTATGTAAAAAGTCTTGATGAAGCCTGTTGATGAAATAATATGTTATTTTTCATCTCACTAGCTAGGAAAGCCCTTTTTGTTTGTTTGATATCTATTGAGAAAATCGTTTTTATCCACATGTGAAGAAAGAATTTTGACGTTTGAAGGCAGCTTAAGTGATATTTGACAGCTAACAAAACGTAAAACGTTAAAAGTGCTGAATTTTTGACATCACTATTAATGAATTGCATCGAGTAAAAAACACTAAATACAGTCTTACAACTTTATTTTAATTCATAAATATCAGCATTCAACATACCTTCATTCTTGTTGTAAAAACGGATAAAATGTTCTGACAGTCCAAGTAAGTCTATGTGCGAACAAAACGCATCCGAAATAATAAAAAAAAACTTAAGTCAAAACTTTTCAATTAAGTCGTCAACGTAAATATTCGCATGTTTTCCTAGTTTGTTTTGTTATTAAAAAATTGTGATTTGAGTGACGAAGACGTATTAACACCTGTGGAATTACGGGGAACCGTGCAAAATGCGGAATTGATCTTTTTTCTTATTTTCCTCGCTGTAGTGAGGAGAAAAGTTTTGTGTTATACACGGGTGAAAAGTTATTTTAAGTCTCGTGTGTTGAAACACTCGCTACGCTTAGGATTCTATTTTTCAATCAATCATAGAATCCTTTCATTAGCTCGTGTTTCAAATGAACACTCGCAGGTAAAATACATTTCCCCCCTTGTATAACAAATAACTATTGTTATTTTCCGATGAGAACTGAAACAAGAGTGTAAGATCTAAGATTTTATTGACAATAAGATAAAATATACAATTAAACAAAATATTCATACATAAGCAATAGTAGAAAATAAAAAGATTGTAAGGAAATGCAGTTTAAAAAAGACCAAATGTATTTGAATTGCTGGAGGCAGTCCTGTCTTGTTAGTTGCCACACTGGTATGAAGGTTATTAAAAATATTTATTTTGCTCCATAGATCACATCTACTGTAAAGTTTACCTATATTAGCAAATACTGGCATCTTCTTTTGCCCGAAGAGCAATCTGGCCAGAAATACGAGCCCCGCGCTTACGGGTCCCATAAATATGTAAGTAGAGTATCATTTATTGCTCAATACCGAATCGAGATGCACTCACGAAGAGCATTCCATTGCAACGACAATAAAAGACGTTTATTGGTTGGTCTACACGATCAATAAACGTGTGCAGACGCAACTTTCTGAGAACTGTTGCTTATACTGATAGACTGAGTCACAGTTTAAAGAAAGCTAGTAAAGAAGACAAACAGACAAATGTATCATTCACTAAACGTTATATGTTATGTTTAATTTATGGTAATTAAAAAAAAAACTGAAAATCTTGGTCCCCTTACTTTAAACCCAAAGTTTAGTATGTATGTATTTAATTAATAGTAGATTGTACAACGAGGATCTAAAATAAGCCATACTTAGTACCACGAGATGGTTATTAAATTCTTCTAATATGGGTTTTAGACCCGAGTAATACATTCTACTTTTCACTTCGATTGCGAGAAAATAAACCATTACCTATACAAAGGTAAAAAATTAGCAAAGATAGCACCACATATTCTACGGCGAAAATATTGTTTTAAATTGGCGGCATGTTTTTTTTAAAATTACTTTAACACAGATACAAAATATAGACACCGCGAATAAACGCCACTGACCGTGTGAGTATTTAGCGCTTCAAAGCGTTGCACAATCGATTTAATCATATTTTAACGATTGTAAAATAGGGACTAAAAAACACCTACAGCCTTACTTATAAACATTCATTAAACTATAGTAATTCTATCCTTATGTCAGGAATAGTTATACTCGGCGTAAGCTGATAATAACGAAAAAATATCTTTTAACTTATAAACGCGGTATATCATTGGCATAACTATTCCACACTTAAGTCAGATGCACGTAGCGGCAACGTTGCATTTCATAGACAAACATGAGGAAAAAAAACAAAAAACAAAAAATTGTCTGTGATTCGCTAATGGCAAGCACACTTTGAGTTTGACTTTTCATTCGGATTCTTGGAAGTTATATTAACATAATACTGTGATTTATATTTGAAAAATAAACGATTTGCAAAATGGCAAGTAAGAGAGAACGCAGTACAAACTGGGAAAAAGAAGAGAAGGTACTTTTTTATCAATTATACACATATAATTACGACTATTACGAGTAATCAACACTTGTGTATTGTTGATACAACTTTACGGTACTTATGTAGTTGTTATTTAACTGTATTTTTTTATTTCAGCAACTTCTAAAGCAAATAATGAAGCCTAATTTAAATGTTATTGAAAACAAGGATTTAACTACGAACACGAATACGGCTAAACTAAAAGCATGGGCTGAAATTACTGAGAAGTTAGTTACTACCCTTTATAAAGTTTGATATGAATTTGTATAAAATCAACCTAATTATGTTTTCAGATTTAATGTCTTGAACCCAAAAAAAAGAGATAAAAAACAAATAGTAAACCAGTGGAAAACGATGAAGTTAAACGCAAAAAAAGAAGTATCGAAATATAGGAGGGAAATTACAAAAACTGGTGGTGGACCGCGACCACCATCTCCCTCTCTAGATGTGATGGAGTTGGTTGATTTATTACCGGCAGAGTTTGAAATAGACCACAATGAATTTGACTGTGATGGTGTTAAGGTTAATCTATGACATCCATAATTAATTTCCTTATGTATTCCATACAAATCCAATAATCCGGCAGTTCCAGCAATGCAGTACCTATCAGCAAAAAAAATTGGGTGCCGGATTACCGAGCATAAACTGTATGTAATGTATAATTTGCAGTAAGATTAATGCAGCATTGTTTGTTTTAGGAAAACCATGATACAATACTTACTATGGAGCTAGAGAAAAAAGTTGATGAAACTCCTGTGGTATGTATGTTAATTTTTCTGTGCAACTGGTTTGTCTTTTATGTTAAATGAAGGTTACATGTTAATTATGGCAATTCTAATCAAACTTTGATTTGGGCCAAAATGATTAATTAAAACAGTATGGTTGTGAAAATTAATTTATGTCCCACAGAATTATAAAATATCAGGGTGGTTATTTCAAATATTTTTTTCAGTATATCAATTCATGGGTTATTATGTCATTTTCTGATCATTATGGTCGACTGGCAGTCTGTACTGATGAAATACTAAGCATGTTACCTCGTTTAATTTTTGCATTAGCTTTCTTGTGTGTGAATAATCTATTTAAGTAATATAATGTTTTGATTTCAGTATATCCCATGTTTAGAAGAAATGGATTTAGAGAATAATGAAAATGTTGATAAGGTAAAGTTCAATCAATAGCATGTTTTTCATATGTGTATTTTTGTATATTGATAATTTGACTAAATATTTACAATTACTTTTTCTAGAATATTGAAGCAGCTTCTGATCTTGACCTGGGGACATATTGCGCACCACTACTTATTACACCAAAGAAAGTGAAAAAAAAACCTGTAAGTTAAATCAAGTCGCTTTATTAAATATTAACACCCGTATTTATAGACAATCAAAGTAATTACTTGAGTAAAAGTAATGACTTGAGGTACGAATTTTATATGACTTTTGACATTACTATTACTCAAGAAATTACTTTTCTTGTCTATAAATACGGGTGTAACTAGATAATTGCTTAGTTTCAGGGATCTTTTTAATGATTATTTTATTTATTTGTCACAGATTCCAAGAAAAAAAGATTTTAATTTTGCGGAGAAGTCCTATGCTGATATGCATCACTTTAGAGTGTTGGAGAGTGAGCGGCAGCAAAAGGAACACGAGCTCAGAATGAAACATATGACGGATATACACATTCAAGTTTTAACAAATTTAAAATTACAGCAAGAAATTCTTGGTAATAGTTTGGCATCAAAATAAATAAACTATTGTAAACATTTAGAAACAGGTTTTATTTAGTACTAATAGTAACAACCTTAAAAATTCTCCTCTATAAATATAGCCCTAACTGCAGCCCCCCGCAATGTGTTTTGCTGTGAAGGAACCACAGATGGTTGAGGCAAAGCATGTTCATTGTTATCATCAACCGTGAATTCTTGTTCCTTTAATTCAATGGCTATGTTGTGTAAAACTGCCAAAGCCACAATATACATTTTGGTGTTTTCCAGAGATGTTCGGAGCCCTGTGAGTAAACACCGAAATCGGTTTTTCCACACACCAAAACATCTCTCTATACAATTACGAGTTCTAATTTGAGCGTAGTTGTATGAACCCTCTTTTCGAGTTAGTGGCCTCAATATTGGAGTAAATAAATAAGTTGTGCATGCATAGCCAGAGTCCCCTAATAATCTCCCATGAAATTGTCCTTCCTCAAACCGTTGCTTTATGCCGCTTTCATTGAAAATCCGGGAATCATGGGTGCTGCCACGCCAATGAGCAACAATGTTCATAATTTTCAATTGGCTATTGCAAATTGCCTAAAGAAGAAAGAGGTTATTTATTACAATAAATATAATAATAGCTGTATGATAAATATGGCTGTCAAATTTATTAGCTACATGTACCTGAACATTCAAGGAACTATAGCCTTTTCGATTTATGTAGAATTGACCGCTAGGTCCTTGTACTTTAGGCACTCTAACGTGAGTACAGTCAATAGCACCAATTACTCTTTTAAATCCAGCTAAACCTTCAAATTGCTGCATAATATTCAACTGTTCATTTAAAGAAGAGGGCATTTTGATATAATCAAATCTTTTATTCAATATTGCCCTTGCTACTCGTCTGCATACTCTAGTGACAGACTGTTGAGATAAACCATGAATATCTGCCGCATCATCTTGGACCTAAAATAAATTTATAGATTAATTATCTCATTAAGTATGCCACTATGAATGTACATATCACAGATAATCAAACTGCATTGTATCTTACTTGGTTGCGGCCCCAGTATCTCAGAGCTATCAATATCTGTAGTTTAGGTGATAAGCCACCGCCACGTCTGTCCGTAGCTAAATCACTGCCAAATAATCGTTCTAGAAATAAGACGCCGTCTTTGGAAAAACGATATTTTATACGAAAGTCTTCGTCATTGTACAAATGGAAAGGATCTTTTCTCGTTTTATATATTTTCAATTTTCTTCTAAACAGCTGCGTTTGATTGATTACATTATTAATTTCTTCAACTTCTTGTATTGCTCTAAACGCCATTTCACATTATTATAAGGTTGCAGACACGCCAGACACTCAATTAAAATGCTTTAAAATTATCCACAGTTTGCGGTAAATATCAACAATACACACCATTTGACAGATATACGTCAAACTTCAAACGTCATATTAGGTATACCAGGCTTAAACTAGGGTGCTGGGTGGAATAGCGGTGTAATAACTTTTGTTAGAATATTACACCCAGGTTATGCCGAGTATAAATTACACCAAGTTTATAAGTTGACATTTTGCTTATTCTCTAGTTATTCTCGCTATAAATTTTATACTACGTTTATAAGTAAGGCAGCTAATGTTTTGAGAAATTAATTCTGTTCCCTGATTGGTCGATTTTAATATAGCTGTATTCTGGTTGGTTCATACCAAATACAAAGTTTTTTTTTAAAGAGTTAATATAGTTAAAGAGTATGCGTACCAAAAAGAACCTAACGTTCCGATTGACAGTCGATGTGTATTGTGATAGGTTGATTTAATTTCGTGAAGTATTTTGGTTGGTGGATTTAATATGGTGAAGTATTTTGATTGGCCCTGCATCTGATATTTTTACAGGACTGCCGAAGGAGGAGAGTAATGTTTTTTACGCAGGAAACATATCGAAGTCGGTGGTAAGACTCTTTTCGTTTTGTGTGCAGTCAAGTGTAAAAATAAATATCCGCACAAAGGTGAAAAAATATGTACGCATAGACCTTATTGCCATAGTATTAAAGTCTGTGTACATATTTTTGAGGGTATCCGGCCTTTTGGCAGAAATACGTTTGGCCGAATGTATCGTTTTCCAACTGCTTCATTTGCCAACCCGCTTTTTTTTCTGTAGCTGTAAATATTTCAGGATTTCTTTCACTACGATCATGTAGAACCCTATATGTTAGGTTAGGTTAGTTTTATAAAAAATATGAAATAGGTATTTAGATTCACATAAATAAAAGCGGGTTGGCAAATGAAACGGTTGGGAAAAGATACCTACATTCGGCCAAACATATTTCTGCCAAAAGGCAGAGAACCATTTTTGAGACTAGGGTGTACCTATACATATTTATGCCCTTGACTGTAGGTACCTATTTGCACAGGTAAATTTTCATGAACTTTTAAGTAGATAGGTTTTTAAAGATCGTTTAATTAAAATATTTTATTGCGGTTTAAAAAATTTAATATTCTTTGGTGATACACTACAGACCATACCTGTACATACAGACCATACCTGTACTACCTACACTACAATGTCGCTGTCCTAGACGCAGGAACGTTAATCGTTGAGTAATTCTCCTGGTAGGTACTTCACCATCGTTCCACTTTACCACATGCATTATGATGAGTGAACCTAGCTTTGATAATCTAAACTTTCCCTTAAACTTAGTTTTTAACTTTTAAGTCTGTAAGCGCAATTCTGAAATAGAATCTCTTATTTTAAAAAGTGACTCCATCACTATGAATACTCTTGACTTACGTTAAAAAAAATATTGGGTTTCAAAATATTCGGATTCACTCTTACTGTGATACGCATAAAATTGATAGCACCATGCTCGCGTTGCTGGACCTGCACACTTCTTTATATTGCCGTTGTTTACACGAGGCGAATAACCTGCGCAAGTGCCTCAATATATTGTGTAAAGCACCATTATAATACCAGCCTACATCCTCGCTGAAGTTTGGCTAAGCAGACTTTCCATCCCTCTCAGCATTACAATAAATTTGAAAAGGACGGCATGTCTGCCTTGCCCAACTGCGGCGAGAGTGTGGACTGGAATTATGGGCGCATTGCGGGCGTGAATCGCGTTGAGAATCGCGCGTGAACTCTTCTTGACTCCATATTCGCAGTATTCATAATTGTGTTCACAGTAGGTATAGTTCGCGAGCTCGACGATATAATTATGCCTACATTAAAAGTAAAAATAAATTAAATGGAGGAAACGAAGGTGGTGGATGACGAGTATTCATCGTAATAGAACAAGGATTGTAATATTTTGTTGAGTATAGGGCTTGTTTTATAAAACTAACGCGCGAACGTGGATTCTTTCGCAGGCTCTTTAACACGGCCCGGCCCAAAAACCCGACAAAAAGTGGTTCACGCGTTCGCGCGCGAATGTAGTGCTCATTAGAATAAAACACTACATACGCAAAAGCAAACACTTACAGAGTATTAATGGTACGGCCGGTTACCCAGAAAAAATTTCTTCATGGGAAAAAAGCGGCCAAGTGCGAGTCGGACTCGCCCATGAAGGGTTCCGTGAAAGGTAAAATGCGGTTTACGATTTATAACGTATTAAAAAAAAACTAATTATTAGATCTCGTTCAAACCAATTTTCGGTGGAAGTTTGCATGGTAATGTACATCATATATTATTTTTACATTTATCATTCCCTTATTTTAGAAGTTACGGGGGGGGGGACACACATTTTTCCACTTTGGAAGCGTCTCTCGCGCAAACTATTCAGTTTAGAAAAAAATTATAATAGAAACCTCAATATCATTTTTGAATACCTATCCATAGATACCCCACACGTATGAGTTTGATGAAAAAAAAATTTTTGAGTTTCAGTTCTAAGTATGGGGAACCCCAAAAATTTATTGTTTTTTTTCTATTTTTGTATGAAAATCTTAATGCGGTTCACCGAATACATCTACTTACCAAGTTTCCACAGTATAGCTCTTATAGTTACGGAATAAAGTGGCTGTGACATACGGACGGACAGACGGACAGACATGACGAATCTATAAGGGTTCCGTTTTTTGCCATTTGGCTACGGAACCCTAAAAAGCGTAGGACACGCCATAGGCAGCCTACGGGGCTTTGGCCCTCCACAAGTTATATATTTTTTTTCGAAATGCAAAGCGCATACTTTCAGATTATCCAGGTTTGCAATATTTTTTGATCGTAAATTGCCAGCGTGTGGCGTCAGAAGGTCTAACCAGATCCGTTTTAAATCAGGGTTCCGTGGGAACCTGAATAAGCTTTCGCTATCCGCGGTAGAGTTGCAGACTTGAATTATAGGTACATTTATTATAAGGCATGTTTTAGCCAAACCGGGTCAAAATTTGAAATTGTTGAATTGTAATGGTAATGGGAAGTGGAAAATATAAATTCAATTCAATTTTCGTAGGTTATGGCTATACAATAACAGTACCAATTTTTTGGCATTCACTGTCAAACGCCAAGTTACTTCTTTTCTTTTTCACTTGAAATTATTGAATGAATGTAAAAATTACCTACAGATTAAGCAAAATTATCGAGTAAGCTATTCACGCTTCGTAACATCAGTCAATCAAGTGACCTGTATAGGATACCTTATGAACTTGGGCTCATTATTCACAATCAGTTTACAAATCAGTAAAGTAGAAGAGTGAATGAGATAGATTCCGACCCGTGATCACAGCACAGTACTGCAACATTACGGACGCCGGTGGTGTAGTAACTTTTCTTTTCAAAGCTAAGCTTAAAAAGTTAAAATAAAAACTTACCACTTAAATTATAAATTTTAATGAACTCGTACAAAAAGTATTGTTCACAATAATGTCATAATCAAGCTTTTTAATCTCGTACCTTACTTAGGCCACTGAGCAAGCTTCGTGGCCTAAACACGGTACTCGACTAAAAAGCTCTCTATTATAACACGATTGTGAAAACTACTATTTAGCGCTCTATTATTATTAAAAGCAAGTTTAAAAAACACTATTAAACGGCGCTCGCGTTAATTTAATTTTCTCGGAAAGACTTTTTAGTTAATAGCAATTACACTGTATCGTGTTTTATTGCAAAAGCACACTATAAGTGCATAACTAGCGGACCCGGCAGACATGTCGTCCTACCCGGAAAAGCAGTGCCAGATTAAATATGATATTTTAAATTTAGCATTAATATTTTTTATTTTTGCGATTCCATAATTACTTCTAACGATCGAGTCATCATTTTTTGATATCTCACTGTTTACTATGGTACCTAAGTCTAAATTATTAAATTCGGTTATTATTATTATTATTTTACATATTTATTTAATTTTCTGTACATTAGGTTTTTTATAACAAATATTCAAATATAAAAGTAAAATAACAATACTAATACAAAAAAATAGACATTATAAAAAACCTAACCTACGAGTGCCGCCGGCAGCGGGGCAAGGCTCAAGCTACCGGTGGTTAGGGCTGCAGAGAGAGGAACCTCCTCACAATACGTGCCGTATCGAGGAGTACTGCCTTCTGTATCTGGCCCTTGATCCAGCCATCTAGCGAGAGTCTCTTGAGGTGTTGGTCGAGACTCTTCGCTATAAGACCGTTTGCCGAAACAACTATCGGGACAATGATCGTTGAGTCAACATCAAACATGGCGGTCACCTCGTGAGCCAAGTCAAGGTACTTGCTGAATTTGTCCTTCTCGGCCTTCACAAGGTTCTCGCCATGCGGGATGGTGATGTCGACGAGCACTGCCCGGCGTTGAGATCGATCTGTCAACACGATATCAGGCTTATTGGCAACAATAGTCCTGTCCGTGATGACAGATCGATCCCAATAGAGCGTAGCACGACCATTTTCGAGAACTGGCGCCGGTGCGTACTTATAGTACGGCACTTCAGACTCTACAAGACCATATTGAAGAGCAAGTTGCTGATGGATGATCCTGGCTACGAGGTTATGTCTGTGCAAGTACTCGCCGTTGGCCAAATGCGAACAACCGGAAATTATATGTCTGACGGACTCGCCGGGGCAACGGCATGCTCGACAAATGTCAACCGTGTCATCCCTCAGAATATATTTCCGGTAATTGTTCGTCATTATGACCTCGTCAGCAATTGCACAGACAAAACCTTCGGTTTCCCCAAAGAGGTCACCAAATCGTAGCCAGTTCACAGATGCTAAAAAGTCTACGTCGGGCCTTGTTAGGGCCCGGTAGAAGCGTCCGTGTAGCTCCTTGCTCTTCCATACGTTCTTGCGGTCTTCAGTGCTCAACACGGTTGGTTTGCGCCAGTTCTCGTTTGCCAAGGAAAGAGGCGTGAGGCTCTTGTCTACTGCAACCACATCACGATGCATCCCACACTCATTGCTAAGGAAATAATCCCTGAGATTGCACACCTCGCGGTTGTGGAGATTCTTAGCATTTAACATGCCTCGGCCTCCACATTTCCTCGGGATGTACAATCTCATAACAGATGAGCGTGGGTGCAACATGCGATGTGATTTAAGCAGTAGACGGACCCTCCTATCCAGGGCGTCCAGCTCAGTCTGAGTCCACCTTAGTATGCCAAAGGATTATGTGAGCAGCGGCATCACCCAGCCATTGAAGGCGCGCACCTTATTGCCACCCGACAAAAGACTATTAAGAACTTTTGTCAAGCGGCAGAAGAAGCGTTCCTTCACTGACTGCTTGACATCGCCGTCCACAATACCCAAAGACTGTGACATACCAAGATATTTGTAGGTTTCAACTTCGGAGAGAGATCTGAGAGTCATTGTCTCAGAAAGCTGCAAATTCGACGAATTTACAACTTTCCCTCGTTGAACATGCATGACCGCACACTTATCTACACCGAATTCCATCTTGATCGCATTACTGAACTCTTGTGTGATTTTCAATAATGCGATAAGATCTTGGCGCTTCGATGCAAACAGTTTGAGGTCATCCATGAACAATAAGTGAGAAATGACTTCAGCTTCTCTGCTAAGTCGATAGCCAAGCCCAGAATCCGTCAGCATAGAGCTGAGGGGATTCAAGGCTAGGCAAAACCACAAAGGACTTAGACTGTCACCCTGGAAGATGCCTCTTTCAATCTTTATCAAGCTAGGCGAATCAGAGGGGACATCTCGAGCACCTGGTTGACGAAGGACTGTGACCCACTGCCTCATACACACACCTAAAAAGGACCTCAAAGTTGCATCAACTTTATACAACTCTAAGATCCTTTCGAGCCATGAGTGAGGCACCGAATCATAAGCCTTCTTGTAGTCAATCCAAGCAGCCGAAAGGGCCGCCTTGCTTCGTCTGACTTGCTGGCAAATGGCCATGTCTATGAGGAGGAGCTCCTTAGTACCGCAGGACCCAACCTTACATCCATTTTGAGCAGTGGCCAAAACACTATTTGCAATAAAATGTGCATTTAATTTTGTGCTCAAAATGGATGTAAGGAGCTTGTAGATGGTAGGCAAGCATGTAATGGGTCGGTAGTTTCTTGGTTCCGCGGTACTACCAGACTTGTGGAGCAGGAAGGTGACACCAGTTGTTAATAAAGGTGGCAAGGAACCGAGCTCAAGGGAATTTTGGAATTGCGTTGCTAAACATTCATGTGAGGCTTTGAATGGAATTGGTTCAATAGCCTCACACGAGTGTTCAACAGCACGCATCCAGTCTCCTTCTGTGTGCACGACAGGCATCGACCAGATGCTGCGCCAGAAATTAATCATAGCAGCAGGATCCGGTAGGTGTCCGTCGCTCACACCTTGATCGGTTCCTTCCCACTTTCGGTACACCTTCCTCTGATCGCTTTGGAAGAGGCGATTTTGCTGGTATCTGTCCACACGCTCTCTATAGCGACGAATACGGCTTGCCCACGCGTAAACCTTCTGCTTCAGGAAGTCGATACGTTCCGTGACACAAGCCATATAATGCTGGGACCTTATTCCGGTCCCAGCAAAGGCTTGGTTCACGAAACGCATGACACGGGGGCGTTCATTACCCCCCCTGAAGCAGATTAGATTTGCTATGAGAGTCCTAAACTTATCGATACGCCGCTCAATTCGCACTTGCCAAGCGGGGACAGACCCGCGAGCGCGCGGAGCTCGGTCGGTGTCCGGAAACTTGACTCGAGCTACGCGGCACGCAGCTATGGCCCCGCAGTACAAAATTGAGTGGGTATCGATAATATCCTCACTGGCTTGTAAATATGACGCCAGCAAGGCATTTGGGGCTCCCATAAGCGCTAAATTTCGTTTACAGGCAGGCAAGCGTGGTAAACGAGGCCTAGAATTGGGTGTGGACCGATACTGCGCGATCGCGTCTTCCAAAGCCCTCCTCAATTGCTCATTTACCTGGCTATGGCTTATATTCGAACAATCCTCAGCGTCGATAACGGGATCATCCTGCGCTGATATCAGTGCGTGTTGGGCGACTGGCATCAAAGCCGATAACGCAGCAGGAGGGTCCCGTGACGAAGCGGAGGTTGTACGAATAGGTAGCGATTCCAGGCGTAGCCGATCAAGTACAGACTGATCCAGCCGCCGAAGCCGCTGAATGGCCCGCACTTGATCCGATAATCGTTGGGCAGTTACGGTAATGGCCGGTTCAAAGGTCTGAAACAGAAGCAGCATCCGATCACGGTACGCAGTGAGGTTAGTTCCTCCCTCTGTAGCCCCGTAATACGCTCGCATACAATTTTCATTATTTGTTTGTGACCATCGCATGCGGCGCACTAAACCACCGGTAGCGGGAGCCGTGCGCGGAGCAGGATGCCCCACAGGCCCCAAGCGTGCCGGCAGCGGTGGTCGCCCGCGTCGCGCAGGTGGTCGCGGCGGCGGGGACGGCGGCCCACGCTCGTCGCTCGACTCGCTGGTGTCGGGCGCAGTGGCGAACTCATCACCCGACGACGATGGCGAGGAGCTAGACGAGGCGGGCAAGGGTGGAGGGCGTGCGTCTGCTGTGGAATCCGCTTGAATCCGCCTTCGTAATCTCGTTAGCATTCAATTCGTTTTATGTTGATTTTGACGTGTAGTGTCATTGATGTTACTAGAAACAATGTCATTTATCTATGTGAATAGGTTCCTACATTACAACTTAACTTATTTATGTTGAAATAGACACTATTAATGTTATTTATCACAAATAAAATCAACAGCAGCGCTACCTACCGGGTCCAATTGTATTTCCAAACCATCCAGGAACCCATTGAAATATACCTACACACAAAATTTTATCCAAATCGGTCCAGCCGTTTAGGAGGAGTTAGGTGATTGGTAACATACCGACAGCAGCGCCACCTACCGGGTTCAATTGTGTTTTCAAATCATCCAGGAACCCATTACAAAGCTTTTATTTTTCTTGCCCTGTTTATTATTTGTTTGTTTGTGTCGAATGTTGAAAGTCAATTTTGACCCAGTTCCCGTCAATGGAATGAACTGAACTTTGGAATACATGTGCAAACCTGATGACAATGCAATATGGTACCATCGAGGTGATCTGATGATGGTGCCGGAAGGTGGCGACGTGATCTTTGCTGTACTTAATATTTACCCGCCGAGATGCGGCTCGTTAGTTACGTCTTGATAACCAGATGATGTCTGAGCGGAAAAAAGTATAGTCGGCAAAGTATTGTCCCAAAAATGAAATTTTTAACAGAAAATTATTCAAACTTGCGTATGAAAATCGTTACTAAGGAACGTCCTAATCGTCATTCGACCATGAGTACAGTCGTTAGTCAAATCAATTATGAACTGTCGCCATACCATTTGTTACGGTATTGGGGCATGTTTCCTAAAAGCATAAAATTAAATATATATTTTACGACGTCACGCCAATTCCCATGAACTCCGCAGATCAAATTATATTTACTTCGTCCTATATTATACTCGACTTTATGTGGACTGATCGTTTTACGTGTGTTCTTTGAAAAAAGAACGCGTTCTAAAAACGAATAACTAATTAAATTACCTAAATTAATTTTGGGTAAATTTTTGTAGTAAATTTGGGTAGTAAAGGCTTCAATTTCTATGCAACTATCGCGTCCTATGTAGATTTATGTGTACATAGAATAGACCTAATTGTCAGTGATATACAGGGCGTCCCAAGACTATGGGACATGAAGGGAAAGTACCTTAAATATCATAGATAGGATATTTTGCTGAAAGAAGACTTTATGTTATTTTTAAAAGTTAGTAATACTGCATTCAAAGATATTCTAAAAATTATTTGCTTCGTCTGGGAATCGAACCGACTTAAATGTGAAAAAAAAATCACCCGTCTTTTTATGATGCCAATCGAAAGAATGAACAAAAAATAATAATTCTTCTTAAGTAACATAGTATCTTAAAAGAAAGGACTAACGTAAAATGTTTGATTCAAATTTCAAAAACATTATTTATTACCGACGACGACGTCCGAAAAATAGCGATATTATCATTCCATAGATAGAATTGCTTATTCGCAAATAAGTACCCACTTAATAAACGACTTACTGGCACAGTTTTCCTTATTATAGGTGCACGTGCATTACTTCACCGTAACATTACTTCTTTTGGGGATACGTGAAAGATTTGCTATACAAAAAGCAATACGACAACGTGGGCAAGTAACAAACAGAATTGAGCCATATCATATCGAGTATTCACCATAATATGTTTAGAAAATCAACGAGCAACGGACTTATTAAAAGATTGGCGATTTGCATAAGACAAGAGGGATAACATTTTGAGCAAAAAACACTCTACTGACTTCGGCAGTTTCATGTATGTTTTTAATTTGATTAAAATGATTAATTTCACGTTGTTCCTTTCTTTTAAGATACTATGTTACTTAAGAAGAATTATTATTTTTGTTCATTCTTTCGATTGGCATCATAAAAATACGGGTGATTTTTTTTTTCACATTTAGATCGGTTCGATTCCCAGACGAAGCAAATATTTTTTAGAACATCTTTGAATGCAGTATTACTAACTTTTAAAAATAACATAAAGTCTTCTTTCAGTAAAATATCCTATCTACGATATTTAAGGTACTTTCCCTTCATGTCCCATAGTCTTGGGACGCCCTGTATAGACGTGTAGATTATGTTATGAATACTTATGAATGACGTCTTGGGAACATGTATAATATTTTTATGACTTTGAATGTACTATATTATTGCATTGGTCATTCATTAACTATGTTTGTTCAATTATGTTTTTAATTGGTTTCTTATATGCTTTCTGATTCGAAAACGATCAACACGGTATATGCCCAGAATTATTTTGCATGTTGTTCGTTTTCAAATCAGGGGGCAAATATGGGTTAAAATGTGTTATTATTCTAATAGTAGGAGATCCGAATAGGAGACTATTTGATTTAATATGCTAAGTAATATGTGGCGAATAGGTAGGCTGAAAAATTTCAGTCCAGTACATAATTAATAAAAAATAACTTTGTTTAAAAAAATGCAATAGCTTGTTTAATAGACAAATTACATACCAATCGGAAGTATGAAGCCTATAGAATTTGCAAACGTGAGGTTGACTATTTTTTTCCCGTCCAACTATTGGGTAGGCAGCTATAAACAGGTAAGTCGGTACTAATAATTAGCACAAAACCTAACGTTTGCATATTCTATAGACTTCATACTTTCGATTAGTACGTAAATTGTCTATTAAACAAGCATTTGCAATTTTAAAAAAAAGTTAATTTTTAATAATTTTTTTTATGATATAAGTACTGGACTGAAATTTTTCAGCCTACCTATTCAACACATATTATTTAGCGTATTAAATTTGATATAAAATACTTTTCATCGAATAAACAGCCCGGTGCAAATCGTCTCCTATTCGGATCTTAGACCATAACATAAGGGTTAAAATAAAGTCTAATTTTAACGAGTTATCCTACAGACTATCATTTTGACTACCGTCTAGCCGGTATTTTTCCTAGAAGGGTAGAATTAGTAGGTAATTAGGTATAGTAACCATAATCGGTTTAATTACACAATTTTGCTCTGAAACGGAATAAACCAACTGGATGATGCAACTAAGTGGCTGTCTGTCGACTCAGGCATGTTTTAAACAGTTGCAGCATGATTAATCGGCAGCTCGAATTTGTTTAATTAGTTCGCATTCTAAAAAATAATGCATATGGCTTCAAATGGAATACTGAAGTGTATCGCTTGATGACTTCATTAAATGCAGCAAGGTGCAGTCGAGAATCACGCTATGTATATATTTTTACCTTACTTCAATAGGTGCAACATTTTATACATATTTTTGTACTTAATGGAATTACAGGACAAAGATGTAGTTTTCATACAGAAGGTCAGAGGGTACTAATAGTAGATTATACACCGAGGGGATAAAGCATTGTTTTATGTCACGGGCGCGATATTGAATCCTGAGCAAATGAGGGACTCCAGATTTAACTCCCGAGGGCGAGGGTGTTACGATTTAATTCCTGAGTGAAGCGAGGGAATTAAACCGGAGTCCTGAAAGCAGCGAGGGGTTCAAGCTCGCCCAAGACGAAAACAGCTTTATCCCAAAGAAGAATACTCTACTTTTCCCGCCGGGTCATAATATGGTACTGAATCTCGTTGTAACCCGCTGGTTAGCCAATGGCTATAATGAATTACTTTTGGTGAGGTTTGCATGATATATAACTTTGGCAATTTCGAGCATGTGGTGCGAAATAGTACATTACTGCACAGACCGGGAAATAGGCCGTTGCGGAACGAGTAGATTTAGCGCTATATACGAGTCCTGCAACCGCCCTTCCCGGTCGAGGCTTGTATAGTGCTTTTCTCCAACAATGTGAGGAAATTTAACAAAATTGTTAATAATATTAAACACAGTCCCAATATTTCCTTGAAAAAAAGAACAGAAACGTACGATTTAGTATAACACTTAAATAGAGCAATCACAAATTTAAACGTAATAAATTCAATTCAAACGGAATAAAATATAGTTTAAACTATAACATTTATTACGCGTTTATGTTATTGCGGCAATTTATTTTGTTTATGAACGCAATTTCTATTAAAAAAAGTCAAACTATTTGACACACTTTTAAATACGTTGTAAACGCTGTTTGAAAAGGCTTAACTTTTTAGTCTATAACATTTAAAAAGTAAAATATACAAGGAAAAATTTTGATTCCACGAGTGTTTGGCTGATTGGAGATAGTTATCCTAGTCCAATCATGATTTTTAAAAGTAAAACACCAGGTACGTAATTAAATTTCATACATTTTCGCGGCCGCTGCTGTTGGTAAATAATAAATTTGTTTTTTTTTATTTTGCCTGAACCTGGAACTCAGAACTTCGCGGACTGATTTTACAACAGTAAGGTTAACATTTCCGAGCAAGTGGGAGAAAAAACTTTTATATGGTTGGTGTTAGGGAACCCGATTCCGAAAACGCGGGACCGCACGGCACACGTTTTTTGCGGGACTACTCATACCATACGGGATCCCGTTTATTTGCGGAAATGAAAAATGGACTCTGACGACGTTGTTATTATTTTAGTGGGTATTTTTGTACTGTCCTTATCGTTATGCTTACTAATATTTATCAGACAGTTCCCAATGGAATAGCGATAAAAGATTTCTACTCGGACGTAGTCGCTAGCAAACGGTAGTAAGATGACATTCTGTGGTACAGAAATGGACAGAGCTCGAATCTGTGTCAACGCTTATTAGAAAACATGTAAACAAACGGGTCATTCACCCGCCCATGAGCTGATTATTGACGACAAATCCTGGAACTAATTTCAAAACAATTAATTTATCGAACTGGGTAGTTTAATATAATCAATTTAATTATTTCATTCATAGATTATGTATTTACAGAATTCAACAATAATGCAATTAAAAATTAAAACTAACCGTATTAAAAAAACATTTATAAATGCAAAAATAACTCTGTTTGTTTATTTGTTACGCGTTTAGAGCTTTAGCTTTAGTTTACTACTGAACAGATTTTAATGAACTTTGGTTGGAGTAAGTTGAATCTCGGGAAAGGTCATTAGGTACTTTTTATACCGGGTAATTTGAGAGTTCCCGAGGGAATAATGATAAACTACTTCTAGACGGCGTCAGTGGCAACAGCTAGTTCTACTATAATATAATATAGTTTCCTAATAATCCTACAAATTTGTGTTGTGTTTGTGTGTTAGTTTGTTACTCCTTCACGCTGCAACGGCTGGACGGATTTGGATAAAATTTTGGAATGAAGATAGGTGGGCTGCAAATGCGGGTCGCTATTATAAGGGGACTTTGTCTATTTGTAATGGTAAGAAATACACAAGATAATTTTGCTGTCATACTCTAATTTCGTATCATAGGTAGGTAGGTAGGCCAAGGTCATAGAACAAGATGCCCTTAGATGCCCGCTGCATATTGTCGATAAAAGTTGCTCATGTGACATAACATAACCATTAGGGAATATTCATGTATTTTTTTACAGCTTCAATAAAAGCTGATTCTGTAACAAATAGGTGAGATTTTTTTTTTTGACTTGCTATAAGATAACCAAGATATAAGCCAACAAAGATTTGTTCCTATCTCTTTCTAGCAAAACAGAATTTTATGTGGAGTTTATAATAATATGGCCGAACTGCACGATGACGTCACCGGTGCACTTCGGATCTCTCTGTCTAATTAGCAGTTTAAAAGGCTTGTATCATCCGTATTACTTGACCGATTTTAATTTTAATTTCACTTTTGGTGATCTCTTTTACGGTATTTTCATATTTTGTTGAGAAATGCGATTTAAAAAATCCATGCATATTCCCTATTTAACCCATCTGCAAGAAAATAACGTACAGGTCAATAATATTGTGTCTCTCGTTTTATATTTTTCTCAAACATGCCATGAAATATTGATGTTATGTTCCTTATAATAGGCCGCCAAGTATCACGTTTCAGGTCCGGCTACGACAAGAGGTCGTTTATGGAATTTCATACAAATCTTGCAGGCCTAGGCCGGCAAAGTACTCTTTTTTAATTTCCATTCCACTTAAATTTGTGGCACAGCATCATGACATTATGCCACTATGCGTATTAAAAAAATCAATAAACGTTTTTTTTTAATTGTAAACATGGCGACTGTGCAATTATTATTATGTTTGATGTTTGAGAAAAGCACCATACATACCTTGGCGGGAAATATGGGTTGCCCGCCTCAGACCTATCCAGTCTATATGTCTTCGGCTGGCAACCCCTTTTGTCCCTATGCAGGCGCGGATCCAGCTTTCCGATTAGGGGGTGGTCATTAACTGCTGAACGCAGAAATTCCCTCAAGTGCGAGATAATGCCACACGACTATTTACTTTCTGTCCCGCATCTACGAGTGCCGAAGGGGGTGGTCATGACGTACTTGACCGCCCCCGTGGATCCGCCGCTGTCCCTATGTACTATAACTACGGTTAAGGAATCTCTCTAATGAAGTTATTAGTTATTTAAATTCCATCTGAAATGATTCAGCTCTTGAAAACGGATGTGGCGAATGACGTCATCCACGTTTATCGGTACGGACTTCAAAGCCATGCAGTTTGCTATAAAATTAAATTATGGGATGATTGGAGCCGTATAAATACATAAGGGAACCTTACATTTTCACATCGCGGTTAGGTATATGTATACTGGGTGTCCCTAAAACCAACGTCGAAACTGAAAGGGCTGATAGAGCAGCTTAAAAAGCTATCGATTTAACCCCTATGTATGTTCAGCGATTGTTACTAGTCTAGTTTCGAAGATATTGATCATTTTAATCTGAATTTTGTAATTTTCCCTTATGTCCATGTCAAGAAAATTCATTTATTTCATAAGTTTTTCAGAAGTATCATACATATTTCGAATCATTACGAATCAGCGAAGTTTTTAACCTACTTGCCCGTTTTTTTTTCAGTATTTTTAAAATTAATCACGTAAAGTTTGTTTCTCCATACTAGGTCTCCCAGCACGGGTAGCACAAGTTGTATTTTCTCGCTTGTCGCTCTGTGCGTCTCTATCGTTACTGACTAGATAGAAAGGGAGATCCGAGCGACAAACGAGTCGCGGGCAACTTGTGCTAGCCTTTTCACTTTGTATGGAAAAAACAACAATATGTGATTACTTAAAAAAATACTGGAAAAAAAAGGCAAATAGGTTTAAAAACTTCGCTCATTCGTAATGATTCTAATTATGTATGATACCAATGAAAAACTTATGAAATAAAACATGAAATTAATGATTTTTCGTGACATGGACATGAGGGAAAATTACGAAAAATCTGATTAAAATGATCAATATCTCCGAAACTAGTAACAATCGCTGAACATACATAGGGGTTAAATCGATAGCTTTTTAGCTGCTCTATCAGCCCCCTCAGTTTTAGCGTTGGTTTTGGGGACACCCTGTATGTATGTCTAAGAATGTACAAATACATGACAATTGCAACTGGGTGTAATCTCTCACATGCACCGCCGTGACGCATGTGGGTAGGTACGGTCAAGTGTAATATGCGAGAATGCAACATCTCAAAAATATGTCCCGATACTCCCAATGAACCTTATTCCAGTGTAATAAGAACTTCGTTATGTCGATTTATGGGAGGATTCTTTCGATACATATTTTTGCATTTGACTGAGTCGACCTTATAATTAGCTGCACGATTTTGTACCTTGTCGCTTTAACGCCTTCAACAATTAGTGCAGCAGTTCAAACATGACGTTAAAGTGACAAGGCACTAAAACGTGCAGCTACTTTCTTATGTTATAAGGCCGTTTTTTGGTGGTCACAAGTCTAACCTAACCTAATCTACGTAATTAATGTATAAGATATCCTGAAAACATCAAGGTTTTAGCAGAAAATAGCGTTCGATGAAATGACACAATGAATGAAGTGAAATTCGATATAATCATGGGTTACCGTGTAGTGTGTGTATCTCTGTAGATATATGCTAGTGTATGTGTGTGTGTGTGTGTGAATCTATGTATACAGTGTGTTACCGGCATACGGGCATTTATTAAAACTGCCGATAATATGTTGCTTTAGCAATTGTTTGCAAGTATTATCAATTAAAAAATAATTAAAATAACTTCACAATTAATTTTCTTCGATACTGTCCATGTGCTGCGTGTTCATCGTTATCAGTATCGCTGTTGCTTAGTAGGTACAAGGCATGTCGTGGTACAGGGGCAAAACATAATAATCAAAGTATCTTCGACTGTCATTTACACTTGTCAAATTGCTGTGCTTTACATTGCTGGCAATTAAAATTCTGTTAGAACGTTAACAAAGCCTGAAAATTTGTTTATTAATTAAATTAATGTCATGGTTACGTTACAGATATACGTTATTTTAACCTCCTTTAAAAAAAGCCAGGGTGCTGGTAACACACTGTATATGTGTCAGTTTATCTATGTATCTATGTGTCTGTCTGTCATGAGGGTGAAATCTTGTGCAAGGTCCGTCCGGATTGCTACCACCATCCCCTTAACCTACCGCCAAGCAGCAGTCTTAGTTTTATTGTGTTCCGGTGTTAGGATAAGACAACCGGTGAAATTACTAGCACGGAGGCATTTCATCTTAGTCCCCAGGGTTGCCAACGCATTTGCGGTCTTAGCATTGCAGTCTTAAGATTGTAGACTTGAGAATGCATTTTTTATGGGTCAGATCCCGCTTACCATCAGAGGCCCTTGCCAAGATGCACTACGCTAACTAGCGTTTCTATTCGTTTCGTTTTTAAACCATTCGCGTCACTGGTAGATCATGTGACTTTTCGTATCACGTTATCTACCAGTGACCGGATTGGTTTAAAAACAAAACGAATAGAAACGCTAGTTAGCGTAGTGCATCTTGGCAGGGCCCTCAGCTCCCGCTTACCATCAGAGGCCCTTGCCAAGATGCACTACGCTAACAAGCGTTTCTATTCGTTTCGTTTTAAACCATTCGCGTCACTGGTAGATCATGTGACTTTTCGTATCACTTTATCTACCAGTGACCGGATTGGTTTAAAAACGAAACGAATAGAAACGCTAGTTAGCGTAGTGCATCTTGGCAGGGCCCTCAGCTCCCGCTTACCATCAGAGGCCCTTGCCAAGATGCACTACGCTAACTAGCGTTTCTATTCGTTTCGTTTTTAAACCATTCGCGTCACTGGTAGATCATGTGACTTTTCGATTTTCTTCAGGTGAATTAAGACGGCGGCGAATATTAATTTAATCCAAATTAGCCAAATTAATCTATCAGAGCGGTGTGACTATTGGGAACGGCCATTAGGAGAATTACATATTCCTTAAACAACAAACATACTTGATTATCAAGTTTTTTTTACGGAATGTTACTGCAAGGGTTACTGATTTCAATATACAGTTGGATGCATTTTTAGACACAGGTATTTAAGAACAATTTAATATGCATCTAACGTTAGGAAAGGACTGGGGACCGTAAAAACATTTGCATACTCGTATTCAAGAAAGGCGACTTGACTTTTTTATGCGCATGTTGTCCCTTTCTATTTTTATTTTATAAACAGGATTTATAACACAATCCAAGGTAGGTACGTCATTACATAAAGAACCGTGATCCACTGAAATAAGGTCTTCTTTTGTCTGTCTGGAGACGACTGGAGATTGATGTCAGTAAGCTGGGATTAGGTCGTTCTTTGTCGTTGGTTTTATTTTGGATTATTTATAAATTGTTATTGTTATTTATTTACTGACGCAGCTCGGAAATTTCCACATGATTTTTTTGGGTAAAAAAATAATTAAAAGTTGAGAGTTAGTTTGATCAGCGGATTCCATTCACAAAGCTATCCAGCCTTATCGGACTTGCCTAATCTTCGGGTTCACGGTGTGACTTATACAACCTCGTTGGAGATAACCCTGGCGGATTGTCAAAGTCAAAAATACAAACCGAAGCTCAGGCTGAGCGTCTCTTCCCGAGAATCGCGCTGCAGACTGACGTCCAAAATGTATTTAAAAACATTTATTTTAAAATGTAATATTCCACTGAGAGCGCAATAAAGTTTTACAATAGTATTCAAGTGATACTGCGGGGTAAACAGTTTTATCATTGAGTGATAACAGCATTCGTAGTCCGGTCTCCTGAGGGATCGAACGTCAGTTTGTGGGAAATTTAGTGAAATTGTGAGTTAAAAATGCGGTTCTATGGTGTGAGGCGCGACCCGCGCCTCGCGGCCGTCTCCTAGCACCAGATGTGTTTGGCTTGCCACCCGCAACGCACGTGCGCCAGCGACCGCTCTAAACCTTTGTTTGTGAACAAAACCAGTGCCCAGCTGACTGTGTGAACTATAACCAGTGCGAACGAGACACCGCCGCTGTCCCGCTCTAAAGGTAACAAGTGTAACAACCTAGAAATTACGCTCCGATTTTTAACCTAAACCATTTGTAGTTCAGTTAACGCTTGCAATGTGCGTTTTTATAAATAGATTGTTTACGTAACAGTGTTTATGAATGGACCGGCGAAATGTTATTTTTCTTTGTTATTAGCACCAGTTTTGCGTGATGAATCGTGCTGGAATACGTATGTTTACATCGACGTGTGTCTAGTACATTGCATTAATCTGTGTAGATAACTTTGCTGCAGTGTTCATTGAAACTAATCAACAGTTTGTTTACTTTAGGTATGTTATGTAGCCCGCAGACGTTTCAATTGCCTTTATCTTTGTCTATGAAGATGTAGAATGTGTTGGTTTGTAGAGAACCCTTTGATAGGCGTTGATAGACTAACGGTTAAAGTATGTTAAGTGAAATCGTATTACTTTACTAAGGTAGTATCGTGAAACATACGTTACGAGTAAATAATGTTAACATTTTTTATCTATGAGGCGTTTTTATAATCTGTCTACCTGTGTTTTGTACTGAGGGTCCTAAGGGTATCAGGTGTGCCCGTTTTAAAAACTGTTCGGTACCTACTTGTTACAGATGTTACGAGTTTGTATTTTGTCGGATAAATTCGTATTTGTCCTACTTTCTTTGTCGTTGAGAAATTTTAAGGATTAAGGTACACATTAAAATGTATGCAAGTCTTTTAACCTTCACTGGATACCTACCTACTTACGTGTTTTTCTTTTTTAACACATTCAATATCCATATCGAGTAAGTCAGAAGACTTATCTCAGTTTAACTGCTAATCTAAAGTACAAACCTGTTTGACTCACATTAAGGAAGCTATCACAGTAGGAGTGTTAAAAACGTGTGCCCTTTCTAACGCAGTATTTGTACAATGACTTGACACACATACCAACTCCAGCGCAACTCAAACTGCAGCAGTTTTCCTTATCTTAAGGTACGAGGAAATCGTGCACTTGAAACATGGTTTTTACTTTATTGCTTAGCTCCAGTTGTAAGTGCGCTTTTTAATGTATTTTTAAATGCAGGGACATACGTGTTTATGAGAGCCTCGTGCTCTTATAGATAAGTTGATGAAGAAGGTCATTGTAAATGGTTATCAGAAGAATTTTCTGCAAAATAAATAATTGAGACAAGCTTCTGTTGATGACTGCACTATTTTGCTTCTGCCATATCGAAGCCAAGTTTAAACTCGTCGGGTCTGCGTTAAGATTTTTTTTTATTATTATTAAAGATCGAAATTAAAATATGTATCGCAGAGTTTCATATAATGAAAGACTACAAAAGTCACAGAGGCTTATGAGTAGTCAGTGAGTTCTGAGTAAAAAAGATCCGGTTTTTACCTTCCGACTGCATCAGATCAGCTCTTAGACACGATTATATGGCATTTTCATAAGGTTTACACAAAGTGTGTTTCCAATTTATCATAGCAATAGACCTGAAAAAAGATCCAAGTTTCCACCCAAAGTTAAGCAAAAACATCTTCCGTGGAGTTCCCCAACTCTGTTTATCTAGCAATCTGTGGCCAAACTATCTTTCAGCAGCATATTAAAATAGTAGCCAAAATAAGAAACGGATATTATACAGAAAAAGTCATAAACTCTTATGGTGGTATTCCACTTGTCCATGAAAAAATGTGAGATGTAATACACATTGGACAAAGATATTGGACAGGTGGAATACCACCCTTAGTCATAATTTTGAGGTAAATAGTTTTATAAGAATTAGCACGAACATAATTGATAAACTAAGGGCCGCGCACATCGAAGCGCAGCGCAGAGAATTTTTCACTGCTAAAGAATCATCGTCTCTGGTTGTGCTGAAATAAGAACAAAATTAACTAACACCATCACTCTCTTTAAGCGGCTCCTCGTATTTGTGGTGTGTAATTAATTTCGATCTTATTTCAAATTATCCAAAGACAATGATGCTTTGGCAGTGAAAAATTCTATAGTACTTAGTGAGTCTGCGCTAACACCAGCATTTTGTCTTAACATTATCCCAAAGCACAAAATGGAAACTCCGGATGCTCCGTCCCTTTCAGTTCTATTCCGTAAATAACTCGAAAGAAAGACGTAGCTATCGTAGACATGCGTAGTTTAAGAATGAATGACACAAATAAGGGTACCTATAATTTAATCGAAATACCTTTCAACAAACGGTTCTTTACGCAGAATTTTCATTTCATCGAAAAGCATTTCTCGCCGCATTGATTTTTGATAATTACAAATCGAACCTGACCTACGTAATTAATGTTTAAGATATGGGGTGTGATTCTCTCAACAACGACGGACGGACGGACGAACGAGTGATTGTCCAAGCAGCGAGTTTAAGTAGTCCCGTCAGCAGCATGGCTTCTCGAACTTATTAGGCTGCCTAATTGAGAATGCACGCAGTAAAATGTGTTTTGTTCGCGCGGACGGGACTACTTAAACTCGCCGCTGCGATTCGCTCGTTCGTACGACCGCCCGCCGTTTTTTATAGAATATCACCCATCACAGTTTCAGCAGAAAAAAGCGTTCGATGAAATGGAATTCGATGAAATGATACAATTGATGAAGTGAAATTCGATAAAATTATGGGTTAAATGAAGTAGATGTATCAGTTCGTTTCACTCTTCGAATTCTTAGTTTAGCGGTGTTTCGTTTGCTTCATATTATGTCGTTTAGTTCACATCGTTTACGACACCCGAATTAACCAAATACTGTGTTGAAGTACTCAATCACTCAATCTACAGCTTAATGAATGAATCACAGACCACAGAAATACTCGGTGGAAGTAATGAATGGAAGCCGCACGTGATATCCAAATTCATTTATGTGATATTTCACAAAAAGCCAGACTGTTCACAATGGAGTTTTGGCCCTATACTCCATACCAACTGACATGTCTTATTTAGTAAGCACTTTTATAACCTAAAAATGCTCCCTTTTCGCCTAAAATTACAATTCAATCATAAAATACTGTGCAAAATGTAGTCTCTAGTTGCTTTATTCACCAAAAAGTGGCCGTTTTAGCCAAAAACGATGCAGGTTCCTTATAAAAGTGTTTACTAAATAAAACAAGTTAGTTGGTATGGACTTTACTCTGATGTAATTATGGTGGTGTATGTTGGGTGTGGCAGGACAAGCATGAAAGTCGTATAAATGCAGTTAAAATGCGCTTTGCGTAGTATGTGTGGTGTGAAACTGATTGATAGAGAAAGGAATGAAAAGATCAGAGAGAAATGTTTTGGATTAAAAGAAGATGAAGTGACTAAGATTGAAAAGGGCATGTTTCGATGGTTCGGTCATTTGGAAAGGGTGGATGAAAGAAGATTGACGAAAGAGATATACAGAGCGAAAGTGAGTGGAAGGGTCGGAAGGGTCCCTAGGCGTACCTCTCGCTCTCTCGGACTCGATGTATGAATGTGGAAGAAGCGAAAGTGATTTGTCAGGATCGTAGCAGGTGGAAAGAAGTGGTCTCTGCCTGCCTCTCAGGAAAACAGGCGTGATTTAATGTATGTATGTATGATATTTAAGTAAAGTGAACTAGAGAGCTCAATGAATGATAAATGTCTGAGCTATCGTTATATCGAATCTTGGAATCTTAGAGTACGGCCTTATGTTTAAAGTTAGAACTGCCATAAGGGTTTTAAACAAGAGATAAGATGAGAGCGACGACATTCAAAAGTTAAATTTTAACACTGAGTAAAACTTCACTAGGGTGAGGGAACAAGTAATGGACAACACCAATGATGGAAACTTGATTCTTATTTCACAGAAGATAAGGATTATTCATTTGTTTTGCAACAATCAATTTAGGACCGTATGAAATTTGAATTAAGAGTGAAGTGTCCATTACTGGTGCCTGTCAGCTAAAAGTGTCCATCATTGGTGCCGTCACCTTAAATTTAATTATAAATTGGTCTCCCGCCGCGACTGTTTGTCTGTATGTTCGCGATAATCTCAAAAACTACTGAACGGATGTTCATGCGGTTTTCACCATCAGTTACATTATTTTTCACGGAAGGTTTTTACGTATAATAAATTACGTTTTTAGTACAGTGGACTACGAAGAAATGTATCCACTTTTTCACCTTATTGCCTTGTAATTAGCTCCAAAAGTGGATACTCTCTTTGTAGTCGACTGTACGGGTATTACAGAAAACTCACATAAAACGAAGCGAAGCGAGGGCGTGGCGCTAGAAAAAAGAACTGAGTCATTGCCGGCGTCAGTCTCACACGACATTAATATTATGACTGTAATAAGTTTGAGATTAAACACTTGAACGTGTTCAAACACTTACGTACACGTGAATACCTTGACAGTCACGCCTGCGATTTCAAAGTGTTTAATGTTCAGAGTTCCGTAGTAGTATATTTCAAATAATTCTAGTAAAGAGCATAATTCTGGGTTGCTAGTGAAAAAGGGTAATAACTCTCCCGAAGATCAAGTGAAAAAGGGTTTAAGTCTAGTATACTCCGTTTATGTATTTACCCTTTTTTAGTACTAGTTATGTCAACTTATACCCTTTTTCACTATGACCCCAGAATTATGCTCTTTACGAGAGTATTTGGGGCATAGTCAAGATGAATAACGCTAATGTATAGTTAGCGATTTTCTAAAATCTATAAAATATATAGCATTGACGTAAGCTTATGAATTGATGACAGATCGCGTCGACCGCTTACGTCAACTCTATATATTTTGAGTCGATAGAAATCAAAACCTTAGGAAAGTTTGCTTATCAGGATGCCCTGCCAAGATGCACTACGCTAACTAGCGTTTATATTCGTTTCTTTTTTAATCCAATCGCGTCACTAGTAGATGACGTGATACGAAAAGTCACGTGATCTACCAGTGACGCGATTGGTTCAAAAACGAAACATGCATGCAGAATTAATGATATTAACTCTTTTGTTCCCAATTTTGGGGGATTTGCACGTTAAATTCCTTAGGTTGCATTCGACCAAACTGGAATAAGGTCTAGGAATAACCTAGGTTAAACGCCGGATTTGTATAGACTAATCTCGGAGTAAGCGTTATTCTAGTATCTAGATTTCTCAGCTCTTGATGCAGACAGGCAGAAATTACAGTAATTAAACAATACCGACGTGGCCACACAATTGTACTTTCTTATCAGTATCATCGTAAAATATGATCCTTCGAGTTTCATGCTAAGTGCATTTAACCTAGCAGTAAATAATTTTACAACGTATATAATTCTGATTCTGAGCCGTCTCTACCATGACTTCTTTGTGATAACGATCATATAATGGTGCAATTGATAATAGTGCAAAGAATAGTATTGAAGCTGTGTTTAGAACACCGAAAATCGATTACAATTCTGGGGCCCTAGTGAAAAAGGGTCTCCTGAACATAAATACTGCCCTCCTAAGCAAAAATGCAATAACTAAATTCAATAGCCAAAGCAGATTAAACTCTCTTCTGTTTGTAACTAGGTTGCAATTTCTACAGATGTTTTGTCTGAGATATCGCCATTATGCTTAGTAGGGCAGAATAGCCTAAGCAACGAAGACAAATCCGTGGAAAAAACTCGTGTATAAGCGAATTTTGGCATAGTTGTAGGGAATGGTGTTTTAAACCACATACTAAAAGTACTGATGGGTGGGGGTAGAGCTAACGGGTGGAGGGGGGTGTAAAGGTCCCTTTTTTTAGTTTTTCGTAAATAACCCGTAAACGGTGGCCCATGCCAAAAAATGTTCCATTACATAATTAATCTACATAAAATACTCTACACAAAAAAAATCAATACAATTTTTTGCTGGGATTAATATTTAATGAGATATGGAGGGAAAAATGATTCCCGAAAAAGTGTATTGAATCTTTTTTGTAGAGAATAAATTCGTTAATTAATTATGTAATGGAACATTTTTTGCTATGGGCCACCGTTTACGAGTTATTTACGAAAAACTAAAAAAGGGACCTTTACACCCCCTCCACCCGTTAGCTCCACCCCCACCCATCAGTACTTTTAGTATGTGGTTTAATACACCATTCCCTACAACTATGCCAAAATTCGCTTATACAAGCGTTTTTTCCCCTAAGTGCAGTTTTTGGTCTTCGTTGCTTAGGCTACAAGTGAAAAAGGGTTTAAGTCATGAATACTCGGTTTGTGTATATTCCCTTTTGTAGAACAAGTTAAGTCGAAGTAGACCCTTTTCACTAGGTGCCCAGAATTATTAAAATGTTAGTCAGAGAAAAGTGATTTCTTTAGATGTGGCACATTAAACTGACTTTGTTTCC
The DNA here is from genome assembly GCA_946894065.1 of Acleris literana. Lineage (NCBI taxonomy): Eukaryota > Metazoa > Arthropoda > Insecta > Lepidoptera > Tortricidae > Acleris > Acleris literana. The sequence goes on from OX335670.1 coordinate 21,627,156, forward strand.
TTTTCTTAGACAACTGGGGCTGTATTCAATACGGTAAAATAATATGGCTTTTGACGTGTTATCGTATTGTTTATACCTTGGCCGCCATTAGGGTGATGGCACCAATGATGGACACTTTTAGCGGACAGGCACCAGTAATGGACACTTCACTCTTAATTCAAACTTCATACGGTCCTAAATTGATTGTTGCAAAACAAATGAATAACGCTTATCTTCTGTAATAAGAATCAAGTGTCCATTATTGGTGCCTTGTCCATTACTGGTTCTATCACTGTATTGTCAAATTAACAAGAGCTATGCACGGCTAGCACATGTTGGCCGCAACTTGTTTGTCGCTCGGATCTCCCTTTCTATCTAGTCCGTAACGATAGAAACGCAGTGAGCGACAAGCGAGAAAATATAACTTGTGCTACCCGTGATGGTAATATTAACGATACGAGAAGACGTCAAAAGCAATATTGTTTGGCCTTGGGCCTCCTTTTGACGATGTTAAACAAAATTGCCTTTGAACTCTAATGGTTATTGTCAACGTTTTGATAGCTCTTATTTCCTTGACAGTAATTTCAGCCGAGTTAATAACAATATCATAACACTTCCAAACCAATATGGTTTATCGTCGTAAAATAGAGCCCCTGGGGTGTTATTCTCTCAAAAAACGGCGGTCGATCGGACGGACGAGCGAATTGAAGCGGCGAGTTTAAGTAGTCCCATCCGAGCGAACAAAACACATTTTAGCGCGTGCATTCTCAATTAGGCAGCCTTATACGATCAAGAAGTCATGCTGCCAAATTAAATACACGCTCTAAAATGTGTTTTGTTCATTCTGACGGGACTACTTAAACTCGCCGCTTGGACAATCACTCGTTCGTCCGCCTGTCCGTTGTTGTTGAGAGAATCACACCCCTGTGGCCCGTTTCACGACGCTACAAGTTACAAATTACAAGCGGAACTCACTTTCTAGCAAAAGGAGTTAGAAAGAGACTTCAGCTTGTAATTTGTAACTTGTTGCTTTGTGAAACGGGCCTCAGGTGTTGCTGCTTGGGTTGTTGTCCGATTTTGTCGTTAACGTGAATAATACGGTACCGTTAATAGTTTACCTGGGAATTCGTTTTGTTAGAAATTTATATTGCTTTCTCTAAATTACTAGGGTAATTATTAGCCAATGAGCTCGATAATTGTTATCACGTAAAAGACGGAAAAAAAACTTATAATACTAACCTTTTTAAAGTAAAAATTTAATTCTATGGTAATTAAAAACCGGCCAAGTCGAAGTCGGACTCGCACACGAGGGATTACGTACCACCGTACAATATTTAAGTGATATTTAACACGTGTTATGTATGGGGAAACTTTAATGTTTATTTTATTATTTATTGTTCAACTGTCTACCTATTACATTGTATGAGATATAACTCGTTTACAGACACCCCTAAGCTGCCACTGTCACGCTCATCTATTAAATAGGTAAAATAAATAAAACGTTTCAAAATAAATAAGGTATAGTTAACTTTAATTAAATTTGGGGATAGGTTCGGTGCGCCTGCTTAGTTTTAATTACGGTACCGCACTCTCCTTGGAATCAGAGGGCCCTGCCAAAATGCATTACTGCTAACTAACGTATCTATTCGGTTCGTTTTTAAACCAATCGCGTCACTGGTAGATGACGTCATACGAAAAGTCACATGATCTACCAGTGACGCGATTGGTTTAAAAACGAAACGAATAGAAACGCTAGTTAGCGCAATGCATCTTGGCAGGGCCCTCTGCGGAGGCGAGATTATGCGAAGCGTCTTCGGGAGCAGGAGAATCAAACAATCTGCTAGCACAGCATCGACCGCGAGGTTAAGCCGGAAGCTCTGCACCCCTCCAGACGGAAGTGACCCGTTAGTACCCTCTGGGTTCGGAACCCTAAAAAGATACATGCTATTGGAGTAAGAAGTAAACAAACATCATAAATATCATAATAGTGCCTATACCTAGTGTTTGCAGAACGTTTAAAATCCTCCATATTGGTCCGTGTCGGTCGGCCCAAGGACAAAAAATAAGTTTTTTTTCCAATACAAGCCTGTTTCGCATTCCAGTTTCACTTCACGTAGCTATGAAGTATAAATAAACTACGAGGTAAACCATAAATAAGGCATAAAACAACGACTCGCTTGAAAAACCAGTTAAAACTAGTTATTTACTTATCTTTATATATATAGGTTTAGGTACGTAGCTTAAAAAATATAAAAGATTAAATATAAAAGTTTTTTTTTTTGCTTTTTTGCTTTAACGTTTTTATGATAATCATGGTTGACAAAATCGCGGTGTTCTAAATCAATGTTTGAATGAAAATTATATCTTCGGAAGTGTATTTTTTACTTTACGTGTAAATGTATGAAAACATTAAATACTTGTTTTGGGGTGTTGCACTGGTATAGAATTTCCTGACTTAAGTACGGCTTTATAATGTATATCAAAGTAATTTCCAAATTTAGATAAACATACTGCTTAATAAACAAACACGTAAATTTAAATAAAACTTTGTTAAAACATCAAAGTGATATCTACTAAAACCATCGACAAGTTATCCCTTAACTTTTTTTAAACTTCAAAACTTTAAACTAACAAAAACTGTGCAGGTAATTTAAGCGTTTACATATCTTTTAAAACGAGACTATAGTCCGTCTTTTGTTATTACAAACGAATGACATTTGAGTCAGCAAAAAACCCACGTAGAGCCGTATGGCTGTGGTACTTTTCCATTGACGCCGCGTGAAAGTGAATGAACACCGGTTTATAATGCCCTCCTTAGGGCACAAGTGTTATAAAACCTCTTTTGTACGTAGTACCTTATTTATAGCTGGAGAAGGATAAGTCTGCTGTGGCTTCTAAGGGGCGTATGTGTCTTTTTGTCATTGAAACAGTGTTTATAAACAGGCTCTGATATCTGATGAATGTTATAACCATAAAAACCGAACTAGTGTTTATTTATTGTCGTGCTTAATAAGCAAAATGGAGTATAGTTTGTTTTAGAAATGGAAAACATAACAAACTTGAGAATTGTTTGAGTATGTTAAGGAAACGCAAAGTATGACAGTGGTTTAAATTAAAAAAAAAACTTTAAGGTAAAAAGTACCCGCATCGTTCTGGCCAGTAATGATTGTAGGCCAAAAAATAATTTCTTTTTTATGGCTAGGAAAAGGCGCACAGGCCTGACAGTAAGTCGGATCTGTGACCCATACACATTTACATTCTCAAAACTAGGTTCAATCACCAGACTGCAAATGCATTGCTAGACATTCTCTCAAAAATGCGGTCGGACAGACGAACGAGTGATCACTGGGGTGTTATTCTCTCAAAAAACGGCGGTCGGTCGGACGGACGAGCGAATCGAAGCGGCGAGTTTAAGTTGTCCCGTCCGAGCGAACAAAACACATTTTAGCGCGTGTATTAAATTTGGCAACATTGCTTCTCGAACTAAAATTTGTTTTGTTCGCTTGGACGGGACTACTTAAACTCGCCGCTGCGCTTTCACGTTTTTAAGAGAATAACACCCTTGGGCGAACGAAACACATTTTAGCGCGTGCGTTAGTTAACGTTAGGTACATACTTTTCCATTATGCACCGTTAAAGAAATTACCAATTTTTTCGATTAATACTAAAGACTATCCTTAATATGAATCCACGCATTAATTCATAACCACATGTTTCCTGTTTTTGTTCGTTAGGGATTTCCCTTTTGAGAAGTTTTATTATTAGCTAGTTGACCGTGTGGCTAGCAATGCATTAAACTGAATTGCATAATGTAGGTATTTATTTCATTTCGATATTTTCCGCGATGTCGATTGATTGCATTTCATATTTTTATCCATAGTCTACGACGCTCTGTGTAATACATTTTATCAAAAAGCCGTAAGTGCCGTTTTTATAGCAAAGAGAAAGTCAAATCAGCACACAGTGTTCCTGATGGTAAGAAGACTTCAATCTCAAAACTGCTATCCTAAGACTGCAAATGCGTTGCCATTGCCAATCCTGAAGACCAGGTTGGAATGCCTCTATTACGGCTGCGCCATTTCAAAACCTAGTAAGTTTCCAAAACTTAATTTTACGATTTTTGCATAAAACGCGGTTTCTAGCAAGTCCCTACCGGATGCAAAATCATCTAGAGGCCTATCTCACTCAGGTTCACATTTACGAGTACCCCGAAACCTAGTAAGTGCACAAAAAAACGGGTTTGACCATTTCAAAATCTAGCATGTCACAAACTATTTCAAAAACCTAGTATGTGACATGCACTTACCATGTTTTGAAAAAAAACAGAGTATTGAAAATCATCGGCTCACTAATTTTTTCTTTGCATTCAAATTCAAATCAAGTATGGCAGATAGTTAAAAAATCTAATATAGAAAATTAAAGATATTAATGAATCAAAGATATATGTACCTACGTATTCGTCTTAATCTAATTAATTAAGAAAGTATCACTTCTTGAACAAAGGGCATTGGGTAAATTTGTTTGAAAAATATTGCCTATTTTTTTTCAGCGGCCACGGATTATTTTTACATAGTTATTAGGAGGACCTCTAAATACAAATAGATAAATATAATTTATGGCGTTAAATAATATCGGGGCGGAGATTTTGAAGATTTAAGTATTCAGTTTATACAAAACTACGCCCAAGTAAGAAGAGAGACATTACATAACAAAATATGTTTATTTTTAATAATTCTATCATAATTTACCACTTTTACGAATGGCCGCTCACCTTGAAAATGTATGACTTTTACAAATGACAACACTTTTACCCAAACCCCATTGCAAAATTTTATACGGCTGAGACAAAACATGTTTTCTCGCTCTCCTGTAAAATTACCTCAATGTTCCTTGCTTGGTTTTGAAATGGGGCAGCCGATTAAATTCATCGGTTGTCTTATCCCCACACTAGAACACCACAGTGCGAACACAACTGCTTGACGGTAGGTCAAAGATGGTGGTCGATCCGATGACTAGTGCCTCATGCTTATTAATTGATTGTCAATAAATAGGGTACGCTATCAATAGCATCAATTAACGGGTTCATTTGTTTATATTGCTGACAATTGTCTTCAAATGACTGTCAAATAGCACTTAAAGAGATTAAAGAGTTTTTAACCTTAACTGTGAGACGGTAAAATAGGTATATGATCGATTAAGATATTTTTCGTTAAAACACGATAACTAATCCTATAGTGGTGGTAGGACCTTGTGCAGGGTCCGTCCGGATCGCTACCACCATCTTATCCATTAACCCACCGCCAAGCAGTAGTGTTAGCATTGCTGTGTTCCAGTGTGGGGATAAGACAACCGGTGAAATTACTAGCATAGAGGCATTCCATCTTAGTCCTCAGGGTTGGCAAGGCATTTGAAGTCTTAGGATTGCAGTTTTGAGATTGTAGTCTTGAGATTTCAAATGTCTATGGGTCTCAGATCCCACTTACCTTCAGGTGGCCTGACTGCTCGCGTGCCTTCACGCTGCCATAAAAAATACTTTCAAACGAGCCATATTTGAAACTCGAAAACGGCTCTAACGATTTCAGAAATCAATCTGTAAAGTGGTCATGTTCGGGAAAAAACGTATTCAACTCGAGCGACGCTTAGTCTTCTAGGTACTATTGTTTAATTCAAACTCATTCGTATCCTTTAACTTACCACCAAGCAGAAGTGTTAACATTGTTGTGTTCCGGTGTGGGGATAAGACAATGGAAAACCTCTTTATTTGATTAAGTCTATCGATCGGATAACTACATCATACATTATGCTCTCCCAACTTTAGCGTATCCCTATCGATAGGCTTACCCTAATGATATGGAAACTGCTTCGAACTAGTTAACTACAACCATTGAGGTCACCAGTTTCGCCAGGGTTTCGGATTTAAGCACTTAGCATTACGTTAGTGTTACCCTATCCATTCTCCCTCACCGTTGACTCTGTTTCGCAGATTCGTGTGATTGGTTGGTTTCAAGCCTATGTGTGTGGATAGCCAATCAATTGCTAAGTAGTGTAAAAATATTTTGTATGGACTGCGCGTAGAAATTAAAATAGCTTGAAGCCGTTCAATAAACGCTTCACCGGGAAAGCCTAACGAGGGTTTTAAGGAATTGGTAAGTTTTTTATTGAGGTAAGTTGAAGATATGCTTAGCGCATTGTTAGGGTTTGTACAAACCAGTCAATTAGGGTGGTGGAACCAGTAATGGACAAGGCACTAATAATGAACACTTGATTCTTATTTTACAGAAGATAAGAGTTATTCATTTGTTTTGCAACGAGTTTGAAACAATCAATTTGAAACCGTATCAAATTTGAATTAAGAGTGAAGTGTCCATTACTGGTGCCTGTCAGCTAAAAGTGTCCATCATTGTTGCCGTCACCCTATATACCCTAACGAAAACCCTTTAAAGGGTAAGCGGTTCCGGTCCCTGACATAGAGGCATTTCATATGCTAGTAATTTGACCGTTAGTTCTATCCCCACATTGGATCACAATAATGCTAATACTGCTGCATGGCGGTAGGTGATAAGGGATGTGATTCTCTAACGGCTGAACCCTATATTCAAACCGCGGACAGATAAGACTTACTTCGAGTTAAAATTTGACATTTTCTCATACAAATTGTGTCAAATTTTAGCCTATCTGTCCGCGGTTTGCATACAGGGTTTGGCCATAAGGGTATCACTTTTAATCTCGTCGCAGTTCATATTAACCGGCGAGTTTAAGTAGCTAGGCAGCTTTATACGACATAGAGCTCGAATCACCTCTCACTGTACGCTATTCAACTTAAGGATTAGACATGTAAGCGATCTGAACGAACCTGCGCGCTGTGCAAGGTGCTATGTACCACCACAAAATAACAGCTTCTGTTTTGCTTTGGAAAATACACTTATTTTCTCACACTAGTGTCGCATTACCGAGACATTCTCTCCGAATTTTGTCATGTACCTCTCTAACTAAAGTGTCAGGACCCCACCATTCTGGTAAGGTTCCAAGACACCATCTTTATTTCAGCGTTTAACGTTGTTTCCAATATTTTTGACTCTATCACGGTAGTGGATGCATTTCTCGTTTATGGGAATCGAGTCTCGAAAACTTTTAGGTAATTTAAGAGCTACTTTTACCTAAATAATTAACGTTAATACTGACGTTCATTTACTATGAAAACAATTAATTTGTAGATGGACAGATGTTCCCTTACTTACAGCGAGATGAGACCAAGCAATGGGACCGCAGACCTTAGTATTTGATATAAATTTTTATCTACACTCATATCATAAGTCCTCTCTATTATGCGTTCTAAACCCGTAGGCAATGACCAGCATTACCTGTGGTAGAAGATGGCAGCGATGACAGCTGTTAATTTTGGAAGATGTTTCAAATTTGGATCTTATTACCTTACAATATTCGATAACGTAATTTGTAAATTACGTTACAGGTGTCATCGCTGTCACACTACCACAGGTAAGGTAATGCTGGTCATTTGCCTTTCGGCTTCTGAACCCATCTTAGAGTACTTATAATATGTGTGTAGATAAAGTATTGTAGGAGACTCGAAAAGGCTATTTTCTTTTTGAGGTACGGAGCCCTACAAAATTATCAAGGCTTATTTTATTTCAAAAGGCATTCATAGGTATTTTGATACTGGCCACCTAGACACATGCATCGGTCGAAGTCCAAACCGGTCGTTGCAAATAAAATTACATATATAAACTACCTAAGCACTCGTACAGAGCTTGTTAGTCAACTTCTTAGGTCATCGAACGTTCAAAGACGTTTGTACACATGTATAGGTATATGTGCATGCAATGCACCGAGTGTGTAGCTATAGGTTGTTATGTTGTTGGTATGTTTGCGATGCTTAGTAACATCGGTTTCGGCTTAACAAAGGCGCGTGCAGTTTCATTCGGATAACTATCACAGTTTTTTTGATTTCTGTTACTGAATTGAGTCTTCAAGTATTTGTTTTGATTATTGGTATGGTATTGAGCAGAACTCTCAAATGTTATCTATTATTGTGCATCTGGTGCATTTTAATGTTGGTAACTGTGTTTTTTTGTTTCGATTGCATATATTATACCTAGAATAATTTCAAATTAACAATATTTATGACGCATATTGTGTAATTAAACAGTTACAAGCCACATGGTGATAAAATATTGTAAAATATTATATAGACTTTATTAAGTACGCCAACTAGGTAGGTATGTTTATTTAGAAAAACGGTAAAAAAAACGGTTTTGTTACTCAGATCATCATATTAATGTATGTATGTTTGTTTGAATTTTAAAATTAAGTTATCACTTCTAAGCTATACAGTCACCAGCAATAATATATGATCTAACATTGGCCTCAAAAATATCTGACACGATCTTATGCCTCCAGTAATAAGGACGTGTCAGATATTTTTGAGTCCAATGTTGGATCATATATTATTGCTGGTGACTGTACATTTTGATTCAGTTTTATCACCTTTAAGGTAATATCCTAGATATTGTGTGGAAAAGGTTAGGTAATAACTGGATATTACCAATTTTGTTATTTGAACTTAATCAGATTAAATAATAAAATATTTCATAGTACAGCACTTCTAATTAATTAATGTAACCAATCGATTTTGCGGTTTGCCGGTTTATCCACTGCGTTGAATAATTTCTTTTTTTCGTACCTACCTACTAAGTAAAATAGATTTTTACAAACCTCACTTTACCACTTAATTCGTGCTAATACTTCTTATATCTTCGGTTAAGTCTTAGGATAGCAGTCTTGAAATTGTAGTGTTGAGAATGCAGACGTCTTTAGCATAAAAAAGCCATATGTGGCAGTATATATGAAAAGAGACCTTATTGTCGATGGCGCTTACGCCGCACTGCGTCACGCGACGTTGTATTTATATCGGAGCATCGTTAATAATGGCGGAAGCGCCATCGACGATAAAGTCCCTTTTCATAGATAACGACTCATATAAATACTTACCTTATTTACTTGACAGTAATGGCGGCTTTGATAAAAACAATACGATTACATTTCAAAAGCAATATGGTTTGATCCCGCAGGCCCATGCCTAAAGCACTCGCAATCGTAATCGACTTCGAAGTTGATTCGACCGACTTCAAAATAAAATAAGCGCGAAACTCAGTGATGCTCTGTAAACTTCTCTTCTCTTCTTCGTCTACTCATGGACTTCTTTATGTTTAATGTTTAATGTTCATTTGGGCACAAACGGTACAATTAAAGAAAAAATATTACAGAAAAACTTACATAACACAATGACCAGTGAAGTTGCCACAATTAACTAATAAAGTACAGAGTAACACGTCAAAAATGTGTGTTTACATAGTACTAAAGTCAAGTACAAATATTAAATTCAATTCAAGTACAGACAACAATTAAACTAAATTAATTATTTAGACAACGCAATTTTAAATCTAAGAAGGGAAAGACTAAATAATATATGTAAGTGACAAAATGTGCTATTATAGTTTTTAGAAGTTCTACATAAAAATGAATTTGACGCATATTTGTTACGAGTAAAGGGAACATGAAATAGATTGTTATTACTGCGAGCATTAATACGAGGAGTCCTAAGGCCGATTTTGCCGAGCAAACACGGGGAATCAATCTCACACGAAAGAATTTTATGCCATAATATTAGATCTCTAAATGTGCACCGACTCTCAAGGGAACAACATTGCCGCGGCAGAACGAACAGACCGACCGCTCAGATTTCCACTCCAGAGGGCTCAGACAAGATGCACTACGCTAAACGCTAACTATTTAACTAACGTTTCCATTCGATTCGTTTTTAAACCAATCGCGTGGCTGGTAGACCACGTGACTTTTCGTATCACGTCATCTTCCAGTGACGCGATTGGTTTAAAAACGAATCGAATAGAAACGTTAGTTAGCGTAGTGCATCTTGGCAGGGCCCTCAGGGGTGTGATTCTCTTAACAACGACGGACGGGCGGACGAACGAGTGATTGTCCAAGTGGCGAGTTTAAGTAGTCCCGTCAGAGTGAACAAAACACATTTTAGCGCGTGTATTCAATTTGGCAACATGACTTCTCGAACGTATAAGGCTGCCTAATTGACAATGCACGCGCTAATATGTGTTCTGTTCGCTCGGACGGGACTACTTAAACTCGCCGCTTCGATTCGCTCGTCCGTCCGACCGACCGCCGTTTTTTGAGAGAATAACACCCCTGGTGTTTGATTAATTTGTGTTGAAGTTTTTCGATGGAATCAATATAAATATTGTATTGAGGGTTCCAAACAGTTGACGAATACTCCAAAATGGGCCTGACTAAGGAATTGAAAAGAGTTTATACAGTCGAGTCCTATTCAGATTGCCAAAGACTGTGCTAATGATAATAAAATTATAAAAACGAAAACGATCGCTAATGCGAGTGCGTTAGGCAATAGGCCTGCCGTAGAATAATAGAGCCCCAAGGCACAGTATAGAGAATTCTATCTAGGTATACTATGCCCAGGGGGCCTAGTGAAGATACATAGCATAATGCTAAGATTTTCGAAAATATTGACGTAAGCTGATGTAAGATCACGTCCACCACTATGTCAACTCCACACATTGAAAATGAAACATTAGTATAGCGTTTGCATCCTGGCTACGCTTACTGCCCTCTCCTTAATATATTGGATTTTACTAAACATATGGTCAATTGACAAGAGGGCCCTTCCAAGATGCATTGCGCTAACTAGCGTTTCTATTCGTTTCGATTTTAAACTAATCGAGTGACTGGTAGATCACGATCATTTAAATATCATTAAAGAAATATTAAGAATTAACGAAGTACAAGTTTCCACGGTGCCACGGCACGCCACGTGCACGGCAAACACCTAATCTAAAAAACGTTTATTAGGTACCGCTATTGGACTACTTATATTGTAATTCTTTTTCATGAAATAAATAAAGTAAAATACTGTGACTCGTGGTAAGGGTACAGGGTTGGGCCGGAGCTGCCCATCCGTGCCAGACGCCATTAGGGTTGGCGGTCATGCTGGCTATTTTGGTTGAACATGTGATTTAGACACGGACGAACATTGCGGCATTAAGCTGGTAGGTACTTAGGTGATGAACAACTCGTTCTTGAACTCGACGCACCAAATATTAACTGGCGAGTTGAGGTTGTCCCGTCAGAGCTAGTGATGGGCGGCTTGTAAGTTTCGAAAGTAAAACTTTCACTTAAATACTTACAAAATTACTATAACTTTTCAAGAACATTAAATGAATCAGAATTATTTCCATTTAATTATGTAACTTTCAGAAACTGTAATTTTCGCAGTTAAGAAAAGTTATGCAAAGTTTCAGAAATCGCCTATCACTAGTCACAACAAACAAACATATTTAAGGGCGTGCGTTCTCAGCTTAACAGCTTTACCCGTGGAGTGAGGTCGTCTCTATGACTTCGCTCACTCGACCGTTTGCAGACCTTAAAGAGTATTACACCTCGCGTTAGATTGAAAATTTATTTCGTCAACGAAGTAACCGGTAAACTAAAGCTGCCCGCACGGTCTTAGGCATGTGAGAGAGAGTTAGAGCTAAACTGAGAGAGAGAGCTGCTTTGTCGACGGAACTAGAGCTTAGATTAAAAATACACGGACTAAATCTTATCTTACTGAAATCATTCTTAATTCTTAATATTATTTGACTAATATTATAAATGTGAAAGTTAAAAACGCCAGAACGGCTGAAATGGATGAAATTTGGCATAGAGATTATAGTCTGGTCATAGAGATAATGTCACAGAATAATAAATAGTATAAGTACAGAAGGTACTCCATGTGACAGCAAACATGCGAATTGAAACCTACCCAGAACGCGTTAATGATAATAATACCTTGCACGGCACGGAAGTGACCTTGGCTACATTTCCCCGATCGATGCCTATTTCAGAAAAATGTGACTGTTCCCGAGGGAATAGCGATAAACGACTTCTACGTAGACGAAGTCACGCGCAAAAGCTATTGTATGACGCAACCAAATTGTAAAGCGAGTTGTTTAAAAGAGATACCTAGCAGCTGATATGGTAATCGTAACTGGGTCAATGTTTTTATCCCTTACTTTATTTGCCTTATAAATCATATTATTTAACTGGCATATAATACGTTATTAAATCTTATAGCATAAATTTGGGTTTTAATTATGTTACTCTTATATCATCTATATACCCTTACCATGGGTTACAATTACCGTACTCGTTACCGAGTCGAATGCTCTGTCCCTCGCACTCTATAAGAATACTGCGAGGTTGCGAGGGACAGAGCATTCGACTCGCTAGCGTGTACTTTAAATAGCGGCTTCACACGTAAAGTTCGGACTGCGGGAAACGCCACGCGCCATTCCAATCTTCGCTCCGAACCGTACGTGTAAATACAACTGTAATAGTAAAATAGTAAAAAACCTACGGTTCGGATTGGCGCGTGGCGTTACCCGCGGTCCAAACTGTGCCGTGAAGCCGCTATTGTAAATTGTAACTCATGGTACCGTAAAATGGGGTGAATAGGGTGGTTTTTAGACTTTGGTGACGTATTTCAATCACTTAAAGACCAAAATTGTAAAATCCAACTGCATAGTGCTTTGTCCGGATACTCATTCTTCTGAACGATCATAGACAATTTTTACGTTTTCTTTATAAAATAACAAGAAAACTGCAAAAATGTTACGAAACCCGAGTCACCCCGAGGATGGGGTCAATAGAATCAAACCTGGGGTGAAACGGGTTTTCGGTCAGGGTTGTCAAAAATACTGCCATAATATTTATATATTTATTAACCAACAAAATTAGCCATAAGTAGTTGTGACAAGTTGAAAGGTACCTAGTAAAGGGTGGTCCAGACATAGAGGCCGCCTGTAAAAACACAAATTAAAAAAAACTAATATAGTTATACAAAATCCGAGTTTTGTTTTGAGATCAACATTTATTTACATTAAAAATATCAAAAAATTATATTCCAACGGGACCTTGTTCTGCACATTTTAATAGTTTGGAACGGAAGCTTTTGAACAGCGATTTTCCAGATTTGGCTGCGATCTGCTTGGAAATCCGCGTCCATATTCGCTTCATACTTGCAATGTTGGTCGCCGGCTTATTTAACTCGCAATATCGTTGCTTACAAAGAGCCCAAAATCTTTCAATCGGCCGAAGCTGGGGCACATTCGGTAGGTTGTCTCGTTTTGGTACAATAGAGATACCTGCCTTCTTAAGTTCATCAAGCACAGGTCCAACGTAATGTGACGTAGCGAGGTCTGGCCAAAACAAAACGGGTCTTTGTACATTTATCTTCCGAATAAAAGGCACCAGCCGTTTCTTAATACACTCTTTCAAGTATATTTCGCCGTTTACTGTGCGGTTAGTAACGAACGGCTCGGATATGTTCCCACCTTCGGAGATGGCCTGCCAGATCATATAGCGGCTCTCAAATTTCCCAGTCGGGAGTAAAGTGTCTTCGACTGGTGTTTCTTGTTCATCATCCGATAAGTAGTATTTCAGCAAGGAGTAATAAAACAAAATTCAAAGACACACACACACACACACACACACACACACACACACACACACACACACACACGCACTTAAACGAACAAACAAACAAACAAACCGACAGACGGACGGCGGACAAACAAACAAACAAACAAACAAACAAACAAACAAATTAACAAACAAACAAACAAACAAACAAACAAACCGACAGACGGACAAACAAACAAACAAACAAACAAACAAACAAACAAACAAACAAACCGACAGACAGACAGACGGACGGACGGACAAACAAACAAACAAACACATACACATGTCAGGTACCTACCCCTTAACCGTATTATGGCTAAATGACGAAATATTCGCAAAATATACTTTTGGCAGCCCTAACAATTCACCCCTATACTGATTCTAATGACCCCTGCCATGACTCTATTGCCCCCATTCGTTACCTTATTCACCTCATGGTCTTACCTTATTGACCCCTCAGGTAACCCGAATAACCCCAAAAGTATGAAAAAAACAAGCACATAAACTATTTCAACATTACACCCTTAAAAACACAATATTTCTACTTACTTTTTGTCTCTTCGTGTTCTTCATGAAATTCCTGGTACATCACAACAACTAAAAACACATATACCCTCATTAATAAACCGATTTCTTGAAGTTTATTGACCACTATAAACATGACAGTTTGAATGGTTGCGTTTAAATGACTTTTTCTTTTAAATTGTCTATGGTTTCACCTTGTTTGAGTGGCCAGTCTAAAAATTAATTTATCGAAAACAGAAAACGTAAATGCAACCTTGGGCATCAAAAACAATAATCATAGTTTTTGGTAGTTTAAAGAAAATACTCAGGATCACCCTATTCACCCCTGGGATTCTATTCACCCCATTTTACGGTACGGTTCCTTAAAAATTCATCTAGAGTGTGGTTATCTTAAACGCATCACTCGTTCACTCGACCAAACTCATATTAACCGGCTAGTTTAAGAAGTCCCGTCAAAGCGTACAAAACAAATTTTGGCGCGTGCATTCTCAATTAAGCAGTATACGGCACTGAGATCGACAGTGGCTCACTTGACTCTCACTTCACGTAATTATCATCGCTATACACTATCTCTATTACACATAATATTAGCGTCATAGGGACGAACGGATTCAAATGTGTCTTCTACATTATTTAAAAATATAGTTTTTGTACTTCGGGATAAATTATCAGCATGTAAAGAATTATGAAATTACACAAATATTTTAAAATGTTATCTTTATACTAATCTTCAGTCTTAACTATTTATGAACATTATTTTTAATTTTACAATATTTTTAATACTCATTTCGACCTAAAGTGGCCAAAAAGGTTACAGCGGCTACAAAGGGTATTTCTACCCTTCTTCATGAGATCATTAATTTGACCTTCCTTATGTTATGTTGGCGATTAATGACGGTAAGATTTTTTGGTTCCACCAAGACAACACGATGGCTTTTTGACATTTTAAATAAAATGTCAGGATAGCCCCGGCGGTTTTAAGCATCCAAACTACATGGATCCGTTAAAATCCGTCTTTAAGTCCAGACACGTATACCCGTGCGGGCGGGCCTTTATTAACCGCAGGTATAACACGTCCGTGGCTGTTTGAGGCAGGTCCGGGCTGTCAATAAGGGCCACTATTGCAAATCCACAATATTTTCGTAACTACCTACATCGTTCATTCATAGCTGTCATAAACACAGCCCGGCTGAGCGCTACCTGCCAAGGGCGGGTAATACCCGCGGGTAAATAGGATCCGTTAATCAGTGTCCGGTATAAACTCGGGTACCCGGGTGCTAACTACACGGGTACCCGGATACCCGTCTAGAACGAGTTATAAACACGCAAATGGATACCCGACTCGTCTACACGCAACCCGGACTTTACCGCGAGCCCTAAGATAAGTCTCTACTGTACAGTGTAGTTCATAAATAAGTGTATAGTTTAGTACCTTGTCACTTTAATCGCTGTGATAATTTATATACGGTAGTCTATACATGACATTAAATAGACAAGGTACTAAAGTGTACACATATTTATTAACTCGACTGTACTACCAATTATAGGAGACGCGTCATAAAATTGATATAAAAAATTGGAATATGATGTAGATACCGAACAACCCTCATATACAATGAACTACCCACCATCTACGGTATTAGTTCTATTTTTACGGCAGCCATTAGTTTATTCTGGGTCCAATTGCAGTAATTGGAACAATATATTTGCGCGACGCACTCCGCCCGAGTCAATTGGCTGGCTAATGGGGATTGTTCCAGAGAATTCTATTAGCGGTCAGCTGTTTCCAAGGGCGGGAAAAGTAGTGGAAACAGTCAATATTTTTTAGCGTGAAAAAAGATTTTATTGAACGACGGTTAAAAACACAGGGGGCCTAATATGGCTGCGTTTATCGCGTAACGTCGGATTGATATGGTTTTTTAATATGTTGTAAATGACAATATAGCCATGGTAACCCAAATTTTTCTTTCCTCCAGCTCTATTTATTTCTCCGCCATCTTGTAAAAACTGTCACTTATTTTACATTACATTACATGATTTGCCGCTTGCATTCTAATTCTTCGAAAATGCTCCTAGACTAAAATGGTTTTAAGTACGTGATCAAGTTAAATAAAGTTGAAATAACCTATTTTTGATACTTATATTAAATAATGTAGAGCCGTCATTGCTCTTTGGTTTATTTTTAAATGATCGATCGGGATTACTAATTTAGTTAGATGACTTCACTTGACCTTACCTAATTCTCCTTTGGGTTTTGAAAACGATGGACCACTATAATATAATTGTCAGTCATTTACATCTGATGCCGCCGATGATGCGTTACCATGTACCCTAGTACTAGTACCCTTACCATGAGTTACAATTGCTGTACTAGGGAATGCAATTTAACCGGTTATTAACCGATTTTGTATGAAAATAACCGGTTAAAACCGGTTATAACCGGTTATTTGCATTCCCTATGCTGTACTCGCTAGCGAGTTGAACGCTCTGTCCTTCACCGTATAGGTACGGAGTGCGAGGGACAGAGCATTCGACTCGCCAGCGAGTACGGTAATTGTTACTCATGGTAAGGGTACAGGCCCGACTCACTCATTTTAGGCACAAAGCTACAAGTACATCACCTTGCATCTCTAGGTGTGTCTTATGGTCGGGCTGGCTGGGGTGCGAATGAATACAAACGTGCGAACGTTCATTTAATGGTAAAAAAAGCATAGAGGCGCATGCGACCTTATTCAATTCAATTCTTTGATATATGGCTTCTGTCCAGTGGGACAATTCTGCCAGTGTCAAGGTTGGAAGTTACACGTGATCGGTGTAAATAATATCAAAAAAAATCATAAGTCGACGTTGTACGGTGATCCTCTAGCCTCCGTGAAGCGATGTAACTTTACGAAGACCAGATGGGATTTTCTGGGAGCAATTGCGACCTTATTAAGAAGTCACTAGGGAATGCAAATAACCAGTTATAACCGGTTTTAACCGCTTATTTACATCCAAAAAACCGGTTAAAATGCATTTCCTAGAGGTCATAATAATATGATAAAGTCGTTATTGTTTGGAATTGTTCCGCAATCTGGCTCTTAATAACCATTACGCTTGTGTGTCTGTTCTTTGGGTATGTTAAAGTTGGTCATATTTCCTTGAGATTGTTAAACGTAAATACACGATTAAAAACAAGATCCTCCATAGTTTTATTTTTCAAACATGACACCATTTTCGCATGTTTTTGGTTGAATATTTCGAAACCTCAGGTTCTTTAACGATGATTTTTGATTAAATAGTTGAGTACTTATGACTTCTTAATCCTGGTAAACCATTTTTGTAATAAGTTTTGTAGTTTTAAAGTAAACAGCAATTATTTGATGCAATCGCGCGCGCAAACCATCTCCATGTCACGTTCTGCTCGCAGAAGCAGTATGAACTCTTAAATGCAATTTTGTTAGGAAGAAGAGCGACTTCTGTAATTTGTATTATTTTCTATTTTGTGGCGTTACTCAGGCGCAATAAGTCAAAGTTCTGGAGTCGTACCAAGCCTGGAGACACTGGACATTTTGGCATAGATGCAACTAATGCACACGTGTCAACATAGTCGCCAGCTGTGCAGTGTTGCGTTAGACCTTGCAATTTCCTGTTGTCAGAAATCCAGTTGCAACAGGTGCCAGGGTCCGGACTACTATTTCGTCATCGACTTCTAGCGTTTCTAGTCTGCCAAGGTATTAAAACATTCCCAAGATTCCTCGATCGATATGTAATGTAATGGACCCGATACCTAAAACATGTTACAAAAATACCCAAAAATAAATTGTTAACTCTAGTTAGCTGTCATCCGAGTCATAGAAGTTGTATGACTGAGATGACAGGCTTGCTAGGGATGACATTGCATTTTTATAATTTCTTTTTTTTAGGAATATTTTTAATTCCGCAGTAAAAAACCCGCACCACGAGAAAAATATTTTTCACGACACTGCTCGGAAATATGACCATAGATGGTCTTGTTTGGGGTCACAAAACGTCACTTATATGGACAGACCAAGAATGTTTTTGTCGGCGTGTTTGCTGATTGGTCGAGAACATTGTTGTCCAACTTTAAGAACCAATGAAAATCAATCAATCAATATTTGTGTCATAGCTCCTTAAAATGAAAAATTTAAATCGACCAACCAGAACACACCATTTTGTGTCGTAAAATATTAGGTGTATTTTTTGCGAAAAGATACACAGACTAAAAACTATGTCACTGCTTTTTTTTTAAATGTAATTCAGACTTGGCCCCTAATTTCGAACCACTAGAGATCAAATTACATGGGAGATATGGCGAAACAAATACAACTTTATATGGAGTTGACATCTTCATCTCGCATGTTAGTTTATTAATCTCGAGTGCCACGAGAATAGGGGTCCAGATTTAAAAAAAAGTTATCTATTTTGAATCACATTTGAATATGATTTTTTATTTTATTTCCTCTCAGTAGTTGTGAAAAGCACTATGTCTGCCTCGGTAGAAAGTGCAATTTATGGACTCGTACACTAGAGGGCCTCAACTACGTTTCGGCCCTATATATGACTCGTCCAAAAATCGCGTACTTTCTATCCTCTGCAACAATGTACTAGAACTGCACAACAAAAAAATAAACACGCAGCGAACTACGCTTTAGATGAACATTTAGTTTTTTTGCTATGCAGTGAGCTGCTGGTTTTGTAGGTTTTGGGTTTTTTTTTATGCGCGGTTAAACACTAGCCTTTTTGTATAGTCGAGTTCAAAAATATGTGTACAATTTAGTAGGTACCTTGTCTATTTAATGTCATGTTTAAACTGCCATATACGAATTGTTACAGCGATTAAAGTTTCAAGGTACTAAACTGTAACACGTCATAGATTTCTAGGTGCTACATTTATTAATAAAATTTTACCAAGTCTCGCGATCCAGCCGAATATAGGTCAAAATTCTGGAGTGCTCCAAGGCGCGTGCGTCAAATAGACGCTTCTGACGTCACTTGGCACGCTGGTTCCCCGGTTGTGTGGACAGACGAAGAAAAACAGACGTTGTTATGACAGTTGTAGTTGGGTTGGAATTTGGAATTCGTCAAATGGTTTTACGATTCAGAATCTCGCGCATCGTTTAGACTGTTTAGAGCATTCCAATTGCATTTAACTTTTAGCCATCAATTTAGATACCATGACATCAATGCATTGGCATTAAATTGTGCGAGTTGATCTCTATTGTTTTGAGAATAGGAGTGGAAAATAAAAGACCATTGTCCATGTCAAAACCGTGTTTATAGAGCGACTCTTATGAATTTTATTTAGGGAATCTGAGTATATTGAGGTACGGTCACGAGCGTTAATTTGGGACCCATTTCAAGAAAAATATGCTGGAAGTCGTCAATGTCATTAGAGATGTCAAGTCATTTGTAACTTTTAGGAAACTCAACCTTATTGTTCTAGAATATCAGATTGACTTTGGACCTAAGGTGGGTACCAAATTTAATCTCGTGACTGTACAAATAGTTCTCCAATTCTTAACCCTTTAATCAATCTTGTATGTTAAATTTGAACGGGTTGTTCCAATAAACAATTTCTAAAGATATAATGACATATATTTAAAAAATGTTAGGGACGACGAGGATGGGCATTCTTGTACATAATTTTTTAACTGTATATTAATCATAGATTTAATGTTGGAAATTGCAAACGCTGTGACGCAGTCGCTCAGTGCCAGTGGATGAAAAGTACCAAAGTAACTTGACCTCTAAGCACAAAAGAAACATATAACGGCGTTTATCTATTATGCTGGTTTTTATTAATTAAATCGCTTAGAATGATTTTCCTTAAAAAATGCAGCCGATATTAGTTCTTAACGCTGAATACGATAAGGACAACGTTACAATAAGTCCCAACGGAAATTTCCTCTGTCCTTACATTCTATAAATAACTTAAGGTTCAGTTTATAAAACACGGAAAAAAATATAGATGAATGGGCAGCCGCTAGCCATGTTTATGCATTATGGAAACTGTTTTTGTATGTCTAGACGTGTCTGTGGTACAGTCGCGCCCGAAGGGGCTTATACCACCGCCGACGATGAGCGAGAAGAGAGTAGGTACAGTCATCGATCAACTATTAATTAATATATGCGTCTCTTTTATTGACTCGTTACAAATGCAATTTTTTTGGAGAGCGAGTTCTCGCCGGCAGTTTAAACAGCCAGCGATAACTATTATAATATATTATAATAATAAATAATAAATAAAAATAGAGTAAGACCATTTCCTTGAAAAGCGGGGTTAAAATAATGTGTTTTTTTTTACAAAAATCATATATCGTAATATTTAGTTTTAAAACTTTGTACTTCATAATGAAATCTCTATTTAACTTTGTCTTGAACCCTATTATTATCGTTTTATTTACGACTTCCCTCGCTTCGCTTGGGTTTTTGTGAGTTTTCTGTACTATACATACATACATACATTAAATCACGCCTGTTTCCCAGAGGGGTAGGCAGATACCACTTCTTTCCACCTGCTACGATCCTGAGGCCCTACTTTGAAAATCGAAGTTCGAAGTTACGTTAGATCCATCTTTCTCTCTCGATTTAGTCTCGAATGACGAGTGACAGGGACGGAGCTAACGTAACTTCGAACTTCGATTTTCAAAGTAGAGCCTCTGACAAATCTCTTTCGCTTCTTCCACATTCATACATACATTTTCTGTACCACCCATACATAATTCAAAATGTAAGTACATAAAACCCTTCCTCTTGAAATACTGTATCTATTGAGTGTTTTAAGCACATTTTAAAACAGTTTTGTCAGCGAATGTACGTA
This sequence comes from Acleris literana, assembly GCA_946894065.1. Classification (NCBI taxonomy): domain Eukaryota; kingdom Metazoa; phylum Arthropoda; class Insecta; order Lepidoptera; family Tortricidae; genus Acleris; species Acleris literana. The sequence goes on from OX335670.1 coordinate 21,648,049, forward strand.
TAATTGTATGCGCCGGCGCTCCCCGAGTCGCCGCGGTACCCAAGTACCTTAAAATAAAAAAGTTCTGTATTAAATTTAAGTTAGGAGTAGACTTAATAAGACGCCGATTTTTGTAAATATTTTCACCGTGCACTGATAAAAATGAAAGAAATCCGAACAATTGCAATTTTACACATATTTCCTTCATTCTTCAGCTCTGAATAATTATCTGAATGTTCTGAAATAGCTGTAGGAGTTTTCGGTAGACCGTCCGTTGTTTACACCCTGTTTAGGCTTATTTTATTACTTATCCATAATAAACTCAAAAAAATACTCTCCCTGTACAGACTTATTTTTCACTTAAAAATTTGGCATAATTCTACAGTATCCAGTCTCTGTTCGTGAGCACCTACAATAAATATTATTATTTTGTTGAGTCACATAGTTTATTTCCACGTTTCACGTGAACCGCACGCGCAGTCTAGACTGACTCGTTTTGGCACAACGGGTGAAGGTCAGACAAGGTTAATGCAAACCAGTGTCAAATAAATTTTATTTTATTGGTAGATTTAATTATTTAACATATTTAATCACCTTAGTTGTAACACAGTTTATTTATTTTGGTTTTAAAATATGTCCAATACATTAACATAAAAGAAGTGCATTTAATTTAAATAAAACACTTTCTACGCATGCGGTGATCTTCTATTACAAATAAGGCGCTTAGCTTGTAAGTTTGCATGTCAAAGATTTATGAAACGTTGTTAAGAGTTCTAATAAATAAATAGGAAAATATTTTTTTTCCAAAATAACGCACATATTTAATTACTTACCCACTTTCTCGCCATGAGTTGACTAAATCATAGACCAACTTACGTCTGCAAAGTGTGCAATTTGCGTTGGTACAATCAAGTGCAAAAATATGCATCCAAAGAATCCTCTCATAAATATGTTACGAAGGTCTTATTACACTGGAATAAGGTGCATCGGGACAGATTTTCGAGATGTTGCGTTCTCCCATATTTTTACACTTGACTGTACTTGTACCGAGAATAACGCTGCGATAGAATGATCTCATGACTTGATATCGTTTATGGTATCAAGATATCCAATGTTTACTAGAAACATAACGTCTACATAAATAACAAATCCTTATTCACTATTGAAACTATTATGGTGTTCGGATATAAAATTCTCTTCCATAGCTGCAGCAGACACTGCAAGTTTATTTATTTCTCAAGTTCTTCACTGTTTTCTTTAACAATTTGTATATTTGTGTGTCTTTGTTTTTCTTCTTTCTTCTATAAAAAATATTAGAAAACATCGAGACTAAGATTAACGATGTTTTCATTGTACTATTCTATTTTAAGCTCAAACAACTGTTTGTTCATTTAAAATAAAAATACTTACTTTCGTGAAAAGACGTTGACTGTGCGCCAAATAATACTTTGTTTACAATCTTCGAGAATTTCTATTAGTATAAATGACAACAAACAAATTTTAACAATGTTATCAACTCTCAAATAGTTTTGAATTGTTGTTTGCGTCTGCGCAGCGGGCCAGTTTAGTATCAGTCGAAACTGGACTTGATTGAGACCGTTCGGATGTCTATTGGTATTTCCTTCAATTGTTATCTGGTTGAAGGAAATTATAATTAGGCCATTGCTATTGAGTCGGTCTACATAAACCTACTTGATGCGAGTGATTACTAAGTGGCCGTATTAAGGTCGGACGATACTGTAGTTACTTAAGTACAATTACGTTGGTTTCCGTTTAAAGAGGTTTGTTTATGATGAGGGACAACCTTTATTGACTTGACTTGAAGTAAAAGACGATGTAGTTTATTATTGCAGACCGCACGGACACTTGTTTGTTAAGATTCTACCAGCTTATTAGAGTTATAGTAGTATAATGATTTGCTATAACGTTTTTAGAAAGCAAACACTAAAGAATTTTCGCTTGAACAGTTTCTATATTCCAAAATTTGTAACATGATTGCTTAACATTACTGACAGCAAGGAAATTAATGAAAATAAGGTCCTAAATTCAATAAAGAAAGAACAATATTGAAGCCAATCCAGTAGCAGGAGAGGAGAAATCGTAGGACATCTTTCACGCTATTAAAAACATAACAGAAAGAAAGATAGAACTAAAGTTAGGAAGGGCTGGACAAAGGAAAGGGTACAAGAGTAAAATATTACTTAAGAAATATAGTCCTTCAAGGAGTTAATGAAAATGATGATGGTTAGAAGGATTTGAAGATATGAAATAATTTACACTACACTGACTGAAATCCTGTTTTTGAATAAGAAGGCATCAAATCTCTAAGCTCTGTTTTGTCTATTATCATATCCTTTGGGAGGCTGTAACACTTCTGACTCTGTTCATAATAAACGCCGTATAAACTTCTGAAACCTACCAAGTTACAGTGACTGAAAGGGATACAGCTATTGGAGTGTTATACCTGTCCTTTGCACTGCCTGGAACATCTCAGGTTTTGGCAGCTCATAATTCGGCCTCTGGACTGCTAATGGATTCTGACTCGATCCTCCCAAGTCTACCTTACTTCTTCGAAGACTATATAGTTCCAAGGTTGTAAACATAAATCCTAGTAGGTATGTATAAGTGGTTTTAACTGGTTAAGTTATCACCTTTGCGGCGTAAGGGAATCTCTTCAAGGACCTCTAGGAAGGCTTTCCCTTTGTACTAGGCTCTTACCGGTTCAAACAGCTTCCTGCTTGCTTTACCAAAAGAATGTTGAACTTTCTCAACATGGTAAGTGGGATTTGAGACCCATAGTCATTTGAAATCTCAGGACTACAATCTCAAAACTGCAATCCTAAGACTTCAAATGCGTTGCCAACCCTGAGATCTAAAATGGAATGCCTCTATGCTAGTAATTTCACCGGTTGCCTTATCCCCACACCGGAACACAGCAATGCGAACACTACTGCTTGGCGGTGGGTTAATGGATAAGATAGTGGTAGCGATCCGGACGGACCCTGCACAAGGTCCTACCACCACTAAAACCCTTCCTTTCCATCCCCTTCCTTTTCCTTTTGGAAAGTTCTTCCGATTAACTCAGACATGTTAATCTGCAAGAACTACATACGGAATAAAGTTTTATTATTCATTATTCGTTAAGCGAGATTGTTTTACCGTTATCGTGCCGTATATTGACTTGACCGTTACTAGTTCCTTCGGTTGCGTCAACGTTATGTCTTCATCAAGTGAAGTAGGCTGACGTAATTGGTTTATCTCGGAAACCTTAGAATTTCCCAGAATTTCCAAAGGTAATACGAGAACGGATCATGATAGTGCTAAAAATGCCAAGTTTTTACTCGTCAGAATTGATAGTACCGATTTACTAGTAGCTGCCGAGAAGGTCAATATCATTTTAATTTGGTGTCTTAACCTTATGTAGTGATATAAACACGTAAACTCATGGTTATTAACATGAATAGTTACCCACCCGAAAATATACAATCTTATTATTATTTAAAGCTGCCTTTTTTTCCGTAATACAGTTTTTAAAACGTGAAAACATTGACGACAAACAAGAAATTATTACCAGTCTTTGCATTTATAATTAGAACGTTTTTCTGTTGGAAAAGTAATTATGACTTAAACTAAATGAAATAATCGTATATACTGGCAGTTAAGTCTTAAAAAGGGTATCTTTCAACAAGTAAATTATAAAGCCAACGGCACTCCGATCATTGCATACTTAGCTGACAGTGTCATGATACTCATGATGCATAATATGCACTTTGCATTTACATCCGTGCATACAATGGATGGCCAATCATTAAATGACGCAAGCTACATTCATTCCATACAAATCTAATAGATGGTAAGAGACCAAAACAAAGAGCAACCCTGGGTTGCAACTGTATTTAAACAGATCAAGTGCAAGTTATTTATAATTTAAAGTTCCCCGATTACTCGAAGACCACTGGACCGATTTGAAAAATTTTTTCGTTGTTCGAATAGGTATACTTTCTAGTTGGTCCCATTGTAACCACGTCAGGATCTGATGATGGGATCATGGAGAAATCAAGAGAACTCCTCAAATATTATAGGCAGACCTATAGCGATTTTGGTATTTTTCACTGTAACTCATGCATTTGCTTTTAAAAAGTACTATATGGTGAAGTGGAACTGATGATGAAGACCACAGATGGCCACCGGAACTCCTTAACGGTACCTATTTCAAGGGTGGCGATAAAATATATCGATAAAGGAAGTTGAGCGACTATGACGAAGCACATTTAGGTTTAAATATGACTATGACATTCCCGCGGCGTTGTCTGCGGCGAGCTTGAAATATTCTATAGTTTCTTATTAGTATTTAGAAGTGGAGCTACGTAACAGCATAAATAGGATCACTAAAAAGTATAAAATAAAATAAATGTTTAAAAAAACAAAAAAACCGCCTTCAAAAAGCAAAAAATAACTTCTTTAAAATGGTAGGTAAATAGGTCAGTCCAACTGAAGTCGGCGTCCAACAATATTTTAACCAAAAGCAGACTTCAGTTGGACTGACCTATTTACCTACCATTTTAAAGAAGTTATTTTTTGCTTTTTGAAGGCGGTTTTTTTGTTTTTTTAAACATTTTGGATGAATAGGTACGGTAACGGACTTTAATTGATGAACCACTAAAGAACCTTGTCGCATAAAACCAACGATTAATTTCTATGTAATTCCTATCTCGTCACTTGACGCTGTCATTATGACAAGGTTCTGCGGTGGATCAACATTTGAAGTCCTTGATGGTACCAATCTAACGAAAGCAGGCACTTTAAGGCGTTTTGCCTACAAGACATCAAGAAACATGGATACATAAAAACTTACACAAACATACCTACCTGAATAAAGATTACCATCCGTCTTGGGTAGTCAGGTAAAAACATTAACTCTGGTTTTTCATTGACTTTGTTGTTCTTGTTGAATACAATTTAACCAAATTCTTTTGCACAGATGCATCTGAAGCTGCAGTCGGAGCTGTATTGTCCCATTTTACTGACAGTGTAAATGCTGTCATGTCACCCATTGTTTTGTGTAGACAAATCACCATTAAACATTTAGAAAAAAAATGTACGTGTAATAGATTAAAAAAAAGAGAATATAACCTACTTATTACATTACAAGAGAATTTAAAAAGCCCCGTTTACTTCTGATTTGGTGGACACTATGTAAGATAAAATACCTACTCTTAACGAATCTATAGATGAATTCCTAAAGACAGATGTCGAGTGTAAGTTTGTGATTTGCTTAAATATTCCATCGGTTGCGTCATTGTTATCTTCCAACGATTAGCAACAGTGCCACGACTGTGGCTTGGTCACAACAATGGCTATTTGATCCTCTTTTGCTTGCCCGGTGTTCTGTTCGCGTTTTGACGAACGCACAGTTCTTAGTAGTGACAAATTCTGCGTCAGATATATTAACAGAAATGACGAGCAATTGAATCAGTTTTTTTTTTAACAGTGAAGGTGCTTAATATGAGCTACGTAAAAATTATTAAAAGGTAATGAGGTACATAACAAGGAACTTGGTTCCGCATACGACTCCTCTTTTAAACTGTGCACAAAATCTATTTATAACAGAGAAAAAAAGACACCTGACGATCCCGTGACAAAAAAGTAATGACGCGTATTGCATTTATTTTGGTGCAAGATCCCACAGGCTGTCGGATTTTGAAGAACCAACGGCTACTTCAAATTCGCATTAAGATTTGTTGACACTTCTTTGAATATGCGGTTGGGCTAAGTCCAAGTCTCCGTTTATCCGTTCCCTCTTATATACTAAAACTTGTACCTACTGCTCATTTGCAGTGACCGTATGAAAGTTCACCAGTGTGTTTACAAGTCTGGCGGCTATTCTCATGCAGACATTTCAGCAAATTCCGATTGGATGTGTTGAAATAACACGTAAATAACATTTTTATATGAGACACGCACGCTTTGTAAACATCTTTTGAGCTTTTACCTGGTGACACTATGTCAATTTATATAGGTACTTATTTAAAACCGCCTAACATGCTTTTCAGAAAGTTTTTAATAATGGTTATTTAAAATTATTTTAGTATTTTAATGAGTAATGATCTTATTTGTATCTTACATGAGTCATGACAAAGTGTGTTTGCTTCTTCGTTTCGTCTTCACATTTCCATGCCTACAAGACCTTCATTCATGTACAATTTGGTACAGGAATATGGAGGACGTCCTCTGTACCAAATCCCACTGTAACCACCTGGTTAATGACCCCGAGACGTACAAACTTTTATTTCAGGTAATCAGACGGCTCCTAAGGAAATGGTTAATTTGTAAGCATGAGAGCCAAAGTAAGTGTTTTGATAAAAGGAAGGATGTCGCAATAGTACATTATTGCCTAGGCATGGAAGTAGGCAATTGCGGGCCGAGTATTGGATTAAACGGACGAGCTTGCGAGTCCGTTTAAAAATACGAAGCCCGCAATTGCTGTTCCTGCCGAGGCAAATATAGTGCTTTTCTCAAAAATCGCAAGAAAAAAATTGTGTTGGAGTCAAATCTTCATCGCTTGAACTAATTTTTTGAATTGCATACAAACAGAAACTTCATGTGAAAAAACCATCACTCCTTAACGCTTTTTTATTTATGACAAGGAGAAACGCAATTCTTGTTTAAAAAATATATATAAGCTATTCCAGGCACAAATAAAAAAGTTATGTTTCGAGTAAAATTTGGATGTATAAGACTTGTGCCCTCATTTTATTACGGACCTTTTCACTTTTTAAAAAGTTACAAGATAGATAGTAATGGAATTTGTATGCAATTGCGGGCTTGTTTAGCGAGCACGCAATGTTTTTTTTTTAAAATTTGAGAACTGTCAGTAAACTATGTACTTCGCGTCTCAATATGTAGATAGGAATGTCAACATTTCCGGACATTTTTGAGAAAAAATAAATGAGTGACTATATACTAAGAATTCTCACTTCAAAGGCTATGTCAAGTTGCTTTGGTTTGCTTATTAACTCGTCACAGTTCCGCTAAACATTCCATTAAGAAGTTCGAAGCCGGACTCCACCATTTCGATGTAAAATTGGCTTCGTATTGAATCCTTGGCACGGAAAATGTTTAAACACCATAATGTACGTAATTAGCGCTCACCGAATCGAAGTGTTTCTTCATACTGGAACTGTTTTCTGACTCATTGACGCAAACATTGTTTTCACAAACTTGGCTGGACATTGGTTTTGGAGTACAAGAGCAGTAAGTCAATATATTAGCCTATCCTAATTTGGACCTAGAGGCTATTGGAAGAAGTAGTTTACTAGTGTGTATTTTGAGTCAAGTCTGTGTAATGCTAAGGTATGGAGACTGTAAACATAATGACGTGAATACTGAAAATACATTGTATAATAACTAGGTAAGTATACCAGTTAAAACTTTAGTGCAGTAAATGTTAATGTGTACTAACGGTTGTCGAAAACGTTATTTTAGATGTTCAAGAAAATGTTAGCCAACACTATGTGTGTCTTGAAAAGTTAATTAGATCAAAATTGGAGTAGGTAATTATGATACTCTTAGCAAGTTAACTTCAAACCTTAAAATGTAATAAGTAATCCTATAAAAACAACACTTTCTTTAAATATTACTGCTACTTGCAGAATTTTTAGAAAATCAAGTGTCATACTTGACCGGGTTTTGCAATCAAAATAACGTGCAACTGCAACTCAAATCCTCAATACTTTACAGCCAAACTGCATATCTTACAAGGATTAAAATACTGTTTCTTGGTCGATTTCGATCATATCTAATATTCGGTAAACAAACCTGTCAGGAAAATACATTTTATCGAATTGTGTCGCTGCTATTATAATGAGACACTCTTCAGAATGTAGTCTACCAACAAATTATATACTATTTACTCATATCCCGTTAATCATTAGTAAAATCTTGAAATGTACGGTTTTAAACCCTGGATGACTGCCAGTAGTCTACCAACATCTCGTTTTACAGAATCACGGATCCGTCTTACGTAAACCGAAGGTTTCCATCTAATTTTAGAGGAGCAAGTTTTTTGGACTGCGACGAAGGTCATTTGTGTGTGCATTTTGAGTTCTGTCTCTGTGTGTGTCTGTTCACTGAAAAACATCTACCTACTAGGCATGGTAAATATTATTATAAATAATTCAGATGTGTTTTCTTGTTTTCTAGCAGCGTTGATAGTATTGAAACGATCATAGTGGAATGTTTTGATACTTTGATAATCGAGAGATGTATTGAGTATTTATTCACACAGTTACACCAAGTGAATGTTGTCGCTATTGACTATCGTAGAAGTCTCTAGTTTATAATTTTAGTACCTAGTCTTTGACTCTTGACCAAGACCGGAAGCCGCGGCGAGGTAAAATCAACATTGACGATGCTGTGTGTATAAAACGCAAGCTATGACATTATCATTGGTACTTAACTCACTTGCTTTGCCTGCTAGCCCATCGCCAATTTTTTCCTTTGCATCTTCGATTCCAGATATAGCTAAATCGAAACTGGTACAGGCTCAGAAATTTATTTAAGTATGATGTGATTGATGTGCTCGTCTGTTTCTGGGTTATTCCCACATCGAGACTTTTGTATGTCTTATCCTTCTCAATCTTCATTTGTGATAGAATGTTGTTTCTAATTCCAAGATTGAATACGGGTGTTGATTATTTATCGATATATTTATAGGTGTCGTTTTCCGTCGTTTTTGTTTTATTATCCGTCTTTAACTTACATTTATAAATTATTCAGATAAAGAAAAGGATAGCAAACTGCAAGGCTGCAAGTTAAAGGAAAAAGATGATCAAGATTTATTAATAGCATTAGCTTGTAGAAGCCAAAGGTTCTGCTCACGGATTACGGCCGCAACGAGGTTAAGGCCCTCTTGTAAATGAATACGCTGTATATCTAAGTATTTGTGTTATTATTCACTTTAAGCCTTTTGTACGCTAACGCCATTCCAAGCGAACGAACGAACGATAGAAGGATAATAAGTCAAAATTGTATAGAATTCAGTGAGGCTGACATTAAACAACATTTTGTAGATAGGTAGATAGGTAGCGAATTTTCGTGAAGATATTATACCTGCCAATGTCATAAAAAATTAAGTATACTTATCACAAAAAAACAAAGTACTCGACTCAAAAAACACAACGCAACTTTTGAAAATTGCAGTTATAATATTGAGATTATATTGTACATAAGTAATGAATTGATAGGCCATTCACAAGCGACGCAAGTGTATGCATCAGAGTTTTATTAGACTGTTTATTATAATTAAATGGCCACGGAGCAGAGGCAGACTGGGATTTAAAGCTAGTGGAGCATGCACTTAATAGAAAGGAATGGAAGAAAGAGGGGAGGCTTTTGCCCAGAAGTGGGACACTTATAAGGGCTACTATACTATAGATTGAATCGTAGCCTTTTTCTAAGTATCACAAATGTTATTTTTTAAATCTTTCGGACACGATTTTTTTACAAGCTTCTATTGAACTTGCACTGTTTGTATGTAAGTAGTGTAAATGTGTAAGTTGCCCGCTTCAAAATTTGTAAGTCAATTTTGAACCAGTTTCTCTGAAATGATGACCACATAATATATCTAAGGTCTGTTCATCTTTACTTGTCTTATATAGTAAACAACTTTCTAACCTCAAAATGAACCTTTTTTGGCTAAAACAGCTCTTTTATCGTAAATAAAGTAAACTGAATAAACATTATGGACATGACTTGGCTAATGTATTGTCTGTGATTGCTTAGTTTGGTTTAAAAAAGCTGTTTTAGCCGAAACAGATTCATTTTGAGGTTAGAAAGTTGTTTACTATGTAAGACAAGTAAGAATGAACAGACCTTAAGCCTCAATGACAATGCAATATTATGGTATCAAGGACCGATCTGGTTATGCAGATGGAACGTGGTGACAGGATATCCGCTATACTTAACGTAGACCCACCGTGTTTGGACTCATTACTTTAGTCTTGATAAGGGAAAATGTCTTTGCAAAAAATAGTTCAGTCGACAGCAACCATTTTTTTTGACAAAAACTTATTTTTACATGAAGTGTCTGTGTGTCTCGTATGTTAACAGGATCATGAAGTTTGTACTTAATGAGATTAGTCGAACCAAAACAAACAAAAAAAAAAAGTTTTATGGTTCATATGGGATAAACCCTTTCTACGCAAAATAGGCGCACATTTAAGTCGTCGAGTTGCGGAAAACAGCCCGCCACAACCACAACCTATGGGATAAACCCTAGATTTTATTAGGTACATTCCGTTTATGTCTAACAAAGCCACAAACACTCTTACGTATGTACACACAAACTACACAATACTATATTTAGTGATGAAATATGATAGATATTTATATCACTAGCGACGCCCTCGCTTCGCTTCCGTTTATGTTTATGTTGCGTGGTTTAATTAGTTAGCGGATATGCAGACAGACGCGAAGTGACTTTGTTTTATACATGTAAAAATAAAGAAGATAAGCAAGCAGGGTATTGGTGGTAGATTATATTATGATTTATGATCTCTACTTTAAGCTTCGACTGTGTAGATAGAGTAACTCCACCTATAGGACCTTGGTTTGGACCAAAACCCCATTAAAATCTTGATCACTTTAGTGCATGGTCGTAACAAATTTTTAAGTCGAGCATAAGCATGGTTTAACCAGGTACATTTAAAATGACAGGTTTTTTAGTATGCTCAATATTTTTATCAACTGACACACATTGCAATGTTGCATTTGTTAAATAAATAAATATTTAGCATCATTACTTACTGCACTATGTACAACGTAATGTGCGATAATGGTTGTATAATTGTGTGTCATGCGATAGCCCGAGTAGTTCAACTTGTGTTTTGTAGGTTCGGGAAACCAGCAGAGGTTGAAATAAATACGAGGCTTTTGCCCAGCAGTGGAACACAAATGCCTAGTGAAAAATAAAACAGTCTTATCCTATCTCTGGGCCCTTTACCGCCCCCTGACCAACTTAATACCGCGAGTCTTAGCCCACCTAAACTTAGGAATTTACCTGTTATGGGCCTTCTACACGGTCGGGTAGTTGTGACAACTGAGAGGGACGCAGCTATATGTAGGAACGAGACATATATATTACTATCTCATTCTCACAGATAGCTGTGTACCCCTCTGTTGGCACAACCACCCGACCGTTTAGAAGGCCTTTTAATGGCCCCGGATTGGACCCAACCTAACTCTTCTGGAGTGCAGACCGCGGGCGCTTATGGGGTGCGGGTCTTAAGACCTTTGGACTTAGTCTAGCCGTATAAAATTCCGAATCTTCAGTAGGTTCTGATAGACCTGTCGCCGGGTCATACTTCACTCCCCTGATGATAGCCAATCCGTGGTTTCAAATCTGAAAGATTAGGGGTGGGGTCAAAAACGAGGCCTTCAGCGCCCACAAGGGGGCGTTATCAGCTATCCCTCACTTTGAGAAAGATTTAACCACGGCGACAGATTGCTATTCTTCAATCTTGAACTTCTCTGGTGCAATTGTCATTTTATCTTCGGTAAATGACTACAGATTAGATAGTGAAGATATCACTAATCGCTTAGGGTGTCATTCTGTCTGCTCGCTATCTGTATCAGCTGGATGCAACTTATATTGCTTATGTTGTGAAGATATCTGAATGTTTTATATGTCTAAAATCCGTTTTGTCTCTACTACAGTTACTAGGCAGATAAAAAGTAAATTAAGACACATTTCACAACCATGTTTCTAAATATTGATTGTTAGCAGTAAAAAAATGCTGTTATTACTATTCCTTCACATGCAACAAATAAGTTTATACGTGAAAACGTAAATAAATGACCTATTGCATGTAGTTGTAACACATCTATATAGATAGACCGTTCGATATTCTATATTGGAAATTTGACGTAAATTCCATATTTACTTATTATACTTAAGGCCTACTGTCCACGACGCGTAGCTATATAGACGCTGCAAAATACCTACGCCGTGCAGCTTTCATGCAGGCCGGCGTACTGACGTTGTCCACGAAGCGTAGCGTAAGCATATCGTAGCCTAAACTTTCTTTCATTCGTGATGATGTCTTCCAACGATGAAGACGTTATTTTGGCTTATTATTATATTCGAAGTCACCGAAGACGCCGTTTATATCGGATAAATCCATAGGTGTATAGAAAGAAGTATAAATTTTAGACTTTTTATAGCTGCAAGGGAACTATTAGAGGATGATAACGTATTTCATTCATTTTGTGAATGAGTAAAAGGACATTCCAGATTCCGTTCCTGCCATTTTTCATAAAAAATACAACGTGCTGTTCCTTGCGATGTAGCCCGGCGTAAGACATGCAGTACGGCCGGCGGCGTGAAGCTTGCATGCAGCGTCGCTGACGCGGCGTTGCCGCTCCGTCGACAGAGTTGTGCGGTTTTGTATGTAGGCTGCAAGCAAGCGTACAGCAAGCGTACAATGACGAATACGCGTCTATGCAGCTACGCTTCCGTGGACAGTAGGCCTAAGTTTTTCACCTATAGCATTGTTTTACAGCTGTCAACATTATCAATATTCAGAGACGTCATGGTTGTGCATTATAGTGCAATGTGACAGGATTGGCTTCTTACCTGCTTAGTACATACTATGTATAGGTGCATTTACATTAACACATTCACTGCCACCGAAGCATATATGCGTTCACTGTCATACAAGTTTCTTCCTAGCCCACGCCCCGCTGCAGTGAATGCGTTACGGTTTTCTTTTTGTACTTGTCTTCGGTAATTTTTAGGATATTTTGGCTATAAATCAAAAAGTAAGTCACGAAAAATCATAAAAAAATAGTTTTAAAATGTGCAGATTGAGCCCTTTCATAGTGCAACTCTGTTAAATAATACTATCCCACTCACTTTAATTTTTCAACCTCCCCATTTTTAATTATTTAGAAAAACAATTTCACATTACAGCCAAGCAAGTTATAAAGTTTTAAGCTAAATTTAAAATTGATAGGTTCTCTACTTTCACAGAAGAATTACTGTGACTTATAGACACCGGAGTCTCACCATAAGGGCTCCTTTTTTTCCATTTTGTACGGAACCCTAAAAAGAGTAACTATACACTAGATAGTTTTTTTTTGTAATTTGCATAAAAGTAATAATCAGTTTGTATCCGATAAATTAGTATTAGCATTGGATAAGCTGGGCGTGTGAAAAAAGATTGATCGCTATAAAAATAAATTATCGCAGTACGATAGTGATAAAGAATTGATTATCACAAAAACAAGATAAAGTAAATAAACTTTACATAACAATGCAAATACACACAATAAGGCACAAACAATACAAGTTTTAGAGGTAGGTAAATAATGGTATAATCATAATCCACAGATTATTTAATTTATTTCTCTGGTCTTTGGTGTAATTCTAAAGACCTATCTTATACGAGCAATATTTGTTTAATCATTCTCGAAAACGGCTCTAATGATTTCGGTGAAATTTGCAATATAAGGGTTTACGTGTGAAAAATCGATCAACCCGAGCAACGATTGGTCTTCCAACTACTAATAATAATAAAGACACTACAATGGGTCGATTATTAACTATCTTAGGTTAACACTTAACATCGAAGAGACTTCAAAGTTGAAACTAATGTACAAAATACTGATATAATTAAATTTTAATCAATTGGCTTTTGAAATGACCACTAAAGCGCATGCTGTATTATAATTATAATGTAGTCATTTTACAAACGAGAAGAATTAGCATGGCATATAATATGCGCCACATACATTTTGGGGAAGGAAGGCCTTATGTTCTGCAGTAGACTTTTACCTACCGATATGATGATGTCTTACAGTCTTACTCAGAAAGGGAAGTAGTTTTTGTAGCAACAGCAGGCGGTATGTTAAGACATTGACATTGATGTAACTGCACTTATTCGGTTTCAACCGGTTTTTGATGTTGATTAGATTATGTCTGACCTCGCAGTTTACCCCGTTAAGTTGTTTATTTGACTGACGATTGTCGCGTGTTAAGTCCCTATTTACCTTTAATTTGTCTTTTTACAGTCCTGTCGTTTAGAGACGCTTTAGGCAGGTGACTAAAATGACTGTAATTTCAATTGATTGATTTGAAATAAAACAGTAAGTTGTTAATCCAGGTACTATAGGTACTATTAAAATAGGTTGGTAACATTGTAATTAATATTCGGACACTCTCGATTAAGTTGACTTACCTGCAACTATTTGAGAGTCAACACATTTTTTTGTCTTTAAGTATGTTAGTTTCGGAATTGAATTGCGTTTGGATAGGAACAATCTGCCCGAAATGATCTTGTTTACGCATTCAGCAACGGCACGCATATGAGTGATTTTTCTGGTTTAATCATTGTATTAAACTCGTATACATAGGTCGTATTTCGTATTGTAAACTGGCAAAAACTGTCAAGTTTCGGCAGCGAAAGACACTTATAAATTAAATCAAGAGTGAAAAGGCTTCTACTAAACCTCATCCAGCCGAATGAGCTTCATCCTAGATTTAATCATCATCATCATTTACCATCAGATGAGATAGAGGTCAATTGCTGGTGAGTCCAGAATAAAAAAATCCTGGGTATTGACCTACAACGTGGGCAATAAAGGGTCGAGAGCGAATGCGTAACAAGTACAGAGGGCCCTGCAAAGATGCACTACGCTAACTAACGTTTCTATTTGATTCATTTTTAAACCAATCGCGTCACTGGTAGACCACGTCACTTTTCGTATAACGTCATCTCCCAGTGACGCTATTGGTTTAAAAACGAATCGAATAGAAACGTTAGTTAGCGTAGTGCATCTTTGCAGGGCCCTCAGATGTGGATATTTTTTTTACAGGATTGTGTACTCATGGCTGTCCAATCCAATATAAGCAAACTTTTGTGTTAGTCGCAACTAGTCACTATTAGTAAGCTACTATACTTAGCTAATAACTTGTTTTGACAAAAGACGCGACGTATAAAAATGGGTTTAATGGCTGTCTCCAAAATAATAACTAGGTTAAGCTTGAGGATATTATTGTATTACTTAATAAAGACATGGGGAGGTACGGTCACATAACTAGAAGAGTAATGAGGATGAATGTTGATGGATATAGGGTAGAGGAAGACCAAAGGTGTGGATGGACTGTGTGAAGAATGATGTCTATGAAACGTGTGAGTACTGAGTTAACATCAGATAGAGGAGAGTGGAAGAAAAAGACATGTTGTGCCGACCCCACTTAGTGAGAGATAAGGGCAGGAGGACGATGATGATAGGCTATACTTAATTAACCACGGATAACCCGTATCTTAAGATCCAGGACATATTATGGGCGAACCCTATATTCAAACCAAGGATATATTTAGGCTTAGGTACTTCGGATAAAATTTGACACTTTTTGTATGGCCAGATGTCAAATTTTAACCCGAAGTAAGCCTTTTCTGTCCGCGGTTTGTATATAGGGTTCGGCCGTTAAACTTCAGAGAGGGAAGACGGCCGATGAAAATGACCGGCTTTTACTTTTGAATTATTCTCTTTACTAATTTTTACATTGGCGAAATCACTGCGGAACTGCGGCTGATGGACATGAAAAAAAAACCTTTTTCTGTGGTCTGCACAGAATGTGACCTTAAGACAGCTCAGGGCATTGTTTATTTGCGGCATGACTATAACGGCGTTAATCAGCTGTGTAAACGATCTGTTTCTATCAGATATCGATGGATAAAAATATTCCTACAAAGGAGTACGAGTAGGTACGATAACAAATATTGTTTCACGCCAGTGTTATCTTTTTCCGAGCAAATCAGTATCGATTTGCTTTCTCTTCTGATTGTTTCTTGGTCCACCTAAATACGGTATTGTGGTAGTAAAAGTCCAAGTTACCCTGGTTAATCAGCTGTTGGAGTTAGCTTTACTCAGTATCAAGGAGGTAAATTGGTTATATTTCTATAATCAGGATAAGCATTGGTAGAGATTTAAACTACTGTTTTTTCAATTCAAACTGCCCAAGATGAATGTAATGCTTTGCCGGGTGTTTATTTATGAATGTTTCTCCATGAACTCCGAAACCTCTGCTTCGGTAGACCAAAGACTATTGAAGTATTTTGTAATGACATGTACTTACTGACGTAATAACTAAAAAAAACCGGCCTTCGGTATTGGGGCAGTAAGTATAAATTCAAATTCAAAATTCAAAATATTTATTCAGTAAATTGGCCACATGATCTTTTACACGTCGGTAATATGGTGTGAATCTACTAGCGCTTCGTACACCATCATTGCGGAGAAGAAGCGCCGCAAGAAACTCCAGCACAAGGTCATTTTTTCCAATCATAAAATACAATAATATATTTACCATTCGATCCTCAAATTCTGATGTTGTAAAGGAAAATTATTAACTATAACTACCACTGAATTTCAAGTTCTTCCTTCTCTGTCCGAATTTCTTCACGCTGCAAAGCTTGTAGAGGTTGACTTGACAATATAATAAAAATCACTCGGGTTTACTAACTTTGTTCTCGCTTGTTTGCTTTTCAATTTTTATCTTCATAATATTATTATGATAAAGTTATCAAGCTTATTGATAAAACAAACTCATTGCGTTTGGAAGTTGCACAAATTGCAAGCAGTAACGTCAATTATATATCTATCTCAGTCACTTACATTACGGAATGCGAGTGAGTTGAGTCGATAGTGCTATCGGTAAGTCTTTGTTGTTGCATGTTACGTGGTAATTCTCGTAAATAGGACACTATATCGTCCCATTACTTTCTCAACCTCGTATCTGACCGAATAGTTAAACAGGAAAGTAGTGTTTATTATTTAGGGAACATGAGTGCTTTTCTTATCTAACTATACGATCAGTTAAGAGGTTGAGAAAGTAAAGGGACGATATTTAGCTAACGTAGTCGCTTCGGCGTTGACGTTAACATAATCCTGTAGTACTTATGCAATTGGATCCGATCCGATGGACTTACCTATTGGTTAGGACAAGGATTTTTAGTATTACTATAATCTGATCGAACTATGGCTTTTTGACAGCTGTATTTTGTTGTACAGTCAGCAGCAGAAGTAGCTACGCAACCGGAGAGGTCAAAATGATCTGCACTCGACTCTATTGTCGAGAGAATACGTCGTGTCTAGATCATTTTGAGCACGTTATTCTGCTCAGCTAATTTTGATGCTGACTGTACGTACGTATACTCGCATGAAAACTAATTGATTTAACGACGTCTTAGCGTAGGTGGTAGTGACCTTGCCTATGAAACTAGCGGTCCCGGGTTCGCGTTAGGTATAATACCATGTAAATACCATAGATGCAATAAATTGAATATGAATAAGAATAACTAGCTATTCCCGTGCCCATTTCGTTGGGCAATAAATATTTTTTTGGATCTATGACACTCAAAAATAACGTGGCTTTCTATTGGTAAAATAATTTCCAAAATCGGTTCAGTAGATCCAGAGATACCCCCTGCAACGTCACAAACTTTACCACTATAATATTAGTATAGATATAGATATATAGGCAATTATTTGTGAGATGATGAGTGCGAGTAGGTCTTGGATGTTTTCTAATGTATTGAATTGTTTATTTCTCTATGTAAGTATATATATTATTATCGTTAGCCTAGAAATTAGTTTGGGACTAGGTTTATGTATGAGATTGTCCCCGGTTTTTTGTTTTATTTACAACATCAATAAAAATAATAAGCCTATGTCTTAAATATAAGATGCACCACTTTTTAAAAGCAAACACAACATGTTCAAAATAAGAAACTAAACTACGGACGACTATTGGAGGTCGAGTAATGATTCTGAATAAAAGTCAGGGAGGAAGCGAACGATATTTTCTGATAGAATAATGTGACGGAATCATTAATGGACAAGGACCAATGATGATCCTTATTTTACAGAAGATAAGGGTCATTTGTTTTGCACGATCAATTTACGACCGTATGAAATTTGAACTAATAGTTAAGTATCCATTACTGGTAACTGTCAGCTAAAAGAGCCCAACACTGGAGCCATCACCCAATCTAGCGGAATATATAATAATAATAATAATTTTCTTTATTTCAAGTAACAAGACTCATAGGTACATTAATTAATTACATTGTTAAATAAAATAAAATGGAACTAACCTAAACTAAACTATCAAATCAAAAAATAATTGTAAAATAAAATCATTTCATGGATTTCAAAAACAATAATAATAATAATTTAATAAAAATAGTCAAAGTAATAATTAATTAATGATATGAAATCATAATATATTAAAATTCCGACTGACATAATTTTACTTTAACATTTTACCGTACGATACCACTTGAAATCGCACGGCAGTAGTTCATGTTCGGGCAATCTAACCTATTAGAGATCATCAGAAGGATGCTGTTGGTGCTACCTCCCACCCGGCGCACAGGGCCCTGCCAAGATGCATTGCGCTAACTAGCGTTTCTATTCGTTTCGTTTTTAAACCAATCGCGTCACTCGTAGATCACGTGACTTTTCGTATCACGTCATCTACCAGTGACGCGATTGGTTTAAAAACGAAACGAGTAGAAACTGCGCCCTGGGATGCGCATCGTTTGCGCATTGTTGCGTAAAAGCAACAAATATATATAACGATTTTTTCGAATTCGAAAGTGGCTATTGTCATTTTGCTGTTTTAGTCTTTGGGAAACCATTATTTGAAGTGATTTATTTAACAACCATTAATTTACCGGTGGCTTAATGGCCGTCTGAAACGAGCGGCGTCCTCGGGTTTGTGACCCATTTCAGCAGTTTACCTTGACGACATATCTGCGCCTGAACTGATTAAGAGATGACGTCTTTGTGTGTAACATAGCACAGTCGATTATTGTTTAATTGAGAAAGGATAGATACGCTTATCTGTCAGTGAAAAGATCTTGTTTGACGTAGTTTCATCATTTATGGAGATTTTATAGTCAGTAATAAAAATATAGGTGTCGTGGATGAGCCATACATAAACATATAAGTAAGTAGGTAATTCATTCACGTTTAACGAAGTCCTATCACACTCATATTATTTATGCGAAAGTTTGTGAGTGTGTGTGACTGTGTGCAAGTTAGTATGTTTGTTATTCACGCTGAAATGCAAGGCCGGATTATCCATAAGGCGGGTTAGGCAACTGCCTAGGGGCCCCGCATCGCCTAGGGCCCCGCGCACAGGGCCGAATTATCCATTAGGCAGTGTGGGTAACTGCCTAGGGGCCCCGCATCGGCTAGGGCCCCTGCATAAACTAAAAAAATTGCGAAAATGTATTTTAGGAAGCAAGAAAAGTTAAGGGGCCCCCAGAATTGCATTGCCTACGGGCCCCTGACATGATTAATCCGGCCCTGCTGAAACGGCTAGACGTATTTAAATGAAATTTGGAATAGATATAGCTTATAACTTAAATCAACACATAGGATACCTTTTATCCCGGAAAAAACTTCTCTCGTGGGATAATCACCGTAAATGGAGTCGCAGGCAGAAGAATTCACATGTTCTCCTCGGTAACATTCTCAAAACATACTACCTATGTTCTATGTTAAGGTATATCCATAGCACGCTTTTTGTGCCATTCGAATTCACCCAATGAATTGTGAAATTCATTGAGTCACAAATATAAACATGATTAAAGCATACAACATATCATGTTCAAATCCCTTCCATTAATTAATTTCACATCAACGCATTTAATATTGATGTACTTATACTTATGTGCAATTAGATTTTGCTAGCTAAGTACGTAATTAAGAAACGTTATGTTCTTAATTGTGTAATTAAATTAGTCCTTAGTAAACTATTTATATGGAATTTCTTATGTTAATAAAATAACGTTTCATTATTACTTAATTAACTACTTAGAAACAATTTATAAATTCATCCATAATTAAAACGAAAACTTAAAAATGAAATAATAATTATACGCTTTTAAAAGACAAAAAACATTATTGTAATTTAATAATCATAAATAATGTTAACTGCTAATAAAAAAAGAATGTAATTCCTAATTGAAATTTAACATCAGTAATAGTTAATTCGGTATTTTATCGGTATGATATAATATGACATCGGTATCTTCGGTATAATATGACAAAACGACTTATGCGGGGGTTATTAGCACCTTCATTAGAGATCCGCACGCAATATATGTATAAGTACAGTCAGGGACATTTGCGGTCGTCCACTTAAGAAAATTTTGGCTTGTTCGTTACAGCTCGCTAATCCTACAGCGCTCAGGTCGTTATGCGTCGAACGCGCAAACGAATATCACCCTAGAGGTGGTCGACCGGGATTGCCCCTGACTGTACCTACAAACACAAACATCAAAATCTTGTCGGGTGGGTCATCCTTTATTTTATTTTATTTTATTTACTTTATTGGAGAATCAAACAGAAACAATTCTACAAAAAGCAACACATAGATTTAAACATTATTCTAAATGGGCGCCAACTATATGGCATAATTTTTAATGTCCGAAACGTATTAGGCATAACAAGTTTCGCATAATTTATTTGCGCCGAATCTTAGACTTGCCGAAATTTTATTTGGCATAAATCTATATTATCCGAATGGTTGTGTACCCGAATTGTATGTTAGCATAATATTGACATGGCAGAATTACGTTATGCATAATTTTGATTAGCATATCTGTAATTTAGCAGAATCTTGATAGCCCGAAATCCTATCCGAATTTATGTCCGAAAATCCGAAACAAAAATATTAAATAATTAAGCCAATTTGAAAAAAAATTGGTTTAGGTTAGGTTAGAGTTGTGTTGCGCGGAATAGGCGCTCCGCGAAACGGGGCTCCGTCGTCACTGCCGCAGTAAGCGGGACATATTCCTATAGAATTCGGCGACATAAAATTATGCGAGAACAGTTTCTGCACAAATACAATTCGGCTTAAACAAATTATGCGATATTGAAATTAGACAACAAAAATTATGCGTAAACAGGGGGGGGGGGGGGGGGGCATTCTAAACATGCACTTACCGCCTTGACAGTTCTCACTTCTTTGGTCTACATACCTAAATCAAATTTTGGGGACGCATTAGTCTTGTTGGTAGTTACTGTTGTAACGTAATGTGACACGCAATAAATTATTTGAATTTGAATTTGAATTACCCTGCCTACGAAGCTAGCGGTCCCTACACGATCGATGCATCTATTGACAAATTTCTAGTGTTATTATGATCGGAATAGGTAGAGTATATTTACCTAAAGTTCGCAAAAGGACATAATACAACCGGGTGAATTATTAATTTATTTTTATTGAATTCCGGATTTCCGGTATTTTTAATTTATTTATTTATTTATTTATTTATTTATTTATGGATCCATGGAAAACCAACAGCTTTACAAAAATTTAGAATTAAGATTAACAACACAAAGCCAATTACAGGTTCTCACATTTAGCAATTAAGTATGTTGAAAAAGAATGAGCCTTACAGCGATTATACAGTGCAAATATGTTACAACTACTACAGGTCACCAAACATTTACTGTGAACTATAACTATGCTACCGGCAGCACAAACCCCGCACTCGAAAGATTTATCTTGGATTAAGATTGTTTACAAAAAATTGAATTAACTTATTTTTAATAGTGTTAATATTACTTGCAAATATGTCAAAGTCTAATACATCATTCATTAACACTTTATTCAAACTCCTACTAGCTCTGCACAAAAAACTATTTTTTCTATAATTAGTTGAAGCCCGGGAAACAGAAATAGGACGATAATTCCGCACACTCCTAGAGGGAATATTAAAAGAGACTCTGCCCAACAAATCAGGACAATCAACATTACTGTTAACGATATTTAGTAGGTAAACTATATCGGCAACCTCCCGGCGCTTTACAAGCGGTAACAGATGGTGAAGCTTACACAGGTTAAAGTAATTGCCGGAACTATACTTTACATTTAATTTATAGCAAAGAAATTTAACAAATTTAATTTGCAAACGTTCAATCCTATCAATATAAACTTGATATTGGGGATTCCAGATCTGAGATGCATATTCCAACCTGCTCCTCACGTAAGCACAATATAAGATTTTCAAGGTCTTAGGACGCGAAAAACAAGCTGAACTACGCATTATAAAACCAAGGGACTTGGCAGCTTTAGATATTATTTCATTAATATGATCATTAAAAATAAGTTTAGAATCGTGGATGACCCCCAAGTCACGCATGCTTGACACTTTTTGAAGAATGTTTCCCTTCAACGTGTAAGAGGTAGAAATGGGAGTCAATTTCCGTGAAAAAGTTAATGTAAAACACTTAGAAGGATTGAGGTCCAACTTATTGAAAATACAGTAATCATCTAGACGGCGAAGATCGGATTGTAAAGCAGTAGCATCATCTAGTGACGTAATTTCGGCAAAGATTTTCATATCGTCTGCAAAACAAAGAAGCCTAGCAAAACGGAAACAGTGTTTAATGTCATTAACAAAAATATTGAAAAGGAGCGGTCCTAACAACGACCCCTGGGGAACTCCACTAGGAATGGTCACCCAGCTTGACATATAATTGTTAATGACGACTGACTGACATCTATTAACTATGTAGGACGCGAACCACCTCAAGAGGTCACCTCTTATACCGACTAAATAAAGCTTTCTTAATAATATGTCATGGTCAATCCGATCGAATGCTTTACTGTAATCAGTATAAATTACATCTATTTGACGACCACCATCCATTGCCTGAGAAACAGTATCATTTAGTATAGCAAGATTAGATACCGTTGACCTACGATGCGCGAAACCATGTTGGGTGAGATCCAAAGAATTTTTCAATGCTGAGGAGACCTGCGTGTGGACTACTTTTTCCATAACTTTGGCCAGGATGCACAGCTTTGAAATAGGCCTATAATTAGCCACGTCTGTCTTAGGGCCTTTCTTTAAAACTGGCGTGATGAAGGCTGATTTCCAAACTGAAGGAACTGTGCATTCGGCAAATGACCGACGAAACAATAACACGATAGGCTTGGTTAGAGCTTCAGCGCAGTTAATGTAATATAAAGCAGGTACCTGATCCGGACCCGCAGACTTACTAGGATCCAAACTTGATAAAAGTTTAGTGAGCACAGCAGGGTCAATAGAGATACTGGCCATATCACCGATTGAATCGACATCACCCCGAAAGATATCCTGATTACCCACATTGCCACTAGTAGATGGACTCAAAAAGCTTGTTTGAAAATAATCAGAGAAAACATTGCAGATGTCGATTCCAGTATTTGCTATAACGTCCTTAAACTGCACACTGCTAGGAATACCGTATGATTTAGAACGCGATTTAATAAAAGACCAAAACTGTTTGGGATTCTTAGCTATGTTGACTTCAACTGTCTCGATGTATTTAAGGAAACACTGTTTCTCTAAACATCTCACTCTATTCCTCTGAAACTCAAAAGAAATAAAATCACTCTTATTACCATAAAGCTTAAATTTACGATGGTATTTATGCTTTTCTTTAACAGCCTTTTTTAGCGAGGATGAATACCAAACGGGGAATGAACTCACCGAAATAAGCTTATGCGGGACATACTTGTCTCTCAGCAGGTTGAACTTAGCATAAAAGAGTTCGACACACTGATCAAATGTACGACTTGAAAACTCAAGGTCCCAATCTATATCCAAAAGGTCTAAATTCATTAATTTATAATTAGCTTTACCATAAAAATACTTCATAGTTGGCGCTATTTTTAAAGAAGTTTGCGAGACAAATGAAACGGTTATAACTAAGGCTTCATGATACGGGTCGATAGGCACGAGCGGAACTTGGCATTTCATAACGCCTACCTCATCACTGCTAAGCACAAGGTCCAATATCTTACCAAATTGGTTGATCACACCATTATATTGGCATAAGCCGAGAGTATTTAACTCGTCAATCAGGCTATATTCATCCGCTGAAGCGTAATTGGAGGGTAATAGGTGGTGATGAGCGGGTGTCCAGATAATATTACTTAAATTGAAATCACCAACAACTAGGTATTTATCATCAGAATTAGAATTATTGAGCACCACCTCACCCAACCGACAAAGAAAGTTGGAAAGCTGATCGGAAAAAGAGTAACCTTGACCCTGTTTACATAGGTATAAAACACATAAATGCAACTTAACCGTGGTGTTAAGAGTGCTTTTTAACATCAAAGTAAGCCACAAGTCTTCCGCTGACGAATGATAGGTAGTTTGCGGAACGACAGCCAATTCTTTACGTGTAGCGATAATGACACCACCCCCACGGCTCTGCCCGGTCAGTGCTAGATCCCGATCTCGCCGCCAAACAACATACCTATCATCAAAGAGTTCCGCGTCCGCGATACTGTCAACAAGCCACGTCTCCGTTAGCAAAACAATGTCATAGGATGCTAAAAGAATATTGCGATAAAAGTTCAATGTTTTAGATCGAAGCCCCCTGACATTCTGATAATAAATAGAAAGCGATCCGTTATCACTATTAGCCATTTATATAACAAAAACCTAGAGTAAACAATGAGAGTAATACATAAAACAAATACCGAGAACAGAATATATATATTGGGACTGTATTAATAGGTGCGAAAAGTATGTGCGAAGCGTAAAGCAAAAACAGAAAGCCGTAAAATAAATTGACTTGATATTTAAATTCAATAATCTCCGAATGCGACATAACAAGTGTTCCACGAGTGTAACAAGGCAAACAATAATAATTTAACTTATTATAACAGAAATCGCAGAGAATAAAAGAGATAAATATATTTTGCATAAGATAATCTTCGAGTGCGTTAGGGTAATTAGCGCAGGTAGCTGGCCGAGCGGCAACCCGCGATAACAAACAAAAGCAACCGGTGTGACCTGAGGTTCTCAAACTAATATGGTATTTCGTTAATTCAATGAGAACAAAACAACGTTTCGTTTTAAAACAAGTTATTAGGAGTGACGGTAACACTAAAAAAGCTAAACAAAGACTTATGAAAACAGACAGTACCTGTACTAAAACAAATACAAAGATTATTATAAATAAGCTGCACACTACAACAACTTGTTTAAATCCAGTTGGTTATTAATAATGAAAATCTTCGATGAGTCATCCTTACGGACATGAATTTTCCCGAATTTCACCCAAATATACATATAGCCTTTCGGTTTTAGCAATGATTTAACAGATGTTAGCAACTTTTTGTAATCAGGAGTTAGGTGGTCATTCAAAAAGACACGCTGCGCATTGCCACCAAAGCCGATTTCACTGGCGAATAATTGCTTCTTGGCCCGTGCCGAGGCTAATAAATCTTCCTTTACATAGCGGTTAATAAAACCAACTATAATGTGTTTTTCTTTCGTATTATGGGTTGGCACCCGGGAAATATAGTTAATACTAGATCTCTGGATTGGATAATTAACTGCTGCAGATATCTGATCTAGAATTTGGAACAGATCTTCGTTTTGCTTTACTGGCACACCTTTAATCTCGATATTATTCAAGCGTTGCCACTGGTCCCTACTGACATTGTCACTCTTGAGGACGCTTATCTCATTTTTTAAGATTAGGACATTATCTTGAACACTTGACAATTCTAATAACTTAGACTCAGCTCGATCCAATCGTTTGTTATGATCATCTAATAGTGAACTATTGAATTCACAGGATTTTTTGAGCTCGTCCATTTCATTTTTTATTGCTTTAACGTCCTGTACAAGCACAGGCATATTAGATAGATGACACTGGATAGACCGCAGCTCCACCATAATAGACTCAAGCGAGGCCCCTTCGTTTGGCTGCGGAGATAGGGGCTCCACCCTGCACACTGAACATTTCCATAGGGCTCGGCGATCTGATCCCAGTTTACGGTAGCCCTGTTCGGTCACACCGGCGCAGCAGAAACCAAAAGCCTTTTTGCATAAGCAACACTGAGCACTATCATTGACAGCGTTATCACAGCGAGCACACTGCATGATGGGAATGCTAAACCAAACTGTATAATATAAATGCAAAGTTTGACAACCACCGTAGTTTACGCACTGGACTTTAACGCGTCTTAGTTATACGAGAGCTCAGAGCGGACTTAATGCTATATATACATAATATTTACTCACGGTATGGGATATTTTGTTAGTTTGTGTTAAAAGGGGCCTGTAGCTCATTCCTTATATCTAAATATGTAATAGGTGGAGCATATTTACCTAAACTTCGTAGAACAGAGTCATAAACTGGAGACTACCTTGCGACTACATTTACTTGTATCAGAAAAATACCGGAAATCCGGTATTCACTAAACCAAATTAATATTTCACTCGGTTGTAACCTCTCTATATTATGTGCTTTTGCGAACTTTAGGTAAATATACTCTACCTATTCCGATCACTGGACTTATTAACCCCATAGCGATGATATTTTTTTTACATTATTTGAACATAACAAGTCATTATCAGTATGTTATTAGCGTTTATTAATTCTAAGTGTCCAAGCGAACAATAACAAAGAAAGATAATAGAAAATAATTACTCAAGTGTACATACCTATCGTGATATTTAATGTAGGTAATCATTAATCAATATTATAATGAGTTCCGTTATTTGGTGTTTAATAATTTAAACCAAATTTATTCAGTTATCGTGTGTGACACGTTTTTTTCTTGTATTTTTATAAGTAAGTAATTAACAAAAATTCAAGAGATAATTTTAACAATAACAATGGAATATAATTAGTTACAATATAATTACTAATTATAATTAAAAACCATTTGTAATAAGTAATTTCTTACAAAATAATTGCCTTAATTTAACCTTTTTTCTTGCTATGTTATAGCCAAATCTAACGATAAAAATCAATTAAGTACCTATATACCTACCTAGTCAAATGACATCGTATATTTTACCGTATTTTCGTATCGA
This sequence comes from Acleris literana, assembly GCA_946894065.1. Lineage (NCBI taxonomy): Eukaryota > Metazoa > Arthropoda > Insecta > Lepidoptera > Tortricidae > Acleris > Acleris literana. The sequence goes on from OX335670.1 coordinate 21,674,943, forward strand.
CTTTGAATTCTGTTGGCCGTAATATGTATATCGCGTCGCGTGTCAAATGTGGATAAAGCATCCGTCACTCTCGTACTTATTTACGTGTCAGAAGGTGACGGATGCCTTATCCAAACTTTGTCACGCGATAAACGCAGCCATATTAGGGCCCCTAGGCCTGTATTATGGTCGCCTTTATCGCGGTCGATAAAACATCCGTCACTCTCGCACTTACATACTGGTTAGAAAGTGGCAGATTTTTTATCCACGCTTATCCACATCGATAAACACGACCATAATAGGCTCGCTGGTAGCTAATAACCAGAGGGCGGAATTTTCATGGCAAAAAAGCAAACGTCAATAGAGTTGGAACGTTGAACTTTATCGACTATCGATAAGTTAGTTTATTTATTAACAAAAATAGATCTCAGTTGAACAGGAACAACAAGAATATTAAAAAAAAAAACGGAATTGTGGATTGTTAGGTAATTCTGTTTCATGGGATTTCGCAAGAAACTAGAATATATTCAAATCTAGATGAAAACTATTATCATACTTTACCACTTTAAACTCACGTGAATGTGTTTTACTCGTTTTGTGAGTTTCAACGCAATTCTTTATTGTTTTTCGTTTTAGATTAACCATTTTTAACATACGTAAAATAGTTCCAAAAAGTCTAGTGGCAGAAATGCCATACGATTTAATTTTAACGGCGATGCAACTCGCTAATCAAAGAGGTTAAAGTTAAAAGTCAGTAATATAGAAGGACATTAAACTTATCGATAGCTGGAAAGTCGATAAAATTTAACATTCCAACTCTATTGACGTTTAATTTTTGCCTTGAAAATTCCGCCCTCTGCCAATAACAATTAGCTGTCTTACTCAATCTAATTTCGTGTAGGTAATTTCGGCTATAAATTGCTCAAATAATTGCTCCAGTAAGCGCACCTTTAACTTATTAATCTTTACATCTTCTTTATCTTTACATATAAATAAAATACAACGAAGTCGCTCCCGCTGTCTGTTCGCTTAGATCTTTTAAACTAAGCAACGGATTTTGATGCAGTTTTTAGTAATATATAGAGTTATTCAAGAGGAAGGTTTTTACGTATTATGAGCGGATGTTAGAGAAAACTCACATTAACCAAAGATAAGCTAGGGCGGGTCGCTATAGTAGGTTCTAAAACTAAGCTGAGCTTATCTAACAAAATTAGATGTTTATTGATTATCTTTGGCCTAGCTAAAAAGTAAACGCAGCTACTGTTTCGTGTTGTATCGGCTGAAACTTACAAAGTATTTTTGTCAAACAATTTTATAAAAACCATACTTACGTACTTTATCATAGGTATGAATTTATTAACACTTAATAGGGCACTGTGGCACGGTATAAATCTATATTATCATTTAAAAAAGCCAAGGTTGAAAACATTAATTTAACAAAGATAAACGTAGACACAATCACTTCCTTAAAACAAGTGATGATTAGGAAGTTATTTTTTCTCGCGTGTATCTTCGTGAAATCGTTGTCAGGTCAAGCAAAAACAAATGATGATCGTTTGACCTGATAACAACGTTTTAAGTTTACAATGTCTTGGCGCCGGCGCCATTATTTGATTGACGTAGGTCGTCAGACAGACTCACACAGCGATAAAAAGTTAAGTGTTGCTGGTTTATTAACTAAAAACAAAGAAAAATCGTTGTTATTACTTACTTTTGCCATTTTAAATAAGCAAACATACTAATCGATGCTTTTGTTTGTTCCAGATTTTGATCCTGTCTACTACAAGATTGAAATGTTGCACTCTTCGAAACTTTAAATCTTCATGTCAATAAGGTTTAGAAGGTTCAGGAGTCGAACGAGAGAAGACAAAAAAAGTGACAATTTCGAAAGTGTGAAATCGAGGACTAGCCGGTCCTTGATGAACCCGACAACCTACAACCCTTGCGCCCTGACACTTTGTATTTCTAAGAGACCTTGTCGCTATTCAGCAAGAGACCCAAGATTAAGAAATTGGTCGAGAGAGATCACGATCTCTTGGACGTAGACTGTCTTTCTGGGTTTAACACCCAAATAAGGTAGATATCGACGTTCCCTAGAGCGTGAATTAGCATTGAAGTACGTACTTAGCACCGTACTTAACACAAGCTCACGTTAGAAACTAATGGACTCGCAAAGAGCCAACGCTAATGGGATTCCAGGCAACGAGAAAGCATTCAAGTATGAACAAAAAGTACCGTCTGAAGAGGAGAAGACTACGTCTCCACTGCTTCACAAAGCCGACGACATCAAATACATTGATGCGGCCAACGACGAGAAGTTCTACAACGATGAAGTAGACGATCATAAAAGAGATCTAAATACTGTTAATTCGATGAAAACGAATGCTAACAATGCTAAAAATTTTGACAGTTTGTCTGTAGCCTACAATAGGGCAGGGAAAGATGAAGACGCCGTGTCGACGAATGAAGGTGTTAAATTTTATGGTCTGGGGGAGGTTGACAGCATTTGCTCAAGCAACACACTCCAGGGCCAAGCTCCCCAGATACCTGACGGTGGTTGGGGATGGGTAGTCGTGTTCGCGTCCTTTTTGATTGCGACCGTTGCTGACGGTTTAGCTTTCTCATACGGATTAATAAATTCAAAATTGGTTGAGCACTTCAAGACGTCAGAAGCGGAAACTTCCCTCGTAGGAAGTTTGTTTATTTCGGTCCCATTGATAGCTGGGCCTATAATGAGTGCTCTCGTTGATCGCTATGGATGCAGGAAAATGACAATTGTAGGAGGCATAGCTTCTACGATCGGATTTGTTGCTGCGGCTTACAGCAGCTCTATTCCAGTTCTATATGTTACCTATGGTATTATGGCTGGTCTAGGAATGGGTCTTTTGTATGTCACTGCTGTAGTATCTATAGCCTATTGGTTCGAAAAACGAAGAAACTTGGCTGTCGGTCTTGGCTCGTGTGGTGTCGGTTTTGGAACATTCTTCTACTCGCCCTTAACGACATATCTGTTGGAAGAATACGGATGGAGAAGTGCTTTGCTGATTTTAGCTGGGACAGTACTTAATGTATGCGTATGCGGTGCTGTTATGAGGGATCCGGAATGGTTAATTTTAGAACAGAAGAAAAACAGAAAATTAAGCAAAGCCAAAAGGGCATCGAGCACAATATCTATATCTGCCAAGTCTGCCAAATCTGGTGGCGGTGAATCAGTTTACCCAGGTGCAGAAGAGTTGAAAAGTTTAATGAAAAGTGGAGAAACGCCCGAGTACATCTTGACAGCATTGGTAGCCTCTATAGCAGAGGCTGAAAATTTGGAGGCAGCGACGAAAATGAACGCGGATTTGTCGCAAAGCAATAAAGTCAGCTCTGTAATTAATCTACCGACCTTCTTGCGTCAAAGTGAAAAGGTAATTAATAATATTTTTAAGTACATAATACTTTAGATTTTATCTAGAAAAGAAATAAATTATTAATGTGATTTTTGTTTCTAGGTACCCGTTGAAGTGTTGGACCAACTTTCCACCAATAAACGCCTGTATAACATCATCTTGCAAAATTACCCCTCGCTCTTAGCTTTAAGGAGCAATTCGGAACAGAAGCTCCCCACGGAAGTATCTAAAAACAAGCCGATAAAAATGTCAATGAAATTAAAGCTGAGCAAGAAAGATAAGAAGGACTTCGAGACCAAACTTGACATAGTGCGGGAGAGTTTATTACAGCCTATTCCTGAAAACAAGACCGCTATAATACCAGCGAGAACTGAACGACCTGATTGGCTTACCAGGCAGTTTGGAACTGACCACCACTACTTGAGGGGAATCAGAGTACATCGTAATTCCATAATGCACAGAGGGGCCATGATGAACATTGCCAAGTATCAGTTGCGTGCTTCATCTTGTCCCGATATTTACAGGAATTCCATGTGGTCAATGGAGGAACAAGAGGTAAATATTAGATAATACTCAATTTATAGAGTTAAATACTAGTACTGTTACCTTTAATTATCTTCTTATGAGTGAAATTTCCATTTCAGAGTGGATCCTGGGGCAAGCGCCTCCTTGACACTATTAACAAGACGTTTGACTTCAACATGTTTACTGAGTTCCACTTCCTCATGATGAACTTGTCCACCCTGGTGCTGTTTATTTGGTTCATTGTGCCCTATTTTTACATAACAAGCTTTATGACGGACAGCGGATACGATGAACATCAAGGCGCGGTGATGTTGTCAGTGTTTGGTGTTGCGACTATAATTGGCATTGTAAGTTTCAATCAGATTACCAAAATGTATGTAGGTAATCTATACATATAAAAGGAGAAACTGACTGACTGATCGATCAACGCACAGCCAAAACCGCTGGACCTAGGAACTTGAAATTTGGAAGGTCCTAAGGGTGCACTAAGACAGTTTTTTCCGAAAATCGACCCCCAACAACGAGAAGAAATAGGGAGAGTAGCTTTTTCCAATAACCTAGCGATAAACGACTTCGACGCTGTTGGAATTGCTTCAGAAATATAACTAACTGTCTCCTGCCCGACTTCAATAATAATAAAACTTAGATTAGAATTAATTTAATTAAGTACATAATATATTTTTAAGAGTCAAGTTTAGGGATGTCAGAAAATGGTGAAACTGAGTTTAGTAGTGGTAGAACCTTTTGCAGGATCCGTCTGGATCGCTACCACCATTTTATCTTTTAACCTACCGCCGAGCAGAAGTGTTTGCATTGTTGTTCCCGTGGTGTGACGATAAAGACAACCGGCAAAATTTCTAGCATAAAGTTATTACATCGTAGTCCTCGAGGAAGAATAGGCGAATAAAATAAATAAATAGTAAACATTCATTTTCAGGTGGGACTCGGCTGGATGGGCGACTTGCCATGGGTCAACGTCACAAAAACCTACTCTTTATGCCTCATATTGTGTGGCGTCACCATCATCGCATTTCCAGCACTCATGAACGTCTTGGACCCAAAAGAAAGCTATAGCTTCTATATACTAGCAGCCAACGCCGTGTTGTTTGGGCTCATGTTCTCGAGTTCATATTCGTACACGCCAAGTATTTTGGTAGAGTTGATTGCTCTGGAACGGTTCACTATGGCGTATGGACTGGTGCTGCTTAGTCAAGGATTGGGACATCTTGTAGGGCCGCCTATGGCTGGTAAGTTCATAATTATTTCACCTCTCATCTCGTTTAAAAATCACGGGTTAAAATTTCTCTAGCTGGACTCCCAAATCTGGAAATGTTGTTGGTTATGTTACTTCCCAAATTGCATAATGTGTGGCCAAGATGCTAGACTAAGAATGAAATTCCTTGGCAGTTGTGACCAAAACCAATGGATTTCAAGGCAGTGCTATTATTGCGCTCCACGATCCGCTTTCGAAATTGACGCGGCCATGGGTTAAGTGTTAAAACGGAAGTAATTATACAAAACATGCCATTAGGTGTATCCGACAGGACCCCACAAACAATATTAGAATAGAATAGAATATAATAAGACACTAATACAGGTATTTTAATCATGAAAAGTGGGGCCCTGTTTATTATAATAGGAACAGATTAGAAACAAGGGATAACCGCAGCAAGTAAGATGTGAGGGAGACTACAACAATTTGTTTTTTTTTCAGGTGCTTTGAAAGACGTCACAGAACATTGGGATGCAGCTTTCTATGTGGCCGGTATCTGGGTGATCATCTCTGGCATTCTTGTGGGCGTCATACCGTACACGAAGAATTTCCGTATCTGTGGTAACGCGCCGCTTGCAAAAGATGTCGCTGTCGAACCAGACCCAAGTGTTAGAATTATTATTGGCCACTAAAAAAAAGTGGCAGTAAAGATGTGCAAGAATTTCATTTAGATTATACATAGTCTGGCAAAAAAAAGTTTGGAAAGCACGATTAAGTTTGGCATATTATTGGAAACATTAATCGCTTCAATATATTTTGTAGTAATTGCCAATTGAGAATATTGTAGTTCCATCTATCGCCACGTGAAATTCTTTTTTGTCATACTATAGTCGTGGGTTTACAGAGGAGCTCCTAGTTTCCTGATTGGACATGGAATTTGAAGTTGGCAATTTATAATCGTCATGCATGTCTGTTATAAAGCCATTACATTTGGTTATTTAAAAAAAAAAGCACATTTAGTCTTCGTTTTTATCAGATGAGTTCCCTAACTGCCGCACTCAGAGACGTCAATTAAATTTAATGATTGGTTAAAGTTGCTGCTGTCACTTTCTTTGCTATAGCAATAGAATAAGAGAACACGTCCCTACACCAGCATTAAATTTAATTGACGTCTCTGAGTGCGGCAGTAAGTATGTTAATCTGTGGTATAACTAATGTGATTACAGCAGGATGAACATTAGCACTGATGAAGTTGTAAGCACAACTTTTGTAACAATCTCGTGAAATCATAGAGTATTTCGTCGGATAAAATAAATACTAAATCGTCGGTGATACTCCAATACCGCGTAACTATTTAACAAATTAAATATGTTGCAAAATACACCCTAGCAAGTAATACAGTAAGGTATATTTTGCAACTTAATGATTTTTTTACTTACCTACGCGGAATATACTTATGCGGTATAACCGACGAAATTAAATAGGTCTTTCATTTGCGTGTGCCTTCTAGTATATTTGGATATACAACATAGGTTACATTGGATGTAGGAAGATTGTAAAATACATATTAAGACAATTCTTTTAAATATCTATCACCATATTTCATAACTTGGTTAAGACTCACTGTTTGTAATCAATTGCATATAATTTTGTTTTAATAGTATGTAGACAAAGAAGAAAATCTAAATTGTAAACCGAATTTTGACAACTTTTTGTCTCAGTTATATTTTAATAATTGCACTATTAGTCAAAGTCATAAAACGATTATTATATTTATGATTTAAAGTGATTTTAATTTGACATTAAAAAATCTAATTTTAAGTTAAGTAATTTAAGTAAACACATATTAACAATTTATATTCATTATGTATGATTGATCCAGGTTTTAACTAAGTATTTATTCTTGTTTGAAAAACCTTTTGTAGGGTTTGAGTATTTTCTTGATAGTAATGTTTAAAATTTGAGCGTTAATGTGTAGTTTTTTCTTAAGTTAGTGCAGATATAGTTATGGTTTTATCTAACTGCTGTGGGTTTGTGTTTGACTGATTTTTCGATATAGATGAGGTTTTATTGGATAGATATTAAATGATGGGTATTTTGTAGTAGGTACGGTCAAAACTGTGGACTGTCTTTGTTCAGATGCCGACAAACATTTTGAGTAATGAGTTTTTAGACGTACCCTTATAATGTCTGTAATATAATATCTGTGGTAACGAGAGTGATGACTTTGAAAATATGCTTAGAGCTCTTTGGCGGTGGGGTGCGGGGTGCAACGGCGGGGTATCGTATCGCTCACGTGATTGGTGAAAGTTTTCGCATGTATTTAGTGTACATGCGCAAACTCCAACGTAATCCAATGCTCTTGAAATTTGCCGGCATCTATAGGTACATCATGTTTGAAATGATATCTCATTTTTTTTTAAATTAGCTAGAATTTGTTATGAAATTGTTACGAGAATGAGAATTGTATAAACCTGAAACTTGCCGTTATACACCGATATTGCAAATCAACTGTTAGTGTAAGCAGTTTTTAAAGTATTCTAGGTATTAAGTTATTTGACTCTACTTACATAACGGATACAGTATGTATGGTGATTTATAATATAATTAAAGTTTGCTCTTTCCTACATAATGCGTTTTGGTCTCTTCCCCTTATATTATAAGTTGCCTTAGAAGAATCAATGTACTCGTAAGTTCCACATAAAAAATATTATACAATTTATTTACAACGGAATCGATAATTGTAAATTTTTACTCAAGGACTACGCATGCAAAGGGGTTTGGGTAAAAGTGTTGTCATTTGTAAAATGCATACAATTTCAAGGTGAGCGGCCATTCGTAAAAGTGGTAAATTATGATAGAATAATTAAAAATAAACATATTTTGTTATCTAAAAGTGCATCGGAGCCGAGATATATAAATATTCATACTTGGGCGTACTTTTTTACTAAAAACTGAATACTTAAATCTTTAAAATCTCCGCTCCGATATTATTTAACGCCATAAATTATATATATCGATGTGTATTTAGAGATCCTCTAAATAAATATGTAAAAATCATCCGTGGCCGCTGAAAAAAAATATTACAATATTTTTCAAACAAATTTACCCAATGCCCTTTGTTAGAAACGGGTAACCTATCGCAACCTCGAAAAGTTTTTGACCGAATTTCATTTGACCGAAAACATTTCGTTTTTTATCGTTTCTCCGATGGCACGATTCGTCATTTTTTTATTTCACCATTTGACTTTAAGTAAATGGTTCGTTAGTCCAAGCAACTTTTCTCCTTGTAGTCACGTACCCTATGTATTGTTACGTATTTTATTTCAAAGCCCATTTTTCATTACACCAATGCTACAACTAGCTTGTGGATCGTTTTGTATTTTGTTTCTTAACCCATTTTTCACTTCATCAATGTTACATATAGATTTTGCTACGTTACGTCAAATATTCATTTCGGCCAAAAAATCTTGCTTGTAATTAGTTTCAACTATCTACAAAATGCAACGAGCAAGACGAGTCAGGGCAGAACCGACTCAGATAGGTTAGGTTAGAAGGCCAAGGCGGGAGCTTTGCTCCCGCCTTGGCTTTCGAGGTTATTTTTTTTCTGCCCCGATTTAAAATTAGGTAAACTATGAATAAACCGAGCCGTAATATTGGGCAAAGGATACTAAGGTAAAATCAGAAATAGGAAAAAGACAAATAGACAAAGCATTACATTGGACAACTGTTGATACGCCGAAACCAGTAATGAGGTATAGATAATTTGTCAAATCGTTAAAAAACCAAAACAAGTAATGAATAAATAAAACTATTCGAAATGATCATTCGGCCAAACGTAAAAAAACCCAAACCATAATTGACGAAAAGTATTTGTCGAACCAAAATTCGGTCAAACATTTTTCGAAGTTGTGATAGGTAACCTTAGAAACGGCATAGGAGAAATCACTGCGAATCATTAGGTAAGTACCTAATAAGTTTTTGTCAAAAATTTCATTTTGGTACAAGTTTTTGCTGCCGACTTTACTTTTATTTTGCAGTGTTATCTGCTTATCAAGACCATATTTATGTGTCCCAACCAGGTCCCACCCAACACGGTGGGTCTACAGAGACCCAAGTATAGTAGAAACCCTGTCGCCACCTGCTTCCAACCCCTTCATAATCGGGTCAGCTCTTAGATACTATAACATTGTCATACATACATTGTTTACATTATGTATTGCAAATTTTAGCCCATTCCATTAACGGGACCTGGTTAAAAATTGACTGGCATTTTTTGAAGCGGACAACGAGGCGTACAGTGCCCCATTTCCTATTAGCGATCGGCAATCTTCGTTTTTCTATGATACACGACTGATAAATATACTGTCAGTTGCGAGTGCAAGCGTGATAGCGATAGCCAGCCGAAAGCTAGGTATTAAGAAGCTGGGAATACCTACTGTACAAACTTTCGAACAGTGCAAGTTAAATAAAAGATAACTTTATACACCGATATTTGTTTTATTTTCTCTCAGAGAAGATCGGCTAACAATAAACAAACAATGTGAAATTCACAAAAATCAACGCACTCGAGTTTTGGTTATACCTACAAATGTATAGAAATTGGTATTCCTAAAATAAGAGAACTGCGTTTTACATCATCATAGATAAACTCACAGGGAAAATTTAAAATACTCGCGATCAGCCTTGTTCATTTACTTATTAAAAATCGCCTACGCTGCCCAGACCTGCTTACCGCTATTGCGCTGCGTGCTCCACATCGGCCTCATCGGCGCACGCGTCGCACTACTTTATTCCATGTACCCACCCATCGACCGAAATAGTAGTCAAAACGCAGTCCTAACACGTTTTGTTCATACCAGGGATCAATACCGGTATTAATTAAAATTGAAATATCTTCCTCAATTTACACTATTTCCTTGATATTTTCGACTGTTATTCAATAATAAGCGAGATACCGAAATTGAATACCGGTATTTTTGTATGAAAATAATACCGGTATACTGACATATTCAGTTGCTCAAAGGTTATCTTTAAATCAAGAGTGAGAGCGCGTTTGCTGGACTCATAACAATTACTGGCTTACACATACACACACACGCACGCACGTACGCACACATGCACGCACGCACGCACACGCACAAAAACGCACGCAAGCACAATTCTAACGTAAAATTTGTTAAGTTACGCAACGCTAACGTCGGTAGGTGTGTATGCTTTGTAAAAAAATATGTGAAAATCTGTAATTGGCTGTACTTGTTGATATTTGTACTATTGTATGAAACACCATGTAATCGCTGTTGATTTTCCAATAAACTATAAATAAATAAATAAAAATAACTTATTAAATCATAGAGTAACTCCAAAAATACTGAACCAATTTTGATGTAGGCAGATTGCAGCTTTGTTGCTAATATACTTAGGTTCAAAATGGCTTGCAAATATTATTTTTAAAGGTCATTGTCATCATTCGTTCCAAAGTAAGTAAAGTAACCCAAAAGATCCATAAATTTGAAAGATATACAAAACACGGTAATTACACGCCTGATTTATCGAATTGTATAAGACTTTACTGCAATATGGATAACTAATATTGTGCCTATAAAATGTTCGACATTTGTATGTTTAATACAATAACGATTATGAATTATTACGAACAGGTAATTTATATTAAAATTTGGCTTTGTTTGGAAAAAGTCACAACCTAAAGTTAATGCTTGCTGGCCATTTTGGACCTACCTACGTTAATTAGCAACAAAACACTAGTTTAGTGTTTCGTGGTAAGTACACAGGACCGATCGTTGTCGATGCTTGATGATTATATTTGTATCTTAATAATATGCATAGGTACGGTCAGCTGCAAAATTGCATGGACACCTTAACGTCTATAATGCTGTGAACACGTGATGCCACGTTCGTAAGAAACAACCTAGATGGCGTTGTTAATTGAACAAGTTATATTGTTGTTTGCTTCAACTATATGACGTTTTAGTATTAGAATCGATAATTTCACCACTTAACTAGAAGGGCCGTTGGCTTAGTTAGTTGGCACTTCGATTTCGCGGAGTCAGTCCGTGGGTCGGGAGATCGATTCTGCTTACAATATCTTTTTTAATTTATCTTGTTTCACATAGTAATTAATAAACGAATGTATTATCTTTTGAAATAATAGTTTCAAGAAATGATACAACTTTTGTTATTTGAAATGAAAAATCTTTATTCCTTGTATAACATTTTAATTCAGTGAACTGTTTAGATAGTTTTTTTTTACAAATTACCTTTGTAACAATGAAACGACTACCTACTACTTAACTTTTATTACTGAGGTAATAGCTTAAGTTTCGTTTCCGAAATCAGAAAGAAGATTGAAGCTATTAAACCACAATAACATATAGTAATTATTAACATATTTAGAGACCGGGTTACCTTAACTGTCAAATGCATTATGTTTAACTATGTTATACAGTTAGGATCACTTATATAAGGATAATAACTGAAATTTCGTGTATAAATGGTGTGTGATTTGTTTGACTTTAAATATTTAAAATAAGATAATTATTAACTGCTATAAAATAGTATAGACACGTAAAAAAAGCGAAAATAATTGTCACTTTTGTATTAATTACTTACGTTAACCCGATCTCCACTTGACCACTGTATTACTATATACTAAACTTTAATACCTAGTATAACCCCCCCTCTGTTCGATTACCGCTTGCATTCGGGAACGCATTGAATCGATAAGATTCTGACACAGATTGGAACCTCGAATACTATCCCAAATTTTTGAACAATGTTCTTCCAAGGCGTTCGGAGTTCGCTCATTCTGGTGATCCCAACGTTGGACAATAATACCCCATAAATTTTCGATAGGATTTAAATCCGGTGACCTGGAAGGCCAGGGAATAACCCTTATATTATTGTGCTGACTAAACCACTCCCGCACACTACGTGAACGGTGTATTGGGCAGTTATCTTGCACAAACGTTATCACCGGCAACTCCTCCTCTGGATACACATTGCGAACGGTGGGCAACATGGTGTCCTCCAGCATTTCCACATAATGAACACTGTTCGCTCGACTGGGAAGTTTAACCAGTTCTCCTGGGTCAGCCGCACTCATCCATCCCCACATATTTACGGTTATTCGACCAGATTCCATGTTGGGCACTACATGGTTGTCATTATACCGGGTATTGTTTCGGCGCCACAAGCTTAATCGTCCGTGTTGGCTGGATTTAAAAGTCTTTTCATCCGTAAAGATGACATTGCTCCAGTCGAAATCTAGATACTCCAAAGCGAACTCTAACCTTGCTCTTTTATGGCTTTCTGTTAGCCAGGGTTTGACAGCGTGCCTACGATGATGCAGACCCTCACTATGTAAAACACGGCGAATAGTATCCGCACTTGTATTGAATAAACCAGCGTAGTGGGTTGTTGGTTTGAATCCGTCTTCCTCATAATCCCTCACCATGGCTTGACGCTGGGGTGTGCTTATGAGTAGTGGTCTTCCCGTTCTTTGCCGGGGTAGCAAAGATCCCTCCTCTTCGAACCGCCGTACCCATAAAACAACAGTTTTCCTCTGTAAAAAAAAACGGAAACTTATAATAACCATTAAAGATATAAAAAAGATGAAATAGAAAATATTTTTGTAAAAATCTGAGTACTTAAATAAATTACTACTTACGTTCACACCGGTTTCTCTTGCAATTTCTGACAAATTTCTGCCTTCACTGTGCAAGGCAATTATTTGCGATCTTTTGACCAGGTCAATATTGCAACGAGAAGTCATTTTTTAAGAAAAATTTAACGAAAGTAAAATCTACACAAAAAAGGCAATCGATTAAGCAGCTAACGAACGAACGAGCAAAGTCTTTGTAATAATCAGTGTGGTATTTATAAATCTTTAGTCTACCCTCCTTATAGTAATATTAACCGTGTTTCTATTTCATTGAATGCGAAAATAACCAAATCATAATAAACTATTAATTTCAACTTCATATTCAAATGTGTGATGGTCCAATGGCGTATAACGCCGCTCTCACTCACGACTCCGAGTATCGCGGGTTCGATTCCACGCAATGGAAAAAGTGTTTTTGGTAATTTAACCTCTTAGTTTGGAATTGACTAACATTTCATACTTCTAAAATCTTCTCTATACTAAAATATAATAAACGATAAAATAAAGAAAAAGTGTTTGGCTCTGGTGTCAGTATGAGGAATAAAATATTTTTTAATTTTGTTTTTTTACAACAACGCCATCTAGTACGATCTTATTGAACCACTACGAGCGTGAGGCGTCAGTTTGCACCTCAAAGCATTATCTTTATGAACTGTCCATGCACTTTTGCAGCCCACTGTACTTATTAAGTAAATACCTATTAAAAAATTCCAAAACCCAAGAGTCAAAAGGGGATGTTCATTATATTACTTTACTTTATGGGAAATTCCCTTGATCTGGCAACACATCTATGGCCGTTTGTATTTTCTCAAGAACTTTTATTTGGTTTAACTTAAATATGTAAACCAAAGATTTCAGAAAATATAAGAAAAATGGAAAAAACGTTTTCGATTTATATACGTAAACTTATTATTACTTATTTTATGTTTATTTCCATTTCAAACGCTTCCTTGCTGTCAATGTCAGGTGCCGTCTTTCTGTCAAAATAAGTATGTTATCTGTGGTCGGTCAGTTAGACAGATTTATTTATCATTTTATCTCAACAAAAACTCCACAAAAAGATTAATTACAGATGAATAATGTTGCAGAAATGACTTGAAGTTAATAGTAGTCAGTCCCCTGTACCATTAACCATAGAAATAATACATTGATAAAATGCACAGGTCAGTGTGTTATTTAAAATATAATAAGGAAATTAAGCACAGTATCAGCCAGTATTATAGTAATATGTCTTTTGTTTTAGAATAGTACACTTGGATTTAAAAGGTGCACCATTGAAAGTACAGTATTTGGAACAGGTTGGTATAGTTTCGACGTAGATTTTGTGAAACTAAACTGATTAGGAAGTCTTTGCCGGGCGGCATATTGTACTCGAATATTAGTGTTTCCCATAACAGCATTAGACGAACTTAAGAATTTAAAACGGAAACTAGCTCATTAAATAGTAGATACTCAAATAGGTAACTAAGTGTCTTCCATTTGGTCGGAAATTTAATCGAGCAGAAAACTGTTCAGATAAAATTTTTTCAAATACTTTTTTTAATAATTTATTAAGTACTTGAGCATTTTCAAGTACTCCTTGTCCACATGACAAGATTGAGAAATAAATGATTATAATGACTGGGGATACTCAAAATCTTCACCCGAACAGATTGGGATGATTCTTTCGCAAAATTGGGCCACATAAGAATTATTTGCTATGAAAGAAGGGTGTGCCTATTCACAGGTTTTAATCAAGTAATTAGTAATACTAGCTGTGATTCTCCTAAACCAGGACAAAAAAAATCTTACACTTCTGCTCAGGGGAAGGGTTAGAGGCTAAGATTATTGTAGGAAACCAGATGGATGCACAAAGTCCTACTACCCACAAACTTTTAATTCCCCTTCCCGCTAATCTTAATTTCATCTTTGCATGTCCACGCTTTTGTCTATCTGGAACTCCTCTGTCATTCTTTTGTCCACTTTAGGTACGTCTGTCTACTGTTGATGCTAATTTCGTATAATATTTTGTCATTTAATATTAATAGTGGTTATAATACTATCCATGTACCTATGTTTGTTTATATATTTTCAACCGAGTGCTGCATTTATCATTCTGTACTGGGAGTTTAACACTGATCATTGGTAACCTCAAACACCCACATTGGCAAAGTGGCAAAGTTGTCTTTATGGCAGAATCCATTCTTGAAATAGATTGAATTGTACCCACAAACTGACTGATATTATGCTCTTTATAGGTTATACTAGTAGCAAAGTCATGGGGTGCGACTGGAATGCTCTTGGAGTGGGAGGATACTTTCCCGTACTCCGCAGCCCTAGCCGACATTGGCAGTGTCCGTGGCACTGGCGGAGACGGTCTGTACAGCTTGGAGGAAGTCAAGCATTTACTGAGATTCATCAAAGATAATGGACTCGAGCCTGTATGTATTATAATGTAGTAATGTTACATTCCTACTTTTATAAACCTTCTTAAAATTATACATATATCAAAATAAATATCAACAAATCTAATCTAAATATTAAGTTAAATACTCTCCTGAGCTATATTAGTAGTAAGAGTAAATTATAAAGGTATAACTTTCCATATGCCATTTTTTTTGCAAATTCGTTAACCGCTGTCCTATACAGGTGTCCTATACAGGGTGTCCTGTATAGGACTGTAGAGGTCCAAAGTTAATATCTATAATAGATGAGTCTTTGTTATATAGTCCATTCGCTTAGATAGTGTCGCTACATTCACACATATGTATAGTTATTGTAATAAAATACGAATATATTTCGATGTAAACTGCCAAATTCACTTGCGGGTGTTACACCTCAAGTGAATTTTGCAGTATACTTCGAATTACATTCGTATTATATTACAATAACCACAAGTATGTGCGAGTGTAGCGACACTATCTAAGCGAATGGACTATATCTTAACAACCTACATCGTTCTTGTAAGTTTTACAGTTTTTCAGTATTCAGGTCAGGTCAGCTGATTATGAATAAAGTTGGCCTTTCACTGTAGAGCCCACAGTTTGTAAAGTTAGTTGCCAACCTAGGGCTATGCCAGTAGTAGCGCTTTAGCCTATGGTCCCCCACTTAATATCCTCACAAAATACAGGATCGATCAGCATTCCCAAAACTGCCTTCAAATTTCCAGATCCAACTCATCCAAAGTATCGGGCACCTGGAGTTTGTCCTAAAGCACCCAGCATATAGCAGCCTACGGGAGCTCCCCCGCTCTCCCGCGGTGCTGTGCCCCTCGCGCCCTGAGGCCCTTCAGCTGGTGAAAATGATGATCGATCAAGTGCTGGACGTGCAACCTCATGCGGCGTATTTACATATTGGGGCTGATGAGGTATAGGATATATTATTATTATTAATAAGTAGGTAAATGAAAAGATCAGGGGACAGTCACACAAATTGACAGAGTCCCAAACTAAGCTCTAGACTTTAACTATGGGTACAAGACAATTATAAACAAACTTATATTGAGAAATACATACTTAAATACATAGAAAAAATCCAAGACAGAACAAATACTCCCATTCAAGACACAAATATTTGAGCATGGACCGACATGTTTGCCCAGCTTTTAATACTAACTTTTTGCCAATCATGTTTCAGGTCTGGCATACAGCAGTGTGCTCTGAATGCCAAGCTCGAGCTGTTAACAGCGTCCACAAGACTGCTTCCCTGTTCCTGGATCATATCAAAGAATTAGCATTATACTTAAAGCAGAAGAGGCCGGAGTTGACAGTGCTCATGTGGGACGATATGCTGCGGTCTATGCAAATTGAAACTTTAAACGGTAAGGTGAGTTGGGGCTATTGCATCTACTGGGCTATTGTAACTTTTTATATTAATTTTAAAAGTAGAACACGTTTTAGTATGAAAAGTTACAATAGCCCTGTAGATGCAATAGCCGGGACTCACCTTACGTTCACTTTTATTGTTAGAAACAAAATTTATAGCTAAAAGTTAATTTCTTCATTTTGTATTTTTAAATATCCTTGTTTGTACCGCTACTTTGTTTTAATTTTTACGTTGCTGTGTCTCTTCTACCTATGGTGAAACATTAAAAAGTGAGCTTTGACTCGTGTTAGTTACGATACATTTTTCAATGTATCTTATTAACACATTTTAAAGCTTACTTTTCAATGTCCCACTTGGAGCTGAGGCGTTGTTGATCTGGTACCGGGGCGCAGTAGTGTGCGATGATCATTACAAAGTCCCTGACTTGCCTAGGCCTAGTCAAGATGTTCGAAAATCGACCAAATTGACGTAAATTGATGACAAATCGCGTCGACCGCTTGTATCAACCCCATACATTTCTAGTCGATAGAAAACTGAAACGTTAGCAGCCTTTGCATCTTGTCTAGGCTTTACGTTTCGCAAGTTACTTTAATTTGAAACTTTCTTTCCAGCATATCAATTGGGAGAGTTAGTTCAGCCAGTAGTCTGGCAGTATAATGCCTTGGAGTACTTCCAAATAGATCCGTACCTGTGGCAGGTATATCGGCAGATATTCCCCAAAGTTTGGGCCGGGTCGGCGTTCAAAGGGGCCAATGGTAGCAGTCAGGTAATTATCTTAGAACAGCTGTTGTCAACAAAATAATGACTGGTATACTTAAATTAACCTATTATGTAAGTATTTGGTCAATTCAGTAAAGTAAACTAATTTCAAATGTTACCAATTTACACTATTTTTTACTTACTTAATATATGATAGTTATGTGCAATTATTTTTTTGTGCAACTGTAATTCCGTGCCTCGTGTGGTTGCCGAGTTAGAATAGTGCCACTCCATGTCTTCCCGTGGATGTCGTAAGAGACGACTAAGGGAATAAAGGCTTGTAGTACTGTTAGGCGATGGGCTTGCAACCTGTCACTAATACGCTGGTAAACAACTTAGCCTAATTGTGCAAATTGTGGTTATAGAATTATCAACAAGTTTTTAGAGATGTTTGTAATTCTGTAGCTCTGCCTACCCCACTCTGGGAACGAAGGCGTGAGATTATGTATGTATGTATGTATGTAATTCCGTTTTTTTTCTTCCGAATATTAATTTGTCCGAAAGCCATGTATGCTGAAGCTATTTTAGATTAAATTCATTATTCAATTGCTATACGTAGGTAAGGTTAGGTTTAATTTATGTGCGATATCAGTAATGAAAGTTTTCTATTAAAACATTGCGTTCTGGATTAAAAAATCGGAATTTTGATCAATTCGGAATTTTGACTCTTCGGAATTATGTAGTGTACACAATTTTTAGTTGCCGTCGGTACTTTTACTTGCACAATCGGTCTCAAAAGAGACCAGATTCATCGAATCAAAGGTCAGTGCGACTACACTAAGTAAAGTAGAGATTTGGTGGAGATCCTCTGGCTATCTTACGATTCCATAATCAGATCAGCTTGTACTATGGGGGCCTATTCAAGATGTATAACGTTAAATTAGCGATTTTCAAAAATCGACAAAATGTTTAGGATTGATTTAAGCTGATGAGAGATTTGCGTCGAACGCTTATGCCAATTTCATAAATTGCGAGTCGATGGAAATAGAAACGTTAGAAGCGTTAGCATCTTGGCTAGGCTTATGGGCTTATAGGTGATAAGGGCCTGGCCACATCACCACGTCTTCGAGCTATTTTCCTCTCTACGCGCGGGACATTTGATTCAATATTCTACTTTATAATGAAACACGCCACCGTACGCAAGGGCCGTATAAATAAACTGATCTCGCTGTAATGCTCGACTCAAGGTGCGTCAAAAATGACAGCTTTCTATGGTTTGACGTTTACTTTGACGTATCCTGTGATGAGCATCTAAGCCATGATGAGTTTATTAATACGGCCCTTTGTATTGCAGTCTTAATAAGACTACAAGTCTTGGAAATGTCTATATTTGCCTTCTCTATGCAATAAAAAAAACTATCTTGATTTCAGATTATCTCTCCGGTTCAGAGGTACGTCAGTAACCAGGAGGCTTGGCGCCTGGAGATCAAGAAACACGGCGCGAATGTCAATTTCGCTGGAATCATTCTGACAGGATGGTCGAGGTAACTGCTTGGTTATAAGCAGTGATCGGAATAGGTAGAGTATATTTACCTGAAGTTCGCAAAAGTACATAATACAGAGTGGTTACAACCGGGTGAAATATTAATTTATTTTTATTGAAATTCGGATTTCCGGTATTTTTCTGGTACTAGTAAATGTAGTCTCAAGGAAGTCTCCAGTTTATGTCTCTGTTCTACGAAGTTTAGGTAAATATACGCCACCTATTAATTAGATATCGTCGGTAATACTGCAAAACCGCGTATCTAACAAATTAAATAAAGTGCAAAATACCCTTTAGCTAGGTACGTACTAGGTAGTCAATAAGGTACATTTTGCAATTTATTGAATTTGTTACTTACGCGGTATTGGAGTATCACCGACATTATAAGGAATGAGTTACAGGCCCTATTTATCACAAACTGACATAAAATATCCCATACCGTAAGTAAATATCATCTACGTATATTTAGCATTAAAAGTACCGGAAATCCGGGATTCAATAAAAATTAATTAATATTTCACCCGGTTGTAACCACTCTATATTATGTCCTTTTGCGAACTTTAGGTAAATATACTCTGCCTATTCCGATCACTGGTTATAAGGTATTGTTTCCTTTGAGTAAAATAAGCTAGATTTTATAAAAGTACTTCTTCATCACATCTGTTCGAAAAACGTCAGTTGGCTAGCAGGAACCAAATTCCATACCAAAAGTTCTAGCCCTAATGAAGTCGTTTTATTTATTTTTGTTTAAGTGGGCTTTAATTAAAACTTAACGAAAGTTATCCATATAGTTTGTATGACTAATGGCCTGTTGTTTGATCGGTAGTTAAACTAACCAATGGTCAAAAACGTTACTAATGGTTAAAATCTCAAGGAAATGTGTCCAATTTTCCATTCCTTTTTCGAATTTTAACAATCAGTTAGTTTAAGTGATTTTGTTTTCAATAGGTCTTTAATTATGTACAATATTTTTGAAAACAACCCAATTATCAATTTGTAACGGATTCGCTATTTCCTAACACTAAAGGTCGGAATCAAGGTGGATTTATATAAGAATTATGAAATAGCGACTCCATGGATTCTAAACTCTGTATGCTACCGAAAGTCCTGACTACTCCTACTGATAATAAAATTTGTGGTTGATGCAGGATTTTAACATTTCAGATTTGATCATTACGCAACTCTGTGTGAGCTGTTGCCAGTTTCTTTGCCTAGCCTGGCGTGTTGCCTGAAAATCTGGACTCAGCGAGGAGACGTACCTGAAGGTAAATTCTAGAGTCCTAGTGAAAAAGGCTATAAGTGTCCAGATGATCAAGTGAAAAAGGGTTTAAGTCGAGTATACTCCGTTTATGTATATGCCCTTTTTTGTTACGAGTTAAGTCGACTTATACCTTTTTCACTAGGACTTTTGATCCTTCTTTTTGGTTAGGGCGCATAACGTCCCACTCGCAAAACTTCCCTCCACCAAAATCGTCCCATTCGCAAAACGTCTTCTCTGCAAATGGTCCCTTATGTAAAATACCCCATTCGCAGAACGTCTGCGAAATGACGCACTCGCAAAATGTTCCCTCTGGACAAAGCTTGTTTAAGTAGAGACAAGAGATAGCCAATAAGAATCCTTACATTGGCCTTAGTGTGGAATGGGGACCTATCAACTCACCTTTGATTTACCCTGGCGGACCAACTAGTAACAATATGACTAATATGTCCTTTACTTACCATGCTCAACAATCGTAGCAGTAATAACAGGCAAAGTCGTAGCATTAATTTGTTCATCACACGGGACTACCTCCACGTAATGCATGTAACGAAGGAACGTTTTGCGAACGAGTCATTTTGCGAAGAGACGTGTTGCGAAGGGGTGATTTTGCGAAAGGGACGTTTTGCGTTCGGGACTTTATTTATGTGAAGGGACGTTTTGCGAACGGGACCTTTTGCAGAAGGGTCGTTTTGCGTAAGGGACATTTAGGAAAGGGAAATTTCGTGAAACGGACAAAGGGACATTCTGCGAGTGGGTCGTTATGCGCCCTAACCTTCTTTTTAGGGTTCCGTACCCAAAGGGTAAAAACGGGACCCTATTACTAAGACTTCAGTGTCCGTCTGTCTGTCTGTCTGGCCGTCTGTCTGTCACCAGGCTGTATATAGCTAGACAGTTGAAAGGGCATTGGGTAAATTTGTTTGAAGAATATTGTCTTTTTTTTTTAAGCGGCCACGGATGATTTTTACATAGTTATTTAGAGGACCTCTAAATACACATATATATATATATAATTTATGGCTGTAAATAATATCGAAGCGGAGATTTTAAAGATTTAAGTATTCAGTTTTTAGTACAAAAGTACGCCCAAGTATGAATATTTAAATATCTCGGCTCCGATGCACTTTAGAGTATTACATTACATGACAAAATATGTTTATTTTTAATAATTCTATCATAATTTACCACTTTTATGAATGACCGCTCACCTTGAAAATGTATGAATTTTACAAATGACAACACTTTTACCCAAACCCCTTTTTACAGATGATGTATTTCTGTTGCCGCTATAACAACAAATACTAAAAACCGAATAAAATAAATATTCAAGGGGTCTCCAATACAACAAACATGTTTTTTTTGCAATTTTTTGCTCGATATTAATAACGGCAACAGGTAGACGATTGAAATATTTAGAGAATATTTAGTTGTATATTCACTATAAAAATAAATAATAAAATAAAAATTAAATAAATATTTAAGGGGGGCTAATGGTTTATACATAATGGTACGGAACACTTCGTGCGCGAGTCCGACTCGCACTTGGCCGGTTTTTTTCAAGGAGATAACGAGACGTTAGGAATGCTAACGTTCCTTCCTACCAACCGAGCACGTATTTTTACCTTCTATCGATTAAGTAACTACGTCGTAAGGCCCACAATACAACAAACACCCAGTTTTTGTCAGTGCGACTTTGAATCTGCCATCAAGGTAATATAGTTCAATTACTTTTGTTCTATAATGCCATTTTCAAATTATGAACATAGAAGAATAAGGTTTATTTCCATTGCGATACCGTTCAAATTGAATTGCCTTGATTATGCATACTCGACCTTACGAGGTTAGAACTGCACCGAGCGTCCATTAGAATCCTCATTACTATTATTGTATTTTCGACAATTTCAAACGACTAAATATAATTAATAAGAAAAAGCTGTCCATTTTTCAATCGGCCATATTCCCTCCCCGAAGGTTTCCAGATAAAAGCATATGAGTAGACCCCGTTATCTTGTCGCAATGACGTCGTTTTTTGGTAGGGATTGAATGTTTATTTTATCGACTATCTAAATGTCGATGGTATTGTGCTTAAAGTTATGTCATGTCACTGACCAAGTCAAAGGCAATAACTACTAAAAATGTGATAAAAAATAATGGGAATAAAAGTCGCGTGTGTTCGTTAGTTAAAACTCTTTATCTTAGTTTTTCCACAATCATTTCATACGGTTATTGCATCTACGAGATACGATACTAATGAGGATATCTACTTATTTTTAATCAAGAAGTTAATACCTACGCAATATTGAAATTGAGCAGACATTTAAAAGGCAAAAAATAAATCGCTTTGTTGAATAATATAAACTACAAACATCGATATAGCTACAAAATAGCGCTGTCACTGCGACAAGATAACGGGGTCTACATATGAGCAATCTCCGGTCGACCGTCGATTGGCGCTCTCCTTCATATAATTTGGGTTGCTAATGAACTAATGTACTCTCTCTCTCTATTATTAGTCATTCGAGCGTGTCCAGATATATTTTATATCATAAAATAACAATTGTATTACATGTACAGTCAACAGCATAAATAAGTGATCAATTATGTACCTTGTCGCTTTCAATCGTTTCACAATTTTGTATGACATTTCAGACAAGACGTTAAAGTGACAAGGTACATAAATGATCACTTATTTATGCTGTTGACTGTGTATGCTCCCTTTGTCCATTGACATGTTGTCTTAGTTATTTTGGACTTTAATTCAGGACCTCTATTCCAGTCTGTCTTATCATATTGTTAACGTTAAGGTAGTCTTATTAAGATGGCAGCGAAGACGGCCATATCGTAAACAATAAGATTAAACACAAGAATAAAGCCCTTATTTTTAGTGATGATGAATGACTGTTACTTAAAAAATCATTCATTTGCAGAAACGTTGGTGAACGAAGTCCTTCCCTCCGAGCAATGGCCCGGCGAGGAGCTGGCGCGGTGTATCCACTCGTTTGTGATTCTGCAGGACCGCTGCTTCACCTTCGTCCATGGAGACATGTAAGTATTGTGCGTGCGTGCGTGGGTGTGTGTCTGTGTGTGTGTATGTGTGCGTCACAAGTAGAAACGCTGGTGAACGAAGTCCTTCCCTCCGAGCAATGGCCCGGCGAGGAGATGGCGCGGTGTATCCACTCGTTTGTGGTTCTGCAGGACCGCTGCTTCACCTTCGTCCATGGAGACACATAAGTATTGTGCGTGCGTGCGTGGGTGTGTGTGTGAGTATGTATGCGTCACAAGTAGAAACGCTGGTGAACGAAGTCCTTCCCTCCGAGCAATGGCCCGGCGAGGAGCTGGCGCGGTGTATCCACTCGTTTGTGATTCTGCAGGACCGCTGCTTCACCTTCGTCCATGGAGACATGTAAGTATTGTGCGTGCGTGCGTGGGTGTGTGTGTGAGTATGTGTGCGTCACAAGTAGAAACGCTGGTGAACGAAGTCCTTCCCTCCGAGCAATGGCCCGGCGAGGAGCTGGCGCGGTGTATCCACTCGTTTGTGATTCTGCAGGACCGCTGCTTCACCTTCGTCCATGGAGACATGTAAGTATTGTGCGTGCGTGCGTGGGTGTGTGTGTGAGTATGTGTGCGTCACAAGTAGAAACGCTGGTGAACGAAGTCCTTCCCTCCGAGCAATGGCCCGGCGAGGAGCTGGCGCGGTGTATCCACTCGTTTGTGATTCTGCAGGACCGCTGCTTCACCTTCGTCCATGGAGACACGTAAGTATTGAGCGTGCGTGCGTGGGTGTGTGTGTGTGAGTATGTGTGCGTCACAAGTAGAAACGCTGGTGAACGAAGTCCTTCCCTCCGAGCAATGGCCCGGCGAGGAGCTGGCGCGGTGTATCCACTCGTTTGTGATTCTGCAGGACCGCTGCTTCACCTTCGTCCATGGAGACATGTAAGTATTGTGCGTGCGTGCGTGGGTGTGTGTGTGAGTATGTGTGCGTCACAAGTAGAAACGCTGGTGAACGAAGTCCTTCCCTCCGAGCAATGGCCCGGCGAGGAGCTGGCGCGGTGTATCCACTCGTTTGTGATTCTGCAGGACCGCTGCTTCACCTTCGTCCATGGAGACATGTAAGTATTGTGCGTGCGTGCGTGAGTGTGTGTGTGAGTATGTGTGCGTCACAAGTAGAAACGCTGGTGAACGAAGTCCTTCCCTCCGAGCAATGGCCCGGCGAGGAGCTGGCGCGGTGTATCCACTCCTTTGTGATTCTGCCGGACCGCTGCTTCACCTTCGTCCATGGAGACACGTAAGTATTGTGCGTGCGTGCGTCCGTGGGTGGGCTTGTTCGTGTACGCGTATGGGTGTGTTTGTGTTTATGTGCGCCAAGAAATCCCTTTCTGTTAAGTATTTTTTTTTTGGTGTTGTACAAAGTCCAAATTGTGTTTTTGTTATAGGGTAAAATCATGGTTGAACCCATGGCAAATAGAAAATTGCTACACGAACCCGATACAAGTGGAAGGATTGGCGGCTACGGCGCAGCAGTAAGTATAAAAAACAATCTAACTCATAACAAAACTTGTTTTATGATTCTTAAAACAGTTTTTTGGCATTTCCGACATTTTAGTGTCACACAGTGACAAAAACTTAACATTTTGCTACCTTTCTTTGTTTACTTTAGGGTTATTCAAAGCAGATTATTAAACATCGGTATCAACGGTCAACTTTCATGGCAGAGTACGCTTTGCAGAAAAATAAATACAAACAAATACATCTAGTATTTTGAACCTTTATTTTAAATAAACAAAAAGAAAGACGGTAAAAATGAATCAAGGTTTTGAATAAATTACTAAAATTGGTTCATGAATTTTGCTGTCAACCTTTGACGTCTGTTATAATATATCCATTTTAAATGACTACAATGACCTTTCACACTGAGTAATATTTATTTGGTGGGACAATTAAATTGATATTTGTTACCTATTTGGTGTATTTTATTTTTCGAATGTAAAATGAGTATTAAGGTTCTATGACATTATTTAGAATATAAACTTTAATATAAGTACAGTATAAATATAGGTGCAGTTAGCTGCAGCATAATAAAATTAAAAAATAACACAGGAAATAAAAGTTATTATTCATTAAATATTCGAATGTATTTCTTTTTTTGCTACCCTTACCAGGTGCCATGAAAGTTGAACGTTGATACCTATGTTTACAGATTATAATGAATTTAACCCTCTTCTCACTTTTGTCAGCAAAAGTAAGAAAACATTTTAGTTTGTTTCTCAAACAATTAAGGCTATATAAAACGGCTAGCACTCAATTATAATACAGCTCTGAGACTCAGACATTTGAAGTCTTAAGGCTACAATCTTAAGATTGCAAATGCGTGACCAACTCAAAGGATTAAGATGAAATGTCTCTAAGGCCGCATTTCACCAATCTGGAATAAGGTCTTATACCTAGATTAAGCGTCGAATGTGTATAGACTAATCTCGGAGTAATTTGTCTTATTCCAGTTTGGTGAAATGCGGCCTAAGCTAGTAATTTCACCGATTGGCATATTAGTCCAGTCTTAGACTTAAAAAGGCCTTTGCTTTACGAAAAACCCGTTTTTTGTGTTTGGCGATTTTTTATTATTATGTGTTTGACACAAGAAATACAATGGGATTAAAAAACAGTTTATTTAATCTCAACAGACCTCATATGAGGCGAGATATTTTATGAATTAGAAGAAGAAAAAAGAAGAAAAAACATTTTCTCCTACATGCTCGGAAATGTTAACCTTACTGTTGTAAAATCAGTCCGCGTTCTGAGTTCCAGGCCCAGGAAAAATTAAAAAAAAAACAAAGTTATTATTCACCAACGGCAGCGGCCGCGAAAATGTATGAAATTTCATTACGTACCTGGTGTTTTACTTTTAAAAACCATGTTTGGACTAGGATAACTATCTCCAAACAGCCAAACACTGGTGCAATCAAAATTCTTCCTTGTATATTTTACTTTTTAAATGTCATAGACCAAAAAGGTTAGCCTTTTCAAACAGCGTTTACAACGTATTTAAAAGTGTGTCAAATAGTTTGACTTTTTTAAATAGAAATTGCGTTCATAAACAAAATAAATTGCCGAAATAACATAACCGCGTAATAAATGATATAGTTTGAAGTATATTTTATTCAAATTGAATTTATTACGTTTAAATTTGTGATTTTATTTAATGCTTTATTTCAGTGTCATACTAAAACGTACGTTTCTGTTTTACACTCCGGGGCAAAATTAGCGGAACAGAGTGCGTTATTCATACAAACGAGGTTATTTTGAAGCTTTGGTGCTATGCCTGCGGATGGTTTTTAGTGAAATCTGATGATGGATACCCCTTGCATCGAAACAGGACGTCCAGAGTACCTAAGATACCCAATCGATTGAATCTGCGGCTAACGCCGGATTTTTACATGTTCAGAAAAACATCTAAAGGGGTAATAAAATGTAAGGAGTTCCAAACGCTGACACAAACTCTCTCACCGTGGTGTTAACTGCCTGTTCGATCAATTAAGTATCTTACGAAGTTTTGACCTCCTCTATTGAACCTCAAAGTATCCACTATTAAACCTCACTCTAAGCAACCCCAGGCATAGAACCAAAGCTTCAAAATAACCTCGTTTGTATGAATAACGCACTCTGTTCCGCTAATTTTGCCCCGGAGTGTATTTTTCAATGAAATGTTGGGACTGTGTTTAATATTATTAACAATTGTGTTAAATTTCCTCACATTGTTGGAGAAAAGCACTATACAAGCCTCGACCGGGAAGGGCGGTTGCTGGACTCGTATATAGCGTAATTTCCCGGTCTGTGCAGTAATGTACTATTATATACCACAATACGCAAATGAAGTAAATAAATATTCAAAATAATGATACAAAGGAGAGAATTACAATTTAGAGTTATTCCAGACTGGTCCTGGAGCTGACCTCGCTGCAGACGTCGCTGACGCGGCACCTGTTCGCCGTGACGGGGTCCCGCAGCGCGAGCGAGTGGCTGGAGTCGCGGCTGACGCCCACGCTGCGTCCGCTGGCCGCCGCGCGCGACGCCGCCGCCGCCGCCGCGCGCGCCCCGCCCGCGCTCGCGCCCAGGCACACCTAGCCACGCTCACGGTCTGCCACTGTATACGTCCAACTTAATACGCTATTATTTTGACTAATTTTAGAATAGTACATTTCGATGCTAGTGCGGAAAGTATGTCTTTACTCCACGAGTACCGAGATAACTTAGCACGAGCCATAGGCGAGTGGCAAGACTCGGGACGAGTGAAGAATGACATTTTTTCAAACATGCTCGGAAATAACGGTTTTCTGATTGAAAAACATGGACGGAAAATGCCTCTTTTTACTCCTAGGAGTAAAAAAACCATATGAAAACACTTTCCGTCCATGTCCATATTGTTTTTTCAAAAGTGCTCTCTACTGCGTATAAAATCGAAAAGACCATGAAAAAAATCCCGTACACCCAACTTGTGGGGGCGCAGTGAGGGGCGGCGGCGCGGCGGGGCTCTGCGGAGCGGCGGCGGCGGGCGGCGGCTCGTTGTGCGTGAAACTATCTTCACTAATACTCGTATGACGCAAACAAACATTCTCTCCGAATTTGTCAAAGGTTTTTAAAAATACTTATAATCATGTATTTGTATAATTTCCTCGCATTGTTTGAGAAAAGCATTATGTACTCCTCGGCGGAAACGAGGATTTCCTGACTCGTATTTTAGCAGGCCTCGCTATTGCTCGGCCTGCTAACCACCTCCTCAGGAAATTCCTCATTTTCCGCGCCTAGGCAACAATGTACTATTAATAGATTCTTTATTAGTTTTACATAACGAGCACCCTACATTGATATAACTTTGAGATTCTACTGTATTGTCAATTAAAAACCGCGCTAAAAACTCTGTTTCTATCATGGCGCTGGCCTTACGTCTAGTGTGACCTCACACGCATGTAAGCAATAAACAAGTTCATTTGAAGAAACATACCCTTATAATCTGTGGTTACTTTCGTATGACGTCACCAGAGATGCAAACCAGTCACATAGAGTTTTTGCCACAGATGAAATTTCAAAATTTATAACATTTTTTTTAGGGTAATTTAAATTTTTTTTATACGTAAACTCGAAAATCTAATTTAAGACCAAAATCCTAACCTCAACGGGCGCACATTTGCTGTGATTACTGCATTTTGGTTTAAGTGTAGGTAATTTTATCAATAAAACTTACCCTAATATTACTAGTTACACGAGTTCTCATTCATATTTGTATGAAAAAATGTTAAAATAATGAAATAATCACGATGGAAACTGTCAGATTTTGGTCTTTAATTAGATTTTCGAGTATAATTTAGTATGAAATAAAGTGAAATATAAATTTTCGCTAGTATATGATAGGATGACCACATTTTGTAGTATATTTTCAATGTTGTCAAATAGCCTACCTATTGACAACAGGAACTTTTTAACCTTTTGAACGCCATACGTCGAATACAAAATGTGCCACCCACACGCCAAACCTGTTTGCTATGCTATGCAAATTACACCTTATTGCTACCAAACAAAGTCTCTTTTAATCTTGAACGGCTGTAGCCGACGTGGCGTCAGTGGCACGACTTTTAGTTGACGGCCAGAGCCGACTGTGGCGTTGAAAAGGTTAACGAGACGTCACAACTCTATCTACGGTTTTGAATATAAGAACGCACCATAAGAGAATCATCTACCTGGGCATGTACATACTTTTTCGTAATAACTACAACACATTCAACAATCGTGGGAATCGGACTTGATTTAGGGGATGAGATACGTTATCGCCCGGAGCTAAAACTGAATGTTTTTTTTTACAGATACGTGATTTAGGAGTCTAACTTAGTTCCTCTTAATTGAGAACAAAAAACTTTTTGAATAGTTATGAAAAAAACATGCTCATAAAGGTTTGTCTCAAAAGCGAACTATACTCGAAGTTCAAATATTAACCGGCGAGTTAAGTTGTCCTGTCAGAGCGTACAAACAATACTTAAGGGTGTAAACATAAGATCATTGGGTATAGTTCGTCGATGATAATATTATTATATAAAAATCTTTAGAATAAATTGGAATAAGTCCTATACTTATCTTGAAAATTGGTCGAATTTACCATTACGCATATTTTATAATTATAGTATCTTATAGTATCTAGTCGCCGTAAAGAATATACCGCAGTCTATTATAAGGTTAACTTTGTAAAGAACCTAGTTCTCGAAATACCAAAATGTAACTCGTAATATAAAGCCTCTTTATTTATGTTACTAGGCTACTATAGAACATTGAACTGAATAAACTGCTACAAGTAATAAATGTGATCTACAGTGTGCAATTTTATTTCATTTATGAAGAAACAATAATGCTTTTGTAATGGGATTGGGAATGAGAATTCAACATGACGCGAGCTACTCGTGTTCGGAATGGTCAGGAATAGTGGACGGCGCACAAAGCAAACTCATTATGATACGTTATGGAGACGTTGGCAAAATAACGAAGTATTAACAACAAAAAAAGAAAAAACACTTTATCCACCCTGGTTTGGTTTCTGTATTTACAAATAAACTATTAATAAGTTAGGTACGAGTAGTACTGGATGATCACTCAAATCCCAATTCAACGACAGTTTAACCTTTTGAACGCCACAGTCGGCTCTGGCCGTCAACTGAAAGTCGTGCCACTAACGCCACGACGGCTGTAGCCGTCACAAGTTCAACAATAAAAGAGATTTTGTTTCGTATCAATTGAGTGGTAATTTGCATAGCATAGCAAACATGTTTGGCGTGTGAGTGACACATTTTGTGTTCGACGTACGGCGTTCAAAAGGTTAAACCAATTTGTGCTACTTGTTCTTACGGGACATATACGTCTATTTCAAAGTAGTAAGTTTGGTTTGTACGAGCCTTGTGGTACGAGCGTTAACTATAATGTAGATATGTACAGTCGAGTTCATAAATATATATACACTTTAGTACCTTGTCACTGTAATCGTAGTGACCATTCTAATATGGCAGTTTAAACATGACATTTAATAGACAAGGAACTTAAAGTGTACACATAGTTATGAACTCGACTTTACCCTGTCTTTTTTTGTATGAAACATGATCTTTTATATTGGTATTGACTTGATCAATGCAAACCTTTGATTGATTTAGGCCGCATTTCACCAAAGTGGAATAAGGTCTTATACCTAGATTAAACATCGAATTTGTATAGACTAATCTCGGAGTAAGTCTTATTCCAGTGTGGTGAAATGCGGCCTTAGTTATGTGCATGGCTTGGTACCAGGGACCCGACCACCCATTCCCGGATAAAAGCCTTTAAAAAAGTTACCTCTCAAAGTATAACCCACTAAAACTTACTTACTTATTCGTTAACCTGACTGACCTGATTAAGTTATTCGTTAAACTAATCATGATAACATAAGGGAAACCTAAAGGGCTAAAGCTCAGATCTTCAGCAGTAAACTGATAACCAAATATAAGGGAAACCCTTATAAATAGCGCTTTAACCTTTTGAACGCCATACGTCGAATACAAAATGTGCCACCCACACGCCAAACATGTTTGCTATGCTATGCAAATTACACCTTATTGCTACCAAACAAAGTCTCTTTTAATCTTGAACTCTTGTCGGCTGTAGCCGACGTGGCGTCAGTGGCACGACTTTTAGTTGACGGCCAGAGCCGACTGTGGCGTTGAAAAGGTTAAAATGCAAATCGAATGGCTTTCAAGCGATACGGCTTTTCTAAATAAATCCTTCTAAAACCCATTCGAAACCCCTTGAATGGGATAGAGGGTCGGTCCCTGCTTCGTGCGTACGAGTGAAAAAATAATAACATGTACTTTAAGAACTGTGAATACATTAAAAAATTATTAGGAAGTGAGAACAGATGCAACTAAAATACGTACAGTCAGTAGCAAAAGTAGCTACGCAGTCGAAGAGTTCAAAATGATCTGCACTCGACTCTGTTCTCAAGAGAATAAGTCGTGTCTAGATCATTTTGAGCATGTTATTCTGCTTAGCTACTTTGATGCTGACCGTACCTGTCGCAGCTTTTCTATACTAGCGACACCAGGTGGCTATTTCGTGAAGTGCACATTGCAGCACTGCGTGGCATATTTATGAACTGCTTTGAGTTGACTTATGCTTATGGTGCAACACAAGGGCATGAGTTGACTTGCCACGGCGAAAGAGGGCGCTGATGCTGAAATTTGCTGACACTTCGTATACTGAAATCTTCTGAAAGTTAACTAAACGTACAATCGAGTTCATAAGTACACACTTACTACATTGTCACTTTAATCGCAGTGACAATTCATATATGGCAGTCTAAACATGACATTAAATAGACAAGGTGCTTAAGTGTACACATATTTATGAGCTCGACTGTAATTATTTGAATATTTTCACAAATATCATAGCATCACTATCATATATGAATCGTATTGGCAAATGATTAATACTTGCCCCACTTGTTTACATACTTAAATAAATAATTGCGCTCATCACAACATTTGCCCATAACGGGAATGGAACCCGAGACAGTTAGCTTCATAGGCAGGGTCGTATCGAAAGCACATAATTTTAACGAACTTAAACGTAAAACTCACGACGAACTGCCGCACTCAGAGACGTCAATTAAATTTAATGCTTGATTAAAGTTTCTGCTGTGCTATAGCAATAGAATAAGACAACATAGTTACCACTAAACAAGCATTAAATTTAATTAACATCTCTGAGTGCGGCAGTAAGTTAACTTTATTAGCGGCCTTTACACGCCACAGTTTGGACTGCGCATCTGGGACTCAAAAGAACCTCAAAGCCACTCAGAGGGCTATGGAGAGGGCTATGCTCGGGGTTTCTCTGCGTGATAGAATCAGAAATGATGATATCCGCAGTAGAACTAAGGTTACCGACATAGCCCGAAGAATAGCTAAACTTAAGTGGCAGTGGGCGGGGCACATTGCTCGCACGACTGATGGCCGATGGGGTCAGAAGGTTCTTGAGTGGCGTCCGTGGACCGGGAGACGAGCTGTAGGTAGGCCTCCAACAAGATGGAGTGACGACCTTGTAAAGATCGCGGGAACGGGGTGGATGCGAAAAGCACAAGGCCGGTCTGAGTGGAGAGCCTTGGGGGAGGCCTATGTCCAGCAGTGGACGTCTTTCGGCTGACATGATGATGATGATGATGATTTGGGACTGCGTTCTGAACCTCAGACGAAACCGTCGGTCTATCCGAGATGGTTTCGACCGCGCATCAAACTGTCAAGACTTTATTACAACCAAATAATTATTATTAATTAATTAATAATTATTATTTATTACACGTACGGTTCTTAATGAAGATTCGAACGGCGCGTGGCGTTTCCCGCGGTCCAAACTTTACGTGTAGGTACCTAAAGGCCGCTATTGTCTCGAGATACCTGCGGCTAAAGTATTTACCTACTAAACAACATCTAAGACAGCAGAGCACCAAATAACTTTAAATAAAAAAATCGTTTTAGTGGTCTTAGTTCAAATTTGGTGTTTAAGAGATAGTTTTTTTGTGTTGGTAGTAACCGCTTCGGAACTCTACCGACATGCTCTTGCCCGATTTGTTTTTTCATAACATAATGTTGATAGTAGGGGATCCGAATAGGAGACGACCTTCACCGGGCTGTTTATTCGATAAAAAGTATTATAATCAAATTTAATATGCTAAGTAATGTATGGCGAATAGGTTGACTGAAACATTTCAGTCCAGTCCTTACGTGACTAAAAATAAAACAGAAAATTAACTATTTTTTTAAATTGCTATTGCTTGTTAAATAGACCAATTACATACTAATCGAAAGCATGACGCCTATAGAATATGCAAACGTTAGGTTGACTATTTTTTCCCGTCATAACTATTGGGTAGGCAAGTAAGTCGGTACTAATAATTTGCACTAAACCTAACGTTTGCACATTCTATAGGCTTCATGCTTTCGATTAGTATGTAATTGGTCTATTTAATAAGCAATAGCGTATTTAATAATGTTGATTTTCGTTTTTTTTTTAATCATATAAGGACTGGACTGAAATTTTTCAGTCGACCTGTTGGCCATATATTACTTAGCATATTAAATTTGATATAAAATACTTTTTATCGAATAAACAGCCCGGTGAAGGTCGTCTCCTATTCGGATCTTAGACCATGAATGATGGTCTATTCTGATCGGTAACAAGTCTGAATAATGTCGTCAACATAATGTTAGCCTCGTGTGGTTGCCGAGTTAGAATAGTGCCACTCCATGTCTTCCCGTGGATGTCGTAATAGACGACTAAGGGAATAAAGGCTTGTAGTACTGTTAGGCGATGGGCTTGCAACCTGTCACTAATACGCTGGTAAACATCTTAGCCTAATTGTGCAAACTGTGGTTATAGAATTATCAACAAGTTTTTAGAGATGTTTGTAATTCTGTAGCTTTGCCTACCCCACTCTGCGAACGAAGGCGTGAGATTATGTATGTATGTATGTAACATAATGTTAGTTTTTTCATGCCGCGCAATTTTACGCCAAAAATATGCCATTTTGATTTCCAATAATTTTAATATAGCCTATGACAGTGGTTAAGATGAATCTAACCACGTATAATTTATTACAATCGGTTTAGCCGTTTAGTAGTTACGAGGGAACATAGAGTCGGACATACATACAGGTCAAACACTAACCCCTCCTTTTGGGCTTTGCTGCAGACGGGTAAAAAAAAGCAATGTTATCGTATTGTCATCGCTATGATAGCTCTTACTTTGAAGTAATGGCGGCTGAGTTAAACAATAACATAACATAGTAACATGTCAAGAACGATATGGTTTTACGGAGTAGAATAGAGCCCTATGATATTATAATTACCACCCGGAAACCAAAAGGTCATTAATCTATTTTAGAATCCGACTCAACAATGTTATTTGTTAAACCATAGGGTGCAGTATGTTCACTATCACTTCCGTATTTAGTTGTTTTCTTTAATTTTTATTTTCGTAAGTAACCTACCTATATACATAATATTTATTTATATATTATCCATTAAATCTGTACCTATATGTATACATATAGTTCGTTAGTTCAAATAGCTTACATGCTTGGATGTGTATGTAACACACATTTTTGACGTGTTAGTCTGTACTGAATTAGTTAATTGTGGCAACTTCACTGATTAATGTGTAATGTACCTAAGTTTTTCTGTAATAAATTTTCTTTACTTGTAGGTACCGTTTGTGCCCAAATAAACATTAAACATTAAACATTTCTTATTTATCATGATCATCATCATCATCATCATCATCTTATTTACGTACCTATATATATTTATTTAAAGGATATTTATATGTATTTTTACTTGTTTTATTCAGTTTGCACCGCCTGCATATTTCCATCGTGTATCTTTAGCCTTCTCTTCTTTGTAAGGTTGTCTGGAAGAGATCGCTATTTAGCGAGACCGCCTGTTGACTCACTATATGTAGGTACCTAATCTTTTTTTTTTAAATCTGTTCCTCGATTTACTTATATGCTGTTCAATTAAGTATATTGTATGGTATTGTATGTATTGTGCAATATTTTGCGTGAATTCACAATGTCAATTACTTTTTTATATATGCAATTATTATTTTTTATATCAGGGGTACACTGTCACACCAATTGACCTAGTCCCAAACTAAGCTCTAGGCTTGTACTATGGGCACTGGACAAAGAGATAAATACTTATATAGAGAAATAAATACTTAAATACATACTGGGTGCCCCTAAAAACAACGCCAAAACTAAGAGGGCTGATAGAGCAGCTTAAAAGCTATCCATTGTAACCCCTATGTATGTTCAGCGATTTTTACTAATTTCTGAGATATTGATCATTTTATTCTGAATTGTTGTAATTTTCCCTTATGTCCATGTCACGAAAAATCATTAATTTCATGTTTTATTTCATATTTTTTTCAGTGGTATCATACATAATTAGAATCATTAAAAATCAGCAAAGTTTATAAACCCATTTGCTCGTTTTTTTTTAAATCATTTT
Source organism: Acleris literana (assembly GCA_946894065.1). Taxonomy (NCBI): domain Eukaryota; kingdom Metazoa; phylum Arthropoda; class Insecta; order Lepidoptera; family Tortricidae; genus Acleris; species Acleris literana. The sequence continues at coordinate 21,710,102 of OX335670.1, forward strand.
TTTAAGTAATCACATAAAGTTGTTTTTTCCGTAAAAAGTGAAAAGCTGGGACAAGTACAAGTAGTATAGTACAAGACTGGGACAAGTAGTAAGGAGAAACAAACTTTACGTCATTACTTTAACAAAATGATTTAAAAAAATCTAGTAAATGGGTTTAAAAACTTTGCTGATTTTTAATGATTCTAATAATGTAAAATATCACTGAAAAAAATATGAAGTAACGAAATTAATGATTTTTTCGTGACATGGTCATAAAATTACAAAAATTCAGATTAAAATGATCAATACATCCGAAACTAGTAAAAATCGCTTAACATACAGAGGGGTAAAATCGATAGTTTTTTAGCTACACTAGCAGACCTATTAGTTTTGGCGTTGGTTTTAAGGGCATCCTGTAGAAAACATTCATGACTCAGGAACAAATATTCGCGCTCATCACACAAATATCTGCCCTTACCGGTGTTCGAACCCAGGACCGCTAGCTTCATAGGTCACTTCCAACTGGGCAAGCGCGCCGTCAAATGCCTCGTACTCCATCAAAATAGCACTCTCAATGTCTATACTTAATATATAGAGTTAGAAAACAAGAAACAAAGTTACTAACTCTTGGCCCAGCGTGTTGGATCAGCAATTATCAGATCTGAGATCCGGATTAATGAACCAAGGTGCCAGTGCCGACGAAAACTCAATTAAAAACTTTTATCGTCTCGGTGATTAAGCCGAGTTAATTAAGAGTTCCCGCGCATTTTCCCGCTTCCTACCTTGTCTATGACGTTTTGATTTTTTAAATAAAACGTCGCGTGTGCGAGGTGTGTTTTACATACGTGTAGATTAAAAAATAATCATTGTACATAACACTATGTTGACCAAAATCTAGCTATTGATAAAAATAAGATAAACTAAGTAAAACAATAATTATCTAATACATGGCTTTTTTTTGTAAACTAACGATCCGCCTTTGTTTCGCTTCAGTATGACAGTAGGTAATAGCTTAATAAATATTTATGAGTATTCATATCTCCTGGGCTTATATCCTCTAAATATTCAACTCTTTAAAACAATATAGCTTTTGACAAGTTTCCAAATTGTCATCATTTTGATAGCTCTTATTTACTTGACAGTACCTAATGGCAGCCATGTTAAAAACGATAAGATACCACGTCAAAAGCAATATTGTTTTTTTTTCCTGCAAAATATCGAAACGGAACAAACGAAAAATAAAGTCAAAATTCCTGTTTTAATCCCTGAACATTAATTTAAATCTGTTGAGTCACTTCGGAGCATATTCGAGACTAATAGAAAGATGATTTTTTTATTTTATTGGGAAACATATTAAGCAGTGTTCACATCAAAGTTTCGGTATTTATTTTGAAATCACAGTGTTTCCAAAATAAATGTCAGCAAACGTTTATAGCCCATGTTTACACGAAACGTCAGAAGGGACCCAATTTAAACTTTCGTAATGCATAATATACTTACTAAGATCCGATAGGGTGGGAAACACAAAGCTGCGCTCCAGAACTGGTATTGCTGATGTTAAGGTGAAGACCGCAAAGTTAAAGTGGGACTGGGCTGGCCATATCTGCATGCACGATGGGAGATGGGCCAAAAATACATCCCATTGACTTCCACGCGAAGGACATCGTAGCAGAGGTGGACCCAGAAGGATATACGAAAAAGAGGGGAGGTCTTCGCCCAGCAGTGGGACACAAAAAAAGGCTAGTAAAAAAATGCCTTCATTATGCAATAAAGTATAATAAAATAAATATACGATACCACATCGTGCCACACGCATTGTTTTACTACACACGCAATCGAAAGTTTGTATTTGCATTAAGGCTACAAATCCCGCAATATGGGGATCCCGGTATTCCGGGATCCCGCTTCTTTTCCAGTCCCGCATGTTGCGGGATTACAGGCAAGGGATCCCGCGGGATTGGCGGGATTGGGAATACATCTTCTTTATCTTTATCACATAGTATAAAACAAAGTCGCTTCCCGCATCTGTACGTTTAGATCTTTCAAACTGTGCAACGGATTTTAATGCGGTTTTCGTGAATAGATAGAGTGATTCAAGAGGAAGGTTTTACGCGATATATACAATTCTGGGTTATGTACGAGTGTTGCAAAAAACTCACATAAACCGGAGCGAAGCGAAGGCGGTTCACTAGTATATAATATATAATAAAAAAGCAGTAAGTAGTTTGGCAGACGACACTTTGGATAACTTAAGTTTTCGTCTCAAAAATGTTCAACTGAACTCTGACCAAGCCAATCGGTTTTGTCAACATTCAATTGAAAATGGTTTTTGTGTCAGATGCATGTTTTTTTCTGTAGTTAAACTCTACAAATTTATAGTGCAATTTGATTTATCTCTCGTTAATAGGTAGTAAAACATAAATAAAAGTCAAGTTATGTTAATTATTTCATTGTTTTATTTACCTTATAAAAATAGTATCAAATTCAGTATTGCAGAAAGGTACCGCAGTCATCAAAATTACAGTTCTGCAAACACAAAGATTGAAGACGGGGTGCGGGGCCCTAATTTGCTTAATGCAATACCGAGATACTGTGATCCTGAAAAACAAGGATCCGGGACTAATCTTGTTCGTAATTTGAGCGGGATCCCGCGGGATATGCGTGATTGAGGAGCAATGTAGTTCATGCGTGTTACTCATTGCGTGGGCACGCGCCAACTAGTATTAGTACATTATTGCCTAGCCCCGTCGAGCGTCGGCGAGTCTGGAAATCACGTTTCGGCCGAGGCATATATAATCTTTTTCACGAACAATGCGAAGAAATGACACAATTTCATTGCACAATGCATCATCTATAAAATAGTATTTACAAAATAATGTATAAAATGAAAATGACGTGCTATATTTCTAAACATTCTATTGAAAACGTCCCTACCTACGTCAATAACAGACTACTATTAAAATATTTACTTTTAAGCTATAAAGAAGCTACTGCTAACTAACTATAACAGAATAAATCAAACATTTCAACAGCTGATCAGTTAGTAACTGTAAAGTGTAAGGTCAAGTACTATTTTTAATACGGATTCGGAGTTAAGAAAGTTCTATGGTGATATCAGTTTACTGCCGCTTTGAATGGGTGTATTATTTTTGGATCAGAATTGAAAAAAAAACAGGTAAAATAAAATAATAATATTCGAAAAATATTTAAATAGTCTACATGAAACTTGTTTTTGATTAACAATAAGGTAATCTTCAGGAACATGTAAATTTTTTGAAAGAAATAAAATTAAAGTAGTGCGTGGTTAAAAAAATGTGCTGGCTAACTTTTTTTCCAAAGTTTAATATGTCAGAATTTTAATTATTTCGGAAACTACGTTAGGCTGGAGCTATTTTATGAGCGATATAGAAAACTAGCTGTTGCCCGCGACTCCGTCCGCGCAGAAAAATAAAACATAGCCTATGTTCATCAGGGATAATGTAGGATTCTAATGGTGAAAGAATTTTTCAAATCGGTCCAGTAATTTCGGAGCCGATTCAATTCAAACAAACAAACAAATCTTTCCTCTTTATAATATTAGTAAGTATAGATATAGATAAAGTCTTCTGACAAAACATTGGATTCAGGATTATAAAAAAATGGAATTTTGATCTATTCGGAATTATGACTTTGGAATAATGTACTACCCATCACTATCATATTGCCCGCAAACCTGCAAGCAGTAGTGTTTTCATTGCTATGCTCTAATGTGATTGTTTCTGTTAGCCCATTGGATGACTGGTTTTTAAGGGTTCCGTACCAGACCCGACCAGACGCTAAAAATCTGTAGGTATATTTTGAACCGTTATTGATAGAGGTTTTTTTTCCAGAATATGTTTTATTAATTATTTATTCATAAAAATAAATAAAAATAAAGAGAAATAAAACAGGGGGTTCCCATACAAGAAAAGTTCTTGTCCAGTCATTCTTGAGTTATAAATGGTCTTAATTCATATAAGAATACATTCACTTTGTGCATGTTTAATTTTGCTCATAATTTGTAATGGACAAAATTCTATTCGGACCTAATTAATTTACAACGACAATAAAAAAAAAGTAAATATTTTTCACCATAGTTACATTTTTAACTAAATTCACTTTGGATACTATTACTTTTGATCCAACTTCAGAATGGTAATTTCGAGTGGTCGATTTTCCATTTGTACATAATGACAGTAAATCAAATTGGAATATATACTGATACCTACAGTGTGGCGGTACGGAACACCCAGTGCTTGAGTCAGACTCGCACTATATCGGTTTTTTATTTATGTTTGACCAAATTTGAAAGTTCTTTTTTTGTTTGGTTTTTACTTCGGTATATTTTGGTGACAGTGAGACCATTGTCACCAAATCGGTATCTGATGAGAGGATCCGTGAGGAATCGAAGAAACTACTCAAATATTCAAGGCATACACGAAGCGATTTTGGTATTTTCTGTGACAAGTCCAGCATTTGCATTCAGAAAGTATCATTAAATTTGGTGAATTGAAACTGATGATGAAAACCACTGATGGTCTCCGGAGCTCTTCAATGGCAGCTGTTTCAAGGGCGGCGAGAGATATTTCGATTAAGATAGTTGAGCGATAATGACGAAGCACATTTAAATAGATGGGTCATACACAGATTTAGGTTACCGTCTTTCCTGTGGACATACCCGAAGTTAACGTTTTTAAAGCCTAATTCGCTGGCTGAACCCACATGCTCATAAGCGCCATCAGGTCTACTTTAGTCCTATCAAATAAAAACATAACTTATATGCACACAAGCCTTTAACTATTGACCACAGGAGAGACAACTTTTGTTTTTGCGAATGTGTATGACCCAGATATGACGGCGCGTGTGGTATGAGAGCGAGTAGACATACTGTTTAGTTATGTTATGGTCATGCTCACTCTGACGTAACTCGGGCACTGGGCCTCTACTTTCATAGTTCGAACGTTGCGCTTGCTCCGTCACTTTCCCTCGATTTCGGTACGATTGGCGAGTGAAAGGAACGGAGTATCCATTAGCACTACTGTGGTGTTGGGAGTAGGATCCCGGACGGGCGTCGCCATGTTTGACACTCTTGTTCTAGGCTTCGCTGGTAAAACTGGGTCGTGAAACATGGTGCGCCGTGAGCGTGATAGTTTTGCATTTGGCCTTGGCACCCCGTGCCCCTGGAACGTTGTCAGGCGGATTTCTTATTAAATGACTGTATTTTGATAATTAAACAAGAAATATGTGAAACATCTAGAAAAGGCTTTTGGTTCTCCTTGCCCGACTATCCTCGCCTACACCTAAGTTCGACCATCGTGACGCGCTCCTTACCCAACGATGTGGAGGAGCTTACAGATATAAAAAAACATTTATTTTAATGTGTACACCATTACATTTGGGAGGGTACATCAAATCTTGGTACACTAACTTTGAGGTACACACGCGTTATTTGTCTTGCGGAGAAAACAAACAGAGGCCCCCAAACTAGGCGAAGCCTGTATCTGGGAGACCCGAGGTAGAAAATAAAATATATTATGACGTTGCCGGCGGCGAGCTTGAAATGTCGAGTTTCTTATTCATTTAGAAGTGGGACTACATTATAGCATTATAATTTAATGGTCATTAAAAAGTATACAATAAAATAAAATGTTAAAAAAACAAACAACCGCCTGCCAAAACGTAAAAAAATACTGTTTTTAAAACGGTCGGCGTCGCACAATATTTTTAACCAAAACAAGACTTCAGTTGGACTGAACTAAGTACCTATAGCCATTTTAAATGAAGTTATTTTTTGCGTTTTTGAAGGTGATTTTTTTAATCATTCAATCATAAAGTTTTATTGTGTATGGAATTTGGGTAAACGTGGGTTTGATACAATTACCTACTTAACTACCTATAGTATCACCAAGTTCTATATTTACAGATGTCCACACAATTCACTTACCTATGTTACCAAATAAGCGAGACATTTAGGTATGGTAGTTAGTTATAACATATCACAATAAATTTTTTCATAATTCATTTAAATTAAGTCCATTTCAATCCGTCATTAAAAATAATTATTAAAATCTACTCAGGTTCAATAATTTCATTATTTTAAGCTGTAGCATTTTTTCACAAGACGCAGTTTTAGTTGATTCTTAAACATACATTAGTTTATTTGACTTAAAACTATCCGGCGAAAATGCTAATACATATAATGCAGCAATACTTTGTTGTTAATTTTAGTTTGTAAAATTTGTGCAAATATCGTGACCGTGAAGTTATAGCGGATAAATGGAGGCATTTTTAGTTTTTGAACATACAAACTTCCACGATGTAAAGGCACGGTACAATTAATATATGATACCTTATAAAATATGGTCGTCATGAGTCATCGGGTTTGAGTCCAACATACATTTAGCTTTCGCCCGCGACTCCGTCCGCGTAGAAGTCGTTTATCGCTGCTCCCTCGGGAACCAATTTTTCAGGATAAAAACTATCCTATGTCCTATTCCAGGACCTAACCGATATGTGCGCCAAGTTTCATCTCGATCCGTTCAGTGGTTGAAGCGTGAAAGACGGACATACACACTTTCTCATTTATAATATTAGTATGGATAAATGACTTTAGCGTATCCTTGTAAGGCCCACCGTACTACAAACAGCGAGTTTTTTGTCAGTGGATCTTTGAATCTACTATCAAGGCATTAAAGTTCAATTATGTTTGTTCGAAAATTCCATTTTCAATTTATGAAGAAAGGAAATTAAACTTTATTCCCATTGCAATACAGTTCAAATTAAATTGTCTGGATAATGTACATCCTATTGCACGCTGGGCCTTACGAGGGTATAGTCTGTGCCAATTGAAATTGGCAAAGATGTAAACACAACCAAACGAACCAATTTACCATTATTACTCGACAATCACGTGCTTTTAAAGATCAAGTGAGCTCTTAGCAATGATTAATACACTTGATCTTTACTTTCACGTTAAGCTTAAGATTAAATAACTATTAACTATATGTTATTTCAAATAAAAACACGCTTGATGAATATTTGAGGTTATGTGTCAAACAGTACTAATTTGTTTAGGTACATCTTTGGCAATGTCAATTGACAGACTATACAATATAATGTGTTCGTATTTCGTCCTCAGGTTGTGGCCACGGCAGCAATTTGATAAACCTGGCTCCGCTGGGCTGTGAACTGTCTTTCCTTCTACGTCCCTCTTGCAAAAATAACTTCACGTTCAGAGAACCTACGAGAAAAATATGCAGCAACACTGAAACCAGACATCGGAGAAGCCACAGCCGGCAATTTAAAGAGAAATAAAATTAATATGATACACCGAAAATTAGCTTACTCTGCCTTATTATGTGTTTCGATTGTCCTCCCTACTCAGAGTAAATTGGGAAATTCATCCGATGATATATTATGTTTTTTTAACGTATCGCCAAAATCTGTGATACCACTGCTCAGCGAAAAATTTTCTCCACCAGAACAATCCATCTTTTTTCACGTAATGGAATGCAATTCAGACCTGAGCTCCCGTCACGCATGCGCAGTGGAATCGGCTGCAAAACAGAATCCTCATTCGAAGATCCACGTGTTGTTTTCTGGTGATGTGTCGAATCTAACGATCTACACAGGACGCTTGTACACCTTGAGGAAACTGCCCAATGTTCGTCTGTTCAGAATACACCTTTTGGACTACCTAAGAGGTACCCCTTTGGAAGACATTGGTGCTATCTTCACTAAGAGAACTTTGGTTGAGCATTTAAGCACAGCATTGCCGTTTGTGACTCTGTATAAATACAGCGGGATTGTTTTAGGCTTAGACACTACAGCGATAAAGCCGTTGAAAATTTTGGATTGGAATTTTGTGTCACTAGAACCTGGCAGAAATTTCATTTCGTCTTCCGTGCTGGCATTTTCGTGGAACTTCGTTGGGCGACAGGTGGCTGAGGATTGCATCAGGTAAACACTCAGGCGAGAGCCTTAAAATACACACATCACTATAGTAGGATTTATTTAAAATGTCGGAATCCACTTGAGAGCTAATCTTCCAAACAATGGTATTATTTCTATTGTAAACTCCAACCGCAAATGATCAGTGCAAAATGGAACGAAATAAATAACAAAATTATTCATTTGAATAGCGACTTTGTTTCCTAAGCTTGAAGGTACAAATTGAAATGACAGCACATTCGCTACAATACTTTTTGAAATTGAGAACGGTACCCAGGTAGTATGTTGCGTTAGCAACAGTGAGATACAGTATAGTTTCTTGTTCCGTCATTTCAATTCGTACCTTCAAGCTTAGGATACAAAGTCGCTATTCAAATGAATATTTTATTTATTTATTTCGTTCCATTTTGCACTGATCATTTGCGGTTGGAGTTTACAATAGAAACTACCATTGTTTGAAAGATTAGCCCTCAAGTGGATTCCGACATTTTAAATAAATCCTACTTTACTAAGGAATCTAAATGGGATAGTATGGGAAAGTTCGAAGGTATAAGATAGGGTTTGCTCTTGGGAAACAATCAAGCCGAGTTGTGTCATTTTTCATGATGAATAAGCACGTTGTTTTATTTTTACAATCGGTTATATAAATCGTAAACAATAATTGTTGCATTGAATGCCGTGCTCGAAATAAATAAAAAAGCTAGATTTCTAATTATATCTTTAGAGCTAAATTAAAGAGTTCGACTGCCTATTAAGTGATTACGAAAATTATCAAAAGTCCTTTAATAAAGTTTAAGGGCGATGTGCCCTAAGAACACAGACCACTTACCCTCTAGACCCCGCATACAAAGGCGCCCCCGTAAGCCAAGCTTAAGCTCACAGAGCACTAACCGGTTGCCACGCCCCCAAACAGTCTTTTAGTACGGGGCCGCCTGTTGACATAGCAACATGCAATATTCGGCTATTTACTTTGCGAAGTGTCAAGAATATGCCATATTGTATGGTTAAGTTGTGTGAAAAGTGTAGCAAGACACCTAGTCTCCAAAATTATGGAATCTCGTGTGGTTGCCGAGTTAGAATAGTGCCACTCCATGTCTTCCCGTGGATGTCGTAAGAGACGACTAAGGGAATAAAGGCTTGTAGTACTGTTAGGCGATGGGCTTGCAACCTGTCACTAATACGCTGGTAAACATCTTAGCCTAATTGTGCAAATTGGGGTTATAGAATTATCAACAAGTTTTTAGAGATGTTTGTAATTCTGTAGCTCTGCCTACCCCACTCTGGGAACGAAGGCGTGAGATTATGTATGTATGTCATTTCACAGTAAGCTGTTACGTATAACTTAAAACAATAATAATATAATAATTAAAAGTAAACCTTCTATTTCAAAGATGGCGACGCTTTGATGTCTTTCAACAGTGGTCTGTCTCTTTTTTTCACATATTGATTATGTCAATTCCGTCTTTTTCTAATCACTGAAGTGATGTGAAAGTGCTGATTTGTATCCTTAGGTTTTGATACCCGTAAAACTATGATGAGATGAACTATGGTATAAAACGTTGCGTACAGAAGAAATGTTTATTTTTGAAACAAATTATGTCATTAGTTGTACTGAAATGTATATTACTTACTTATGTTCAATTATGAAACAACTAATGTTCAAATTTATTTCTATTTATTCATTTCGGTAGACCCAATTCAAGTGCCTTAAATTGTTAAGAGTAATAAAAAAAAAGATTCTGAGTCAGCAACTTATAGTGGCAAAATTAGTAATCTCGATAAATAAAATCAAACTATAGCATAAAAAATGACAGGATATTGTGTTATTCATTGACATTATTAAAAAACAAAAACAACGCCTTCAGAAACGCAAAAAAGAAATACTTGTAAAATGGTAGGTAATAGGTCATTCCAGCTGAAGTCTGCTTTTGGTTAGAAATATTCTGAGTCGCCAACTTCAGTTGGACTACCCTATTACCTACCATTTTACAAGAAGTTTTTTTTTGAAGGCTGTTTTTTATTTTTTAAAACATTTATTTTATTGTATACATTTTTGTGATCATAATAAGCTGTTATGTAGTCCCACTTCTTAGTTGATATAAAACTTTAAGACATTTTAAGCTTGCCGCAAGCAACGCCGCGGGAAAGTCATAGTCATTGAAACAATTCGATATAGTTGCTCAACTATCTAAATCGAGATATATTTTAGCCAATGGAAATAGGTACCGTTGAGGAGTTCTGGTGGCCATCTGTGGTCTTCATCATCAGTTCCACTTTACCGAATGATACTTTCTGAATGCAAATGCCGGATTTGTTACTATAAATACTAAAATCGCTATATAATATTTGCCTATAATATTTGAGAAGTTCCCTCAATTCCTCACGGATCTTTTTTGTTAAACCTTCTTTTATAATAATGCACACCCTGGCAATTTATATTCTATTATTTGAAATTGTCTTATTGTCATCTGAACGTCTGTCTGATTTTTGCTTTTGCTATCAATGATTATATCTTCTTGCACTCCACGAAACTCTGCATTTTATTAACTTAAAAGGTTATGGTCCTATTTGCAGCAGTGCTATATATATAATATAATAAATGCTTTATATATGTGAAGAATAATTAGAGTGAAAAATTTGTGCTATGGATAACTGTCCATCGACATCAACGTCGGCACTAAGCCTGAATCAGTCTACGACGTCAACAGGCGCTAGCTTCAGTAAACTAACAGGCAAGAATTTCAACACATGGATGTTTAGCCTAGAATGTTACCTAACTGATTTAGACTTATGGAGTGTCTGCATCAATCCTGTTAACATCGCAGACCCTATGGAAGCCAGAAAAGATCAAAAGGCACGGGCTAAAATTTGCTTGACCTGTGAAGAATCAGTTTATCCAGTCATTAGGTCAGCTACTACGGCCCATCAAACATTAAGCAGTCTCAAGAAAGCCTATGCTGACAGTGGTCTGATAAGAAGGCTAGGCCTTATTAAAAAACTCCTAAATAATGAGTTTAAGGGAAACCTTCACGAGTATGTCAATAACTCACTGGCTACGCAGCAAGAACTGCAGGGCATCGGAGCAGGAGTTGATGACGAGTTCCTGGCAATAATAATGCTCGCTGGTCTACCCGATAGATTCAAGCCACTCGTTATGACGCTGGAGCACTCCACTATGAAGATCACTTCGGAAAACGTAGTGACAGCTCTTTTAAAGGAAGAATCGCGAGCTGTACCCGCCACTTCCAGTACCTGGGGGATTACAAACACCGTGCTACATGTCGGCAGTGCACCGAAGAAATTGTTTTGTACTTATTGTAAAAAGTCAGGTCATGTAGTCTCGAAGTGTAGGAGTTTAAAAAACAAAACCACTAAGAATGATTCGGCGATCAAGTCATACAATACATCCGAATTCATTCCGTCGTCTTGTTTCTCTAATATATCTCCCTCAGGTCGACATCATTGGTACATCGATTCCGGCGCAACATCCCATATGAGTAATAGGAGAGATTGGTTTACAAACATTTCATCCCACATCACCCCTATTACTGTTGCTAACAAGGAACAATTACTGAGCCATGGAACAGGTACTGTAAATATTGAAATTTCCGACAGTGTAAATAAAATAAGTAACGTCTTGTATATTCCTGGCTTAGCAACTAATCTTTTGTCAGTAAGCAAATTAAATGAAAATGGCTTCGATGTGTTGTTTACGTCAAAAGGCGGATGTCACTTGACGGGCTCTGTCATTGCCACAGGTTCTGTACATAAAGGTATGTATAAACTAGACGTTTGTTCGACTAGTTCACAGGCCATGTGCTCTGTCAGTAAAGAGTCTGCTATACTATGGCATAGACGCCTTGGTCATTTAAACCATAAGACTTTGAATATTTTAAAAAATAATAACGTTGGCATAGATTATGCTAATAGAGGTTTGAATGTTAAATGTATTCCATGCTTACAGGGAAAACTAGCAAAGAAACCTTTTCTGAGCTCTACAAGTAAATCGAGTTGCGTTCTTCAACTAATTCATTCGGATCTATGTGGTCCAATGAGCACGCACTCGTGGGGCGGAGCCCTATATTTACTTACTTTTACAGATGACTTTAGTCGAAAATCTTTTGGATATCTCCTAAAATCAAAGGATGAGGTTTTCACTAAATTCGTAGAGTTTAAGCACTTAGTCGAAAACCAAACGGGTCGCCAAATCAAAGTTCTACGCTCTGATAACGGTCGTGAGTACGTTAACCACGGGCTGTCTACCTTCTTGAAGGAAAACGGTATTGTTCATCAAACTAAAATTCCTTATACTCCTCAGCAAAACGGAGTCTCTGAGCGTGCCAACCGAACTATTATTGAGAAGGCGGGATCTATGCTTCAAGACTCTAAACTACCAAAAGCATATTGGGGAGAAGCGGTTAATACGGCTATTTATTTGAAGAACCGTACACCTACGCAAGCTTTAAATAATAAGATTCCTGAAGAAATTTGGACAGGGAGAAAAGTGAACCTTTCTCATCTGAAAGTCTTTGGTTGTGAAGCGCATGTTCTCATACCGAAAGAAAAACGAACGAAGCTTGACGCGAAGACCCAAACTTGTATCTTTGTAGGTTATGCGACAGAAAGCAAAGGCTATCGTCTCGTAGATCGCCAAAACCCTCGAGTTTTAATAGTCGCAAGAGATGTTGTTTTTATGGAAGAACAAACACGCTTAAATTCTAATCAATATCTCCCTTACAGTGAGATAACAGAAACTTCGCCTGAATCTCCACAAGTCTTTCTGCCGATTTTAGAAGAAGAACCTATTCAACAAGTTCCAGTGCCGTCACTTAGTCAATTACCACCTGATATTCAACCGGAAGCATTATCATCGGACCAATCCGAATCAGCTACCCCGCAAGTAACATCTGGTATCTTGGAAGCTGAAGTCATTCCTGAGCTCTTACCTGAACGGAGATACCCTAATCGAGAGAGGCGTCCTCCTGAAAGGTATGTCTGTGCAGTTCAAGTGACAACAGACCTGGAACCAGAAACTTATAAGGAGGTTACAGATCATCCTCAAAAGGGTCAGTGGCTGGAAGCCATGCAGGCTGAATATAATTCGTTGATGAAACATGGAACTTGGACTCTAGTCGACAGACCTAAAGATCGCAAAACAACCAAATGTAAATGGGTCTTTAGAATAAAAATGGACACGAGTGGAAATGTAGTCAAGTATAAAGCTGGACTTGTAGCTAAAGGATTCACTCAAATACCAGGAGTGGACTACGGTGAAACTTTTTCACCTGTTGCGAGGCTATCATCAGTTCGACTTTTGATGGCATTTGCCGTCAATCTTAACTGCCAAATTGATCATCTCGATGTGGAAACAGCCTTCTTAAATGGTGATTTAGAAGAAGAAATCTTCATGGAACAACCAGAAGGTTTTTCAACTGATCCAAAACACAAAGTGTGCTTACTTAAGAAGTCACTCTATGGATTGAAGCAAGCTCCACGCCAGTGGAATAAAAAGGTGTGCGAAGCAATGGCTGCCTTATCATTGAAACAAGCTTCAACGGAGCACTGTCTCTATCACAAAAGGAACGGCAACGACATACTAGTCTTAGCAGTTTTCGTCGATGACTTTTTTATAATGTCCAATAGTGACGATTTAAAAACACAGTTCAAAAATGAACTTAAAAATATCTTTATAATTAAAGATCTGGGTCCTGTCAAGGACTGTCTCGGTATGAGAGTAATACAAAGTCTGAACTCTATAACTCTCGACCAGACGCATTATATCGAAAAACTAATTACCGATATAATATGAATGAAGCTATATCTGTCACTACACCAATGGAACCTGGACTTAAATTAACTCTACCTGAAAAAGAAAACGAAGTTGAAGTACCGTATCGTGAACTTATCGGCTCGTTAATGTACATTGCTATTGGAACGAGGCCAGATATTTCTCACACCGTGTCGTATCTCTCTCAATTCAATGCACATTACGGGGGGGTACACTGGAAGGCCGCAAAAAGGGTCCTTCGGTATCTTAAAGGTACCAAGGACCTCAAACTTCAATTTCACAAGAGTGAAATTCAACCCATTGGTTACGCAGACGCTGACTATGGTAATAACATAATGGACAGGCGATCATTTACAGGATATGTTCTCATTATGAGCGGTGCACCTGTCTCGTGGGAGTCTCGAAAGCAGCGCACGGTCGCCCTTTCGACTACCGAAGCAGAGTATATGGCCCTGGCCGAAGCGTGTAAAGAAGCCATATACCTAAAAACCCTCATAATGGAAATCTTCGCTGTCACTCATCCCATGGTTATCCACACAGATAATCAAAGTTCCATTAAATTAGCACACAACAGCACTTATCACGCCCGCACAAAGCACATCGATATCAAACATCATTTCATACGCGAGTCTCTAACACACCATCAACTTTCCCTTCAGTTCATACCTACTTATGACATGATCGCCGATATTCTTACCAAAGCTTTACCGAAGATTAAACATTTTAAATGTGTAAATTCTTTAGGTTTACGGTAGATTAAGGTTTTTCATTGTAAATAGGCAGGTATAGGGTGTGTAATTTAATGATGTAAATATAGGATGTTTTTTTTTTGTGATAGTATTTAGTGTGTACAGTTTACTTGGATATTATGTTATACTTGTATGTACGTATGTACAGGGTGTTTTTATTACGAGGGGGTGTTAAACCTTCTTTTATAATAATGCACACCCTGGCAATTTATATTCTATTATTTGAAATTGTCTTATTGTCATCTGAACGTCTGTCTGATTTTTGCTTTTGCTATCAATGATTATATCTTCTTGCACTCCACGAAACTCTGCATTTTATTAACTTAAAATTTTTATTTTATAAACTGTTCACAATTGACGGAGAAACGGTGAAAATACAAAAAAAAATACATACAGTGGAACATAGGACCTCCTCCTTTTTTGAAGTCGGTTAAAAATGACACCATCGCTAGTCGCCATTCTCTGGTCATGGATAAGAAAAATATTCTATGTTAACAATAATGTTTAAAGGTGGATACACAATAAGAATTGCAAGCGATAAAGTATACTCGTAGGTGTAACCTCGTAAGGCCCAGTGTGCAATAGGATTTACATAATCAAGGCAATTTAATTTGAACTGTGTTGCAATAAGAATAAGGTTTATTTTCCTATGTTCGTAAACTGAAAATGGCATTATCGTAATTGAACTTTATTGCCTTGATTGTAGATTCAAAGTCCTACTCACAAGAAACTCCCTGTTTGTAGTATGGTAGGCCTTACGAGTTTAGCGCTCAACTGCGGTTCCTGCGGTAGTGGAGCGGTGCGGGAGGAATGTGTTTTTATATTCCGTCAAATTACGCGAGACTTCCTTCAGTCGGGTGTCGACATCGCTGTCGCCAACACGTGTTATTTGGATCAGCCGCTTCGAACAAAACGCACAAGAGATTTAAAATCGAAGCAAGCTATTAATAAAGTGTACGAATATTTTTAGGAAAGTAAATCAAATCCCAATTCTACTCAGCATAAAATGACATTAATGCTCATAAAACCGTTGCCAAGGTTACCGGATTGTCAGAACAAAGTGTACGACAAATCATTTATATTAAATCATATTGTAGCTTATGTTGTCGGTTTATATTGTCAATATTGTCATACGCAATTATACAAATTCAATTTATGTACGCACCTTGTAAATATCGTAAGAAATATTTCGTTACTATTTATCACGCGTATAACGAGACAGGTCAGAGGGACCTGCCAAGATGCACTACGATAACTAGCGTTTCTATTCGTTTCGTTTTTAAACCAATCGCGTCACTGGTAGATGACGTGATACGAAAAGTCACGTGATGTACCAGTGACGCGATTGGTTAAAAACGAAACGAATAGAAACGTTAGTTAGCGCAATGCATCTTGGCAGGGCCCTCTGTTACGTCACATGTATCCCCTCCCGCGCCGCTCCACTACCGCAGGAACCTATATCTCAGTTATTCACTACGACTGTAGTTATAGGTGTACAGTCAAGGTCACCAATATGTATACACCACAAAGTCTCAAAAATAAGTACACAGATCTTATTACTACCGCAATAAGGTCTATGTGTACATATTTTTACAAATTTGTGCGGATATTTATTTTTAACCATGACTGTACCAGAAATATAAAAAAAACATCAAACATATTGCAACTCACGTACTTAATGTACAATTTATTTGAGAAATAAGTTTATTTAAACATAAAAATTATGACCCGACAAGTAGATTTATTTTTAGTATTTGAATCTTTGAATAAAAATCCATTTCTCGTATTTTATTGATTCCAATTAAAAACATGAACACTCTTTAGTATCTTTTCTTCGAGCGTGTCCCATCACTACCCCTAATGGCGCGCACCACGACGCGCACACGTGATTATTCGTTGACTTTGAACTAGCCAATCATGGTCAGGGCCAGATTAACCATGTCAGGGGCCCGCAGGCAATGCAATTCCGGGGGCTACTCTTTAAGTTTTCTTGCTTCCTAAAACACATTTCATTCCGGTGCGCGGGGCCCCTAAGCCGATGCGGGGCCCTTAAACCGATGCGGGGCCCCTAGGCAGTTGCCTAACCCGCCTTATGGATAATCCGGCCTTGGTCACGGTGCACTTGTCGCCCCCCGTGTCCCGTCATTTTGGCTTTACGCGGTATTATAACGATTTTATCAAACGGGTGATTCCACGGGCGTTTCAACCGCCGTCAGTCCGCTGTCCTAAGTATTTAAGAAATAGGCGATAATATAATTAAAATTCGATCAATTGTGGCAAGAATTACGATAACAGTATAGCGCTGTGTAGATGATAGCTGCTTGGTGTAGCTCATTCTTTCAATGTTTATGACAGGGGACTGACCGCGGTGAAACGCCCGTGGAATCACCCAAACCTTTCTTTTTAAAATTAGAGATGTAAATTTTAGCATTTTGGCTTAATTCTAGACAAAGGGCATTGGGTAAATTTGTTTGAAGAATATTGTCATTTTTTTTTTCATTTTCATTGATTTTTACATAGTTATTTAGAGGAACTCTAAACAAACATAGATATATGTAATTTATGGCGTTAAATAATATCGGAGCGGAGATTTTAAAGATTTAAGTATTCAGTTTTTAGTACATATCTTGGCTCCGATGCACTTAAGAGTATTACATTACATAACCAACCACGTACCAACAGCTGTGGTTCAGCCAGATGTGGCTCTTGATTCTTCTAAGCTAAGTGCCCCAAAAATAGTTTTAGATGAGTCCCCTAGACAAATTAGCAATAATAAAACTATTATTTATTCGGATCAGATAGGGTCTGGAATGGGTTCCATGTTAAGAAACAAATTGACACAAAATGTAACAAATTTTTGTTATCATAATGCAAATCTTATGCAATTATGTCATTTAATATCAAAGGGAAGTTATGACAGTTCTACTACTCTAGTGATTCTAGTAGGAAACAGTCTTGGTATAGATAAGTCTAGTGTAGGTAGATTATTGTCAACATTAAACCTTATTGAAGAGGCAGGCATAGGTAAAATTATACTTTGTGCATTACCATATTCACAAAATATGCCATACAATTATAATAATAAAATAGCATACTTAAATTCTTTAATGTATAATGCTATATGTCATAATAGTAAATATCATTTCTTCGACTTAAATAAATTTATTAAGCACCTCACGCTAACATCTGAAAAAAATCATTTGCCAAAGAAATATATTTTGACTTTGGTAGAACTTTTGGCTTTTAATATAGAACCAAATAGATATAACAGTGGTACAAATTCCATTCCTAATCATTTAAACTAAAGTATAGGACAGCGGAAACACCTTTGAGTATAAATATAGTTCATCAAAATATTCAAGGGTTTTCCAGCAAAGAATTAGAAGTAGGATTATTTTTAGATACTGAGAATGTACACATTATGTGTATTACTGAACATTGGCTTAGACCAGATCAATTAATTTTTGATTTCGTTAATTTTAAATTAGTTAGTTTTTTTGCCAGAAAATCCGCCATTCATGGTGGTTCGTTAATAATTGTTAAAAGTACCATTAAATCCAAAGAAAGGAAAGATATTGTTAGGCTATCCATAGAGAGGCTTGTAGAAATCTCATGCATAGAATTAGAAAATTACATAATTATCTGTGTTTACAGACCACCGTCAGCTGATTTTAGCACATTTGAATCCAGTATGGAAAATGTGTTAAAATTAGTATGTAAAACCCAAAAGCATGTTATTGTCTGTGGAGATTTTAATGTTAATTTACTGGAATCTTCAAATAATACTATTAGGATCTTAAGTTTATTTAAATCTTTTAACTTAGGTAATTTGTTCTTTGAACCTACACGGATAGGAGTTTCAAGTGCTACCTGTTTAGACAATATTTATTGTAATTGCGAGTGTTTGGATAAGGAAATATTTAATTGCTTTAATTCTGATCATAGTGGCCAGAAGGCTTCTTTTTTAAATGATTTTCATCAAGAACCGCAGGCAATAACATACAGACCCATAACTAGCAATCGTTTAGAATTATTCAAAAATAAAGTTGAGAGCAATCTCTGTGGGTTATCCTTTTCAAATAATGATTCAAATAGTATTTATAAAGATTTGTTTGATGTAATTCTTCATCAATTTAACAACAATTTTAAGATGAAAACTGTTTCTGGGTCAAAAACTAAGTTTAGTGAATGGGCTACTGTAGGCATCCATAGAAGTAGAAATAGGCTTTATGAACTATATAGAGAGAGGGAGGAGAACAAGAATGCTGACTTCTTAGTTTACGTTAAGAATTATTCGAGGACCTTCAAGCGAGTTTGCTTAACTGCTAAGTCAAACTTTTTAAGTCTTAAACTCAAAGCTTCTGATAATAAGGTAAAAACGGTGTGGAAAATTATAAATAGAGAAACGGGTAAATCTAAAACTCGTGATAATCAAGTCACCCAAACAAGGGTGACAAACAAATCACGTCAAACAAAGACGTGGCCTTAGCGTTCGAAGATTATTTCTCCACTATAGCTATTAATACAACGAAATGTCTTCAATCATCTGCGATTGTAGCTCAAAAACTACTTTGTGCTAATGTTACTAAATGTGATGTAACCTTTGATTTTAGCCATGTAGATTCAATTTCTATTGTTAAGGTATTTAAATCGCTCAGTTTAAAAAAAACTGAGGATTTATGGGGAGCGTCAGTTAAAGTGATCCATCATGTCATAGATATAATTGCACCTCACTTAGCTTTAATCTACAATAATTGCATTTCAGAGGGGGTTTTTCCAAATCTTATGAAATATAGTAAAGTCATACCACTTTTTAAATCGGGCGACATGTGTGATTTAACGAATTTCCGTCCCATTTCTATTCTACCGGTTTTAAGTAAAGTTTTTGAGAAGTTAATGTTAAAAGATATGTTAGGTCACTTCAATAGAAATAAACTGCTTAACAGTAATCAGTTCGGCTTCACCAGAGGACGATCCACAACTGATGCAGCATCTGTACTCATTAAATATATATACAATATTTGGGAGAAATCCTGTGATGCAATAGGAATTTTTTGTGACCTTTCCAAAGCTTTCGATTGCGTAGATCATGCGACTCTTATATTAAAATTAGAACATTATGGTCTGTCAAATAATTCTCTAAATCTTATGTCTTCATATCTTAGCGATAGAACACAAACGGTTGTTGTAAACCAAACACAGTCCATTGGAGCAACTGTTAAATTAGGTGTGCCTCAGGGCTCTATATTAGGTCCTTTCTTATTTCTGGTCTATATAAATGACTTACCACCCACGGTAGATAACCTTTGTGATATTGTGCTATTTGCTGATGATACTTCATTAATTTTCAAGGTGGACCGAAAATCCGTCGATTACAGTAGGATAAACGCCACGCTGGTTAAAGTACTTAATTGGTTTACTATTAACAATTTGCTACTTAACGCTAAGAAAACTAAATGTGTTAGGTTCGTTTTGCCTAATGTTAGACCGGTAAAATCTAGTATATTTCTAAATGATGTGTGTTTGGAGATGGTGGACAAGGCGCT
Source organism: Acleris literana (assembly GCA_946894065.1). Taxonomy (NCBI): domain Eukaryota; kingdom Metazoa; phylum Arthropoda; class Insecta; order Lepidoptera; family Tortricidae; genus Acleris; species Acleris literana. Next base: position 21,730,132 of record OX335670.1, read on the forward strand.
TTTCTTAGGGATAACTATAGACAAAAACTTGCAATGGAGTCCCCATATAGCAGTACTAGCAGGTAAATTAAGTTCGGCAGCTTATGCTGTTAGGAAAATCAGGCAACTTACCAATGTTGAGACGGCTCGCTTAGTTTATTATAGTTATTTTCATAGTGTTATGTCGTACGGTATTCTGGTTTGGGGAAAAGCTGCTGACATACAGACTATATTCGTGTTACAAAAAAGAGCCATTCGTTCCATATATAACCTAAACTCCCGTGATTCCTTAAGATTACTATTTAAAGAAATTAGTATTTTGACAGTAGCGTCACAATTTATTTATGAGAATATTATTTATGTCATTAAAAATCAAGACTCTTTTGTTAAGAATTGTGATATACATAATTTGAATACAAGAAATAAAAATAAAATTGCTATTAAAAAATTTCGTGTCCGTAAGGTATATAAATCATTTGTTGGTCAATGCATTCATTTCTATAATAAATTACCTGACGAAGTTTTAAAGTTATCATTTCCAGCACTTAAAAATTACTTGAAAAAGTCGTTGATGTCGAAAGCTTATTATAGGGTCGAGGACTATCTAACAGATAAAAATGCTTGGCCTAAATTAAACACCTAAATAACTTAGTAATAGCTTAGTCAGGAAAATATCTAAATAGAGATAGAAAAAAAAAAAAAAAAAAAAAAAAAAAACGACTGACTGTTGAGTTTCTTGCGGCGTTTCTTCTCAGCAGTGGTCTCTTGCGAAGCGCTGGTAGATTTTTGACGTGTAAAAGTGCCCGTGCGGCCTACTTACTGAATAAACATCTTTTATCTTTTATCTTTTTTAACAAAATATGTTTATATTTAATAATTATATCATAATTTACCACTTTTACGAATGGCCGCTCACCTTGAAAATGTATGAATTTTACAAATGACAACACTTTTACCCAAACCCCTTTGTCTGAAGCGGGGTCTAGAGGGTAAGTGGTTTGTGCATAAGAACAAGAGGAATACGTTCATCTATGTAGTATTTTTGTCTGTTAATTTTATGTTTTTGTATAATGTAATTGTTTTAGTATACTCAATGAAGTGTTTACATACATAGAACTAATTTCCGTATTTGTTACGGTTTTGGATTTCCCGATACTAATCCATTTGGGTTCCTCAGCCTGTACATATGTATATTATACCCTTGTATAGTAGACCTTGTTCTAAATGACAAATTGATTGGTTATTCTACTAGTAGCTCTACCGGTAGCTGTAGTAGAATATGTTACTTTTTTCGGTATCACACAATTATAATATAATATGGTAAAAAGAGGTAGATATGTTATACGCACTTCGGTAGTGGCACCCTAAAACCAAGCCAATTGGTACCTTTACTTAGTCTTGCGCCGTCAACGGAACCGTGAAGTAGTCTGCAGAGCAACATACACTCGTCTCTGTTTCGCTCCCGGAAATAAGAATACCATCCTGCTTTCACTTGTCATTTATGAATTAGTGTGTAATTGCAATATTTTCTGATTATGTGTGCGTAAGCCGGGCCATTTTTACACGCGGAATACCGTATAGGTAACATATCTACCTCTTTTTATATTATATCATAAGTGTCACACCAAATACTGAAAAACGGAACCCTTATTAGATTACTTTTTTGTCGGTCATTTGAATGCTCCTAAGTTAAAATAGTATAAACATAATTTTTTATGAGGTATTCGGGTTTTTTCTTTAATTCAGAACTACTGAAGATAAATTACATAGACCAGGGAATAATGTGTATTTTTCCTTTTTCAAACATGTCTATAAAAAATCGTCACTAAGGAAACGAAATCGTCATTTAGGGCCAGTACAGACGGACGTAATTTAGTGGCAGTTCGAGTGCAGTTGATATCAGAACTGCACTCGAACTGACATTTTGCAGTCCGTCTGTACCGGCCCTAACTGACTCCAAATGCAAACTTATAAACAGTGATCGGATCTAGGATGAAATTTCCCGGGGTTTAAGTCCGTTATTTTAACATGGATATGAATATGACTTAGAATCCCGCGCGTCTTTTTGTTGCCTACCTTTATAAAAAGGTAAAGAACTTTTAATTTTAAGTAATTTACACTAAATATGTAATAAAAACAAAAAATAATAATACAGTACTGCATAGAAGAACTGAACGTAACTTGCACGTCTTGTTTTATGGTATTTTTATCTGTTTATTAGTTTAACCCTCGACAAAAGTTATTAATTATTAACAATAGCCCATTTCTCAAAATCCCGGGAAATCCTGAGTCGCATCCTTGTTAAGCATAACGTTTGAGGTCGTTCACCCCAAATTGCATCCTAGATCCGATCACTGAGGGCCCTGCCAAGTTGCACTACGATAACTAGCGTTTCTTTTCGATTCGTTTTTAAACCAATCGCCTCGTCGGTAGATGACGTGATACGAAAAGTCACGTGATCTATCAGTGACGCGATTGGTTTAAAAACGAAACGAATAGAAACGTTAGTTAGCGCAATGCATCTTGACAGGGCCCTCTGCTTATAAATGTCAGTTTGTGTGAGGTTGGTCCACAGGTGAAGCCTGCAGATTTATAAATGTCAGTTTGTGTGAGGTTGGTCCACAGGTGAAGCCTGCAGATTTATAAATGTCAGTTTGTGTAAGGTTGGTCCACAGGTGAAGCCTGCAGATTTATAAATGTCAGTTTGTGTGAGGTTGGTCCACAGGTGAAGCCTGCAGATTTATAAATGTCAGTTTGTGTAAGGTTGGTCCACAGGTGAAGCCTGCAGATTTATAAATGTCAGTTTGTGTAAGGTTGGTCCACAGGTGAAGCCTGCAGATTTATAAATGTCAGTTTGTGTGAGGTTGGTCCACAGGTGAAGCCTGCAGATTTCGGGATTAGGTTAATCTGACTTTATGTTTGTTAAGGGAATTTCTGAAGACATTCACAGAAGAAGAATGGCACGTAACCGCGACTGAAATTATCACCGAAATCATGAAAAGGCGCTGCCTGACGAATCGTTTGACGGCAATGAACGTGTTCCAATGCAATGGTGAGCACAACAACAGTTATATCACACCTATTAAATATTACGAGACAAAAAAAACAGAGAAAATATAAAAACATAAACTAAAACTAAATACTAAAATATGTACAGATTTCCCCTAGGACACTGCCACTGGAAATGGTGCCCATAATGCTGGCTGCATTTCCTCGTTGGATAGCTATTGCTAGCCGTTAGCCGAGGCAGCCAGCCCTATGGTCAACTGAGGCACGAATTAATTTATTTTTTAAATTCTTTAATAAGCTTCCGTGCCTCCGGGCCCCACGGTCCAGATCTTTAAAGGTAGGACGGATAGACGGACGGACAGCGTAGGAATATTTATTGGGTCCCGTTGGGCTCCCTTTGGGTGCGGAACCCAAAAATTACAGTTTTATGGCTTTTTTAAGCTAGAGGAGGCCAACGGGTCGGCTTTGGACATAGTAGACGGTCAACAATCACCGGGTACAGCCGTGGTGTCATATTACGAGGGTTTTCATTTACATCTGTGGCCGGAGTGTCCATAAACGTGTTTATCTACACACATATCATAAGTCCTCTATTATGCGTCCAAAACCCGTAGGCAATGACCAGCATTACCTGTGATAGTAGGTGACAGCGATGACAGCTGTTAATTTTCGAAGATGTTCCAAATTTGGATCTCATTACCTTACAATATACGATAACGTAATTTCAAAATTACGTTACAGCTGTCATCGCCGTCACCTACTACCACAGATGCTGGTAATTTGCCTTTCGGCTTCTGAACCCATCTTAGAGTACTTATAGTATGTGTGTAGATAAAGTATTGTACGCGACTCTCCGTAATTAGAATAACAACACTGGTGTGATCTATTATGAAACTCGTCTTGCGGCTCGTTTCATAAACCACACTCATGTTGTAATGCCTGTCATTACGCAACCGTCACGTAAACTACTATAACATAGATTCGTACCATTTAGGGCCGGTAGAGACGGACCGCATTCGAACTGCAACCCAGCTGAAAAATGGCAGTTCTTGTGCAGTTGACGCACGTACGTTATGATGTAGTTACGTAACTGCATCAGAACCGCACTCGAACTGCCATTTTGCAGTCCGTCTGTGCCGGCCCTTAAGAACTGTTTTTTTTCCAGGTATTCAAATCTACGACTCCAAGTATTTGTGCCCCGTGAGTTACGATAACGCACATACTTATTTCCAACCAGGTAGCATACGCGATGAGTCTGTTTTCGTCCACGACACTTGGGACGAGGTGACGAGTAACCTTGTTGTAGTAAAGGATTCCCCTTACTCTAAGATAGCTAGTAGGTACTGTCAGGAGATTTATACGCGGTATTATCACGATTTTAATTATTAACCTATCAAAACATATCTTCTTAAATTAAAGAAGTAATGTAGCAACTCGATTGGAATTGGTAGTGCAATTTTTGTTGAATAACCTTAACCTTATTTTAAGTCAATATATCAATCGTCGCAAAGTGTTTATTTTAATGTGGCCTTTATATATTTTTTCTACTCGGTATGTGTAACCGAAGCATGAAAACAGTTCTATAATGAGCGTTGCTATGGCAATAACAGTTGTTTTATAATTATTATAGCATTGTTTTTACCATGATAACGCGCCTAAACAATGTCAGTGGTGGTGTTTAGTAATCAACTGACATCTTAATTTTTATATTCTACTTACTTGTCAAAAACTGTTTTTTCAAAATATTAAATGTATAAAATACGAAAAATATTAATTAATTTACTACCATAACAAGAGCTTTAAAAGAAATAATAATTATGAAAAAATCAATATGGCGGGACCGCAAATAGCGTTTGGTGAATAAAGTTGAAATATCCAAAATATTAAAATAATAAGCCTAACAAAGAAAATTATACTTAATAATAACTAAGAAAGGATAAATTATGTAAATCAACCAGGCGTCACGTATAACGCCATACTTTTTCTCTGTGGTCGCTGTCAATTTAGAAACTACCAGAAATAACGACAAACTTTGTAGTTTCCTTTTTAAGCTTGTAGAAAAGGTTATGTATGCAACGGTACATAATTAGCTGTTAATGTACTAGTGCCTGTCATTAGAGCGCTTGCAAGCTCACGCTCTAACCTCGGCACTTGTGCCTTAAGAAGCTTCATTATTTACCAGTTCCATAAAAAACTATTATGATATTTTCGTTCTTTGTACGAATTAATTTTATTGTGTTGCAGAATTTTAAAGATTTATTTTAATTTTGACATTGTTTCATTATTTTGATTACCATGTTTCTATATTGAAGATCTTAATGGTGTATTTATTATGATTATTTGACATACAACCAGAAATAAATGCCTACTTAGGGCGCGTACACATAGAACGTCCGTTTTTACAGGATCCGTTTTAACGGATCTTTTCACCTTGTTATCTTCTTTATTACTGGATTCAGAATACTGTTTTGGGTGTGAATTCTTGCGGAATATAAGGCACTTGCCCAACGAAGCGAGTAGAGTCAGAAATCAACTATATGTGTCTCTATTCTGCCCTAAACTAATAAGCAGTATACCAAATTTAATAACCAAAGCAGTTTTAATTCTCTTCTGTTAGTAATAAGGTTGATTTTGCTACAGGAGTTTTATCTGACATACTGCGTATGGGATTAGCAGGCCAGTATTATTGACACGTATTGACGTGTATTGAGCGAGAAAATAGTCGATTGCTAATCGCTTTCTCGGACAAGTGCCTAATAGGATTGGGAAATTGCATGTCATATAAATTATAGTTTGGGATAGCACATAGGGTACTCTTATTCCGGAAAATGGGTAGATTCTGAGGGAAGGACGATATACGACTTCTAGGTGGACGGAGTTGCGGGCAACAGCTGCTTATACATGTAGGATGACGATCACGTCGGGGTCACCAATGTAGGAAGAGAGTGAAATAGAGAGATCTCTCTCCAGGCGGGTGTTATGCCTGGGGACCGAAGTCCATTGGAATGAAGTTGGAAGTTGTATATATGTCATCTGCCTGGAGAAACTTCGTTAGCGCGTTGTAGGACACTTAAGTTGCGCTGTCTGACGCTGGTGGCGCTAGCGAGGTAGCGAGTTGGTTGATACAAGTTGCCGTTAGATGTCGCTAGGTCGCCACACCAGCCCCCCTTTGAGACCTGTTGTCTGGCTTGCTGTGAAACTACGTCATAGTGCTTGAAGGTCGTCAGGTTGCGTAATTGTCCATTGTCGAGGGTCACCAATGTAGGAAGAGAGTGAAATAGAGAGATCTCTCTCCAGGCGGGTGTTATGCCTGGGGACCGAAGTCCATTGGAATGAAGTTGGAAGTTGTATATATGTCATCTGACTGGAGAAACTTCGTTAGCGCGTTGTAGAACACTTAAGTTGCGCTGTCTGACGCTGGTGGCGCTAGCGAGGTAGCGAGTTGGTTGATACAAGTTGCCGTTAGATGTCGCTAGGTCGCCACATACATAATTTATTATAGGCCAACACAACGTCTACGTAAGTACTACGAGTTTCAGCGACAACCTACGAGCGAGTTATACGAACTAAAGCCATATTATTATGAAATGTCAAAACGTCGCCACAAGTTCAAGGTAATGAATGAAACAGAGTAATATCAGTCACATAACTGGCTGCGACTTGGCAGGTATTGCCGTATACGCCTGTATGGTTACTTTAAAAAGTAGCAGTGATCCAAAATATTAAATTTCGCATTTATGTCAGCTCAGTTTCTTTACCAAAGAAGAAAAAGCGGCCAAGTGCCCATGAAGGGTACCGACTTTTGACGTATTAAAAAAAAACTACTTACTAGATCTCGTTCAAACCAATTTTCGGTGGAAGTTTGCATGGTAATGTAATTTTTTTTTTTTGTTTTTTCATTCTCTTATTTTAGAAGTTACAGGGGGGGACACACACACATTTTACCACTTTGGAAGTGTCTCTCGCGCAAACTATTCAGTTTAGAAAAAAATGATATTCGAAACCTCAATATCATTTTTGAAGACCTATCCATAGATACCCCACACGTATGGGTTTGATGAAACAATTTTTTTTGAGATTCAGTTCTAAGTATGAGGAACCCCCAAAATTTATTGTTTTTTTTCTATTTTTGTGTGAAAATCTTAATGCGAAGAATACATCTACTTACCAAGTTTCAAGATATAGTTCTTATAGTTTCCGAAAAAAGTGGCTGTGACATACGGACGGACAAACATGACGAATCCATAAGGGTTCCGTTTCTTGCCATTTGGCTACGGAACCCTAACAATTGGTCCCGGATATTATTATGTAAAGTCACTAATAATATATTATCCAATATTGGATTTAAAAATATGTTATTGCTGGGACCTCTACATTGTGTTACACCATTTTTTTTAACTCGGTCACCATTACTGTTAAGTTAGTAAAGAGCTCTCATAACCTTAACTACGATAACATGTAAAAAGTCACGTGGTTACATACATACATACATAAAATCACGCCTGTTTCCCAGAAGGGTAGGCAGACACCACGTCTTTCCGCCTGCTAAGATCCTGACAAATCTCTAAATCAAAAATAAAAATAAAAATAGTTTTTTTTTGTAATGGCGGCGGAGTTATCAACAATACGGTAGAAATATGTGCAAAAACACATTAGAATATAACTCTTGTAAGTAAATACTTACGAGCATTTAAAACAGTATTTTTTACAACAGCTAATGTACAGTCGACAAGAAATAAAGCACTCTAGCGCTAAAACAAACCGCAACTGTACGAGAGTGCCACTTATCTACAAACGTAACGACATCGCGTTTAAAAGGAAGCAGCCAGTCTGGTGTGAAGGAGGAACTTAAATTTAACGTTAAGAAGAGCATAAGAAAGCGAGATATGACAGCCAATATGCCACTGGATAAAATGGCGACTAAAATAATAAGGCCGGCTTGACTTCAAACAAAGCAACAGAAAATGTAACTAAAGATCTAGCTAATAGAGTAGGAAAGACGAGAAAACGAGGACGGCGCGAACAAATTAGCGAGCGAAATTAATTATTTCGAGCAGGAGCGATTTTGATCTTTGATCAGAACCGAAATAATATCGATTCTGTCCGACCGGAATCGAAATGCAAATGCTCTATTTGAAATGTATGGCGGTTCTGACGAGTTGGTTAAAATTAACCAGATTTCCGAGCCCTGGACTGGCGTGCTCGTTTACCTTTTATACCATAAAAAAATGTACATAAAGGAGAATGGGCAGAATTGTATGAACACTGGCCTAGAAACCATAACAATAAGCACTATATCATCGGATATCCTTTTTAATTCTACAACGATTTGTGTAGCGGGAAGCCTCAAATAACTGTGGGAAATATTTAAAAAATCTGGAAAATCGGGACGCCTACATAGACGACGTTAGCATAATTACTTTGAAACACCGCTGTCTTTCCATGGCGATATCTTTTTTCACACAAAGATTTCGAACTACCTGCCATAGTAATAGTTTTACAACTTAGAATTACCTATCCGGTGACATATCGCTTGTTCAATTAGCCCTTTCCTTTAAATATTCCTGAATTAAACTCTAGGCTGTCTGTAGCTATATGTATGTGACAACGTTGAACATATTTAATATACAAAATCGTGTTCATGATCCAAAATACCCAAATATTTGCCCTGCCTCTGGGGATCAAAATTGGCCCGCTAGCTTCGCAGGTAGGTTTACCGTTAATAAATAGTTTATAAGCCAATAAAAGTCAAACACTAATACGTCAAAAGTCCGAAAGAACAGCTCGGATTGGCCGTTTAACAGTCACGTGGTTCACTTTGTTTACATTTATTTTAAGTACCTAAACAAACAAAGTATACAAACTTAAAGCGACTCAATTTCACTCGTCCATTATGAAGATTGTGAAGGTAAAAAATTCCATACGGAATGCGATCATTTTTCTCTCCCCTTAAACTAAGTCTGATTTATAAATATTATGTTGTGAATATTATGAAAAACAAGGTACGTTCTGTAAGGTACGTGTCCTGTCCTGAGAAAATATATTCATGGAACAAATAATAATAAGGAAACGTTCAAACCTAGTTATAACAACTACACATATTCAAAAATCTTTGAAATCGGACATGATTTACGGGATGAGCAACGTTATCGCCCGAAGCTAAACTTGTATTTGTAGGAAAATAATTGACAGCTACACGATTAAAATTAGCCTCATTTCACAATCCTGTTAACCTATTAAAGAATCGCCTAAACAAATGAACAGAAACTTTACACATTAAAATAGCAGTAAAACTCAAGAGTAAAGTAATGTTAACAAAACTCGAAACAGGACACTCGCTAATAAAGAATAATGGCCGTATAAAAATGTTTCATTGTTGTTAAAGAATAAAACCTAATTAACGCAGTTTTTGAATTATGCAGAAACTTTGCACAATGGCTGTGAGGAAAGTCTTTACATCATTAGTCTGTATTGTCTTTGAGGGCTTTCTTATATTGCCCTTCATAATTTTCTGGGTAGTTTTAGAAATTCTCATGCTTTATTAGTATTTCTAAGCCATGCATAAGCGGTATTGTCTATTTTCTTGGCAGCTAAATTCTCTTGTTAGAGATGCTCCTCGATGTCCGCTTTGGAAATTTTACATACATACTCGTACATAATAATTAGGTATAGAAAAATTCTAGGTCGTGAAAATAACCTTTCACAAGTGTACCTAGTTGATTCTTTCTGCATTTAAGAGAAAGGTTGAGAGAAAAATAATCGATATACAGGGTGTTAGGTAATGAGTGGATAATCCTTGAACTACGGATAGAGGGCACTTAGGACGTTATGAAAATGCTAAAATAGGTTAAGTAAAAGTCACACAGTTTTCGAGATATTTGGACTTTTAGGTTTTTTTCGAAAATAAATACGCCTGTTCAATGTTTTGATCATAGCACCATTCTAAGCTAATTTTTTTAAATGTTATTTTTTCTCATTTTTCTTGAACACTTTTGTTATCAGATAGGCATCAGCATTAATGTGAGACTACAATGGATTTAAAAAAAAAAACGCAAACTTAATTTTTGCGTTTTCAATCGAACATTGGTCGAACTTTCAGCTTCCATGGTGAAAAAAAAAATACACTCGAAAAAACCTAAAAGTCCAAATATCTCGAAAACCGTGTGACTTTTACTGAACCTACTTTAGCTTTTTCATAACGTCCTAAGTGCCTTCTATCCGTAGTTCAAGGATTATCCACTCATTACCTAACACCCTGTAGATATATAAATATGGCATGTTGAAATTATACGAGTTTTTCTTGTTTCTGTTTTGAAATTATTCTTAATATTCTCGCATTTAAAGTAAAAAGTAGTAAAAAGCTATCGATTTAACCGCTATGTATGTTCAGCGATATTTACTAGTTTCGGAGATATTGATCATTTTAATCAGATTTTTTGTAATTTTCCCTTATGTCCGTGTCACGAAAAATCATTATTTTCATGTTTTATTTCATAAGTTTTTCAGTGGTATCTTACATAATTAGAATCATTGCGCATCAGCGAAGTTTTTAAACCTATTTCCCCATTTTTTTAGTATGATTTTTCGTGACATGGACATAAGGGAAAATTACCAATATTCAGATTGAAATGATCAATATCTCCGAAACTAGTAAAAATCGCTGAACATACAGAGGGGTTAAATCAACTTTTTACCTGCTCTATTAGCCCTAGGCGGGTTGACGTCGGTTTCTGGGACACCCTGTATACTTTTAAAATAAGTAATTTCCCTTTCATAAATTCGGATCTTATTTAAACTTATTACAGTCACAAGCAAGTATCAAAGTGTTCGTATATTGTATAAAACGGCTCTAAACCACTCTTTTGTTCATAAAAGAAGCCATATTTTCTTAAAACGGCACAGTATGCATCACAGGGGAATGCACTAAGCACTCAGTGTGACAGAGTTCTCGGGGACAAGATGTCGCGCTTATATTTTATATAAGCGGTTTGAAGAGCTGAGAGTATGTAGCTTTAGTAAGGTGCGTCTTTATGAAAGGACGATGGGCAAAAATGTCCCACCAACAGAGACGAAACATGTGCCAGTTTATAGATCTTGGCAACATGATGTATTTTCACTACTGTCGCTGGAGACTGGAGACGCTCTTTTATTCCAAGATCTGTCTGCAATTTAATATACTTCGAGGAGAAATAAGGGTAAGTATTAAAAATGGGTCACTAAAGCCATTTTAATTTCCTAAACATATTTCTATCTGATTACCTACGCTTTTTTTGTGATTACATCTAAGTATTACCTATGTTAGGGTCATGTGGGGTAACTGTGCGCAGCGGGTAAGTGTGCGCAACCCCTTTATTTAGGAATGGGGAGCGAGAAGTTTGTGATATGTGTAAGCAAATTAAAGATATGTTGGTGGAGAATTAGTTTATGCAAGAAAAACCCAGGCATGGCGAAAATCGACACGAGTAAATGAATTTTATTTCTGTTAATAATGTATTTAAGCTTTCAATTTTGCATAACATTTGAAGCTATGTTATGTCTCAGTAAAGTAAGGTAAGTTTGATCAAAATCAGTCTGCTTAGTATAATAAAAAATCCACAAACTTCGCTTAGCCATACTGCGGGTAAGTGTGCGCATTTTGAGCTGGTTGAATTGAGGCGAATTTTCTTCGAGCTTTTATTGATAATTTCTTCATTTAATTATTATCTTAATTAATGCTTTGCCAGATACATATTTTCATTTTCCTTTCACGCTTATCGTTTAATTTTTATACTAGTTTGAAAATAAAGTGCGCACAGTTGCCCTACATGACTACGTGATTTTTTTATGTACGAATGGAGAGGACTGTATTTGAAGGGGATCATCTAAGATGAATACACCGTGTGAAGAGCGACATGAGAAACAAGGAAGTGAAAAGGTACTGAGATAAGGAAGATAAGGAATAATTATTTGAAAGAAGGGACGTGCTGCACCGACTCCACTTAATTAGGATAACGTTACATTAGGAAACACACTTTCGGATTTATTTATGTTAGTAAAGAATCTATATTTGGTGCCTCTTCTGGCCAGTTGCTGTGGAATGCGTCCAATTCGTCCAAGGTGACCCTTTGACCAGCAGTGGGACACTCATACAGGCTAGAAGAGAGAGAGCTGCATACGTAACGTGATTTTACACGGACGGGACGGGGACGGGACGGGATGACAATATCGTTTAATAGAAAATGTATCAGAATATGCATACATAATGATTGCACGTACGGGACGGGAAAACCAAAAATGTATGCAACCACGTCCCGTCCCCGTCCCGTCCACGTCCTGATCACGTTACGTATGCAGCGCCCTTTAGTGTTGTACTTATTTGGCTATTCGTTATCATTAATTATTTTTGAATTGCTCAAAGGTTAACTGGAAGAGATCCCTTAAAGGGATAAGGTCGCCTTTGTACATCCCTGTTGTATTTTTGTCTATTGTATAAATAAATAAATATCAGGGGACAGTGTCACACCAATTGACCTAGTCCCAAACTAAGCTCTAGGATTATACTATGGGTACTAGACAACGATAATATAAATACTTATATAGAGAAATAAATACTTAAATACATAAAAAACATCCATGACTCACAAATTAATGTTCGCGCTCATCACACAAATATCTGCCCTTACCGGGATTTAAACCCAGGACCGCTAGCTTCGTAGGCAGGGTCACTACCAACTAGGCCAGCATGTCATCATATTTATAATTGTTATCTCTTTTGTTTGTACAATAGAGTGTTTACATACATACATATGTACATACAATTTGTTTAAAAGATGAACGTACATAGATATCACGCAGACTAATAGGTCAACTTTGTTTTGTAACAGTTGCTTTGTCTTACTTATCGCCACGCCGCGTATCGAGACAGTCGCTTCAAACACGGCGGCCATGTTGATTTCAACTTTGTGCTTTTTCGACTTCGTCGGCATATGTGCGGATTGGGGAACGTTCGAAAGCATTTTGTACTCAGACCTCATTACATGTAAGTTTATTTTCTTTAAATTACTTACCGCAAATTTCTGCAATAGTGTCTAAGGGTCCGTACTGAGATGCTCTTCTTAAGAAGCGATAAAAATGCGGGGGTTATTATGACATATAGCTATGCAATTCAGTTAACGCTGAGAGAAAAGGACAGAGCTATATAGTTGCTATAGCTCTATCTTTTACGCTCACCGTAAAATGAACTGCATAGCCATTTCATAATATCCTCAAGTTTTGTATAATTGGACGTTTACTTTAGCGTTTCTTGAGAAGGGGATCTCAGCTAAGATCAGTTTAATGGTAGGTACAGTCAAGGAATTTAATTAGTGACCCACCTTAGGTCCAAAGTCAATCTGACATTCTACAGCAATAAGGTTGAGTTTCCTGTCAATTACAAATGACTTGACATCTCTAATGACAATGACATCTTCAAGCAGATTTTCTTTGAAATGGGTAGCAAATTAACTTCCGTGACCGTACATGAACAGTTTATATGTAAGGGACCCTAAGATGCCCATCTTAAGACTGAGTAATTGTGAAACAAGTGTCCTTTCTGATGGTCCTTCAGACTTCTCACATGAGATATGGTTATTAATAAAGTTCTAAATCCCCTATCTTTACTAGGCTCCAGTAGCCTTAGAAAATATGCATTGAGAGAACGTTAATGTTATTGAAAATTTGACGTAAGCTGTCGAATGTTTGCGTCAAGCGCTTATGTCAATTCTATACATTTGGTCAACAATCGTTTACGTTAGCGTTAAGAAGATTGTAAAGTTACAAAAAACCATACAAATTGTGATAACGTTTCTCTCCCATTAAACCGGGTCTGATGTTTACGATTTCTGAATATGTTGTAGATATCATAAAAAACTATGTGTGTAGGTTTTCTTTTCCAAGAAAATATTTCTATGAATGAAAAAAAAGAACAGAAACGTACAGACCGAGTTCTTTATGATAACTACAACATATTCAAAAATCATGGAAATCGGACTTGATTTAGGGGGTGAGATTTTTTTTGACAGCCACGGGATTTTAGCGGAACTTCACAGTCCTCTTAAAAATCTTGTTAAGGGTCATTGGTCTTCAACGGAACTATGACGATGACAATTGACAAGCGACCGTTTGGTATATATTACGTATCTTCTATATTACCCAGTATTCGTAGAGTTTGCAAATGTTGCAATGGATAAGAAATTGACGACCATTTCGAGCCGTCTCGTTTGTGGTATAAAAGTAAAATTACTATGTTCTGTAATTACAAATTCAAACTCTAAAATGACCTCAGGTATATAAAGTAAATCCAGAAGATATATACCAATGAGAGAGACGGGCAGCTAATAATATACCATCTTCAAATCTTTTGAATTTTTGTACACAACATCTGCGAGAAAATAATTGACTTTATCAGTAAAGCCGTTTGACCTTACTCCGGTTTATTGATAAGTTTATCTGGCATTATTTATGGGTTTTTACGGATCGTTCACTAATGTTTTCCCAAATCATCATTTGGCAAACATTCATTTCGCAGAGAGCTACTTCCCGCAGCACTATTTTACAATTGTAGGTGGTCAAAAGTCTAACCTAACTTAATTTAACAAGCTAATGTTACCTATGTAATATGTAATGGTCTAAGTACAAACACGTTTTTGCGAAATGAAAGTTTGTAAGGATACGTTTGTCAAACGCTAGTACTTTTGGTCTACGGATATTTATAATGACTCGCATACGTAAGGTACGCCTTGATAGAGATAATATCAAAATTGATTCAGAAATATGGTTTATCTACACTTATATCATAAATCCTCTATTATGCGTTCAAAACCCGTAGGCAATGACCAGCATTACCTGTAGAAGATCTTTCAAAATTGGATCTCATTACTTTACAATATTCGATAACGTAATTTCAAAATTACGTTACAGCTGTCTTCGCTGTCACCTACTACCACAGATGAGGTAATGCTGGTCATTTGCCTTTCGGCTTCTGAAACCATCTAAGAGTACCTATAATATGTTTGTAGATAAAGTATTGTACGAGACTCTGCGTAATTAGCATTAGAACACTCATGTTGTTATGCCTGTCATTCCGCAACCGTCACGTAAACTACTATTTCAACATCAATGAATCCTTTTTCTCTCCGCAATCTATTTGTACAGTAAGATTTTTTTTGGCAAAATTTGACGTATTTCTAGCAAATTGAAAAATACTGACCCATCTTAACTTTAAGATTTGTATGCACCTACAGGGAAATATACTATAATGTTTGTATAAGATACATTTATGGTTTGCGGAAATATGACCATGTATCCACATTCCCCCTTGCATCTCAAGTGGTTGCCCAACCGTCATCGTAGGGATGTGCATGTTCTGTCGCTCCTTTTCAACGTACATTTCACTCCCTCCTCTCCTTTTTATCTCTCCGATAGGTTTAGTTTTATGGCCGATGGTAGTGGACACTGCCTTCGGTCTAGTGCTAACCTTTCTCTTACCGTTCCATCCAACAAGACTCGTACCTAAGCTAAATCTTTCACGGTACACTCTGCCCAATTATGGAATGGGTGCACCGTGCTTGAGCTAATCTAGATCTCATTCATTTAAGGAAGGGTTAATCTGTGAAGCTGTGGTTAAATGAAGAAGATGAGTCGTTTGTGTTGGTCCTTTGCTATGTTCTAGGTTTATTTGCTGTTTACATATGTGGTAGTATATATTAGTATAATTTATTACCTATGTATGTATTTTATTTATAAAAACAGATATTATTACTTTTAAATATGTCTTGTTTTTTGGATGTATGTACCTTTTTTATTTTCTGTGATTTTGTATATTTGCCTATCCTCTTGCATTATCCTTGCTTATTCTACCCCAAGGTTAACTGGAAGAGATCCCATATGGGATACGTTCGCCTATGTACATTATCTATAGTGATGCAAAATGTTTTGTAATTGTTTATGTGCAATAAAGAGTTTACATACATGCATACATAATACTCGTTATGAAAAATATAAAATGAGCAATCCTGATCTATGACAATAGAAAAATGTTACATTACTAATAGCATTGTGAATCGTGAAACGAATGGAATTCCATTACAGTTTGTGTATATATCAATGATCGTGTTATGTATTTTGACTTAAGAAGTAACACTGAAGTAATGCAATTTTTTGAGATACTCGTAGTCGTAGCATGATAACGTTAAAACTTTAACCTCACACAATAGATAGTTAGTCTTTACAGGCCTAGTGTTAGATTTCGAGGGTCAAAAGTTGTAATGTATCCTTTAGGATGCAGCTCAAAATCCTTCTAGCTAATTAGTTCTCAGAAGTATATACACCTAAAAACAACTACTAGTTAGGCAGACACAAAGGGAAAAACCCGTATTCAAATTTAATGGTGAACATTTTTTAACACTACCCAACTTAGATTTTTCGCTTGGTTTAACAGGACAACATTTATATTTTATTTTACTATCTTTCAGGTGACCACAACAAAACACTCGACAAAAACGTCAGCTCCACACAAGTTTATTTCTACGACTTCAAAAATGATTTGAACATGTCATACCCAATCGGGACGGCAGCTTCAGAAATAGCCAGCGCCATCGGTTTAGACGTTAATCGGAAGCTAACAGTCTTCGTTCCTGGTTTCAAAACATTTATAAACAAAGAAACCGCAGAAACAATTCGCCAGGCCTTTCGAAATGAATCGAATAGTTACTTGATTATCATAGATCACTCAGCTTACACTTCTGTGGTCGGAAGTATGGCAGAAAGCTATAGTAAATCAGTGTCCTATGTGTATGACATTGGTGTAGCATTAGGAAAGTTTCTAGCTGAACTAAGAAGCAAAGGTTTCCCATCTTCCAAAATGCATGGCGTCGGTCACAGCTTAGGAAGTCACATGCTCGGATACGCTGGAAGAACCTACACCAATTCTACAACGGAAAACATCAAGAAGATAACAGGACTCGATCCTGCTGGCCCTTGCTTCTCTAACAGTTTAACCGAAAATCAGATCCGGTCAGGCCTTGCGGAGTACGTCGAAGTATACCATTGTAATGCTGGTGGTTACGGGACTACTAGAGTTTTAGCTGATGCAGACTTTTATTTCAATAAGGGGAATAAACAACCTTATTGCGACGGTGGAACGATACCAGTTCAAGGAGAATCTGAAGAGGCTAGGTGTAGTCACAAAGCTTGTGTCACTCTGTGGGCCAGGACTGTTAATTCTCAACCATATTTAGCTTTGGCTTGTGACTCTTACAAGGATTTCTCTGATGGAAATTGCATCGGGAATGAAATCGCAGTAGCGGGATATTCTAATCCTGGTAATGCTACGGGTGTGTTTTATATTTCAACGCAGTAATATCGTACGGTTATTTAAGTAAGTGGTGTTAAGACTTATTAGATTTTTTATGTTTTGACTGATTGTAATGCTGTGTTGTGTAGTGTTCCATTGTTATGTAACATAATTCTTAAGAAACCATATCTTCTGAATGACAAATATAAAGCGTTGATTTCCCAATATTCTCCAGTTACCTGAGGGCCCTGCCAAGATGCATTGCGCTAACTAACGTTTCTATTCGTTTCATTTTTAAACCAATCGCGTCAGTGATAGATCACGTGATTGGTTTAAAAACGTATCGAATAGAAACGTTAGTTAGCGCAATGCATCTTGGCAGGGCCCTCTGTGCTGTAAGTCGAATGAAAATAAGTTTGAAAGTGACTCCACCCTCATTTTCAAAGTTATTTTCACCTGACTTACAGCACAGGTGAATGGTTTGATGAGAAGTTGTTAATATTTCATCCGAAACCTGCTGCTATTTAATTTGGTAGCCAGTTCTGTAGTTCCTTCCTGTTATATGAGACTTAAGTTACATATGAGATTACATTAAAAAGTTTTTGTTGATAAAAACTTATATTGTCGGTGTTTGCTCTCCAAATAAATAAAAATATTTTACGTAGAAATGGAAAATATTTCAATATGAACGAAATAACGCGGTCACTGCAAAAGCTGTTTGAGATATGGTAATGTACCGGAGGAATGCAATTATCGGCCCGGGGCTCACCAGAGGGGCGCAGCTGAAGGAATCTATAATTAAATTAACGTTTTCAGTGCCTAGAACTCAAAATAAGACTCACTGAAGATGGAAAATAGACAGGCTGGCACTGAAGGGTATCGTATCGCATTACCCGAAGGAATTTGTGTTTATAATATAGACTAGCTCTTGGTATTTTGCCTTAAGCAGATATAGTTAGTGAGAAGCCTGAAGAAAGTTCATCGCTTTCCGCAATATAGATTATATATATTTCTGCCACCCCAATATGTATTTTTTTTTATGGCGTAGAGAATGCAAACGAGCACACAGGCCGCCTGATGTTAAGTGAAAACTGTGGCCCATAGCCATTCGCATTCACGAGACTGCAAATGCGTTGCCAACCCTGAGGACTAAGATGGAATGCCTCTATGCTAGTCATTTCATTGGCTGTCTTATCCCCAAACCGGAACACAACAATGCGAACACTGCTGCTTGGCGGTAGGTTAATGGATAACATTGTGGTAACGATCCTGACGGACCCTACACAAGGTCCTACCACCCGCAAAACCCGCTCTGGTGTTTCAAATGTAATGATCGATATCATTTACCTATTAACGAAACAGCATAATGGTAATTGCACTAATGATGGCACTGGGATCGAACTTGGGACTTCTAGCTTCGTATGCAGTCAATACCAACTAGGTTAACCGCGTCATCGAATTCAACATGGTCCAGACTCTAGGACCATCAACCAGTACTCAGAGACATTATGGACACAATTCTGCCCTCCTAATTAAAAAGTACGCATGCGTAATTTGTTGTTCAAAGTAAATTTAACCTTAATTATGATGAAATAAGGTCACTAATACGTGCGTAGTTCTATGAGACATACGCCCTTTTTTCTAAGGAGGGTAGAATTAACATGTTCCTTTTTAAAACTTGTCTGTGAAAAATCAGAATAGCCATTTTTATAACACTATATCGACATTTTGTATGGCGCTGTCGACATTTGTAAGGCACTTTTTTTAGCTTCAATATCTAGCTAACTATTAAAAGGAGAGTGGTGCCTCATACACCATATTTTTTCTTGTTTCTTAACAAACCCCACCGGATTACGTCGCTAAGAACCTATTTAAAAAAAATGCAACAGAAATGTCGAAAAAACATGCTCTTCAAAAATTTACCCACCTACTGATAAAAATTCGAAAATCGAATTGAAATTGTGACACATTTGGTTCAGACTGAACAATTGGTTTAGTTAATTATTGGGTAAGGTCCAAAAAGATGAGCATACTAATTGACTCAATTAAATCTATGAAACTTTTCCGTTGTGACATGAAAATTAGCTATACAATTGTAGGGATACTTTTCGTCGCACAGCGGAACTTTTTTCAACTTCGTTATTTGAATGCTTAACTAACTACGCTTAACTATGGTCAAACTTTTTGGTCCTCACCCAATTATTGATTAAAAATCAGATCAGAATAACGACTTCAGGGCCTCAGGGCCCTGCCAAGATGCACTACGCTAACTAGCGTTTCTATTCGATTCGTTTTTAAACCAATCGCGTCACTGGTAGACCACGTGACTTTTCGTATCACGTGATCTCCCGGTGACGCTATTAGTTTAAATACGAATCAAATAGAAACGTTAGTTCGCGTAGTGCATCTTGGCAGGGCCCTCTGTTGTTCGATCAGCAGGAAGATAAATCTATAACAAACGTGTCACATTTACGATTCCATTTTCGAATTTTAACCATTAGTTAACGGACTCCGAGTACGGCCGTTTGAGTGCTTTAAAAGCCGTTACAGAATAGGTCCGCAAGAGGCGTTTCACATCGACGCATCCCGTAATTCTCTGCCACATCGTCGCGTGACTTATGGCTGCGATTTATTCTTCTTATTCAGAATATCTTATGGAGATTCATAAATTGAGGGCGATATCTCAGCCGGGACAGTGTTGTTACGGATTTTTGTCATATTTCATTTCGGATGTATACTTGAGATTAATGCGAACTCAGCATTGTGTGACGTGTGCTTTTTTTATATTTTCAGTAACACAGGTTTTGACATATACAGGGTGTCCCAGAAACCGACGTCAATCCGCCTAGGGCAGATAGAATAGCTAAAAAGCTATCGATTTAACGCCTATGTATTTTCAGCGATTATTACTAGTTTCGGAGATATTGATCATTTTAATCAGAATTTTTGTAATTTTCCCGTATGTCCATGTCTCGAAAAATCATTAATTTCATGTTTTATTTCATAAGTTTTTCTGTGGCATCTTACATAATTAGAATCATTACAAATCAGCGAAGTTTTTAAACCCATTTGCCCGTTTTTTTCTTCAGTATTTTTTTTAAGTAATCACATAAAGTTTGTTTCTCCATACTAGGTGCCCCAGTGTTTGCTTTTCACTTTGTATGGAAAAAACAACTTTAGGTGATTACTTAACAAAAAATACTGAAAAAAAACGGGCAAATAGTTTTAAAAACTTCGCTGATTCGTAATGATATTAATTATGTAAGATACCACTGAAAAACTTTTGAAATTAAAACATGAAATTAATGATTTTTCGAGACATGGACATAAGGGAAAATTACAAAAGTACAGATTAAAATAATCAAAATCTCCGAAACTAGTAAAAATCGCTGAACATACATAGGGGTTAAATCGATCGCTTTTTAGCTTTTCTACAGCCCTAGACGGGTTGACGTCTGTATCTGGGACACCCTGTATGTGTAGTCTGGCTAGCAAATCGTATCAGCGCCTCTATTCTAGGCGTTAAAATCCAAATCTTATCTGACCGGTTATGGTATTGTTGTTAACTCGGCCGCGTTGACTATACGATAAAAGGTCGAAGACGATATGGTTTTTACCGCCTAGAATACCGGCCCAGGATTACATCCAAGCCGTATTCTACTTTGGTCTAGCCCATTTGCTTCGATACCTACCGAAATAAATATGTAAACGATATGACATCTCTTATTCATTTGACAATGAGAGCTGGCATTAGTTATGATATCTAGACGAGATAGGCTAAAGAAGTAGGTATTAATAAATTAATAGTAATTTTATAAACATCAGGGATACACACATTGATTTAGCTCCAAATCGTCGCTGTACTTTCTCAACCTGGTATCTGATCGAATAGTTAGATAGGAAAAGCACTCATGTTTTCTATAGAATAAATACTACTTTCCTATCTAACGGTTCGATCAGATAAGAGGTTGAGAAAGTAAAGGGACGAAATTAAGCTTTAGGCTTGTATGGTCACGGAAGTTAATTTGCTACCCATTTCAAAGAAAATCTGCTTGAAGATGTCATTGTCAATAGAGATGCCAAGTCATTTGTAATTGATAGGAAACTCAACCTTATTGATGTCAGATTGACTTTGGACCTAAGATGGGTCACAAATTAAATTCCTTGACTGAACTATCGACAATTGGATACTAATCAAAGTGAAACAACAGTAGGTATCCTACTCTCGCGGGAACTTTTAATTTTTCCGGAAAAGCAGCCTATGTGTTAATCCAGGGTATCAGCTATCTCCATTCCAAATTCCATCCAAATTCTTTCAGTCGTTGCAGCGTGAAGGAGTAACAAACTAACACACACACGAACTTTCGCATCTATAATATCAAGTAAGATTAGTGGGTTTGAATTCCATTACTAAATATTTAATGGACATTAAAAATAATCAACGATCCATATAAATGTGGTCAAACATACAGCTAAATCAAATTCAATTACTCTAAAATCTGTAACCACAACATAGCTACGGAGCTCATATAGTAAATTTAAAACGGATAGAACCATAATGAAACTATTATATTTCCGTCTCGTTTATACTAAACTGAGGGTATATTTGTGGTAACGTCCATGACAGTGATTCGGGAATTATTAATAGGTGAGTGACCGCTCGTTATAAACTTACTCAGTCTGCAAACTATTTGTTCAGTTAACGAGCCTTTGGTTTGAAATGAGAAGCACATAGTTATACGGCCCGTAGCTCAATCAATTCTCTGTAATTTGTAATGAACTAAGTAGCTTCTGCACGCAACTCCGTTGGCGTAGAAGTCGATTATCTCTTTTGCCCGCTGTTTCGTTTGTATCGTCTAATCCTTTTTTTTATGTATGATGAGGCTCCTGATGGTAAGTGAATATCTACAACACCTGAGGGCCCTGCTAAGATGCATTGCGCTAACTAGCGTTTCTATTCGTTTCCTTTTTAAAACAATAGTGTCACTGGTAGATCACTGGACTTTTCGTATCACGTCATCTACCAGTGACGCGATTGGTTTAAAAACGAATCGAATAGAAACGCTAGTTAGCGTAATGCATCTTGGCAGGGCCCTCTGGAGCAGAATCGCAGATGCGTTACCAGTCTTTGAGAAAATAGTATGCCCGTCTCTTGTAGGTTCCTGAGGTAAAGCGGTCCGAAAGTATCGTCGCAATAATCTGGTATAAAACTGTCTCGCGCGGTTAAAAGTTCAGTGAAAACGGCGAAAGTGACAGCCGTAGATCTCCTAGGAAAAGAGAAGGGTAACAAATTTTATAATAACATCCCTGAGCTTTATTACTATCTAGTTAACTGTCATACAAAAAGTTCCGCCCCATTTCTTACAAGGTTGTATCTGAGGGCCCTGCCAAGATGCACTACGCTAACTAGCGTTTCTATTCGTTTCGTTGTTAAACCAATCGCGTCACCGGTAGGTGACGTGATACGAAAAGTCACGTGATCTACCAGTGACGCGATTGGTTAAAAACAAAACGAAAAGAAACGTTAGTTAGGTAGTGTAGTGCATCTTGGCAGGGCCCTCTGTATGATGTTGATGCAACCACGCAACGTCATCTTGAGTAAAGTGCGCCTTCGCGGATTAATAAACAGAATTATAAAAGATGCCCAAAGGATGATAAATATCTAATCTTTGGGTATATTCAACTGTTTCCGTTTCTAACTACGATTTAACCTAACTAAACGCCAACGTCGGCGATGGCGGCGAGATATGGCGCGGGCGGCAGCGTGAAATTATCTCCTTAGCTGCAACAAGATATAGGTTCGGAGATAATACTCTAGAAGGCAATTTATGAACCGACTAGCTGTTACCCGCAACTTTGTCCGTGTAGAACATGTTTATGGCTTTCTTTGGAACTGTGAAGTATATTTGTTACAAAAGGGTTAGCTGTTTAGGAGAATTTCATCGAAATCCGCAGTGCACCCAAAGCCTTACAATGAAGTTCCCTAGCCGAGTATTTTTAATCGACCATTGAATTATTATTTTTGTCATAGGTACAGTCAAGGACTTTAATTGTTTTGTCACTATGGAACCCTGTCGCGTAACGTTAATCATTCATTTAAGCGTAATGTCTGTCATGTGGTTTGACGCTGTCATTATGACAGGGTTCCATAGCGGCACAACAATTAAAGTCTGTACTTCAGAAATGGTGTCATTGGAATGTTGAAGTGATCTGATGATTTGGTGGTATCCGTGAGAAATTGACTTAACTCAAAAACTATAGGCACAAATACGGCAATTGTAATGTTTTTTTGTGAATCCTTGAGCATTTGTACTTCAATTTTTTTTTATGGCATGTTTAAGGCACGCGAGCACTCAGGCCACCTGATGGTAAGTGGGACCTGAGACCCATAGACATTTGAAACCTCAAGACTACAATCTCAGAACTGCAATCCTAAGACTTCAAATGCGTTGCCAACCCTCAGGACTAAGGTGGAATGCCTCTATGCTAGTAATTTCACCGGTTGTCTTATCCCCACACCGGAACACAGCAATGCGAACACTACGGCATTTATAATTTGGTTAAGTGGAACTTAATTTTACCGGTTTTTTTTTTTTATCGGTACGAAACCCTCGGTCCGCGAGTCTGACTCACAATTGACCGGATTTTTTAATTCCTTCCTCTTAAATAGTCGGCCATCTTTCTTTGAGCTCCAGTTATTTACTCACAACCCGCGGAACCCTTACGTCATAAAATTCATTCAAACGATTATTTCTCGCCATTAAAACGTACGAGACGGGGATTCTAGGAAATTTATAGGTGCAATAAGTACCGAAGTGCATTATTCGGTGCATAACGAATGCATCTAACAAGCCGCTAGCAAGACGGTGCCAAATTGCATAGCACCTGCATTTCCTGCTAATGTGTTGGCGAATAATAGAGTATCCAGTAAAGCCTTGCGGGATAGTATATTGCAATGTAGCCTCGTTAATTTATTTAGGAGTGTTATTATCTTAACGTTTCCGAAAGCCTCTAATAATGGTTTCCTTCGTATCTTGGGCTATGGCGTCATCGGTGTCACGTGACCGAGATTTGATGTTTGCAACAACATAATGTTATCCATGGAAGCAATGATATAATATAAAAAGAGGTAGATATGTTACCTATACGGTATTCCGCGTGTAAAAAAGGCCCGGCTTACGCACACAAAATCAGTAAATATTACACAATAATTCATAAATGACAAGTGAAAGCAGGATGGTATGCTAATTTCCGGGAGCGAAACAAAACGAGTGTATGTTGCTCTGCAGACTAGTTCACGGTTCCGTTGACGGCGCAAGACTTAGTAAAGGTGTACTAATTGGCTTGGTTTTAGGGTGCCAGTATCGAAGTGCGTATAACATATCTGGGTCATACACAGATATAGGTTACCGTCTTTCCTGTGGACATACGCAAAGTTAACGTTTTGAAGGCCTAATTTTCTGGCTGCACCCACATCCGCATAAACGGCGTCACGTCTACTTTAGTCCTAGCAAATAAAAACATAACTTATATGCACACAAGCCTTTAACTTTTGACCACAAGAGAGACAACTTTTGTTTTTGGGAATGTGTATGACCCCTACCCCTTTTTACTACTTTATATCATCGGATTTTTTTCGCGTAAGCTACGGCTAGTAAAAAGGGCCTAACTCTGACTGCTATCTGGAGCCTAAACTGGCCATGCCTTGTTTAACAAACACTAAACTTGTTAACATTAGGTAATACTATTTTATTTTTCTCTCTTTCATTATACTTCTCTCTATCTCTCAAAACCCTTATACATTTAATTAGAAGTCGTAAATAACCCGCCGAGGCCTGTCGATTATACCTAGAAATAAACAAAATAAACCACTTTGCATTCAGGCCATTGTCTAGTTAATTAAGTCGGTTAGAGATTGGGGGCTGTACGGGAACGAACCGGGTAATGGACCGCTACTGTGCCGCCTTAGGGAGCGGTATTTTCCGGTATGGGATCCGATGTTGTTACGTATTTAACGCATTTAAAGCCTACGAGTGATTTCAGTGCCTATGAGGTAAATTTTAGGATTGAATTTCAGTTATGGCGCAGTAATTTATTCCTTAAAACCTGGTACTCAAAATGACCATCTATAACTGATATATTTGTATTTATTATTGTAAGAATTTGTGTGAATAGGTGGAATGTAATGAGAGTAGAATTCAGTTGTTTTTGTTTTAAATTTACCCTATGTAGGGTTATGCCAGTTATCCTTTCTTTGACACACACACTGAGGTATCAAGTACTAGGTGGTGGTGGCGGCTCCTTTCTAGTGATTTTGAAGGGGTAACCGTACTAGGCAGACAGGACGTCAATCCTGACAGATTGCACAACCATGAAGTGTTTCAATATTGATAATGTTAACCACGGTAATAAAATGCTAAACCTATTTATGTGCATGAAGAAATAGCAATTGTTTTACCGCTGTCATGGTTGTGTAATTTGTAAGGATTACTTCTTACCTGCCTAGTACGGTTACCCCTTCAAAATCACGAGAACGGAACGGTGGTTCCAGGCACCAAGTCCGCCAACTACTATTTTGACGTACGTTTGTGTCTACAGATGTTAGTTTATATTCTGAGGATGCAAATTCGTAGGATAACGTCTGCTTTTGTGAGTTTTGTCAATTGTATCCAACAAAATAAGATCGGTGAAAAAACCTTGAAAAAGACAAATTTTAAGATATTATTCAAGTAAAAAAACGGTCGATTTTTAAATCTTACAATCAGTTTTTTTACTTGTGATTAAAAATAGTGATTAAAAATAAATATAAGTTACGGAATAACCTCATTAAAGAGTGGGTGGGGGGCTACTCATATCTGATATTATAGGCGTGATATCTCCAATCACCAGTAGTTAATATTTAAAATTACGAACTTCTGAAAATCAGTAAAGCTTGGCTATTACAGTAATTAGTCAGCGGTTGAGATTCGAAAATCAACTGCTAGCTTTTTTCGAGTATGGTAAAAATCACACTCGATAAATAAGTAATTAATAGATAATAAAGGCACGATCAAAAATATTTTTATTAATAAATATTCCATTTGCGACTGGAAACCCCCGTTTCACCACAAACTTGTTTAATAGCGTTAAATAAATAGGGTGACGGCTTATCTGCGTGAAAACAATGGCGTAAAGAAAATATACGAGTTCCCGGGAAGAGGGAGAGGTAAGGGGAGGGAGGAAACAAAAGAGGACGAGAGGATGATGTGGGAAAAATGCTAACGAATTACTGTAAAAGGATGGGATTTAATGGACTCTGGCGCACACAGAACACTGACGCCAATGATTAGAAAGAACAAAGAAGGGCAGATAGGAACTGGTTTGTTTTAATAAAACATTTATTTGGGCGGTAGACGACAAAAACTATATACTTTGTAGTTGTACTTTCGATTTTGAGTAACGTCGTGACGGCCAGAACAATTTCAACGTTATAGGGTAACTATTATTTTATCGAATAACCTTTTAACGAGTGTATCAAAACGCAATATTTTAATTTCATCGAGTGGCATTTTTCGCCGCATGAGTTTATTTTTGGTAGTCACCAGTCTACTAACCTACGTAATTAATGTTTAAGATATCGTGAAAATATTATGGTTTTAACAGAAGCGTTCAATGAAATGATACAATCGATGAAGTGAAAATCGATTAAATTATGGGTTACCGCTTAAGACCCATTGGAAAATCAGATATTACAAAAACATCCTGTAGCTCTACAATGAATATTTCACTCACTTTACTATTCAAACAGGTGTATATACAGTCAAGGAATTTAATTTGTGACCCACCTTAGGTCCAAAGTCAATCTGACATTCTACAGCAATAAGGTTGAGTATCCTGTCAATTACAAATGACTTGGCATCTCTATTGACAATGACATCTTCAAGCAGATTTTCTTTGAAATGGGTAGCAAATTAACTTCCGTGACTGTACTATACTTCTAGAGTCTATCCGTAGCAAACCCCAAAAAGAGACTCAACTCTCCATATATTATATTCTTTATACTTCATCTTTATTCTGCCCTCTTACGGGAAAAGGCACATCTAATATATGAATTGTATTACACTTCCACCCTTATTATAACCTTTGAGAGTTTAATATGCTTCTATGAATTAATTGCACTTGTGCTTTTTCTCCGTAGGGCAGTATTGCACGATGACGATACGAAAGTCTATGCAAATATAAACGCGCTAGCAAATGAATTCTAAACTAGCAACCCACCGCTCGCTTCGGTTTATGTGCGTTTTCTGTACATAATCCAGAAATTATTGTACATAAAAACCTTCTTCTTGAATCACTCTATCTATTGATGAGAGTCATAAAACGGGGTAAATAGGAATTAAGGGGTAAATAGGGACACAACCTAAAACAAGTCATAACTTGTTACAAATAAGAACATGGACAATAACGTTACGTCTATTGGAAATAATTACATAACATAATCTCACGCCTTCGTTCCCAGAGTGGGGTAGGCAGAGCTACAGAATTACAAACATCTCTAAAAACTTGTTGATAATTCTATAACCACAATTTGCACAATTAGGCTAAGATGTTTACCAGCGTATTAGTGACAGGTTGCAAGCCCATCGCCTAACAGTACTACAAGCCTTTATTCCCTTAGTCGTCTCTTACGACATCCACGGAAAGACATGGAGTGGCACTATTCTAACTCGGCAACCACACGAGGAAATAATTAATAATTGGAAATAATTTCAATCTTATAATAAGTAACATATGCTTCATTTTAGGTTGTGTCCCTATTTACCCCTTAATTCCTATTTACCCCGTTTTACGGAACCGCATTAAAATTCGATGCGTAGTTTGAACGATCTAAGCGTACAGTCAACAGCATAAATAAGTGATCATTTATGTACCTTGTCACTTTAACGTCGTGTTTGAAATGTCATGCAAAATTGTGAAACGATTGAAAGCGACAAGGCACATAAATGATCACTTATTTATGCTGTTGACTGTACATACAGAGACAGATGGCGGGAAGCGACTTTATTTTATACTATGTAAAGAAGAACATATAGACACGGGGCGCAGATTTCAATCGTCATACACATTTTCTCTACTACTCTTACTGGATGAAATGAAAAATTTAAAATGCTTAAGTCTACTTAATTATAAAAAAATTCATGGCATGTTATTCGGATAAACAATACAGATAAAGTATCCCCACCAATTTAAAGGGACAGAACACCTAACAAAAATAAAAAAAGTACAGGCAGCAACGTTTGCAGGGTACGTGGGTATAGAAAACAAACATGTATTTTGTATTTTACGTCAATTTGCCGTGCGTGGCGCCCGGGGACCACGCAATTTGCCGCTCCGTGCGCAGGTAACTAGGGAAGGGCAATCGGTGGGCATATCGATAATTGAGTATTTTGAAAAGGCATAACTATTATCGTCGCCTTTTTTGCACAAAATAGGGGATAATTAAGAAGTAAGGTTGCGGATAACTAGCGCGCTATAACCTATATGGCCATGTTTATCGATAAGGATTCATGAACTTACATTAAACATTCGACACTTTCTGTCAAGTATAAATAATATGTAAGTGCTATAATAGTATGTATAGAGTGTTGGTGGCCAAGTTGCTTAGGGATAGGACTCGTGACCGTAACGTACAGAGTTCGATCTCCCGCGGTCAACATATTCCTACCAATGAGTTTTTCTAAAGTACATTACCCGATACTCTTACAGTGATACAAAATCATCGTGAGAAAATTTGCACATTCGAACAGCTGAGTTTGTAAAAGGGTAATTGAATAAAAGATTCTGGAGGGTTGAAGTGTATCTGAAAGGGCCCATCGTAAGATAAATTAAGTGTGAGAGTGACGGATGTTTTATTTATTTTTATCCACAGCAAAAAACGCAACGATAATATACCCGCTGTACTTTACTTTGACATACATACACACAAGTTGCATGCTTATCGATGCACTAAAGGTCAAATATCGAAGAGATTTTTTTTTGTTTATTTTATTTTAACTATTTCGTGCAATGGTTTATAATAATTTAAACATCAGGACCGCAGGTATAAAGTTTTTTCATCTAGTCAACCATTTTTAATATGTAAAAATTACTCATTTAAAATCAAAGCATTATTAACTATACTTTTAATGTCATTGGATGACAGGTTGGCCTAATAGCTTGTTGCACAGCTCAATATTTTTTAATATTCATGGCTTGAAACCACCTAGAACAAATAAACATTACAAAACGTTCGATACAAAACGCCAACGTGGCGCCGAATGCCACAAATATAGCCCACAATTTTTTTAAATGTAAATAGTACAGTTTAGTCGGGATTCTAAAATAGGTTAAACAATACAATACAATACAAATACACTTTATTTAAAACACTACAATAAACCTTACTATCCCTACTATATTCTAAACTAGCGACCCGCCGTCGCTTCGCTTCAGTTTATGTGACTTTTCTGATTCGCTCTAACTATTGATGAAAGCCGCCTCAAAATCCAATACTTAGTTCGAAAGATCTAACCTTTCATGCAGAGGGACAGACGGCGGGAAGCGACTTGGTTTTATACTATGGAAAGATTATTAAGACGCAAAAAACTTTCAACATACCTAAATTAATAGATACTAATTGCAAACATATCGATAAAACCGTCCCGTTTCGCAGCACTACGCCCCCGCACGTGAATGAATTAAATCTAGCGAGAATTATTGTTATACGGGAATCCAAGTCGAGGAAATTGTCGATTTTAACAGCTTGCTCTTCCAGACGGTGCGATTTATAAATAATGGTATATGGAGAAATGCTACTGTTTAATTTGTTTAGAAGGATTTACTGGTTTCAAGGGCTCTATTCTACTCAAAATTATGTTCCTTTTGATGGTAACCCGTCATTTTATCGAATTTAAATTCATCGTTTGATTATTTCATCGAATTTTATTTCATCGACACGTGGGGTACACTACATAATTCCGATGAATCATAACTCCGAATTGATCAGAAATTCCGAATTTTCATAATTCCGAACGCAATTTTTTGATAGAAGAATTAACTTATTGCTATGGCTTATACTTACTTTATTACCTAACCTATGCATGACACTTAAATTATATATTTCATCTTAAATAGATCCAGCGTGACATAGCTTTCGGTAAAATGATAATTCGGACAAATGAATATTCGGAAGAAAGTAATTCGGAATTTTAAGGTGTTCCCCGTTTTCAGGATATCTTATACATTAATTACGTAAAGGTTAGGTTAGACTTAAGACTAACAAAAAAAAATAACGCGGTGAGAAACGCCCTTCGATAAAATGAAAATTCTGCGTAATGATACGTTCGATGAAAGGTGATTCGATTAAAATAATAAGTACCCCCTTTTGATATTTTATCGTATTTTCAACGTTACGATAGCTTTTATTACACGACTGCCCAAAAAAGGAGTGTAATGTTTTCAGGGTTCATGTTTGTATGTATGTATGTATGTATGTATGTATGTGAGTTTCTTTATTCCACTATAACTTCTAAATCCCTTGACCGATTCAGATGTGTGAGGTATCGTTAGAATCCTTACGTCATCCCGGGTGACATAGGACCTAACCTAACCTAAATTGTTTAAATTGAAATAACATCAAAAGCAATCTTGTTTTACTGTGTTGAATTAGAGTCCCAGATAAAGTTTTTTTTTTAACACCATGCCTAAAACAAAAGAAGGATGATTGGCATCTCTAGATTATAAAATTAATAACTATCAGAGGACATCTTACACAAATTGATCAGCCTCGATATTGCCTAACGCACTCGCAATCGCAATTTGTTGAAGCCGTGGTGGAACAATTGTTTGCAATTGCAATTTTGTATGCAGACTCGCCTTTGGACTGTCAAAATGAAAACGATCGCGATTGCAAGTGCGTTAGGCAATAAGCCCTCCGGTTCCAGTCCCTAGACCTAGACCTGAAATATTTATAGTTATAGAAAAATAAGCGGGTTGGCGAATGTAACGGTTGGGAAGCGATACATTCGGCCAGACATATTTCTGCCAAAAGGTAGAGAATCATACTAAGATACATAGAAGAATACGAAGCTAGCGGTCCCGGGTTGAAATCCCGGTAAGGTCAGATATTTGTGTGAGGAATGTAAGTATTTTTTTCTAAATCTTGGATGTTGTCAGTTAATCGTTGTGTACCCATAGTACAGTCAACAGCATATATAAGTGATCATTTATGTACCTTGTCGCTTTCAATCGTTTCACAATTTTGTATGACATTTCAAACACGACGTTAAAGTGACAAGGTACATAAATGATCACTTATTTATGCTGTTGACTGTACAAGCTTAGAGCTTAGTTAGGGACTAAATAGGTAAATTTTTGTAAGGTCGTCTTCTGATATTTATTTATTTTAATTAACTGAACACCCTCTGTTTTGTATTAAGTTTACAGCCCGTATATTTTTTTGCCAGTTTATTAAATATGAGCCCTTATTTTTTAAGGTTTTTAGCTCCGAGGGTGGAAATCTCTTACATTTCTCAAGCTTATTTATTTGTTTGCACTTGCAGCTTAAATAGCGCCTCATTATGTTGGAAAAATGTATTATTATAAACGATTTTTCTTGCTCGGTAGGGAGTAATAACGAGAGACTTCATAGAATGCGTAGAGTTCTAACACGCTGTATTTGAGGCAGAGCAAAGAAATTGATGGAAAACTATATTCTGCCCGTGAGTTTTCCTGCATTGAACTTCTTAGTCCTTCCCTGGGGTTTAAATTTAAAATGTCTTCAGAGCAAATTTCATAAAAATCAGTTCATTGGTTTAGTCGTGAAGACGTTACAAAACAAACAGACAAGCTCGCCCATTTAAATAGTAGGGGTAGTAGAAATAAAGAAGGAAAGAAATTAATAAAAATAATGCACTTATTGCCATAATAGTACTTTTGATATGACTTTGTTTTTAACTATGTAAAACTTTGTAAAGACTAAATAATAAAGGGTGTTTGGATGTTGACATTCATAGAAGGCTGAACGAATTTAGATGAAATTTGGCACGCAAGTGTTTTATGTCTGGATTAGAACATTTGAGGTTCGTGGTACTTACGTTTTAGCAACGTATTTTTTTTGTTTATTTATTAAATAAGGATATTTTCCATTTCCATTCAAGGCTACTTGCGCCTGATCACTTATATCGGCAAATGCAAGTATCTTTTCTCTTGCCGTGTTACAAAAGGAGCTTAAATGACTAATACACGGTATTGAATGTAAGTAATGTCAGTACATATCCTTAATCGAAATGATCTGCTCAAAATGTAAATGAGTCAATAAGATTTGAAACCGATTGAAAAAATAACGGACCAATACGGCCATGTGTGTACAAAAGACGGAAATAATTCTACAACAATTCTCTACCAGCCAATGTTTGTTGAAAAGTTTGTGTGGAATAAGTCTATCGGCTTTCTCCAGAGTCCTCTCTGTTCCAACCTTAATTACGAGTCTTCGCGGAGAAAATTTATTTTGCCTTAATTGTCTGTTGAAATTTGAAATATTTTTCCGCGAGGGACTTTCATTATTGGAATATTAGACAATGCGCAATATTTTCGGGCCAAAGATAAATAAAGGCAATTAAACGAATCAAAAATAATGATGTTGGTTATAATAATGACGGCAATCATAAATATTCATTTCAGTGTTTTTTTAAGATGTCACTGTGAGTTCAAGCCATGCAAAAGTATACAAAAATTGCTGCTTAGCGATTGAGTTAAGCTAATAGCGGCCTTCACACGGTAAAGTTCGGACCGCGGGAAACGCCACGCGCCAGTCCGAACCGTAGGTTTTTTTACTATTTTTCTATTACAGTTGCATTTACACGTACGGTTCGGAGCGAAGATTGGAATGGCGCGTGGCGTTTCCCGCAGTCCGAACTGTACATGTGCAGGCCGCTAATGTTCAATGCAAGCGCGGATCCACCGTTGCGGCACGATGGGCATGCCCACAACCCTAATAGACTTGTGACGTCACGTATGATATTATATCCTATGACAGGGGCGTCAAATATTTTGTAAGCATCTCCTTTATAGGAATGCACTATACTGGGGTGTTATTCTCTCAAAAAACGGCGGCCGGTCGAACGGACGAGCGAATAAAAGCGGCTAGTTTAAGTAGTCCCGTCCGACCGAACAAAACACATTTTAGCGCGTGTATTGTCAATTATCCCTAACCTTATATGTTATACGTTGGTGAATTCATGCTGCCAAATTGAATACACGCG
Source organism: Acleris literana (assembly GCA_946894065.1). Lineage (NCBI taxonomy): Eukaryota > Metazoa > Arthropoda > Insecta > Lepidoptera > Tortricidae > Acleris > Acleris literana. The sequence goes on from OX335670.1 coordinate 21,763,711, forward strand.
CTAAAATGTGTTTTGTTCGCTCTGTCGGGACTACTTAAACTCGCCGCTTGGACCTTCACTCGAGCGAACGATCACCTTTGCTTGTTGAGAGAATCACTACCCAGATCATGAGAGAGTCCATAATCCGAGTCGCACTTGGCCGATTTTCGAGTGTCTGTGACTACAACCTTTTTTGAGGGCTGGATCCGCTCCTGGTTGAATTAATGTTGTAAATAAAACAAGATTAAATTTGATAACTATGAAATCACACTGCTAGATAAAAACAGTATCAACTCAAAATCCTTGTTAGTTTTGTTTCAAGTTCACAGGAGTTGTATTAAAGTTGATTTTAAAATACAGTTGTATTTTGAGTTACTACTGTTTTGATCTAGCAGTGCGAATATATAAAACATCTGGTACAATGGCGAGTCTACTTTTAGAGTAGGTAACTCTTAAACAGCACAACTGATATTCATTAAGCCTAACTCAGATCCACCACAAAAAATCAAGCTGTCTATAAAACCGCATTGAAATCGGTCCATCCCTTAGGAAGCTACAATTACGGTCGCCTTTATCGCGGTAGACAAAGCATCAGTCACTCTCTCACTTACATATTGGTCAGAAAGTGACAGTCGTTTTATCCACGTTTATCCACATCGATAAACACGACCATAATAGGCCCGCATACAGACACATAGATAATATCTACACGTTAAAATTATAAAAACCCTGTATGCGTTGATAAAAAAAAACATAAAGGATGATTTAATCTTACACATCCGAAAACAAACACACTATTTCAATTCAAGGAACTATTGTTTTAGTTTTCGTTAGACTGCCCCTTGACGCCACCCTGTATAACGTTTACTTGAGACGCCGGCGCCGGGCGGCGCGACACGTACCGCTCTAAGCTGCGTTACGTGATCAAGCCGGCTGCAGTCTGAACAGATATTATGTGTTTGCCGGCTCATACCTTGGCGCCGGGTGCAAGAGAGTGAAGGGAGGAGATTAATAGTTGGGGAAAATCATTGTTCCTACATACATACAGGTCGTACGTAAAAAGAGCTCCGAGCTAGTGGAGGTGATATGTTTGCGCATGTTGTCTACTGACAACCAATAGCGTGGCAGCAAAGCGGAGCGGTTTACACTCCCTCCGTCGCCCCCACCAATTTGGAACGTAATTTGCTGCGCAGGTAGGTCGCTCAGGGCTCTTTTTACGTATGTCGACTTGTACTCCCATACAAAGCTCTTGTTTTGAACTATGGACATGCCTAATATTTGAAATCATATAAAACTTCAAGACTCGCGTATGAAACTCGGGGCTGGTACAACAACAATACTATAACTAGCTGGAAAAGATCCCTTAAAGGGATAAGTTCGCCTTTGTACATAATTTATATTCAATAAGTGGTTTTGTGAAACGATTTCTTTTTGTGCAATAAAGAGTTTACTGAACGTTAATTAAACAATCTGAAGGTTTATTAACCAAGAAACACTCTACCAAATCATGCAAAAGGTTCTTTAGGGTTCGTTCTTCAAAGCTATCGACAAATGAGTAAAACCTATGAATATGTACATACACATACATAAACTCACGCATTCGTTCCCAGAGTGGGGTAGGCAGAGCTACAGAATTACCAACAGCTCTAAAAACTTGTTGATAATTCTGTAACCACATTTTGCACAATCAGGCTAAGATGTTTACCAATACGTATTTGATGAATATGTATTTATAAGAATACTCAGATTAACTTTCCCTGTAGTCTGCACGAAGATGTAGTTTGTCAACCCCAGTAATAACGTTGTCAATGACTGACAGCGCCATCTAGAGTTTCCTGTATAAACTTACTGTAACTAGGAATTGGATATGGTATTTTCACTTTTGAAATACATGCAAGACGAGAAACACGCTACATTTTAACTGGCCCCCTGCATTTATTCTTGTGCCTCCAAAGAAACAATTAATAACAAGGGCATTTGCAAAGTTTCAAGCCGCCATCACCTATAACTTGGTACAATAAAGATGAGCTATAACACCGTACGAAAGCTCTTTAGACAGTGAGTTAGAGATTTCTGAGAAAAACGTGATCGAAATAGCAAGCGGGGTGACAATGGGGGACGTGACAGTTTGAAAATTTTAAGAATGTGACGTTGGAGTAATAGACGTTATGTGACGCCAGAGAATAAGACGATTTGTCCGAGGAATGTTGTGCATTTTATTTTTGTTCGTAAAAATAATATCTGGTACGAATTTTCTGAATTTACTTTAAAATAACACGCCCGGAAAAGTGCTGGCAAAGTTTTAAAAATCCGCTGCATGCTCGCTTGCAAAGCGTTACACGAACCGCTTCGAGACATTTTTCAACAAGCTGTGTATTAATTGCTACTGTTAGCTATACTATTTTATATAGGTTAGATAGGTACAGGGTGAGCGATCCAAAGCTATTTTTCTCAAAAATGTCCGGAAACGTTGACATTACTATCTACATATTGAGACGCGAAGGACATAGTTTACTGACAGATCTCAAATTAAAAAAAAAAAAACATTGCGTGCTCGCTACACAAGCCCGCAATGTTGCATACAAATTCCATTACTATCTAGCTTGTAACTTTTTAAAAAGTGAAAAAGCCCATAATAAAATGATGGCACAAGTCTGAATCATCCAAATTTTATTCGAAACATAACTTTTTTATCTGTGTCTCGAATAGCTTATGCTATTTTTAAAAACAAAGCTTGCGATTCTCCTTGTCATAAACAAAAAGGAGGTAAAGAGTGATACTTTTTTCACATGAAGTTTGTTTGTATGCAATTAAAAAAATGAGTTCAAGCGATGAAGATTTTACTCCAACACAAAAAAAAAACTTGCGATTTTTGAGAAAAGCACTATATTTGCCTCGGCAGGAACAGCAATTACGGGCTTCGTATTATTAAACGGACTCGCAAGCTCGTCCGTTTAAACCAATACTCGGCCCGCAATTGCCTACTTCCATGCCTAGGCAATAATGTACTATTAAGCATTAGGCAGAATTTCCCTTAAGAGTCAGAATTGCTCTACGCCTACAAAAAAGTTCGTGGCAACAAATCTTCCTTTCCTAAGTGTCCCAGTAATCCCAGTAGAATACCTCTCTACGTCACAATTTTTTTGGTGTAGAAAGACAGCAAAACTGATGTAATTACTACGGCTTTTTAATATGGCAGTGCTCTTGAAATGTAGCTAAGGTATTTATACTCTACCGTAATATATTTAGTACTAGCTTGTGCCCGCGACTTCGTCCACATAGATTTCGATTACCGTTATTCCCTCCGACCGATCTCAATGAAATTTGTAATGGAGATAGTTTTGAACTCCCAGGAAGGACATAACTAGGGTAATTTTTACCCGCATCTAGCGATAAACGACTTCTACGTGGACGAAGTCGCGGGCAAAGCAATATTATAAATGTGGAAGTTCGTCTGTCTGTCATCCGTTAACCGAAGCGGTTTAGATGAAATTTGGTGTGAATATAGTTAACGTACTTACCGGGAAAGGACGTAGAGTAATTTTTATTTCGGAGACTTGGACAGTTCCCGAAGGGATAGCGATAAATGACTTCCACGTGGATGTTGTCGCGGGCAACAGTAGGTATTGAATAAATACCATCACACATTATATATATATATTTCGTGTGGTTGCCGAGTTAGAATAGTGCCACTCCATGTCTTCCCGTGGATGTCGTAAGAGACGACTAAGGGAATAAAGGCTTGTAGTACTGTTAGGCGATGGGCTTGCAACCTGTCACTAATACGCTGGTAAACATCTTAGCCTAATTGTGCAAATTGTGGTTATAGAATTGTCAAGGAGTTTTTGGAGATGTTTGTAATTCTGTGGCTCTGCCTACCCCACTCTGGGAACGAAGGCGTGAGATTATGTATGTATGTATGTACATATATTTACCTAGTCCCAAAAATAAGCTCTGCGATTTTTATGTTATGGCTTTCTATTGGTAAAATAATTTTCAAAATCATTTCCGTAGATCAGAGATTACCCCTGCAACGTCACAAACTTCTTTCTTGTTCTTTATAATATTAGTATATATCTTATCTTATCTTATAGATGGGTCCTTTCGGATACCCTTCGACCCTTTAGGATCTTTTGTGCAATTAGCTAAACATCGGTATCAACGTTCAACTTTCATGGCAAAGTACGGTTTGCAGAAAAACAAATACAAACAAATACATCTAGTATTTTGAACTCATATTTTTTATAAACAAAAAGAAAGACGCTAAAAATGTATTAAAGGTTTAATAAATTACTAAAATTTGTTCCACGGATTTTGCTGTTAACCTTTGCCATCTCTTATAATATATAGGTAAAAAACTTAAGTAAATGACCTCTTGCATGTAGTTATAACACATCTGTATAGACCGTTCGACATTATATATTTGAAATTTGACGTAAAGTCCATATAAATTTTGTCCACATGACTTCATTACCATTCCACACTGACTAATATTTATTTGGTGGACAATTCAATTGACATTCGTTACCTATTTGGCATATATTCTTTTTCGAATGCAAAATAAGTATTAAGGTTTTATGAAATTATTTAGAATATAAACCTCTTTAAGCATAAGTACAGCATAAATATAGATACAGTTAGCTGCTGCATAATTATGTTTTAAAAAATAACACAAAATAAAAGTTATTATTCATTAAATATTCGAACGTATTTCTTTTTTTGCTACCCTTACCGGGTGCCATGAAACTGAACGCTGATACCGATGTTTAGGCCAATTACCCTCTTACACACTCAGCTGTTGGAATGTGCAGGTTTCCTCATGATGTTTTTCCTTCACCGTAAGAGCATCGGGTATTCTACTTAAGTTAGAAAAACTCATTGGTACATGGTGACCGCGGGGGTTCGAACTTGGTACCTTACGATCACGAGTCGACCGCCTAAGCCACTAGGCCACCGACGCTCTCATATTAGTATATATAATAATAACGTTTGTTGCCCAGAGGGCCCTGCCAAGATGCATTGCGCTAACGTTTCTATTCGTTTCATTTATAAACCAATCGCGTCACTGGTAGATCACGTGACTTTTCGTATCACGTGATCTTCCAGTGACGCGATTGTTTTAAAAACGAATCGAATAGAAACGCTAGTTAGCGCAATGCATCTTGGCAGGGCCCTCTGAAGTTTCTAAAGTTTAATGTAACATAATAAATACAAGCAACAAAGTAGAATTACTAATAAATTAGTAATATTCCAGTAATGATGATAGTACACATTAGAAAGCCACTAATGCCTTCGGATCCTGCAAATGGACCGAATGCACTATCCATGTTTAATAGCGCTGTGTTAACACAGGATGATTCAAATCGGCGGCGTTGGTATTTTGTTAAACAAAGACTGTACAATTTGAACAACACTCGATACTAATTTAGAAATGTAGATATGAAACTATGTTACTAAATATTATAATATTCTATACATAAATAAATAAATAATAGTAGATTGTTCAACAAGAGACTAAAACAAGCCATAATGACAAGAGATGTTTAGCCACGCGTTCGAGTGTTATTATGGTTGTTTAGTCTCGCGTTAAACACTCTACTTTTAACTTTGAATGCGTTGAAAAAAAACTACGTTCTATACAAAAATACAATATTTAACAATATATGTTTTTTGCAAAGTGAAACAAATGCTTGCATATTAAGCCAACAGATACAAGCTTAAAAACTATTTGGACCATGCCTAATAAAATAAAATTATCCTTAATATATTTAACTAGATTCATATTCATAATCATTAATCGTGTTTCACGAAATTAAATCCTTTTTTTAAATATTTTTGCACAGTTGTCATTTTGAGGTTATTTCCACGACCTAAAAATGGTCCATACACAATCACTGAAAATGGCGATAATCCTCCATTCACAAACACCGTGATTGGTTGTTTAGGGCTTTGCAAAGTAAAACTTTGATCCCTAGGGATTAATAAGGAGCTTTAGTCCCGATGTGCAAAGATTAAAGTAACATTTTAGAAGCATGAGAAGTGAAAATCTATTTTAGCAAGTACCTACTATGATTGCTTTTAAGGATTACCACAAAAATTAACAATAAACTGACAACATTCGGCGTCAATCTACATTATTAACAAGATAGTTCTATGTCGTTGTTATCAGAAATGTTTTTATCTGACGGATAGACAACGCATAACCAACTACTAAACGTATAAACAAGAAATTTGGAATTATATTTAATATTTCGAAATCCTAATCTCCTTGGTGAGAAACTCGGGAAACTAAACCTACCTTGTATTCCAGTGCGGCAGTGTAAGCCGGTGAGGCATTCCACCTTAATCCTTATTCTTATCAACGCATTTATAGTCATAGCATTGCAGTCTTAAGATTATAAGTCTTGTGAATGCAAATAGGAATAGAAATAGAAACATTTATTCGACGCGCACAGAGAAAAAGAAAACAGAACAGAGAAAAACATCATTAAAAACAAAAACAAAAAAGAAGGAAAGAAAAAATACAATCGTAGGGTAAATGTCTATGGGTCTCGTTTGCCTTCTTGTCATAAAATATCCAAGTTTACTTTCATGATCTGCAGTTTTCTCAGTACAGTAAGTGTGTTAATTTTCTCGACATGTATTTGTATACAAAAAGAATTAGAAGTTTAAACGTAATTCAAAAATCTTTACATAGTTTAAAACAAATTTACTTCCCGCCGTCTGTTCCTCTGTATGTACGCTTAAATATTTCAAACTACGCAACGGGCTTTAATTTGGTTTTCTTCAATAGATAAAGTAATTCAAGAGGAAGGTTTTTATACGTCACAATTCTGGTTAATTATTACAGAAAACTTACATAAACCGAAACGAAACGAGGGCGGGTCGCTAGTTATATAATTTGAGTAGTATCTTCAAATGAAATGATAACGCAGAATTAAACCAAAATTATACACAGTCAAAATATTAGGAAGCATCCTGTATCAGCCGTTTGTGCAATGTAATTAAAGTTGTTTGTATTAGTCGACGGTCTTCTGCTTGTTCTGCTCGTGGTCCAAGTTTCCTCAACTATTTGAAACAAACCGAGGCGCTTGCTTGTTCATGAGAGCCTGGTAGTTTCCCATATATTTTTTGATCATAATGCCTTTGTTTACGTAATTATAGAGGGTTATAATTCTGGGGACTTAGTGAAAAAGGGTAATAAGCCGCACGTAATTAAAAAGAAGAAGGGAGTACCTACATGAAGAATATGTCTAGACTTCGGTAACTTTTTGAGTTATCGCGATTTGAGCACTGGCAGATTTCTGACGTGTACAAATGCCCTTACTTCATAAATAACTTTTATTTTTATTTAAAGTTAGTAACCATGTAAATTCATATTATTTTCTTACACTTACCCGCCGCTTTTTAAAACGTGAAAACATTAAAGTTATTTTAAGATTTATTTCTGTACTTGAGTTAAGTACTGGTTCCATGCAAACACTAGATTTTGAGATTCAAAAAAGTGACACAATAATGTTCTTTCCGTGCACACATCACATTGTTTTAACCAAATTCATAAAAGTAATATAACTGTGTTTGAGCGTCGTATTGAAGTAAAATATAAACAATTACTTTATAAGAAAGAGATCTTTAATTTAATACGGTACCAAAAAAAATTTACTTTTCCCTATCTATCTGTTAAAGGTATTTTTAGTTTTTTTTATTTAACTTACAATGTATGTATGTATGTATGTACATTGTACGGGTCGAATCTTGCAAGTTTAATTTGACCCCCTTCCCGTTAACGGAATGGGCTGATATTTGGATCACATTATGTAAACCCGATGACAATGCAATGGGTCTATATTGACTGACATAATTATTTTTAGTCATAATGTGCTTTAGGTCATAATCATCGCGAGTCATAACGTGTTTTTTTAAAGAAACTGTTAATAAAAAAAATCTGGATTTTTATAAATCAAACCTAACCTAACCTAGCCTTGTCTACACGTTAGATATTTCAGAACTTCTGAAAAGTTTACAGTTTCAGTGATATAAAAAATTATGACTATCAAAAATTATGTCAACAATTACATTATGACCAATAAAATTATGGGAAACAAAGGGCTCCCCAATGCAATATCATGGTATCTATGAGGTGATCTGATGATGGAGTAGGAAGGTGTCGACAGGTCCGCTATTCGTAACGTAGACCCACCGTGTTAGGACTCAATATTTTGGTCTTCTTTAGCAGATAATGATTTTGCAAATAATGTACAGTACAACAGTACAACAAAAAGCTTGCCCCAAAAAGGAAATTTTTGACAGAAACTTATTCTGTTTCCACATAAACAGTACTGACACATAAATTATAGGTATATTTTCTTTCATGTGACAGAAAAAATTATAATAACTTTAATATCATTTTTATTTAAGGATTTGAAAAATTGAGTTCTTAATTAGTAAAGTAGCCAGAAAATATTTATCACGAAGATATGATCAAATCACTGGAATATCGTTGACGCCCTTGAAGGTGGCTGATTTGGCTATGTCCACACTGAGTCTTACCTTATCTATCATCTTGTATGCTTTGCGGGATGTCCACAACCTTATCAGTATGTTTTCATTTAGGATAAGGTAGGTGTTATTATTTAGTCACCAAGTTTCTAGATGATTTGAATCTGACAATGCATTTGGCGGACTATTTATTTGGATAATAAATGTATTACCGTAAAACGGGGTGAGTAGGGACACAACCTAAAGTAAGTCATAACTTGTTACAAATAAGAACAACTATTTAATGGACAATAACGTTACGTCTTTTGGAAATAATTTCAGTCTTATAATTAGTACCATATGCTTCATTTTAGGTTGTGTCCCTACTCACCCCGTTTACGGTATTTCTTGTATTAGTCAACCAAATACATTTTTGGGCTACTATTGAGCCGTGCCAAAGTAATGGAATCATATTGTATAAACTCTCATTGGAGTTCATTGACTATGTTACTTTGACATCGTTTCATAGTGGCTTTAATTGTCTACTAAGTAATATTTATGATGGATTTAATTTAATGTGCCAACCTCAATCAGCATTTTTTTACGAACAGAAAATCCTATCTAGATTACCAGCAGCCAGGGCTTGGAACCGGTTCCAAAAATACCGGTACTTTACCGGTATTTAAAGGTATTTTTCATTTAGGTTCGAGAGAACCGGTAAATATAAATACCGGTAATCCAAAGAACAGGTAAATACGAATACCGGTATTTGTACCTTAAAATACCGGTTCCTAATAAAGGTTCCAGCTACGTTGCCGTTTTGTGCAACAAGGTCAAGTCTCGTCGGCGGCTCGATGCTCGCGCCGCTGCTTTGGTTGTCGACTTGTCACCATGTACCTACACCGAACGCGGCGTTGTTGCCGGGCGGCGCCTTTGGCTTGCAGCTTTTGAACAATTTCAAATTTCAATCGTGTCATTAGTCCTACGACCTTGGCAGCGCCGCGTCAAAATGAATCTAAATCCGAAGGTCCGGTTGTACCAAAGCACTAAAAAAGACTAACCAAAAGTGCAAAGTGGTGGTGGTGGTGGTGGTGGTGGTGGTGGTGGTGGTGGTGGTGGTGGTGGTGGTGGTGTTGGTGGTGGTGGTGGTGGTGGTGGTGGTGGTGATGATGGTGATGATGGTGATAGTGATGATGGTGATGATGGTGATGATGATGATGGTGGTGGTGGTGATGATGGTGATGATGGTGATGATAATGGTGATGATGGTGATGATGGTGGTGATGGTGGTGATGGTGGTGATGGAGGTGTTGGTGGTGATGGTGGTGATGGTGGTGATGGTGGTGACGGTGGTGGTGGTGGTGGTGTTGGTGGTGGTGGTGGTGGTGGTGGTGGTGGTGATGATGGTGATGGTGGTGATGGTGGTGGTGGTGGTGTTGGTGGTGGTGGTGGTGGTGGTGGTGGTGATGATGGTGATGATGGTGATGGTGATGATGGTGATGGTGGTGATGGTGGTGACGGTGGTGGTGGTGGTGGTGGTGTTGGTGGTGGTGGTGGTGGTGGTGGTGGTGGTGATGATGGTGATGATGGTGGTGGTGGTGGTGGTGGTGTTGGTGGTGGTGGTGGTGGTGGTGGTGGTGGTGGTGATGATGGTGATGGTGATGATGGTGATGATGGTGATGGTGATGATGGTGGTGGTGGTGGTGGTGGGGGTGGTAATGGTGATGATGGTGATGATGGTGATGGTGATGATGGTGGTGATGGTGATGGTGATGATGGTGGTGGTGATGATGGTGATGATGGTGATGATGATGATGATGACAGTGATGATGGTGGTGATGGTGATGGTGGTGGTGTTGGTGATGGTGGTGGTGGTGGTGGTGGTGGTGGTGGTGGTGATGATGGTGATGATGGTGATGATGGTGATGGTGATGATGGTGATGGTGATGATGGTGGTGGTGGTGATGAACACCAACACCTCCATCACCACCATCACCACCAACCACCACCATCAGCATCACCATCATCACCACCACCACCATCATCACCATCATCACCATCATCACCATCACCATCAACACCACCACCACCACCACCATCATCATCACCACCACCATCATCACCATCACCATCATCACCATCACCATCATCACCATCATCACCACCACCACCACCACCACCACCACCACCAACACCACCACCACCACCACCACCATCATCACCATCATCACCACCACCACCACCACCACCACCACCACCAACACCACCACCACCACCACCACCGTCACCACCATCACCACCATCACCACCAACACCACCATCACCACCATCACCACCAACACCTCCATCACCACCATCACCACCATCACCACCATCATCACCATTATCACCATCATCATCACCATCATCACCACCACCACCATCATCACCATCACCATCATCACCATCATCACCATCATCACCATCACCATCATCACCATCATCACCATCATCATCACCACCACCACCACCACCACAACCACCACCACCACCACCACCACCACCACCGTCACCACCATCACCACCAATCACCGGTGCTCTGCTCCAAACTATTTTCACCACCACCACCACCACCACCACCACCACCACCGTCACCACCATCACCACCAAATGTCAAAATTTTAATCGAAATAATATTATGTTAGCGTGCCTCAAGCCGTCGACTATCGACAAGTAACTAAATCTAACTGACCGACCATCAGGCCATTTGCCGCTTGAAACATAGGTACCATGCCTATACTATTCTGTCTTTTTTATCCCTTCCTCGCACTTATACCCACTATTACTGAATACCGGTATTCGAGCCTTATTGGTACCGGTATAGTACCGGTAAAATACCTGTATTTCTTACAAAATACCGGTACAACGAGTACCGGTACCCACGGTACCGGTACCTAGACTGGTACAGGTTCCCCATCAAGGTCACAGTACCGGTTCTCAAAAATACCGGTATTTCAAGCCCTGCCAGCAGCACGGCCAGTTGATACTTTCTTATAGTAAAGTTTAAACGCAACAACAGATTCTACGAAAACATTTATTATAAAAACTCTATTTTAAAAATTAAATAAGTATAAATAAAAGTAATACGATATTATTATTCCTAAATAAGAATAATTCATGTTACGTTTGAGTTTCCGCTGTATGAATTAAAAGCATGTATCTATTATAGCATAAAATAGGACTAAACAAAGCTACTAGTTAATGAAGTAAAATACCTTTTCACAACACTGCTCGGAAATATGGCCATAGATGGTCTTGTTTGGGGTCACAAAACGTCACTTATAAGGTCAGACCAAGAATGTTTTTGTTGGCGTGTTTGCTCATTGGTCGAGAACATTGTTGTCCAACTTTAAGAACCAATGAAAATCAATCAATACATTTTTGTGTTTCCTTAAAATGAAAAATTTAAATCGACCAATCAGAACACATCATTTTGTGATGTCAAATATTAGGTGTATTTTTGCTAAAAGATACACAGACTAAAAACTATGTCACTGCTTTTTTTAAAATGTAATTCAAACTTGGCCCCTAATCTCGAACCACTAGAGATGAAATTACATGGGAGATATGGCGAAACAAATACAATTTTATATGGAGTTGACATCTTCATCTCGCATGTTAGTTTATTAATCTCGAGTGCCACGAGCATAGGGGTCCAGATTAAAAAAAATATATCTATGGTATAATTGGCGGTGATGTCATATTAACATGAATTAAAATTTGAGTTGTGAATATGAATTTTTATTTTATTTCCTCTCAGTAGTTGTGAAAAGCACTATGTCTGCCTCGGTAGACAGTGCAATTTATGGACTCGTACACTAGAGGGCCTCAACTACGTTTCGGCCCTCTAAATGACTCGTCCAAAAATCGCGTATTTTCTATCCTCTGCAACAATGTACTATAACTACCTTGATAATATTTTTAATTAACTTAAATATTTGTAGTCTTTAAAATAGTAGTTCACCATTCATCATCATCGAGATCATATGCTTTAGTGGTGAAATAATATACTCCGGTTGCGTTACCAGGATTCCAAAAGCCAGCAAGAGTAACATCATTTTCCGCACACTGGCCGTCTTTGAACATTTTGTACGAGGGACATTTATAAGCCAAGAACCAATCCCGATGTTTCACCGTTGCCGTCCAAACTTGTATACAAGTCCTATGGCTACATTTCGCCGCTTTAGAAGAGTCAAAAATACCTGGTATGAGCGGTGTTCCACAATTTGGTTGAGACTGGCCTTTTTTGTTTAAGAAAAAGTCTATATCCCCTAAAACGCTATTAGATCCTAAGCCACCAGCATTGCAATGATACACTTCAACGTACTCCGCTACGCCAGATCTTACTTGATCTTCAACGTGACTCTTTGAAAAGCAAGGCCCAGCCGGGTCTAAAGCCGTTATTCTCCATAGTTTATCCGTCGTGTTCTCGTAGAAGATCTGACCAGTATATCCGAGCATCTGTCCTCCTAGGCTGTGCCCGATACAGTGCATACTTTTAGCAGGTATGCCACCTGCTTGAAGATCCATCAGCATTTCGGCCAGTGCTTTTCCGATATAGTAGACATATTTAACGGCTCGCTCGTAGCTTCTCAGGATATGATCTTGGTTAGTATACGGAGAATGATCTATAATAATCAGATAACTGTTTGGAAAGTCTCTGAAGGTATTTCTGACACGATTTTCGGTGTTTTTGTTAATGTTGGATTTGTAGCCGGCGACGAAGATGATGAATCGTCTCATGGCTTCTAGCCCTGGCATGCTGAGGATGCCTTCAGCTGCGTTTTGTATTGGGAAGGCCTGGACATCATTATGTCTGAAGTCGTAGAAGTATACGTTGACGCCACTGACGTCCAGGTCTAGGGTTTTATCATGGTCACCTGGAAGTAAAGTTTTAACAGTAAATTAATAAATGTCGGGGGACTATTTCACACAGTGACCTAGGTTAGGTTAGGTTATTGAGCTGTAAGGGGTCAGGGGACGCCTCCGTCCACCGTGGCGCACCGGAGGTCTGAGGGTGCCTTAGTAAACCAAGGCACCCTCCGGAAGTCATAAGCGTCGAGGCGTCCCAGCCGAATGCGCCTGCTCGTGGTCGCGTGGCCCTCCCGCTGGGGTTTTAGTGGGTATTCCGGCCACTATGGTTGGTGAGTCCTACATAGCCATCCCGGGTCCCCCTGGACTTGGGTGGTATGCGCAAACGCATTTCCCCATCGAAAAAAAAAAAGGTTATTGAGCTGTGTGACTACCAAAAAGAATTCACACACCGGTGAGAAATGACTTACGATGAAATTAAAATTAAGTTAATTAAGGCATTATGTTCGTCATTTGTAATTTTATTTCATTGTGCAATAAAGTTGAAATATATTTATTTCAATAAATAAATAAAATTCTGCATAATGACACGGCCGTTGAAAGGTGTTTTGATAAAATAATAGGTACCCCTTAGAAAGACCTTCAAGACTCGGAAACACATAATTCAATAAATTCAAAATATTTATTCAGTAAATTGGCCACATCAGGGCTCTTTTACACGTCGGTCATGTGGAGTGAATATACTAGTGCTTCGGACAAGACCATCATTGCGGAGAAGAAGCGCCGCAAGAAACTCTAGCAGAAGGTCATTTTTTCAATTATTAAATACAATAGTTACTTAAAAGTAAGTAAAAGTAAGTTACATTACAAGGTAATAAAGTAATAAATAATTATTTTAAAACTAACAGAAATAAAATCATTAAATAAAAAAATATGTAAGGTCAATAAAAATCAATTAAAAATAATGACTAGGAGAACAACACGACGAGGTCTCTACGTCAGGAACGATAATTAAAAATAACTAAATTGGAAAACAGGTCCTTGCAAGCGTGAACAGACCGGACCCCACAGACAGTATCTTGTGCACACAAGAATCAATAAAAATTACAAAAGAAAAGTACAATAGGTAAATTTAAATTTTAAAAGTGCATAGGTACTCAATTTTTTCACTCAAATATTTCCCCTTTCCCGGTATCAAATTCATCTTTAGCACCATAAGCATTGACAATGGGTCACTAATGTTTTACCAAATTATCATTTAACAGACTTTCAATTCGCAAAGACGTCCTTCCCGCCAGATTTTTTTTATTTTTTTTGTGGGCATTTATCTAACCTAACCTAACTTATTTAATAAGCCGATGTAACGTATGTAATGGTTTAAGCACAATTACATTTATGGAAATGAAAGTTTGTAAATTGATATAGTTTGTCAAATGATGATTTGGTAAAAAATCAGGATACCATTGACAATACTAACTAGACTAACAGCGTCGTCAATACTGGGCTCCTAGTGAAAAAGGGTACAAGTCGACTTAACTCGTAATAAATAACTTTACCAAAAAGCAAGCTTTCAAAACCCGACTATTGCTAACCAACTTTAAATCGGTATAAATCCTAAATGATCATTCAAAATGAAAAATGATGAAAGAAACCTAAAGAAGATTTTTAAATCCCTATTCAATGATACCCCACTTGTCATACTTGGTCGACTTTTTATTTTTTATTAGCACAATATGGCGTCTGGTTGCCGCCATATTGAATTTTGATTAGTGTCATATCTTCAGTGACACTCACCAAATTAAGACAAATCGATTGACATAAGAATCATGAAAATCGGACGACGGGTTTAGTTTTTATAGTGCCACAAAGGAACAAACATACATATATAGGCTGTGAAACACATTACCCTCCTCCTTCGGCAGTCGGGTAAAAAGGGTATATACATGAACGGCCTTAAACCCTTTTTCACTTGATCTTCAGAAGACTTATATCCTTTTTTACTAGGACCCAAGAATTACACAAGTTCAATTTTAGTTTTTTCTTTCCTTCACCGGTAGAACTATAAAATATATTGAAAATACTCGATAAGTCACTACTACATTTTAAAGTATGTTATATCTCAAGGCCTTTGTAATAATAGTATACCATCTAAAGAATTTGATATATGGAGTGAGAAGATACAATACTGGAGTGATTAACACCGCTTATTCATTCAAGTAAACAATGGTAGGTAAATATAAAATGCTATATCATTCTATAAATTTGCCAAGAGTTTTATGGTCTGGTTGACATCAAGATAATTAATTAAATAAGACGACGCGTTAGCCTAGTTGGTAGTGACCCTGCCTATTGAAGCTAGCGGTCCAGGGTTCAAATCCCGGTAAGGGCAGATATTTGTGTGATGAGCACGAGTTTTTGTTTCTGAGTCTTGGATGTTTTCTATGTATATAAGTATATATTTCGTTGCTCAGTAACCATAGTACAAGCCTTGAGCTTAGTTTGGGACTATTTGTGTGAGATTGTCCCTTGATATTTACAAGTCTTTAGCGTAACTAAGTCTTTAGCGTAAGTTACATATATTTATATAAACTAACTTTTAACTTTCTTGTGAACTCTGTATTGTATTGGTTGTTCTTGTACCCTAAATCTTGATGCTGGAAGAGCGGGATCTTCTGTCACAAGTATTGCCATACTTACTAGCAGGTCCCAACCCTATCCTTATTGTAAAGAAACTGATTGTGACCAATAAACGTTTTAGACGCCCAACCCCCCAACGAGCAAATATTTATATATTATTTATATATTTCTGAAACGGCCCGAATGATTTTTATGAAACTTATGAATCAATTTAACTTGCTTTCGTTTAAAACAAAACGCGTTCAAAAAGGTCCATCCGTTTGGGAGCTTTGATACCACAGTCAGACATACACATAGGTGCACATATATACAGATACACATGTAAAACTAAGGACCCCCTTTTTGCAAAAAAAAATAGAAGGAAAAAAAGTTAGGAATTATTTTTGGGCCAAATGAGTCTCAAAGCATTTGATAAAGAAGAGCTTCTCTAAAAAGAGCATCGCTCTTGAGTGACGATATATATATTATAGATGTTAGTATTGTAGCCATGAATCAAAATCAGTATCATAATCAAAAAAAAGATTTATTGCCCTCTTAACAAAGTAGCTTTACGTATTATTAAACTACACAAGTCTTGACAATGTATACTATAGTAGGGCAAAAGAGACTGATGTCTACACAGAGTTTTTTTTCAGCCTGTACCTCCCTCTCAATGTGTGAATAAAACTTAAGGACACGCTTGATGTAATTCAGTGTGCCCTTAAATTTTACAACATAAAACAACACTTAAAACAAAACACAACCTTGAGAATGTTCCCTGCATCGTGTAACATCATCAACATAAACAACAATTATCAAAGAAATTACAATCAGCTAATGAAATATTAAGGAACCTAGTCATAGTTTAAGTAAATCACTGAAATTCACACAAAATTCAATTTTTGTAGGTTATGGCTCCATCGAGACTGTCGATGATTCCGCCAACGTCAATGTTAAGAAAAGCGCGAGATTCAAAAGAGAATCAACGACAATAGACAAAACAAACATTTATTGTTAGCCTAACTACTACAATAACAGATTTTTAGTTTTAATAAATTTACTTAGTACAAACACAAAAAGGGAGTAGACTAATGTCAGAAGGTACTGGATGTTAACAGGACGGGGGATATTGGAGGGGAGGATATCGTAAAGCGGGGTGACAATACGGTTCCCGTTGAAAAACATGTGCTCGAGGGTACCTTCTGCCAGACCACACTCGCACAAAGAATGGTCTCGAACACGAATTTTAGCCATGAACACCGGAGTACGTATATGACCGAGGCGTAAGCGGATGATCGTAGCCGTAATATCTTTCTATGATTGTAAAGGAAACACAACTATGATATGATTCTGAACCAAATTGACGCACGCACACCCGGCACGATGCTTGTGTGTGTTTAAATGTTAGTTCCAATTATCAACTATTAGTTCATGTTGCCACAAAAGTAAGACATACGTTTTCTTTATACAAAGATCTCAACTGTCATAATAGCCTCTTTAGCCTCTTTACTCATCAAGTTTTGCTTCTTTAAGCAAAACTTGATGAGTAAATGTCAACATTTCTCGCATACCTTCCGTGTCATTGTTTTCTAAACGATAAGTAGAGGTTATAAACATCAGTATTACTTGTACATTTTGGTTATTTTAAGAAGGTCATTATCAATTTGTTGTTGGTTTACTTATACGTCTAATTTTTTTCTGGTTTTTATTTCTTTCATAAAACGACCGTATGTTTTCATTTGACCGCAGATTGCTGAAAACGTAACCCTTATAGTTTCGTCATGTTCGTCCGTCTGTCCGTATGTCACAGGCATTCTACTCAAAAACCACAAGATGTATATTGATGAAATTTTGGAGTATAGGTGACTAGGTGTTCTGTACGAGCCGCTACTTAGTTTGATAGTTAAATAACAAAAATAATTATTTCTAGGGCGGGAACTCCGTACGTCATGTAACGGTAGCAGTTTTCCTTGTAAACATCAACGTGTGGCGTGTGTATTTCGACAGTTCTTTTAAAAGATTTTAAGGTTTCTAAGCAATTTTTTGATTATGAAAATATTTGACGACGTGGTAGCCTAGTTGGTAGTGACCCTGCCTACGAAGCTAGCGGTCCTGGGTTCAAATCCCGGTAAGGGCAGATATTTGTGTGATGAGCACGAGTATTTGTTCCCGAGTCGTGGATGTTTTCTATCTATTTAAGTATATATTTCTCTATATAAGTATTTATATCGTTGTCTAGTACCCATAGTACAAGCCTAGAGCTTAGTTTGGGACTAGGTCAATTTGTGTGAGATCGTCCCTTGATATTTATTTATTTATTTATTTATTTATTATTATTTTCGGAAATAATCGTTCCGAAAGTCGTATTAGTTGTGCCCTCTCCCCTAATTGTGACCTCCCCCGTTTATCTTTTAAACAGCTTGTAAAAGAAAAGCTAACGCTTAATAAATACTATCAAAGAAAGTACCATGAAGATACACTCTTTTGGTGGTGCACTTTTTCACATCGTACTTTTACAGTTCCATAGTAACAAGGAACTCTTATGGTTTCGCTATGTCCATTTGTCCGTCTGTTAGTGCGCGGCATAGTTATTTTTTTCGGGTATGTACTATACAAAGTAAAACGAAGTTTTTTTTTTACGTTATGACATCTAATGACTTGTGGTTGACCGAGCTCTTAAAAAAACATTATAACCTTGAGTTTATGGCCATAATTTAAAAATATCCTTTGGGGCATCATGCTTTGAAATGTTGATTTCGGTCATTTACTTTTGACGTTGACTGTACAATGTCAAACAATCAATCAATCAATGTCAATGTGCATCGGAAATAAATTTAGACAATGATTTGTCTTTTGATAACCACTTGATTCCTGAATAACTTCTTATGGTTTCATATCTTAATTATGATTTTATTAATTACTTATTTCATAGTTACCAAATTCTCGTACGAATCTTAATAATAACGTCATTTAAACTAATTTATGACTCTAGTTTTATATTGGGGTAAGTATGATAATTCCAAAACCATTCAACCAGGAGTCATTAAACAGCTATTTTTACTGGGTTACTCATTAAATTTACAAATGATAAAGAAATAAATCTATAATGATGCGATCACCTCGAACAAAAAACACAAAGAAATAAAAAAAGACAAATAAACTCATATATAAAAAAAACTAGCACAAATGTAAAATTTACACTAGGTAAGTATCGTAAAATTGCCTTATTCTCTCTAATAAATATTCAAATTCAAATTCAAATTCATTTATTCTGTAAGTAGGCCCTGTAGGCACTTTTACATGTCTGAGTCTACCAGCGCTTCCAAGGGACTCTGTTGAGAAGAAACGCCGCAAGAAACTCAACAGGAAGTCTTTTTTTTATATGAGTAGCTTATTACTATGATAAACTTAAGCTAACTAATTTAAATGTCACAGGGATGTACAGGTCCCAGGAGCAATTATGAGACTCAAAGTATATTCAATTTAAATTGGAAATGTAAAATCTCCAAATTTCAAATAAAAATTAAAAATAGACATAGGTAAGGAGATGTAGAAAGTCTCCACGGTCAATAATACAATTATGGAGATGTAAAGAGTCTCCAAATGTCAAATTAAAATTAAATTTAAGAAATAAAAAATACAGACGTATTGAGAACCTCTCCTTTTTTTGAAGTCGGTTAAAAATGTAGGAAAACGTTTAAAGTATTTCTCTCAGGTGTATCCCAATTGGAATTGACCATTATATTTTTATTAGAACGCATTTCATTGTTTACCCTAAATCAGTTATCAGCTTATCTCCCCATATAATAAAAAAATCGGGTCATCTAAAAAAATTGTGCATAATAAATTAAAATATTTAAACTAATCAACTGGATTAAAGACCAAAAACATTGACTTTGGTGTCGTTATAATATCACGTGATTATACGCATTATTTGTCACCCTTTATCCATTAAAGTGTAAATAAAAATTATAATAACTTACATTTTAAAAAATTCGAATTCAACGCCAACTCAAAAGGGCCATATTTTTCCAAATCCCCCCGGCCCCAAGCGTGTGTGTACCCTACACACACTAATACGAATATTCGTATTACGTATTTCATTTCGAAACCACTAATCCACTCGGTGATATTCGCCGCACTGAATAATGTCCGTGCTATAATGAAAACAACTGAACCGCGACCAGAGAGTCACTATAACATAAGAGGACCCGCCTCTTGCGATGTATAGCGCGATCACTCCGCAATTGGCGCGAAGCTACAAGTAGAGTCAAAGAACATGCATTGTTTAGCAGTTTGACGTAATATGTATATTACATTTCCCGACATGTCATGACTAAGGACACGTGGAAAATGCATAATTCGGAAAATTCAAAAACATTTGGAGAACAATGAAATTCCTGGAATAAATTGGATAGGAAGAAATTGATTTAATAGTTTTGTGTACTAACGCTTAAAATGCGTAGCTGTATTTTTTTTACGATAAAGTTTCTCATCCCCTTAAACAAATCCGATTTTCACGATTTTGAACATGTTTTATTCATTATGAAACACGTTTTTTGTTCGTTTCCGTCCCGGAGATAAACAGTAAGTATCGCACCCGTTTTTCCCCGTACACAAGCTAAGTACGAGCATGAGAGAGAGGGAAACACAGAGTAGACACTTTCTACTTACCTACCTAAAAATATCTACATATCCTCATGCCACTGCTAATAAGGGGTATGTATATTATTTATTTATTATTATTTATTTAAGTATATGGGGTGGGTCGGAAATATTTGCATTTTTACTAGCTTTTACTCTTGCTAATTATCAATGTTTTTTGTCCCACCGTATATTTGGGTGTATAGATTATGAGTGCCTTTGACTGTACTTGTACTATTGTATAATCTGTGGTATGGGTAACGACGGGTGAAGTGGATAATGATGAAATGACCGTGTAGGTTATGTTAATAATAGTATTCCTTTGTTGAGTACGTTTGATTTTGTTAGCTGACTCTATTGATACTAATTTGTACTGTCATGGTAGTTATAATCAACAATGAGGGGTCATTTTACAAGCTTTTATTTAACTTGCAATGTATGTATGTATGTATGTATGTACCTACGGGTCGAATCCTGCAAGTTTTTGACCTACTTCCCGTTAACGGAACGGGCTTAAATTTGGACTACATATTTAAACCCGATGACAATGCAATATTATGATATATCTATATATGGTGTATTTTAGTGATCTGATGACTGAGTCGGAAGGTGGAGACAGGATCTTTGCTATTCTATAAGTAGACCCACCGTGTTAGGACGCAATATTTTGGTCTTATTAAGCAGATGAAGATTTTGCAAAAAAAGTACAGTCGACATCAAAAGCCTATCCCAAAAATTAAAGAATTTTATTTTGGTCACGTCTGCAAGGAAAGACGTATCAGGTTTTGTAAATATAAAATTAATGATATAGGTATGAGGTAACATATTATGAGATGTCTATTAAATAGCTATTCCCAATGAGTGATAGCAGGTTTTGCATTAGGTACCAATGTTTATTGAAAACATTAATTACTTCTAAAATTGTGTTATTTTTGAGTATATTTATGGCAACGAGTCTACGATCCATTTCAATGCTTTGAAATTATTTTAATAAAGGTTTAGTTTATTAAGTACATATTAAAAATTGAAATTTGTTATAATCCGGTCATCAATTAATTAAAGGACAAAAAAAATCGTTATTAAAGTAAAAAAACTGCAATATTATCAAAGTTAGCAGCATAGAATTTTCTATTCTTTCGAGAAATTGTAATAGGCTATTGATATTTTTTTAACTACGATAGTATTAAGGATTCTAAACAGTAAACACTAAAAAGCTGCGGCCATTTTGATATCGGGAGTAAAAAACAATACCGTACCTATTTAAAATAACAATCACAAGTGAAGCATATCACTTTACAGCTATATCCTAAATTTTCCGTCCATTACTACCACACCTACAACGTCATTTTCATGACGCAGACTACCTTCCTTATTAGCAGGTACATTCTGCGCCTAAAACTCCGCATTTGAGTTCAATTCGTATAAAAACCAGGAGGCCTGGCACTAGACATGTTAGCCAATCATGTGGATCTTAGAACAATCGGCCAATATCCGCAATGACCTTATCTCGTTGCTCTGAATATCATCTCATTAGCATTCTAGCGCAGTTTACTAATTTAAACGTCATGAGGCATTTGTTAATTACCTGGGGCCTCTATTCCACATTGTTAGCCCATCTTGCCTCAATATTGTAATCATATTTTTGACGCTATGACAACTATTTTTCACTGGACGGTAAGAGAGTAAAGCAAGCAAGTATAGGATATAAATATAGATGGTATCCACAGCCACATAAAGATGGTATCCACAGCCACACAAGAGGTCCAAAAAGATCTCCGACCCAACCCTTCCATTGTCGGGCAAAAGAAAGGAAGCCCGTAGTCTGTAAGCATGCATGCGTCAGGATTCCCACTCCGCGACTCACATAGCTATAAGTCTCCCCTCCATCCCAACCCCCATTCCTATCTCCCCTTTTTGGAAAAACCCCGCGGATATGTAAACGGAGGAAGGACTCTCTCCTCCGGCCTTTCAGCACTGGCTGGGGTAGTATCCGCGGGAGTCTAAATTCTAGTTGGTAATGGGGGCATTGGTGTTTTTAGCCGGTGCGAGCCCGGCAGTACCTGGGCCCTCCATTCCTAGGTCTCCGGAAGGGATTTTCACCTCTTCCCCTTTTTCTTAAAGTAATTAAAGCAAAAAGCAAACAAAAGCAAGGCCTTTTGTCTTTGGCCCTTCAGGCGATTACAAAAAAAAAAGTGTAGGATAAATCAAAGTGGAATAAAAAACGTTTGCACTATACAGTGTGTTACCAGGGATCCCCTTGGATCGCATAATTTGTTTTAGACTATTATTGTTTCGCATAATTGATTTGGCATAATTTGTATTGGCATAATAGTACTGTCGCATAATAATACTTTGGCCTAATACTTTTTTGGCATATAACGCTATTAGAATAATTTCAGTTGGACTAATTTGTATTAGACTAATACACATTATGCATATTATTGTTTGGGCTAATAATTATTTGTTATATATGTCATTAACCATAATATCAGTTTTCTAAATGAATAAAATACAGTTTCGTTGTTACATATTAGGTAAGGTTAAATTAGATCAGGTTAGGTACATTAGGTTGGGTTAGGTTAGTATGATATCCAGGCGCGAAGCGCCCAAGCAACGCAGAATAGGAGGTCCGCGAAGCGGACCTCCATCGACCTCGCCTTAGTTCCTAAATATATATAACCACAAAACCAAAACTAACCTTTCCTCGTAGTACGTCTACGAATTTTGCTATAGCAATTGTATTGCTATGTGCCATTTGTACATGACTGTTTTTTAGGACAATAATGTTATGCATTTTGTAATGATGCCAATTTATTATTATGACTCTTTGTATTTATGCTATTTGACGTTAGTCTTCATGACGATTATGCTTTTTGTATTTATGCTTTTTAATTTTATGCGTAAAAACATATGGGTAAAGATAATTATGCACATCGCTATTTCGGCTAAAAGCAATTATGCGTAACAATATTATTACAAATAATTTTATGCCATCCAATAGAGAACCGTGTTACCAGCATCCTGACTTTTTTAAATGAGGTTAAAATAACGTATATCTGTAACGTAACCATGAAATTAATTCAATTAATAAACAAATTTTCAGGCTTTGTTAACTTTCTAACAAAAAAAAATATTGCCAGCCATGTAAAGCACAGCAATTTGACAAGTGTAAATGACAGTCGACGGATACTTTGATTATTATGATTTGCCCCCGTACCACGACATGCCTTGAACTAAGCAACAGCGATACTGATGACGATGAACACGCAGCACATGCCTACATTAAAAATGGACGGTATCTAAGAAAATTAATTGTGCAGTTATTTTAATTATTATTTAATTGATAATACTTGCAAACAATTGCTAAAACAACATATTATCGGCGGTTTTAATAATTGTCCGCATATTGTATATTCACACACTGACACACTGTATATTCTACAAATAGTTAGTCAACAAAAGTTTCCCGTCTTTAACTCAAAGATCTCTTAAGACAAACTCACCGTTCTTCAAACTTAATCCAAACAGGTATTATTTTCTTCAAAATCTCTCCAATCCGTGGAAGTATACTCGTAATAAAATAAGTGGGTTGACGTCTTAATAACAAAGGGAGTTGGGAGTTCACGAGTTGTTACGATAGTTCGGCGCTGAGCACTCTCGACGTGACGGCCCATCACTACCACTAGTGATGCGAAGTTGTCGATATTTTTATTTTTATTTTTCATGTTCGTTTGTAGGTTGAGTATGTTTATTATATTTTTATGAATAGGCTGAAATTCAGAATAGATAAATATCTAAATCCAATGACAATGCAATATTATGGTACGTAAGAGCTGATAATCATAGCGCCGCTATACTTAATACAACTAAGGAGATTGGTTTCATAAGGAGAATCGTTTGGTTTTGTGTGCAGACGTTTTTTTTAAGAAACCTTTCTTATTGTTTGTCTTACAACTACGCTTTAGTGGTGTACTTGTATCAACGATGATTTATTTAATACCATTGTGGTTTTTTGTTTCAGTGTTTATCGATATATTTCATAAAAGTTTTACTTTTTTATTTTTCTATAAAACACGCATATAAAGTATCGTTCGTGTAGTCCTAATGTTTTTGAGCCCTAGCCCTATGTCTCACAAAATTTAATATTTATTAACACGGAGTCAAACGGAGTTAAACAAAGTGAACTTCGATAAAAGACGAACTAATCGAGACATAAACCCTATGTTGATCCATTTGGCGCACTTAGAATGCGCTACGGGCTAAGGTACACTCATTATTAATAAATTTGATCCGAATATCAAGAATACAATAATAAAATATCCTAAGTTTTGTATGTCGGTACGCTTAAAATGTTTCTCATCCATTTTTTAAAATTAAATTTTGTAAAAGAATTCTGACTAAATAAATAGTTGAGCAATAGTTGTCATTCTTTATATTTAGTAAAAAAAATATCAGCGGACAATCTTACTTACATTGACCTTGGTCTTGTACTATGGGTACTAGACAACGGTAAATATACTTATATTAATTCAATTAAGCAATTCATACTTAAATATATATATTTAAAAAAAAACATACGAGTCTCAACAATAAATACTCTCACGGTATATTTGTCCATACCGGGAATCGAACCCAGGACCGCTTGGTCCCTGTCGCGTGTTATTTATGTATCGATTGAATTGGTTTGTAAATTGTTTAAATATGACATGTTCTAGCAGGTTTAAATGTATGGCTTTGACTAAAACTTAACAAAAAATAAAAGGTATCGACACCTTCCCATCACTAACAAACTCTTGTACGTATCACAACACCCTTCTCTAGAGATTGCGGCTTCCCCATTCACCTCCAACGTTACACTCCCTTCAAACCACGCAATGTAACCCGACTAGCGCACTCTTTGAGCGTCTTCAGAGCTGTGACAGTTTGAAGGATGCCTGGAAGTTTTAATGAGTATCGCGTTTCATTACAGCTACCTTCTGTGGGTTGTGATAGTTACTAGGTTGGATCATATTGCAACGACGTAAGAGTTGTTTTTAAACAATCGATAAAGGAAGGAAGTTGGATGATCGGGTATAGTTAGTAGGAAGACAAATAATAAAAGATTAGCGACAAGCTTAGAGAGTGTCGTCACTAAGACAACAGACTGTCGTGACTGTTTAAAAAAGAAGAGGGTCTAAGAGAGAAAACTGTTAATTGGACCGGATTAGATTGTCACACGATACATGTTATCGCGATACACTGAAAACCGGGCAAGAGCATGTCTGACCATGCCCAGTGTAGGGTTCCGAAGCCGAAGCCGAAGTTACTACACAAACACAATCTCGAAAAACAACAAGTATGAACGAATTCTCTATTTATAGAAATAGAAATAGAAATAATTTATTCAACGCATACACACATTTGAAAAAAACAGATGAAGAAAACAAAAAACATTAACATGGCGTTGAAAAGGGCTCCTCTCAGCTTTGTGCCGCAGCAAGCCGCAGCGCTGGTTTTTAGAGGGACCCCGACCTAAAAACTTAAATATCTAAAAACAAAAACAAAACAAATGACGACACAAACATCAGCGACAATCGATAGTGAGTGGTCATCCTTACTTGCAACTTTTTTTTGTTGTTTGGTGCTGTCTTAGATGATTTTAGTAGGTATAAGCATTTTAGTCGCCTGTATCTCAGGATCCAATCAAGTCTACTTAGTCGTGATAGTTTATTAAAATTCGTCATAATTATGTGCTTGCATCTAAGATATTTTTCTGATTTTTAGTATTTGTAGTTTTGGCTGTAGCGGGGACACTTGACTCTAACAAAAATAAGCGCTTTAAAGCTTAATATTTCATAAACGAATCCCTTAATCGAAAAATTGTTTTGACAAACCCGCAATATTTTTCCTACAATCCTTAAGATCTATCCAACGACACCCCACACTATGATGTAGAAGAGAAAAAAAAAACCCTACACGAAAACAAAATCTTTTTCAAGATTTTATTTTACCACTTTGTCGGCGTGACTAATATGTATATTCTTGCCAAATTACAGCTTTCCAGTACTATGACTCTCTGAGCTAGGCTGCGGACCGACAGACGGACGGACGGACGGACATGGCGAAACTATAAGGGTTCCTAGTTTGACTACGGAACCCTAAAAAGGAGTATGTTTAACCGAAGAACATGAATATTTATTGTTTTGCATCATACTATAGGAGCCTAACGATCGAAACGATAGTTGTTATATCCAAAAGGTGCAAAAACACCTGAAACATGCGGCCAAATTGTACTGTCTTGACAGTTAATTTAAATGTGTAAAGCATTGTAAATATCGTTATTTAATTAAATAGTAACTTCAATAAGTAAACGTGAATGTTTTTGTATTTTACTGTTTTTCAAGCAATAGCCTTTCGTGATCAGGTTACAGTCTGTGAGCACTTAGAAGGTGCTTCGGGTTTGTACTTCTCTCTCACTCGCTCTTAATAAGAGCGTATGAGAGCGAGTGAGACACAAGTACAAACACGAAGCATCTTCTAAAACCTATCGCACTGTACTTTTAAATGTTTTTTCTCAAAATTGTCCGGAAATGTTGAAATTCCTATATACATATTGAGACGCGAAGTACATAGTTAACTGACAATTCTCATTTTTTTTTTAAAACAAATTTTGCATACAAATACCATTACCATCTAGCTTGTAACTTTTTTAAAAGTGAAAAGGGCCGTAATAAAATGAGGCCACAAGTCTTATACATCCAAATTTTACTCGAAACATAACTTTTTTATTTGTGCTTATGTTTTTTTTAAAAACAAGAATTGCGTTTCTCCTTGTCATAAACGAAAAGGCGGTAAGGAGTGATGGTTTTTTCACATGAAGTTTCTGTTTGTATGCAATTCAAAAAATGAGTTCAAGCGATGAAGATTTGACTCCAACACAAATTTTTTCTTGCGATTTGAGAAAAGCACTATATTTGCCTCGGCAGGAACAGCAATTGCGGGCTTCGTATTTTTAAACGGACTCGCAAGCTCGTCCGTTTAATCCAATACTCCTTCCGCAATTGCCTACTTCCATGCCTAGGCAATAATATACTATTTGCTCTGCTGTGTGTAGTAAGTTTTTTTTCTTTATACGTATCAGAGAACGCGTTTGTTATGTCATTACCATTAATTGGACCGATCATAATAATATGTTTTCGATGATCCTATCATACCTTATTTTATCTTTATCCACCTGTTATCAACAATATCATGTCGATATATAACCTTATCCAGCCGCGACACGAACAATGGACACAATAGATCTCGGCTCTGACGGGCGCCGAATAGTCTCGAATTTCACACAAATAATGGTGTCTGGTTTCCATAAAAGATGATATGTATACTTGATATATTAGTCTTAGTAGTAGTTGTAGTCTTTGTTGTGTTTATTCATTACTTTTTGAAAGATAAAACAGTAAGAGTATGTCGCCCCATGCTCAGTGTAGCGTTCCGATGCCTAAACTACAAACACAAAAAAACGTCACGTACTTATGAACTAGTTTTCTATTTAAAGTTATTGTGCTGTCTTAGACGATTTTTAGTACCTAAGTATTCAAACTTTAGCCAGTTTTCGTTTTAAGTTCGTTTTATATGCTTTTTCACAACACTGCTCGGAAATATGGCCATAGATGGTCTTGTTTGGAGTCACAAAACGTCACTTATAAGGACAGACCAAGAATGTTTTTGTGGGCGTGTTTGCTGATTGGTCGAGAACATTGTTGTCCAACTTTAAGTACCAATGAAAATCAATCAATAAATTTTTGTGTCATAGCTCCTTAAAATGAAAAATTAATATCGACCAATCGGAACAAACCATTTTGTGAAGTAAAATATTAGGTGTATTTTTGTTAAAAGACACACAGACTAAAAAATATGTCACTGCTTTTTTTTTAAATGTAATTCAAACTTGGCCCCTAATCTCGAACCACTAGAGATGAAATTACATGGGAGATAATTATGGCGAAACAAATACAATTTTATATGGAGTTGACATCTTCATCTCGCATGTCAGTTTATTAATCTCGAGTGCCACGAGAATAGGGGTCCAGATTAAAACCGCCAATTTTACTAAAGTTATCTATGGTATAATTGGCGGTGATGTCACATTAACATGAATTAAAATTCGAGTTTTGAATATGATTTTTTAATTTATTTCCTCTCAGTAGTTGTGAAAAGCACTATGTCTGCCTCGGTAGAAAGTGCAATTTATGGACTCGTACACTAGAGGGCCTCAACTACGTTTCGGCCTTCATATGACTCGTCCAAAAATCGCGTACTTTCTATCCTCTGCAACAATGTACTATTATTTAAGATATTCAGATGTTTATTACTTGTAGTTTTGCCTGTAGGCGGGGGAGGGGTAGTAACTCCAGCATAAAATACACTTTTCGCATTCAATATTTCTAACGGTCCCCCCAAATCTAAATATTGATAATACCATGGACATAATGATTTTCTATTAAACTGACGGTCACTCCTAATGGATTCCATCGCATCGTCGTCAATGAATTTCATTTCGTTGTGAATGAAATTAATTCAGCTTAACTCAAAGCATAGATACGACTCATAAAGGCCTAATTTGCAGGCGACTCGCTCGGTAATCCGAGGATACCTAAGGGCCCTGCCAAGATGCATTACGATAACTAGCGTTTCTATTCGATTCGTTTTTAAACCAATCACATCACTGGTAGATCACGTGAATTTTCGTATCACGTCATCTACCAGTGACGCGATTGGTTTAAAAACGAATCGAATAGAAACGATAGTTAGCGTAATGCATCTTGGCAACTCTAGTCTGTAATGAAAGAGCGATAATTCGCTAGCAAACTGGAAATACGTAGCCAACCCGAGGACTAAGATGGAATACCTCTTCATCATTGGTCTTAAGATTGTAATGTCTGAAGATATCTATGGGTCTCAAATCCCATTTACCATCAGGTTGCCTGTATGTCTGCCTTGTCTATAGGGAAAGGTATCGTTAAAACTTTTTGAACTGAGGTCTTCCACTTACCTTTAAACACAATGGTTTTTGTATCTATACAATCCTATTATCTGCTTTTGTTCTCGAAACTGCCAACAAGTTACTTTACCAAAAAGTTTAGAAGGACATTGCATGAATGTTGAATTTTAAACGTTATTCCTCGTTGAGTAGGTTTAAAATGGCCTAAAAGGAAAATAGCCTATGTATCCTGTAGTGTTTATCTACAGAGTAAGTTCTTGACGAGTGAAGAGCGGTAGTAAAATGCAAAAAAAAATTGCTTGCCACTTTCTATGACTGTATTTTGTAGTCTACTGTCTAAAGAAATAGAGTCGATAATCCATGTTAACCTTCGAAGGCGGTTACAATCTGCTCTTACTGCGAGCTCGTTATCCTAATTTGTGGTTAACTAAACAATGTGGATAAGCTCAGTTGAAAAAGTTTAAACTATAACGTAAGCGAATTAAAAAAGAAGTTTCAAATTAAAGTTTTTCTTTGAATCGCATACCAAGCCACTTCTGTTTTTTTTATTTAGTTCTAAAATGCATACGATGCCATGTTATTATATGTATTTTATAAAGTACGTGCCGAAAATTTTCTTCTCTTATTTTGGAAAATAACTCATAAAATTAAGTAACAGCATTTATTTAAAAGATTTTGTTTCATTATTTTAGTACAGCCAAAGGGTTTAACGACCTTTATAGATAAAAAAATATATTAATCAGATTAGAAAAAGAAACATTTATGTCCATCTTGTTGGGAGCTACGATACCACAGACAAACACACATACACACGCAGAGACACACGTTAATTTAATAACACCCGCCTTTTTACGTCAGGGGTTAAAAACTAAATACGGCAAAAAAAATACCTCAGAGAGCTTTTAAGGTGAGTTAGAGTACACATTACAGAGTAGCATAGCTTATAGTCTCTTCAGGTCCACCATACAACAAAATTTGTCAGTGGAATATGAGCCTATTGTTAATGTCATAGAGTAAGTTTTCTAATTCGATTGTCAGTCATAAGAAGAAAGGAAAACCCATTTTAGTTCCTTTGCAAAGGATATTTATTCTAATGGCTGTATTATGTACAATTTTTTTGTTTGTTGACTTGCGATAGTTTATCGAAAACATTCAACTCACAGGTACATATACTCGTGTGCACCACACAAATATTTGCCATCACCGAAGATGGAACCCCGGTACAGCTAGCTTTGTAGCCAGTGTTAGGTTAGGTTAGGTTACGTTAGGTTAACAACGGCGGAAGTCGCTAGCGTCGAGGTGCCACAGCCGAATGCGTCCGCTCGTGATCGCGTGGTCCTCTCTAAAGGACGCAGATGGTTTGCCGCTGGGGTTTTAGTGGGTATTCCGGCCACTCATGGTTGGTGAGTCCCACATAACCACCACGGGTCCCTCCTGGGCTTGGGTGTTATGCGTAAACGCATTTTCCCAGCGAAAAAAAAAAGGTTAGGTTACTCCAAACAAGGCTAACCACGTCATATACATTTTCGTCTGCAGTCGCGTTCGTAGAACGCAAACGTACACACATCAAAATGCCTTAGGATCAAAAATATCCTTGCATTGTTTTAATATTTATTAATGCATTACAATATTATTAACATAATATTGGGATATTTCGTACAGAAAACTATATAGACGTGACTATATCGTACAAATACCGATGAAAATATCAAAAAGCCACACTCTAGCTTTCCCTACTCTACGCCACCGCGTCATTCTAGCTGTCACAATGTGTCGAACGGGTTCCGACAGCTCGTCGTCGCCATTTTAAGGGGGGAGGGCACCGGCCAATATTGATGGCGCCCCCCACACCTACCCCCCGTTTTAACTAGATACACTTTGTTCGAGCCCGACGTTCCGATTTTGCTGACGTGTGATGTGTTTCTCTTTCCCACCAAACTAACAAGACCTCCTCCCCTCTTGCGAAACTACGAAATTCCCCTCAATCAAGGGGAATACGTGAAGCCTTATGCGGATCAATGAAAACTGGATATGTCACGCTCGTTTGCTATTTTTTGCTTGCCATCGCACAGCTCCTACTAATTGGAGTTAGAGTTGATTTTTGCGGGATTTAACTGTTTTTGAAAGATGGTACTGTTATTTCGTGACTATTGAGAATGAGCTGTCGATGGTGACATATTGTAGGCTTTTCACTGTTCAGCTGAAAATTGAACTCGGGAGCTGCAATGAACTGAACATTTAAACCTACTGGAATTAATGACTGGTGGCTTGATTAATGCTGAACGGAAAGTGCCAATTTATTTTTGGCTTGTTTCCTAAGGATTAGTCCAAATTGAGGGTAAAGCGTAAGTAAACAGGGGCTTTATTATACTGTGTACAATATTGCTTTTGACGTGTTATGGTATTGTTTTTAACTATTATTGTCAAGTTAATAAGAGCTAACGTAAAGTTGGCGTTACGATAACATGTCAAAGGGGATATAGTTGGTTTTACCCCAATAGAATATAAGTCCGGGACTAAGTTTATTTATTTATTTATATATTTATTTA
This sequence comes from Acleris literana, assembly GCA_946894065.1. Lineage (NCBI taxonomy): Eukaryota > Metazoa > Arthropoda > Insecta > Lepidoptera > Tortricidae > Acleris > Acleris literana. Next base: position 21,795,808 of record OX335670.1, read on the forward strand.
CTTATTTATTTATTTATTTTATTTGGGAAATCAACAGCTATACATTAAATCAGATACTTAAGATAATTATGGAAACATTTGAAGCCAATGACAGATGACCACAAGAAATGCAAAAAATACAAGTTGAGTTATAACTAAGTACACAAGTATAGGTACGGTTTTTGAAGCTAGCACAATATTATCCTTATTAACAATAATACTAATGAGAACTAAAAAAGATAAAGTTATTACATTTACTTAAATGAGTGTGTGTGTGAATGTGTGTGTTTGTGTGTGTGTCGAATCCACCCTTAAGAATTTATTATGACAAGGCAGACAAGTGCTCAACATCTTTAGGATCCTGTACATATTCCATCCATCCGTAACAACTATTCGTTAATTCAACATCGTAAGAACTTAACGTTGGGGTCTAGTTTTTTTTTTTGTTTTTTTTTTTTATTGAACCTTGTCAAGATTCGAAAATCGATAACATGTATAGGATTAATGGACGTAAACAGCATTTGTATCTTGCCTAGGTACCTGCGCTTGTTTTGGTTTTGCTGGTGAAATAAGAAAGATTAAATTCCGCTATTTTTCACTTGTATGTATGTAAACTCTTTCACAAGTAACAAATAATAAGAACGTACATAAACTAAACACACGCATTTGCATCACACTGCAACAAAATTTACTTTAAAAAAAAAAGTATGATTCTCAAGTGACAGAGCAGCTGTAAAGTCAGCTATTCCTTAATCACGCCACGAAAATCTAAAGTGCTTTTTTCGAAAGAGAGCCTAGTATATCACAAAAAATTAAATTGATAGCCCTCAACGTCTCAATTTTAAATGATTCCCCTCTTTAATCCATTAAAGCGTGATAATCCGTTTTCATAAACCTGGGATCATCAATCACATACACCTAATTATACAAATCAGTGGGCTGTCAATCTACTTTACAGCGGGAGAAAAATGAATCTCCAGTTTCCTTACAACTTTTTTCTATTTCCGTCGTGAATTTTTAATAGTAGGTTATACATCGAGGGGATAAAGCACTGTTTTATGCCACGGGCGCGATATTGAATCCTGAGCAAATAAGGGACTCCAGATTTAACTCCCGAGTGTAGCGAGGGTGTTACGAGTTAATTCCTGAGCGAAGCGAGGGAATTAAAACGGGGTCCTGAGTACAGCTAGGGATTCAAGCTCGCCCAAGACGAAAACAGCTTTATCCCAAAGGAGAATACTCTACTTTTCTCACCTTTTGTTTTATTTTCTTTGATTTGCGTATATGGCTTGTAGTGGCCAGTTCGATTTTCAAATAAGTTATGTTTGCTGTAGGTTTCTATAGAACAATTTTTCATACGAATTCAAATCTCATTATAACCCGCTCTGGTTAGCCGATGGCTATAATCACTTAGGTGAGGTTAGCATGATATATAATTAGGCAAATTTGAGCATGTGGTGTGAAAAGTATATTACGGCTTAGAATTTATTCTAGGGGTTTCAAAGAACATATAGTACCCTGGTTAATTTGTCGGTGCATATAAATTACACGATCATTTATCTACACACATACTCGTATCATAAGTCCTCTATTATGCATTTAAAACCCGTTGGCAATGACCAGCATTACCTGTGGTAGTAGGATACAGCAATGCGGCTGGTATCAAAAAGGGTATCATTAAAGTAACGAGTTTCAAATTTGGAACATCTTCCAAAACCAACACAATTTAAATAGGCCCAATTCTAGTATCAATTGAAACTTCAACTCGGTATATTTTTTTAGTACAATATCGTACGATATTTGATTTTGAACGACATGAGAATAGGGATTTTATTAGTTTATCTATGATTTGAAAATAAAACATTCATATTCGTAATACTGGCACAGCACAAGTTAGTTTTGCCGCCATTTTCGTCGTCAAGTCGTCGGCTTCTGAACCCATCTTAGAATACTTATAATATGTGTGTGGATGAAGTAATGTATGCTACTGTACATAATTAACCCTTAAAACACTCGTGTGATCCTATTAAGAAACTCGCCTATGGCTCGTTTCATAAAACCACACTCGTGTTTTAAGGTCTCTCATTATGTATCAGTTACATAAACTACTATTAGGTATGTCCTAAAGGTTTGTAGCATAATAGTGCTTGCTATTCTGTGGAGTTAGTCAAGTTGCACTGCGGAAACTTAACTGTAGAATTCTCAATATAAATAGGTACAAGCTGTGTAATGCAAGCACAGCTAGCCAAGTTGTAGCCTAAATAGTTTCATGTATTTAAGTATGTATTTTGATTATACATACCTAAATACATACAATAGGGAATATTCATGTCATTTTTTACAGCTTCAATAATAGCTGATTCATGTAACAAACAGTTGAGAAAAATCATTTTTTGAATAGCCTTAAAAATAACCAAGATATAAGCGTACAAAGATTTGTTCCTATCTCTTTCTAGCAAAACGGAATTTAATAACAGTTAATATGGCCGACCTGTTACATGACGTCACAGTGCATATCGGAACTCTCTGTCTAATCGCTGCATCATCATCCGTAATTCTTGGCCGATTTTAATTTTTATTTCACTTTTGGTGATCATTTTTACGGTATTTTCATATTTGGTTGAGAAATACCTCGTGTGGTTGCCGAGTTAGAATAGTGCCACTCCATGTCTTCCCGTGGATGTCGTAAGAGACGACTAAGGGAATAAAGGCCTGTAGTACTGTTAGGCGATGGGCTTGCAACCTGTCACTAATACGCTGGTAAACATCCTAGCCTAATTGTGCAAATTGTGGTTATAGAATTATCAACAAGTTTTTAGAGATGTTTGTAATTCTGTAGCTCTGCCTACCCCACTCTGGGAACGAAGGCGTGAGATTATGTGTATGTGTATGTGGTTGAGAAATGGTATTTAAAAAATTCATGCATATTCCCTATTGTTGTCACAAGGTACTTCTGTGGCCCACCGGGGCCGACTACCTCCAATCGATTGCCGTTAATTGAAATACGGTGATTTCGATTAACGGCGCTCTTATGGAGGTAGTTGACAGCTTTTTACCCGACTGCTGAAGGAGGTGGGTAATGTGTTTCACAGCCTATATATGTATGTTTGTTCCTTTGTGACACTATAAAAACTAAACCCGTTGTCCGATTTTGATGATTCTTATGTCAATCGATTTGTGTTAATCTGGTAAGTGTCACTGAAGATATGACAGTAATCAAAATTTAATATGGCGGCAACCAGACGCCATATTGTGCAAATTAAAAAAAAAATGTCGACCAAGTATGACAAGTGAAGTATCATTGAATAGGGATTTAAAAATCATCTTTTTTCATTTTGAATGATCATTTAGGATTTATAACGATTTAAAGTTGGTTAGCAACAGTCGGGATTTGAAAGCTTGCTTTTTGTTAAAAAAAAAAATTATCTAGGGCCGACCGTATCGAACAATGTCTCACATTAACGCAGATATCGATTTTTGTATCGGCAAAGCGGCGAATATTTTCCGGAAGCTTGGTGGGAATGGTATAAATGAAACCTTAAAAAAACAAGGTTTCTCTGGAATCAATTTTATCCATACTCTTGTATGGAGCTGGGACCTGAGGGCTTATTGTCTAACGCAGTGTTTTTCAAACTTTTAGGCGTCACGGCCCTTAATGATCATCAAAATTCCCAACCCAATTTGTACGATAAACCTTAGAACACAACTCTTATTTAACAGATTTGGAACGCATCCTTCTATCATTCAATCAGTCATGCGTTTTGGAACGCAACCTATATTTACGAGTATCACAGGTATTCAGAAGGTACTTAATGTTTCGCAACCCACCTACCACTTTTTAAATATTAAAAGGCAGCCAGTCTCTTTTAAGCTGAGCGACTGTTATTTTGAAGATTATTTCGCGACGAAATGGAAAAGTTTCTAAGAAAATCATCGATGCCTTCAACGTGTCAGGATTAACATCTGGAAGTGAGCCTAAAAAGAAGAAAAATAGAAAATATGTCGAAAACTATTTAAAATACGGTTTTTGTGTTACGGACGACAAACCACAATGTGTTATTTGTTGCGAAGTGTTATCTCGTGAAATTTTGAAGCCATCCAAACTACTGCGGCATCTTACTACTAAGCACGAACATTTTTATTCAACAAAAAAACATTCCATCTACTCACAAGACTTTCTCGGAGCCGAGCCTCGCGACCCTCCTGGATAGGTCTTGCGACCCCCCGGTGGGTCGCGACCCACACTTTGAAAAACACTGGTCTAACGCACTTGCAATCGCAATCGGCTTCAAAGTAGAACAATTGTTTTCATTTCGTATGCAAACAAGCCTTCGAACTGTCAATATGAAAACGATTGCGTTTGCAAGTGCGTTAGGCAATAGCGACGCTGGGGGGGTTACTATGACAAACTTAAGCAGTTAAGTACAGGTTAAGAGAAAGCGACAGAGCTATAGCAGTTATATAGCTCTGTCCCTTTCTCACAACTTAAACTGAATTGCTTTAGTATGTCAAGGTAACTCTGGGCTTCTATTCAACACGGTATGCACGGGTGTTTTAACTCTATCACCATTACTGTCAAGTAAATAAGAGCTATCAAAACGCCTTTATTGGACTGAAATGAAGATATGCAGATTTAAAAAAAAATGATACGTTCTCTGCACAACCGTGTCCCCTAGACAAGACGCAATGTTTTCATGTTATTATGGCTACGTTACGTTATTATTAAGTTATTTAGGTATCTGGTTGGGCCAAGCATTTGAACTGTTGAGAAGAAGCTCTAGTTTGCGTTTTTTTTTTGCCATAGTTTTATACACATACTCCACTTTGCGATTTCTTTTTTGCAGGAGTTCTATACACGTACTCCACTTTGCGATTCCTTTTTTGCAGGAGTTCTATACTAAATGAAAAGCATGCGCAATTTAATAGTCAAAGCAAATTGAATCCCCCATGTTAAGAAATAAGGTCACTAATAAATACGCGGTTCTATGAGACATACGCCCTTTTTTCTAAGGTAGGGAGTATACACGTACTCCACTTTGTGATTCCTTTTTTGTAGGAGTTACTATACACTAATACTTACGTTTACACTGGAGCCCTCTTCCTCCGCATTCCATTCGGAGTAAACGGTATTTTTCTCCGTTTTATGGCAGTTTGCTTTTAGGCGCCATTTTATAGTACCGTCTGTGGCCAATTATGTTATGAACGCGTCTTTAAAGATAACTGTAATCTTTTCTTTATTGCCATTGCGTCTAGATTGGCGCTTTATTTTGACGATTTCATAAAATATTTTTATATCAATATAGCAAAATAAATTATCCTTATACTTTTAAGGCCGCATTTCACCAAACTGGAATAAGGTTATAGTATACCTAGATTAAGCCCCGAATTTGTATAGACTAATCTCGGAGTAAGTCTTATTCCAGTTTGGTGAAATGCGTCCTAGATGGGTTAGTATGTTGGTTTGTTCTGTCATTTCTCTTCAATGCCTTGGTGTGATAAAGAGATGGGACAGGGAATTACCACAGTTTACGCGGCAGTAGTCATAATTATTAATCTTAACAAAATGAGTGAGCGAAAATTTCGTGAGTTTCTCTGTCCGAAAGCACCTATTTGAAAAAGAAAACTTAACTTTGAAAGGTACATAAATGATTTCAGATTCGTAAAGTCAAGGCAGTTATATTATAATTATGAGTTTTTCCTAAACATTCTCGGAAAGCACGGCTTTTTTTTTGAAAAACGAAGACGGAAAGAGCCTCCTAAAATACACGTATGAAAACTCATACCTGTCCACTGTGATATTTTATTTAAAAATGCTCTCTATTGCATATAAAATCGAAACGGCCATGAATAAAATCCCATACACCTAACTTGTGGGTGGGCGGCGGCGGGGGCCTGCGCCGGCGGTGGCGGACGGCAGCGGTTCATTGTGCGTGAAACTATTTAAATACTCGTAGTTAAAAAAAAAATATCTCTGAATTTGTATTTTGTTTTCAAAAATAATAATATGTACTTTTAATTATGTATTTTTATCATATGCCTCGGCGGTAACGGGGATTTCCTGACTCGGATTTGGGTTAGGGATGGTTGATAAATAACGTCACGATGATAAAGTCACAGCGCTCTGTCGTCTAAAAGTATCACTGTGACTTCTCACGAGCGATCAACGTTACAAAATCACATAGGTCGTTCCTTCGCTCCTACTGCTCCTACCTAGAGAGAGAGAGACCCTGTCACGTCACGACTTTACAGCGTTTGCTATCAGTGACTCGGGGTTCGTTCGGCGCTATTCGGTCTCAGTCGGAAATAGTCGGAAAAGGCTATGTGGCGACGCCCGCGAGTGCAAATGAGAAGGCGTGAATGTCGTGAATACTTTCTCGTTCACTCACAACCCGGCCCAAAAAGTTTTTATCTGATAGAAATGGCGAATGAAAACACTGACCTTTAGTTTGTATTTATAGTAATATTAGAGAGGTGATTGATTGATTGATTGTTAGTTAGGTAGTTTGTTTGTTTGTTGAGGACAATCTTCAGAACTATTAAACTGATTTAAAAAATATTTGAATGCCAATTATGATGCTGACACACATTAAAAAAAATATGTACTTACATAGTGTATAAATTGTAAATTATGTAAATATCAAATAATTGTAAAAAGTTTAAACCTGTAAAAGTGTTAAGGTTATTACGGATCAACGGTTACCTATAATACCTATGTCTATTTCTACTTTAAAATATCGAAATATTCTATCCGGAACGCATAATTATCATACCGTGATGCGAATACAGGTGCGATTAAAATTACGTTATATCATGATCGCTATGTGAGTAACAGGAGTGACAAAGTCACGGTGATATTTCGCAGTGATTTTTTTGGAACGGGAACGACAGTCACGGCGATTGAAATGTAACGCTTTTCCCCATCTCTAATTTGGGTAGGCCTCGCCAAGGCTCGGCCCGCCAACCACTAGTTCAGGCAATTCTCTAATTTCCAGGCCAAGGCAATAATGTATTATTATTTAACCCGGTGAAGTCGGAAACAGCCGCTATAATGATATTATAACACCAATATTTATTAGAAACTTCTTTTAAATCCAATTTTCTAGGTATTTCTTAGATAAAATGTCTCTAACCGTACTGTGTGTAACTGAATGAAGAAATATGCGCCATACCACAAAGGTCGCTCCGGATGCTTGCTGATGTTATCAGTTCAATTTATTATAAAAACTGCAGCGCAAATAGAATCTTCCTGTCAAAGAGGACTCTAAAAGCTTTGTTAGTTGCGGGAAAACTTATACCTTGAAACAAAATAGAAATAGAACGCAGAGAGCTCCAGCAAAAAATACTTTACAAAGAATTGTCGCTCCGCTTCAAACCTTGTCCGGTGCAGATTTGAACTTTGGTACTTTGTTGCCAGACCTTTTTATCGTTAAGAATAACGATATTCTATTGGTGTATTTTTCAATTTCGTTTAAAAGTTTCGATACTATCATAACGTTACGTTTGGACTTGACAGACGCGCGTGGAGCTAACCCCGTGTGCTTCTGTTTAGTCCACATGAGAAAATTATTTTCCCTCGCGTATGGTATCCATTGACTTATTAACTTATTTTGCACACGTTTTCGAATAGATAAAGCGTTACGCAAAGGTGACGTATATGATTGAAATTTCGGTGTTAAAACCACTAAACCCGAGCATAAGGCTGCCTGTCCACTGGAGTGGAACGAGGCAGCGGAGCGGTGAGCGAGGAAAAGATCCACCAATAGGAATACTTCATTTTCCTACCCTTGCTCAGCGTAGCTCTCCTATTGGCCGTTTTTTTCCTCGCTCACCGCTGCGCTGCCTCGCAATTATCCCTTCTGGCGAGGTAGGTCACTGTCTTGGGATGTCAATTTAGAAGAACGACATGTTCGTTTTAAGTCCATTTCGATAGACGACATATTCTGACTTAGTCATCTTCTGAGGAGGTCTGTTACGAGGGACGTCAATTTCTGAGTTAGTCATCTTCTGAGTAGGTCTGTTACGAGGGACGTCGCTTTCGGAGTTAGTCATCTTCTCAGTAAGTCTATTTCGAGGGACGTCAATTACTGAGTTAGTCATCTTCTGAGTAGGTCTGTTACGAGGGAGGTCGCTTTCGGAGTTAGTCATCTTCTCAGTAGGTCTATTTCGAGGGACGTCATATTCTGGGTTAGTCATCTTCTGAGTTGGTCTGTTTCGAGGGACGTCATTTTCTGACTTAGTCATCTTCTGAGTTGGTCTATTTCGAGGGACGTCATATTCTGGGTTAGTCATCTTCTGAGTTGGTCTATTTCAAGACGGTAAAAACAATATCGTATTTGATCTGTTATCGATATTATTATTAACGTTTTGATAGCTCTTATTTTCTTGACAGTAATGGCGGCTGACGTCATAACAATACCATAACAGGAAAACTACGATATCGTTTTTACCGCCTAGAATACCGGCCCAGGTCTATTTCGAGAGACGTCATTTTCTGACTTAGTCATCCTCTTATGTGTCATATGTCATATCGGTTCCATTTTTAAGATAATATGCCTGGTAACCGCAAAAGAAAATACTCATTTTGTTATAAACAATTCTATGCAATAAGGTCCTAAATTTTAATACAGTTTTTCAATATTTTTTTTATGTTATTTCCCAAAAAGTGGTACTTTTGAACACTCCAATAAAATATAAATGATTAGCTATACGTCAAGATTTTTTTTAATTTTCAACTGTTACTCTGCAATCTTTTTTCTTAACGTATAATTCTCAGTTAATAAGTTTTTTATCTCCGTTTCGTTTTGGCAATGATAGTCAAACTACCGATTTTTTCTTTCATTTGATCCAATACATGGCTATTATTTTTATTTAATTTACAGTAGCTCCTATTTCAATCTACCTTAGGTGTTGAATTAAATGTCCAAATCGAAATGAGCGTTTTACCAAAAAACGCCATGGGAGTTTCAGAACAAGAATGTGTTCTGAAACTATAAGATATTTTTGACAGAAAAACGTTAGCGGTGTTTGCATATTGTCTAGGCCACCTGGCCCTTATTTCACAATCCTGACAATGACAGGTGACAGGTGACATTTCACTGTGCATGGCGCAGCTTATATTAATCCCAGTGATGTAAAAACGTATTAACTCGGCAATGTATATCGAAGTATCACCTGTCACCTGTCATTGTCAGGATGGTGAAATAGGGGGCAGGTCATTCTGTGACTTTACATATTACGAGTAGGTACTACTCTAACATTCTATGATCTAGGAGCTTAACATTTCAAGACTTTGACTTTAAGAGCCGTTACGCACTGTCGACTGGTCGCCGGCGACTCGGTCGACGGCAACTGTGACTTTCTATAGTTTAAATAGGTGTTTACGCCGTTAGTCGCCGGTCGCCAGAGCGACCAGCCTTTCGTTGTGTAAGTGGCAAAGCACAGGCGACTGGCCAGACGCCGCGACTATTACGCACTATGTAGACGGAGTCGCCAGTCGACTAGTCGATAGTGCGTAGCGGCTTTTAAAAGAATATGGCATTTTACTACCGGTATTCTGAGACTTTGACATATTAATACTCTGACTTAGGGCCGAGTTCATCAACAATTAAACGGACGATTAGCTGTTTAACGGTTGTCAAATGTATTGATTAACAGTTGATTAAGACTTAACTTTCCGTTTAATTGTTGGTGAACTCGCCCCTTAAGGTTTTTTGCTCCAAATTAATAACGGCAACAGGTACGCTTGAAATATTTACAGAATATTAAGTTGTATATTAGCTTTAAAAATTAATATTTAAATTAAAATAAAATAAATATTTAAGGGGCTTTATGGCTCTCATACCGCAAACGTGATTTTTTATAAATAATGGTACGGAACCCTTCATGCGCGCGTCCGACTATTACTTAAGCAAGCTGAAGCTGGGTCTACCGATATGACATATGACACATAAGAGGATGACTAAGTAAGAAAATGACGTCCCTCGAAATAGACCAACTCAGAAGATGACTAACCCAGAATATGACGTCCCTCGAAACAGACCAACTCAGAAGATGACTAACCCAGAATATGACGTCCCTCGAAATAGACCTACTGAGAAGATGACTAACTCCGAAAGCGACGTCCCTCGTAACAGACCTACTCAGAAGATGACTAACTCAGAAATTGACGTCCCTCGTAACAGACCTGCTCAGAAGATGACTAACTCCGAAAGCGACGTCCCTCGAAATAGACCTACTGAGAAGATGACTAAGTCAGAAAATGACGACCCTCTTACTGGACCTATTAAGAAGTTGACTAAGTCAGAATATGTCGTCTGTCGAAATGGACTTAAAACGAACATGTCGTTCTTCTAAATTGACATCCCAAGAAAGTGACCTACCTCGCCAGAAGGCAATTATCTACGTGGAAAGTGTATAATTATATCACTGGTTTATAAAAACGAAGAGAACTAACTCGCTTAGCTTAAGAAGACGCCGACCGACCAGTGGCGCCCTAAGTACTATTATTGTGTTCTCTAATAAACAAAAATATTGTCTTGAAATCGAAGGATTTCGTTTTCTTGTACAAATGAATACACAATTTAAAGGATACCTACTTATATGACACAATTTAATAACAATTGAACATTGAGTGAGTGGTCAACTTTTTTTCTTTAAGTTGACTACACGAAGGTTATGAAACTTTGTCATATGTTGTGTATTCATTTGTACAACAAAAACCTCCCTTAGTTTTAGGAAAATAAGTACTTTAATTTATTAGAAAACACAATAATAGTAATAAGGGCGTAACAGGACCCTCAGTGAAGTCTTAAGAGATTACTAATCACATTTCTGGACATCAGAGCCAATAGGTCGGATGTCCAATTTTTACCAAAATCACTTTTTTTAGAATCATACTCAATTTTTTGTCCTCTATCAGGCTTTCTAATTGTTATATCGCTATCTCTTTTATTAACAAAGTTAGGGTTACTAAAAAAGGTCGCTTGTCCAAAATACCTTAGAAGAAAAATAATAATATTTTTTTGCCTCTAGTAATCATATTAGTATGGCTTTAAAAGTGGGTCTGATGTTCCACATAAGACATATTGGTTTTAATTTTTTCTTACAACGTAGCGTCCGATGTTTATATCCACAAGAGCATAAGAAAGAACTTGTATGAGAGAAAATACTTGCAGTTATATGCTACTTCTATATTAATTACTTGTTTTCTTAATTTTAATACAGTTAGTCAGTGTCAAACGTTTTAAAGTTACTTTTGCTTGTCTTGTAAAGTATCAAGAATGCACATCCGACCTATTGGCTCTGATGTCCAGATTTAAAGACGGGTTTTAAGGATTAGGTACCTATTCGTTAGTCAGCCGACTGTTCCGATGCCTTAATAATTACTTTTCTTATTTTCCGTTTCTAATTCTGAGGCAATTAGCCTGGCTGGATATCCGGGACTAATTAGTAGGCGTTCGGAAAGTTTTTTAATTGGGCTCTGGTCGGGGCCTGCGGCTTAACATGGAGTCACACTGGGTAAAAGGTTTTAATGATTTCTTTTAACCAAGTTAGATTTGGGCTTGTACCAAATACTGAGAAATTGAACCCTTATAAGATGACTTTGTTGTCCGTCTGTCTGTTTGTCTGTCCATCTGTCTGTCCGTCTGTTTGTCAGGACCCTTTTTCTCTAAAACGGTTGAAATTTGAAATATATTTGTAGTATATATAGTGGTTAAAATAAAGTTTCATCATTAGAAAGGACAATGCCAGGTCTCCATAGAAACTAAGGCCTAAGAATTTTTTTTGACGAATAATTATAGAATTGGGTTTATTTAATGTAGAAAAATATTTAAAATAATGCTGTGGCGTTAGTTTTTCTGAAGAACTTGTCTTATTTTAGTTTACATTACGAGTACATACATTACTCGCAAGTTGTCCTATTTATAAATTATCTTAATAGATGGCTCTATTTTTCGTATAAGTTCCCTGAATGTGTAAGTAATAAAATACTGAATTTAAATCTCATACAAAACAGGTCATATCAACATCCTTCGTATCAGCGAGCCTTTTTTTCTAAAGTGTTATAAGCCAAGATTTGGCATTGTCCTTTGAGATTTGATATTTTTTTAAATATCTAGGTAATTAACATGAAATGCGAAAACACCCTGTCCCATCCCCTCCTCGTTTTTTCAGAAACTACTGAAGATAAAAATCCCAAATATTAGATACACTAGATATTTCATAAGTCATGTTCATCAGTTAAGGAATCGCTCTAACACTTATGTTTTATTGGAGAAAAGATAAACTGTGTAACAGGGTAAATTTGGTACAAAGGCACAAAACAGATAGGTACAGAAGTAAATCACATGTATGTACTTCACTTTTCATACCTACGCTCGGCGGTCGCTCTAGGGTTGTCAACTATGGCTTATGCACAAAACACTATCGTGGTAGTGACACTCGTATCTAGTTGTAACAAAACAATAAACCTATCTACTATTACAATACAAAATGTTTACAGAGCAGAACGTACAAAATTTTAAGTTTGTCAATGTTCACTATGGAAATTCCCTAATAACTTCTAAAGGATTACCCTAGTTACACAATTTCCATTGCCCCATCCGTTTTAGACCTAATTTTGTTCCATAATTGCACAAAAAAGTTCACAGACGCGTGTCTCAAGCGGATGTCACTCGCGCTCGCACTGGTCCCAACCGGTCCGAGATATCGTGTCCGTGAGCAGTGTCTATGTGTGCGTTGCTCGAGCGCAGTTTGTATGTAGATTGACTTCTGTCCCTATCTATTTTGGTACAAAGGTCAGTGAAGATACGGCTCTGTTCACTGTATAGAGAAAAGTATCAGTACCGTATGAACGGGCTTCTAAATGAGCAGGGGGGTTTTTAATACATAGCTATGCAGTTCATTATACGGGGAGCGTAAAGGACAACGCTATACCGGTTATATAACTCTGTCCTTTTCTCTCAGCGTAAACAGAACTGCATAGCTAAATATGTCATAATAACCCCCCATGAATTTTTTGGGTTTCTAATATTTCAAGTAAATACGATGTAAGTGCGGAACCCTCGGTGCTCAAGTGCGAATCGACTTTGAGCAGGTGCTGATCGTGCTTGCTACATACATACATACACACATACATACCTTCACGCCTTCATTCCCAGAGTGGGGTAGGCAGAGCTACAGAATTACCAACAACTCTAAAAAATTGTTGATAATCCTGTAACCACATTTTGCACAATTAGGCTAAGATGTTTACCAGTGTATTAGTGACAGGTTGCAAGCCCATCGCCTAACAGTACTACAAGCCTTTATTCCCTTAGTCGCCTCTTACGACATCCACGGGAAGACATGGAGTGGCACTATTCTAACCCGGCAGCCACACGTTGTCCTACCCTACCGTAACCGTAAAATCTGCATTGTGTTTCGGTGTGGAGATAAGACAACCATGACTAGTATAGAGGTATTCCGTCATAGCTTTCAGGTTCGGTAGCATATTTGCAGTCTTGTGATTGCAAATTTTATAGGTTACCATAAAATGACTATACTCGAAACTGTAATTTAAGACCAAAAAAACTACGATAGATACGTCACTGTCACAAGTGTCAATGTCGCTTATGTCAGTGTCAATGGAACATTTCAGAGTTAGCCAACCTTTTTGCATTGATAATCAAATTGTTGTTAATATTTGTAGATAATTCTAACATTTTCAATATCAAAAGTTATATTTAACAATAGGGAATATGCATTCAATGTTTTTTGTACCCGATACGAGTATTCAAAACATTAAAATATCCCAAAACAAATATTTTCTCATATAGTGTGTTAAGTAATTAAAGGGCGGGTGTGTGTGTTCAATGGCGTTTATTTTATCAGCTCAAACAAAATGACAAGCTAAATTCGGATGCCTTACACTTATGCTTGATATAAACTTGACAGTTACCCATGGACCCCATGGTGCATGGCTGGTAAAATGCCCTATGATTGTCATTATAAAGTGAGCTACACACTTTTGGCCTGTTATTTTGTCGAATAGCTAAACGTATGTAATATTTAAATTGCATCTAACGTTGTTTACAACTATTGTTTATTTATCGTACCAAACGTTATTAATACCTGAAGTATTACAAGTGCAATAACAGTTTTGCTACCAAAAATCTTCTATGGTTAAATATTTAATAGGCCATCTTGTATTTGTGTAAGTAACTTGAATTAACTTGTTTATTTAAATGGAAGGTTTAAAACTACCTACAAATAAATATTCTTAGTGCGGTCTTATAAAAAGTGGAAATATACTAAGGCAAATATTTGTTTAATTAGTGGCAACCCACGTTGGTCTTTAATTACAGTTTCGAGTATAGGTTGCTATGAAATGGCTGGTTACCATGAAATGGCTAGGTTACCATGACATATCTAAGCAATTTACTTTAGGACGAGTGTAAGGAACAGAGCTATAGCAGTTATACGGCTGTCTCTTTCTCTCACCGTAACAGCATAACTATGTCATGGTAACCAGGTCTTACTTACCGTCAGGTAGCTTGTGTGCTTTTGCCTTCTACATGATACAAAGAATATTTATGCCAAGTTTTGTTTTTTTTTTGTTTGCATAATTTCTCAGCAGCTCATCAAAACTTCGCACCTTTAGAATTATAGTGACGTAATTCAACATTTTAGGTGTCGACTTTGTGACATACAGTGCGTTACCGGCATGCGGGCATTTATTAAAACTGCTGATAATATGTTGCTTAAGCATTTGTTTGCAAGTATTATCAATTAAAAAATAATTAAAATAACTTCACAATTAATTTTCTTAGATACTGTCCATTTTTAATGTAGTGCATGTGCTGCGTGTTCATCGTTATCAGTATCGCTGTTGCTTAGTTCAAGGCATGTCGTGGTACGGGGGTAATCATAATTATCAATGTATCCGTCGACTGTCATTTACACTTGTCAAATTGCTGTGATGGCAATTAAAATTTTGTTAGAAAGTGAACAAAGCCTGAAAATTTGTTTATTAATTAAATTAATGTCATGGTTACGTTACAGATATAAGCCAGGGTCCTGGTAACACACTGTATATTTATTACTATAGAGACCTAACTCGAAATCCAACATTTGTGAATTAGGTCACTATAATTCTAAAGATGCGATTTATTTAGAGATTCGGAAACCGTCAGGGAAGGAAGATTACCGAATGCAAAATGTTCGGCTTTTTCTTTTGATCTATATTATTTACTGATTATATTGTCATTCACTTGACATTGGCGAAATCACTACGAAACCGCCATTAATAAGAGATATATATACCGAGTTCTAACTCGATAGCTCTACGTATTATTATAATGGTTATTTTGCCAGTGTTGCCACCTTTCGAGTCAATATTCAGTCCAGGAGGGGGCCGATTTTTGAATTTCGAGCGCTCGAAAGCTTCACTCGGAAGTGAGCAAAATCTTAGAAACCGTTTTTTGAAATTCGAGCGGTAGAATTGAAAACGAATGGTGTGGACCACTCGTCTTTAAATTTTCTATCGCTCGTAATTTCAAAAATACGGTTTCACAGATTTTGCGAGTGAAACTTTCGAGCGCTCGAAAGTCAAAAATCAGCCCCCACCGTCGCTATTGCCTAACGTACTCGCAATCGTAATCGGCTTCAAAGTGGAACAATTGTTTTCATTTTGTATGCAGACTCGCCTTAGACTTTCAAAATGAAAACGATTACGATTGCGAGTGTGTTAGGCAGTAGCCCCCCCCCCCTGTTCTTAGTCCCAAATATTACCCAATTGTAATAACGGGAACTGGTTTGAAATTGACTTTTCGTTTTAACTGCGGTTGTTTAGGCTATGTTACATTTTACTAGTCAGCAAAAGCTTAAATTAAGATCACAAAAACAAATTAAAAACCTTCTAACGTTTCTCCCAGTGTGTCCGAGCAGCTGAAATCCACTTTTGTCGAACCCTCGTTAATCTCGACTTATTAAAATTAATCTGCTCCCAAATGGCCGACGCTTTCAGTCGAAATAGCTATGGGTACATTTTAAACTTTTCGCCATAACTGGCTTAGGAGCTTAAGAAGCTTTATACAGAATAATTATAACGTGCCAATTATAAAATCCCAGATTTCTGAAGGTACCATCAAATACTTAAAACGCTGATTCACCATAGAACCTTGTCATAATAACAGCGTCAAGTGACAAGATAGAAATTACATAGGAATCAATCGTTGGTTTTATGGGACAAGTGTTCTATAGTGGGACCGTACATAGAACCAGTCTGGCAGCCGATATTAGCTTCTAAGGGCCTAGCCAAGATTCAAACCCTTCTAACGTTTTTCTTTTCCGTCACTCAAAATGTATAGGATGATAGTTGACCATGTGGTTTATCGTTTCGCATGAGAATGTCATCCCATACATTTTGAGTGACACAAAAGAAACACGTTAGTAGTATGAACACGGTTAAACAATGTTGCTTTTGATTTGTTATCGTATCGTCGACGTTATGATAGCTCTTATTTAGTTGACAGTAATGGAGGGCGCGTCAAAAACAACACCAGCCCCCTATGTCACCACCTTGACAATGACACGTGACAGGTGACAATTCGGTATACATTGCAAAGTTAACACGCTGATACATCACTGGGTCTCATATTACCTGCGCCATGTACATTGAAATGACACCTGTCACCTGTCATTGTCAGGATGGTGAAATAGGCGGCTGAACAGGTCAAAGGCAACATCGTCTTACCCAGAACACTGCTGGCCAACGCACTCGCAATCGCAATCGACTTCAAAGCGGTACAATTGTTTTCATTTTCAAAGCACACTCGCCTTCAAACTGTCAAAATGAAAACGATTGCGATTGCGAGTGGGTTAGGCAATAAGCCTGTAGGTCTTGTTTATCGTATTAGAGTTCTCTAACTGTGCGTTGTGACGCCCGGGCGTCGCGGTGCTTAGTGATGCAGTACCGGGCCCGGTTCCGAGACTTCCATTTCCCGGTTCTAAGCAGGGACGGTACCGGGATTCCCGGTTCTCCCGGTTCTTTACTTTTTACCTCAAATCACCGCAATCATGGACATTTGAGATATAAAACGATTGAAAAACATTAGGAAACTTTAGTAAAATACTTACTAGAAAGATATAAAGTTATTTGTTCTTCCTTTTATACAAATCTAGAGATCAATTATTGCAAATATGCTGCAAATTATGATGGATGTTGATGCGATATTGCTGCTTGTGTCGGCGTCGTCGCTCAGGTGTGAATTGAATATATGTGATACGCGCCACGATATTTTTTTGGTATTCATGGAAAGAACCGGGAAAACCGGGATGTAATCTTTAGTACCGGTTCTTTAGGCACTGTGAAATTCCGGGGATTTCCCGCGAATTACAGAACCGGGATTTCCCGGGAGGATGCCCTAGTGCTGTCCCAGGGGCGTCACGAACGCTGTCAAAGAGAGTGTTTTTAAACATTCTTCGGAGTTTTCATTGTAGTCTTAGTAGTCGTCTTACGGTGTGAGAATAAGACAACTGCTTTCAACTTGAAATTTGGCATAGTTGCACAACTTGCTTGCCCGCACCAGTTTTAAGTAAATAATTGAAAAAGGGTCTAGAACGGGGGGTTGAAAAATGAAAGTGGTTTGATTATAGCAAATGGGATGTCTTATGAAAGGGCTTAATCTGCACATTTCAAAACTATTTCTTTTTTAATTTTCTGTGATGTATTTTTTGATTTATAGCCTAAAATGTACAAAAATGACTGTTCGCTACTTTTGCGGTTACATAGCTATTATCTTAAATACGGAACCCTCGGTACGCAAGTCCACTTGACCGGTTTTTTTGTTGTAATTGTAGCAAGATGAAGGTAGCGTAAAAGTCGTGTTTACCATTAGGTTAAAAAACGAGACAACAGCCCTAATGTTAACCGTTTTGGACTAGAATCAATTCAACTAATAAATATACAATTTGACTCTGTACCAACTCAGTCGGTTCTTCTAAGTTAATTTCTCACCCTTTCGTAATTGAGTTTGGGCTGTTTGAATTTAGGGATAAGTTCACACTAAGGGTGTTGTAAGAATTGGGTTTGAGTTGCCACCTGCCCCTTTTGTTTCTATTCTTAGTTTGTTAAGAACTTAAATGCTAATAATCCTGTTTGCTTCCCAGTCCCCAGTCTAATGTTATATGTAAAAACCGGGCAAGAGCATGTCAAACCAAGCTCTTAAAATAAGTACATAATCATTTTATAAGAGCTATCCAGTGATTACTCACTCTCGATGTCATACTGTATAAAATACCGTTGTTTTACCAATTGCAGGTAGCCGAAAAAAAATTATGTGATATTTTTATTCATAATATTTTTCAACTCTTTGAGTTGAACTGCGGACAGACGGACAGACGGACATGGCGAAACTATAAGGGTTTCTTGTTGACTACGGAACCCTAAAAATGATGACAAATAACAATTATCCTTCGAAGAATCCTATTAGACCCTTTGCTCAACTTTTTACTGTTATAAAATAGTTATGCAATGCTGCGTCATTCTCTACAATTTATTTTTAAACACGACTGTCGCTGTACCTCTAGTCTTCCTTAGAAGAGACTTTTAGATGGTCTTATAAAATAAACAGGTTCCAAATTAGCCTTGAAGATGACAGACAGAATTGGAGGTCGACCAACCGCAGTCAGCGCAGAAAATGATTGGATGACTGAAATGGCAGCAGCGCCTCAAGATCAACAAACCGCATTCAAAGACAAAAATAACGGGGCAGTTAGTTCGTTAGTGTTTTTTCCACCACATAGGATCAGTCTATTTGAGATGTGGCCTATTAACGATGAGGTCGTTTAAAGAACCAGTCGTTTTGCTACAAAGTCATTCGGAGATATAGGTTTTCTGCAGAGATGTCCTTCTGAGATCTGGACCTTATGATGATTCGGTCGTTTTCACAATGTAGTCGTTATGATACCAATCCTTTGATAAGTATAAACATTTATGTCAATTGATACTAGATAGGCTTTGCGAAATGGAAAAAGAGACCCATGTGTATATCCCGACAAATGTACTAGATGTCAAGACTACGATTAGTCTAGGGTTAGACCTATGGTTTCTAAAATTGTACGGCGACCAACATAGGCACTCTCATCATAATGATTCGAAAAACATGAAAGCATTATCGATATGGATGTATTCAAATGGCTGCTGGTTGCCAATACTATTGCGAAACTCAATCGAACAAATGGAAGGTACCAGTTTGGTAACAAGCAACAAAAAATTTGAAATGTATAGCTTAAAGGGTTAAACCAATAAAAATAGGATTTCAATTCGTTTTTTTAATACGTGAATTAGGTGTGTATCCATAAAGGCCATTGACATAGCAGAAGTATAGCGTAGGGTGACGGCAGGTGACAGGCACCAGTAATGGACTCTTCACTCTTAATTCAAATTTCATACGGTCTCAAATTGATTGTTGCAAAACAAATGAATAACCCTTATCTTCTATAAAATAAGAATCAAGTGTTCATTATTGGTGCCTTGTCCATTACTGGTTCCACCACGCTAGCTGGTAATGTATCTATAAAAATACAAAGCAGGATGAACTTTACCTTATATTGTAGCTGGCGGTGTGTATTTATAGTAGGTACGTATGCCAAAATGTCGCGTTAGAGGCCATTTTCCTTTTTCATTTGTCCATTATCTTACACGCTACTGTCAAAATGGTTTTTCCCAGCAACACAATAGTAGATTGTACAACAAGTGCATAAAACGCACCATTTTACGCGAGACGTTTATCCATCCAAGCGAGCTTGCGAGCGAGGATGAATACAACGTCGAGTGTTAAATGGGTTTTATGGACGAGTGGTACACTCTAATTTTCACTTCGATTGCGAGGAAATGGAACAGCAACATGTAAATTATTGTAACACAAATATTGACAATGACAAAATAAGTATGGTTCCCGCCTATTAACTTTCTTTTACTTTTTTTTCTTTAGGTACGTGACATCTGACTTAGGTCGTTACATACCGCTCAGTTATAAAAACATTTTGTTTTTTATATCTATGATAACTTATTGTCATGCTTTAAATATATTGATAATTCAAATATAATAATAATAATAAGAATAAATGCGACAAAATAAAAATTATAAGTTTATTTCATGATTTTTTATTGCGTACTTTGGCTGTTGGTATCCTTGCCTTGGTCTTAGAATACTAACGAAACGAAATAAAATAAAGAGGTTATTCCATGAAGTTAAAGTTGTTCGTGTGGCTGTTGGACCGATTGCCTTGGCCTTCGGCGAAGATTTTACTTAATGCACTAGAGCATAAAAAGCGACTTTATGTCGCCTACGCACGACATAAAGAGGGACTTTTCGAGCATGAGAAGTGAAAAATAACATTAGTCCCCTGCCTCACCGGGTTGCCATGGGGACGTCGCTGGCCACGTTTCCTATTGTAAACTAATGTATCCTATATAAATTAACGGCCTAGCTAAACCGTCGCCAAGTGAGTGAGGCCGTCTACTTTTCAATATGCATTGTTTGGCTACGGTGGTCGCCTTGGCGTCCCGGTGAGGCAAGGGACTTACTTTGACATAGTGAAATTCGGTTAAAATAATGCGCTTCAAAATAAGTGCTGAGTCCTTAATTTACTGTCTAGTTTTTTCTAAAGAGTTACGTGCGTATGCGTGCACGCACAATGTCAATTGGGGTTAATCGAAATAAAGTATTTTACTTGCTTCCTTTAGTGCAATTATGATGCACGACAAGATAATCATTGATCCAAATAAAACAACACAATCGATTGTTACTATTACTTGTTTAAAAATAAAACGAATGCATTATTACATATAAGTTGTAAAATAATTTTCTTACGTACAATCTATCATTTTTTCACATAATTTAGCCAGTGGACCATTCATCTTTCCTTTATTTGTTACGACACAGCCATCGCGGATGAGGTTTCGTTATCAAAAATATGGATATAAGCCGATATTTGTGGTTTAACCAACAATTTTTGCTAAGTTAGAAAAATCAGGCCAACCATCTTCAGTATCGTTGTTAATTATTTTCTTTTCAGATCTAATTTCATTAGGATTTCTAATAGGTGTTTTTATTTCTTCTTGAACCACTGGGACTGGTTTCTTTTGATTTTGATCAGGAATATTAGTCTCATTTTGTTTATTATTGTCTGACTTGCCTGACTGATATTTAATAATTATGTCTAAAATTTCATGTTGCATTTTTATTCTCGTTTCTTTTGTAAGATTCCTCATAGCAATGCCGACATATTGTCCAAAAACGAAATTTTCGCTCACTTGGTTGCTTATAAATTCTCTTCCTAGCTGTGTTAGAACGTCTTTTATGAAGCTAACGGCCTTGTAGTCAAAGTTGTTGCTTTCTTTTTCCTTTTCGTTTGTTTTTGTAGCGTTTTCTCGCTTCGGTGGGTGTTTCCACCCGAGTTTCTCGTATTTAGGACGGATCGATGGTGGTCCAATGGCTACGGAGACCACTTCATCATTATCCATGTCATCATCGGCAAGAGGTATGAGGTGGCCGGAAGGCTGAAATATAATATCATCATATTCGCACCTTTAGAACAATAGTGACCTAATTCAAAATTTGTGCTTTCAAACTTCGAGTCATAAATTTATTATCATAGAGACCTAACTCGAAATTTAAAATTTCTCAATTAGGTCACTATTTTTCTGAAGGTGCGATATATGCCATGAAGCTGAATAACAAGAACTGCGTTTTAAAGTGCAGCAGTAAACTCAAACCAGCAAACTAGCACAAAAGAATGACACACACACAACACGCTGCAGTGTCGTGTGAAACTAAGACAGGTCATTGAGTTACAATAACAAGGGAAATGTAAATGTACAGTCAACAGCATAAATAAGTGATCATTTATTTACCTTGTCGCTTTCAATCGTTTCACAATTTTGTATGACATTTCAAACACGACGTTAAAGTGACAAGGTACATAAATGATCACTTATTTATGCTGTTGACTGTACATGTAATTTGTAACAGTGTTTTTTATGGAAAGTTACCAACGGATTATCAAAATCTGCCTCTGTTTTGTATGGAGTTACAAAACAAAAGCGCTCTTTTAACGGCCACACCTGCACGTATATGCAAAAGATATTCAATTACGTTGATAATATCATTAGACCTACCTTTTTCCTTTGATCCCGCGGTTTTGGGGTCGGTGATAACCTCTTCTTGGTATCTGGTGGGGTTGGCAGCATATGACGTTTGTTGTGGTAGTGGGCTCCTCTCCTGGGCTCCCTCCCTCCCTCCCTCCCTGATACTCTTTCTTCTTTCGAGTTTATCCAAGCTCCCTGGTAAAGGTATTGTGTTTAAATCAGTCTTTTAATGTACTGTAAAAAATACTTGAAAAATGTAGGTAATTTTAGAGTGGTGGTCTTAGACTGTAAAATCTCATTTGGTATTGTCATGTATTTCTACTGGTTTACTAATGTTTCGACGAAAATTAATTAGCAAATTCTTAACTCCCCAAACTACGTACTCATATTTTTATTTCCCAGCTCAACGTTGCGCACTGATATAATTTCCCAACTAATGATTTGATGTCAATTATGTTTTCGTCAGATGTATTTAGGGTCATAAAAAAATAAAAAATATTTGCCTTAGCAAATCATTTGCTACACAATTACTCGTATTTACCACATACAATTTGACGTATTAAAATATTGCAATATAAAAATGTAGGTAGCGAAATAAATAAATAAAAAAGTAAAATTATGCCAAGGATTGGTTTGCCAAATAAAACTTCGGCGAAAAGTTGGTTGCCAAATGAAATTTGACGAAACATAATTCGGCAAAAAGGCAGTACACCATTTCTTCTTGCTAATAAACACACTTCCATACAAGGCTACGTGATTTAGCAGTTTAGCCCATGGCAATCGTATATTAAAAGGGCCTGCCTTGCACTGAATGAGATAAATAGTTCTGGTTTACTTCCAGCATTGTCTATGGATACGATGTAGTTACGAAAATGCCAAGCTTTTCCAATTAAAAGCCCTCCTTATCATTGTGAAACACTTGAAAAACCTTGAAATTTTTCGATATTTTTCAATTTTTTTGCAAAATATTGCAATTCCATGAGCTAGTTCATGGACCTTGTGTTGCTTTCAATAAATGATTATTTCCAAAACATGGTCTATAAACTAAAAAAAAAACTTATAATTGAAAACTTTATTTGCTACAAACGTACCGACTTAACTGAATCTTCTTCTTTACATAGTAAGAAACAGTCCCGCTGTCTGTTTGCTCAGATCTTTTAAACTACTCAACCGATTTTAATGCAGTTTTCAGCAATAGATAGAGTGATTCAAGAGAAACTTTTTTAATTTATATATTTATAATACATTCTGGTTTATGTATGGGTGTTACCGAAAAGTCACATAAACCGAAGCGACGCGTGGGCGGGTCGCTAGTACATTATAATTATAATGTATAAACGAGGCAATCTGCATTTAAAAATAAACTAAATCCAAAAAGTTTTGAAGTCGGTACAATTTGAACGAACATTTGCGCACTTGCTCAGTGATTTTTAGCCACATAATTCTCGAACCATAAAAATTTAAATTACCATACCAAGGCAAGTCTTTTTTAAAGTGTGTCTGGTTAAGGGGTTACCATGCGCATAACGGACGTTTTTGATGAAGTTTATAACTCAGTTAAAACTGAATGTAAATTTATGAACAAATATATTATAATTTTCCATATATTCATCTTAGATTCTGTCGAACAGAATTTCAAAAATAACCCATGTTTATTTTTTTATAAATTTTTAAAAACATGACTATAAAAACTCAAAATTGGATATAACTTTTTCATCTTGGCGTCAATATCGTCATATATGGAGACTACTTCTAAATATTCTTCATAAATATATGTAATAAATCATCGAAGGTTTTTTTTCTAAAGTAAAAAATATGGAAATAAAGGCCAAAAAACTACTTTTTTCGAGTAAAAATATCAAACTTTGATAGCATGAATCTCGATATCAGTGACTTGTAAAAGAAAAACTGAGATGGCAGCTAGTTTAGAAGAGCAGTGTTAATGCAAATAGGTTTTAACAACAACTGAAAGTTTAGAGCTTCAGATCGAAGTTCATCTGCTCATAGTAGCCCCTAAAAAAAAAGATAAAACAACGCCAAATTAAATAAAGGAGTAAAACTTACGAATACAACTGGCATCAGCATCAACAACAGTAAGACGCAGCTCGCTTCCATCGCGGAGGGTTTCAGACTGTCTACTGTTTCTCGGATTTCCTGTATTTGTGTGGGATCTTGTTTACATTCTTTGTTGACAGTTCGCGAAAGACAATCGTAGTAAATATTGCGACTGTTGGTGGGAATTAAGGAGAAAAATAATGATGATTGGAAATGACTATAGATGAAGTGGTGGAAATAAAAGTGCACCAATGCAATGACGTCAACTGTACAGTGGCGTCCTCATTAGTAGTATTGTGTTTTTTAATAAACTAAAGTATTTTTTTAAACGGACGGAGAATTAGTGGTATATTAAAATCAAAATTTAAATATTTATTCAGTAAATTGGCCACATACGGGCTCTTTTACACGTCGGTAATATACAGTGAATCTACTAGCGCTTCGGACAAGTCCATCATTGCGGAGAAGGTATAATATATGTACATAAATTATAAATGTGCAAGTTTTAGAAGATTTCCAATGTTATTGAGAAGATTATTGATTAGTAATTACATTTGAGAGTATTAAGAATATTTCCTTTTCTTACAAAATTTAAGAATATTCTTAGAAATTGCCGAGAATTTGTTTTGGCATATTATTATGTTTAAGTAATGAACAACTCACAAAAAATACGTTTCATTACCAAAAAATTGTAAATGATCACCAAAAAATACATAAGCCATTTTAATTTAAAATGATATCTAAAAATCAACCATCCTGTTACCCCAGTAAAGAAAATAAACACAAAGTTAGTAATGGAACACCGAAATTTTAACCGCATTTAGTTTTATGACAATAAATTACCTAAAAAAAACTTTACTGCAATGTGTTTGCCGGCTTAGAATAGTGCCACTCCATGTCTTCCCGTGGACCTCGTAAGAGGCGAGTAAGGGAATCAAGGGTAGTAGTATTGTTAGGCGTTATATATATCAGGGGACAATGTCACACCAATTGACCTAGTCCCAATCTAAGCTCTACCTAGGCTTGTACTATGGGTACTAGACAACGATATAAATACTTATATATTATTATATAGAAAACATCCATCTGCCCTTACCAACTCTAGCCCAGCACGTCGTCAAGGACTTGCAACCTGTCACTAATATACACTGGTAAACATCTTAGCCTGTTTGTGCAAAATGTAATTACAGAATTAACAACACGTTTTTAGAGTTGTTGGTGATATAGCTCTGCCTACCACTACCACTCTGGGAATGAAGGCGTGAGTGTATGTATGTATGTAACCTAAAAAAAGGTATAATCGCACTCATATTATAACAGCTTAAATTTGTGTATGTTTGATAAAACTTCACGCTGAAACAGCTTAACAGATTTCAACGAAATTTAAAATGAAGATAGCTACGTAGTCTACTTGGTAAAAAACACAAAACCACAACAAACGAATGACCAAAAAAACCGGCCAAGTGTGAGTTGAACTCGCGTGGAGAGGGTTCCGGACGTATTTTTTTTTCATAGTATTTTTATGGGTATTCCTGTAATCTACAGGCAATTAACAATATTTTGTATTTTTTTCAAAATTTTAGGCTCAATAGTTTTGGAGAACGGTCAGTTTTCGTGTTCTTTCATGAATAAAATCAAAACTATTTATTTTAAAATAATAAAAAAAACATATTAGAGAACCTCATAACGAGTCCTTTCATTTGATATATATGACACAGTAAGATTTGCAAAAGTTTTTTTTTTAATTTCCTAATTTGCCCCCGGAAATTACCCTTATTAAAAATAATATTATTTACTTTGCACATCTGTGTTTGAGTCATCAATTTACATATGTGTACCAAATTTCAACACAAATGGTCCAGTAGTTTCGGAGCAAATTGGCTGTGACAGACAGACGGACAGACAGACGCACGAGTGATCCTATAAGGGTTCCTTTTTTTTCATTTTTTGTACGGATAACTAAAAATCTAACTCAAAAAACCCAATTCAATTCTAACTCAAAACTGCCGGTGTGACCGAGGACGTTGGAAATGTAAAACCATGAAACGTTAATGGAATTTACACTGTGCACGTAAAACTTTTAAGTGGCGTCATTTGTATTCCCCGAAAATTCAGGAGAAATGGATATACGCCGCTGTAGTGCCATCAATTCAAACCGTCGTGTTCCTTGATGCTGCGGGTGAAATTGCTCTGCCAGACTACATTGCTGTTTGGATTGATGTTACTCTAAACTGCTTTAGAGAATTTCCTTAATAAAGCGGTAAACTACTTTGAAATTTTGTATTAATTGAAAATAGGGAACACGCATTTTTTTACAGCTTTAATAAAAGCTTTCATGTAATAAACAGGTGAGAAAAATAATTTTTTGAATAGCTATAAAAATAACCAAGATATAAGCTAACAAAGATTTGTTTCTATCTGTGGAGTTTATATGGCCGAACTGCACGATGACGTCACTGGTGCACTTTGGATCTCTCTTTCTAATTAGAATTTTAAAATGCTTGTATCATCCGTATTTCTTGACCGATTTTAATTTTAATTTCACTTTTGGTGATCTCTTTTACGGTATTTTCATATTTTGTTGAGATATGCTTTTAAAAAATCCATGCATGTTCCCTATTATGTATGTATGTATGTAAATACTTTATTGTACAAACGGGAAAATAAAAAACAACAAAAAAGACAGAAACACAAAAGGTATGTACAAAGGCGAACTTATCCCTTTAAGGGGTCTCTTCCAGTTAACCTTTGAGCGATTGGGAAAAGTTTGAAAAAATAAATAGCCAAACGTACAACAATGAATCGTTCGATTAGACTAGTATTATTTTTATAACTCGCTTTTGCCCGCGATTAGGTCTGCGCAGAAGCTGTTATTCGCTACATACATACATACAGGTCAAAAAAAGTTACTCTCCTCCTTCCGCAGTCCGGTACAAAAAGGTAAGTCATTATTTTGCGGAATGATGGCGGATGATCGAAGTTGATTACTGAATGGTGGTTAAGGAATTTGAAAAGATCCGTGAGTAGACCCCCTGCCTAATGAATGATTGGACGACATCCGTAAAATGGTCGGGAGAAAATGAATTCGATTAACTCAGAACCGAGAAGAGTGGCGTGATAGCGAAAAGGCTTATTACAGACTTATTACAGACAGTGGGTCGATTCAGTCTGATTGGATTCCTTTTATAGTACTACTAGCGTCTGCACGCGACTTCGTCGGCGTAGATTTCGATTACCGCTATTCCCTTGGGATCTTTTGGTTTCTCCGGGATGAAAAGTAGCCTGTGTCAATCCAGGTTACTTATAACCTATATCCATTCCAAATTTAATCATAATCCGTCTAGCAGCGTGAAGGGTAAAAGGATTGTTATGAGAATCTAGCCGCCTCCACCACCACCTGAGCCCCCAGACAAGATGCACTACGCTAACTAACGTTTCTATTCGATTCATTTTTAAACCAATCGCGTCACTGGAAGATGATGTGATACGAAAAGTCACGTGGTCTACCAGTGACGCGATTGGTTTAAAAACGAATCGAATAGAAACGTTAGTTAGCGTAGTGCATCTTGTCTGAGCCCTCTGGGAGCTTATTATGGTCGCGTTTATCGTAGTCGATAAAGGATCCGTCACTCTCGCACTTACATACAGGGGGCCTAATAAGCGCGACAAAATGTGGATAAAAAATCCGACACTTTTTGACACTTATACACCACCAGCATCCTGGCTTTTTTTAAAGGAGGTCAAATTAACGTATAATCTGTGACTTAACCATGACATTAATTTAATTAATAAACAAATTTTCAGGCTTTGTTAACTTTCTAACAAAATATTAATTGCCAGCAATGTAAAGCACAGCAATTTGACAAGTGAAAATGACAGAAGACGGATACTTTGATTAATATGATTTGCCCCCGTACCACGACATGCCTTGTACTAAGCGACAGCGATACTGATAACGATGAACACGCAGCACATGCACCACATTAAAAATGGACAGTATTTAAGAAATTTTATTGTGAAGTTATTTTAATTATTTTTTATATGATCATACTTGCAAACAATTGCTAAAGCGATATATTATCGGCAGTTTTAATAAATGCCCGCATGCCGGTAACACACTGACGTTTGCTTTATCCACATTTTGTCACGCTATAAACGCAACCGTCTATGGCTGCATCTATATCGCATGTCAAATGTTTATAAAGCATCCGTAACTCTCGTACTTATTTACCTACGTGTCAGAAGGTGACGGATGCCTTATCCAAACTTTGTCACGCTATAAACTCAGCCACATTAGAGCCCTAGACTCGCTGGTCAGAAAGAGACAGATGTTTTATCCCCACATCAATAAACAAGACCATAAATAGTAGTTAGGCCCGCGGTGTGTACCCGCAATGTATGCCTTTAAATATTTTTAATTAAAACTGCTAAAAATGTCAACAGCACAAAGTTATCATGTTAGAACGATATTTTTATTAATTCTCTTTCATTTTCCAACTGTATCGTACCTTCATTCAACTTCCCTCACTCACTCACTCTACTTCCTTCACGATCAACTTTTCACGGCAATGTGTGGCTGGCAACTATTGCTGTCTTACTCTTATTTCCTATGTTAGAGCAAGATGCGTATAGTTGCCGGCCACAAATTGCTGTTAAAATTTTGCTCGTCTAACCGGCCCTTAAGGTATTAAATTCGCCCAAGTAAGAAATTTACATCTAGCCTGTGACTTGTATTAAACCTTCCTGTTTCTGTATTATCCTGACCGTGTCTCGATATGTACTTCTTAATGTATTTATGACTAATAAAAAAATTTTAAGAGCTAAAAACTAAATGTATGCCTCACGGTAAACACCTAGCTTCGCTCTCTGCTCATCTGGGGCGCCGTCTGCCAACTTACACAAGTCGAAAACAACTCCGCAATTTAATTACAATTATCCTAATTGAAAATGTGCTCGCGCGAAGAACGTAAACAGAGGTACATCGTTATAAAAAGTAATAAAATTGTAGAAAATAATGTCAACAACAGAAGTAGTAAATAATCACGCGACTTAGTATTTTGTTAACAATAGAATTTATTTTGCTTTTATTTATTTATTTATCTATTCTTCTCAGACAACTTTACAATTTTAATATACATTGCTCTAGGTAAAATTAAATAAGATTCATAAATAATAGCCATTTATATGGATATTAATTAGTTTTATACGAGTAGACTATTGTAAAGGATACTTGCTGAAGAATCATTAAACCATTTTAATGTTTTATTTTATAAATAAATTCACATTTATTGTGGTAATGAAATAATAAATATTAATCAGGAGAAAATGTCTCCCAAATTGCACTAGTCCCAAACTAAGCTCAAAGCTGTACTATGGGTAACTACTAGACAACGAAGAACTTAGTTATATAGAGAAATATACACTTAAATAAATAGAAAACATACAAGCCCGGAAACAAAATGTGACGTTCCGCGGGTAAAGGTACCTTATGGTCGGTATGGAGTTATGAATATCCCTGTAATCTATAATTCATAAGCAATCAATAACAAAAACAACCAACTCCCTAAGTTATGCAGTTACGGAGATATACTTTTTTGAAAATATTCTTCAAAATACATTCTGGAAAAAAGGACATTTAAAAAAAACTTTTTGGCTATATTTTTAGCTGAATAACATAAATCAAACATTGAAAAATATTTATAATCAAACTTTAAGCCTTCTATACTTCGAGAATAAGCAAAAAAGACCAAGTTATTTTCGTACCATTTTATAAAACACTTCGTATCTCCGAAACTAAAACCCGCCATAAGGTACCTTTACCCGCGGAACGTCACAAATACTTGCGCTCCTCACACAAATATCTGCCCTAATAATGATAATAATGCTAATATAAGCATTTAATATGGTCCGTTCCAATAGACTAGTCTTATTTAGTAAACACTTTTATAACCTCAAAGTGCTCTTTTCGCCTAAAATAACAATGTTGTTGTAAAAAAAATATCCATTTTGTAAAATCAGGAAAATAGTGGTCTCTAGTTGCTTTATTCAGCTGAAAACGGGCATTTTAGCCAAAAATAATGCATTTTGAGGTTATAAAAGTGTTTACGTAACACCTGGCCATAATGTGAGTTTTATCGCACGCTGCGCGCACGGTAAAACTCATCACGGGCAGTAAAAAAGAAAGCCCTCTATCGCATATTTACAACCCTCGCCTACGGCTCGGGTCTCAAATACCTGCGATTTCGGGCTTTCTTTCTTTTACAGCCCTTGTTAAGTAATGTACTATTACTAAATAAGACTAGTCTCTTGGAATGGACTTAAGACTTAAGTATACCGGGTGTCCTATAAACCGACGTCAACCCGCCCAGGGTTGATAGAACAGCTAAAAGCCATCAATTTAAGTAACCCCTATGTATGATCAGCGATTTTTACAAGTTTCGGAGATAAAGGCAAACACTGGGACACCTAGTATGGAGAAACAAACTTTTCTCCCACATGCTCGGAAATGTTAACCTTACTGTTGTCAAATCAGCCCGCGAAGTTCTAAGTTCCAGGCCCAGGCAAAATTAAAAAAAAAACAAAGTTATTATTTACCAACGGCAGCGGCCGCGAAAAATGTAT
The DNA here is from genome assembly GCA_946894065.1 of Acleris literana. Lineage (NCBI taxonomy): Eukaryota > Metazoa > Arthropoda > Insecta > Lepidoptera > Tortricidae > Acleris > Acleris literana. Next base: position 21,826,598 of record OX335670.1, read on the forward strand.
GAAATTTCATTACGTACCTGGTGATTTACTTTTTAAAACCGTGTTTGGACTAGGATAACTATCTCCAAACAGCCAAACACTCGTGCAATCAAAATTCTTCCTTGTATATTTTACTTTTTAAATGTCATAGACTAAAAAGTTAGGCCTTTTCAAACAGCATTTACAACGTGCTTAAAAGTGTGTCAAATAGTTTGACTTTTTTTAATAGAAATTGCGTTCATATCGAAATAAATTGCGGAAAAAACATAAACGCGTACCTAATAAATATTATAGTTTAAACTATATTTTATTCAAATTGAATTTATTACGTTTAAATAATTTGTGATTTTATTTAATGCTTTATTTCAGTGTCATACCAAACGTTTCTGTTCTTTTTTTCAAGGAAATGTTGGGACTGTGTTTAATACGAGTATTATTAACAATTCTGCTAAATTTCCTCACATCTTGGAGAAAGCACTATACAAGCCTCGACCGGGAAGGGCGGTTGCTGGACTCGTATATATCGCGGCCTCGACTGCGTCTCGGCCTCGCTAACTCTACTCGTCCCGCAACGGCCTATTTCCCGGTCTGCGCAGTAATGTACTATTATGTGGTAACATAAAAATAATGTTAAAAAAAAGTTAAAAACATTATCGTTTTTGACCTGGGGGGTTACTATGACATAGCTACGCAGTTCATTTTACAGCGAGCGTAAAGGACAGAGCTATAGCTATAGCTCTGTCCTTTTCTCTCAGCGTAAACTGAACTGCATTACTATGTCATAATAACCCCCCTGTTATCGTATTGTCAACGTTTTGATAGCTCTTATTTACTTGACAGTAATGGCAGCCGAGTTAAAAACGATTCCGTAACAGGTCAAATATGATTTGGATTTTACCGCTTAAAATAGAGGCGCTGGGTTAGAAGCACCCCGATTAGTCGAACTACATGAGAGCGTCGGTGGCCTAGTGGCTTAGAGGGTCGACTCGTGATCTTAAGGTACCGAGTTCGAACCCCCGCGGTCACCATATACCAGTGAGTTTTTCTAACTTAAGTGCATTACCCGATGCTCTTACGGTGAAGGAAAAACATCGTGAGGAAACCTACACATTCGAACAGCTGAGTGTGTAAGAGGGTAATTGCACAAAAGATCCTAAAGGGTCGAAGTGTATCCGAAAGGGCCCATCTGTAAGATAAGATAAGATAAGTCAAACTACATACATAGGTACATACATACCTTCACGCCTGTAATCCCAGAGTGGGGTAGGCAGAGCTAAAGAATTACCTACTAACTTAATAACTTGTTGATAGCATTGATAGATTGTGCAAAATGTGGTTACTGAAGCAAAACTAACGATGAAGAAATATCTTTAAAAAATCGGCTAAATCATCTAAATAAAGACAATAACTTTAACAAAAAGCAAGCTTTCAAAACCCGACTGTTGCTAACTAACTTTAAATCGTTATAAATCCTAAAAAATCATTCAAAATGAAAAAAGTTGAAATAAACCTAAAGATGATTTTTAAATTCCTTTTCAATGATACCCCACTTGTCATACTTGGTCGACTTTTTTATTTTTATTTGCACAATATGGCGTCTGGATGTCGCCATATTTAATTTTGATTACTGTCATATCTTCAGTGACACTCACCAGATTAAGACAAATCGATTGACGTAAGAATCATCAAAATCGGACGACGAGTTTAGTTGTTATAGTGCCACAAAGGAACAAACATACATATATAGGCTGTGAAACACATTACCCTCCTCCTTCGGCAGTCGGGTAAAAATGATCTCAACTGTGTCATGTTGGACACATCATGAACGTGATTTGATCTCTATTGTCCTGAGAATCGGAGTCCAGATAACAAGGTCATGAATTTGAAATGTCATTCATTGTTCGCTGACACGACACTCCAGTGTATATTTTGATTTGAATCTCCGTAGGTATTTGTAGTATACCCAATGTTCATTGTTCATGAATAATAATAAATAAGAGAGACAAGTTTATTTTGATTTTCATTTGGACCATTTCCACCAATGATGGACACTTTTAGCTGACAGGCACCAGTGATGGACACTTCACTCTTAATTCAAAGATCATACGGGTAGAAATTGATTGTTGCAAAACAAATGAATGACCCTTATCTTCTGTTAAATAAGAATCAAGTTTTCATCATTGCATCCTTGTCCATTACTGGTTCCACCACCCTACTTTATTACAAATACGTTTTTCGGAGCTTTACTTGTGACTATGTTATACAATCTTGAAAGTATCACAATAGTAAAATATATTTAACTAGCAACCTGCCCTCGCTTCGCTTCGGTTTAAGTGAGTTTTCTGTTACACCCCTACATAATCCAGAATTCATTATAGATGAAAAACCTTCCCCTTCCATCACTATGTGGTGATGAAAATCGTGTTAAAATACGATGCGTACTTTAAAAGATTTAAGCGTACATACAGAGCGACAGACAGCGGGAAGACTTTTTTATAGTATGTAATAAGGGAGCCCTTTATTTCCCATAATTTTTTTGGTCATAATGTAATTGTTGACATAATTTTTGATAGTCATAATTTTTTATATCGCTGAAACTGTAAACTTTTCAGAAGTTCTGAAATATCTAACGTGTAGACAAGGCTAGGTTAGGTTAGGTTTGGTTTATAAAAATCCGGAAAAAGTAACAGTTTCTTTAAAAAAACACGTTATGACTTGCGATGATTATGACCTAAAGCACATTATGACTAAAAATAATTATGTCAGTCAATATAGACCCATGTAATAAAGATACCTCCAACTCAAGAATGAATTCTCGCACTCACCGCACACTATTTCCCTACACCAAGAATCGAATGTAACTTTCAAACGAAAATGACAAGTAAAAGGACAAGTCGCACCAGGCACACTACTCTTTTTGCTCCTCCCTTCAACCGTACGAAATATGGCTTCAACTGTCTGTCAAGCCGTTTACTGCGAGTATATAATACGAAATTCAAATCATGTGACCCATTTCATCTAGGCAAAAAATCCTTTAGAAAAAGCATCATTAGCGCACTGTCTGAGCAATAAGCATAAGCAGGACACACACACAAGCACACACACACGCACATTCACACTCACACACTCACACCCACACACACACGTAGATTCCAAATACCAAATAATAATTTGAAACACCCTTAAATTCTTTTGTTTCACGATACATTACTTTCTTCCAATTTTTAATTTCAAATTTAACTGTGTGTAATACTTAACGTTATCATATTTAAGGTTTCCGTAATGTTTGGTGTATTTTTAAAGCTTTTGTTTAAAATAATGAAAATCCGTAATTGGCCCAAGATTTGTAATTATGTCTGCAATAAGCCTTTTCTGTAATTTGTGCTGTGGATTTATTGTTTCAATAAAATAAAATAAAAATAAAAATATATAGGCTACCCTAATATTATAGTAGACTCAGAAAAGAACTCCAGTGTTTTTTCTAGTCGATATAAAGTCTCACGCAACCATAATAAGTATGTAGGTACCTACTTTGATTGGTCTTTCCATAGTTTCCATAAAAAAAAGTCAGAAGAAGGAATACGACTAGTAGGTATATAATGTAACATTCCTTATTTGCATTTTCTGTCCTTGCTGTATGTGGTATTCAGTAGAGTTATTGGATTGTATATGCCCAGTACATTTTACATACATATTTGTTTCTCGTATTATTCCAACTCTACAATCAAACAGGGGGTTTTAAGTACAGGTTGTCGACCCCGTCACTCGACATGTCTGAACAGCTCAGCGGTTTACGCCACAATGACATGTCTAGACTTGTCAGGGCAAATTAATTTAACGTGCCAAGGGCTTAGTGGTTTCAATTTAATGATGGTTGGGAATATCTAAGAGGCTTTTAAATTAAGCCGTATAATGTTAGTGTGACGTTGAGAGGTTTTAAAAAGGTTCTGGGAATATTAATGATCTAAAATTTTTTGGATAAATTCAGTAAATGGTGTCATAGATCATTTTGTTATAAGAATGCCGTTAATTTAAGACATTGATGTATTAAGGGACCGACGCCATGAAATAACTTTTTTCGCAGCTTCGCATATTTTACTTTAGTATTACTTAATTCTGTTTGAGTTATTTGCGACGGGTACAGTTTAGGACTTTAATTTTTATGCCACTATGGAACCCTGTCGCATAACGATAATCCCCGCCCGACTCACCTCCACACTGCAGCACTGCTCTGTCACACTAGTGTTACGGTTAGGAAAAATTTTTACTAACCACCATACTAGTGTGAAGGATAAAAATACGATTTCATCACCTTAACACTGTTTGTATTTACGTGATTTGAGTTCATCAGAATCCCCTCATGGTAAATGAGAGGTAGGTAGGTTTAGGTTATGTTAGTTTTGCAACAGGCCCGGAGGGCCAAAGCACCCAAACATAGGAGCTCTGCGGGAGCTCCGTCGACACTTATTGATTTTAAATTACACAGTGTCGACGGAGCTCCGCTTCCGCGGAGCTCCTATTTCTGAGTGGGTTGGCCCTCCGTGCCTGCTGCAAAACTAACATAACCTAAACCTACCTACGTATTCTATTATAGATGTTTGACTAATGTGAAGGTGAGGATACAGGTTTCTTGTCTGTCACACTGCTCGACTAACAGTGTAATGGTTAGTAAAATTATTTCCTAACCGTAACACTAGTGTGACATAGCAGTGTGGAGGTGAGTCGGGCGGGCGTTAATCATCATTTAAGCGTAATTTCTGTCATGTGGTTTGACGCTGTCATTATGACAGGGTTCCATAGTGGCATAAAAATTAAAATCCTCGACTGTACCTATAATTTTATCGAAACACCTGTCAAAAAACGTATCATTACACAGAATATTCATTACATCAAAATGTATTTCTGAGTAGTCACAAGTTTTTTTTAATCAATAATGGGGTTACGTTTGTCCTCAGTCACACCTGATGTAAAGTGATGACGAGATCAAAGGTGGTACAAGCTTACCCAGAAAATGCCTATTCACTCTTGCCTTGAAAATACCAAGGTTATATGATTCCGGGAATACAGACGCTGGGAGAGCGTTCCACTCCACTCCTTGGCAGTAGGAATATGCAATTGCGTGCGAACCATTGGGTATTCTACTACATGTGGATGGAAGCCCCCCCGGCGTCTAGAAGACCGATATGACAAAGTGGAGGGTGGGATGAGGTCATGTAATTCCTGGACACATTCTCCATAATACACCTCATACATTCACAAGTATAACCTAATCTAACCTACGTACCTAATTAATGTTTAAGATATCCTGAAAACATCATAGTTTCAGCAGGAAAACGCGTTCGTTCGATGAATTTAAATTCGATAAAAATGTTGGATTTGCGACACTTCTTCACTGCAATGATGACCATGTCCGAAACGCTTGAAGATTTGCTCTATATTACCGACGTGTAAAAGAGCCGGCATCAATCACCGATTTTGGCCCTCAGATTCATTTTGTCCATATTCCCATCTCGTCCACTTTCTTCTCAGCCACATTCCTATCTCGTTCACGTTCCCATCTCATCCACATTTCCATTGCGTCTACATTCCCATTTCGTCCACATTCCCATCTGGTTCACATTCCCATTTCGTTCACATTCCCAACAACTAGTGAACAATCGAGTGATCGAATGGGGCTATATCGAACAGCCCTACAGTCCTACGTTAGGTTGTAGACGAGTTGGGAATGTGGACTAATTGGGAATTCGGACGAGTTGGGAATCAGGACGAGTTGGGAATATGGACGAGATAGGAAGTGGACAATTTGTGATTGGTATGTGGACGAGTTGGGAATGTGGCCGAGATGAGAATGTGGAAAAAATGGAACTATGGACAAACTGAACCTGAGCGAATTTTGGAAGCTGCGATGCCACAAACAAATTCACAAACACACAGATACACACGTCAAACGTATAACACTCCTCTTTATACGTCAGGGGTAAAGAAACATAACAAACAGATCGAACAGATAACCTCGACATTTATGACCATAATTTCGTTCACGTTGCAACAGCACACGTAACAGACGTATTTCCTCGGGCAAATTCCTGCAATATTGTACGGAATCCCATATATCGAGGGTGAAGCATTGCGAATTTCAGTTGCAATTTGAATGCAACGTCAAACATAAAGTGTGAAATGTAATACCTTGATGGTTGTTTTGTTTTGGAATTTCGATGGGCTAATTGGGCTTTGTTTAAACTGATGGAAGACCGGTAAGGAAGGATATACGGTAGTGGCTACCATATAAGCACAGGGAGATTTAAAAAAATGGGCAAGATCATGATTGACCGTGCTCAGTATGTATGTATAAGGTTCCAAAGCATACACAAAAACTATCAAAAAAAATATCAACAAGTACTTAATTACTTATTAAACATTATTTAAAAAAATAATCAAAATCATTTATTTTTAATAAAGTTTTTACAAAAACTTGTCGAATCCTCCTTTTAAGTTGTACACTTGTGATAGGAGGTATTCGCTCTTTCATTCAAGGTGACTATAATGTTAATAATACAATATAACTTAATCTAAAGAAATTGGTGAGAACAGGAATAGGTATATCCCTTATTGGGATGAGGTTGTGTATGTATGTATGTAAACACTTTATTGTACAAAACAAAAAAAATACAAAGAAGATTTAAAAAAAAAAATTACAAAGGCGAACTTATCCCTTTAAGGGATCTCTTCCAGCTTACCCTTGAGAGATGGAGAGAAGTGAAGGTTGTGCATCAAGTAGGCAAGTGTACAACTTAATTTAGGAAAAGAGCATAAAAAATTAAACTAACCAATAAAACCTAACTATAAAAAATAAATACATTAAAATATCTACATAAATAGATATAGAAATATACTATACATTTTACAGTATGTAGTGTATACATTTTAGTGACTAACATTTTTATTTTTTTACTTAAAATTATATCTAAATATATTACGCATGTATGTATGTGCATGAACGTGCATGTGAGCGAAAGTTGTGGGTAAATCTGCTACTAAGGTCTGTGTTATTTGGTGCTTTCTTGGGTGATTTCAGTAGGTATTAACCCTTTAATCGCCTTTATCTCACGAACCAATCAAGTCTACTTAGTCGTGATAGTTTTTCTTTAAACTTCGTTATATGTGCTTTCGTTTAAGATATTAATCAGATTTTTACTAGTTGTAGTTTTGGCTTTAGTGGGGAGGGGGGGATCCTTGACTCTAACAAAAATTAGCCAATTAAATCTTAATATTTAACAAACGGATAACTTAATCGAAAAATTTCTTTTAACAAACCCGCAAAATTTTTGAGCGACCTATCCAACGAAATTCCACATCATATGGGGTAGATGAGAAAAATAATAAACCTACGGGAAGGGGAGGTAATTTTAAAAAAAATTGGCTATAGGGTTTTATTTCACAACTTTGTCAACTAATATCTATGTTCATGCCAAATTACAGCTTTCTACAACTAAGAGTCTCTGAGCTAGGCTGCGGACGGACGGACGGACATGGCGAAACTATTAGGGGCGTTGGCCTAGTTGGTAGTGACCCTGCCTACGAAACTAGCGGTCCCGGGTTCGATTCTGGGTATGAGCAAATATTTGTGTGATGAGCGCGAGTATTTGTTTCTGAGTCTTGGATGTCTTCTATGTATTTAAGTATTTATTTATCTATATAAGTATTTATATCGTTGTCTAGTAAAAGCCTAGAGTTTAGTTTGGATCTGTTTTTTTTTTCTAAGTCAATAGTTTATTTGCCAGAATTGTGGTACATGGTTGGTAGCAATAATACAGAACAGTATAGAACAGCACAATTCACCATTACACAGGCACGATGAGTATATTTTTTTACACACGAATACATCATTATACACGAATACATTATTTAAACTTAAATATATTAGTCCATTATTATCATTCAATAGTTTTGTTACAACATTAGCTATAATTATCATGAAGTCATAAATTCATTGATAGTGTAAGTATAACATTTTTCTTTGAGCCATTTTTTAAATTTTATTAAAAATTGTTTACAAGGTAAGGACTCTCAATTCTGAAGGAATATTATTATAATTTTTTCCTGACATTTTAAAACAATTTCTATTGAAACTGCAATACCGCGTAACCAACAATGGCTAATGCCGCGTAACTAACAAATGTGTCAAATTTGAGTTTTCGCGGCTGTAGGTAGAGCACTGTGATAGGCTCCAGACGGCATTGACAGCCGTGTCGATAACCAATCAGAAAGCTCCAAAGTCACGTCATGTCGATACCGCGAGAGAGCATGTCGTTTTTACAATTCCGCGAATGTGCATACAAGTATAGAGATGACGTATTATTCAATTGTGTAATACCGCGTAAGTGCTTTATATAAATACATACAGGTAAATTTGGATGATTAATATAATAAACAGTTAAATTATGGGGTTAACAAAGTTATTTAGCGTTTGGGTAAGTCTAACCTCAATAAACACAAAGATATTCGATTTTAATGCTCTCCTGTAAAATTTGCCACAAGTCAGTTACGCGGCATTAGCAATTGTTGGTTACGCGGTATTGCAGTTTCATCGACGTTATGTAGTGCTGATTTTGAGACAGGTAATGTAACACGAAGCAAGTCTCCCACGTAAAATTGGATTCTGAACCGGATCATCTCCGGGTTACTTTTTACAAATTTTGCAGCTTCGTATATATAAATGCTAGCCTATTATTTATTTATAAAAAAAGTTAAAATAACTTTGATTTACGTCCACAAGTTAACATACGGAGTTTTAATTAGAATGTACCATACATACATGAACTGCCACTTTTACATTATCTATTAAAAAATCTTTAGGAAAACCTCAAATTGAACTAGCAAACAATTCTCCCACCTTCGCAATGTAAAATAGGTTGCAAATAGGACCCTATTTATTTGCACTAGTCCTTTTAGTTACCTAGCTATGCCTCTGGAAGTTCTAGAATAATTAACAGTACCTGGAAGACCGAGCGTCGCTCGGGTTGAAAAAGAAATTTCCCGAAGATGACAACTTGACAGATCAATTTTTCGCAATATATATATATCTACACTAATATTATAAAGAGGAAAGATTTGATTTTTGTTTGTTTGTTTGTTAGAATTGAATAGGCTCCGAAACTACTGGACCGATTTAGAAAATTATTTCACCCTTAGAATCCTACATTATCCCTGATGAACATAGGCTATGTTTTATTTTTATGCGCGAACGGAGTCGCGGGAAACAGCTAGTATATATATATATATATATATATATATATATACATATAACTTTAAAATTCTTGTGTGTATATATATACAAGAATTTTAAAGGTATTCGATACAAACACAGACAACTAGGAACAAGGCTACAGTGAGTAGTCAAATAATGTTTTTAAGCTCAGTCTAAGCTATTTAAAAAATAAACACAAAATTAAAAAAATGGTTTCCATCCTTTCACGAAGCTTACTCTTTAAAATATTTTCCATTCATCACAGTTATTGAAAACCTCATACCCTGCCTCAGTGACCCAAAAGTCTACCGACCAGGGTATGTTGAGCTCTTCCTCCCCTCTCTCAACTTGGCTTTAATGATATGGGAGAGAAGTTCTGAAGGGTAGCCAGAGGTCTTAATAGCCTGGAAAGTTTTTATACCGTTGCATTGAGTGAGTAGCTGGTGTAGTGTTAAATAAGGTTTTTATTTGTTACAGGCGGCTTTTACGAGTTATAATGTTGTCAAGAGTTATGTGGAACACCGTGCTTTGAGATACTAAGACTTACAAAAATGCGTTATATTTTTTTCATTCACAGAGATAGGTATAGCTTAACTAAAATAATACTGGATATATTGAAGCTAGCAGAAGTGTAGAGGAGGGAGAGTATGGCGGCACTTGAATGTGAACATTGAAATAAATAAAAGATACATTTTTTTTATGGCATGGAGAAGGCACGCGAGCACTCAGGCCACCTGATGGTAAGTGAGATCTGTGAGATCCATAGACATCACTTATCTCAAGACTCATCAATCTCAAGACTACAATCTCAAAACTGCAATCCTAAGACTCAAATGCGTTGCCAACCCTTAAGACCAAGATGGAATGCCTTTATGCTAGTAATTTCACCGGTACATTTTTTCGATTCCCAAGGGGGTCGCAGTAGCCCCCCCCAGCCCTCCCGTGGCGACGCCTTTGGTTAAAAACCTGACTAACTGTGCTTTAATACTTTCGTGTAATACCTATTCTACTGGACATTCCTGAAATAAAAAACTACGCAGCGATACCTTCCACTTTACAATGCATTAAGCCGTTTAGTCTACAGGAGTTCATACATACATAGATGAAAGATGCGTGAAACGATATGACAAATGACGTATGACTAAATCATCGCATCATCAATAGGGAATGCATACCGGTAATTTTTTGTATAGGAATTACCGCGGTACCGGTAATTTCCAAACAAAGATTTACCGGTTTGCATTCCCTAATCATCAATGTAAGTGGTGTTAATTGGTACGATAGTAAAAGACAGTCCACTTTAATTTGGAATTTCTTAACTTCGTACCTACTCTTACATTATTCATGAACCTAACGATGATTGAAGACGTGAGGCATTTTTGTTTTTTATCTAAACTTGTCTTAATGAATCCCACATACATACTCGTACACCCAAAAATTAAACACTAACTTCCTTTTTCGATATATTTTTTTATTTTTATTTATCCGTTGAGTTTTTTTGGTCAGAGTTTTAACACTAAGGAGTGCTATCTCATACTGTCACTCCATGGTCACAGCCGACCCCGACACGTCATGAATAACAGAGCCGTCAGTGATTGTGTTGAAATATTAAAGCGGCCTGCGAATTCACGTAGCCTTTTTTATTTTACGTGTGCCTGATACTTTATTAGTTTTACCATACGAAGAACTTGGATTGGTTCTTGAAAGTTATTTTTCTCAAAAGAAACCTGAATAACGAGAGATGAATAATATTTTTGTAAAGTACGCTATTTGTTTTTTTTTTATTAGAATTTTCTCTTCACAAATGTTTTATCTAATAGTAGATCTGTATAGTAGACGACCTTCACCGGGCTGCTTTTTCGATAAAAAATATTATATATCAAATTTAATATGCTAAGTAATGTATGGCGAATAGGTTGACTAAAAAATTCAGTCCAGTCCTTAGGTATATAATAAAAAAAAAATGAAAATGTTTTTTTTTTTTAAATTGCTATTTCTTGTTAAATATACTAATTACATACTAATCGAAAGCATGAAGCCTATAGAATATGTTAAGGTGAGGTTGACTATTTCTTTCCGTCATAACTATTGGGTAGGTAGGTAAGTCGGTACTAATAATTTGCACTAAACCTAACGTTTTGCATATTCTATAGGCTTCATGCTTTGGATTAGTATGTAATTGATCTATTTAACAAGCAATAGCAATTTAAAAAAAAAGTTCGTTGTCAGTTTTTCAGCAATAGCAATATACAAAAAACATTTTCAGTTTTTCTTTTAATCATATAAGGACTCGACTGAAACTTTTCAATCAACCCATTCGCAATATATTACTTAGCATATTAAATAAAGAAAAAAAAAGAAAAAAGAAAAATACATTTATTCACTACACACATAAGACACACAGAAAAAAAGTAAAAACAAAACAGCAATAAACAAGTAGTGAGTGTCTTCGCGGCAGTGAATCGGACACTGGCTCAGCATAATGCGGAGGTGTTAAACACCTGCAGCGCTGATTTTCAGCCAGCTCCGAGTGTGACAGACGGACGGTACGCTAAACGAATAAATAGTGTAGGTAATAAAAAATAAAAACTACCAAACAAATACTTAAAGATAGTGACAGAATAAATATAAAAACTACATGCAAATACCTTACAGAAACATAATGTTTAAAATAAATATACCTACTCAGCCAGTATACAGCATCGACCATTTGGCACAATTTAATTAAGAAAAAACAAAAGAAAAATAAAATGATTAAAAAACAAAACCCGCCTTCAAAAATGCAAAAAATAACTTCTTTTAAAATGGTAGGTCAGTCCAACTGCATTCGGCTTTTGGTTTAAAATATTGTGGGACGCCGACTACAGTTGGACTGACCTACCATTTTAAAAGAAGTAATTTTTTGCATTTTTGAAGGCGGGTTTTTGTTTTTTTAAACATTTATTTTATTTTATACATTTTAGTGATCCTATTTATGCTGTTACGTAGCTCCACTTCTAAATATTAATGAGAAACTATAGAACATTTCAAGCTCGCCGCAGACAACGCCGCGGGAATGTCATAGTCATATTTAAACCTAAATGTGCTTCGTCATAGTCGCTCAACTACCTTAATCAAAATATCTTATCGCCACCTTTGAAATAGGTACCGTTAAGGAGTTCCAGTGGCCATCGGTGGTCTTCATTATCAGTTTCACTTCACCATATAGTACTTTTCAAAAGCAAATGCACGAGTTACAGTGAAAAATACCAAAATCGCTATAGGTGTGCCTATCATATTTGAGGAGTTCTCTTGATTTCTCCAAGATCCCATCATCAGATCCTGACGTGTTGACAATGGAACCAACTAGAAAGTATACCCATTCAAACAACGAAAAAATTTTTCAACTCGGTTCAGTGGTCTTTGAGTAATCGGGGAACATACATAAAAAAAAAACGACGAATTGAGAACCTCCTGCTTTTTTTTAAGTCGGTTAACAAAGAAAACTAAACTATAAAGAATAGTGGGCAAAAATGTTTGGACGGCACACCCAAGTCCGCCACAGCTTAGGCTACTTTTGTTTGGAAGGTATCAAAGCTATGTACTTCCGTACCAATGTGCATCAAATTCTGTCCACGGGTTCTCTATTTATTTTAAGTCGAATGGGTTTAACTTACTGAGCATTGTTGAAACAAGCATGACATATTAAACCTTTTTTTTTTACAAAATTAACTCAATAATAACGTTATAAACTAAAAAATCTATTTAACAGTGTTTAATTATCATTACGATCTATTATTATTGAGTTCAAGAAGAGAGCTGGTCTGTAGATATTCTCTTCATATCTTGCCAGGCTCAAAAACAATTCACTGATTTTGAGAGCATCACTTTCTGCACGCTAGTGCGATATCTATCTCTTTATACAATACACTATCAGTGATACCTACACAGTGATATGTAATGAGACCCCGGGGATATTTTTTAATGCGTCATAATTAAAAATGCTTATTTTTGTTAGATGTTTCGAGTTATATTCAATATATGGCTGGCGGAGCTGGGTGTATTTTGCCCACTATCGTTTAAGGACAAAGTGTTGGGAAATTATGATTTTTAGAGAGTCAACAAATAGCCTTTAAGTTTACGCTTAAAGGTAAGGTAAGGTAATTTGATATAAAATACTTTTTATCGAATAAACACCCCGGTGAAGGTCGTCTCGTATTCGGATCTTAGACCATTATTTCAAGCATTCATATTAACATAATGAAAAACAATGGGGCCTGAGGGGATGCGTGCGGGAAAATTTACCACAAGGCCGTGCCTGTTAAAACGTGTTAAGTAAAAGGGATAAGAATATGTGAGTCTAATAGCCCTATCTCCCTTCCTGACTGAAACTTGGATAATGCAAATCAGCAAAGCATGATGACATGTCCAGAAGCGTTATTCTGTTGGGTCAACGCATATAAACTATGTGTCCAAGCGCGTGTCTGATTTTGGGTCGACGCCTATTAAATTGGTAGGTACCGAACGCCGCATAATGTGTACGAGCGCACGAGTAAATAACCCCCAATCATAGTACCTACGACTACTTCGTGTGCGATCGTCCCGAGGGATGACAGACGTTGGGGGGGCATCTAGGTGTAAGCGGGGTTGAGCGGTGTAGCGGGGAAGGAAATCACGCGCAAGTTTAGGTAAAAAACTTAAGTAAATCTCCTCTTGTATGTAGTAGTAATACATCTGTATAGACTGTTCGACATTCTATATTTGAAATGACGTAAATTCCATACAAGTTTTGTACATAACTACATGCAAGAGGAGCTCTACTTAAGTTTTTTACCTATACGCCCCTTATCTTAATAAACAACTGAATATAGCTAAGAATAAAATACTACGCATGATATCTTATTCTACACTAGCGATCTGCCCTCGCTTCGCTTCGGTTTATACGAGTTTCTGGAACACCTGTACATAACCCAGAGTTTATTATACCACGTGTCCCAAAACTCAACGATAAGCCGGCACCAGAGGATGGAGCTGCTTATGATTAGTCGAGAAAAAATAAGGAAAAAAATATATCTTTTCCTTATTGGTATTGGTATTGGTAGTATCTTGACGTGTAAAAGTGCCCGAGCGGCCTACTTACTAAATAAATTTCTTTTATCTTTTTTATCTTTTTTATTTTTTCTCGACTAATCATAAGCAGCTCCATCCTCTGGTGCCGGCTTATCGTTGAGTTTTGGGACACGTTGTATAGGGTGGGCCAGAAATATTTGCATTTTTTCTTTCATTTACTCTTGATAATTTGCAAAAACTTTTGGCCCACCCAATAAAGTCATTTCTCTTGAATCAGTCTATTTGTTGACGAAAACCGCATTCAAATCCGTTGCGCAGTTTGAAACATAATCGCACCTTCAGAACAATAGTGACCTAATTCAAAATTTCCGCTTTCAAAGTTCAAGTCATAAATGTATTATTATAGAGACCAAATTCGAAATTTAATATTTCTGAATTACGTCACTATTGTTTTGAAGGTGCGAATTATGTACAAAGCGTACAGACAGCGGGAGCGTCTTCGTTTTATACTATGTAAAGATAAAATAAATAAATAAATAAATATCAGGGGACAATGTCACACCAATTGACTTAATCCCAAACTAAGCTGTAGGCTTGTACAGTCAAGTACTTTAATTGTTGAGCCACTATGGAACCCTGTCATAATGACAGCGTCAAGCCACATGAAAGAAATTACGCCAAAATTAATTATTAACGTTACGTGACAGGGTTCCATAGTGGCTCATCAATTAAAGTTCTTGACTGTACTATGGGTACCAGACCACGATATAAATACTTATATAGAGAAATATATACTTAAATACATAGAAAACATCCAAAGTCAAAGTCAAAGTCAAAGTCAAAGTTCCTTTATTTGCATAAATATGGTACAAAAGCTGGTAAAGTTTGAAACGATTTCGGTGCAAAGACATATTTAGCTATATACTAGCATGCAAAATAATCTTAAAACTATAATATGTATTGTTAGATTACGCCCACAGATACCAACATTTTAGGCCACATAATAATTATTATATAAGTACATTACGTTGAGTTCATGTTAAAGAGGGCATTTGTCGAATAAAACATCCGCTCTTTGAGCCATCGAAAAAGTTGTCTTTTGTATAAGTTTAAAGGCAAAGGCTTAAAGTTGTCTGGAATTGCATTAAAAATTCTTATGCACATGTTATAACTATTTTTCATGAAGAGAGCACTTTTTGGGGCAAAGTCTAATACAAGTCTGTTCGGATTTCTTGTGCACCTTGGGTATACGTCTATAGCTTTATTGAACAGCTCAGGATGTTTTTTAACAAATAAAGCTGCCTCAAAAATATACATACACGGTAACGTTAAAATTGCATGATTTTCAAAAATTGGTTTACATGACTCTTGGGAAGTAATGCCATAAATTGCCCTTAAGCATTTCTTTTGTGCAATGAATGCCCTGTCGGCTTCAGTAGAATTACCCCATAAAAGTAGGCCATATCTTAGTATCGACGCAATATATCCGTGATATGCCATTAAAATTGTATCTAAGTCGGAGATATTACGAAGTCGTCTTAACACATATACAAAGGTCATAATTTTATTACACACTACGTCAATATGATTTTTCCAATTACAATTTATGTCCAAAGTTAATCCTAAAAATTTAACAACTTTAGCTTCTTTGATTTGTGTGTTATTGAAACGTACATCTAGAGTCAAGTTTCTAGTCCTTACGTTACGAAACTGTACAAATTGTGTTTTCTCAAGATTAATATTCAAATTATTAAATTGAAGCCATTCTATAACTAGTTTAATTGTATTATTTATGTCATCGTTATAACTATTTATATCATTACATGTCACTAAAATTGATAAGTCGTCTGCGAAAAGAGTACATTTATGAGTCATTATATCGGGCAAATCATTAATATATAATAGAAATAGTAGTGGCCCCAGTACGCTACCTTGTGGTACTCCCTGAGCGTTCACAAGGTAAGAGGATCTATAGTAGTTTATTGTTGAAAATTCGGAGCTCCCGATCATAACACATTGTTGTCTATCCGATAAGTAGGACTTAATCCAACTTAGTGCTGGGCCTCTAATTCCGTAACTATAAAGCTTGTTAATCAAAACGTTATGCGACACGTAGTCAAAAGCTTTTGTCATGTCAAAGAATATTACAACCGTTGGCATTTTTTTATCTACACTTCTAATAACATTATTGATTAGGTTAAAAGTAGCAAGAGTAGTACATTTATTTTTTTGGAATCCATTTTGTTCGCTTGTCAATATTTTATATTTATCTAAAAATGACATGATCCTCCTGTGAATGGCCTTCTCAAATATCTTTGATGTGATCGGTATAAGCGTTATAGGTCGATAATTACTAAACAGAGCTTTATCACCTGTTTTAAACAGGGGTATCACTATAGATTTTTTTAAAGCATCGGGAAAATAGCCCAGTTCAAATGATAAATTTACTAAATGAGTTATAACCGGAACTAACTCCTCAACGCATAATTTCAAAATTTTAGTAGTTACCCCGTCATATCCAGTAGAGTAAGTATTTTTGAGAGATCGAATTATATTACGAACTTCATTATGACCCAATGGAGTAAGGAATAAAGTGTGGTGCACATGTCGTAAATTCGTATTTTTTAATGTCGTATTTGTTCTAGTTTTTGTCAAGTTTATTAAATATTTATTAAATTCATTCGCTATGTCACAAGGATTTTTAATAATAGTGCCGTCTTTATTTATTTCTTTTATAAATTTATTTTCCTGTATAGGTGATTTGTCTTTAATTATGTTCCAACACGCCCTACTTTTACTAGAAGAATTTTGAATGACTTTATGGTTCTGTAATCTTTGAGACTTATTTATGCACCCTTGCAAAATTTTTGAGTAAGTATTGTATTTGCGTCTGTTCTCTAGCGTTTTATGTTTATAATATTAGAAACGTAGGACCCGTTTACTTTTACAGCTTAATCGTTACCCATTTTGGTGCTTTATCATTTGCTGATACCTTATAATTAACGAAGGAAAAACAAAGTTCGTAGAATAAGCAGAAAAGTTCATGAAATGAATTGAACCACCAAGACTTAGGAAGAAACATTCGCGCTCATCACACAAATATCTGCCTTACCGGGATTTGAACCCAGTACCGCTAGCTTCGTGGGCAGGGTCACTGCCAACAGTGCCAACTAGGCCAGCACGTCGTCAAAGATATAATATACATATATTTATGATTTTATATAATTATTTTTTTCTCATAGCCGTAGTGTGGTTGCCTGTAGATTGATTTTATTATTATATACCCTGAATAAAAACAACAAATGCTAAAAAATGGTCAAGTGCGAGCTGAATTCGCGCTGATTCGATTCGAAACCGAATTCAAATCGAAATATAAAAATAGGTACCTCTGTGCAGCGGCACGGTACCCTCGGTGCGCGAGGCCGATTCACACTTGACCGGTCTTTTATAGTAATTATCTAAGGTTAAAATTTATTAAATTGAGTACGAGTTAATATTTAATCCTTTTAATAAATTCCACAGTCGAATTAATAAAGAGCGAGTTAAGTGGACCGCTCCAACTAATGAATAAATGATAGATAAAAGTTTTTAATTAAGCGATGACCCTTGAGAAGTTCAGTAATTTGCAGACAGTTAAAAGAGAACAGTTTAAATTTAATTAACAAAGTGAATTCTGCTTTAATAACGTTGAGAAAATTAGGATTTAAGCATTTTTATAAGATTCTGAACCAATTCTGATTATGCGAAGGATAAGAAAAACAAACCGCATTACCACAAACCACAAACCACACCATCACACCACCCACATTATCTATAGTGATGCAAAATGTTTGTTAATTGTCTATGTGCAATAAAGAGTTTACATACATACATATACAAATCGAGCTTACGATAGCTATATCACTAACGTTTCAATCATACGTCATGTTTTCGAAACGTCTTTAGTATTCGAAAACAGATACCATTCTCTAAAGGAATCTATCCATAGCACGAACCCCTAAAACAGACTAACATTTCGAAAAAAAATTACGTATACTTCACGTGCTACTCGATAAATAGAACCCGTTATATTGTCGCACTGACGTCGCTTTTTTGTAGCGATTGTTTTTTATTTTATCGACGATCTAAATGTCGATGGTACTGACAATGTCTCAAAGACAATTATTATAAAAAAATGTGACAAAAATAATGGAATAAATAAAAGTCGCGGGTATATAGACGTTAGTTAAAACTGTTTGTCATAGATTTTCCACTATAATAATTTAAGCTTAACGCATCCCGTAAGACTGATGAGGTTATCTGCTTATTAAAAATCAAGAAGTTTTAATACCTACGCCATACTGTGATTGTGCAGAGATTTGAAATAATCGCAGTGTTGCCTAATATAAACTTCAAACATCGATATAGAGACGGTCGATAAAATAACAATTCATCTCTACAAAAAACGACGTCACTGCGACAAGATTAAAGGGTCTATCGATGACAATGCGAAATACGGACACGGGGACGCTGATTAAAATCGTGGTACATATTTTCTCGATGACCATACGACAGGTTTTAATTATACTAGTTACTTCGTAACAGAACGTCACTCGCCAACGCCTACGTTATAATTACCTACCGGCCGGTGCATCCCCAGGGATACCAATATCAGTTGAGTGTCAAAATATTCACGTAGCGCACGTACGTCCTATTAATTATTATGTGTTATGCCAAATTGCCAACCCTCGCTTAGGAACAGCTTAGGAATACAGTTAATGAGGTCATGCGAAGGACAAACAAATAATTATGTACTTTACGCGCGCGTAAATAGGCACATTTTGGCGCGAAGCATGCAGGTAACTGTTGTGGTGGGGGAAGTAAGAAGGACGTAAGTAACAAAAACTGCCGAGTTGTACTTTGTTGTATTGAGTGACGGGGCCCTGACGATACGTTAACATTACGTACTCCATAGAACATAAAAGTTCGTCGTCGAAGTACTGTACCCTTACCATGAGTTACAATTACCGTACTCGCTAGCGAGTCGAATACTCTGTCCCTCACACTCTTTAACAATACGGCGAGGTGTGCGAGGGACAGAGCATTCGACTCGCTAGCGAGAACGGTAATTATAACCAGAGATCAGAATAGGTAGAGCTAATTTGCCTAAACTTGATGCATATTTATTCATGCGTGAGAGAGAGATGGGAATACATTATTGAATGAACATTCATCAAGTTTAGGCAAATTAGCTCTACCTATTCCGATCTCTGATTATAACACAATGTATGAGTACCGATTCAATAGAACCTCCCAGACCCGTCCGTTTAAGAATCATATCAAACGTCATGGTTTGATTAATCTGCTTATTGCAGTAAAAGAGAGGCAGGGCCCGTAATTAAGTATGGTCGCCTTTATCGCGGTGGATAAAGTTTCCGTCTCTCTGGCACTTACAAGAAAAGGTACTCAACGGTCCAGCTCCGATTTGGTTTATTTAGATATATGTCAGAGAGTATAAAATAACAGACTCGTATTTTTTTTTTACCTTCCCAAACTCAAGCTATTGGGAGAAATTGACCTCCAAAGTACTGAAAAATAGCTTTGTTTTTTAATTCTCTATAGAAGTTAGAAGGTTTAGTCAGAACTTTGGAGGTCAACTTCTCCCAACAGGTTGAGTTTGAGCAGCTAAATTTTCACGAATTATCCACGTGTCGATAAACATGACCATATTTCAGACGTATTATGGACGCCTTTATCACGGTGGATAAAGCATCCGTCACTCTCGCACTTACATATTGGTCAGAGTGTGACAGATGTTTTATCCACATCGATAAACATGTCCATAATTAAATAGGCCCGCAGGAGTCGGTTATCGACACATATTTAAAATACTCGATACTTATCAACGACTTGGTAACTTTACGTTTAAAAATAAATTTTATCCATACTAAATCTAACTTAAGTAACAAAGTCTAACCGCCAGTTTAAATATTGAACACGGGCGTAAAAGTTAAAGCCTTTGCCTACGACATACTTATGGTCGGTACGCTACAAATATATTGCTCCAGGGCCTGTATTATGGTCGCCTATATCGCGGTGGATAAAGCTTCCGTCACTCTCGCACTTACGCACTTTGTTATTAATTATATCGCTACCGTATTGCAAAGTTATGGTAGTTCTTATTATATTACCAGTAAAAGCGGCCGTATCGAAAACAATACAATAGTTTTACGCTTTATAACAGGAATAGTAAGAAGCTCTGTGCGTTCTTCTCTTACTAGTCTAGTAAGAAAGAGACGTCCTGTCTTAAACGTTATTCATGACAAACATAACCCTAAAATTACGTCATATCGTAATCTTATCGTTTAGAATACATGTCTCTGCTAAGAATAAACAAAAGTTTAAAGTAAATCATAGACGAAATGCCATAAAACGGCAAATTATTTCGAATGTTACATGCTTTAGTACTGTTTTATTCCTCCACAGAGAAGAAATTTACCATTCAAAACCAGAAGATCAAAGTCACGTAAGTTCCGTCTCCTTCTTCCAATCGCTTGCGAATGAGAAGTGAAAGGGATGAAAATGTCGAATACGAGTTCTGAATGGAATAACCCTGTAATGGCGGTCGTGTAAGCGTCGTGAAGGCATCCCACACGTCTTTTATGACATTGCATTTATATGCACCTATTCGGGGATTCGGGAATATTTTGGGTTAGTTTGTGCAGTCGCTGGGATTACGCTGCAACAAACGTATGACAATATAGAGTCTTTTTAGGGTGCCGTAGACAACAAGGAAACCTTATAGTTTCGTCAAAAAATTGGCTTGAAGTAATCAATGTCATTAAAGGTGCCAAATCATTTGTAACTTATAGGAAACTCAAACCTATTGTTGTAGAATGTCAGATTGATTTTAGCCCTAAGGTGGGTTCTGGGTCTGTCCATATGTCCCGTTTGTCCGCGATTTAACTCAGACATTCCTGGTGACATTCCTCCAGACAGTACAAAGCTGTAATTTTCCATTTTTTACACAATAAAACCTTATCGCTCTTGACGTGTTTCAATATTGTCAAAGTTTTGATACCTCTTATTTACTCTACAGTAATGGTGGCTGAATTAAAAACAATGCCATAATACTTCCAAGACAGTATGGTTTTATCGTGTGGAATTGAGGCTCTGTTAATTTAAGGTAACTAACTAACTAAGCTAACTAGGGATGGTCCGGAGGCGGCTTTACCGGAGCCGGAACCGGATCCGGAGTTTAATTTTGTTTATTTAATGGAGTCGGATCCGGAGCCGGAGGCGTAGTTGGAGCCGTATCCGAAATCGGATCCGGAGCCGGATTCGGAGGTTTACCGGAGGCGGAGCCGGAGCCGAGTACCTTTTTTTTCAATTAATTCCTTGACAAGTCAAAACTTGTATAGGCGTGCGCCGCGTTGCCGCGGCAAATGCAATACCTTCACCTCCGGTATAACTTCGGTAAAAAATTAACGAAGGCGGAGGTATGAAATAAAAATAGCGAAGGCGGAGGCGGATCCGAAGGTGTCAAACCAAACGGAAGTTCCGTCTTAGCGGATGCGGTGGCGAAGCTCCGTAACATCCCTAATACTGACGTATTTTTGGTAATAATAATATTTGTCTTGTGTCAATCATCGGGGTCATTATTATGCCCAGTTCAGATGATAGTTGCAGTACGATGGTTTTGCTACCTACATCTGAGTCGTCTGACCCAGATACATATAAACATTTTAATTGAATCATAAATTAAAGAGGATGAGAGCAGGAGATTGAGGAGGGAACTCTCGAAGACAATTTATAATTAGTTTATGGCCCAATAAACCAATGCTAAATTATCTTCAAGATGCACTTAGTATTATTATGTAAACATATTCTGACAAAGAGTGATTGGTAACGAATATCTCGATTTAAGACATTTGTGTCCGCAACGATTAGTCAATACTCCACAGCTTGCTCTGAAGTATGCTACAGACAAATATAAGGTGGCATTACCAGTGGGTTTTGGAAAATAAGTATTCATTATCACCCTGCAAAGGTATACCAGCGGCCTATTATGCGCGACACAGTTTTATCGAGGGGATATGTCATTTTTTTATTAAAGTCGTCTATTTTATCACAAACCCTAAAATGGTTGACAACGTTGATAAAGTTTTTGCCCCGATATAGCGACGACTAATGTCTAAAAGCCTAGTGTGGCAAGAATTACGCGATATTACTACCACTTTAATAAAGGTGCCGGTGACACGACACCAATATACAGTTATGCACCATGTCGGATGTTGAATGGTATAATAACGCTTCTGAAATGGATTGTTATCCATGAGTTATTGAAAGAAGTGGACTTGGCATACTTTTAAAAACGGTTATCTTGTCAACTCGATTCGATAGTTCTTGGATTGATCCAAACGGAACGGAAATTAAAAGGTTTTCTTTTAAGAGAACTTGTGTATAGAGTACAATCTGATATCTGCTATGGCACTCCACTTCCACGTCTTTCACACTGTAAAATTGAGAGAAGATAATGATGATTATATGAAATGAATATAACAAATTTACGTGAAATCTTAAATTCAGGATGTGTGCTTTTTGATCAACCAAACAATTCTATATACTATTATTTCAAGGGAGTGCTAACGAACTCGTAGTCGTCAGTCTTCGGGGTCAGAAAATAGAAACCGGTTCAGATCGTTGCAGTACGGTCACGGAAGTTAATTTGCTACCCATTTCGAAGAAAATCTGCTTGAAGATGCCATTGTCAATAGAGATGCCAAGTCATTTGTAATTGATAGGAATCTCAACCTTATTGCTGTAGAATGTCAGATTGACTTTGGACCTAAGGTGGGTCACAAATTAAATTCCTTGACTGTACAAAGTAAGATAGTTCTGCTTCCGACATTTGACTCACCTGACGCAGTAATAAATCGTATAACACAACATAAATAATAAAACACGTCGATTAAGCAATAATACACTCTTTGACAACGGCTTAAGCCCTTTCACGCTCGCCATATTAATCGTTTTCTGCTATATACCTTGGATTATTTATTCAAAGCATCAGAATAACACTGCCGTGCAGGTGAAACATTAAGTGCATCGAGGTATTTACGAGGACAAAGATAGAGGGCGCGACAGGCGTAAAACGCTAGGTTTACGCCCCGGACCGAGCGGTAAGGTGGGTTAATGGCACATTAAACAACTACTGAGAAAGGAACTGTCGAGGATGATTTGGCATCAGTTCTCAGAGCCAGGATTTTCCATTTGCCGTACAATTCTGGAAAAATCCAGTTACAAAATGTATCTGTGATTTTGAGCAACAGGTTTTCTCGAAATGAACTAATTGAATGAAATAATTTTTAACACTCGGAGCTGGCTGAAAATTAGCGCTGCAGGTGTTTAACACCTCAGCATTATGCTTGGCCAGTGTCCGATTCACTGTCGCGGAGACACTCACTACTTGTTTATTGCTGTTTTCTGTTTTCACTGTTTTTCTGCGTGTCTTGTGTGTGTAGTAAATAAATGTGTTTTTCTTTTTTTCTTTTCTTTTCTAATTTATTTCAGGCGAAGGCTTTTGCTTCTGAGTTTTGCGGCGTTCGAGTAGTTTTCTATTTTGTACTATAGAATACAGAACATAGTATACGTCAACAGTGCCATTTTTATAGATTTTGACTAGATGCATTCGGCGTTCGTTATCAGTATTAAAAATGTATAGGATGGACGTAAGCTGCCTGACGGTCACGCTAAACGCTTATGTCAATTGCACACTGAAAAAAATAATTGGTCGCTTGTAACAAGATTGTGATTGTTGTGCATAAGCGTCTTGATCCCATACGAGCCTGACAAGACGATAGATACACCAACTAAGACGTTAGATACATCAACTACGATGTTAGTTGAATCACTAACGAAATTGCTGTTTCTTACTATCATTTTTGGTTGATATAACTAATATCTTAACTATTGTATTCATTTTATATCAACTAATGCCTTGTTGTTTGATCGGTAGTTAAACTAACTAATGGTCAAAAAACGTTACTAATGGTTAAAATCTCAAGGAAATGTGTCAAATTTTCGATTCCGTTTTCGAATTTTAACAATTAGTTGAGTTAACTACTGATCAAACAACACGCCCTAAGTGAAAACC
The DNA here is from genome assembly GCA_946894065.1 of Acleris literana. Classification (NCBI taxonomy): domain Eukaryota; kingdom Metazoa; phylum Arthropoda; class Insecta; order Lepidoptera; family Tortricidae; genus Acleris; species Acleris literana. The sequence continues at coordinate 21,851,008 of OX335670.1, forward strand.
TCTCTTTGTTGGCTCTCATTTTTTTGAGTGCATACATTTTATCAGTTTTCGAAAACCTTTTACGTTACGAGTAGCTCTTTTTTTCGTTTCGGAGCAAATCGAATGAATACAAAGCGATTCAGAAAACGATCGGAAATAATATTCCTTGGTAATGTCGATTAGAAACCCTAATGTTTGAAATTAACTTGACCCTAGTTGGCGCTACCAATGTCCGCCCGCCGCCGTAGCTTTAGAAGACTAGCGTCCCCTACGCACGATAAGGATATAAAACTATTTGAAGCTCTGTATTTGTAAGTCTAGCAGACATTTTTTTTTAGTGGCATGTATAATGCAAATGATTACACAGGCCCCCCTGCTGGTAAGAGTGATCTGAGACCCGTAGACGGGTCTATATTGACTGAAATAATTATTTTTAGTCATAATGTGCTTTAGGTCATAATCATCGCAAGTCATAACGTTTGTCTTTTTAAAGAAACTGTTACTTTTTCAGGATTCTTATAAATCAAACCTAACCTAACCTAGCCTTGTCTACACGTTAGATATTTTAGAACTTCTGAAAAGTTTCAGCGATATAAAAAATTATGACTATCAAAAATTATGGGAAACAAAGAGCTCCCCTAGCGTAGATATCGCTACGGCTTCGTAGCACCTGCGTTGGGCCGGGGACTTCATTCCACTGGGCAAAACCATATTGCCTTTCACGTGTTGTCGTATTGTTTATAACTCGAAGCCTTTACTGCCAAGTAAATAGAGACGTTAATCTAGAATTTTGTTGATGGGGGTTGGGGTACAAAGGGGTTTGGGTAAAAGTGTTGTCATTTGTAAAAGTCATACATTTTTAACGTGAGTGGCCTTTCGTAAAAGTGGTAAGTTATTAGGTATACATCCATTCAAAATAAATATATTTTATAGAGATATTTGAATATTTATACCTGGGCGTACTTTCAGTATCAAAAACTTAATAGGTACTTTATGTTCAATATCTCCGCTCAGATATAATTTAAAGCATTACATTTTATACATTTATGTGTATTTAGAGGTCCTCTAACCCATTATAAAATCACACGATAATATTCATACAAACTTACCAAATACCATTTGACTAGGTTGCTGTTACAAAAAATGGTTTATCTTCATAAGTCCTCTATTATGCGTTCAAAACCCGCATTGCCTGTGGTAGTAGATGACAGCGATGACAGCTGTTAATTTTGGAAGATGTTCCAAATTTGGATCTCATTACCTTACAATATTCGATAACGTAATATCAAAATTACGTTACAGCTGTCATCGCTGTCACCTACTACCACAGGTAATGCTGGTCATTTGCCTTTCGGCTTCTGAACCCATCTTAGGGTATTTATAATATGTGTGTAGATAAAGTATTGTACGCGAATCTGCGTAATTGGCATTACAACACTCGTGTGATCTATTATGAAACTCGCCTTGTGGCTCGTTTCATAAACCACACTCATGTTGTAATGCATGTCATTACGCAACCTCAGAAAAATTTGTTAACAGATCAATCTTTCGCCCCCGTAAACCCCTACCTATAATTGCAAATTTCATCAAATTCGATTGTACGTTTAGTATGATAGGATATCGTCGTACCACTTAGATTATAATACTAAGGGTGTTTCACATTTGTATGGAAAAAAAGTCATATTTTTTGCAGACTGCCCTTACACACTCTTTATAATGTAAAAAATTAAAATGTTCAGTTTCAAGGTGAAAGGACACCATTTAGAGGTTGCACAAATTGACCACTTATGCTATAGTAGATTTTCAATGCTTATTATTAAAAAAAAAAACTAGCTTTCCAGTCATCTTATGTCAAACACTAATGTTTAATTTTGTGGGGAAACTCGGTGGACGTAGACGGGGTGTTTAAAATCCAGAAAAAATGTGTGCGTGCCATTAGCAATGCATGGTTCTTGGACAGCTGCAAACCCTTATTTAAATTTTACGTTTAGCATGTTTGTACATATTTAAACTCTGTTTGTTTTGTAGAGCGCACCCAGGATTCTTTAGCCAGCGTCATGAAGTCTTTAGCAGAAACCCTAGGACTCAATACAAGCATCTGCTGCATAAACCTTTATGTCGCACAGATATTTACAAAAGGAACTCGTATAATATGTGCATTAGAGTATATAACGCCCTTCCTATACAAATAATAATGCTTCAGGGCAAAAAATTCAAAATTGAGTTACTGAGATGGCTCCTTGACAATAAAATTGTTTCTACAAAGTCAATGAATAATTGAATATATAAATCATAATTAACTATTTTATGACCTCCAATATGTATTTCCCTGTGTGTATATCTTGATATTAAATTAATAATTGAAACCTGATATTTAATTTTGTAAATGGTAATCTGGACATCAATAATTGGATAGATTTTAAGTTGACTTTATGTACGTAACCTAAATTTGCATATCGTTTTATCGATTGAATGCCTGTTCTACCTAATTATCTGACACCTATTTATTATTATTTATTTATTTATTAAAAACAAACAACATGATACAATAATATCAAAGGCCCTGCAAAACTGTTACAACAGTTTGACTGCAGGAATGTGTCCGTGAATAAATCTGTTTTTTTTTAATATTAATATACTTAGCTATGTCTTACAGTGTGTCTAGTATGGAAGTGACTCTAATAAAAATTTATTGACTAGCCTCTTAAATCTACGTATATTTGGCTCATGCCGGATATCCTCGGGCAAACTATTCAACACATATGGCACACGTTTCCTTAATGTTCTATCACCAAAGTAATTATTCACTCTAGGTACCTCAAATTTACCCGCAGATACCGACCTTGTGCCATAATTGTGACTTATATCGCATTCTAGCAAATAAACATTCCTTTCATTTCATTTCATTTCACTAATGCTATCCACCATCGTCACCAATTTTTCTGCTTTGGAGAATTGCATAAATATTTCTAACGGCTTTCGTTACTATTAATGGGGTCACAGTTCTAACCTAACCTAACCTAGTTACAAGAAATTGACTAAAAATGCATAATAACATGTTTTATAAAAGTTATAATAAATGAGTGTTATGTTATTTGATCGTATGCCTGATGAAATTATAGAATTGGTTTTTATGCTAAACGTTCATTATGCTTTTATTGGTTAGTTAAATGAAATTATACAAAACGTTTTTAGACTAATTGAAGCGCACATAAATACCAACTAATTTATTATAATTGTAATTACCGGTCTTTTAGAAAAATAGGAACATGAATGCGAGCGAATTCATTAAAAATTGCAAAGTTTGAAAAAATAAACACCCTAACGCTGGTGCTAAGTTAAGATCCACGTACTCATAAATCAATGTTATTAAACGCGGACGGCTTAACTTAATCGCTTAGTTAATCTTAACCTTTGTAATTAACGTTTGACACACGCGTTTAATCGACTCCTTAATAAGCCGAGCGGTTAAGTTAACCATATTACTAAAAGGCTGGGCTTATACTGAATGTATATTTTGAGATATTTAATTTGTTTATTATTGTAAATTTGAATCAGTTATAGACAGTGCCGTGTGTTTGGCATATTTTTTATTGTCCGAAACGTATTTGGCATTTATTTAGTAATCGTTTTCGACGAATGTTTACATCGAATTTCGAAAGATTGTTTGCCATGTTTGGTCTGTTTTTAAATAGTATTCTATTGATGAGACCGAATTACATTTTAAAAAATCTCCTTTAGCATAATAGTCATAATGCATAATTTTGTTTAACATGCGGAGCGAGCGAAGCGAGTGAGCAACATGGGTCGGGGCAGAAGCGACTCAGATTGGATAGGTGAGATGGTTAGGTATTTTTTTAATAAGCTGGGAACATGCCGCTACCTTGTTTTTATGCATATGCTTTTTAAAATATTGAAAAAATATTCTGTTTAATTAGTTTATGCGTTTCATTGTTTATTCCAGTTGGAAATTGGCAAATCTTAAGAGTTCCTTGTGAGTTATAATATAATGCAATTTAAAGATGATTATTTCAACAGCTTATTCGGATATAAGTTAATAACGTGTATTTTCCTTTAGAATGTTTTATCAACAAAAAGAAAGACATCAATGCGCCCGAGCTCATTTTAATTGTCAATGTATGTATATGTTTCAATCAAGCTCAAACAACTGACACAGATTTGAAATTTTGGCACTTATATAATCCTTCCTAGATTAATTGAAAATGTAAGTCACAGAATGAATTAAATGAGTTACTTAAAATAATCAATATTTTTAATAAAATCGAAAGATATAATATTCCAATTGTATCTATACAAAGTATCAAATTATTTTAACCCACCTCTTATTCTCATAGTCCAATAACCCAGTGTGCGTCGCCCCCCCACCCCCCGCTATTATTCGGCGCGCCATTACCCCCCGTTTAGTGCTAACCCTCGACTTACGAATATCAGATATCAACGAGATACTTACACTTTATCACTCAAATGTGGCAGTTACTGTATACTAAGTAATCTATCTACAAAACCAACTCAGAGGGCCTAGATGTAGCATTCGGCGTTCGCTATCGTTATCGAAAATGTATAGGATTGACGTAAGCTGTCAGACGGTCGCGTCGAGCGCCTACGGCAATTCCATACATTTTGTCAGTTTTCGAAAATTGTTGACTTTAGCGTTAAACAACTAGTCTCGCCTTATTGTAGCAAAACAAACCAATCATACGTTGAGTTATCGAATTGCCGTTTCTTTTACGGAGTCTGTCCGTAGAGCAAACTACTAAAAACTCACGTTTTCGTTTACATACGAGGGGCGGCTGATAAGTAATCTCCTTGGTCAGAAATATATACAAAAATAATGCTGGCTGGTATGGATTTATATTCGTTTGTTATTCTATTTTCAAAATGTATTACATTCATTTGTTTATTGCATCACGTTTATTTGTCTCCTACAATTGTTTCAAACATGTCGGTAGAAAAAGTGAAAATGGATAAAATCGAGCAGCGTGCGGTGATTAAGTTTTTGACTAAAGAAGGGAATACGCCTTCGGAGATCAGACAGCGTATGTTACGTGTGTTTGGCAGTTTGTGTTCTTCCGAATTTGTTATAAAGTTTTGGTCAAAGCAGTTTAAGTTAGGTCGTGAGAGTCTGGAAGATGATCCTCGTAGCGGAAGACCAGTTTCGGCCGTCACCGATGAAAATGTAGCCAGGGTGAAAAAAATTATATTAGAGGACCGACGAGTGAAGCAGTGGGAGATAGCTAGAGATGTGGGCGTCAGTAAAGAGCGAGTCAATGAAATAATTCATGAGCATTTGAACATGTCCAAGGTTAGTGCACGTTGAGTCCCCAGAATGTTGACTGCATTTGACATGGAGAGGCGTGTCAAATGTTGCGAAGAGTTTTTGGAGATGAGTCGAGGGAAAGAGGAAGAAATAATTTCTAGAATTGTAACATGTGATGAGACTTGGATTCGACAATGGGACCCGGAAAGTAAGCAAGAGTCGTTACAGTGGAAATTTAAGGATGAGAAGCCGCCTCGGAAATTCAAGGTCTGTCCATCGGCAGGTAAACTTATGGCTACAATCTTTTGGGACACAGAAGGGATTTTGCTCATAGATTATTTACCGAAGAAAACTACAATGAATGCTGATTATTACTCAAACTTACTATACCAACTAAGAGAGACAATAAAAGAAAAACGGCGAGGTAAACTAAACAAAGGTATTCTGATTTTGCACGATAACGCACCAGTGCATACCGCCCGCACAACGAAGCTAGCAATTAAAGACAATGGCTTCGAAACCATTGACCACCCCCCTTATAGTCCAGATTTAGCCCCCTGTGACTATTTTCTGTTTAGACTTCTCAAGAAAGACCTCAGGGGACGAAGGTTTATGACCGATGACGAAATGAAGGCTGCGGTTACTGACTTTTTTGACGACAAACCGAAAGATTTTTTTTTTAATGGTTTAAATTCAATATTTGAAAAATTTAATAAGTGCATTTTACTAGCAGGGGACTATATAGAAAAATAAAAAAAAATTAGCCACGACAGTCTTTTGTTTCATTGTTAGGTAGATTACTTTTCAGCCGCCCCTCGTACCTAAGTTTATTTCACTTTTACTACTGTAAAAAGCAAGCTTTAAAAACCAGAAAGAATTTTTTGTTATTGTCGTGATCACGCGTTAGGGTTGTTATTTGCTTAAAGGGATTTTCGCAGCCAAAGAAACGTGTTTTCTCTTTAAATGTTTATTTGCTACTAACTAAAACATTTAAATTAACATACTAATACATAGCTCGGAATTTAACTGGACAGTCGTCAATATATGTTTTTTTTTAAATACCCCCTGTCGTTACATCTATTTCGTAGTTATGATACACTCACAAAACCAGACAAGAGCATGTCGGACCACTCTCATAGTAGGGTTCCGACTCCGTTACAATAAGCACAAAAAAACTTGAAAAAAAAAGTATTCACCAACGAATTTTCTATTTAAAAGGTGCTGCGCTGTCTTAGATGATTCTTAATTAAAAGTTATCTGTTTTTTTTATGTTAAGGAGAAGGCAGGCGAGTACCCAGGCCACCTGATGGTAAGTGGGATCTGAGACCTATTTCCTAAGCTAAAATTTGATCCTTATCAATTTTTAATGAGTGTAAGTACTGTAGTAGAGACGAGAAACTAAGCACTATTTCCGTATCGCAAGAAGGCCGGTTCTCTAGCAACAGCAGGCGAAGAGCTGTCCAAATAGCTAAACGCAAAGTTAACAAATGGGTCCGGTCGCGGCTTGTTTTACGCTAGTTATGCCGCGGTATACGTGAAGCACTGGAGAGATGGAAATATTAGATATAAATACAGCCTAGAAGGGTGAAAAAAGTTTGTTCTCGTAACGATTGCGTAAATCTCAAATCTATGACATGGCAATCACGATCGTGTTAAACGCAACATATCTACTAACTTTTAGACTACTAAATATCAGAGAACCGTCTTACATAAATTGACCTAGGCCTACACTAAGCTCCAGGGTTGTACTATAGGTACAGTCGGCTTATAAGACCCGTTGGCACCCGCGGGGTTTTTTCGTTGTCATATTAAATTAATGAAAATAATTAATATATTGAAAAACTTATAAAAGGACTGGATGGATAAAATGCATCTATTTCACAGGAGTTTTTTCTAGGTCTATATTGACTGACATAATTATTTTTAGTCATAATGTGCTTTAGGTCATAATCATCGCAAGTCATAACGTGTTTTTTAAAAAAAACTGTTACTTTTTCCGGATTTTTATAAACCAAACCTAACCTAACCTAGCCTTATCTACACGTTAGATATTTCAGAACTTCTGAAAAGTTTACAGTTTCAGCGATATAAAAAATTATGACTATCAAAAATTATATCAACAATTACGTTATGACCAATAAAATTATGGGAAACAAAGGGCTCCCGTTTTTTCGAGTGTGAAATACATGGTGACTTTCACCCGAGTTAAGACAATCTACTTTTCATGTCGACTGTGAGAAAACTTGATAGAAAAACTTGAAAAAACAAGCTTCTAGTTTAACCAAAGAGTGGCTGCATAAGATAGTATGGCTCAATACAGGTTTAGTTTTTTTAATAATTTTACTGCAGAGAGGCTGTATATGTTTCTGCTCGGGTACAGGGCCTCTATACAACTGGGTAAAAACTATTATTGTCTTTGACGTGTTATCCTATTGTCAAAGTTCTAATAGCTCTTATCTACTAGACAGTAATGGCGGCCAAGTTTAAAACAATGCCATAACAAGGCCTCTATTCTAGGCGGTAAAAAACATTTCGTCTTTGACCTGTTATCGTATTTTCAACGTTTTGATAGCTCATATTTACTTGACAGTAATGGCGACCAAGTTTAAAACAATACCATAACACGCTAAAAGAAATATGGTTTTACCGTGTAGAATAAAGGCCATCTGGCCCTAGAAAAGATCCATTGCAAGATCGTTATCGCTATCGAAAATGTATAGAATGACGTTCGCTGCCGGACGGTCGCGTCAAACGCTTATGTTAATCCCATACATTTTGACAGTTTTCGAAAATCATTTACGATAGCGTTATGCATCTTGTTTTGGGCCTTATTACCATTGACATAGTTCTTTTTTCAAATTAAGTTTCCCCAAGAGGCCTCATATGGTTGCGTTTATCGCGTAACAAAATATGGATAAAACATCCGTCACTTTCTGACACGTACATAAGTGCGAGGGTGACGGATGCTTTATCCACATTTTGTCACGCGATAAACGCAACCATACTAGGCCCGCAGGGTTGATATGCATCACTTTTAACCCGCTTCTAAGGTAAATAATGGCTTACTTTCAGAGTGCGAGATTTATTAGTTTTTAACTCGCTACCACCTAACACTTGCGATGCCCCTCGGCAGTTCACGCACATACAACAATTCAAGTGATTTACACAGCAGTAAACTAAGCGTCGCCATCGGTGCGATTATGCTTCGCGTTCTCTAACCCGTTCCAGAACAATGTTTTAATATTTATTTGTCAGTAATAACATAAATATCTGCGTGTTTTTAAACAATTGCAACTTTCGGCAAAGATTCCGATACTACCGACCCTTTAATACAACTATTGTAGCATTTTCTCTTCGCGATCGGGTCCGAAATACCGAAATCCGCAGGAGAACAAGACTGATCGACATAGCGAAAACCATAGCCACTAGGAAGTGGAAGTGGGCAGGCCATATTTGCCGTAGGTCTGATGGAAGATGAGGTAAAAAGTTGCTGGAGTGGAGACGCGTGTGAAGACAGCTCGCGAGATGAACTAACGATTTAGTATGTGTGTCTGGAAAAGATTGGATGCGGAAAACACAAGGCCGCTCTAAATGGGCTTAAATGGAAGACCCCTTTACTCAGCATTGGGTAGATCAAGGTTGAAGAAGAAGTAGAAGAACAGGAAGAGCATTTGGCCATGTGTTTTGCATGGGTTTGGTTTAGTATGTTTCTGGATTCCGTTTGCGATTTAGGGATATTTTTGATTTTTATTTTGGTTGCGTACTGGTGACGCTCCAAATTTTCTGATTTGCCTTCGATAAGTTGAATACTTTATGGAATGGAGAAGGGAAACGAGCACACACGCCACGCGTGGGATATGGGTTCTGACGCCCGTAGGTTTTTGCAATTCCAAGACGTGCGTTGGCAATCTCAAGGAGTAAGATGGAATGCGATGATGTTTGCGTATGAAAATCTTTATTGCGCAAACTAGGCCTCATAAAAGAACAAAGGCAAGCTTAAATTATCCCTGCAGCTGGCAGTTTAGATGGATGTACTGGGAGGTTATTATGACATAGCTATGCAGTTCATTTTACGGCGAGCGTAAAGGACGGAGCTATAGAAGTTATATAGCTCTGACCTTTTCTTTCAGCGTTAACTGAACTGCATAGCTTTGTCATTCTCGTAATAACCCCCTTGTTGCTAGTGGCAACACATGTCACGTCATGTATAAATAGACAACGAAAGAAAACAATGTCATTAGGAGGCCACTAAGAAAGGGTTTATAAAGCGTTACTATAATAGTAGTTTATGTGACTGTATATAATGAAGGGCATTAAACACGAGTGTGGGTTTAATGCCTAATTATGTACAGTTACATACACTACTTTATCTACCCACATATCATTAGCCTCCATGATGCATTCAGGAGCCGCATATTAAATTTTAACCGGTAATGGCGGTACTGAAAAGATTGAAAAGTTTTCTGGCAGCTGTCATAGTTTTTTTTTAATTCAGTTAAAAACTAGAGTCGTCTCCAACTATTATATCGTTCGATATCTTACTTACGTGCGACATTGTCCAATTTTGTATTCAAATTGACAATTCATTTTGACTGAACTGAACTGAACGTCATCTCGACTGATTTTAGAATAGCGGTCAAATCAAATTTATTTGTTTTTCAGGGATGTTCGAAATTTGAATGTCATAAGAATATTGAAATTGACGTTCTTATGAATCCATAAGATTACTGCCGCAGATAAAAACATGCTCTAACAACAGTGTTGATTATTATGCTGGTCATAATTTTCGGTTTCTGAACGCATCATAGAGGGTTTATGATATGAGTGTAGATAAACATACTAATCTTTTGCAAAATACGCTAATTAGACGTTTAGCTTTAGGCAAACATTCACTGTACCTACTTCTTTGCTGTAAATGTAATACCATAGCCCTTTTCCTAAGCAACCGTTTTTGATTAAAAGGAAACGACAGGAAAACACTTTCACTAAAAGTAATATCCCGTTGCGTAGTAATGGGCCGAGCTCTCTGCCTCGATGGGCCTAAATAGCCGCGGATGTACGGGAGGCAGTGAAACGGCATTAAAGATTTATTTGCCGCATCTTCAGTTGCGTAAATGTATGTTTTATGTACTATGTTGTACCCGCTTTGAAGGCGAACGTTAGGGAAAAAGCAAGAATGTATAACAAAGAGGTATCTCTCTTGTTTGCATATGAATATCATACGACAATTTTACCTAAATTGACCTAGTCCCAAACTAACTTCTAGGCTTACGAGTATACTATAGGTACTAGATGACTATAAACATGGGAGCCCCTTGTTTCCCATAATTTTATTGGTCATAATGTCATTGTTGACATAATTATTGATAGCCATAATTTATTATATCGCTGAAACTGTAATCGTTTCAGAAGTTCTGATATATCTAACGTGTAGACAAGGCTAGGTTAGGTTAGGTTTGATTTATAAAAATCCTGAAAAAATAACAGTTTCTTAAAAAAAAACATGTTTTGACTTGCGATGATTATGACCTAAAGCACATTATGACTAAAAATAATTATGGCAGTCAATATAGACCCCTATAAACATACTTATATAGATAAATATAGACTTTTGCGCAATTTATCCTCTCGTTTGCAATGGCGTTAGATTATGTACAAATAATTGAAAATCGCAACTGACATCGTACTGCACGTAGTGACGTCACACGTATAAACGGTAATTTATTTAAATGTGCTTAGTTCAAATATTGTAACTCTATTTTCGTGCATGCATGAGTCGATGTATGAATGTGGAAGAAACGAAAGAGATTTGTTAGGGTCGTAGCAGGTGGAAAGAAGTGGTCTCTGCCTACCCCTCTGGAAACAGGCGTGAGTTAATGTATGTATGTATTTTGAACCGAAGGCACCAGTTCTATTTTAGTCTCGATAAGCAGATGGCGTCTATGTAACAACGAGTACAGATAACAAAAAAAACATGCCTCAGAAATGTAATAGCTCAGGCCGTGATTCTAGGCGGTAAAAATCATACCGTCTTTGATCTATTATCGTATTGTCAACGTTTTGATAGCTCTTATTTACTTGACAGTAATGGCGGCCTAGTTAAAAACAACACCATTACAAATCAAATACGATGTGGCTTAAACTGTAGAGGCCCAGGGCCGGTGTTCTAGGCGGTATATCGTAGTTTTCCTGTTATGGTATTTTTATGACGTCAGCCGCCATTACTGTCAAGAAAATAAGAGCTATCAAAACGTTGACAATACGATAACAGATCAAATACGATAATTGTTTTTACCGTGTTGAATAGAGGCGCTGATCCTTTAAGTGATTTGCCTAAAGGTAAATAAGGCGCTAATCTGCGAAAATGGATTGAAGAACATTATCGTATAAACCGTTAATCTGGTTACCAAATAATTATTCATTAAATTTCTTGCATATTACGTACGATGGCTTCGAAAATTGTTGGTTACAAATGGGTTTTAATTTTGATTTCAAAACAGCACCTAGAGACCTCGTCGTGTTTTTCTCCTTGTCATTATTTTAAGTTAAATGTTTATTGACCTTATATTTTAATGATTATATTGGGCTACTTTCAAAAATAAAAGTTTATTACTTTATGACCTTGTAATGTAAATGTTTTTTTTATGATTGAAAAAAATGACCTTCTGCTGAAGTTTCTTGCGGCGCTAGTAGAATCACTCTTTATTACCGACGTGTGAAATAGCCCTTATTTGGCCAATATATTCAGTAAGAATAAATATTTTGTTGTGTGTACTTTGTGTTTGTGCAAAATGTATGTATGTATGTATGTATGTTAACACTTTATTGTACAAAAGAAAAACCAGAAAAATACAATTAATATAAAAATATGTACAAAGGCGAACTTATCCCTTTAAGGGATCTCTTCCAGCTAACCCTTGAGAGATTGAGAAAAGTGAAAGGTTGCGCATCGAGTAAGCAAGTGTACAAATTTATTTAGAAGAACATAACACATTAACCAATAAAACCTACGTAAATGTGGTTATAGAATAAACAACAAGTTGTGTGAGTTGTTGGTAATTCTGTAGCTATGCCTACCATGGGATGAAGGCGGGACGGTATGTATGTTTATGTGTTTATTTTGAATTCTGAATGTTTTTTTAACATTAACAGTAACTGACTCTGAGTGCGGCCGTAAGGAAATTATGAAGTGTTGTACAGTCATATGTTGCTTGACGTCAGCCGACGCCACCGCGGCTAAACTGTTAGCGTTACAAAATGTATATTTACTTGCAAAACAATAAACTGCTCAAGACACGGCCAGGTTGCGTACAAATAGAAATGCTATATTGCTCATACTTACAACGACGGAAAATACAAAATAAATGTTACACACTGAGCCAATAGATGTTATTATAGCTAAATATCAGTAAATATTATATTGTGATACTCGTAAAAACCGACATTTGTTTCCGAGTCTTGGAAGTTTTATATAAGTTTGTATAGATACATATTGTTATGTATATCGGTGTCACTTCTTATACCTGCAAGCCTCGAGCATAAGTTACCTGAAAGAGATAGCTTTTTAGAATACAATAAAACACCTATCAGGCAGGAATCTAATTCCTGCCTGAAGAGCTATCTCTTTCAGGTAACTTCGTACATGTTGTTGAAAAAATTAAGTTTATGTTCTAAATCAATATCCCACTGTATTTCATTTTATTACTATTGTTTTGAGTTTTGCACCACACAAACGATTTTCTCCATCTCAAATAACTTTTTCAATGGAGTTTTCTAATAGTTATATACAAAAACCCGTATTATGTGACAGAGCTCAGTGTCATTACGAGTATAAGTATTATAACACTCTTTTTGGCAAAGAACCCAACAGAGTACAGAAAATAATAACTAATACTTTAGAAACCCCGGACATTCAAATCCCACGGAGTAATTCACAAAAGTGCACCCTCGCCGTATTTCAATCTGCAGTCTCCGACCATATTTCTATCTCCAATCTGCCTGCGACAAAATGAGAGCCTGATTTACAGCTTTGGGATAAGTCTGAAGATACCGTGAATGGCGTGTCTGTGTTTATTGTGCGGATTCAAGAATTGTGTGTGTTAGGGCATTTCTATCGATTTATTTCGCCACGTAAATACCAATGCCAATAACTCTATGAAAAGCAAGCTTTAAAATCCCGACAGCATTTTTTATACTGTCGTCGATATACCTACATATGTTAATAATTGTCATTTGGCCATTGTTGTTATTTCAATTTTAACAGTTTAGGTATCCTATGACACTCGCTGCGAAGACGAATCCAATGATACCTCATTTGTCAAAATCGTCCAAGCCGTTTTTGCTGTAGCGGGGAACATAGAACTGGACATACATGACAGTGAAAAACATAACCCTCCGCCGCAGTCGGGTAAGAAATGGACATACATGACGGTGAAAAACATAACCCTCCGCCGCAGTCAGGTAAAAATAAAACTCATAATGTAACGGGACAATCACTTAAACTCAGTTTGTTTGAATTTAGTTGGGTTATTTAAGAGTTTATTAATGTAGGAGTAGCTTCTACCTCGCGAATCCAAAACTTATTTTCAGTTAAAATTCTCAGTTTTAATTAATTCCTTTCGACACAGACGTTAAGTTTGAATATATTTAATTAGTTAATGTCTTGAGAAATTGATAAGCCCTAAGTGAATAGGTCCAAAACTTTGAGAGCTTGAAGTTGGAAAAGCTTTTCAATGCAGTGCCTGTAAGTCTAGCCTTTTATTCAAACTGGAAGAACCTGCTAAACTAAGAAGTATGTTTGAGGTGGAATTTTTGATATTCTAGTTTATGTTTCAATACAAGTTTTAATAAAGGTCACTAACACGTTCATAATGAATGATTATAACACTCATTTATTAAAATTGGTTCATTCAAATTTATCTTTTGTGAAAGTAACTTTGCCTGTTTGTTATGCTTTCCTGGCTAAACTACTGAACCGATTTCGGTGATATTTGGTATTGGCGATAGCTTAAACTCCCATAGGTCATAGGGAACTTTTTGTAGCGATAAACGACTTCTAGACGGACGGAGTCGCGGGCAACAGTTAGTATTATTTAAGGGGTTAATCTAACAGGACATGACGAGGTACGAAACTCAGATACAAAGTAGGTTTGTACAGTTAAGGAAATATGATTTGGCGGTCTGTTATCTACTTTGCGATCTTTTTTTCTGCGTTAAGACTTACCGGACCTAACCTTAACCGTTCAACCCAATTGAATGTGCTGTCATATTATTGTATTGTCATCAGAATTAAAGGTGTATGCAAATTTTCAGCTACATCGGAAGTAAATCAAATTTAACTTGCAAGATTTGACCCGTACATACATACATATACATACATACAATGCAAGTTAAATAAAAGCTTGTAAAAAGATCTTAGTGAAGATTACAGACGCCAAATTCATATTTCCTGAACTATACCTACTTATTATACTTAGGGCCACTTGCTTTTTTTACACAAAAGATCCCATAGGAGTAGTAGTACTGTTGTAAACATCTTAGCCTGATTGTGCAAAATGTGGTTACAGAATTATCAACAAGTTTTTTAGAGTTGTTGGTAATTCTGTAGCTCTGCCTATCCTACTCTGGGAATGAGGGCGTGAGTTTATGTATGTATGTATCTAGATCCCATAGGGTCAAAGTGTATCTCAGAAGTGGACCCCACTAACAAGATAGGGCCACTTGGACCAAAAATTTAAAACTGGGTTCACAAATAGATTCATACAAAAACTGACATTTTGACTCGAGTTAGTGTCTTAACCCAGGGTTACATTTTTGGTGCAAGTGGCCCTTAGGGTACTCAAAGCTTAACTAATTTAGGCAAAAGGCTAACTGTAAAAATGGTTAGTAGGTTTTAAGCCCCATGGAAATATGCAATCTGAAAACTGCAAATGCGTTGCCAATCCTGACGAAAAATTATACTCCAATGAATCTGTATACGAAACTTATATCGTCGTTGTCGGGATCCGCAATTTTCGGATAGGTATGTTCCACAATAGATTTTGTTAAAAATCGAAGTTTTCGACATTAGGGTGCTTTTGCGGGCTTCATGTCCGTTTTTTTCATTAAAGAAAATCCTACACTTTAGGCTTTCAGGGAAAGCTATATTTTAGAAGAATAACACGATTAAATGCTGGTAGAATATATCCTTATACGTCCCAAAACCCGATCTTATCTGAGGAAAAAATGTACTTCCAATTAGGTTATTATGTGTACAATTTGTTTTACAAATACAATATTACTTACCGACTTTGTTTTGTAGTTCAGATTGAAACATTCATGTTAACACGATTAATCAGTCAAGGCGCTTATCCGAATGAATATACATATGTCATACATTCCAATTTGTCATTGTAATCAGTGTTTCAATACATTACGCACACATGGGCATGAGATTGTCATCAATGTTATTAATTACAAACTATGCTATTAGCTGTCAATCAGTTGTAATACAATGGTTACTCCGTTACAGCTGCAATGGTTTCTCCGTCATGATATCCAGCTCCTCGACAACACAGACACAGTGAAACAACAAAAGGAAAAAATAAATTTTGAGCTCATTTACAACAAAGTCGTCCACATTAAGGATATGGCGTTGACATAAAATGTTACCCTACCATTTTAAGCATACCGTTTGCGTAAAAACAAAGGGCATTGGGTAAATTTGTTTGAAGAATATTGTCTTTTTTTTTCAGCGGCCACGTATGATTTTTACATAGTTATTTAGAGGACCTCTAAATACACATAGATATATATAATTTATGTCGGTAAATAATATCGGAGCGGAGATTTTAAAGATTTAAGTATTCAGTTTTTAGTACAAAAGTACGCCCAAGTATGAATATTTAAATATCTCGGCTCCGATGCACTTTAGAGTATTACATTACATAACAAAATATGTTTATTTTGAATAATTCTATCATAATTTACCACTTTTACGAATGGCCGCTCACCTTGAAAATGTATGAATTTTACAAATGACAACACTTTTACCCAAACCCCTTTATGTAAATACATTGCCATCTTAACAAAGTTAGATTAAAACATTCGGTAATTTATTCAAAAATGTTCGGTTAGGTAGTTAAAACCTTTCGTTAGAAACGGTTGGTGAACACCAAAAAAACGCGGTTTGATTGAAACACTTATTAAATGTTAACGGAGCAATTAAGGCCCTGTTGTTTGATCAGTAGTTAAACTAACTAATTGTTAAAATTCGAAAACGGAATGGAAAATTTGACACATTTCCTTGAGATTTTAACCATTAGTAACGTTTTTCGACCATTAGTTAGTTTAACTACCGATCAAACAACAGGTTTAGGTACCTAGGTGAACTCGACCCTTAGTGCATCAAATGTGGTGAGAAATAGTCCAATGTATATACCTTTCCCTCAAAAGAGGAGTAAGAAAAGCGTTAATGAACACATTCTTAACTTAGTTGAATTAACAGCTTAAGATATAGTTACACCCCCTTGCAAAGAAAACGGGAGGTTTCGATTTTATCAAGTACCTTAGATAAACTTGCGAAAAAAAAAACTGTATGAATAATATTAATTAAATTTTATAGCATGAAATTTTAGTTCCTTATACACTTTATTTAAATGTCTCAAAATAATAGCATTTGCCCGCTTTCTTTGCAAAGGGATTTTTGAAAATTACTTATTAGCCCTTTAGGCTACATTGTATTAATTTGAAGCTGAAACTGCTGCTTGCTAGGTAAAGTAATATGATGATGGTCGATTCGGACGCACCCTGCACAAGGTCCAACACCATTAAACTGATTTACAAATTCTCCACCACCCATGAATGGATGATTCGACGTTGGTTGTATAATTTGTTCCGGGAAAATCCGTCCAGCTCTTTAAATATTTCGGCCCCCTGAATATTTCACGGTCAATCACTGGCCGGCTCATTTATTCATAATCGGACGGACGGACGGCGGGTGCGGACATTTTTATTAGAAACGGAATAAAATATTTTTATGATTCTCATCCGGGGTTTGCTTGGTGAATATGATCATTATTTTGTACGCGTTCCAAGATCAACGAAAGCAACAATAGAGAAAATTCTATCGGGGCGATCGTAAAATATTGGAGGAATCTTCTTTTTTAACCGAGTTCAAAAAACGAGGAGGTTTCATGTTCTTTGTATTTTTTTACGTTTGTTCACCCGCTTTCTCCGTTAATTTTAGACCGATCTTGAAATTATTTTTTTTTGGTAGATACACTTCCAAGGTATTTCCATTGTCAGCAAATCAGTATAACGATAAGGGGATCCGTCAGACACATAAAGTAACAAGTCCAGCATTTGCATTCAAAAATAGTCGCTTGGTGAATTGGAACTGATGATGGAGACCTCAGATGGCTACCGGAACCCCTCAATGGTACCTACACTCAGAAGCAAATTAGTTTTGCGTCAGAGTGCGTTTTTCATATAAACGAGGCTATTTCGAAGCCTTGGTTCCTCGTCAGGGGATGCTATTGGTGACCTCTGATGATGGATACCCCGAGCATCGATACAGGACTTCCAGAGTGCCTAGGATACCCAACTGATTGAATCTGCGGTTACCGCCAGAATTGTGCATGTTCAGAAAAACATCTAAAATGGCAATAAAATGTAAGGAAATCCAAATGCTGACCCAAATTCTCGCGCTGTGGTGTTCACTGATTGTGCGATCAGATAGGTATCTTAAGAACTTTTGACCTCCTCTGTTGAACCTCGGAGTATCCACCATTAAGGCAAAGAACCAAGGCTTCGAAATAGCCTCGTTTGTATGAAAAACGCACTCTGATCCGTTAGTTTTGCCCCTGAGTGTATTTTAAGATATCTTTATTAAGATTGTAGAGCGACTATGACGAAGCACATTTAAAATTGTTGAATCTTGAACCACTTCTTTATTGGAAGGGGCTGAATGGACCATATATTGAACCCACTGCAATTGTGGTATAAAAAAGCTGGTCTGATGATGGAGTCGGAAGGAGGCGAGAGGATCTCCGCTATACTTCACGTGAGCTACCGTGTTGGGGCTCATTTATTTGTTCTTGATAAGTAGATAATAAATGCAAAAAAAGTAAAGGGGTTTGGGTAAAAGTGTTGTCATTTGTAAAATTCATACATTTTGAAGGTGAGCGGCCATTCGCAAAAGTGGTAAATTATGATAGAATTATTCAAAATAAACATATTTTGTTATATAATGTAATACTCTAAAGTGCATCGGAGCCGAGATATTGAAATATTCATACTTGGGCGTACTTTTGTACTAAAAACTGAATACTTAAATCTTTAAAATCTCCGTTCCGATATTATTTACCGCCATAAATTATATATATCTATGTGTATTTAGAGGTCCTCTAAATAATTATGTAAAAATCATACGTGGCTGCTGAAAAAAAAATGACAATATTCTTCAAACAAATTTACCCAATGCCCTTTGGCAACAAAAGCTTGTCCCAAATGATTGACACAAACTTGTTTGATACTTCTTTACAAAGTAATCCATTCTTTTTGTTCGCCAGTGTATTGGCCAAATTATTCTTCAAAATTTGAATAATTCCTTCAAATCTGCGGCTGTCTCGGAGGCTGTGTCACCTCAGCGTCAACCCGTCCATCTCCATTTGAAACGCTTTAATTAAATATTAAAACAGAACAATAATCTCCGGGATACAAATTAGTATTTGATTTTCACAATTAGTTTGCCTTGTTAATCACAGTTAAATGTTTTAAGCGGCGTTTTGTTTAGGAGTTTTGGTATTGTTGGCGTAGGACTTGTGAAGTTTCGCGAAGGAGCTCGAGAAGTTTCGGGAACGTATTTGTATAGTTGAATCGCTTTTGCCGTACATTTGCATAAGTGTGTAAGCAAGCGGAAAATGACAATCGCAACAGACGTTTAATCAATCAATAAATCTTTACTGCTTGAAATAATATTGCAAAAGGTATCACAGTCCATTATTTCACCGTAAAGATGCTTTTATGGTTTTATAAATATCATAAATCGAATAAAATCAGTTGACTTTATTTCAGTTTTTTTTTTAATTTTTATGATTGTAATTAAATATCTTTATTATTTCACATGTCATGTTTAATCTGTGCTACTTTTGACATTTGTTTTATTATTAACTTATTTCGTTGCAGACGTCTATCATTTAGACTTGTCAAACAGTCCCAAACTTACCGTACAAACTATGAGCTATTGAGGAGTTTCCTATAGCCGCCATTCTCCATCATTTTACTAGCTTGATGCTAGTATTGTAATTGCCATTTGAGTTACATTCGTTTGCAACATCAATCTGATTACTAGAAGTAGGTTAAAAACGGCTTCGAAGATTTGATTATATTGTTGGCTAGTTAAAATGAGATACAAGTACCCAGTACCACAACATGCAGCGCAATAAGCCGGCTACGCCATTTCAAAACCTAGTAAGTCTCATTAACTCAATTGTGCAATTTTTAAAACGTGGTTTTTACCAAGTCCTTACCGGATGCAAAATCATTTAGAGGCCTATCTCGCTCAGGCTTACAGATACGAGTATCCTGAATACCTGAAACCTAGAAAGTACACAACAAACCGGGCTTGACCATTTCAAAACCTAGTATGTCACATAACTATTTCAAGAATTTAGTATGGGACATGCAGTTAATAGGTTTTGAAAGAAAACAGACTGTTCAATGTTTGTCTTGTTATTAAGTTATTGTTGTCTAAAACGCGCCCTAACCTGCATAATCTAGAACGCAGCTATAAGAACGTTCTTGCTTAAAAATGTCAAATGTACGTCAAGCTCAGTCATAATGAAAAAATGGAGAAACTCGTTGTCCGTCTGAAGAAGATTTATTTACAAAAGTTGGTGCAACTCGTGGCTGCTCTCCGAGAAGACTCACAGAAAAGAAAGGATTGACCCGCCGCGCGGTGAGGTGCTGAACTAAGCTGGCAGTTGGATGATGGTGAGTTTTGGGCATAATTCTTAATAGCAAGGCAGCCATTTCGAGGTAATAAATACAGTCCACATATCCTCGGGATCATCGTTTGTCCCACACAGAGGCTTACTCATAAGATCATATGCGAGTAAGGGATAAAAAAGTACAAACCCGAAGGTTGTTTTGAAATACGTTATACATTGAATACTATTTCAAACTACACTAAGTACTTATTATAATTATGATCACGCTCCATGTCCACATCTATTTCGTCAGTTTATAATAACATTATCATCAACAGCTATTTATACTGGAAATGCAAAATTAATTGACTTAAAATTTGTTAACAAGCTTTCCCGCATAATTAAATGAAGTGCAAGTAAATCCGGTTTCATGCATTAATAAACATATTGCAGGTTTATTAAAAGGTGCATTCAAACCTTTAACTTCTCGCATCATAGTTATTAGTAAATTTGAAAATCGACTTTAATACTATCACAATAGAGTTTATTTTCCAACTGAAGCGCTAGCGATATAAGAGTTTTCGAAAATAATGGATATTTTAATGAACAACGGTATTATTGACTGTTATGATTATTTCCAGCTAAATAACACTTAAAAGCGAAGCTGCAGAGTTGAAAATGCGCTGGCTAAACGCTAACATTATGGAGCAAACGGTATTAATTAGACTCTTTATGAATTTGCTCGATAATGTTCAGAACCATAAAGTGCATAAGTGCATGGTCCGTCCGGATCGCTTCTACCATCTTATCCTTTAACTTTACAGCCGTTACATCTTAGTCATCGGGATCGGAAACACATTTGCAGTCTTAGGATCGCCGTCTTAAGATTGCAAATGTCTACAGGGGGAGCCCTTTGTTTCCCATAATTTTTATGGTCATAATGTAATTGTTGACATAATTTTTGATAGTCATAATTTTTTATATCGCAGAAACTGTAAACTTTTCAGAAGTTCTGAAATATCTAACGTGTAGATAAGGCTAGGTTAGGTTAGGTTTGATTTATAAAAATCCTGAAAAAGTAACAGTTTCTTTAAAAAAACATGTTATGACTTGCGATGATTATGAAAGCACATTATGACTAAAAATAATTATGTCAGTCAATATAAAATGGATGCTAGGTATTCAACTATTCCAATATGATCTTTACTTGTTATTGTGAAATTTAATCTTTAATTGTTAATTTAATTCTAGTGACGCATTGGTTATTACTGTAATGTCATGTGAACGTTTTTATCAATAAATAAAATAAATAAATAAATAATATAGACCCGTCTACAGGTCTCAGATCACTCTTACCAGTAGGGTCCTGTGTAATCGTTTGCATTCTCCATGCCACTAAAAAAAAAAACTGCTAGACTTACAAATACAGAGCTTCAAATAGTTTTATATCCTTATCGTGGGTGTCCCTCGGAATCCCTAATCTTCATTTGTCCTAATGCATCGTTTGTCCGAATTTTCATTTGCCCTAAACTGGTTTTCAAATGAGTCAGGCAACTTTTTAAGTTTTCCAATTATATCTGCGGTTCGGTTAGGTTAGGGTTGTATGTATTATAACAACACTCAAAAGTTTTAAAATTTAAGCGGAAATTACTTTAGGACAAACGAAAATTCGGACAAACGATGCATTAGGACAAATGAATGATAAGGGATTCCATAAGGGAACCCCTTATCTTTAATAAAATTATAAATGAGAAAGTGTGTTTGTTTGTTTGTTCCATCTTCACGGTATAACGGATGAACTAATAGATACGAAATTTGGTACAGAGGTAGTTTACAGTCCGGAAAAATTTAACAGTTCCAGAAGTAGAAGCGGTAAAAGACGGATACGTTTTTGCGGACGAAGTAACGGACATAGCTAATTTGTAATTACAAACGCATTAATAACGATCCAACCGTTTATAACTTGCAAAGCCAATGATAGACGTAGGCGTATTTTTCATACCTGTCTTTTTTTGGACAGTTTAATAATATTAAATAGATCTATACATTTAAATAGAAACAAAAGCTTCTCTTTCAAAGATTTCAAGTTAAAGACTCCTTTTGGAAAGCGCTGCTGGTACAGTCACGAACTTAAATTTTGGACCCAACTTAGGTCCTAAGTCATTCTGACATTCTACAACAATAAGGTTGAGTCTCCTATAAGTTAAAAATGATTTGGCATCTCTAATGACATTGACGACTTCAAGCCAATTTTTCTTGAAATGGGTCACAAATTAACGATCCCGATAGTACATTTATGACGTGTAAAAGTGCCCGTGCGGCCCGCTTACATAGTACTGTTTTTTTTTAAGTATCTTTTCAACTTCTGAGCTAACGAAGCCACGGATAAAACTTGGTTAAAAAATAAATTGAATGTTTTTTTTAGCAGAATCCTGTGAATTTGGGTAGAAAATTAAAAACACTTCAATGCATATCACTCAAACAAGCTTGGTCGTTATTATTAAATTTGTAAGCGGCGGCCGTTTTACGTTGAGCTCCGGATTATATCTCTCTGTTAACAGTCTAGGGGTGGAGTTATACTAGTCAGTTAGTACCCCAGATGTGCCTTGGGGGGCCCAATAGTCATTTATCATGCTCTAGTAATGTTCGTACAATGAACATGGGTTGGCAAAAACTCCATACATAGCAATGTCATTAATATATTGACGCGAGAACTAAATTAATTGTTTTTGTTATGGTGAAATACGGTTATCTCCTTCGCAAGTATAAAAAAATACGAATTACGTATTATTAAGCAAAGTGCAATAGCTCTTTAAAGTTTGGGTTTGTAAGTATTTCTTCCAACCTCTACGAACCCAATAGTAGTTTACGTGACGGTTGCGTAATGACAGGCATTACAACATGAGTGTGGTGTATGAAACGAGCCGCAAGGATAGTTTCATAATAGATCACACGAGTGTTGTAATGCTAATTACGCAGTCGAGTCTCGGACAATACTTTATCTACACACATATTATAAGTACTCTAAGATGGGTTCAGAAGCCGAAAAGCAAATGACCGCATTTACCTGTGGTAGTAGGTGACAGCGATGACGGCTGTAACGTAATTTTGAAATTACGTTATCGAATATTGTAAGGTAATGAGATCCAAATTTGGAACATCTTCCAAAATTAACAGCTGTCATTGCTGTCACCTACTACCACAGGTAATGCTGGTCATTGTCTACTCGTACGGGTTTTGAACGCATAATAGAGGACTTATGATATATAAATGTAGATAAAAGACTTTTTAAGTCTTGCCTGTGTGTTTACCGTTGTCTAGTAGTTATATAGTACAAGCCTAGCTAAGTAGTTGATTAGAGGTAGTACCTACTCGTAGGACCTTGTGCAGGGTCCGTCCGGAATCGCTACCACCATCGAATTATTTGAACCTACCGCCAGTTCACATTGTTCCGGTTTAGGGATAAGACAACCGGTGAAATTACTAGCATAGAAAAACCATCTTAGTCCTCAGGTTTGGTAATTTGCAGTCTTAAGATTGCAGTCATGAGATTGTAGTCTTGAGAATTCAAATGTATATGGGTTTCAGATCCCACTTACTTAACATAAAAATGTCTAAAGCGTAGTTCGGGATTAGGTAATTTTTCGTGGATTTTAAAAATACACAATAGCTACAGTATGCTTACAATTTCAAAATATGCATGCCCTTTGATTATGGCATTTTACGTGAATTATTTCCTGGCGGCCTAATATGGCTGCGTTTATCGCGTGACAAAATGTGGATAAAGCATCAGTCACTCTCGTACTTATATACACGTCAGAAAGTAACGGATGTTTTATCCACATACTAGGCCCGCTGATGGGGGCTTAACCAAATTTACTGCGATATATCTATGAGTAATTAAATGAGACCACTACCTTCGAACACTTTATAGGTCACTACCTATTATGCTAACTGCGTAAACAACAGGGTGAGTTCAAAACTAAATGTGTACTTGTTTATGCAAAAAACGAGTCGTGATACACACAGGGTATTCTGAATTCGATGCAGTTACAAGCTGACGACTATTTGTCGCACTCGTAGAGTGCCGCCCTCGGACAGACAATGACAAAAAGTTTTGTTTTCAGTCTGCCACAGCAAAAGTAACAGCAGTAGAGTGCGATGACTATATTTCTAACTGATATGGGAATTGGATTATCGTTTTATTTTATTTTGATAAGAATCTTTCTGGGTTTTTATCTATATTGTTCTACGAAGAAAGTAAATTCGCTTGTATTTGTCAAGTGTTTAATAAATTAAATAAGATAGTAGCCATGTACTTAAAAAAATTGCCCCAACGTCGTAAAATATTTTCATTGGCTGACAACGAAGACAATAAAATAGACTCTTTGTTCCGAGTGTACTATTTTCCAAACAGACCAATTTAATCCACTCGCGCCCTGATGCTTAATGGTAATGGTCACCACTTTAAAAAAATGGTATTACCACCAATTATCCCATAAAACTCTTTTTTTCGTTGACGAGAGTTCAATTTTAACACTTTCTAAACTCCTTTCCTCTACTACTTTCCTATTTACTTCGATACCATCTTGGGACCTGCAAATACTCTAGTACTTACAACATTTTTGATACGAGTCACGTGAACTGAGCGTATGAGGATTATATGACTATGTGAGGGAGTGTGACTCCACATACTTATAGCCCGAGGAGCAGTATTAGAATATTATGGGAAGAGCTTTTTTTAGAATATTATACCGATCTTTAACTGATTTTTGTTTTCTAGCTGTTGAGTGACCTCCGTCCCTTTTTCTCGATTTCGACATAGAATAATGAGTGGAAGAGATAGGCCATACAAAGTTTCAATTTTGGCTCAGCATTTACATTCTCTGTTTTTAATCCACCCTGTGAACTGCTGCAAAACGTCAGGTGTTTCACAGTCCCCCCATTATTTATTAAGCGCGCTTGAGTCGCGGCATTAAGTGTCGCGAATAATTGATGAGTGTGTGCCCGGCGTAGTTTTTATCCGATTAGGGGAGTGTGAAGCCGGCGTTATATGCGATGTGACGTTTGTGGCAGAAGTTTTTTTTTCGGCGAGTGTAAAGTATTTTTAAAAGTTTTCGTTATAATACCATGATTGTTTTATAACGTAGTGCAGCTGATAAAATAACAGTAATAAAAAAAGCATCAGCATAAACAAGAAACTCTTAGGAAGGAACGTCAACATACAAAAAGACAAACAAGCGACCAGCGCACCTCCACCAGTTACATTCGGCAAACGTCAACAATCCATATGTAGTTTTCACACAGAAGAAAGACTAAAGGCATAGAAACCGTACTAAATAAGCAGAAAATACATTATGGTTCACTTCTTTTTACTTATGGTTTTCATAGTGAGTTGGAAAGAGATGAATCTATAGCTGTTCTTTCGTTATTTGGTACATCGTCACAAGTAAGGCGTGATTTGGACCTAAAAGCACCTATAGTATTTGGACCTATAGACAAGGAAAGACAAATCCTTCCTATAGGAAGGACAAAGAAGTCCCTGTGTAAAACCTTATGACAATGACAGTTAAAGAAGAAAAAAAACAGCCTACTTTTCGCTTAATTTTTTCTCATGTTACGTACGTAACGTAACGTAATGTCTCAGGTACGTAATCTAAAAAGTAGAGAAAGATAGCTGACACAAAATACGTCTTATAGTCCGGTTTCTATGCTATATGTTCTAATTCTGTGAGTTTTAATACATTTTGACAGATTCCGAGTGACGTTTGCTTTCGTAGAAGAACAAGCTACAGGCTCTGTTTGAGCTAGAGTGCGAGCATTACATACGTAACACTTTTGATAACGATAACGATCTCGCCACGCATCTTGTCTAATGGTTGGGATACACGAGGCTCGTTTTTCAAGCCAGGATAGCTAGTAGTTCTAGTGAGCTAGCATGCTAGTGCGTCTATCTTCGTGTATACAAAACTAGCTTATCTCCAGGCTCGTAAACTAGTACTGAAGCCAGGATAGTTTTTAATATTTTGCCTTCTATTTTTTGAGCTAGTAGCGCCCCCCACCACCGATTTCGCTGTCCTGGCTTGTGTAGGTACTAGTTTCTTGTGGCCTGGGAATGGTGTTTTTTTTTATCATGAACGTGTTGTTACTGTGACTGCAATTTTACCTGACTGGCTTAAAATTACTGGCATTCATGTAGACAGCACTAGCATGTGTCCAAGTGAGAGCAGTATTACTAGCTTACTAGCAAGCTATCCAGCTATCCTGGCTTAAAAACTAGCCTCGTGTATCCCAGTCAAAATTAAGACAAAGTATCCGACTCCTCTCAAAAACTGCCATAGGCATCAAAAAATAATGAAGTCTAACAAACTTCATTTATCTTTCATGTTTAACAAGGAATCATATCCAAAATAAACATTTTGCCCACACCTTATAAATAGAGTGGTTGTTAAAAAATGAATAACAATGTTATGATTTCATTACTTGGTGTTTTTATTAAGTTGCGGGAGTACATAATATTGTTTGATCTGAATATAATGGAAAACTAAACAATGGAAAGTTGATCCGAGCCGTGCGCCGTAGTTTGGTGCAAATATTTGATTGGCGGTAACCTAAGTTGGGAACTTAAGCGATTAAGCGTTTACTTATTCAGCTAGAGCTTGAAATATTGCTTTCGAAACTACAATCAAAACCATGATTTTATCGAATTTTACTTCATCGGTAGTTTTGATTCGCTGAAACCATGATGTTTTCAGGATAGGAACATTAATTACGTATGTTTTGACGATCAGATATGCAACTGCCAAAATAAAATTACTCACTCGTTAAGAAATGCCCATGAAATAAAAATTCTGCGTAAAGGTGTTTCGATACAATAATAAGTAGCCACATCATAGGCCACTATAGAAACTCTGTCAAAGTGACGTAACTATTCAAATTGTAAGTGATTTCTTAAGAATTTAATCATGATTTTACATTGACATAGTTCTATAGTGGCCTATGAATCAAATTTGAATTCCCGATAGATTCTTTTGGATTTCTTTGGAAGTGTGATCATTGATCAGATTATCCCCTTAGATTTTTTTTCAAGATTAGAATTAGTGACTATAATTTAGCAAAAAACAATATTTTTTTTTTACTAATTAATAACATAAATTAAAATACTTGCACATTTTTTTTCAGTGTTATCTATAGTATTCCAGAAGTTTCTAATTACTGTTTCGTTGTAAGCAACCTGGAATGAACATATGTAATTCCTCTACGCTACTCATCTTATTTCGTACTTTACCTCCACACTGGAACATGATAATGCAAACACTGCTGCTTTACCATAATCTCACTAAGGTACCACGCCAACCCCCTACTTAAATGATTGATTTACCTATGATAACGAATGTTGAAAAATATAGCTTCACAGCGGACAACACAATACAAGTTTATCTGCCGCTGTGTAAAATACGTAAAACTTACGTTAAAAGTTTTATTTTGCGCCATACCTACCAAATCAACACTCACCGACTTTCACATAAAAACTTATAAGCGTTTCCTTTTGGAGCGCTTCGATATAATGGCACAAGTTCTGGTATAATTTATACTTACCTTCGCACATGTTTGACGCAACTCTTAGCATGAAGGTAGTTATAAATTAATTAGTTCAGGGAATGTTTTTTTTTACAGGTATAAGGTGATTTGAGGTTAGGGGACGGACGGGCAAGACGGAGAGATTTTTGTTTGAAGTTAGCTTACGTAAATAAAGTACGAGACTGGCAAAACGAATCCTTTACCGTAAGTTGGACAGTGTGGCCCAATGGCAAATATAGGTGAACAGAAATGTATTTCATATCGTGTCGGATAGCTCTAAAGGAGAAAATTAAAGCACCCGTGGCGATACCGAAGACCCCCACCGAGTTCAGGATATCTGTTTTTTTTTTTCGGTTCAACTTAACTAATGGGAACTTAACGGTTCTTAATTTAGTTTTAATTAATTGAATCCTGTATTTTCAATGATCTATATAATAAATCATAAATATTGTTCAGCATAGAATAAAATACTTTCGAAGGTAAAAAACAAATATTTACTGAACGTTTCTACTTTTACAGAATGCAATCAGCACCGTTTTCATCTAGCCTTTTAAAAGTGTAATTTCGATAAATTCCAAACGTTATTAAGTCGACGGGTCACGCCTTGCCTGTTGGGGTTCCGTACCCGTTTTTACAAAATAAATAACACGCAGAGAAAATTGAAACGTAATTTGTAAACGTATTTTTTGGGTGTAAAGATAATATTTGTTTATTTATATATTTATAAGAAAGTATTACGTAAGTAAGTAGGTACCTACCTACTAAATATCTGTGTATGAATATGAATTAATTCCATTAATGAAGAGCCAAAATTAAAGTCACGACCTGCTTAAATGGGATCCACTAGCGTGGACTTCCGTTTTCATCTCATGGACCATTTATTCTTTCCGCTCACATGGACCCCTTGCAGGTCGTCGTCGACCCCTGGGGGTCGATATAGACCACTTTGAGGATCACTGTTCTATCGAAAGTAGCTTTAATGTATCGTCACTGAGAAAAGGCGTATGGCGATTTATATCAGCACCCTCTTGTATTTAATTAGGACTTAAAATTGATTGATGACATTGACGTTGAATTTCGTGTCGTCATCGAGCATTAAGGGTGAAGTTTACATAAAATATTGTGTGGAAACGTGAATTCGTGCTACGGATAGGTTTAGAACAATTTTTCGAATATTAAAGGCAATTCGAAAACGAGACATATGATTGGAATGTTCGCGCTTCAGCTACCGTAATCGACTGGGAACCGCTATTTTTATTAACCTGTCAGAGCATCCATACATAGCTAGTTTTTGGAGACTGCAGTTTAATAGAGAAGCCATGTTATTGCTAAGCCAATCAATGTTCAACTCGACGTACGAATTATCAACCTACCAGTTTAAGTTATACCGTCAGAGCGTACAATTTTTTTAGGATGTGCTTTCTCAATTAGGTAGCTTAACGTCATGTGAGCCTGATCTGCAAGTCGTTTTTAAGAGAATATCGAGGAAATGGAAAGATCATCAATTTTGATTCAACATTGAAGGTTAAAGAAAAACAAAAAAAAACAATGTAAATGATCACTTTTTTATTTTAAGTCATGGAGAAGTGGGATCTGTGACCCATACACACAAGACTACAATCTGAAGACTGAATGCCTATATGTTAGTCATAGTCTAGCATTGATACGACCATTTATCAGCCAACTATTGCAAAAAAAAAATATTGCATACAGGGCGAATGAGCCTTTTTTTTAGTTCAATAAAATGAGAGCGTCATATGCAAATTCTTCCCCCTCTTTCTACGCTTTCTTCCATTTTTGATTCATTCCTGAAAAGTAATGCCAGTATCTAAGATTTTTCTGTTGGATTCTATGCTTCGTATGCGCTTTAACCAATTTTATTTATCTGTTTAAGCGTAGTTGAACAGCACACATACCAATATTTAAAGATTTTTAAAGATTTTTATTGCACAAAAACATATTTGCATATTATAAACAAGCTAGATCGTAAGCAGCTGCGTTAGTGTAAACTGTGTGGCAGCTGTTTACGCCCACCTCGGCACATAGGAGCAATTTTATTCTAAGGTGATACATTTACCCTCTTACTAATAAACGTTGGGTAACGGCGGTATAGCTATACAATGTTTTGTCCTTATCTGTCAAATTCAAATGTCACAATGACAGATAAGGACAAAACATTGTATAGCTATACCACCGTTACTCAACGTTTATTAGTAAGGGGGTTATACTTTAGTTAGTAAAATAATGTAACCTTGCAAAACATCACACTCGTATTTTATTGTATTAGTGGGATATATTTGCTCACTTTTAAAATAAAGATGAGACTGTTGAAAATGATTACTGGGACTAATGGAATTTTATAGTTCACACCTTTGAAACTGAAGGTCCGCAAGACTATTTAAGATGCAAATATTGAAAAATACGGAACCCTAAAAGAAGACGCGCATGACGCGCTTCTACTACGTTTTTTTATCGATCGATCGACGATGGATTCCTCCACGACTGTTTTCCATTCGCGCTAGAAGCCCGGCAGGAATTTTATCGCGTTTAATTTTTCAATAAATTTTCTGCAACTATAAATTGTACGATGGTGTCGGGGTTTTTAATGGGTTTCTGTCAAAATTTTGCTTGAGTTAAGTTTTTGTTGGCGACTGCACTTTTCACACAGCTATCTGCTTGTCGATTAACAAGCCAAAATTCGCTGGGTCTTCGTTAATTATTTTCCAACTTCATGATCATATTACCCTTGAGATACCTTAATGTTGTTTCAAAATTGGCCTACTGGCCTAGTATGGCGTTTATCGCGTGACAAAATGTAGATAAAGCATCCGTCACTCTCGTAGTTATATACGTGTCAAAAAGTGACGGATGTTTTATCTACATTTTGTCACGCGATATACGCAGCCATATTGTGGTCGTGTTTATAGACGTGGATAAGGGTGGATAAAACATCTGTCACTTTCTGACCAGTAAGTGTGAGAGTGACAGAAGTTTTATCCATCGCGATAAAGGCGACCATAATAGTACGGCTTCAAGATTTGACAAAGACAATCTTACAAACTAACAATCAAACAGTAAAAATTAAGTGAAGTTAAAAAAAAAATTATAAAAAGGATAATTTCTGAAAAATTAAAGCTCCTTTGTTTCTTTATTTCATTTCTAAATCCGAGCAGAAATAGCCCAATTTATTAATAATGTATGTGACACGAAGATTCAAAACTTACGCCTACATAACATGAATAAAACAGATACCTAGGTAAATCGGTTCATCGAAGAGAAATCCCTAAATACCTTTTGACCATGTGAAAGCCAAAAACAAAGTACCGGTAATCTCTGAGTGGGAAGTATGTGCTCAGTGTCAGCGTTTATAATCCGCCTTCACGTGCGGCTGGAGCGGATTGTGTTTGGGTCTTTGGGATAACTCTTAGAAAAGCTCGCGGTTTTTCGACGCTAATTTAGAATTTAGTGAAATTCTAATATTGATTTCATTATATTTACTTTATCAGGAAGCAATGGTACAAAATTGAACTAATGCTAAACTAATGATTATTCAGTATTTTGTTGTTAATTCTATATGTGTACCATAAAATTTTGAATTGTTACGATTGAGCTGT
Organism: Acleris literana; assembly: GCA_946894065.1. NCBI lineage: Eukaryota > Metazoa > Arthropoda > Insecta > Lepidoptera > Tortricidae > Acleris > Acleris literana. The sequence goes on from OX335670.1 coordinate 21,882,369, forward strand.
TTTATTTGCATGGTGATAGATATCTAACGATGCGAATAAAAAAAAAAAAATTAAACCAAATTATTAAAAGAATGTGTTACTTACGTCAATAAAAACTATGTAATTCCTTGAAAGTGTTATCACTTAGAAATATAATAACAAATACAAGTAAAAAATAAAAAATATTGTCACTGCTCAATTTAATATAAATTCAATCCTATTAAAAAATAAAATATGAAGAAATTAGTAACATTAGTACTTTTTGTAATATTAATATTAATATTTGTTCACAAATAAATCGTAACTAACTATACAGTTTGCAAGCGCGAGCTAAACGGACTCCGTTTAGCTCGCGCTAATGAATCCCAGACCGCTTACAAATCATTATCGGAAGCCATATTTTCGTAATAATAAAACAGCCCCGCTATCACTGCCACCTCAAACCACAATTGAGTTTACAGTCCAAAAATTCCGGGTAAAACTCGTCTTTGCCCAGCTTATGAGACCAACGCACCGAATGGAATAAAGCTTCAAATTGAGTCAGTCTAAACCCCTACCGGATCTCTACACATGTCACCGGATTAAATATTCTAAAGAATGGTTCTTGAATTTAATTTTTGCGGCGATTCTACTAAAACGCGCCATTGAAAAAACCTGGGGCCCATTCCAGAAAGCCACTCTGCAACTCTGCACTCCATAAATCCCACTCTTCAAACGTATTTCTGTTCCACAAAGCTATTGCAGAGTTGAAGAGGCAGAGTCAAATGCAGAGTGTGGATTTGTGGATTTGCAAAGTGTTTCTGTTCCACAAGACAACCGCAAAGTTGAAAGGGCAGAGTCAAGGACAAAGTGCGGACTTGTGGATTTGCAAAGTCTCTATAAGGAACAGAATCTTTGCAGAGTTCTGGAACACGTTTACTCTGCACTTTGCATTATCGTGGATTTGCAAAGTGCAGAGTTCAGAGTTGCAGAATGGCTTTCTGGAACGGGCCCCTGGAACCAAAGAAGAGCTGAATTGCACAGCAAGAAAACCAAACCGTACCTTTAGAATTATAGTGACGTAATTCAACATTTCTGCTGTCGACTTTGAGACATAATTTTATTTATTACTTTAGAGACCTAACTCGATATCCAACATTTGTGAATTAGGACACTACTTAATTCTAAAGATGCGAAATGATCATCAATACCTTAGTTAGGTGCAGTTTTAATTTTAAGGTACGAAATTAAAAAATATCTTAAAGAATTACCGACTTTGCATTTATTATTGGATGTTCTACCTATTCTACGCGGTAAAAACATTATTATTTCTGTCTTGTTATAGCATTGTCCACGTTATGACCACTTCTGGTTTATCGACTTCCGATATATATATATATTTTATCGATACATTATAGAACACAACAAAACATATCAATGAAGATTAAAAGTAAAGGTAAACAACAGTCGGTCTTATCGCTAAAGAGCGATCTCTTTTAGATAACTTTTGAGTGGCTGATAATGTTAAATAGAGATTATTAATGAAAAGTTAATAGTTAACGATTTTACATTTAATCAGTTCATTTCAGTGTTAACATTTATCAATTTCATGTTCAAAGACAGTTTTAGTGCTATCAAGTGTTTCATCATTCGTTTCTCAATAAAATAAATAGATAAAGTCCATTCGCTTAGAAAGTGTCGCTACACTCGCACGCACTTGTGGTTATTGTTATAAAATACGAATATTATTCGATGTGAACTGCCAAATTCACTTGAGGCGTAACACCCGCAAGTGAATTTGGCAGTTCGGATCGAATTATATTCGTATTTTATTACAATAACCACAAGTACGTGCGAGTATAGTGACACTATCTAAGCGAATGGACTATAGTCATAATTTCCTAAAATTAGGTATCCAAAGGTTATCTCGAAGAGATCGCTCATTCGCGATAAGACTGCATGTTATAAACTTCTACTCGTAATTATATTTAAAAAAATGTATTCTGTATTTATCGATATACACATGTATATCAGAAGTCGATAGACGAGAAGTCCCTATGACAGCTCAAAACTGCTACGAAAATTCCGGGCTCTGCTTATGACAGTTTTTATTTACTTGACAGTAATGGCCGCCGAGTTAAAAATCAACACGAAAACATGTCAAAAGCAATATGGTTTTACTGATTAGTACAGTCGAGTTCATAAAAATGGGTACACTTTAATTGCTGCGACAATAATGAATTGGCAGTTTAAACATAACATTAAATAGACAGGGTACTAAAGTGTACACATATTTCTGGAGTCCTAGTGAAAAAGAGTATAAGTCGAATTGACTCGTACTAAAAAGGGTATACACATAAATAGAGTATACTAGACTTAAACCCTTTTTCACTTGATGATGATGATGAGTGGGGACGCCGCCGAGGCAGGCGGGCGGTCGAGTGGCTCTCCATTCATTCCGCCCAGTTCCCCTTGATCCAGCCTCAGGTTACTGGCTCTGCGGCGCTACCATCCAGCACTGATCCCATCTTCTTGTTCTCCTACAGGACAATAGTGCGTCCTGAAGGTTAATGCTTTTAAGTGTCTCTGCTGACAGTGCGTCCTCCCCGAATGTGCGATGTCTCAGTGACGAGTACATTACACACTCGGCTAGAACGTGTTGACTAGTTTCCTCTTTGCCGCAGTGTGGGCATCGAGGATCCTGTTTGACTCCTATTACTGTCAGATGTCTGTTGAGTGGGCAGTGTCCAGTCAAGATCCCTGTCAGTATACTTAGGTTGTACTTACCAAGCTTTAGTAGATACCTTGTTCTGTTCCTATTTACCCTTCCTATCATGAGTTTGAATTGTCTGCACCCTTTTTCACTTAACCTTCAGGAGAGTTATAGGACCCCAGATTTATGAACTCACCTGTAGAGTAGAGCCCCATAAGTCGTTTTGTTTCAAGGAAATCCTCTGTACTGAATCTGAACATTAATTACCTACAAAGCTTAGTAATACCTCGTGCGGGCGGGAAATGGCTGTCGATGACTAGAAAATTCTGGTATCCTGCCTTTTGGCAGAAATTTGTTGGGCAAAATGTATTGTCTCTCAACCGTTTCATTTGCTAACCCGCTTTTTTCTGTTACTGTAAATATTTAAGGATTTATTTCAGTACCATCATGTAGACCCTTTTAGGTTAGGTTAGGTTAGATTTTATAAAAATCCTGTAAAGGTTACAGTTATAGACAAAAACATGGGTTAGCAAATGAAACGGTTGAGAAACGATACATTTGCCAAACAAATTTCTGCCAAAAGACAGAGAACCCAAGAGATTGCCAGTTTATACTTTGTTGACTAATTGAAACGCGAGTTGTTAAAAAAAAATACACAAAGTGGTGGTGACCTTGTGCAGGGTCCGCCTGGATCGTTACCACCCACCATTTTAACGTTCAACCTACCGTTAAGCCGGTATGGCATAAGACAACCACCGGTGAAATTACTAGCATAGAGGCATTTCGTCTATCTTTAAGGTTGGCAACTCATTTTTAGGGCTCCGTACCCAAAGGGTAAAAACGGGTCCCTATTACTAAGACTCCACTGTCCGTCTGTCTGTCTGTGTGTCACCAGGCTGTATCTCATGAACCGTGATAGCTAGACAGTTCAAATTTTTACAGATGATGCATTTCTGTTGCCGCTATAACAACAACTACTAAAAACAGAATAAAACAAATATTTTAATGGGACTCCCATACAACAAATGTGATTTTCTTGCCGTTTTTTGCTCGATATTAATAACGGCAACCGGTAGACCCTCGAAATATTCACAGAATATTTAGTAAAAATAAATAATTAAATTAATAAAAAACAAATATTTAATCAACAAACGTGTTTTTCATAGACCAACACAACTCGCACTTCGCCGCTTTTTTTGTGTAATTAACACTTGCAGTCTTAGGACCAAGGCAATCGCCAGTCTTGTAGTAAAGTATTAAGATTGCAAATGTCTATGGGTGACACATCCCACTTACCATCAGTTGACCTGTGTGTTCGTTTGCGTTACCCATACTATAAAAAAACACCTAAACGCTGCAACTAGCATGAAACTTTAAAAACTGTAACTAGAAGCCATCTTAATCTCACGAGGCAATATCTTCACTGCTCCAGGGTATACGTAAGTGATACAGCGGGCCGCTCGAAATAAATCGCCGGGTGAGAGGGCCTTGATGGAGGAAACAGAGGTGGCATGTCGTTGAGGTGTAGCTTGAGCCTCTGTGAGAATTTCGAGAAGGGGAGAAATACTGGGGTACAGTGCAAGAGGTCTTAAAAAGTGTTACGAAACATGTAGAAGTCGACTGAGTAAGCTTTGTTAGATAACCCTCTGTACTCAGCAGATGGGTACATGGAATTCATTCTATGGCTGTTTTTTGTATGTTGTTGCCATGTAACCCTAATTGTCATTTTTCCGATTACTATTGTGTCTTTTGAATAATATTATTGTATATTTTGACTGTTTTATTTATATAGTGATTATTGATTTGAAATAATATCTATTATTTTTTGAGTATAATTACGGGTATTCTTTTAATTTTGATTATGCAATGCAAACTTACATCGTTTTCGTGAACTAAATAAACGATTCCAAACGAAACTATTTCAGGTTCGGCTAAAGTCGGTTATGAGAGCGAGAGACAGAGAGATGTACAAACCCGAAGGCCTTTTTAAAGAGCTACATATTACACTGTATTCAGCTTTGAAGTTGATTGTATCACAGACCATTGTGTAATCAACCTATTTCCTATTTGTTATAAGTTGTTTTTTTTCACGCTCGTTTACTTAACCGTTGAAAATAAAGTACAAATATTTATAGATAGATTCTAAAATGTCAGTTTCAGTAAATAAAAATATTGTTGTAGAACAAAACTATCGAATAATAAAATCGAGTTTTTCGTTTACTCATAATAACTCAACCGATGGACCGATTTTAAATCCTCACAAAGAGGGATTTTGTGTATTTCACTCCATCTATTTTTATAGTCGCTTGTCCCGTGTGTGCGCCCAAACCTGTAAACCGATTGCAATACTAATATATAAAAAATGCTTTCAAGTGGTGCTTGGCTAAATTAAGTAAAAATAATTAATAACGTAAACAGCACTTCAGGTTTAGTAAATTATTTCATGTATACAAATTAATTACAATAATTAATATTAAGCGTTTTTTTTTAGGCTGTGTCGCTTCTGCAAAAGAAAACATTTTCTACTCTCTCCCCACCAGGCTGTATTGATAAATTGAGCAATCGACTGGGAAGACGGCACTGCACGCGACATAATCATTTCCACCCCGAGATGAGAAATTCAATCTAGGACAATTCACCGTTCGCCAGTTATTTTTTCCTATAACGCTTAGTGGGCACTGAGTGTTTAATTATACTGCCAACATTGGGGCGTAATCGGAATATATTTGTAACGTTAGTTCGAAATTCAAATAGACTTTGGTTACTGGCCAGTGTTTTGTGTTGTTTGAAAATTATTGAGTTGTTGTCTGCATTTGTATATTATGTTGTGGCTTATGATCGTGTAGAATATTGCCTTGCCAAGTACTTAGTCAAGTAAATTGTATGGAGATGAGTTTTTATGCAACAAAATGAAGAAATAATTGCTTAAACTATGTTTAACACTCTCATTGCCAAGATCTCTGATTTTCATACAAAATGGACCCTACTAAAATGAAAATAAAGTTCATTTTTATTAGTTTCGAAATTGAAAAGAGCAAAGGTAATTGAATTTTATTCCCTTGCCGATAGATTCAATTTCCCTATCACAAAAATGTTCCTGTTTATTGTACGAGTATAATAATAAATTAATGTTGTAGCAGTTTTAATTAACAAAACTAAAACTTTTAATTAGTCCTAAATAAAGTAGTATTTCACGTCCCTTTAAAGATTTTTACACGTGTTCTTTTACTACGATAGGTAATCTAAGTTTAAATAAATTAATAATCGATATGAAAGTCCTCAAAGTATTATTAACACTGATTTACCAACAGCGTTGATCATCGTTTACATTGTAAAGTGGCCGAGAGCTGTTTAAATAACCATTATTTAACGAGTTAAATTACATTTTAACTGTTTGTAACGTCCATTGTCCACAGCAACAATTTGACATGATTTTGTTAATTAATTAATTGCTTACAACTCACGAGTAAAGTGACCACCGTGCTTATTTCGCATTTTGCAACAGATTATTATTTATTCTCGTAAATAGTGTTCGCATTGTTGTGTTTAGATCTGGCGTGTTATTCTCCTAAAAACGGCGCTCGGTCGGTCGAGCGAGTGAACGAGTGAACGCGCCACACCGGCGAGTTTAAGTAGTCCCGTCAGAGCGCACAAAACACATTTTAGCGCGTCTCTCGAGTCGCGCGTCGGCATCTATCGATAAGATCGAACGTATAAGCTGCCTAAAGGCCCATTTAGATCATGCCAGATTCTTGTACGAGAATCGGCAATATTTGTATGCAATTATTTTGTTTCAATAATAAGAGTTTAAGAATTGTATCAAACATAAGGTTTAGACTGAGCAATTTTTTATTTTCTAAATTTTAATGTATGGAATGTGCAAGAAAGCTGTATAATGTAAATGGGCCTTAATTGAGAATGCACGCGCTAAAATGTGGTTTGTGCGCTCTGACGGGACTACTTAAACTCGCCGGTGTGGCGCGTTCACTCGTTCGCTCGTTCGACCGACCGAGCGCTGTTTTTCAGTGAAATTTGGCCGGTCATTAAAATTTCACCCTGTATCTTTTCTACTACGTTTTTCTATTCTATTCTCTATATTTTACACCCAACGAGTGTCACCGGCATCGAAAGTGTTAATTAATAATTTAATCGGTTTTAAACCCAATCAATCAGCCCAAGCTCCGTGTGTAGGCTTTCACGGACTTAGTCTAAACCTCTGAGACCTTCAAAGTGACCGCAAAGCGGGTTCCGCCGCTAAACGTATTGCCTTTAACAGTTTAAGATCCTCGTTAGAATCAGAACCTCCTTCACTAATAAACCCTTCTTCGGATTAAGCATGGATCGGTGCTTTGTTTATAAAGGGTGTTAGGGGCATGGATGGACAAAAAAAATTGAGAGTAAGAGGTGCTATGTTCTACTTATTCAGGCCTAATTACGAAATCCAGGACCAATGGTTTAAAAAAATAATTGTTGCACGTTTTAAAAAATGTTAGCATTCATTATTTAAAATGAAATAATTTAAAAACATGAATAAAACCGCCAACTTTTTTTTTTTATCGTGACTGTTGTTATGTTATGTGAGGTTTGATATCTGGTCCAAATAATTACTAGAGAAAAGCCCAGGCCACAGACAAGTTTTAAAAAGACGTAAATGAAAACTAAATAAAGCCCTACATAGCATTGCTTTAAAAAAAACTAAAAGAGTTCAAGTAAGAACTTCAAGTTCTTTGAAAACTTTTTTGATTAATGCTCTTTTTAACGATGTATCATATGCGTATTTTTTTTTATTAACGTTCGAAAAATTGAATATCTCCGTAAGTACCTACTTAAGCGAATATGAAAGTGACAAAAAATTACCTAATGGGATATGGGTCTTCATAAACTCATTTTCTTAGTAAATAATATATTTTTAATATCCGTAAATTTCCCTATCTTGTTTATCTCAATAAAATGTATCTACCTTTATTTATTTATTTATTTTACAGTATTACAAGATGTTGAGGTTGCAATGTGTAGGCAGGTACATGGCACCCTGTAAGGGTATTACAATGTCACAATAATATTAGTGATTAGGTATGATTAGGTATGATTGGTTGGTACATTGTATTATGTCAATAACTTTAATTCCATAAGATTGCTATTTCGATATTTTCGTTTACCTTCCGATACCTTTCCTTTATGTATATACTATTTATGTCTGAGAATTATTATTTATAAGCATCCGTCCACGCGAATAGTAGAATATGGCTATTGAATTTCAACATATCGATTGGAGCCTTTGAGGGTTCGGTCCCTAAAAGGGTCCGAACCCAATTTGCTGTCCTGTCGCTCATGTGTCGCTTGGACTATAAATCTGTCTTTAACTGCGGGGTAAACGACTTTTTGAGTTATAAAAAACACGTTTAAAAATAAATACCGTAATCCGAACTTTGACATATTTAGTTTTTTTTATATATCAGTAGATGCAGTGTTTATACAGGTTTTTTAGGTATTTCATTAATATTAGTGCGTGTAGAACAAAAATAAACTATATAATTATAGTTGGCGACTCCCCGTTTTCCATAATTAATAAATCGTTTTACAGTCTTAAATTATATTATTATATTTTATTTTTATTAAGTTATTTTTTGATCGTATGTAAGTAAGTAAGTAAACTCTTTATTACACAAAAAAAACATTTTACAAAAAAACACTTATATGAATTTAAATCGTTTGTGATCGTTGTTATAATTATGTGCTTTCAGTATATTTAAACAAAAGTATCTGCCCTTTGCCTTTTAATATATTATTATGACTTAATTATTGTAACTTCATCACACAGTCTTCTATTAAGAAACCTACTAAGTATTACTTTATATAAAATTGTAAAAAGTGTAGTTGTTTTTATTAATAATATTATTATTTGCCTCGAGTGGTTGCCGAGTTAGAATAGTGCCACTCCATGTCTTCCCGTGGATGTCGTAAGAGACGACTAAGGGAATAAAGGCTTGTAGTACTGTTAGGCGATGGGCTTGCAACCTGTCACTAATACGCTGGTAAACATCTTAGCCTAATTGTGCAAATTGTGGTTATAGAATTATCAACAAGTTTTTAGAGATGTTTGTAATTCTGTAGCTCTGCCTACCCCACTCTGAGAACGAAGGCGTGAGATTATGTATGTATTATTAAATGTGATTGTTTACATTGACGACATGTTTCCGTGCAAATATTTTTCCCTAATTTTTTCTTTTTAATCTCATAACAGGTACACAACCCTGTTAATACGCTTAATTTATACTAATTACCTTTACGAATTAATTATAAGCCGATGCATTAATGAATACTAAGCGAGCCAAGTTTTGGGGAGTTTACGTTAACTGGGCCACTTTCCCTTTTTTGGCCAAAACCCACCGGGCAGTGAAATATTAAGGTTTCCTACTTAGATAACTTAGGTACAGATGTATTTTGGTTCGCTTACACAGCAACCGAGATAAGAAAATGATCCTTTATGGTTTGTGGCCGAACTTTCTATCATATTTTATACAGGTTAAAAAAAACAGCTGTTCCATACAAATTTTGAGAGCTAAACAGCCGAATTGTATGGAACAGCGGATTTTTTTCCGCGATTTTGATGTTGATCCATAAAAAAGTTGATGACTATGACATCCAGTGTTAGTCCCTGAAGTTTGTCCAAACTTCTGCCTAACACCCTGTATAATATTAAGGATTTATCGCACCTTCAGAACAATAGTGACTTAATTCAAAATTTCAGCTTTCAAACTTAAGTCATAAATTTATTATTATAGAGACCTAACTCGAAATTTAAAATTTCTGTATTAGGTCACTATTGTTCTGAAGGTGCGTTATATTTCAAGAAATCATGTAATAATGCAGGGGTTATCTAAGCGTTGGTTTCTTGTACTGTAAGAGATCTTCGTCGTTCTTGATTTAGAAAGTAAACAAATAATATTGTCAATACATTATATATTATGTCAACTTAATCTAACTGAACTGCCCTAGGCGTATTTTTTCGAACAAAATCGGAGAAATACTGGAAAAGGGCCGAATCTTAAGTACCCGAAACCAACGTGCATGCATGACTTCAATGTTCATACATTCGTGGACGAAGCGAAAGAGATTTTGTCAGGATCGTAGCAGGTGGAAAGAAGTGGTCTCTGCCTACCCCTTTGGGAAACAGGCGTGATTTAATGTATGTATGTATGTAATCTAACTACGAAATATAAGGATATTGAAATGCATTCTTTGTAATTGCAAACTTAAAGTATGTATGAATGTATGTTTGTAAACAGTTTATTGTAAAAAACATAAAATCCAAATAACTGAGAAAGCAAGATAAATACGAATGTGTCTGACAAAATACGACGTCGTCTGATTATTCGCAACATCGATACCTATCATAATTAGCGAAAGTTTTTAATGGCATGAACAATGCAAACAAGGATAAAGGTCTGTATATAGTAAGGCTCAAAAGCGCATGAAAATATTTAGTCTATATATTTATATAAGTAAAAAAAAATATATAACAAGCAAAGGTTTAAGCTGACGCTTTGAAATAATTAAAATAATTAAATATATTATAGGCGTACTTTTTCGAATCAAATCGGAGAAATACTGGAAGAGGACCGGATCTTAAGTACCCGAAACCAACGTGCATGCATGACTCGATGTATGAATGTGGAAGAAGCGAAAGAGATTTGTCAGGATCGTAGCAGGTGGAAAGAAGTGGTCTCTGCCTACCCCTCTGGGAAACAGGCGTGATTTAATATATGTATGTATTTATATAAAGTCTGTTCTTTCTTACTTGTCTTATATATTAAACAACTTTCTAACCTCAACATGAAACTTTTTTGGCAGCTATTTTAAACAAAATAAAGCAATCACAGACAATACATTGGCCAAGTGATGTCCATAATGTTTATTCAGTTTACTTTATTTACGATAAAAGAGCTGTTTAAGCCAAAAAAAGGTTCATTTTGAGGTTAGAAAGTTGTTTACTATATAAGACAAGTAAGGATGAACAGACCTTAAGTACCTAAGTCATAACGTATTTTTTAAGGAACATTCTTTTTAATTATTTTTTTAATCAATACTTGATCTCACCAAGACTTATAAACACGTCAGATGTTAAAAAAATCTGAAGTTTACCATTCTAGGCATCAAAAATTATGTAAACAAACAACATTAGCAATTTCATAACAGTTAAAATTAAAACAATGTTTTTAATCAATTCGGTACCAACGCAAGCTAACGCTTTGAAATAATTAATGATAATGAAATAGGGTCCAAAACGGACCTCAATATATCATGCAGCGGGCAGTGGGTACTTGGGTATTCACGAAAATCACAAATTAAGGGATTTGTAAACCGGCCTAACGACTGGCCGCGTTGGCAGTGTATTTAGCGCCTTGTAAAGTAATAAATATATTCCTTTTAATTACAATTTTGTCTAATAAAATAAGGATAAATAAACTTCTATTGCCACACACCAAGAAAATTTACAAACAGGCAGACAATTATAATAGGAAATTATTAATATTAAAATTAACTTGATCGTGTAACTAGGGAGCATTTTTGCATAATTTTTTTTTTTTCTTAAATAACGGTTTTAACTCTTGTTAAGGTGTATTTTTATATAAAATAAGTCCATGGATAGTTTACACGCCATGGGCCTGTTTTATAAAGCTACAAATTACAATTTACAGGTTGCAAGTTTCCATTTGACACAACCTCGACCAATGACGACTAGCCATTTGAGCACTTTTGCCAGTTTAGACTTGTAAAATTGTAACTTGTAGCTTTATAAAACGTGCCCCAGGGTGGTGATTCTCTCAACAAACAAAGGTGATCGTTCGCTCGAGTGAAGGTCCAAGCGGCGAGTTTAAGTGGTCCCGATAGAGCGAACAAAACACATTTTAGCGCGTGTATTCAATTTGGCAGCATGACTTCACCAACGTATAAGGCTCCCTAATTGACAATGCACGCGCTAAAATGTTTTGTTCGGTCGGACGGGACTACTTAAACTCGCCGCTTTTATTCGCTCGTCCGTTCGACCGGCCGCCGTTTTTTGAGAGAATCACACACCTGGGGGGTTATTACGACATAGCTATGCAGTTCAGATTACGCTGCAAGAAAGGGACAGAGCTATATAACTGCTATAGCTCTGTCCTTTTCGCTCGCCGTAAAATGAACTGCATTGCCATGTCGTAATAACCCCCCTGGACTTTCAATTTAGTTTATTGATCACTAGTAGATGCAGCTCGTGAATATTTATACCCTCTTAATAGTACATTGTGTCTTAAGGGTGGTAAAGACAGAATTACAAACGAGAGTCTGTTAGAAGCCCGAAGCCGAAGGCTGAGGGCTTTAATGGCTCGAGCTTTGTATTTCCTTTACCACCCGTGTAACATACAATGTTTTTTATCATAATTGCGAGGAAATGAAATAAAATCAGACAAAAGATCATATTTTTAACTTACGATTCTTACGGCGATGTCCGGCGGAGTCGCAATATGCATTTCTTATGATGATGACATGTTTTTTATTGTTATATAAATTTTAATATGTGCACAAAGACACCCTTTTAATTATTATTTTGGAATCACAGTTTATAATCAGCATTTATAAATTAACGGCAGACTACATCATTGTCTATGACTTACCACAGATAATGTCAAACGTGTTCAAGAGTCCGATTCTACTGACAGTCGAGATCAATAGTTTATATGCGAGATTTTTAGAAAATTGTTTGCAACTGACATTAATCTCGAATGAAACTTCATATCGAATGGCACAAGAATCGGGGGCCTGACGTATTATGTTAGTTTGAGTCCACGCAGTACCTATATTTAAAAAAAAGCTATAACGCTATTATTTTGGATTTACGGTCGATTTTTCTAGCATATTAGGACACTATTTACGAGCAAGTGTGATGAAAAAGTTGTATTGTTGCGTTCTAGGTACTTGTTACTTCAAATTAGAGAGCTAGTCTAATTAATTCTGATACAGTGTTTTCCTGCACCGGGTTACAAGACAAGTTAAATAACATTTCCAACAGTTATATTTACATAGTCTAATACAAAGTCACTCTCGCTGTCTATTCGCTTAGTACCCTTACCACGAGTTGCAATTACCGTACCTCGCAGTATTCTTATAGAGTACAAGGAACAGTACCCTTACCATGAGTTGCAATTACCGTACTTGCTAGCGAGTCGAATGCTCTGTCCCTTACAGTATTCTTAATATTCCTATAGAGCGCGAGGGACAGAGCATTCGACTCGCTAGCGAGTACGGTAATAAGGTATTTGCCTGATATTCAATTTCATATATTAATTTTGATAATATATAAATATACATAGTATGATAAAATAATTCAAAATCAAATTTGAAATTGGTAATAAAATAAAAAAGTTATAGCCTTTTAAAGTTTTTTGTCTATCTCTTTCTCACGAAACGATGTTTTGCGTGTAATTCATATGGCGGTTGAGTAATATGACGTCATATTCCTGTATTTTCCTCTCTGTCTAAAAGCAAGTTTTAAACATTTATATCTTTCTTATTTCTAAAGATATTAAAAAACTACTTATACTAGGCTATTCGGAAGGTAAAAAAGCTTCAATTTATATACTAATAAAAAATCAGGCAAATACCCTATTGTAACTCGTGGTAAGGGGATTTTTTAAAATACGCAACGATTTTAATGTACTTTTTAACAATGGATAGAGTGATTCAAGAGGAAGGTTTTTATGTACCTCTATTATAAATTCTGGATAAAACGAAGCGAAACGAGGGCCCACTAGTACTGTATAAAATAATCCTTAAAACCTCCCAGCAAAGCGTCGTAATGGGCGACAAAATATTTGAAATTACAGCTGTATTAAAAAAAACAATTAACGTTAAAGATGCGTTTAAATTTTTCACCTTATTTCAATGGAATAAGCTAAACAAATTTAAATATACCTTTGACATCATTCTTACAATAGGGAATATGCATGGAGTTTTTTAAATCGCATTTCCCAACAAAATATGAAAATACCGTCAAGGAATACGAATGACACAAGCATTTTAATACTGCTAATTAGACAGAGATCCGAAGTGCACCGGTGACGTCATCGTGCACTTCGGCCATATAAACTCCACGTAAAATTCTGTTTTGCTAGAAAGAGATAGGAACAAATCTTTTTTGGCTTATATCTTGGTTATTTTTATAGCTATTAAAAAAATGATTTTTCTCACCTGTTTGTTACATGAATCAGCTTTTATTAAAGTTGTAAAAAAATACATGCGTATTCCCTATTGAACGAAAACGTCAAAATACAAGTTAAAATTAGAATTTTACAGAAGCGCATAGAACTATCCTGCTTGTGCTTCAGGCAAATCTTCAAGAGAATAGTACATTGTTGCGGAGGATAGAAAATACGCGATTTTTGGACGAGTCATTTAGAGGGCCGAAACGTAGTTGAGGCCCTCTAGTGTACGAGTCCATAAATTGCACTTTCTACAGAGGCAAACATAGTGCTTTTCACAACTACTGGGAGGAAATAAAATAAAAATTCATATTCAAAACTCAAATTTTAATTCATTTTAATATGACATCACCGCCAATTATACCATAGATATATTTTTTTTAATCTGGACCCCTATGCTCGTGGCACTCGAGATTAATAAACTAACATGCGAGATGAAGATGTCAACTCCATAAAAAATTGTATTTGTTTCGCCATATCTCCCATGTAATTTCATCTCTAGTGGTTCGAGATTAGGGGCCAAGTTTGAATTACATTTAAAAAAAAGCAGTGACATAGTTTTTAGTCTGTGTATCTTTTAGCAAAAATACACCTAATATTTGACATCACAAAATGATGTGTTCTGATTGGTCGATTTAAATTTTTCATTTTAAGGAGCTATGACACAAAAATTGATTGATTGATTTTCATTGGTTCTTAAAGTTGGACAACAATATTCTCGACCAATCAGCAAACACGCCAACAAAAACATTCTTGGTCTGACCTTATAAGTGACGTTTTGTGACCCCAAACAAGACCATCTATGGCCATATTTCCGAGCAGTGTTGTGAAAAATACTTTTTAACCGAACAATTTTTCCTTAGTGACCCTGCATAACTACGAAGCTAGCGGTCCCGGGTCCGATTTCTGGTATGGGCAAATATGTGTGTGATGATCACGAGTATTTGTTTCTGAGTCGTGGATGTTTTCTATGTATTTAAGTATTTATTTCTCTATATAAGTCGTTGTAATCGTTGTATAGTACCGATAGTACAAGCCTAGAGATTAGTTTGGAACTAGGCAAATTTGTCTGAGATTGTCTCCAAATATTATTTATTTATTTATTTATTTTTGTATTTATTTATATATGTATTTATTAGTATTTATATCGCGGTCCAGTACCTATAGTACAAGCCTAGAGCTTAATTTGGCACTGACAATATTATGTAGGTACCATTTTGTACCATGTTGTATTTTTTTACCTATAGGTATTAATTTATGTTCTTGCTACTGAAGTGAAAAGTTGTGTGCATTACGAAATCGGATAATTTTAAAAAAAAATGCTTTAAAATGTGCAGATTGAGTCCTTTCATTATGACTTCCCGTTTGCTATAATCAAATCGCTTTAATTTTTTTAAACCCCCGTTCTAGACCCCTTTTCAATAATTAATAAATCACAAGATTGCATTCTCAACGCCACGAGATTTGTTGGCCGATTAGTTTGTCAAGTTCAACAAACTTGTATATTTTCCAAGTCGCAACTGCGACTAAGAAATAAATCACGCTGTGAACTGCAAACTTTTGTAATATCGGACGAACTATCGGGCTTGGCTAATTTGTTGCATAAAGTGCTCCAACAGTTATTTATTGCCTTTTTTCATACAAAGTTAACATCAATTTAACCTAGGTAGATGCAATAAATACGAGAAGAAATTAAATAAGAAAATAAAGAAAAATATTTACGTTGACGACAATTTTAAAATTATTGCTTTATAAGAGACAGTTTAAGATATATTTGTAATTAACGTTAAGAAATATAGGTAAATAGTTTTTCTTTTTAAGTTGCTCAAAAAGTGGTTCGTACTTGTGATACAGCTGTATATCGTGCGGAAAGTTGAATTTTTCGAACTAGTGATTTTTACTTTTTTTAGCTGCATATTGTGCGCAAAGTTAGATTTTTGCCACTAGTGTTTTTGTTTACTTTCCATTTTTTTACCCTAAATTTTTCAAATTGCTCTGCAAGAATGGCCCCTGCGGCATTGTACCAAAGATGCTGGCAGCATTCCTCGTTAAATGGCTTAACTTATTCGTTGAGCGAGGAAACTGCCAGCTCTTCCGTCTCCAGTGACGTCAATGAGTCTCTTGGACAATTCTTTAAAAAGGCTTAGCGCGTTTGGACCCTACGGACCAAGGGTCTTGACACCGAATGGAATAAAATTATATTTGCACAAAATTTTACACTTGTATGTGTAACAAAAACCCACATCTAAACCCCATTGTAAACGTACCCTAAAATGCGGCTTATCTCGGCAGACGTTTCATATTTACAATATAATGTAGTTAATGTATACCTATGTATCTGACCGCTATGTGTGTGTGTCTTTCTGTGGTATCGTAGCTCTTAAACGGGTGCCTCGATTTGAAAGCGGTTTTTTTTCTTTGAAAGCAGGTTTTCTAGCGGTGGTTTGTAGCTAGGTTTCATCAAAATCGGTTGGGTTGTTTTAGAGATATCAGCTCTGAAAGAAGGGGTCGCCATTATATCAGGGGTCACTATTGGTTATAATCAGAGTTAGGCATTATTCGAATTATTATTTATTCGAATAATCATTCGAATAAAAAATAATTCGTAATATTTTTATTCGCGAATAATTTATTCGTTGAATAATTTATTTGCGAATGGTTTATTCACGAATAATTTATCCACGAATGAATCATTCGAGTACTTTTCGAATAACGAATAATTTATTAATTTATTAGAGAACAATGGAGCAGGTATAAAAGTAGTACATAATAATTATTCGTGGCAATTCATTCAACGAATAAATTATCCGCGAATAAATTATTCGCAAATGAATTATTCGACGAATAATTTATTCGAATAAGAATAATCATTCGAGAATTTCATTCGTTATTCGCGAATAATTTGGTTATTCTTATTCGTTATTCGTCATTCGAATAAATATTGCACATCTCTGGTTATAATGAACCAGTCGTAAACAAAATTTCGAATCTGATTTTTTTTATCACATTGTTACATTTACTTTAGTGACTCTAAGAAAAAACCCTTATTTCTTTCTTACTTTCTTTCTTTCCTTGTTTATTTCTTACTTTAGCCCCTTCTAAAGCTCTACCATCGGTAATTATTTTCGTTAAGGGCGCTCGCGAGTATCATGGAGGATTTAATTTTACAAACACACTTACATATTCTACATGTAGGTATCCTTAATTGCATGTCTTAGCGAGGGTAAGGCTGAGGCTAGAAATGAGCGAGGAGTCCAAATAGGTTTCTGTTCATTTGACCAAAAATACGTTTGACAAAATTCTCATTTCGCATAAACGTATTTGTGTGTCAACCATTATTTATTTCATAGGTTACACTACTTATTAAATAGGTAAGGTTAGGTTAGATTTTTGACCACAATAAATTGTAGTTACCTATAATTATGCAGGGGGAAGTACTCCTCGTGAAGTGAAAGTTTGTAAAATGATGTATTATGCTAAATGATGATTAAGTAAAAGTAAACATTATTAAACCGTCAAAATAAGTAGGTATTATACTTTTAGGTATGTAATTTGTCTATTAAACATGCAATTGGATTTTTTTGTCTCAAAGCTGATTTTTTAAAAATTAATTATACATATAATGGACTGTAATTTTTCAGCCTACCTATTCGTCATATATTACTTACCATATTAAATCTATACTAATATTATAACGAGGAAAGATTTGTATTTTTGTGTGTGTTTATGTTGGTAACTAATAAACTCAAAAACTACTGGTCCGATTTCAAAAATTCTTTCACCATTAGGATGCTACATTAACCCTGAGTAACATAGGCTATGTTTAAATGTCGCGGGCAACAGCTAGTTTGATATAAAATACTTTTTATCGAGTAACCGGCTGGGTGGTCGTCTTATTCGGATCCCCTTCTATTATTAGTTATTGTGTGTACAAGACATTGATGTTTCTCACCGGAGAGCTATTTCACTCAATCTTACTTTTATATTGTCCCGTAGCATGAGCATGTCATGCTCGCTCAAAGGACTTCGCTAACGGAGGCGTCGTTGATCGGGTCGCCTCTTTCCCGAACACGTGTTTAAGGGAGGCGATGGCTGAGATACGCGTCATACTCGTGAACGGGTGCTGTTTGTGGGGTCCGGTCTGTTCACGTCTGCAAGGACTTGTTGTTCATTATATTATTCTAGTTATGGCTTTTGACGTAGAGAAAGCGTAGTGTTGTTCTTCTAGTCATTTGTTTAGTTTAATGTTATGAACTTACATCTATTATTTATTACTTTGTTACGTTGTAATGTAACTTACATTTAAGTATTATTGTGTTTTATGATTGAAAAAATGACCTTCTGCTGGAGTTTCTTGCGGCGCTTCTCCTCCGCAATGATGGTCTTGTTCAAAGTGCTAGTAGATTCACTACATATTACCGACGTATATTATAATACATAAAATATATAACCCATAATGGGTTATAACCCTCATGTGGCCAATTTACTGAATAAATATTGCGAACTTTAAATTTTGAATTTTGGATTCTGGAAATAAAATTGTAATATTAAGTCCAAGTTTATTTATCGTGCTTCAACGATGTTACCACTTTTCTATCGACCATCCATAATCTATTGGCCAGAAACGGCTCTTTGATTTCGTTGTGGTCGCACGTGAAGTTTTGCCGGCAGAGTTTATAAGGGCTTGCTGTGCCTGCAATATTCTTATCTTTTCCATTTTTTCTTTCTCTTTCTGTCTTTCCCTAGCTGGCAAATCGGCCATAGCTTCAATGAGTGTAACGTTATCATTTTTCGCGCCTTCTATGCCCGAGGTCAGTTCGTCTGCAAGAAAATTTAAATGTGAATACAAATGTTCTCAAAAAAATATCTTCAGAAAACTTGTTGTAAGTGATGTTTGCTGTTTGTTTGAGCTGCTTGGGTTTACAAGTTGACACTGCGCGAGTGGTTGTTTCGTTGCAGAAATCGAAGAATGTGTTCAAGATTGATGGAAGATGTTCTATAAGTATACAATTTAACAGGGGAACACCCAAATACTCCAAAATATTTCATTCCGAATATTCATTGGACCAAATTTTCATTTTTCGGACGTTATGTTTTGTTGGAGCTATTTTAGATTAAATACATAATCCAATTGCTACATGAAGATTAGGTTAGCTTTGATTTATTAGCGATATCAAAAAAATTATCTATCAAAAAAATTGCATTCGGAATTTTGGTCGATTCGGAATTATGACTCTTCGGAGTTATGTAATGTATCCCTTTAACAGATTTCTGCCGTCGAAATTATTTGCATTTTTTTAAATTGATATTTAGGCTATTTGCCATTATGATACGTAAACTCTAATAAAATCAACCATCTAAGTTTTTGAGAACGTCTGTCTACGCATATTTTTTTTTGACTTCTCTAACGACATCAAATTTAATAAGGCTCGAAATAATTACAGAGGGCCCTGCCAAGATGCATTGCACGAACTAGCGTTTCTATTCGATTCGTTTTTAAACCAATCGCGTCACTGGTAGATGACGTGATACGAAAATTCACGTGATCTACCAGTGACGCGATTGGTTTAAAAATGAAACGAATAGAAACGTTAGTTAGCGCAATGCATCTTGGCAAGGCCGTCTGTATAGTGAGATAGCTTTTGTCTATCGCGATTGAGTAAACTTGGTTAGATTGGCATATAGTATTACCACTTCCTTAAGTGGCTAAATATGCCAAAGTCAGAGGCCCCATACCCCGTTTATTTAGATACTTAAAAACATGTAAACAATCCTAACCACGTGGCATTTTTAAACAGCCAATCAAAACTGGTCTATCGCAATTTGACATATCAGTATTCTGCTTCTATTGGCTGACGAACTAATCACGTGGTTGTTTTGTTGTCATTTTTTTAAGTACCTAAACAAACAGAGTATAGACAAGATGCATTCGGCGTTCGTTACCCTTATCTAAAATGTATAGGATTGACGTAAGCTGTCAGACGGTCACGTCGACCGCCTACGTCAATTCCACACATTAGCCAGTTTTCGAAAAACGTTTACGTTAGCGATAAGCAAAGTCTCACTTATATTAAAGTTGATATTTATCCTTAAACCTGTTAAGCGTCAAAACATGTATGAAACAAAAACTTCGATAGTTTTGTCTATCAAACGACCTTTTTCACTCATGTTGGGTCCAATCTTCGAAACTCGGCCTCTTTTTAGGGTTCCGTATCCAAAGGGTAAAACCGGGACCCTATTACTAAGACTCCACTACCGTCTGTCCGTCTGTCCTATACAACAAATGTGATTTACTTCCCGTTTTTTGCTCGATATTAATAACTGCAACCGGTAGATGCTTGAAATATTCACAGAATATTAAGTTGTATGTTCACTTTAAAAATACATTATTAAATTAAAATAAAATAAATATTTAAGCGGGGTCCTATACAACAAACGTGAGTTTTAATAGATAACTAGTGACCCGCCCTCGCTTCGCTAAGGTTTTACATAATGCAAAACTAATTAAAAATAAAAACCTTTCTATTGAATCACTCTATCTATTAAAAAAAACGACATCAAAATCCGTTGCGTAGTTTTAAAGATCTAAGCATACATAGGGACAGACAGACAGCGGGAAGCGACTTTGTTTTATACTATGTATTGATGGTACGGAACCCTTCGTGCACGAGTCCGACTCGCACTTGGCCGGTTTTTCTTCATATTTGACTATTAAAGTTTGATTTCATAATTGAGTAGGTACTTATAACTTTTTAATACTGGTACAGTTCTGTTGTTTTATCTCACCAAAGCGGGTTTGCCATACTTGTAGTAGTAACACTACGTATAATCACCCACACTACGGTGTCGCTCAGGGACGACAGCTACGCACTCAGAGACAATGTATAGCAAACCCGCTTTAGTGAGAAATAGTAGTTTACGTGACGGTTGCGTAATAACAGGCATTATAACATGAGTGTGGTTTATGAAACGAGCCGCAAGGCGAGTTTCATAATAGATCACACGAGTGTTGTAATGCTAATAACGCAGAGTCTCGTGCAATACTTTATCTACACACATATTATAAGTACTCTAAGATGGGTTCAGAAGCCGAAAGGCAAATGAACCGCATTACCTTACCTGTGGTACCTAGTAAGTGACAGCGATGACAGCTGTAATGTCATTTTGAAATTACGTTATCGAATATTGTAACGTAATGAGATCCAAATTTGGAACATCTTCCAAAATTAACAGCTGTCATCGCTGTCACCTACTTCTACAGGTAATGCAGGTCATTGCCTACGGGTTTTGAACGCATAATAGAGGACTTTAGCCCAGTCTATAACAGCACAAAAATCGCAAACATCGCAAACCCGCATGTAACTACGATTTGCTTATATGTTTTCAGGTCTGTTGTGAGTATTTAACATCCAAGATTGCAACCTCGAAAACCCTGTGCTACCCCTATGGTGCTCGAAAAACTTGGGATTTTAGGCACTTGTTTTAGTTTTTTCGAAAAATCTAATGTACGGAAGTATTTTCCAAGTATCTTTGTTATACTTTAATAAAGATAACTAAATTTTCTACAATTTGAGTGTAATTTGAGCACATTATGTTTATTGGTTACGGAGAAACAGAAAGTCAAAGATGGGCAATTTTCTTCAAAAAGTGAAAATGTGGGGTAGGGTTATTTCGAAGATACATACCGGCTGAAATAATGCTCCTAGGTAAAAGTAATGTTAAAAGACTTTATAGAAAATTGAATTAGCCTCAATTTAATACCAAAATGGTGCGCCTAGGCCTCATAGTTTCATCCAAAATAAAAAAATTGTAAAATATCGGATTTTGGCTAAATAATAAAAACATTGTACTGAATAATTTTGTGACGATTTTCTTTAAAAAAAAAAACTTAAATGTGAATTTACCATTTTAGATGTATAATTATGGCTTCAAATAAACATACACTAAAAAATGAACATACTTCCACGTTGTTTCGTTAAATGCGAAAATTTAAGGCACTTGTTTCAGTTTTTTCGAAATAATTATATAAAGGAAGCGTTTTTCGAGTATCTTTGTGCTTTACTTTAATAAAGCGTACTAAATTGGCTACAATTAAGCCTAATTTGAGCACTGTTAGACTATTAATTGCGGAGATACAGCTAGTCAAAGACTGTCATTTTTTTTCAACAAAATGAAAATTACGTGTTATTGTCATTTTCCAAGTTACATACTGGCTAAACGAATAGTCCTACAATAAAAGTTGATATGAGAATTAGTGTACAATTTAACTAGCTTCAATGTAATATCAAAGTAGTGCCTCTAGTTTTCATAGTTTTCTCAGAAATATAAAAAATATTAAAATATCTGATTTTGGTTAAATGATAAAAACATTGTTCTGAATAATGTATGAATGTTTTTCTTAAAGAAAACCAAAAAGTGTAAATTTGACATTTTAGATGTAACATATGGTTTCAACACAAATAAACGTAAACATAAAAAACATAGCAAACATATATTTATACTATAAAATAATACTAACGGTCAAGCAAAAACAGTTTAGACTTTCGTCCTTTTGGAAGGACCAGTTCTCTTCCAGTCTAGATCAGTGGGGAGGAGTGGGGGAACAGGGGTAATGTTTTCTGGAGTGAAGGCGGGCCGGCTCATGGTGTTGGGTCGTCCACATCCTCGTCCTCCTCGTCCAGGACGATAGGGGTGACGTTGTTGCAATTACCCCGTGGCAAAAGGAACATAGGATAGAGCACCTGAGCCCAGCCTGTCTGCAAGTGCACGACACTAAGCAACCTCTTTTTGCATTTGCAAGTCACCATTTTAAGCAGGGTCTGAGGAGCGGGCTCTGCGCACATTGCCCATCTTCGATTTGCTGTATCTCCGCAACCAATGGACATAGTGAGCTCAGGTTACGCTCAAATTGTAGAAAATTTAGAAAATAACCAAAGATTCTTGAAAAACGCTTCCTTAGGGTAATTTTTTCGAAAAAACTGAAACAAGTGCCAAAATTTCGCAGTTTTTCGAGCACAGAGTAGCGCAGGGTTTTCAACGTTGCAAACTGGGTTATTAACTCTCAAGGGACCTAACAACATATAAAAATCGTAGTTACATGCGCGTTTGCGATCTATGATGTCGTTATACACTGGGCTACTCATGATATGAGTGTAGATAAAAACTGTAAACCAGTTTTTTGCTGAATGTTGTGGTTTTTTAGGAAAGGTTTTAAAGTAGTGGTGTTTCAACTTACCAGCCTTGTGGCCGTACTTGTGAGGAAGCTCGTTCATCATCATGACAAGGTGGTATATCTCTATGTACAGCTTCTGTATGAACTCCAACCTTATTAACTTGTCGAACACTTTCATGTTTTTGAACTTAAGCGAGTTTTTAATATGAACTACTAACTGTCTGTATCTGAAATCCAAAATTAACATCAGGTAATTTAATAGTAAGCCGGTAAGCGCAGCGTAGGGCGACCCCCCGCGAGATGGATGGACGATTTGGTCAAGTCCGCGGGGACCCGCTGGATGCAGGCCGCTTCCAACCGGGTGAGGTGGAAATCTTTGGGAGAGGCCTATGTTCAGCAGTGGACGACCTATGGCTGAAATGATGATGATGATGAATTTAATAGTGTAGTTTAGTAGTGGTAGGACGTTTGATCTTATCGACAGAAGCCATGCTGACATGCTTGTGTCGGTCAGGAACTAAGAACTAAAAGGAATGAATTCCCGTCACGGACCGAAACGAACTAGTTCTTCGTAAACGATCTTAATCGGTCTTCGGTCCTTTAGGTCAGTAGCAATTGCTGTACGTGTGAGCGAAACAGAGCGAACGAGCACAGTGTGCACGGCACGGCACTCGATGTGAACGAGACCACCTACCTATTTCAAAGCGTGTCCTGCTCAGATCTCAAAATATGTTCCGGAGCTTAAGGACCTAAAGGAACTAAAAGACCGAACTAGTTCCTTTGGCCGATGGACCGAGATCGGAGCGGTCCCTTTAAAGACCGAGCGGGCGCAAGTACTTGAACTTGCCGCTGCGAGATTCGCTCTTTCGTTTGTCCGACCGCGTTTTTGTGTGAACCCTAGAGCCCGAGCTGCAATAGGCATCAGAAACTCCTAAAGGACTTTTCTATTTATACTATGGTATTGGGAATTCTCTTAATAATTATTCGCTGCAGGGGCATTCATCTGCTTCATTCATGGCAATCCTTCAAGCAGTAAAACTATGTAGAGAATTATGTTTTTAACAACCGGAGAAAAATTACTCAGGGTTGGCAACTCATTTGCAGGTTCAAGATTACAGTCTTAAGTTTGTAGTCTTGAGAATGCAAATGTCTATGGGGTCCCAGATTCCACTTAGCTTAGGTGGCCTGTGTGCTCGTTAGCCTTCCCCATGACCAGATCTCGGAATATGTAGTGCCTATAAGTATATAAGTATATAAAAAAATTAATACATTTAACTATACTTATAAATCTTGCTTACTATAATTATAAACCTTTAGAGTAATACAGTCAATCCCGGGAAATCCCTCATTCAATAATAAGAAATAATTATTTTTGGTGGTTGTAACTACTCTTAGCTAAGTCCTCCCGCGAAGTTAAGAGGCCACCTATGCTAAAGTCTGCAGTGTTCCGCGATCTGGATCTCAATAACCATAACGCCTTTGTATCTGTTTTTTGGATATATTAAACTTGATCATATTTGCTTGAGACTGTCGAAGGTGAAAACACGATTAGAAATAAATTCCTCCATACTTTTGTTTTTCAAACATGACATATTTTTTGCATGTTTTTGGTTGAATCTTCGAAACCCTATAATCTTTAACGATGATTTTCGATTCAATAGTTGAGGTAGTTCTTAATCCTGGCAAAACATTTTTTCAATAAATGTTGTGGTTTTAAAGTAAACAGCGATTAATTGAATTTAACGCTGCCGTCAAGGCGCGAGCGAACTATCTCCATCTCACATTCTTCGCGCGGAAGCACATAAAGCCATCCCTTTTTATTCTTGTGGGGGCGTGGCACCATAGGTGGCCTCATAAGGTAAATAGGCACTGCCTATTCCGCACTCTGCCAATGACATAAAAAACATGCCTAACCTCTCAATGATCTCCCCCATCACGTAACCCATCTCGAACTCTAAGGTGTTCTCATATTGTGCCCGCTGGTACTGCAGTAGCCTGACCCTAGTTTCTCCTGTGGTGTAGAGATTCCGCATGAGGGTCAAAAGACGGTCTGCAGGGTTTTCCTTGGAAAATCTTTCGACATCGAAGGTCCTACCAGCGAAGGAAGGGTGATATTGCGTTGCGCCTGGGGAAAAAAACACGCTCTTAGGATCTTTCATCCCGAATAGGAATATCCATTAAGTTGGTGACATGTGTATTTAATGAAAAATACTTTACGTATATAGAATAAAAAATTGCAATTGTTTAATAGACAAATTACATACTAATCGAAAGTATATATAAATATGCAAACGTTAGGTTTAGTGCAAATTATTAGTACCGACTTACCTGTTTATACCTACTTACCCAATAGTTATGATGGGGAAAAATAGTCAACCTAACGTTCGCATAATTTATAGGCTTCATGCTTTCGATTGGTATGTAATTTGTCTATTAAAAAACCAATTGCAATTTTTAGTTTTAAAGTAGATTTTTGAATTTTTATTAATTATATACTGGACTGGAATTTTTCAGCCTAGCTATTCGCCATATATTACTTGTCATATTAAATTCGATATAAAATACTTTATATCGAATAAAAAGCCCGGTGAAGGTCATCTCCTATTCGGGATATGTTCCTTGCTAATTGGTCATATTCCTAATTCGACACTTTCCTTACTGGTCATATTCCTAACTCGTCATATTCCTGATTCGTCATATTCCTAACTCGCCATATCATGTATTTGCCTGCACAAATCTATTATAGAGTCCTCTGTGGTAAATGATAATAACCTAGATAATTAATAGATGAGTGATTCGTGTCTATCATGAAGTTAATGTCATTGTCACTTTAGTACAATCGGTCCTAATAGTTATTAATCTTGTAAGCACGTGTATGCGATTTTATTTCACTGTACAATGACGACTTAGGAATATGACCAGTAAGGGAACTATCGAATTAGGCATATGACCAATTAGGATTAAATGTCTTATTCGGGTCCCCTACTATATACTAGATTTAAAATCTTTTACGTAACACCTGGCCATAATGTGAGTTTTATCGCACGCTGCGCGCACGGTAAAACTCGCATTGTGGCCAGGTGAAAACGTAAAATTTTGTACTCATCACGGGCAGTAAAAAAGAAAGCCCTCTATCGCATATTTACAACCCTCGCCTACGGCTCGGGTCTCAAATACTTGCGATTTCGGGCTTTCTTTCTTTTACAGCCCTTGTTAAGTAATGTACTATTTCACTTGATCTTCAAAAGACTTTTCATTAGGCCCCCATTATTTGACTGCACGTTTTGATATTATCGTCTCTACAAATGTACCCTTTCACCATACATTTTATTAAATCTTCGCTAAATGTAGAAATTTTTAAGCTATTGTAGGGCCATTACCAACTGAGCATAGGGGCAATAGCGGCCTTTACAAGTAAAGTTCGGACCGAGGGAAACGCCACGCATTCCAATCTTCGTTCCGAACCGTACGTGTAAATGCAACTGTAATAGTATAGTAGTAAAAAATGTATGGTTACGGTATGTTTAAGAGCAAACTACACGCGGCGTCAAGACATATCTAACGATACCTCGCTTGTTGAAATTTAGGTATCGTTAAGCCTCTATGAACCATACATATTCATAAATACAGGTCAAAAACTTGATCCTCCTTCTTGACAGAAAGGAAAAACCAATCCATCAACAAATACATAATTTTTTTCAAATAATGCAATATTAATACATTTACTTACAAAGTGCTAGAAAAGCGACTGTACGAATCAGCATTTTCGAATTAATAATGCGTAATTTCTGTGTAAATAATACCTAAATGTGTTTTTATCTTACAATAAAATTTTAATGAAATAATGACATGATTGTGCCTGCGACTTGGCCCGTGATTTTAAACTGTATCTTTTAGTAAAAATGTATTAAAATAATTATTAAAAGATAAATACGAAGATAAAGATAGATAACCATAATTACATAATAAAAATAAAAAGTAAAAAAATTTAGACAGGAATACGTTATGCATATTATGTTAAAAAGGGCCCCCCTCAGCATTGTGCCGCGGCAAGCCGTGACGCTGGTATTCTGAGGGACTCTGATTAAAACTAACTTAAACTAAACAAACAAGTGACGCACAAACATTAGCGACACATAAAAAGATACTTAAAATCTAAAGAAACAGAATAAAAGAAAAAAAAACAGACTTAAACTAAACAAAATTATTATTTTTAATCTTAATTATAATATATTACCTATTACTAGTTCCTAATGGATATGAGCTCCTAGTAGGTGATTCTCTTGAACATGTCTTTCTTTAACTCGACGCAACAATTATTAACCGGTACGGAACCCTTAAAATAATAAAATTGATCTAAGATGGTCCTGTATACATCTACAATCAACCTGTGTACTGTTATACCTATCTAAACCGCCTATGGGTAAATCTGCCCTCATAAGACAAAAGGCGTTATCTCAAATTCAACAGCCATAGCAGATTCAATCCTCTCTCATTAGTAATACGGTTGCACTTGCTACAGGGCTTCTGTCGATAAGATCGAACGTATAAGGCTGCCTAATTGAGAATGCCCGCGCTAAAATGTGTTTTGTGCTCTCTGACGGGACTACTTAAACTGGCCGGTGTGGCGCGTTCACTCGTTCACTTGTTCCACCGACCGAGCGCCGTTTTTAAGAGAATAACACCCCAGGGCAGACATCAAGTAAACGATTTTCAAGATGATGCTAAGTTTCTGAAATTTAGATATTTCGTATCTTTTTTTAAATTAATTTCCGTAAATTGAGGTTTTAACTGAATTTGTATACATGCGGGCGTGCGTACGCGGAGATAACATACTATTTATGTTTAACATTTTTTTTTAAACACATTGCCTAGCATCGGAAATCGGGCTCATTAATATCTGCACGCCTCTATTACTAGAGGCATAAGAGCCTGGTAGATGTGTTTGAGCTTAATTTTATAAAGTTATCGTAGCATAATTATGCATAACACCAAAATGCATGATTTCTTTAAAAAATATGTTAATAGGTTAAAAAGTCGACATTTCTAACGTCTTTGAACTACTAATGTGGTTATAGTTCTAACCTAACCTAACCTAGTAAGAATTTCTTCTTATTATTAGTGAGGCAAAATAATAAGGAGGTCCAAAATATTGAGGAATATGAAGAAAACAAACATACCTACCATATCTTTTATAATAATAGTAGGTAATAAAATTTCGGTCGTAAAACCACTGATTATCAAAATTTTCTCTTTATGCCGAATAATTATAAAACTATACGCAAGTGTAAATTATAATTGCTTTTGGCCAGAATTCAGTTTCGATAGTCGTGATTAAGTATAGCCACTAAATTATCGTTTTCTACTTGTAATCCTACTACTATCCTATTTCACCCTGATAAAGATTATTTCGATGACTTTCCCAAACACAGTTTTTTTTAAGCAAACTTTTGTTTTCGCTTTTATTACTAATCGCCTTTTAGGCAGTTTATTTCCACAGTCGTGTTTATCCCCTTGCAGGTTTAATTCAGTCGCTTGCTTTCCTCGCATCATATTTATACTATTGTGTTTTTCTCATTCCAAAAATTTAATTTGACAAAGTCGACGGAGCTCCGCTACCGCGGGGCGCCTATTTTTATGTTATTTTCCCTCCGGGCCTGCTAAAACACTAATGTAACCTAAACCTGTGCCACTCGGATTGGAATCGAACGGGAAAAAATGCGACTGGGAAAAATTCGAACGAGAACAAAAGCGACGGAAATAAAATCGAACGGGTAAAAATGATATTAGGTAAAATTAAGAATGGGAAAAAATGCGATAAGAAATATCTCTTCACGGAATGTGAAAATTATCTAACAAACCCGTGTCAGGTAACATTTTAGTGTACATTTGAGACTTGGCTAGGCCTACAGGTATTTTTAAATTCTTGTATTTAGGAATTTAAAAACGCTTCAAATACGGCCACGGCCTTAGGTCTGTCAGAGACACTTAATAAATTACAAATACTAACAAAGGCTAGAATACCGGGCCGTTTAACAACTGATAATTATCAGCTCTGAAAGAAGGGGTCACCATACCGGGGTTTTTTATCTATCTAATTCTTAATATCCATCAAACTTTGTATCAGTTTATTTTAACCTAATATAGAAAAAACTACTTATAATAATAAATAATAAAAAATATCTTCATGTTATGGAGATAGCTGTAGTTACTATTAAATTTGTTTTACATTTTTAACAATCTTATATAAGGTTAACAAACATATTGCCTAGCGTCTGAAATTGGACTCAAAAAATTCTAACATGCACGCCTCTATTACTAGAGGAGCATCAAAGATATTTATGAGCGTAATTTTATGAAAGTGTATTTTAAATAAGTAAAAAAAAATGTAGCATGTGGAAAGGCATGTTTACCTCCCTGGGAAATAGGCTTGATTTATTGTATGCATTTTAAAATTCTCGTACTTTGAAAATAAGCGGTTAATCGCCTCAAATACGGCCACGGCCTTAGGTCTGTCAGAGACACTTGCTAAAATTACAAATTATCCTGCCCCTGTACAAATGGTATCAAAGGCTAGAACACCGGGCCGTTTAAGAGCTGATATCAGCTCAGAAAGAAGGGGTCACCAGATTTTTATCCATCTAATTCGTAATAAAATTTAGATTATCAGTTTATTTTAGCCTACATAGCTGTAGGTAGTATTAAATTTGTTTTACATTTTTAACAATATTATTATAAGGTTAACCAACACATTCCTTAGCGTCCGGAATTATCTGACATGCACGCCCCTATTACAAGAGGCATAAGAGCGTGCGTGAATTTTATCAAAGTGTATTTTAAGTGGTATTAGTGTTGGTATTTCTAAAATGAAGGTAAAAGATAAAAAAAAGATAAAAGCAATTTATTCAGTAAGTAGGCCGTACGGGCACTTTTACACGTCAAGAATCTACCAGCGCTTCCCAAGAGGAGACCACTGCTGAGAAGAAACGCCGCAAGAAACTCAGCAGTCAGTCATTTTTTAAACATATTTCTTATTACAATGGTACTACTTAGTCTAGCATTATATAAAGCTATAAATATTAAATTAAATATAGTATCAAATAACATGCGTAGTTCAGCAGGAAAACATGCCAATTAAGAATCTTACGGAAGTGATAGAGAGAAAAAAAAACACATACTTATGTGTATATAAGATGGTGCGAGACGACCACATAAAAGTTTCGATAATTATGTTTTCCTACATCAACGGTGTCCCCTAGAAAAGATAAAGATTTTGCATTTGAATAAATTATTATTGACTAAGTTTCGGATTTAGGCCATGCATTTTTGTCTGTTAGATAGTCCTCGATCCTATACGCTTTAGACATTAACGACCTTTTCAAGTATTTTTTAAGTGCTGGAAAGGGTAACTCTAAAACTTCGTCAGGGTAATTTATATATTTATAATAAGCGGTTAATCGCTTCAAATACGACCACGGCCTTAGGTCTGTCAGAGACACTTGCTAAAATTACAAATTATCTTGCCCCTGTACAAATGGTATCAAAGGCTAGAACACCGGGCCGTTTAACAGCTGATAATTATCAGCTCTGAAAGAAGGGGTCGCCATATGGGGTTTTTATCTATCAAGTTCGTAATAAAAATTAGATTTTTCACAATTTTATATCACTTTATTTTACCCTAATCTGCAATATCTGTAAAATATCTTCAAGTTATGGAGATAGGTACTATTAAAGGGGTTTGGGTAAAAGTGTTGTCATTTGTAAAATTCATACATTTTCAAGGTGAGCGGCCATTCGTAAAAGTGGCAAATTATGATAGAATTATTAAAAATAAAGATATTTTAGTATGTAATGTAATACTCTTAAGTGCATCGGAGCCGAGATATTTAAATATTCATATTCGGGCGTACTTTTGTACAAAAAACTGAACACTTAAATCTTTAAAATCTCCGCTATTATTTAACGCCATAAATTATATATCTCTATATGTATTTACCTATGGTTTATGTCCCATCTGCCTGCATTGCCATGCATATTTGTTAAGTAGAAGCCGGTTTATTTGTCTACTTCTTTTTAACTTCTTACTTTTGTTTTAATTTAATTTTCTTGTCCCCGACGAAAACGGTGGTTTTCCGCATTTTGTTGCACCTCAGTTCGCCACAATTTTGTATTTGTATATATAATTTCCTGTACAAAACATTATTCACTTTAAAATCTACTGGGAAACTAAATTAATAAAATAATAGTTCTGGTGTCGCACGCAGCATGCATTGTCCGGGGTTTTCATTGAACACCCAAGTCAGGACGACCTTATCTATATATATAAAAAGCAAATATTGTATTGTATACAAACCAACTTACCAGTATTGCCTACTCCAAAACCAACGTACTTCACTGAGTCGCTATCATAATGATGTGATGTATGAGATTTATTACTGTCATGGTCAATGTCTAATATGAGTTTAATCACTACGTGTTGTTGTTAAGTTATTTATAGTCACTTTTGCATGCATCAAAATAAAACAATTGCATGGTTAATCATCACAGATTACTGAGACTAAGTCACAGATTAGATTATGTCGCGTGCTGTCAGCGCTGCCGCTGCCATAGATAAAATAGAATAGGTCATGTCGGTTTTCTGTGCTTGAACCATGTAAGGCTAAGGGACTGTTGCCCTTTCCGCTATCTGAGGACGGCCATGGAAAACTTTTGCGTTTTTTTTATATATTTTTTATTATTATTGTTTTTTTTCTCTAGTTTTTTATTATTTTGCAATCATTCCTTGTTTTTCAAATAATTATGTGTGTGTAACCTTCCGTGGTTTCACCTGATGGTTCCAACGGAAGACCAGCGCTGACTTTAATGCCAGCATTACGCTGAGTTGGGACCATTTCGTGGCTACTTCCTTCTTGTACGTGTTAATCTGTTTTTTTTTTTATGTATGTCACGAATAAATGATTTTTCTTTCTTTCTTCTTTCTTTCTTCTTTATTTAGAGGTCCTCTAAATAACTATGTAAGAATCATCCGTGGACGCTGAAAAAAAAAAATGACAATATTCTTCAAACAAATTTACCCAATGCCCTTTGTTGTACATTTTTAACAATCTTATATAAGGTTAACAAATACATTGCCTAGCATCCGAAATTGGACTCAAAAATTTCTGACATGCACGCCTCTATTACTAGAGGAGCATCATAGATATTTATGAGCGTAATTTTATGAAAGTGTATTTTAAATAAGTAAAAAAAAATTGTAGCTGGTGGAAAGGCATGTTTACCTCCCTGGGAAACAGGATTGATTTATTGTATGTATTTTAAAATTCTCGTATTTTGAAAATAAGCGGTTAATCGCCTCAAATACGGCCACGGCCTTAGGTCTGTCAAAGACACTTGCTAAAATTACAAATTATCCTGCCGCTGTACAAATGGTATCAAAGGCTAGAACACAGTTCGGAGATAAACTACGGCAATATTTCAAAGACTCGCGGTTTAGGGTTAAGTTTCAACCCTTTCCCTTGAGTGGTTGGCGCAAGTCTAGTGATTTAAGCTAATTAAATTATCTATTAAATGTGGCCTGCAAAGGAAAATACTTTTGTCAAACATGCTTGAAAGTGATAGCTTTTCTTTTGAAAAAGGTTGTGAAGAGCCTTGTTTTTTTCTAGGAATTAAATATACGTATAAAAAATTTAGTCACGTGTGATATTTTTAGGGTTCCGTACCCAAAGGGTAAACTGGACCGTGTTACTAAGACTCCACTGTCCATCTGTCTGTCCGTCTGTCTGTCTGTCGCTGAATAAACCGTGATAGCTAGACATCTGAAATTTTCACATTATGATGTATTTCTGTTGTTGCCGCTATAACAACAAACACTAAAAACTAAATAAAATAAATATTTAAGGGGGCTCCTATTCCCATACAACAAATGTGATTTTTTATAGATAATGTACGGAACCCTTCGTGCGCGAGTCCGACTCGCACTTGGCCGGTTTGTTTATGCCACCTCATGCACATAAATCAAGGATTAAGAAATAACAACCCAAACATAAACATAAGGCAACTGTTAGTATTATTACACATGACATATGTTTTTTTAATTACCTTTCAAAATGTTAGAAAACAAAAATTTAAAACTTACTAAAGTGCAAGGTGTACTTTTTCGAATCAAATCGAAGAAATACTGGAAAAGGGCCGGATCTTAAGTAGCCGAAACCGACGTGCGTGCATGACTCGATGTATGAATGTGGAAGAAGCGAAAGAGATTTGTCAGGATCGTAGCAGGTGGAAAGAAGCGGTCTCTGCTTACCCCTCTGGAAACAGGCGTAGTTTAATGTATGTATGTATGTACTAAACTGCGGTGGTGGCGGCAGGCGCCGCTTATTCTACGTGAAATTATCGAAATATATTTAAAACCGACTTAATAAAGATAAAAAGATTATTAATTCATCGTAAACACAGTCTCAGGATTGTGGTCTTAAGATGTATTAAGGATAAAAATATCTAAGGTTCTCAGGGTCCACTTACCATATGGTGGCCTGCACCCATGCTTAACAAAAAAACAGGGCAAGTTCATGTCGGACCGTGCTCAATGTAGGGTTCCGCAGCCGTTACTACAAACAAATTAGACCTCTTGACAAACTTAAGTTAGCCGTTGGAAAACTGATATCCCCATACATCGACATAGGTCGCGGTCAGTTTACCAACACCGCAAATAAGTTTACGGTAGGTATAAACATTTCAACCGTTTGTAACTCAATGACCAATGAAGTTTACTTAGTCGTGATAGTTTTCCTATTAAATTCATTATATGTGCTTTCATTTAAGATATTTTTCAGATTTTTTTAGTATTTGTAGTTTTGGCTGTAGAGGGGGGGACACTTGACTCTAACAAAAATTTGCGCTTTAAAGCTTAATATTTCATAAACGGATGCCTAAATCGATTTTTTTTTGTTACAACCCCACAATATTTTTGAAAGACCTATCCGACGACACCCCACACTATGGGGTAGACGAGAAAAAAAATACATCCCCACGTTACGTATAGGGGAGGTCCACATTATTTTTCATTTTTTTATATATAATTTTTTTATTTTACCACTTTGTTGGAGTGACTAATATGCCAAATTATAGCTTTCTAGTACTAAGAGTCTCTGAGCTAGCCTGCGGACGGACGGACGGATGGACATGGCGAAACTAAGAGGGTTCCTAGTTTGACTACGGAACCCTAAAAAAGCAAACCTACTTTTGTATTAAAATCATCAATCTGTAGAACCACAAAAACTTGGCGCAGTGACTTGTTAATCTACAAATTCATTTAGGTTCAACAGAGATCTTATCACTTGGCCCGTTTTCCACAAGTCTGCAAAGTTACAGAAATAAGTGTATAGTTGGTCAGGAGGTATTGCTGAATTTCGCATTTTGGCTCTCCTCTTTGAAATATTAAGTAGCGCTTGAGGTGTTATTTTGAATTGGCACCGACTGTGCCAGTGGCGTTTTATGTTTTGTAGTGGTATTTGAGTGTATAATTTGGGAATGCCTTATTATGCTGCGTTAAACGTAGTACTTACGACGTTTAATGTTTAAAAGGAGCAGCAATTTATTTTGTTACTCAAGTTAAAAAAGCAAGCTTTAAAAACTCGAATGCGTTTTTTGATATTATTGTTAATATAGTTAAATAAATGAATAATGAATCT
Source organism: Acleris literana (assembly GCA_946894065.1). Taxonomy (NCBI): domain Eukaryota; kingdom Metazoa; phylum Arthropoda; class Insecta; order Lepidoptera; family Tortricidae; genus Acleris; species Acleris literana. Next base: position 21,917,145 of record OX335670.1, read on the forward strand.
CAATAGATGAAAAATCCTATGTCCTATTTTAGGACGTAACCAATATGTGTGCCAAGTTTCATCTCGATCCGTTTAGTGCTTGAAGCGTGAAAGACGGACAAACATACACACTTTCACATTTATAATATTAGTATGGAAGTATGGATGTCACTCCCACAACTAAGACTAATCGAAACAAAGGCTACTGCCGCGTCTGTCTGTTTATTTATTCACCATAATCTCAAAAACTACTGGACGGAATTTCAGGCGGTTTTCACTATTAATTAAATATTTTTTTACGGAAGGTTACAAAAAATTCACATGAAACGAAGCGAGCGAGGGCGGGTTGCTAGTTCCTAAAATATATTTCTGTATCTATTTGTGTAGATATCTGACGTATTTATTTTTTATAGTTAGGTTAGGTTTTGGTTAGTTTAACTTTTATACTCTTTTCCTAAAAAAAAAACAATTGCCTGCTCGATGCACAACCTTTCACTTTCATCTCTCAAGGGTTAGTTGGAAAAGATCCCTTAAAGGGATACGTTCACCTTTGTAAATTCTGTTTATGTGTTCATTGTATTGTTTTTGTTTTTTACAATAAATTGTTTATATAACATATTAACGCAATTTAATTTAATGGAAGTAAAGTATAAGAAGTAAAGTACGAGTATATCCCCCAACTAATTACCGAAGTATGTTTGAAGGAGATATACGACCGAGTTCTGCGACAATCTATTAGGCTCAGTTGTTCTTAAGTTTGAGGAAATGAGTTGTAAATCATAACAATCCAAGTGCCGTTGGTCGGTGTTATGCCGAAATGAGAAAATAATCATTATTTAACTTAACCTCAGGCCCTACTACAAACAGCCAGTTTTTTGTCAGTGGGACTTTGAATCTACCATCAAAGCAATAAAGTTCAATTACATTTGTTCGAAAATGCCATTTTAAATTTATGAAGAAAGGAAAATAAACCTTATTCTCATTGCAACACAGTTCAAATTAAATTGCCTTGGTAATGCTCATCCAATTGCACAATGGGCCTTATGGTCTTATTGAAGTACTAATAAGGTTCAAAGTTCAAAATTTTATAATTACACTCATAACGACATTATTTTTCGTGCTGAACTGTCATTTATTTACGACAAATACTATTTCGTAGAGTAAAATAAACTTTAAATAAGTCATTACAATGATTATTGAAAACAAAATATGTGGGAGTTTGTCAATAAAAACGATCACGATTTTTACTAAGAAAAGACTGGCTCTCTTCATTGCCTGCAGGTGACTTAACGAGGATCGGCGTATAAACCATTACTTGGAGCGCAATTTCTTGACACTAGACTAGACAGCCGATCTACGGTCTAAGTAGAAGTCTTTGATTGTACACAATTAAGTCACGTTAAACTACGAATAATGTTATCTATCAACGAAATGAAATCTGAGTTGCGTTAGAGAATAACAATCCTGTGAGGCAAGACAAGTTGCTTAACCCTAACGTAAACGATTTTCGAAATTCGAAAAATGTATGGAAATGACGTAGGCGCTCGCCGCGACCGTCTGACAGCTTACATCAATCGATTTTTCATACGGATAACGAACGCCGAATACATCTTGTCTAGGGAATCGACAAAAGCGCGTGAAGCTAACCCCGTGTGTTTCTGTTTACTCCAACAGAGGAGTTACTCTTTACAGAACCATTGTCGTGTGATATACATGGACTTGTTTCTCTAATAAGTCCATGGTGATTGTCTAAAACTCGACATTGGTGAAATACACCTTGTTAAAACAAGTAATTAAAGCATAAAGGAATAGTACATTGTTGCCTAGGCGCGGAAAGTAAGGGATTTCCTGACGAGGTGGTTAGCAGGCTGAGCAACAGCGAGCCCTGCTAAAATACGAGTCAGGAAATCCTCGTTTCCGCCGAGGCATACATAATGCTTTTCTCAAACAATGCGAGGAAATTATACAAATACATGATTATAAGTATTTTTAAAAACCTTTGACAAATTCGGAGAGAATGTTTATTTGCATCATACGAGTATTAGTTAAGATAGTTTCACGCACAACGAGCCGCCGCCCGCCGCCGCCGTTCCGCAGATCCCCGCCGCGCCGCCGCCCCTCACTGCGCCCCCACAAGTTGGGTGTACTGGATTTTGACATGGTCATTTCGATTTTATACGCAATAGAGAGCACTTTTGAAAAAACAATATCGACATGGACGGAAAGTGTTTTCATATGGTTTTTTTACTCCTAGGAGTAAAAAGAGGCATTTTTCGTCCATGTGTTTCAATCAGAAAACCGTTATTTCCGAGCATGTTTGAGAAAAATATTGCGTAGCGATTAATAGCTCTTGTGTAATACCGTCCCGAGATATTCGGTGGGCTCATTTGAGCTCATCACAAATGCAGCCGCGCTTATCTTTCCTTCCAACTTATAAATTTAATGTCCTCGGGATTTACGGGGAAATTATAACTTTACAACTCAGGGCTTGGGGCCGTACTATGGGAATACGGATCTAAATATTCAGGATTTAGACTGTCTATAGGAGAGAGGTATATGTGTACGAGTATGTCTATTTTTTGAAGAAGATGATGATGAAGATGCGGATTTAAAAAAATATTGGAAAAATAAATATTTGTTTTCTGTTTGAAATGTTTTCTACTTGTGTTTTTTCGGTGGGAGCCCGATGTTCCATAATTGTTTTTGGTCATAAGTTCGTAGTCATAATTTTTATATCGCTGGAACCGTTACGTTTTCAGAGGGCCCTGCCAAGATGCATTGCGCTAACTAACGTTTCTATTCGTTTCGTTTTTAATCCAATCGCGTCACAGGTAGATCACGTGACTTTTCGTATCACGTCATCTACAAGTGACGCGATTGGTTTAAAAACGAAACGAATAGAAACGTTAGTTAGCGCAATGCATCTTGGCATCATCTGAATATCTTAAATATCTAACGTGCAGATGAGGCTAGGTTAGGTTAGATTTGATTTATAAAAGTCTTGAAAAAGTAAGAGTTTCGTAAAAAAATACGTTATGACTAGCGATAACTATGACCTAAAACACATTATGACTAAAAATAATTATGGCACCATATTGACCCATTTTTAGGTTAGAATCAGAACCAAAAAGTGATAGCTGTGAGTTTAGGCTTGAAGAGGAACACCAAAAATAACTTCCAGAAAGTCTCCACCCGTGTTCGGCTTAGGTATACACCATTCAGATTTTCAAAAAAAGGGAAAGGACTAGTTGTTCAGTATTAATGATTTTGGCGTCATTGAATGTGGTTTGTTGTTGGATTGGTTTTATCATGATGACCGCATTCCTGATGTCATTTAAGTAGAAGAGTCAAAAAAGAAGATACTACGACAATTTTGTTGATAGTAATATTTTTATTACATTGACACTCCTCAAGGATCGGATAGGGAATCTATTCTGCCCTCCGTAGAAAAAAGGAGGTATGTCTTAAAGAACCGCGTATTTATTAGTGAACTTATTTCTTTAGATGGGGGATTAAATTTAATTTGACTATCAAATTGCACATGCCTCCTTTTTATTAAGGAGGGCAATATTAGTTCAATCTGGAACCGGATTACAGTCGGTGTCATTATATATATACCCTGCTATAAGCCCTGTTGTCAATCTCAACACAAAGTGTTTACTCAGAATATTATTTTATTACATATACATATTATTAGTACATGTTATTATATTGTTATATCTGTAATTAAGAGTAATGCTTCTTTTTTTTTTTCCTGGTGCCTCGTTTTTTTTTATTCGCATGTATTTTTGGTAATTCTGTATGTTTCGCACTCCCCCTCCCCTTGAGGTGCTGGCAGAATAACAGCGTTGTGATCTTGCGTCACAACACATGCTGAGCCAGAACCTATTCATCCGCACACATCGCTGGGCTCCGGTGCACACAAGTGTGTGCTCTGCTTTGTATAGCTGCCTAGTTTTTATGCCACACAATGGTTTTTTATATAAAACAAAGAAAAACATACAAACAAACATGTGCTGTAAAACATTGTTACTTTCGCTCTGTGTGCGTTTTCTTTGAATAAATTGTTTTTCTTGCTTCTTTCTTCTTTCTTTCTATTAATTGTGTAAGCCCATCTTGCCTCTATATTGTAGTCATACGGTGACGTTATAGTATTTATAGCTCTTATTAAGGTACAACTATAACGTCATCAATATAATTACGATATAGTCATCAATGTATTGACGATGTAAGAACAAGATGGGTTGAAACAAGTTAGAATTGAGCTCCATAGGCTATTGTAGTTGTGTTTATCGATGTGGATAAACATGAGTAAAACTGCTGTCACTTTTTGACTACCTTGCAAGAGTGAAAGTGACGGATGTTTCATCCATGAGGTTTTGGAATGCAAGCATGAATGTACTGCGGAATTAATGTTTTCACGTTTAGTAGACAAGTTTAAGGTATGTCGTGTCTGTTTGTCAATCAAAGGTAAAAAATAAATTAAAATAATGTACATCCAGCACGAGTCTACCCAATTTGTATACAAATCGGACCCCTAAAACGCCATTGGCACTGAATTTGTAACGTCGAAACCATGAAGCGAATAACTCACGATTATCGAAATCTCGATTCCCAAAACGCGCACCCTTGGTAACCCTTCTTGACGTCTCTATGATATATTGACTAGTACAAACAAGTTTATCTTTGCACTTGCTTCTGCCTTACAGAAAGGCGATAATACCGATTTTTGAATGTTTAAACTTTGCTTGTAGTTGTAAAGTGCAAGTTGTTTCGTTGACAGTGTGCGCTTCTTGTTTGTTAGTTTGATTACAGCAGTTCTTGGATAAGTTTATAGTTTTGGTAATGTTCTAAATTGTTACTATTGTGAGAAATGTTTCTTTGTTGGACAGATAAGTAAGTGGTTGAAATCTAGCTGGATGTTAGTAGACACTTGACAACGGTTGCTTGCCCTATGTTTCTATCCATATACTAATATATTATAAACAGGATCGGAACACTCAATGCGTCTTATCTTTGCTTCATGCATGATCATTTAATAATCTATCCCCGTCTGACTCACGCTTGAATTAATTTGCTCCAACACGGCTGCCTTGGAAAATATCTTTCCGAAATAGCATGCAAGGTACCAACAGCAGCTTGTCACCACTGCGTATGATGTGCCATGGACATAGCTCAGCACTTGGCGGCCTTGGCGGTGTCTCGCGCTGCTCTGACGATGAAAATACTTAGGAGCAGACAGAACTACCAACCCTTGCTAGAGCCGTGGTCGAAAAGAAAAATGGAGGGCACTTTAAGCGCAAACAGCGATAGACGAGTTAGCGGATGGAATACTAGGTCCTTCTCCCACCTCTGACCTTGTCCAGGTGGGAGAAGGAACATCTCAGGGTTTTAGTTGTTACGACTCGGTACATGCTCCAAGCTTATTGCCTAACGAACTCGCAATCGCAATCGACTTCAAAGTGGAACAATTGTTTTCTTTTTGAAAAAAGACTCGCCTTCGGACTGTCAAAATGGAAACGGTGATTGCGAGTGCGATGGCAATAAAAGGTTTATAAAGTACTTCCTATTTCAACCTCATCAACATCAATTTTCAGACATGGAGTAGTTTTTATCCCGTAAAACTGGGTAATTTCCGAGGATAAAGCGATAAACAATTTCTGCGTGGACGTATTCATGGGCAACAGCTGGTTTTTTTAGGACTGAATTTTTACCACATAAGCACCAAATAACGAAACAACTTAAAACAGAAAGTTAGCTATTATGGCTTCGTTTTTTTTTTTTGTAATAACAACTACAAAACCTACACCGAGCTAGGTTTAACATGCAGAAAATTAAAAGTACCTGTTTTGTCTTTAAATATTTTTTTATAGAATTATGGATTTGTTCTAAAGAAATTATTAGTTTAAATCTACATACTTAATAATTCTAAATCTTTGTTAGATTTTAAGAAAAAAAATAGATGCTCATGTTAAGCTTTTATCAAGCTGGTGTAACTACTCGTTGCATATTATGTAGGTTTTATTATGTGTAAAATATTTATTGCACAAACAGAAAATAGCAAAGTAAATGAAACAGAAACTCAAATGGTGAGTACGAAGTCAAAGGGAAGTACGAAGGGATCAAATAAATACGTAGAAATATATACGTATACTAAATAGGAATGTTTAATATTTCGAATTAATATGAATATCAGAGCCCTCTAGAAAGCTAGACCCGTTAGGTATAATTTATGGCGATTTTTAATACGTCTTCACATCATAAAAACGGTAATAAACGTTATTGCGCGTTATTTAACGTTACTGCACGTTAAAACGTTATCCCAAACACCTCTGTAAATAAAGGCTAATCACAGGTTATAAGAGCGAAATTTTTATGCCTTTCAGAGGCTAATAGTGCCTTTAAATCGTCACGTTTTATGAATACTTTCTATGCCTAGCTAATCGATTTCTTTACGAAGAGAACTCAGTTTCCTTTAGCCCATAATAAGGGGTAAAATGTTACCTTAATCATTGCATAAATAGAAAATTAGGACGTCTCCAGCCATTTTGAAGTTTATGTTATCTATTACCGCTCGGGCGCTGGAGTTGTCTATGTATGACATTTACTTGACGAAAGTTTTGCGTCGATGCGCGTCGATCGACACTTGATACTCACAAACCAAACGCGATGACGGCGCGACCCCGACTGGAACCGGCTCGGTCCGCCTTGTTGAGTTTGCTTGTGGTGGCTCGTGGTGCGTACGATCGAGGTACTCATACATGCAAGCCGCGCGATATATACATTAAATTTTGTTTGAAGATGAACGACTGTTCCATTTTACTATGCTTTCATCAACATAAATTGCCAACATTTATGCGATTTTATGCCAAGTGCGTTAACACCCGTATTCGCGAACGTCACTATGAGGTCTCACAGTGCACACGAACGAACAGGGTGGTTCAAATCGTCTCATAAACAAAAGGTCGGTCAAAAAGGAAAAATCACAAAGCTTTATTGAACGCAGTGCGTTTACTCAGCGAAGGATCCCTTAAGTAATTGTTTGTGAATACGGGTGTAAGACTATCCAAACGAGTATATACCTAAAAGATAAAGCTAATTTTAGTCTTCAATGGAGATGTGTCGAAAAGTAAGGAACTGACAGTATTTGTGTGACCACTGTAGCAAAAACCATGAGGATATATTAAACACATATGAATTGGAGCTCGTAACGCCGTAATCGCTTCATGGGCAGCCGTTTAACCCTCGTGTAAGAGTGACCAATATTTGTAAAGACGACCAAATCGGCTGTGGGCCTCTCGCGTTTAACATAAGGCCGAAAGTTTGGCTTGAAGCACGTTTCACTGTGCGATTCAAAATATAAAATAGAGAAACAAAGTCTCTATAAATTATACAAGAATATCAGGTCGTCGTTAGGGTCCAAACTTGAGGATCGATTTTAAATGCGTTTTGTTTTATTTGAGAAGTTTTATTCTGGCAGTTGTACGCTTTGAAAGAGACTTTTAATCAGCATGTTTTGACTGAAAAGGGAAGAACAATGGTAAATATAGGCCAGACATTGTAGCGAAATCATGTCGTGAGTTTAAAAGAGACGTATGGAGGATGAAGTTAGGAAAAATAGCGCTTTGAAGGAGACCGTCGCTTTACTGTGGCGGTTTATGTTGAAAAGAGAGACAATGTCGAATATATGTCTGAAATCGTATCGAAACCGCATCGTTTGCTATAAGCAACTAGCACACAACACCCTTGAGATTAAGTCGGTGTAATGAGCCGGGACCCGTTGTTTAGTGAACTAGTTAACGCGCTCATATTCGGGGTCCGCTAGATTAACCGGCACCCTACTTACTCGCGGCGTGTGTCAAATTATTACGGAGATTTCGAGTTCAATATTTATGGGAATTTCTCAGATATGGTCAAAGTGGATTAATTTTCTGAATTTTAGACCCATTTCTAATTAATTTTCGTTTATTTTTCCTGATAATAGATGCAGGCAAGCAAATATAATGGAATTTCTTGCGGCGCTTCTTCTCCGCAAACGTAAAATTTGGCATAGTTGTCCGAAACGCTAGTAGATTCACTCCATATTACCTACGTGTAAAAGAGCGCTCAGGTGGTGTATTTTGAATTTTGAATTATGAATTTGACAACTATGCCAAATTTTAAGTTGATCATCATCTCCATGCCTTTATTCTTATCGTCTGAGGAAGCCGCAGTATGTTTTTATCTCCCACACATCCCTATTAGCTGTCATCTCAGCATTTACACCCTTCTTTCTCATTTCACTCTTCACATAATCCACCCATCGTGTTTTGACATTCCTAATGTCTTATAACCCTCCAGATTCAAATTCAAAACTCTTCTTATAACATAATTTTCATCTCTCCTCATGATATGTCCATTTGCATTTCTTCCCATGCACTTTTTCATTCTTCTCCTTTGCAGCCCAGTTTTCTGCTCCAAACAAGACGACGGGTCTTACTACTGAGAACAGATGTTGAGAAAATTGCTGTGACATCCACACAGACCAGATACCCAAGTCTCATCATAAGTTTCCCTTCTTTACCATGATTAACTGAATGCTTAAATGTTAAAAGTGTACATACTTAAAACTTGTCCCGGCCCCGACGACAATCAAGAGTCCCGGTCGACGTCGCGTCATAATGAATAGTTAAAACCACCAACTTGTTGGCGTGGGCCGAGGCACAAGCGAATTGTTGAGACCGATGCGTACTTAAAGGACACTTTTTATTAGATATTGGTGATATCTCAATAATAATTATTATTATGTTAAGTAGGACCAGGAAAACATCTCATGTTTTCTATCGACTTGAAGTGTATAAAGTTGACATAAACGGTCGACGCGGTCTGTCAGGAGCTCACGTCAATCATATATAACTTATCAATTTTCAAAAATGGGCATTTTAGAGTTATGTATATATTGAATAAGCCCTCTAAAGTCGCATTATGAATTGGTATATTCTGCCAAGTTTCGAACAGTGGAATAGACAGAATATGTATATCTGTTTCTTACTGCCCTGCAAGCTTAATGGCTTGATGGATTTAAAAATCATTGAATTGGTCTTTATTCTAAAAGTGTCATCTATCGTCTATTTATTTGTAAGTAACATGAAACAAAATGTGTGCTTGGCTCAATTCTCGTTAAGGGCAATTGTTTGTGTAATAAACGCGAGTATTTATTTATGAGTCTTGGGCGTTATCTATATATTTCTCTATATAATTGTATAGGTTTATCTTTGTCAAGTACTCAAATAACATGCCTAGAGCTTAGTTTGCGACTAGGTAAATTTCTGTTAGATTTTCCTCAGCGTTTTACCCGACTGCGGCGGAGGGTTATGTTTTTACCCGACTGCGGCGGATGGTTATGTTTTTCACCGTCATGTATGTCCAGTTCTATGTTCCCCGCTACAGCAAAAATGGCTTGGCCGATTTTGACAAATGAGGTATCATTGGATTCGTCTTCGCAGCGAGAGTGTCATAGGATACCTAAACTGTTAAAATTGAAATAACAACAATGGCCAAATGACAATTATTAACATATGTAGGTATATCGACGACAGTATAAAAAATGCAGTCGGGTTTTTAAAGCTTGCTTTTCATAGAGTTATCATTATTTTATGTTACACGTATAATGCTCTTAACTTGCACCAATCCTCCACAAAACTGAATCCACAGTCGTTTCTTTGTTCCATTCGTCGCAGAGGCGAATGTAACGTTTGCTGAGACTCGCTTATTAAATTACCGACTTTAATATTTGTTCGAGGAACTTGATGTTTGCAGGAATGTTTTTGACAAAAAAACATTTTCGAGACGAACCTTTTGCTAACTGTACGAGTAGAAAATACCTTCACGGATAACTAGATAGGAAGCAATCCGTCAAGGTATTCTTCAAGACCAATCTAAATCTGTTTTTTGAGAAAGTATCTCATACGCCCCATGATAATAATAATAATAATTCCGGCGGCACTCGTAGGTTAGGTTTTTTATAATGTCTATTTTTTTGTATTAGTATTGTTATTTTACTTTTATATTTGAATATTTGTTATAAAAAACCTAATGTACAGAAAATTAAATAAATATCTAAAATAATAATAATAATAAACTTTATTTCAGGCAGTACCCATATCATGTCACAAAACACATAGTCATACACACATACTTAAAATGAATTTGTAAAATATTGTATAGGTAATATAAATAAAAAGTAGCAAAGTAAAATTGAAAAAATAAACACGAAACATACAACATAAATTAAACCTACTTCACTACTTCCTATTTTGGTCGCGATGCACATGTCCAAAACTTCGAGATCCGACAGTCCAAGCGCTCGGACAAAGTACGGAGAATATCATTATTGGATGATCTGATACGGTCCCGAAATGACGCAATGCGCAGTCTTATAATTGCGAAGAAGTCAGGCACTCCAGATTCCGCAAACATGCTCGATGCGCTACAATAACGTGGTTGCTTCATTAGAATGCGATATGCGTTATTATATTGCACTCTAATCGCACTCATGGCGCGCCTGGTGCAATTAATAATAATGATGAGCTTCAACTCTCGTTGACGTTCGTTCGTTGACGGATCTTCTTTATACATAGGTAGATTCAGGAGCGGATTCAGGGGCTCCTCCTTGAGCTTAATAACATCCTTGTCGATTACCTTTTTGAAATCTGCCACAAAAATGTCGTGTTTATCGTGTTATACCCCTCCTGGACCAAACTCCGAATCTGCCCTTGGATACATTACTATCCATCGAGGTGGTGGCGATGGAAAGACAACCAACGAGTAGCTCGGGTAACCTAGCTGCATGCAGTTATGCAACACTCCTCTCACTCTATTTAATATGTGTAAAATTATTGTGTACGGTATTAAATTCGCACAAGTTCAGTGGTGTGGCAGGACATTGAGCAAGGTCCGTCCGGATCGATACCAGAATCTTTATCTTTTATCTATCACCAAGCAGCAATATTCACTTTGTTGTGTTCCGGTGTGGAGATAAGACAAATTTACATTAGGTACATACAAGAGGCGTGCCATCTTAGTCCTGGGATCGCAATCTTAAGATTGTAGTTTTTAGTAGGCCATAACAAAAAATGCGAGTCGGACTCGTGCACCGAGGGTTCCGTATTTAAGATAATACGCTTGGTAACCGCAAAAGAAAATAGTCATTTTGTTATGAACTTTATTTACTTTGCAATAAGGTCCATTTTGACTAGCCTACATTTTAAAACCGATTTTGCAGGATGTTTTGTTATTTCTCAAAATCTGTAAATAATTAACACTTCATTTAATTTTTCCCATAAAATATAAATAGAGGTAATTATATCTATATATCAGGATTTTTTCAGATTTTTTGATTAATAAATTCGGAGATAATTCGGGTCATTTTTGTACATTTTTGGCTATAAATCTAAAAGTACATACAATTTTTTTTTAAATAAAATTGTTATGAAATTTGCAGATTGAGCCCTTTCATATGACACCCCAAAAATAGATGCGGGCAAGAAAGTTGTACAACTATGGCAAATTTCAAGTTGATAGCATTTATAGTTGCTGAGAAAACCTGCTGAATACAGACAGACGGACAGACAGACAACGAAGTCTCACCATAAGGGTTCCTAATTAATCAAGTGCTTCATCTGTTAACGTCAGCCTTGATATTAATATTTCGAAGCCTTGAATAATTCAGGTTTACTAAACGTGTGATTAATATTACAAGCTCAGGCTAAATATTATCTCGAAACTATTCACGGCCTTACAATAAGCTAATTCGAGCGTGAAGCCCAGCTAGTTGTTCCCTTTCATTGATTCGTGCATAATGTAATGATTCCGTTTGAATTGGTAGTGACTGAAGTCATTCCGTGCCCAGTAAAGCGTGTGAAACGCGGTGTACCAACACTACTAACATAAAAGCCGTATAATGTATAGATATTCCCTTTTTGACAACCATACTCATGTGGTAGTAGCAGGCAAGGCGGGGCACATTGCTCGTGGTTGTGTACCTCTAGAATGGCAATTGGCCACTTTAAGTGTTTAGTAGTAACGTACATAAATTTAAACGCATATTGCTTGTGTCAGCGACAACCCGATTATAATTATTTAAGCTGAAGCTGATAATAAATGTCTGCTCATATCTATTATTCAGAAAGTAATGAATACCATATCTCATTAGCGGGTTGAAAATGGCATTTCCATCTCTAGGGTGGAACGTGATTTTGAATAAAGAATTGGTCAAACAACCAGCTATTTTTGACAATTTTTTAAGAGCATGGAATACTCTTATACAGCCATTGTGATGTTTTTCTAAACTCGTACAGAAATTGTGTCAAAACACTCCTAGTTTTTGTATGATAATAACTAGAGACAAAGTTCCTGACAATAACATACAACCTATTTGTTTACTTCCCTCGTCGAAATGAAAAGTAGAATGTTCAACTCGGGTGAAAGTGAGCAAATGCCCCGTTGAACGATTCGAGCGCACTCGCTGGCCCTCGTACAGCCTAATTATGTCAGCATTCACTTGTTCACTTTCGTCACTTGGTTAACAATCTATTATTATATTACCATCAACTGGTGCGTTTACTTTTACTCCTTCATTGAAGACCTGCACAAGCTACCCTCTATGTTCTTACATTATCTCGGTACTGATGGCCTTTAGAATGGTAATGTTTTAGTTCTTGCCTTGGCTGGTCTTGCCGCAAGGTGGGTCTAGTGATCACAGGAAAGGTGCCCTCCTAAATTAAAAGGACGCAAGCGCAATTTGACTGTCAAAGTAAATTTTACCCACGTTCTTAAGAAATAAGGTAATTAATACATACGCGGTTCTATGAGACATACGCCCTTTTATCCAAGGAGGGCAGAAAGGGCTAGTCCATTAATCACATTATGGTTGTATGGGTCAAATAGATAAATAATCTCAATATTTTGACAACTATACCGTCTACATATTGCGATTATCTGTCAAATATTCTAAATACTTACGTAAAATGCAACACCAAGTGGAGTGCCACCGTTAAATCGCAGTTCAAATCAACCATGAAAATGGCCTCCTTGGAGGTTTAATAATTTTGCTACCGTATGATTTCTTTTTGTAAAAAGATTCAGAAAAAAGACCAACAAAATATTAACCCTAAAGTATGTTTTAAAATTATGTACTCAGATGTACCCGGAGCATGCTAGATGGGTGATATAAAGCGAGTAACGCTTCTGTTATACGGCTACATGCATCGTATTTACGACGTGAAATTAATTATAGCGACTCGAGACGCTAATGAAGGCCCATTGTTACAACATTCATCACTAAACATGTGTAGCCTGCCGCCTTAGAACACGTTTGATATGGAGAAGGTGCTGTTTAACTTAATATTTAGAGGTGTGAGCAAACGCATAACTTGCTCAGAGTCTGAACTTTGCAGGATAGTTAAGTACGAATGTACTTGATGAACCACTGTAGAACCTTGTGGCATAAAACCAACGATTAATTCCAATGTAATTTCGATCTCGTCACTTGTCGCTGTCATTATGACAAGGTTCTATGGTGGATCAGCATTTAAAGTCCTTGAATGTATATTCGGTGCACTAAGCAGCCTCATCCATCTATACCTATTATTAAATCAAGACGCTGTTTGTTGTAGTGTTTTATCCTCGTAAGGTCCACCGTACTACAAACAGCCATCTACTATCAGCGGGACTTTGAATCTACTATCAAGGCAATAAAGTTCAATTACGTTTGTTCGAAAATTAATTTAGCTCGATTTGATGAAAATCGATTGGGTCATAACATAAATCATCGCAAGTCATAATGTATTTTTTAAAGAAACTGTTACTTTTTTAGGATTTTTATACATCAAACGTAACCTAACCTAGCCTTGTCTACACGTAGATATTTCAGAAATTCTGAAAAGTTTACAGTTTCAGCAATATAAAAAATTATGACTATCTATAATTATGTCAACAATGCCATTATGACTAATAAAATTATCGGAAACAAAGGGCTTCCAAATCGATTAGGTCGTTTAAGGGAGTTTTTACCTATTCAAAGCACCAAACAGGGCCCACCAGGGCTTGGAAACCTGGTCATTTCTTAACCAGCTCGTCAGAAACGCCATACATTTCAAATAGAGCATTTTCATTTCGATGCCGCTCGAAAGAATCGATATCAGTGCGTATACGATTTCATTGTTATAATTACTTACAAAACTAAATAAACAGACGTTGGACAGCCTAGCTATGTCACCGCTCACCTTAGAGCAGTTTTCTAATTAATTGACAAACAAACAATTCGCAGATTTTTCATTTCCCCGAAAGCAATTTCCTTCTGCTTCTCGCCACAATGAATCTAGTTTGTTTTGGTCACATACCTATTCGAAAAACGGCATCACAATGCAGATCGTTGGTCAGTCGTGGCAAAAAAAAGTAGTTCGACTCGAACAATGACCTCACGATTTCCCCCCTCCCCTCACACTCCTCACTCCCTTAATCAATCACGCTCATGTTTAAATTCTAAAAATGTATTTACCTGACTCTTCTACTACATAAAGATCGGATAAATAATATTCAAGTTATGATGGAACAAAGATACAAATACCGGCGCTGTTTGCACAGAGACCTCGCTTCGCTCGGCCAAATATAAATTTTCCAGTTATGATGAAAATTCTAGTGAGCCACTGATTATTAACCATTATTTATACATGCACTCGACCTGTTTTAGTTGAAATATGTTTTGTCACTATCCGCCAAATGCAAATATCATAATGACAGATAAGCATATTAAAAGCTAATTTTAGCTATTGTGCGTTTATGAGTAACATTTTGAAAAATTAAATTTCAGGTTGCTAACCTTTAAATTTCCCAGAAAAAAATGTCTTGACTCTTGACAGACCGATGGACAGAAGGATGGCAAAGACATGTTAAAGGGTCCGATTTTGAGTAGTTAGGTACCTACTCATGTCTTTTACGGAACTGAAAAGCTTAAGATTCATCAAGATAATTTATTTAAAAATGTTACGTGGTATATTTTTTGTTATCCGTTGACAATGTTATTCCAGCGTTTAAAATAAATTCAACTACCTCCTTTATAAAAAAAACGAATATAGAACCATGCTATTATAACAGTGTCTAGTCACGAGAAAGGCGAAGGTAACGTCAGAATTAATCAATTTATGCGACAAGCTTCTTTAGTATCTCAACAAATGTACAGCATAAACACACTATATAGTTTTAGGTCAGAAAAGTTCATATTCATCTAGCGTTCGCGATTAACTGGATCCTATAACTGACTGAGAAAGCAAGATAAACATGAACTTTCCCGACCAAAAACGATGCCGTATATTCACTACGTCTATAATTTGCATTGTCAAAGTTTCATTCGTAGCTGCATGTATTCTGCAAATAGCGTTATCTTCTCTAATGTATGGTGAATACGGAGTGTGTGTGTGTTTGTGTAAATTCTTGATAAAGGACGACCATGATTTATGCTGCTGCCGCTTAATTACTTGTTTTTGTTTGCGTCTCTACAGCGGATTTGCATTAGGTTACACATTTGCAGTTCTCTTTGGATTTTGTATTGGAAACTCTATTGAGTATACATAAGCAATGTTGCAGAACATTTCCAGAATTTTGAAAATCTTTTCATGAAATGACTGAAAATAATCTTGAAAATTTATGATACCATTGAGATAGTTCATTTATACAAAAAGTTAAGTATTCTTAGATGTTACCAAGAATTTTTCATAAGAATTTTTCACAATTTATGAAAGTTTATTTTTATTAAAATGTTCTGAATTCAGATAGATCTCAGTAGTGTATTTTTATTTAAGAAAGAGTTGAGATCAAGAGTTTATTTAAAGTTTATCTAAGGAGCAGGTGTAGTTGCCTTCTTAATAAATTGTAATGTAATGATAGATTTTATGTTGCGGATTTCCACATTGAACCATGCCCAGCCATATTGTTGTGTAAGTATGTAAATTTAATTTTAACCCAAAATAATTACACATCGACAAACTTCAGCCAAACTAGCAAACTGTATCACACTCTCTACTAAAATATTACTAAGCTTCAGCGCTTTTCTGAAACTCAAAAAGCTACACAATCTAAAATATTTTAATTAGACAACTTGCTTCTCCGCCCTGGTCTGAAATTATTTATATTTAATTTTCATGCATCGGCCAAACCAAAATCCTGGGTAATTTACAAACGCCCGCTCATCCGATTTTCGAACGGAGGCCACTCAAAACTCAACTTGTTTCTTGACTAACAAAATATTCCATCAGAGACATCAAAATTCATCATAAACCCAACGTGATAAGGTACAACACGTTAAAACTAGGTGCAAAGCTAAAGTGGTTCAGAATCTCACTTTCGTGCAAGTTGGCCTGGAACTTTCTGGAAGTTTAATGACTAATTATACCCCCCCGATCTCTGACCCGGCAAATCTCGATCGCGGATTAAGAAAGGGAAATTTTAATTTGCTCGAATGCTGGGTTATATTGGGATTGGACGAAATTTGTTTATGAGAGTGAAAGCGCATTAATATTTTAAATACTCTAAAGGAATCCCGCGTAGGTACATCTAGAATTAACTTCCCACTTGGGGTCAATTTTAAAACAACTTTCTTAGTGCCCTAGGGTACCCAAGCAATCTTCCCTTCCAATTTCAGGTCTCTAATATACCAAAGAATTGTCATTGTAATAACAGTTCTTTAATGATCGTTGCTAAGCTATAATAACAGTTGTATAATAACTATAATAGCTTCGTTATAATAAATACAAAAAAGCTTTAAAATAAATCTAATGATAAAAGATACTGGATAAAAAACCCTCACACTATTAACAGAGATCGGCAATAACTTTGGAACGGTCCAGTCAATGCGCGTCAAACCATTACTAAATATTTTGCCCAGGACTTCGTCTGCATAGAAACTCCTTCCTTCCTTCCTTTGGAAACTGTAAAAAACATGTTAAAAAGCACCTCTTCACGCAAAATTTCACTAAAACAGGTTTAAGCATAAAAGCGTAGTAAACAGACAGACAAAGATACTTTCACATTTTTAAATTTTGTATCTTGTCAGTTGTGTAAGTTTTGTATCGAGTATCTGATCAGAATAGTAATGTATTCCTATGAAATATTTTATATCAACTCGCCGAACATTACAAGTGCGTCATGTGATACCTATTAATACAGTGATCATAGCAACCCCCTTCATACGCCTCACTGATTCCTACGCTCGACCTCCCTCTTTAGCAATAAAAATAGCATAATATTATATAAAATCCGCAGAAAAGGAAAAATATACTGTAGCTACTTTTGCCTGGTGACTTGGGTCGCAGAATACTTTCATTACTGTTATAAAAGAGGGAAAACTTCACCTATTCAGTAAGATACTCGTAGGGCCAAGTACACATATCGTCGGTGAAACTGCAAAACCGCGTAAGTATTTTTTTTAATGAGGAGCAAAATGCACCTTTTTTATAAGATGTTAAGGTTTATTTTTCTCTATAATAAATCTGTTGGTTACGCGGTTTTGCAGTATCACCGACGATATATAGTTTCCCATATTGATGATGCTCATTTTCGATATCTCAAATTCTCCTCAATTTTTAAACAGTCCTTCATAATCCATAAAGATTTTAAACTAGATAAAATTGAGCTATTGCATGTGTTACTTTAGCTACTAATTATTCAGATAGACTCTTTATTAACGCATTTAGACCATCGGTTACCAGAAAAATAGGGTTCAAACTTGATACCTACAATCATGATTTGATACATCAAGCCATTTAGGCTCTTATCTACCTCCTTAGTCTCTTCCTTGTCTTTAATACCTCCTTAGTCATAAACGCATAATAGCTAACGTGCGGTTTAAATATTTGCTTAGTCCTCTTACACTCTGACAATTGAATCTGGCAAAAATAGTTTTATACGAGTACAAAACTAAAAAAATCAATCCAAATAAAAATGCCAGGTCTCCATAGAAGCTTTGGCCGAAGAAAAAATTGTGACGGATAATTAAAGAATCGGGTTTATTTGATGAAGAAAAATATTTAAAACAATGCTGCGGTGTTAGTGTTTCTGAAGAACTTGTCTTATTTTAGTTTACATTACATACATTACTCGCAAGTTGCCTTATTTATAAATAGATGGCTCTATTTTTCGTATAAGTTCCCTAAATGTGTAAGTAATAAAATACTGAATTTAAATTTCATACAAAACAGGTCATATCAACATCCTTCGTATCAGCGAGCCTTTTTTTTAAAGTGTTTTAAGCCAAGATCTGGGATTGTCCTTTTAGTCGAATTGAAAATTTCAAAAACACTAAAGTTTCCGGCGAAGATCCGAACCTACTCATCGAGACAAGCACCAATTATAGCAACTAAGGGGCATCCAATAAACTCAGTTTATGACCCTCACTTAGGCCTCTCTGCGCCCTAAATTACTGACCGTTAAGTTATAAATAAAGACACCATCCCGGGAATGGGGTGAACGAGTAGTTACAAATGGGCTGGGTGAGCAACCGCTGACCTCGTGTCACGGGGTAATCTCTGCCCATCTGTCTTTCGTTGCGGACGGAGACGGCAGTGCAATCTGTAGGAAACCAGCGGAAAAGTTAGGAAAATGCAGCGTTATGGAGAAACAATCGAGCATGCAAAACTGGAACTCTATTTCTATTTCTTTAGTCTAACAACTTCTTGTTGCTAGAGACGAACAAGCGACGGCAAGTCGACTAGTGTACGTTCCGCGAGGTCTGCGACTCTATACGAGAAGACCACGTACAAGCTTGGTGGATTATATTAATTTCACCCGCCGTACCTATACACCAGAACAATATCCTGAGCAACCGCTGACATCCTGTCACAGAGTAATCTTTGCCTATCTGTCATTCATAGTGGATGGAGACGGCAGTGCAATTTGTAGAAAATAAGCGGAAAAGTTAGAAGACGCTAGTTTATGGAGAAACAATCGAGCATACAAAACTGGTATTAGCGTTCGGACAGTATTCCCAGCTTCTTAAAAGCTTTCGGCTGGCTATCGCTATCACGTTTGCACTCGCAACTAACAGTATATTTGTCACTCGTGTGTCATAGACAAATAAGGATGAAAGAAATGGCAGCACTGTACGTATACTTCACCTTTACTCGTTGATGACTATATGAAAATCAATGTAAACTTACTATCAAATGTAAGTACTTAATACACACTAGAGGGCACTGATATCAATCGCCATACATGTTTTATCGATAACGATAAAAGTTCGTCCTCGGCGTACTACTTCCGTCATCCAAACTCTGTGGTTCTACGTTAAGCAAACAGGAAATCTTGTTGCCACCTTCCAAGTCCATCTTCAGGTCAGTTCTTGGACATCACATCACGCTTTCGTGCGTGCGTGTGTCTTAAGTACGACTTACTTATCCCGGAAATTTAGTTTGAAAGACAACTTTCTTTATATAATAAGTACGAGAGTGACGGATGCTTTATCCACATTTGACACGCCATACTAGGCTCGCAGAAGTGGGCAGTATGTCTTCTGGTCCGTCATTTTTAAAAAAGTGAATGTGATAGAAATAAAAAACGGTCAAGTGCGAGGGTTCTGGTTTTAAAATAAGATGCTTGGTAACCACAAAAGATGAGGTAACAAACATTAAAAAAAAAAAAAAAAATACAGACGAATTGAGAACCTCCTCCTTTTTTTGAAGTCGGTTAAAAATACTCATTTTGTTGTGCACTTTATTTTCTATGCAATAAGGCCCATTTTGACTAGCCTAATTTTTTATACAGATTTTTCAAGTTTTTTATTATTTCTCAAAAAGAACAATGAACAAGTCTATACGTCAGGATTTTTTCAGAATTAAGTGGGGGGAACGGTTATTTATTGTACATTTTTGGCTAGCAAGTAAATCATAGAAAATTAAAAAAAAATGTTTTGAAATGTGCAGATTGAGCCCTTTCATATGACATCCCATTAGCTATAATCAAACCACTTTCATTTTTCAACCCCCCATTCTAGAACCCTTTTCAATTATTAATAAAATTAATTTCATATTTTTTTACTAAAAACAGATGCGGGCAAGCAAGTTGTACAACTATGCCAAATTTTAAGTTGATAGCGTTTGTAGTTCCTGAGAAAACCGGCTATGACATACAGACAGGCAGACACTGACAGATAACGAAGTCCCTTTTTTACCATTTTGGTACGGAACCCTAAAAATGCTATCTCACTCACACGTAGGCGGCACTAATCACACAATATTATTGACGCAAGTTTATGCAAATAAACTATGCGTACCTATTCGGATAATGGATGATATCAAATATGATATCTGATTCTAACTCAATTCCTTTCGATTGATTCTTATCTTAAATGGTTTGTTTCATTGTGATAAGCAATTACCTAGTTGTTTAAAACATTAAAAAGTTTTAGAAATGTAAACATGCATACATTTTTGCAAGCTTTTGTTAATTTAACATGTTAGTTTGTCAGTTGTTAAAGGCAAATCTTTCAAATAAATATTGTACTAGTGTTATTTTTCGAAATGGGCAAAAATTTGGAACACCGTTAATAATGTCAAACACATTTTTTTCTGGTATCCTGACTTTTTACCAAATCAGCATTTGACAAACTATTATCATTTTGCAAACTTTCATTTCGCAAAAATGTAATTGTGCTTAAATCATTATATATTACATAGGTTACATGGGCTTATTAAATAAGTTAGGTTAGGTTAGATTAATGACCTCAAATAAATATGTGGCGGGAAGTACGTCTTCGCGAATTGAAAGTTTGTAAAATGATATTGTTTGTCAAATGATGATTTGGTAAAAAAGAACCTTGTTTTCTTGTTTGAGCGGTCCCAACGGAAGACCAGCGTTGTCTTCATAGCCAGCACATGCTGCCGTGGGACCGTTTCGCAATAATTAACACTATCTGTGGTTTCTTTTCCTTATTTTTATGTTATATCCATTGCTCTTTGGCAAACCTTGAGCTTAGACTTTTGAGCCTCAGTTAATGACCACGTTTGGGCACCGTATGTTAGGATGGGCAGGATGCACATGTCGACCAGTTTTCATTTTAAAGTAATAGGAAGGGTGCCCTTCATCAGAGCAATGGAGCGTAGCGTACTGGGTGTCCGAAGATCCGATAGGGTGAAGAACACAGAGCTGCGCTCCAGAACTGGTATTGCTGATGTTGGGGTGAAGACCGCAAAGTTAAAGTGGGACTGGGCTGGGCATATCTGCCGCATGCACGATGGGAGATGGGCCAAATATACCACCGATTGGCTTCCACGCGACGGACATCGTAGCAGAGGTAGACCCAGAAGGAGATGGCGAGATGACCTAGAGTCCTTTACGAGGGATTGGCAAGAGTGCGCTCTGGATAGGGCCGAGTGGCGAAAAAGAGGGGAGGCCTTTGCCCAGCAGTGGGAAACAAAAACAGGCTAGGGAAAAAAAAAGTTATATCTATGTGTATTTAAATTTAAATAAAACTAATGACTCAAATATTAAAGATATAAATAATAATCACCGCTATAAAAAGGACACCCCCTCTAGCAGGTCCGCTCGCGGCATGGTCCCTATAACACCTGGCTGCATTACCTCTCTGGATAGCTAGCCCAATCCTTTGGGAGAGGTAAGCACCAGCTCTAGAGTCTATGAGCCGGGAAAACAGGGCCTTAATAAACCTTTTCATATCAGCTGACCAAGGTCCCATGGGCTCCACTGCAAGTGCCACAAATTATTTAATAAATAATAATGAATATTTCCGGCGCTTGAGGGTTTGGGCCTGGTCAGATATTGTTATTGTTGTGAATAAATGTTTTCTTTCTCTTTTTCTTTACAATATAATAAACATATATTATGGTGTCTAATAGGTAATTAATTAATAATTCGCTTTCCAATCTATTCTCTAGTGTTAGTAATGAAAGTCATTATTAAAAGTAGTACCTACCTTGTATACTAATATATTATAGCTCTTGCTGCTTGAATCGAACGTTTCTTATCTATTCTATAGTGTTATTTAAAAAATAAATAACTCTTGGTTCCAACGTATAGTCAGTATTTTTGTTGCTTTGTGTGTTCTGTTTGTCACGAATTCAACATTCAAAATTCAAAATATTTATTCAGTAAATTGGCCACATGAGGGCTCTTTTACACGTCGGTAATATGGAGTGAATCTACTAGCGCTTCGGACAAGACCAAAAACTAATGTTTATTCTTTCTTTCTGTCAATTAAGGTTTTTTAATCGTGGACGCTTGTTACTTAGACACTGCTAAAAACGTGCGTTCCAGACAAGTGAGTACGATTGTACGTAGCTTCATTTCCAGCTTAAGGATGCAATTTCCGACGCAATTTAATACAAATTCTGTTAGAGTTTCTTTTCAGTATCAGAGGGCCCTGCAAAGATGCGCTACGCTAACTAACGTTTCTATTCGATTCGTTTTTAAACCAATCGCGTCACTGGTAGACCACGTGACTTTTCGTATCACGTCATCTCCCAGTGACGCGATTGGTTTAAAAACGAATCGAATAGAAACGTTAGTTAGCGTAGTGCATCTTTGCAGGGCCCTCTGTATGTCGGGTATATAGTATTTTATTGAAATATCTTTCAACAAACGAATCATTTACGCAGAATTTTCATTCCATCAAAACGATTTTCTCGCCGCACGTGTGTTTTTTCTAAACTTACTTAATATGACTACAGATTCTAAATTTCATAACCTGTCCGCCGTTATGAGACTGGTAGTGAAAAGTAAAGTTTTCCACTAAGCTTCATAAAGTTTCCTGTGGGATTTTCTTTCCTGGTTTAATTTAAGAGCCTTACCAGACCACGACTGCGAGACATTCGTTTTATGGAAAACTAGCTTCGGGGCGCGACTTCGTTCGCGTAGATTTCTATTATCATTATTCTATCGGGAACTTTTAAAATATCAGTGATGAAATGTAGCCTATGCGTTAATCCAGGGTATAAACTATCTCTGCGGTAGGCTATATAAAGAGCCACATGAATATAGCCGCGCTCTCTTGCGCCTGACTTCAAGCCGACTATCCTGTCTCTCATATTACTGTAAGCATACATACGAAATATTTACGTTATTAGGAGGGAAACTCTGTTTATTTTTTAAGTTCTATTCTTTTTAATATATGGCTATTGTTCCACTAGACAATAGCCATATATCGTGTTGACGTAGTTGGTAGTAACCCTGCCTACGAAGCTAGCGGTCCTGGGTTCAAATCCCGGTACGTGAAGATATTTATGTGATGAGCGCAAATATTTTTGTTCCTGCGTCTTGGATGTTTTCTACAGGGTGTCACTAAAACCAACGCTAAAACTGAGGGGGCTGATAGAGCAGCTAAAAAGCTATCGATTTAACCCCTGGTATGTTCAGCGATGGTTACTAGTTTCGGAGATATTGATCAATTTAATCTGAATTTTTGTAATTTTCCCTTATGTCCATGTCACGAAAAATCATTAATTTCATGTTTTATTTCATAAGTTTTTCAGTGGTATCATACATAATTAGAATCATTACAAATCAGCGAAGTTTTTAAACCTATTTGCGCGTTTTTTTCCAGTATTTTTTTTAAGTAATCACAAAGTTATTTTTTCCATACAAAGTGAAAAGCAAACACTGGGACACCTAGTATGGAGAAACAAACTTTATGCGATTACTTAAAAATTACCGAAAAAAAAACCGGCAAATAGGTTTAAAAACTTCGCTGATTCGTAATGCTTCTAATTATGTACGATAACACGGAAAAACTTATGAAATAAAACATGAAATTAATGATTTTTCGTGACATGGACATAAGGGAAAATTACAAAATAACATAGGGGTTAAATCGATAGCTTTTTATCTGCTCTATCAGACCTTTCAGTTTTGACGTTGGTTTTAGGGATACCCAGTATATGTATAATTAAGTTTATCGTTGTCTAGTACCCATAATACAAGCCTAGGGCTTAAATTGGGACAATTCAAATAAACATTAACCAGCGTGTCCCTCCAACCAACGTCTACTTTAATTTATTAACAACCACTAATATTACATAGCTACTAGCGAACGCCCGCGATTTCGTACCCGTAGAATTATTTTTTCGCTACTCCCTCTATTTCTACAGATCGGGGGATTATGTTCGAAAAATGCTTTCTTAGTGCACCCCTAAGATATTTAAGAAATATTGACTCCATATAAGACTCTCGGGTCTGTGGTTTAGGCTGTGCGTTGTCTGAATGTAGTCAGTCATTCACGGAAGATTAATATATACAGGGTGTAATCGTTAAGTGTGTCCAGGCGAGTATTCCGTAAATAAAACAGATATTTTAGAAAACTTTAAACTGATATCAAAAGTAATGAGTACGAACTAACTAATGAGTAAAATCACATCAATAACTTTTTTTAATAAAACCAAAAATATCCCACATATTAACTTCAAACCCTCCCATACATTTAGTACGCCGTTCGTTGAGAGGCTTTAATCACAGATTCAATAAGAGTTACTACGTCTTTAATTTAAAAGGCCTAGTCACACACTACTCTTTGCCTAGTCATTTCTTCATGAATTGTGTTTATTTATTACAGTTTATTCGTGTAAATTATGAATCTTAAACTATTTTATCTCTTATATATGGTAGGGACATTACAGCCTCAAGGAACGTCGTACTAAATGTATGGGAGCGTTTAAACTTAATATCTTTAATATAACTACTTTTATTAAAAAAAAGTTATTAATGTGATTTTACTCACTGGGTAACGTACTTTCGATATTAGTTTAAAGTTTTCTAACATCAGTTTTTTTTACGGAATAATCGTCTGGATACGCTTAACGATTAGAGACTCCAGCGGGCCTGTTTGGTTATATTTATCGCCTGATAAAATGTGGATAAAGCATCCGTCACTCTCGTACTTATATAATATATGTGTCCAAAAGTGACGGATGTGTTATCCAAACTTTGTCACGCGATAAACGCAGCGATACTAAGCCCCCTAGGATAAAGATAATTAAACGACATCCCGTAGTTCAAACTCTGTCGCCGTTTAGTCTACAGGAGGTAACAAACAAACAAACATGCATACTTACATACATAGGTAAGTACCCACAACACCCATACACAGGCATTGCTATGTATATATTTACACATGGGGCTACATTGTCGGCTATAATTACTTTTCGTTGTAACTAATATGTTTTAGGTCATAAATGATAATTTATCGCAATTCATAACGTATTTTTCCAAGAAACTGTAAGTGTAGGTACAGATGTAGTGAATAATGTTTTGCCATCGTTTTTTGCCGGATAAGTTCGTATTGATCTTGCTTTCTCAATTAGCTTACTAGGGTACTAAAGTTGGCTGAGACAGCGCGTTAAAAACGATGGCAAAACATTATTCACTACATTTGTATACGGATTTTTATAAATCAAACCTAACCCAATGCTACGACACTACGATAAAAGGTAATACTACGACAATAGCCTATTATTTCGATAAAAATTATATAAGACAAACGATTATGGAAATGGAATTTAGGATAACATTCGTTATGGCAGAAATTAGCTATCGTAATGTTGTTGTATTTCACATACACGCAAATTTAAAAAAAAAGTCGTTTTTTAAATTTGATGGTTTGAGAGAATTCAGTCTTTGTTGGATAAACTTAATAATAACTTCCCTGCTTCCATCAATAATCAAAATTGTGATATAATTTTAGAATCTCCATTAAACAGGCAAATCTTTAAGAAAGCAGGACTACAGGTTTTGATAAAAAATATACACCGTGCGATGTCAAACTTGCCGGAAGAAAAACTCGGATTCCTAAACTTTAAATTTGTCTTGAGAAATTAAAAAAACTGCTAATTATTTATTCATTTCGCTAAAAGGTTCCTAAAAAAAATTTAATCTACTTCTTTTCACATCAAACGAAACTAAAAAATCATGGTGAACCAAGGTACCGCATTTCCGAAATTTTGAGATATCTAGTTTTCCGTGCGAGTCTTACAAAACATCATTTATCAAATTTTCGACACTCCTGAGCTGAGCTATCTAGCCCTGTAGAGTAGTCCACTATATCCCAGACACCCTGTAGATATTTATTTAAATTTATTGGAACTTGTTTGACGTTTTTTAAATATCATAAGATAATCTTGTGCAAATTGACCTACTCCCAAGCTAAGATTCACGCTCGGGTACAACAAAAGACAACTTATATATGTAGGGTTGTGAATAATTATATACATAGAAACATCCAAGATTGAGGAACAAATACTTGCGCTCATCACACAAATTCTTGCTCTTATCGGGGATTGAACCCTAATACCTTCACACAACTTCACAACTAAATACACTAACCGAGCAATCTTCGAACACCCGCTATTTAGTAGAGTGCTTTAGGAATGTCTACTTTTTATAACAAAGTGACTGCCTAGTATTCGAAAAACTGTAAAAATTAACTTAACATAAAGAATAGCACCAAAAAATACAAAATGGCAATTTAAAATTACTAGTAGATAATTCGTAGCTACGTATTTATACGTGACGCTTGTCATGGAATAATTGCTATGAAGGTCATAATAGTACCTAGCAGTAATCATGCCTATGGGCCCCAGATGCCACTTATCAACAGGTGGCCAGTGTGCTCGTTCCTGGGAACACCTTAAAATTCCGAATTACTTTTTTCCGAATATTCATTTGTCCGAATTTTCATTTTTCCGAAAGCTATGTCACGCTGGAGCTATTTTAGATTAAATGCATAATTTAATTGTCATACTTAGGTTAGGTTAGTTTTGATTTATAAGCGACAACAAAAAATTTAATCTTCTATCAAAAAATTGCGTTCGGAATTATGACTCTTCGGAATTATATGAGTTGATAAATATTAAAGTCCAATATGTCCTTGTTTGGTATACGAATTTAAAACTTAATTTGTTTGAATTAAGTTTTAAATTTGTATACCAAATTTCAAGGACATATTATTGGAGTTTGATATTTATCAACTTATATAGTGTACCCGCCTCGTTCGTCTCTCAATGCCAAAAAAACACAGTTACTTAGGCAAACCTCACAGCCTCTCCTCAACAATTAGGTATCTAGCAACAACTGAATCATACGTAAAAGCGTTATCTTCCACTCACAGACGGATCGATCCGCAAAATGATTAGATTATGGTATATTGAAATAGGTGTGTATTCCTATCGTACAAACAGTTCAAAACGCCACGTGAAAAGAAACGCATGACTTGCTAGTTCTGTTCCATTTTTGAATTTCTAAGATGGCGCCGTGGTTGGAATTACCGTTCGAAATTGAAAAAGTGACGCCTGAAGAAGATAAACTTATTAAGAAGTGTCTTTTAGGTTGGTTTTGCAGTGTTTGTTTTAATTTTTTCTTGGTAACGGTAAGATTTTGGTTACGGCGTTGTAGTTTAAAAATTTAGTAAAATTACTAATTTAGTGAAATAATCCGTGATTTTTTTTGGTGAGAATTTAAAAAAAAACAGGTACAAGTTTGAAATATTTTACTACCTTGGAAAAACAATTTCTCAGTGTTAATCCCGAGGCCACTTGTTCTGTAAAATTAAATATTACTTTGAATGGTGTGAACGTTATCTGGCAAAGATAAGGAGATCATTTTAACTGTCAATAGATAACTAGTTTACTGCCTCGTACAATTTACGAAAACACGACTACAACTGTCACGAATAACATATAAAATGTCTTAAGCATATGTTATTTTACTCGGAAAGAAATAACAAAGAGCAAAATTTTCATAGCAAAAATAATGTCATAGGGATAGAAAATTATGTTTTATCGATTTGGTAATTATGACTTATCGATATTGTGTTATAAGTGTCATTCTTCATTCGCACTTAGTAATTGTTTTCAACATTGCGTGAAGTTCGAAAATTGGTGGATTGTTTATTTTTTCTGAGATAAATGTTTAGATTGGTAAATTATTTTGCTTTAAGTATATTATTATGTGCGTAGATAGGTCTTATTCTATTACAAAAAATGTCGTGCCAAATGCTAGCTACGTAGGCAGGATAACTACCATCTAGGCTAACTGGATATAAGTTACTCGTTATATTACTTGTCGATATCGATATTCGAATAATTTATGGTTCATCGCTATGACAATTAAAAATGTTGCATTGAGAATACCGCTCTCTGGTATTCACATTTAAAGAAGTTAAGTCTGCATTTCGCACCTTCAGAACAATAGTGACCTAATTAAAAATTTCAGCTTTCAAACTTCATGTCATAAAATTATTATTATAGAGACCTAACTCGAAATTTATTTTTTTTGAATTAGGTCACTATTGTTCTGAAGGTGCGATTTATTTGAAATATTGTGACTTAATCTTTAGTTACATACATACAAACCTTCACGCCCGTCTCCCAATGGGGTAGGCAGACTATGGAACGCCAGGTGCACCGTTCTAAACATACAATTGTCGATTCCTCTACATTCATCAACCTTTTCATGCCCTTTTTTTTACTTATTCATATAATTTGAAACTTGCATCATGATTTTATGTCTCAGCACTGGTCTCCTCTTGGGAAGCGCTGTTAGATTTTTGACGTATAAAAGCGCGGCATACTTATTGGATAACATTTTATCTTATCTGTATTTACATTTAATCTTATTTAACACGCATATTTTGAAACAGGTTTTTTTAACTTGATTTAAAATATAATTATTATTACTTTTTATTCAATAGCACGTGTTTTTAACAGACAAACAATCGGAAAATTAGACACAGTAAAAAAAAAGTTCGTTAGTTTTAAATAAACGCGAAATAAACCCGCGTGCCAGGCGAAATAAAATTCGAACGTCATTCTTATACGGTTTTTTTAAGAGAGGGTGTAACAAAAGCATTGTTCTCGAGCACATGACTTCTTTTTTTTTAGGAAGGCGGTGGCTGAGATACGTGTTACGTGTATACTCGTGAACGAGTGCTGTTTTTAGGGTCCGGTCTATTCACGTTTGCAATTAAGAAATTATTATTAAGTCAATTATTCTAGTTACGGCTTTTGACGTAGAGATCTCGTCGTGTAGTCCTCCTAGTCATTATTTTTAATATTGCTAGTTTAATTATTATTTATTACTTTATTACCTTGCAACGTTGCTGACTTTTAAGTATTATTGAATTTTATGATTAAAAAAACTGGGCAAGAGCATGTCGCACCATGCTCAGTGAAGGGCGCGGTATAAATATCTACGAGTATATTTGGACAAAATTTCAGTTTTGTAATTAACTTTAATAGTTTTTGAGAAAAATAGAGTGTCACATACAGATAGACGGACATGGCGAAACTATAAGGGTTCCTCGTTTGACTTCGGAACCCTAAAAATGGCGTTTTGTGGAAGTTTCATACGGTGGCGCTTCTTGTGCACAATAGTTTTGTTCGAGGCGTTAGTAGATTCATCGCATATTAACGACGTCTAAAAGAGCCCTCATGTGGACAATTTACTGATTAATTAATTTGTATTTTTTTCATGTTGGCAATCTAGTGATTTTCTCATTACTCATTAGCTCAACTCTTATTTAGGAAGCTATCTAAAGTACCCGAAACCGACGTGCAAGCATGACTCGATTTATGAATGTGGAGAAGCGAAAGTGATTTGTCAGGATCGTAGCAGGTGGAAAGAAGTGGTCTCTGCCTACCCCTCTGGGAAACAGGCGTGATTTAATGTATGTAGGGGAAGATGGGGTGGCTTCGTACAAAGGGAGCATTCGTACAGTGGTCATATCTCGAGTATCCAACATTCTGAAGAGTTCATATTTGTATGCGTGACTGCCGCTCATATGCATAGGCTACCCTCAAAAAGCGATGGCAGTGCGGCAGCAGATTTCGCCAGAAATAATTAATATGTGTTTTCGCGACCCAAAAGTAATTTTTGGTTCTTCTTTGAATGCGTCTGTCTCTAATAAGTTTTACCCGAATTAGAAAAAATATAATTATATAGTTTGTAATTAGATGCTTGAGATTAATATGTAAACAATGGTTTTGGGATTACTTTAACAGTTATTTTTTATTTAAATTTTTTTTCGGATCGTTTTTGTTGGGGTACCTTCGTACAGTCAAAATGTATGTAATATTATACTGTACGAATCCACCCCATGAAAGTAAAAAAAATATATATCAAGAATAATTATAATCACATAACCAGGTCAGTAAGATATGCCTAAAAGGTGACTGAAACAGGTGAAATAGCTGAAAATACAATGAATCCTGGGAAAAAACGAATAGTGTACGAAGCCACCCCACGTATGGGGTGCATTCGTACGTTTCCCACTTTTTGGGAAAACCATTATATTTTGGCACAGTTGTTTTGTATCCCAATTCAAATACACAATTATTATAGCCAAATAAGTGGAAGATGAAGTAACATTCATCTCATTTAAAAATAGCGGTTAGTTTATTTTTTACAAGGCTTAGAGTAAAAAGTGTACGAAGCCACCCCATCTTCCCCTATGTATCTACAGTCTCCAATTTTAATAATGTTTATAATCTTAATGGTCCAAATCCATGCTTCGGCTTTTATTTTAATTAGTTACGCGTCAGAGGTATCTTTAAATAGTTACGTGACAAAAGAACGTATAAGTAATTAACATATAATACTGTATTATTGTGAAAATATATTGTCTTTAAGTAGGTTTCAATCGCCGAATGGTAACATTGGGGAAAAGTCAAAATATGTACCATTAAAAAAATTACACGCGTATTTAACTATTTTAATGAAACACATGACTATTTTATTAATTTTTATGGAAAAGCTAATATTTATATTATTATGTTTCCAGTAAAATTGCACTTTTTGTAAAACACTGCGTCGTGACTTTTTTACCATTGCTTCGCTTTTTCGCATAAATACGAGTATTGACGTTAATTGGTAATTTTGTAACGGAAATATAATTATGTATTATAAGTGAAAACAAATTAATTTGTCGATTGAGATGACTCTAACTTCACCGCATAAAAGATAAAAAAAAGATAAAAGATGTTTATTCAGTAAGTAGGCCGCACGGGCACTTTTACACGTCAAAAATCTACTCATACTCTTAAGATCATTCTCTTCATACAGGTAAAATTGCATTTTGATCCTAATTATTTTTGCCTTCACTTTACTTCCCTAAGTGTTAATTAAATTATACTCCTGATTCATGATCACTTTAGTTAATGAATGGAAGTTGATAGGTTACGTAAACTGCCAATTGATACTATGATGAATATTACGATTATCAATCAAAAAAAAACAATACCACGGATACGTCATCATCATCATCATCATCATCATCATCAGCCTATATTAGCCCACTGCTGGACATAGGCCTCTCCCCTTGCACGCCAACGAGCACGATTCATGGGCACTCTCATCCAGCTCTTGCCAGCCACCTTGCGAAGATCGTCGCTCCACCTAGTCTGAGGGCGTACACTACGTTTGCCGATTCGCGGTCTCCACTCAAGAATACGGTACGGAAATCGGTTCTGCGGCACAAATACGGATACGTAACAAAGTATAATTAAATTCAAGAATCTTAATCACGTTTTTGTCTCGTACGATTAAGGATAACTATTAGGGAAATACATCATTTTATAGAATTCCACTTCATTTTATCGATTCTATCATTTCATCGAACGAAATTTTCTACTAAAATAATGTTTTCGGCATATCTAAAAAAATTATTACGTAGATTAGATTGGGTTAGGTTAGGTTAAAATGAGCAATTGTATGGAACCCTCGGTGCGCGAGTCTACAAGCTCGTGTATGACCAGTTTTTCTGTCACGAAATTAGTATTGTTAACGTTTAATAACATAGACAAACCTTTTATCGCTAAGTACCTCAACGTCATTGGACATCCTTATCATTACACAAAATGCGAAAGTGATTTTGTTTGTTTGCTTTGCCTCAACCGAGTGACGTGCATTAGATACTGAGATAGTTTACGGCCTTGAGACCCAGTGAGTACTTTAATCGTAGAAAATTAGACAGTTCCTGAGGGAGTAGCAATAGAAAACTTCTACGCGAACGGAGAAGGGTGCAAAAGCGTGCTTACATATAAATAGCCATATAAAGAATATAGCCTATCGTGTTTTAGTGGTCGACTTATCCTTTAACCTACTTCTAAGCAGCAGTTTTCGCATTGTTGTGTTCCGTAGTGCGGATAAGACAACTGGTACTAGCATAGACGTATTCCATCTAGTCCTCAGGGTTGGCAACGCATTCGGATTTTTTATATGACTTTCCCCAACGCATTTATTCTTTTCGCGTTTTTTCCCGAAAACGTTATTACGAGTTGTCTTTTTCGCGGCAGTTTATTTTCACAGTCGTGTTTTTCTCCTTGCAATTTTTATCCAGTCGCTTCTTTAAGTAGCACCATATTTTCACTGTCCTGTTTTTCTAATTCTAAAAATCAAATTTTCCAAAGTCGACGGATTCTATTTCTGGGTTGTTTGGCCCTTCGGGCTGTTGCAAAACTAACATAACATAAACCTACCTATATTAGGATGTAATTACTTTTGGGAATAATTGCGACTGAGAGAAAATCCAAGGGGAATAAATGCAATTGGGTAAAAATATGAACGAGAACAAAAGCGACGGTAATAAAATCGAACAGGGAAAAATAACATTGGGTCAAATTAATTAAGAATGGGAAAAAATGCGAAAAGAAATATATCTTCACGGAAATAATAATTATGTAACAAACCCCCCAAGTAATACATAACACCATTATAAAAAACATACAATAGCACGAACTGACGCGCAAAGCATTATATGCAAATCGAATATCAGCTGTATTACTTTTGTACTGTTTTTTTAAGAGCAATTTGGCCCCCAAATTATACAGCATTCAGCTTTATAAAGGCTGTTTAGTAGCATTACAACGATTGCGATTCGCTGGTTGTACGCCGGCCCTACTACAAATATTTTTTTTATTAGTGGTTGTAGTTTCATATTATTTTAACTATTTCTGTATTGACGGAATAAGTTTTTGTACGGAACTGCAGAATAGAAATGGGCAATATTCATAAAATTTATTAAATGTTTTATCTCACACCTAATTGAAACATGGCTTAGTTTTAAAGAATTTACAATATTGATTAATATGATAAAGATTACTGTGTTGTAAAGCAATTATAATAATCATGATGATAATTGATTTTCCGACTTGTGCACTAATAAATTAAATTAAATTTTGTTTAAATCAATTTTGGAGAACAATCTCACACAAATTGACCTAATCCCAAACTAAGGGGGGTTCCTTCTTTTGCCATAGTATCGTTTGACCTAAAGTCATTTCCCATAACACTTCTGCCAAAATGTATGTTAGCTAAAATATTCAGTACCCATAATGCTTAGTGCCCATAAAGTATCGATAGTCCTAAAACATTTTACTCATAATTGTGGTGGCCATAATCTTTAATGTCCTAATTTTGGTAGTACTTCCAAGGAAATAATAAACATATGTAATACGGAAAAATAAATGGTTATAAACTAGATAGAAAACATTAAAGACTGAGGAATAGATACTTGCACTCAAAAATATTTGCTTGTACCGGGAATCAAACTGGGATCAGCTGCTCTGCCCTTCTTAGAAAAAAGGGCGCATCTCTCATAGAGCCGCGTATGTATTAAGTGACTTTATTACTAAAGGTGGGGGGGGGGGGGTTAAATTTGCTTTGACTATCAAATGGCGCATTTAGAATGGTAGTGCTAGCTTCGTCGGCAGGGTCATTACCTACAATGGGGTGTGATTCGCGATCCATAATATCGTTTGTCCTAATCGTCATTTGTCCTAAAACATCGTTTGTCGAAACATTGTTTTCATCTGGGTCAGACAATTTTTCGAGCTATTTTGCGTGTTAAAATAGCTTTAGTACAAACGATGCATTCGGACAAACGAATCCATAATATCGTTTGTCCTAATCGACAAACGATATTATGGATTCCAATATAGACCCCCTAAAAAATATATTTTCCCGGGGAAAACAACACTATCTAACAAACTTAAAAAAAGGAAAAGAGTAAGAACAACAGTATCAGATTTCGGAAAACTGTCCCTCGCATCCTGTTTATGATTTAATTATTTAATTAATTTAGGTTACAAACAGTGACGTCACAAATCATCATAATCATTTTACCAACTTCCCTGTCCAAGGAGTCATAATATATATTATAATTATGACTAATACATGATTTTTGAGATAAGCTCATGAGTCTTATCTAGCCTTAAGTGACTCACTTTTGCAGTAACGTTGATACTCATTTTTTTAGCTGAACGTGGCTCGATGTATCATGTTTGGCACCAGAACGTGTAGCAAAAATTCTTATTTTGCAAAAGCAAAACCTATGGTGACAACTGAAAATAATAGAAGTCAAAATTTTTAAGTACCTATTTATTTAACCTTTTTATTGCAAACTTAGTAAAAAAATAATAGTCAAAATTATACATGTAATGAATCACAAAAACAATCCTCATCAGAGTCATATAGGTCATCGCTTCCACTGCTAAAATCTTCTTCATCCGACCCTTCCACACGAAGTTAAATATCTTGCTTACCCATTTTTAATCTAACAAAAAACCATAACGAAAAGTGAACAATTTGTAACCTGGGGCCTGTTTTATAAAGCTACAAATTACAATTTACAGGTTACAAGTTTCCATTTGACACAACCTCGACCAATGACGACCAGCCATTTGAGCAGTGTTGCCAGTTTAGACCTGTAAAATTGTAACTTGTATCTTTATAAAACGTGCCGCTGGAGGAATATAATTGCAACGGGTAGTTTCGAATTCATTCATGTGCTCATAGGAGACTCACTGAACTTGGACGAAGAAATTTTATGTACAATGCCCATGAGTCATATTATGAGTCACAAAAAAGTACTCATATGAGACTCGCTGAACTTGGATAAAGAAATTTTATGTACAACTCCGGTAAGTCATAAAAAAGTGCTCATTATGAGACTCACTTAACTCGAACGAAGGAATTTTATGTACCAACAATGCCTGGGAGTCACATAAGCCTCGGTCATCCTCCTTCCCCTTTTGCCCTCCAAATGATTCAAAAAGAAACTGTGGTATGGCACATATACCGTATCAGGAGTTCCATCATCTTGCCTCTTTTACATTCTATAGTTTCTTAAATATGTCTTCTCGCGTTTACCATCTTCAAAACCTGCGTCGCTATTGTCTAACGCATTCGCAATCGCAATCAGTTTCAAAGCGGAACAATTGGTTTCATTTTGTATGCAGACACGCCTTCGATTTTCAAAATGAAGACGATTGCGATTGCTAGTGCATTAGGCAATATCCCCTCAGTTCGTAGGTTTTCTTTTCCGTCTAGCTAAATATTTCCATTCTTTGCCAACATCACATTCATTCATTCTCTGTGTAAGCGTCCAAGTCTCGCTACCGTTTAACGCGATGCTCCAGATGTAGACTCTAGTTAACCTTATTTAGTATTTTTTTAGCAGATGCTTCTTGATATTGAAGGCTATAGCCATGGCTATCCTCTGAACAATACTTGCAAACCTGTCATTGGTAATTAAGTAGATATAAATATGGAACATCACTGTATAAGGATGAAGTGAAAGTTGTGTCGGTGACACACTTTTTCCACTTTACAATCATCATTCGATCATGTTTTTCAAGTACAATTTCACGTAAAGTATTAATATTAATAATTATCTTATCAATGGCGGATCATCAAGGTATGAGATTACATAATTATCGTTAACGCCAGTACTATAAACACGTCAGCCGAAAACCGATTATAAGTGTTTGTGTTTCAGTACATATGCACTAGAGAGAGGATTAGAATAGATAGACTAGATTTGTTTACGCAAGAGCCTAGCCACTCATGTACTTTTGGCAGCCAGAGCTGCCAGTTATAGCCATTATTTGTTAATAAATAAGGTCGATCAAATTTGCATGAGCACTCAAGTCGCTAGGGGTGATCTGCGGCCCCTGTCGTTCAGCTAATTCTTTCAATTTTTCACCAACATCACATCTCAATCGCTTCCAATCATTCTGTGTTATTTGTCCAAGTCTCCTTACCATATAACACGATGCTATACATCTGGAGCATCGCGTTGTACGGTATAGAGACTTTGCCTTCAATTAACTCCTTTTTTAATAATGAATCATCAAGGTATGAGATTACACAATTATCGTTAACGCCAGTACTATAAACAGTCGAAAACCGATTATAAGTGTTTGTGTTTCAGTACATATGCACTAGAGAGAGGATGAGAAAAGATAAACTAGATTTGTTTACGCAAGAGCCTAGGGGTGATCCACGGCCCATGTGGTCTAGCTAATTCTATCCATTCTTTACCATCATCACATCTCAAACGCTTCCAATCATTCTATATCTGTTGTGTTATTTGTCCAAGTCTCCTTACCGTACAACGCGATGCTCTACATCTGGAGCATCGCGTTGTACGGTAAAGAGACTTTGCCTTCAATTAAACTGTTTTCTTAATAATGAATCATCAAGGTATGAGATTACATAATTATCGTTCACGCCAGTCGAAAACCGATTATAAGTGTTTGTGTTTCAGTACATATGCACTAGAGAGAGGATTATAATAGATAGACTAGATTTGTTTACGCAAGAGCCTAGGGGTGATCCGCGGCAGGGATCAAGCAAAATTACGCAATCAAACATTAGATTAAAAAATTAGAGACATTGAAAATTGAATAGAAATAAAAATATATCTTTCATAACGAAGCCACTTACACTAAAGTAAGAGAAATTGCCTTTTGCTCTGATGCTCTTCTGCACTACTAACTTTTGCTTCTCTCCAATTTTTTTCTGCTTTGCTAGTAATAAAAAAACCGGTCAAGTGCGAGTCGGACTCGCGCCCCGAGGGTTCCGTATGTAAGATAATATGGTTGGAAAAAGCAAAAGAAAATACTTACTTTGTTATGAACTTTATTATCTATGCATTAAGGCCCATTTTGACTAGCCTAAACTTTAATACAGATTTTTAAAGTTTTTTGATAATTTTTCCAAAACTGTAAAGTTTGACAACTTCATTTTATTTTTCCTGTAAAATATAAGTAATTATCTTTAAATCAGGATTTTTTCAGATTTTTTGGTCCATAAACTTCGGAGATAAGGGGGGGAACGGTCATTTTTTGTACATTTTTGATTATAAATCAAAAAGTACGTCCCGAAAAATTATAAAAAGAATAGTTTCGAAATGTGCAGAGTGAGCCCTTTCATATGACACACCGTTTGCTATAATCAAATAACTTTCATTTTTCACCCCCCATTCTAGACCCCTTAACAAATACTTAGAAAAATATTTTCATACTTTTTTTACTAAAAACAGATGCGGGCAAGCAAGTTATACAACTATACCAAATTTCAAATTGATGGCTTCTATAGTTTCTGAGAAAAACTGCTGTGACATACAGACAGACAGACACACCGAAGTCTCACCATAAGGGTTCCTTTTTACCATTTTGTTACGGAACCCTAAAAACAATATACATATTTTTAAAAAGACAATGATGTTTTACGAATAGGTTAAACATTATGATTATAGTTTTAATTTACAGATTTGGACCGCAAGGTTAACAAAAAATCACTCAAATTGGCCCTTGGTTGAATTCATAAAGGTTGGGAACCCCGGTTATAGATTATCCAAAAAAAAATACTCCCTATGTTGATCCTCGGAATTAGCAACGGATTCGTTATAAACAGAGGTCGGAATAGGTAGTGCTTATTAACCTAAACTTGATGCATCTTCATTCAATAACGTATTCCCATCTCACTCACGCTTGAATGAACATGAGTCAAGTTTAGGTTAATAAGCACTACCTATTCCGACCTCTGGTTATAAAATTGCAAACCCGTATACGGCGTAGCTTGTATGAAGCCCAGTGACCTTGTACTTTGACGGAATTGCCATTTATATCGAATTGTCCTTAAAAAATTAAGATATGGCGATAAGATTAGAATTCAGAAATAATATAGCTTTAAACCCGCTTATGTACTTAATTATCATAATATTCTCAACTTTCAGGTTACACAAAGAGTTTCGTGAAATGTGGAAAGAAAGGTTATGTCATGCCGGGTGCGTTTGCGAAGCACGCCGAGTCCATCTACAATATGGAAGTCAGACCAGACGACATTTGGGTTGTCACGTTTCCTAGATCAGGTAAATACTAAGAAAAAAATGCAAAATGAGGTTACAGAATTATCAACACGTTTTAGAGTTGTTGGTATAATTATACCTAATTCTGTAGCTCTGCCTACCCCAGAAAAATGAAGGCGTGAGTTTATGTATACATGTGTGCTAGCTCAATTTGTTAACTCGTTAAATATCTCAGAGATTGATATGAAATAAACACGAGGTTGTTATTTAGAGCGGCTTTAGATATAGATAACACCAAAATGAGAAAGATTCCTGCGAAAAATCACACTGCGAATCGTTACTCTAGAAAACCACACAATACGTTGTCTGTAGATTGATAATCTCCAAAAAATATATCGGTAGACTCGCCAGCGAATTAAAGATGAAATGAAAGCCGAATTCATACTTACGCAGTACACAATCTGATGTTTATCTGAAATACCGTATTTATGATACACCTAACCGCGGCTGATAAAGCGTTTTTATCTCTCATTGCAAAGTCCATAGGTATTACTTAACTTATCACTAGATGCCGCTAGTGTCGCAATATAAAATTACTTTAGGTAGGTGCTTATTTTCCGTTACTTCCTCGTACTAATAATTCGCATTTGCACCACAATGCGCTGTCAATTGGCGAAAACAAGCGCTGAGGTCCTCCAACCACATTTTAAAGAGTAAAAAAAAAACACCGTATTATTTTATTTTGTGCCTGTATGACAAAACGCAAAGAAAAAACCCAATCCAAGGTTTTACAGTTGACGGCGTTTGTTTTATTTTTTAATAACACTACACATTACATTGCATGTAGTTGTGTACAAAACTTATATGGAATTAACGTCAAATTTCAAATTTAGAATGTCCAACGGTCTATACAGATATGTTACGAATACATGCCAGAGGAAGTAAAGGACTTAAGTTTTTTACCTATAATTTGGACGTGACTGTGACCATCATTCTGTCACAATGTATTTTAGAGATGGAAATTTTATTTTAAGAGTTAATAACCATTTATGTTTTGATTTCAGGGACTACATGGACACAAGAAATGGTCTGGCTCTTAGAAAATAATTTAGACTACGATACAGCAAAGGAGAAACCTTTATACGAAAGATTTCCCATGTTAGAGTAAGTGTATTGACTAAAAAAGTAGGCAGGCTGTATCGAAATTATGTCTTATCTTTTAAGACTGTGCCGAGCGTACGCCGGATGTAGGTACTATTATTGTATTTCACCTAATAAAACAAAGGTATTTTCTTTAGGACGGTGCTTTTTTGTACTACAAATGAAAACACAACTTATAGGATATATCACATAATTTAATAACAATTCACCTTCGAGTTATCAACTTAACGGAAAAAAGTGGCCGCCTTTTCCCGTTAACCTGACTACAAACTCAAAGGGTAATTGTTATTAAATTTTGTTACGTATCCCATAAATTGTGTTTTTACTTGCACTACAAAAAAGCATCGTCCGATTCTAAGGAAATTCTTTAGTTAATTAGAAAACACAATAACAGTAATAAAGGCGCCACTGGACGTATGCTCGGTGCAGTCTTAATATCTAATATTTAATTGTTAGGTATTTGAAAGGAATGCTAGATGATAATCAACTTATATACAATCAATTTGGATAGTTATCGTTTATTTTGATCACGAATCTATAAATATGGAGATTGAGCGTCTACTGACTGCCAAATAGGAAAGTACTGCGTACAAACTCGCGGTTGCTAGAAACCAAAGAGTTAGTATATTGCAACGTTTGTATCTACTCTCCTAAGAGTTCTGCCTCTATTAGGTAACGAACTTTATCTATCACGTATTGTTTGTATATATTTAATTAAATACCTAAAGAAATCGATTTCAAAATAGTTTACTCGCTTACTCTGAAGTCATTCTAAGTTAAACAGTGAGTTTTATATCACTTTCTTGTTACAGAATCACGTCACAAATACCAGAAATAGCATTTGAACTGATCAAAGGTAATTTCATGAACCTTGGCAACTTCCAAGGTTTGAAGCACGCCGTTAGATACCCAAGTTTCAAGCAAATAGAAGAGGCGCCGTCTCCCCGTTTTATCAAGACCCATCTACCTCTCTCACTCCTTCCTCCGACGCTGCTGAAGACGGCTAAAGTGATCTATGTTGCAAGAGACCCGAGAGATGTTTCTGTTTCATATTATTACCTCCACAAGTTGACATCTAAGAGTTTAATGAGAGCGACATTCGCTGATTTCTGGGAGGCTTTCAGGAGAGATTTAAGTAAGTATTTATTTTTATTAACTTTTTTTAAGTTCAATTGTAATTGTATTTGAGGATGGTGTCAAGTCAGTTTTGAACCAGATCCCATTATTAGAATATTACTTTTTTCAATGAGAAGAAGGTAAACAAGAATACAACCTAGCTGATGGGAAGTCATTTAACTCAACTCATGTATACCGGCAAAAGTTGTTAGTTATTTGCTGCCCTTTTATGGAAAGTAACCTGTTATTTAGTTCACGCAAAATTTGATGATAGTTACATACAATATAATGTTATGGTGGCGAAGTTGCCAAATAGTATTTATTTTCGCCATTCTGTCTCCCGCTTCAAAATGGCCTTAAAAAATACTGTCGCAGTTTATATTTTGTATTAAGTAATTTTAAATTAACCGTGCATACTTTTTTATTTACAGTGCCATATTTGCCAATCGTTACTCATACTAATGAGGCATGGGAGGCTCAACACAACCCCAATCTCCATTTAGTATTCTATGAAGATATGATTAAGGTTGGTTTTATTTCGTTTATATCAAAAATGTCTGATTTGGTTCATTTTTTTAGTACCAACTGTTTAAACAAGTAGTTAATTTGCAACCCATTTCAAAGAAAATCTGCTTGAAGATGTCATTGTCATTAGAGATGCCAAGTCGTTTGTAATTGATAGGAAACTCAACCTTATTACTGTAGAATGACAGATTGACTTTGGACCTAAGGTGGGTCACAAATTAAATTCCTTGACTGTACAGCATTTTGTTGAAACTGAAGCTTACGAGGATAAGCTATTTTTTATGTTATACTTAGTTAAAATCATAAAATGTACCGACGATAGACAGTCGGGTTTTAGAACTTGGTTTTGTAAGTCTTCTTTATGAAAACAGAAGCTATTAGTAGGTACTTGGATTTGCTTAAGCTGCTTACAAACCACTCGTATAATGATATACTATAAGTGGGTTGTAAACACGTTTTAAAAACCGACTTATAAGTTCTACGTGATAACCGTCGTAAAAAATTCAAGTGGAAAAAACTCAATTTAAAATATTTATAATTAATACACTAAAATAATACTGCACTATCCATTAGGATGCAAAAAGAGGTAAAAATATAACAGGCCCGTACAAAAAAAAGTATGGCAATTGATAAGTATTTGGATAAATGTTTAAGAATGCCACTTACCATCTGGGGGTCTGTGTGCTCTGGTTGTATTTATTTATTAATAACTTTTCATACTTGTTATTTTTTTTGTTTCTATTTATTTAATTTATGATACCTAAGCATGATAACTTAGTGGTTTCGGTCATCCATAAATAAACAAACTAAATAATATGAACAAATTAAAATGAGCTAAAAGTTTGCTTAGCCTATCAAACAGAAAATTAACGA
Organism: Acleris literana; assembly: GCA_946894065.1. Lineage (NCBI taxonomy): Eukaryota > Metazoa > Arthropoda > Insecta > Lepidoptera > Tortricidae > Acleris > Acleris literana. The sequence goes on from OX335670.1 coordinate 21,958,921, forward strand.
TATAAATAATTATTAAATATAGGTAGCCTATTTAAAAAAAGTAAAAAGAAGGGATTGTAATATTATTATTTTTTAAAATTACAATTAGGCCCACTGGCGCCCTTATTACTATTAGGTATTGGTTTTTTTAAATGACCTAAAGCATTGTCTTGAAATCTAATGATAGTTTATTGTTGTACAGATGATTAATAGACAATGTATATAGCACTAGAGGACGCCTGCGACTTCGTACGCGTAGATTAGTTTCCCGCTACTCCCCTTATTTCTTCCCGATGGGGGTTGAATTTCTAAAAATCCTTTCTTAGTGCTCACTTACATGATGAAAGGAACTCCTGTACCAAATTTCAAGTTTCTAGGTACAATAGTTTCGGCTGTGCGTTGATATCTAAGTCAGTCAGTCAGTTTTGCCTTTTATATATATAGATATAAGATATATGACAAAACTTAGTAACTTTAACTTTCGTGTAGTCAACTTTCTCTGACCACTTTTATCTGTTAAGTTACACATAGTTCAATTGTTAAGGCATTTATTAATATATTTATGTCATTCAGGATCTCCCAAAAGAAGTCCAACACATCTGTAAATTCCTGGGCAGGAACTACGGTAGCAAGGAGATTGAAGATCTCGCCAGTTACCTGAGCTTTGACAGTTTAAAAAAAAACAAGGCGGTCAACAACACTGTCAACGAAAATGGAGTGCAGTTCGTTAGGAAAGGTTAGAGTGATTTTATGAAATTTTGTTGAAATATGTTTGGAAATATTAATTGTAATTTTAAGTGCTGCCATGCAATGCATCGTGTAAGTTTTACTAAAATAAGTATAAGTAGTCTGTGCTGAGGCCCTAGACAAGATGCATACAGAGATGGGCAATTTTTTTCGAATGACTAATAACGAATAAGAATAACCAAATTATTCGCGAATAATGATTGAAATTCTCGAATGATTATTCTTAATCGAATCAATTATTCGTCGAATAATTTATTTGTGAATAATTTATTCGCGAGTAATTTATTCGTTGAACGGAGTGCCACGAATAATTATTATGTACTACTTATTATACCTGCTCCATTTTTCTATTATATTAATAAATTATTCGTTATTCGAAAAGTAGTCGAATGATTCATTCGTGGATAAATTATTCGCGAATAAATCATTCGCAAATAAATTATTCGACGAATAAATTATTCGACGATAATTAATTCGATTAAGAATAATCATTCGAGAATTTAATTCATTATTCGCGAATAACTGCCCTTATCTCTGGCCATTCAGGGGTTTCTGTTACCTATTGCTGCTCAAGCGCTAGGTTTGCATGCAACCAAACGCGGTGAAAGCGTGGCCCCGACTAAACCGGCTCGGTCCGTCCTGTTGAGTTTGCTTGTGGTGGCTCGCGGCGCGTACGGTCGAGGCACACACATGCAAGTCGCGCGATATACTTTTGTTTCAAGACGAACTACTCTGCCCTCGTACGGAGAAAAGACACAAGTGCAATTTATTCATAGAAGCATATTAAACTCTCAAGGGTTATAATAAGGTTGGAAGTGCAATACAATTCGTATAGTAGATGTGCCTTTTTTCCATATGAGGGCAGTACTGTTTATACTGTGGTCCGGTTGTCTCCTTAAATAGTACTTATGACTAATACTTAATTTATTCGTGTACAGGTACACGGTACAGGTATTAGTGGTTTGTAATCAATAATAAACCATTGCTCTTACAGGTGAAATTGGCGGATGGAGATCACATTTCAATGCCAAGATGGAACTCCAGGCAGATGAATTCATAAAATCCCGACTGAAGGGACTTGATCTCAAATATCCTTCTTTTCAAGAGAGCAAGGAGATTTCCTATTTATAGATAGATAAATTGTAGAATAATTGCATTTAGGACTTTTAATAGAAATAAGTAGGATTAATTAATTTATTACTTATAGTTAAGAAAGCTGGGTTGGTCATGTTTGACATAATTTCATAAGTTATAATATAATCATTCCTTGGTCATAGAAAAATTAAGTAAATTTTGTTTTTCTAAAACGTTAAAGGTTTACAAAATTACAAATCTACCCATACCTTATCCGAACAAAGTCCTAAAAATGTTTTTCAGTATTAAAAAAAATAACTATTTTTAGATGAACGATGATTTAACACGAGTATTTTGTAAAGTCATGATAGATTGGAACAAATTTATTTTGCATTTAATGGAATAAGAAATTAAAATTCGGTTATTTGACCATCCGATTTTCTGGGACTAAATTGAAATATTTATTTTTACAGTTTATAGCAAAATTGTCCCTTTAGATGCTTAATCATTGTTTTTTTTAGGGTAGTGGAGCCAATAATGGAAACTTGAATCTTATTTTACTGAAGATAAGGGTTATTCATTTGTTTTGCAATCAATTTAGGACCTTATAAAATATGAATTAAGAGTGAAGTGTCCATTACTGGTGCCTGTCAGTTAAAAGTCTCCATCATTGGTGCCGTCCCCCTACACTTTTTTTGTAAACACTGGTTAACAAAACTGACAATTTATTGAATTTTAGTAAATAGTGATAAACTGGACTCGAACACTGTGCCATGTGAAAGGAGACTAAAATGAATTTGATTTTGTCCGTAAGTAGAACAATACAGTTTGCTTTCAACTCGTAGTATTCAAATTATAAAATCGCACCTTCAGAACAATAGTGACCTAATTCAGAAATTTCGAGTTAGGTCTCTATAACAATAAATTTATGACTTGAAGTTTAAAAGCTAAAATTTTGAATTAGGTCACTATTGTTCTGAAGGTGCGAAATGTTAAAATGTACACTATTGTCGCAGAGCCTAGATTCAAGGTGGTAAAAACCTGGTCCTAGACCTGTTATCGTATTGTCAACGTTTTGATAGCTCTTATTTACTTGACAGTAACGGCGGCCGAGTTTAAAACAATACCATAACAGCTCAAGGACGATATGGTTTTTGCCACCTAGAATAGAGGCCCAGCTTGCGTGAAAGTTAAAAAGCGTTTTGTAAGATGCTGTTTTTTTTGTATAATTCTTTAACAACGACAAATCAAAAACACTTCTGGTCTTAATCCTCTTTACTTGTTATTATGGATATACAAATTGTACAACAAAACGCGTCAAATTTAGGTGAACTATTATTTATATAAGCGACGTTTAAGGTCAGTCTTGAAATGTCAAGCTGCCTAGATCGTAGAATGTCAGAGTAGTAATATGTGAAAGCCTCAGAATGACCAGTTAGTTCAACGTCAAAATCTTAAAATGTCATACTAGTAATACGTCAAAGTCTTAGAATGACCAGGTAGTATTATTATTATTTATTTATTTTAATGGCGTCTACAAGTTATGTAATTTTGCCAATGTCAAGTATATTAAGCAATTGTACGGTGAATCGTCGTTGTCGTCGGCGTCTTCCAGTCCCAGTCGGCATACCATTGAAGATGGCGGGCATCCACTTCAATGGGTTGGAGTGTTCTTGACCGCTTGCTCATTCAGCATCAACTTTTCACTGTTATTTTATTTGATGCATATTCTTCGTCAGTGTTGGAGGTTACTTCACAAAGTTGCCCTGGATTTGCGAACCAAAATCAACGATAAAGTAATTTACAAAAAATTAAATAAATAGACAGATGTTTTCAAAATGACAGCTAGACAAGAACCCGACCAGGTAGTAAAGTACCATTATATTTTAAAGTCAAAGTCTTGAAATGTCAAGCTGCCTAGATCGTGGAATTTCAGAGTAGTAAGCTTGACATTGTAAGACTTTGACGTTGCACGACCTTGACGTTGTAAGACCTTGACGTTCTAAGACCTTGACGTTGTACGACCTTGACGTTGTAAGACCTTGACGGTGTAAGATCTTGACATTACACGACAAGGACGTTTCAAGATTTTGACGTCCTCCTATCTGGACATAATTTAAGCACTTGACATTACAAGACTTTAAATTTAAACGCCGGAGGGAGTTAAACAGGTTACATTAAAAATAACGTTGTTCTTTGGATTTAAGAGGGTTGTGAAGCTTACAACTTCCATACAAAATACGAAGACGTTTCTCTCCCCTTAAATCTAGTCCCATGTTTACGATTTTTAAATATATTGTAGATAATACGAAAAACTAGGTAGGTTGTGTACGTCCTTTCCATGAAAATATTTCTTGAAAAAAAAACAAAATAAAAAAATTAAGGGAAACTATCTAACCTATTTTTTTTATATCTACAACATATTCAAAAATCGTGGAAATCGGACTTGATTTAGGGAGTGAGAAACATTATCACCCGGAGCTAAATTAGTATGGATTTTTTTTGACAGCTGTGAGCTACGCGATGGAGGCGTCATTTCACAGTCTTCTTAAGCAAGGTGTTAAATATTAAAATTATGTTAGTTATAAATTGTTTTAATAAGGCGCAAACACAATGTACTTAATATCAAAAAAATTGCACTACAAAATGGACAAATTATCTAAAAACTGGCAAATAAATGTACGTTTTATTGTTATTGCTGGCAGTTTTATTGACAACTTAACCTATGCCCTTATTTTTTATTACGAATTATTTGTAATACAAAATTAATGAGTCACCATCAAAGTCTGGAAAGGTCAGACAAGTTTCTTACTCTTTGAAAGTTCTTTATCAGAGCGATAATAATATCCACTTTAACGTACTCCTTTGTTTCTTAAATCATTTAACATGGAAAATACAGTAACATTCTTATTTAATGCTATCAAAATGGTACAGTACTACTAGTTTTTTAATAGCTATCGGCAATATTAGATTAAGATAAAGATAGAGAGACATTTATTCGCATTAGTACAAAATGACATTGCATAGATACAAATAAGAACAAGACAGAGAAATTGTTGCGAAACGGTCCCAACTAAGCATTCGCTAGCCGTAAAGCCACCGCTGGTCTTCCTTTGGGACCGTTGGTGACGAGGCGGAAAGTGACACACTTAACAAAAAAAAACGTAAAAAGAAAAACAACATGGATAAAATAAGGATTATTCGTCCGACGATAAAATTTGCAACCAGTTATAGCTGGCAACATCAAGGAAACATAATAGTACATTACTGCACAGACCGGGAAATAGGCCCTTGCGGGACGAGTAGAGTTAGCGTGGCCGAGACGTAGTCGAGGTCGCGCTATATACGAATCCAGCAACCGCCCTTCCCGGTCGAGGCTTGTATAGTGCTTTTCTCCAAGAATGTGAAGACATTTAACACAATTGTTAATAATATTAAACACATTCCCAACATTTCCTTGAAAAAAAGAAACGTACGACTTAGTATGACACTGAAATAAAGCATTAATTAAATAAGATCACACATTTAAACGTAATAAATTCAATTTGAATAAAATATAGTATAAATTATAACATTTATTACGTGTTTATGTTATTTCGGCAATTTATTTTGTTTACGAACGCAATTTGTTTAAAAAAAACGTCTAACTATTTGATACACTTTTAAATACGCTGTAAACGCTGTTTGAAATATTTAACTTTTTTAGTCTATGACGTTTAAAAAGTAAAATATACAAGTAAGTCTGGAGTTAGTTATCCTAGTCCAAACATGGTTTTAAAAAATAAAACACCAGGTAGGTACGTAATTAAATTTCATACATTTTCGCGGCCGCTGCCATTGGTAAATAATAACTTTGTTTTTTTTAATTTTGCCTGGACCTGGAACTCGCGGGCTGATTTTACAACAGTAAGGTTAACATTTCTGAGCATGTGGGAGAAATAGTACATTACTACAGAGGCCGGGAAGTAGGGGGTTGCCGGCCGAGTTCATATAGACGGCCGAGCGAAGCGAGGCCGGATAGTTACGAGGCTGGCAGCCCCACTTCACGCCGAGGTTTGTATAGTGCTTTTCTCAAACATATAAATAATTCATTAAAAAAATTAAAACAAAAACTACAATGTCAAATACTAGGAGTGCATAAACATTAAAAGTAACCTACAGTGCTGAGTCATCCGCGCTGTGTCGGGTGCGAGCGCCCGCCCGCCGCCGCTGCGCCGCCGCGCGGGCCGCACCGTGCTACATACACCGCCTGCGATCTAAGTTGCGCTACGCACCCCTAATAACTTCTGCCCTCCTGGTACCTGGTGCCTTTATGCAAACGCTTTGGTTAGAAGGACGGCTAAGTATATTAAAAAAAGCAGCTATTTAGGCTGTTCATAAACACAGCCGCCATGTACACACAAAAATCAAAAAAAAAAAATACTTCCAGGCCTAGGCCTTCAATCTTGTATGAAATTCCTTTACAGTTCTCTCGAGGTGTTGCGCCCGCAACGTGATACTTTGAGGCCTAAAATAACTAACATAACGCCAACATTCCATTGCATGTTTGAGAAAAACTATATTCTATGGGAGGTTAAGTCGAAATAAACAAAGCAAAATAGGTTACCTGTTACGTAACAATAATAACAATATGAACAAAAATGGAAGACTTTTAAGAAAAAAATAAATCGCGTTTTTATGAAACACAAGTGACATCTTAGCCTGATTGTGCAAAATGTAGTTACAGAAATTATCAACAAGTTTTTAGAGTTGTTGGTAATTCTGCCTACACCACTCTGGGAATGAAGGCGTGAGTTTATGTATGTGTATGTATGTAAGTGACAAAATTACTGTCAAAAGTGGGTAAGAGTGCAAACAGTAATCACGGACCTAAAAAAAACACGGACGTAACCTAGTCTAATCATCAGTGAAGCACACAAAATGGCCGTCCGTTTACGAGTGAGCGTGCTTTGAGGGTTGCCATATAAATCGTAAATTTTCCTATTTTAAGGCCTTTTACCAACTGCAACTTTTTGCAGCGATACAAATGCGCATTCGACAGCCGCAGCACTGTATCGCGACTAAACCTAGACGATTTGTGACTGTATCGATAGGTACTGCATTGAGACTGAATCGCGATTGTATCGCTGCAAAAACTTCGTACAATTAAATCGTGTTATCATTTATGTACTACTTCAGCATTGGGTTCGATTGTGTCATGCAACCGTTTTAATTTAATTGAAATTGGGTTTTCTCATTTTGTAATGACAAAACCAATTTCAACTAAAAAATAATGGGAACCAGAGATGAGAAAATTATATGACAATTTAAATTTCAACGTTTGCACGACAGAATAATATCAATAATATTGATATATCAAACCACATTTTTATGAACATAGGTACCTAGTGACAAAAATAATTTTAACAAATAAAGCAATTCTTATTTAAACTTAAAGACTTGAACTTTTAGGAAAAAAAATCCGTGAAAAAACTGGCAACACTGATTGTCATTTTTGTTTGTAATTTGCGTCAAAGTAAATAAAAACATATTTATGAAAAATAACACGAATAAACATAACGTATAGGTGTGTAGTGATTCCGTGTGGCTTTTTATATTTACTAATGTAGTTTTTACACGTTTTTACTACACAATGCGGCATTTTCTTCGGTGTAAAGTGATATGTCACTCGGGCTGTGGCTGGACGCGTAATGGCGGCGGGTTAACAGACCTAGTGCATTTGTGAGACGGTAGATTGTGTATGACGGAACGAAATAACAGGCCTTGCTTGCTTCGCACCTTTTGAGTGTAACGTTACGTCCTTAGGTATTTTTTTTAGGTCCGTGACAGTAATAGCATTAATCAAAAGGATTGTAAAGGTAAAACTTTCCATAAAAATGTGATAGTGTTTCTCTCCCCTAATCGTAAACAACGGACTTGATTGAGAAATGTTATTGCACGGGGCTAAATTTGTATGGTTTTTTTTTTGATACGCGATCACAATCCTCTTGCTACTGCCCATGCAAATCCTCTAGTAGTTAAACTACATCCATACATATAAAGTTGCCAGATTTGCACGGAATGAAATTCGCGAAGTCTCAAATTAATATCGGATACGCAGCGCTTTGAGCGATTCCTGGAGTTGCTAGTTGGTGCTAGTGCTAACTAGTTGCGGTAGTGGGTGGTGTGTGAAACAGCCATATGCAGCGATGGAACTGTGTTGGAAAATGTTCTGAAACTGCTGCTACACAGCATAATGTCGCAAAAGCGTTGTACAGACTACAATCGGAAATTAGTCGAGTAGCGAGTTAGGAACTAAATGTGTCTGAACAACGAAAATTAGGTAGGTACTAGTAAAATATTCGCTTCTCGAGTTAATTACTAATGTAGTAAAAAGCCTTAAGAGGCGTTTCCACATAAAAAATGTTGGTCTTGTAAAATTGTAATTTTCAAGAAAAATATTATTATTGTTATAACTGTGAATAATGTTTTAAGTGAACAAAAATCCTAGAATATTTATACCAAGTACAAGTATTTAAGAAAAATCGTTTTGTTAACTTTTGAAATCTACGATATGAGGATATGGTATGAAGGGTGCCACTGGTTGGCATATAATTAAAAATATCTTATTCTTTTATTTTTAACATTTTTTTTCACGTGGTATAATTAAAAAATCCCATTTTCGCAACAATGCTCCATAAAAGCTCTATATTTCTCTTGGTTATCTTATCAGCGAACCGAAATTTAACAAAGTAGGTAATGAATATTTCCGCTTAAACAAAAGTTCATTGTTCAAAAGCTCTTTTGTTTACCACATAATGAGCTTTTCATGTTATTTGTTACATTAAACAGATAATTAACGAAGAAATACACTAATATTAGAAGAACCCACGACTCTGCACGCGTAATTTCCTTTTTTGTGAAAAGGTTGAAAAGTCCTTTTTATGTTACCCACTGACACAATTATGTTATGTCTGAATCGTTACATGGAGGTCAATTAGTAAGGGCGGATAAACGCTGACCTCGCATGTGAACATGCTTTTGCCGCGTGGGAGAAATTACTTTATTCACAAAATATAAACTGTGCAAGAGCATGTCGGACCATGCTCAGTGTAGCGACGCCGTTACTACATACACAAAAACTATCTCTAAAAACAAAAAGTGATGAACAAACTTTTTATTTCACGGAGTGAACACCATTAACAGAGAAAATAAAATAAAATAGGCTTACAGGATCGTATAGTTACCATGCGCTACACAGACGTTTGGTAAGACAAGATACAATTAGATATATTAGCTAATGGAAGTTCTCACAAGAAAATCATTTTTACAAATCGGAGCGAGAGCAAGTAATTTATATTTTCTTATTCCTCTACTCTTAGATCTTTATTCAAAACGGAAACTTAGAAAAATATTGTTACGGTCAATTACTCCCTAAAGTGTCAATTTACAAGTAATAACGTACATAAAAGTGGCATAAAATTATCATTCAAGCTTTTTGCTTTAGCAAACTTACATGATACTTCAGCGTTTGTACGAAATTGAACTTAATATGTAGTAGGGCAAAATATAGTTTGCGGTTATATGAATAGGTTGCGATACGAGTTTTTGGAATTAGGGATATTTTAATGCTGGTACTAAACAAGCGTCAAGTTACGCGCGTTTTATTCATAATTTAGGCATTTAAACGCGTAATAAATAAAAAGTTAAGTCGTTTAAAATACCGCGCTGCCATTTATTTTTTGGCGCGAACCTTGCATACGTGTTGAAATTTTCAGCCAGTTTGAAAAAACACTTTCAAAACTAGAATGAGAAATCACCGACATTTATACAGTTTAAATTACATTTGAAATTGGAATGCATACGTGTACGTCGAGTACAAAGCTATGTTCACTTTTGCACTTTATCCCATTGAAATAAGGATTAAAAGTATATACATTATCTTTGTACTCGACTGTACGTTCGAATTTCAACAAATATTACTTTTTTGGCGTTCTTAGTTTTATTCTAAAGCATTAAATAAGCTGCTTAAAAATAGTGAACTTTAAATCCTGAATTTCAAAGTTTATATTTGTGCAAAACCAATTAGCTATAACATTTTTTTGTAGACGATATGTCAATTATTTCGCTCGCCCGTTTGCCGACTGAAAAGCCAATCAACGGGGTTGCATAGAAAATTATGATACCAATCTTACCAATACATAAAAGTTGATGAACTATTCAAAAGAGTTCGTTATGCCTTATGCCTCATGTTCAACATTGTGATGTTTTTTTATTCAGTCCTCTTTATAATATTTATAATATTTTTAGGTGCGTATGTGATGTGATATTGTGTTTATTTTAACCCATTTTATTTTTGAAACTACTTGTATTTTTTACAATTGACTTCCGTTACATCAAGTGAATAAAAACACAATTACCGCTACCGCTACCGCTACCGCTACCGCTACCGCTACCGCTACCGCTACCGCTACCGCTACCGCTTTGTTCAGACTCTTTTGCAGTTCAAGCAGCAAGAATGCTTTACCTTTGCGCATACAACAAGCTCCTAAAAATATAGTTTTTATAGTCTTTAAAATATAGTTAAAATATAGTTTCGTCTCTCTCTCTCTTTAGTTTTGCTGTCGAGCCTTAGATATCATAATTATTTCTTTTAGCTAATCACACACATTTAACTTTAAATATTAATAACATACATTTTACTTTTCCTTAGTTTACTAACCATCTAATTTTAACGCCTGAGCAAACAAATGTGCTCATGACTAAGCGATTTGCTAAGAAAAATCTACTAGGCACGATTCTATTTTCCGTACAGACAGGAAGGTAACCAAAGGCTTTATACATCGCACCTTTAGAACAATAATGACCTAATTCAAAATTTGTGCTTTCAAACTTCGAATCATAAATTTATTATCATAGAGACCTAACTCGAAATTTAAAATTTCTCAATTAGGTCACTGTTGTTCTGAAGGTGCGACATACTGGGTGGAAAAACGAACGTCACATGGACGGTAACTACCTTAAATATTGGAAATAGCAAATTCGACGCAAACGTGCGTTACATTTATTTTTGAAAACAATTATTGCGTCATTTATGGATTATTGAAAATTTACCTGCCTTAACCGGGAATCGAACTGGTCGAATATGACAAAATAAAGAAGGGGTTTTTTACGGTCTTTATTTAATTTAAAGGTGTATGTGTTTTGCCCTTGCGATCTGTATCATAAAACACGACTTTATTGTTTTTGATCGAGGATTTTTTTCAAAAATTCAATAATTCTGTATTTTTTGTTTTTAAAAATAAAAGGAAGTCTCTCCTTAGCGTAGAACTTGCTATTTCCAATATTTAAGGTAGTTGCCGTGCATGTGGCGTTCGTTTTTCCGCCCGGTATATTGCCAGAGAGCACCGTCAGTAACCCTATCTGATTGAGTAGGTACCAGCAAAACACACAAAATTAGTAGGGAGAGTAACAAAAAGTGACATTCAAAACAGTTGGTCTGCCAACGGAACTTGGCCGGTTTAAATTAAGCTCTACTATGACCCTTAAATGAATGGGTCGAATTAGTGATAACTAGTGATCGGAAATAGGTGAGCTAATTTGCCTAAACTTCATGAATGTTCATTCAATAATGTATTCCCATCTCTCTCACGCATGAATGAATATGCGTCAAGTTTAGGCAAATTAGCTCTACCTATTCCGATCACTGGTGATAACCCTAATAATAATGTCATGGACACTTATCTTCTAAGGGTCCGTATTAGCAATTGGAACTAACCTAACCTTATTCACCAGTATTTTAAAATACCGTCAGAAATGTGATGATTATTCATAATATATGATGCGCGATGTTTTTTTTTTTTTGGCGAACTTTGGCGGACTAAAATATTCCATTGAAATATAGGACACTGTCTGAAACAAAACTGTTCAATTTAAAGGTAAAATCTAATCTTCTGTATAAAAAAAAAGACGGCCTGAATATTAAAAAAAAAAATTTTTTTTCGTCAAGAGCTACGCTCTTACATTTAATGGTGATGAATCCAGGACAATGTTTGTCGGATCAGCTTGTGAAATATAAAATAAACTGAATGACCGTGCAAAGTCGGATTCGTTTTTCTAAGTGGTATTTTTGTCACGCGTTCGTATGTAACACGCCCTCGTCCACAGATAACGTTATCAAAATAATGATTATTTGCCTTTTAATTAATGACGCTTACGTAATGCAGATAGTTTAAAAAACATATTTCTTTATGTATTGCTTTGTTATCGAAATTTGTTAAAAATATGAAGGCACTGTTTTAGAAAACACTTGTAATTCAAAGTTTAGGCAATTTTGTGCAAGAGCCCGTCATATAGCTGTGGATCTAGTAGTAAAAGGACACAAGTCTCCCGAGGTTTAGGAGAAAAACGGTACAAATCTAGTATGCTCTGTACATGATGTGTGGATAGCAATGTACACGTTGCAGAAAATTCTCAGAAGTTAGGAAACCTTCTCAAGAAATTACTGAGAATATTATCGGAAACATTTGAGAGCATTGTGAATGTTCTCTTTCCATACAAAATTTAAGAATATTCTAAGAAATTTCACAATTTAATTTTTTTACTTTTCGGTACAATGCTACGTGTGGACGTGCCATGAGCTTCGCTTAGTATTTAGACCTGTTGTCGCCAATACTCACACTATCATAAAAACAACACGCCACCATTGAAAATGTTTTTGGTGCGGCTATCGTTTTTACATTCCAAAATAGCACAAAAAGGCATGCTTCTGGATTTATTTCCTATTTTAGAAATATTTATTCGCACAAGTTTCACGCACAAGCGATTGCGGCAAACTATGGAAGGTTGCGCGGAACTCCGCATAACCATGCCACACGTGACACGCACACATCACACTTTTTTCTGTTCTTTGCGTTTACCCCTTCCTATTAGGAGCTAAATATACCTGTATCAATTTTCACTAGAGTCACAGAGTAAGGTAATACAATAGACGCAAAAATGTGGTAAATGTAACTATTATTATTTTCATAGAGAAAATATTAGTTTATCATCTCAATAGTTAGATATCTCTGCTTATCACCCCCAGCTCCCCCCACCTGACGTGCTATCTAAATATTCCAACGCTTTTTTGCGATTAAACTCACCGGCCTTGACAAGCTTTAAATAAACATCGTCACAGTAAGAATTTTATCATCAGTAGGAAAATAACACGCGACACGCTATTCTATGCGGTAAACAAATATTGCTTTTGACATGCTATCGTATTGTTTTTAACTCGGCCGCCATTACTGTCAAGTAAATAAGAGATATCGTAACTTTGACGATATGATAACATATTTTATCTACACACATATCATAAGACCTCTATTATGCGTTCAAAACCCGAAAGCTATGACCAGCATTACCTGTGGTAGTAGGTGACAGCGATGACAGCTGTTAATTTTGGAAGGTGTTCCAAATTTGGATCTCATTACCTTACAATATTCGATAACTTAATTAAAAAATTACGTTACAGCTGTCATCGCTGTCACCTACTACCACAGGTAAGGTAATGCTGGTCATTTGCCTTTCGGCTTCTGAACCCATCTTAGAGTACTTATAATATGTGTGTGAATAAAGTATTGTACGCGACTCTGCGTAACTAGCATTACGCAACCGTCACGTAATCTACTATTCAAAAGCAATATTGTATTACTGCGTGGAATATTGATTGAGAATAGAGATTTAGTTTAAAATAGAGTGCAGAAAATTTGATTGTTTGCCTGATTTATTTTAACGCTATTAGAAAACTAGGCTTGCATTAAATTATAGTCTCTCAGGTCAGGTTGTCTTAACAAATGGTTGTTATTAAAAGGTCTTATCTTTTGTTTAAATATTAATAGGAATTTAGTATTCAACAATATGAAAAAAATATAGGTATTTGTGGTATTTTTTAAGTAACTAATTAGTGTAGTTTAATGTTTAATAATTGAAATACTCAAAAAAAACTTTTTCTCATGTTTGTTCTTACGTTGCAAACCACGAAGATTCGCCGTAAAGTCAAAGTTCTAAGTAAAAGATACGGTGTCCTGCCTTTTGGCCGAAATATGTTTAGCCGAATGTATCGTTTCCCAACCGTTTCATTTGCCAACCTGCTTTTATTTCTGTAACTGTTAATATTTCAGGATTTTTATAAAAACTAATCTAACCTAACCTATACTATTCTACAAGATGGTACTGAAATATATCCTGAAAAATTAACAGAAACAGAAATAAAATGGTTGAGAAACGATACATTCGGCCAAACATATTTCTAACAAAAGGCAGAGAACCTAAAGATATTTTACTGTTAAAATATTGCTACTGTGAATATTATATAAAACGCTATCATGTATACACCTGTATTGTACAATAACTTTTTTTAAATAATAATAGTAAAATAGGTTTAAGGGTCTATCATTTTCAGCCTAGTGGTGCACTTACAGGGCTCGCAGTCCTAGGATTTTCGGGGCTGATTTCCGTTTGGCCTAGTCCTCTTAAAATACGGAATTCCCGGTTTTATTCTATAAATTGGGTCCTAAGACTGTAAGACCCACCTAGAAGCGGGCCTGAGCCTGTCACTGTGACTAGTAACGAGCTGCCAGAGACTAGTAAAAAGCCCTTCTAGTGTAAAGCGCGGGCGCCGAACACAAATAATTTCGTACATTGACTCACCATTACTGGTCTCTGTCACTCACGTGCAACACTCGCGCACAATGATACCAGCCTATAGACGTCGCGCTTGCACAGCGACTATAGTAACACGGCGCTCTACCGTAAGGGTCAATGAACGAAATTCTTTGTGGTCAGCATCCTTGCTTTAGCTGACAACCTATGTTTACATTATAATGCTACGTGCGACAGCTGTAACAACAACTCACTTGTTGCTTAGAATAAGTACTTATTAAATAGTAACACACCCTGAAAAATCGGATCCACGGGTCTATAACGCATTATATTTATTGAAAATGTATTGGTTAGTTTACTATAATTATATGGTAGTACGACGTTATTAAGATGTTGTTACGCAACTCAATTTAACATTGACAGCCACAAATTAAGGTATTTATACAATCGAGGCCAACAAATTTATTTAAATTGCCAAAAGTGTTTTTCTCGCATACTTACATCACTTTGTTATTCGCTTAAAAAGTACCTATACTCGTATACATAAAATAAAGGTGCCCTTGCGCTTCAGAAAGTCTTTAACCACTGTATTTTGAACATTAACATCATAGAGTCGAAAAGTTATAAAGGAAATTCTTGATGGACCTTAACGCCAAGTAAATAGAGTCGAAAAATGGTAAAGGAGTTTCTTGGTGAACCTTAACGTTAAATAAATAGAGTCGAAAAGTGGTAAGGGAGTTTCTTGATGAAATAAGGCCATACAAATAGAGTCGAAAATTCGTAAAGGAGCTTCTTGGTGACACTTTGTTGGCACTTTGGCTGCGAACCTGTGACTAATTTAAAAATACAGGGACTTAAATGTGTATGAACCACAATCTTGCTGGTTTTTTTTTTGGTAATCGCCTGATGGGCCAAAGACAAAAGTCCTTGCTTTTGTTTGCTTTTAACTTTAATTACTTTAAGAAAAAGGGGCAGAGGTGAAAATCCCCTCCGGAGACCTGGGAATGGAGTGCCCAGGTACTACAGGGCTCGCACCGGCTAAAAACACCGATGCCCCTATGACCAACTAGAATGTAGACTCCCGCGGATACTACCCCAGCCAGTGCTGAAAGGCCGGAGGAGAAAGTCCTTCCTCCGTTTACTTATCCGCGGGGTTTTTCCAAAAAGGGGGGGTAGGGGAGACTTATAGCTATGTGAGTCGCGGAGTGGGAATCCTGACGCATGCTCTTGTCTTTTTGGACCACTTGTGTGGCTGTGGATACCATCTTTGTGGGTACCCTTTTTGGGAATCTTGCTGGTTAATAATTCGTCGGCGAGAAATGCGAGTTGTGCGAGAGAATTTCCTTTGATAAAGATAACCCTGGCATTGAGGACTCAGTGGGACAAAGATAACATTGAATTCGAACAAATGACTTCGGTGATACTGCAATACGGCGTAACTAACAAATTAAATAAGGTGCAAAATATACCTTAGCATGTAAGTCAGTAAGGTACATTTTGCAACTTATTTAATGTTTTAGTTACGCCGTATTGCAGGATCACCGACGATAAGTAAGTAGCTGTTGATAAGCAAGCGTGTATTATTTTGTTCTTAAGTTCTGGTATTGTAATGAATGACTTATATAATATTTTTTTTTCGTTAAAAATTATCAACGGAGTTAAATATACCGTGTGGACACATATGGGTAAATATTGTCGTTTTTTTGTTAATAGCTAAATTAGAAATATTATACGAATATATTGCCTTTTGTTTATTCAAATTTATAACTAACAGGAAGAATTGACGGAATTTTGAAATTTGTTTCATGGGTAACGCCAAGGGGAATACAGGCCAACAAAAGACATTTGCATACTCTAGACTAGACTAAAATAAATGTAAATATTTGAATAAATATAATTATTTAAGCATTATTATTTTCTAGTACATGACATGCATTAAATAATTATACATTAAAGTAAATCTCTTAAATATTCTGAATTTGAAAATAAATAATACATTCAAATCAAATTAAATACTCATTAGTGACTGATAAGTCGATAACGCTATCAACGTTACTGACATTCAACGAAACCCGTTCAGTTGCCCTGCGCAGGCGCCACACGACGCCCGCGTTTAAATAAAGAATCCAAGATGGCGGCCCGGAATATTCTCACCAACAGTGTGAACACTATCTCGAGACGAGCTTATAGTTCGAAAACGGACAAAAATGTTGCATTTCTCGGCCTTGGGAATATGGGAGGATTCATGGCCGCTAACTTAGTGAAAAAGGTTAGTAATGTTCAATATTGTTTTAATTTATTCTATGTTTCTATGTCGCAAACGCACACACGTGTTATTAAAGCGATGGTTTATACATTGAAGCGCGATAAATGACATTCGTGTAGTTAGTTAATGTTGACGCTTCGGTGTATTTCAAATTAGATTGCATTGGAGACTTTTTCACTGTCAAGGACAGTATTTTCGCAGTTCTATATCGATCCCCCTCTTTCAATATTGTACATAGTAAACAGACCTTTGGTTTATACAAATATGACACGTATTACTGTAATAGATGACTATACATGTATTTGGAGAGTAGGCATTAGGTATAGAACGGTGTCACAGTAACATAATAAAACAATTTCTTTGTCACTTCTTACGACTTGAATCATAGCGCCACTGTGACAGTTCTATGCATGATAGGTCAGGATTACATTTAGGTAATAGTACATGGATATTGTAAACCATTTCATTGATGAATAGTGACGGGTTTGTATCTGATAATTTAAAAAACTGTTGTTTAAATTTCAATGGCTTAACCAAAGATATTACGGAAAAGATATCATTAAATAAAGCCGGTTTAATACAATACATGATTTAATTAGAGGTGTATATTAATTGAAGCCCAATGTTGCTGTCGGTAACTCACGGGAGCTGTTTGTTAATATTATGTAACGATTAATTCAATACTAATAAACATTGATACGAAGATGTATTTGATTAATAATGGTATATTCGTATACCGTTTTTTGAGGAGATAATAAAGGTATCATGTGTATAATAAAGTTACAATTTACAAAGATCTTTTTTTACATTAAAAAATAACTGTTAAATTCGCTCACGTTTCTCTTATATATAACGTAGATAATGAAAAATATTTTTTATTTGACCTGAAAATACAAACGAATTATAGTTACCTACATGCCTCCATGGCATAAGAACACTGAAAAAGCCGGGCCATAGGTATTTATACTATCAACGAAATGTACCTATTCGCGTACAATCGTAGAATCTCGTCGCATTGACGTGACGTGATCAAATGCCACGCCTCTCCAGTTTTAACGTTGAGCGTCATTGCGACAGGGTTCTACTTGATACGTGCATGCATTTCCTTGCCTGTAATTATGTAGAATGTGTTTGTGTAAAAATGATTGACATAATACTATATACCTATATTAGTATACATTACCAAGGTGTAAAATAAATAACGTCAGAAATAACTTTTTTTTTAAATTTGGTAATTGTAACATTTCATAAATACTTAGGGGACGGACGGGCGAGACCGAGAGGAAGGGCAAAATGAATGTTTGTTCTAGTTTAAACTTGATCGATAGAAAGAAACAGAATTAAACTACTGTCTTTCGACTCGTTACACACATGCACTTGCTGTGTTCTCTCTCTCTCTCTTTATTCTCATCCGGTAGCATCGATTAGGAAACCGTTCCATGTAAGCAAATTGTTTTTTTGTTAAATAAATAGGTACGATTAATCCACCGCAAATACCTTGTGTTAGTTTTATCATATTCAGGGCTAGCCATATTTTGATATTATTAGTGTAGAGTTTGATGCACTTAAACAGTGTAACAAACATATCTTGAGTTTTTGCTTCACCAGTTTTATTTGAAGTTAGCTTACTTAAATGAAGTACAAGACGGGCAAAAAGAAACCTTTACCACCTTTGACAGTGTGGCCCAATGTCATATATGTATAGGTGAACTGAAATATATTTCATATCGTGTCGGATACCTCAAAAGGAGAAAAATGGAGCACTCGTGGCGCTACGCTTCCGCCTTAGCCTTCATTTTAGGTATTTTTTAATGCCCACAAAAAAATGCGCATTATTATGTATTTATACTGAATAAACGGATTGAGTAATTTAGGTTGATCAATCGGTAAATTATCGCAGTTCAACCTAACACTCCTCCTAGCTATGCTCGTCGTCGTACCTAACTTTTAGAATTCAACTATCGAAACTATGACTAAATGTTTTAGGTAGTACAATCTATACATTATGGGAATACACATGGGCAAACATTATGGGCTTATTATTCCGTTCGAAAAACAAGTAGAGATCTGTTTTTTTTAATAGTTTGCACGCCGATTAAAATTTCCTATGGTTAACATTAAAAACAATAAATTAACCATTCATTTTAAAATAACAAAAAGAAAAAAAATTTTTTTTTGATTCAAATTAGGCAGAATTAATAAATATTCATCATAAAATTAAATAATATATCAATATTTAATCCATATTTATTTTATGAATTTATTGTTTGTGAACGACGCTTTAATGCGTTTTGTTCATCCTATGTATTTAGCATTTCGCTCACAATACAGTTGACGTTCATTTCACAACCACTTGTTCAAACATACAATGTCATGATTGCTATAAAATATTCATGTATTCGGAAGCAAAAGTGACTCTATTGACGCTACAAGGTAAAAACCACGTGCTGTTGTAGTAAAAAAATCATTACGTTTTTTTAACAGATCTAATTTTAATTAGTTTTTAGACTTAAAAAAACTCGTACCTTAGTCTGTGTCAATTGAAATTGCCAAAGATGTATACAAAATAGTACTGTTTGACACATAACCTCAAATATTCATCAAGCGTGTTCATATTTAAAATAACGTATAATTAGATTTGCTCCTTAGCTATTTAACTATTTCAAAAAATGCAATGTTACAATTGGTTCAATAGTTTTTGATCTAAAGATATTTATCCTTATTTTTATTGCAAATTAACCTTCATTTGAGTAGAGTGACGGTATTGGTTATCAATATAATAACGTTGGACAACGTTCCGTACCCATAAACAAGGAAAAACATGAAAGACACGTAACTTAATATTACCGCAATATCTCATATATCTTTTTCTCATGCATTGCTTGGGATAGCGGACAGCGGCAGCGATCTAGTATTACCTTTCCGAAAGGCTCTCTATTTTCTATCAGAATGATTAATTCGGTAATAGTACATTATTGCCTAGGCATGGAAGTAGGCAATTGCGGGGTGAGTATTGGATTAAACGGACGAGCTTGCGAGTCCGTTTAAAAATACGAAGCCCGCAATTGCTGTTCCTGCCGAGGCAAATATAGTGCTTTTCTCAAAAATCGCAAGTTTTTTTTTGTGTTGGAGTAAAATCTTCATTGCTTGAACTCATTTTTTGAATTGCAAACAAACAGAAACTTCATGTAAAAAAACCATCACTCCTTACCGCCTTTTTGTTTATGACAAGGAGAAACGCAATTCTTGTTTTAAAAAAAACATAAGCTATTCCAGGCACAAATAAAAAAGTTATGTTTCGAGTAAAATTTGGATGTATAAGACTTGTGCCCTCATTTTATTATGGCCCTTTTCACTTTTTAAAAAGTTACAAGGTAGATAGTAATGGAATTTGTATGCAACATTGCGGGCTTGTGTAGCGAGCACGCAATGTTTTTTTTTTTAATTTGAGAACTGTCAGTAAACTATGTACTTCGCGTCTCAATATGTAGATAGGAATGTCAACATTTCCGGACATTTTTGAGAAAAATACCTTCTGACATATGTGTAGTATTGTTTTTAACTCAGCGGCCATTACTGTCAAGTCATTACTCACAGAATAAGAACATATTATAGCATAGAAATCGGACTATAAGATGTACTTTGCGTTCAGCTATCTTTCTCTTCTTTTTAGATTACGTATTACATGAGAAAAAATGAAACAAAAAGTAGCCTTTTTTTTCTTCTTTAACTGTCATTGTCACAAGGTTTTACACAGGGACTTCTTTGGCTTTCCAATACTATAGGTCCAAATACCATAGGTGCTTATAGGTCCAAATCACGCCATACTTGTGACAATGTACCAAATAACGAAAGAAAAACTATAGATGCATCTCTTTCCAACTCACTATGAAAACCGTAAGTAAAAAGAAGTGAACCATAATGTGTTTTCTGCTTATTTAGTACAGTTTCTATGCCTTTAGTCTTTATTCTGTGTTAATACTCATAGGAGCTGTCATAACATTGACAATACGGTAACATGTCAAATGCAATTAGGATTTAGTGAGTAGAATAGGCCCTTTGGATGCATTCGGTTAGATTTTATAATAAACTAAGGTTACTCAAATTAATAATAACAAGCGAAATAAGTTAGTAAGTAATAATAATTTAGGTTACGATTTAGGAATTTAAGGACAGCCTACTCGGTTCTTAAACGCTGTCAATGCAACAGCTATTTCGAACAGGTACTGACGAGAAACTTCTCAAAACGTGAAAGTTTCTTATGATAAATTTTCAGTAACTTCTAGGAATATTTTCAATTAATGTAATGAAGGATATATTTTTAACACTCAAATCATTTTAAGAATGTTCCCGGTAATTTCTTCAGAAATTTTCAAAACTTCTCGGAAAGTTCCGCAAAATATTGCTACATATTATGCAGTGTTTACATAACCATTATTCTAACCGCTTAAAAAAGGGTTTTGAAAAGGAGATACAAGTTTTTAGAAGTTGACTGCTTTCTTACTTCTTTTTTGTCGGATGACATGTAAATTACCAAATTATTGAAACAGGAAATTAAAATTAAAAATATCTTGATTGGTTCCTGCTTAAATATATCCTGCGTTGTGAACTTTTAGAACCCGAATAATGGCCTAGGCGTGAAATGTTTTTTTTATTGAGTAAAACAGTATTTTTTCCACAACTACTTCAGTCACAGTCGAAAAGTCAACAAAATCAATGCTACAAAATTGACGAAATAATTTCGTTTCATTCTCGACTACGTTTAATAATAAAATAAGGTTACCATTTTAAATGAAAAGCCGTGTAATGGCGCCGGGCTTACGAAATTTCAAATTAAAATCCTTTCAATTCATGGAAAAGTATGCTAAAATATGGAGATGGACACATTTTACGGTGAAAAGAGACGCAATTGGGCGACATTAGCCTTTTTTTAGTTCAAATACGTATGTACGTTCAAATACGTTATGTTATAAAATAAATGTTTAAAAAAACAAAAACCCGCCTTCAAAAAGCATAAAATAACTTCTTTAAAATATCAGTTGGACTGACCTATTTACCTACCATTTTAAAGGAGTTATTTTATGCTTTTTGAAGGCGGGTTTTTGTTTTTTTAAACATTTATTTTATTTTATACTTTTTAGTGATCCTATTTATGCTGTTACGTAGCTCCACTTCTAAATATTAATGAGAAACTATAGAACATTTCAAGCTCGCCGCAGACAACGCCGCGGGAATGTCATAGTCATATTTAAACCTAAATGTGCTTCGTCACAGTCGCTCAACTACCTTTATCGAAATATCTTATCGCCACCCTTGAAATAGGTACCGTTAAGGAGTTCCGGTGGCCATCTGTGGTCTTCATCATCAGTTCCACTTCACCATATAGTACTTTTCAGAAGCAAATGCATGAGTTACAGTGAAAAATACCAAAATCGCTATAGGTGTGCCTATAATATTTGAGGAGTTCTCTTGATTTCTCCATGATCCCATCATCAGATCCTGACGTGGTGACAATGGGACCAACTAGAAAGTATACCCATTAGAACAACGAAAAAATTTTTCAAATCGGTCCAGTGGTCTTCGAGTAATCGGGGAACATACATAAAAAAAAAATTATCCCGACGAATTGAGAACCTCCTCCTTTTTTTGAAGTCGGTTAAAAAGGGAATTGAATTTTTTTTCGTAAAACTTAGAAGGGAATTACATTAAAAAACTAAAGTCACAATGGTCAATAATACGAATATTATAGAAACTTATGTGCCTCTAGTCTTACTTAATAATAATCTTGAAGGTGTAAAAATGTAAATTGTAGCTAAAGCGGCGATTACACTGAGTCGTTCACCTAATGCGGTCGCCGAACTAGTTTCAAACTCTTGCGGCGAACGAACGTCGCCTTTACATTTGTCTGTTCGCCTACTTTGATTCCGTAACTAGGCGGTTGCAGCTGTCGTTCGCCGAATGCAGAATACGTACTACCGTGTTCTTTACACTGTTGCGGTCGCCGTATGCAACATGCGGCGGACGACTCATTGTAATTGCGGCTTATTTATGACTGTTTTGTCATTTAGTTTTAATCTTTTGGAAATAAACAGTTTTTTTTTGTTTTTATTTATCATGCTTGTATTATTATGATTATTATTTGTGACCTAGGCTACGAAGCTAGTGGTCCCGGATTCGATGCCCGGTATGGGCGAATATACTCAATACTCAATCATTTATTGCATTCCTCAATATTAGCTCACAGGATATTAGTTAAACTAAAGTTTTAGTTGCTAAATAATAATACCGGGATTTGAACCCGGAACCGCTATCTTCGAGTCATTACCAACTAGGCTAATGCCGCGTCAAACAAATCCAAACAAGTTTTTGCCACGTATTAAATAGACAAGAACATGTAAAATAAGTTATTATATTCAATGCTTGTTTTTCCCCATGCCATAATAATTAAATTATTACGTTTGTAACATTTATTATCTTATTTCAGGGTTTCAACGTCACCGGTTACGATCCCTCAAAAGAGACCCTCGCTGCAGCAGCCAAGGATGGCGTGAAGGGAGCCAGTTCCATCGCTGCTGCTGTTGAAGCTGCTGACGCAGTGGTCTCCATCCTCCCCAGCAACAAAGTTGTGCTGGAAGTCTACCTTGGCAATGATGGCGTTATCAAACATGTAAGTGAATCAAATTTGTAAAATAACAAAGCAAAATAGCCCAGTGTGCAATATGATTAACATTATCAAGGCAATTTAATTTCAACTGTATTGCGATAGGAAAAAAGTTTATTTTCCTTTCTTCGTAAATTTAATTTGGCATTTTCGAGCAATCGTAATTATACTTTAATTACTTGATGGTAGATTCAAAATCCCACTGACAAAAAAGTAGTACGGTGGGCCTTACAGGATAGAGGTAATAGGAAATTGTGCAGAGTCTATCTGGATCATGATCACCATCGTATCACCAAGGGAAGAACTCTCATTGATTGTGGTCTGATGTAAGGGTAAGACAGACAGAGTAATGAATGACTAGCATGGAGGCAATATTGAAAACCCACTTACCATTAGGCTTTTTTATCTTCTTCTAATTTCATCCTCATCTGCTAGGATGAGTCTCATTGTTGGGTACAGTAATACCACAAATATAGTATATGCAATGACGTCTAAATTCGAATGACAACTGACTTGCCGCTAAATAAAATGGCGGTGGAAGGCGTCACCGTAATGGCTGCCAAACATTTGACCAATAGCCGTCGCAGATTTTACCCGCGCAAACGTACTGCCTTCTAATTGGTTTAAACGATTTCGTGCCTTCCAAAAAAATGCTTACTGCGCAGGTACATCGTTGTAACTTATATTTGTGGTACTACTGTACAGTCTCATCTTGGTCAGTCTAAAATGGATAGAGGTCCAAGGAGATCACACCCATCATTGGATTACTTTGTACATGTTAACATTCGTATTCCTTTTGCAAAATAAACTCAAGTTATTTGTTTATCATCACCACATACTGACTAGTTCTTGTAGTTACAGCTTCTACAATTGAAGTAACAAGATAAATACTCATTTTTGCAATCTTTCAGTAAATTTATCATTGCGTCAGTTTGACATCATTTTGTTCCTCTCACCTTGTATAGTTTTTTCCACAGCTTCAACTGTCTGTTTGTTGTTTTAATGACCTACGAAAGATATACTTTTGCTTATCGTAATCGTATTGTCAGTTGTCAAGCAATTTCGGTGACAAATTTTTATTATCGTTGATGCTATCAGTTTTGATTTAATAATGAGCTTGTTTATGATTATTTTGCTCCTGTTATAAATTACTATTATTCTAAAAAAACATTATTCTACCTCGCATCCCCTACTGTTTCCTAGACCATGGAACTGTCGCCATTAACTTACCTTTCGGAAATCCTCCTGCTTACACACTTAGCTGTTCGAAGATGCATATAGTAAGAGCAACTCTTACGTAAACCACGAGGGTTCGATCTCGATACTTAACTATCATGAGTAAATTGACACCCTAAGGCGCTCTATGTCGCGTATAAATTCGTCAGCCTATTATGGTCGTGTTTATCGATGTGGATAAAACATCTGTCACTTTCTGACCAATACGTAAGTGCGAGAGTGACGGATGCTTTATCTACCACGATAAACGCCACCATAATACGGGGCCTGGATAGGATATTGAATGTTGACTGATTACTTTCAGGCTCCGAAGGGGTCTCTCCTCGTGGACTCCAGCACCGTCGACCCCAACGTGCCAAAACAGATCTTCCCCGTCGCCATTGAGAATGGCGTTGGTTTCATTGATGCTCCCGTCTCAGGAGGTAATAATTAGGGTGCGGCTCCACTGAGGCGGAGACGATCTCAGTGGAGCCGCACCCTTAGACTAAGATAACGAATCCATACTAATATTATAAATATGAAAGTGTGTATGTTTGTCCGTCTTTCACGCTTCAACTACTGAACGGATCGAGATGAAACTTGGCACACATATTGTTTAGGTCCTGGAATATGACATAGAATAGTTTTTAGCACGGAAAATTGGACAGTTCCCGAGGGAGCAGCGATAAACGACTTCTACGCGGACGGAGTCGCGGGCGAAAGCTAGTAAGAAATAAGAGAAAAGATAACACAAACTCAACAGTTGAGATGGAATCTAGGTGCTGGTGCACAACCGCCGATTTCTGTGGCATTTCATGGCAGTTCGCTCGTCTAATGCAGTTGATGACGAGAAGGCTAAGTTAAGGCATGGCAAAAGCTCGCGATATTCTGTAATAGTTCTGGTTTAATAAACTGCAGCGAAGTTTATTCGCCCGTGCCTCAACTTTATTCAAAGACCACGCCTCGACCATGCCGCGACACCGCTGCTTCAACTTCACTGCCAGCGCTTGAGCAGAAATGTGTCAGTTACGAGTAAACCTCATCATAAAGCAGAATATCAGACATTTATATTTCTTTTTAATTTTGTCGTACCGAATAAAAAGTAACCAAACATTAATCATACCATGCGAAAACCCAAAAAACATAACTTTAACAAAAAGCAAGCTTTCAAAACCCGACTGTTGCTAACAAACTTTAAATCATTATAAATCCTAAATGATCATTCAAAATGATGAAAGAAACCTAAAGAAGATGATTTTAAATCCCTATTCAATGATACCCCACTTGTCATACTTGGTCGACTTTTTATTTTTTTTGTACAATACGGCGTCTGGTATCATATTGAATTTTGATTACTGTCATATGCTTGTAGCATTAAGTTCGCCTTTTGTACACTTTTTTTTAATTTTGTGCAATAAAGTATTAAAATAAATAAATAAATAATAATAATATCTTCAGTGACACTCACCAGATTAAGGCAGATCGATTGATATAAGAATTATCAAAATCGGACAACGGGTTTAATTTTTATAGTGACACAAAGGAACAAACATACATAAATATATTATAATAACTAGGCTGTGAAACACATTAACCGACCAGACTGCCGAATGAGGACATTCGGCAGTCTGTTAAAAACAGAACCAAAATTTCTCGGTTTCAAATTCTTAGTTCCGCAATTTTTTAATTATATATTCACGACAGTGCTCATGTGCGAATGTTTATTTTTATTTTCTCTAAATATTTTTTAGAAACTTGTTTTTACTCGTATCTGGTATAGAGTGTTGCTTACAATTAACCTGCTAATAAAATTATTTAAGTAGACAATGAAAATTGTAACGTAAAGTGCAATCAACTGAAATTTAAATTAGGTCTTGAGTAGGTCAGCTAAAATTAGCGCTTTGCGCATATTTGCACATCTGGTATATCTGCCTCGCTCCATTTGTGTACTAGAAATGCAAGTCAACACGCGTGCACAGGATTTAATTTCGTCCCTTTACTTTCTCAACCTCTTAAATAATGTAATATTTTGAAAGGAAAGTAGTCTTTATCGACCTTGGCACATGAATGCTTTTTCTATCTAACTATTCGGTCGGATAGGAGATTTAGAAAGTAAAGGGAGTGATAGAGGCCTAGCTAGCTTGCAAATTGAATATATCCCGGCAATAGAGTTATTAGCTATCGAGTTAGTCGCCAATTTGAAATTTAATCCTTGGAAATGTATTAAGCACGAAAATTGTGTTCAAATAGTTTAGTAACCATCTTGAAAGAAATAAATTTGAGTTTCAAATTACGTTATTTTAAGTCAATTAAGTAGTTAACACCAGACTTGTTCAACGTTATTTTAGTAATTGAAAGATTTTTTTTTTCACTTAACTAATAATATCATTTTATGCGAGATCTGTGGTAATATGATAATCCACAATCAAATACATACATATCGACGGTCCCCGCGAATAACCGTGTACGAGCTCTTACACAAAAAATTTTTTATTGCATAATAACGTTGTTTTACCTATAACGCACCTCCTAGATTTTTTTCAAGCAAAAATTATGATTAATAACCTGTTTTAAGGTAACTTCAATGTTTTTTCTAGGGAAAATACAATTATAGAATACGCAGCAAAATAATAATAAACCACTGTGAAGCACAGATCTCGTCTGTTTTAAACAATAAGAAACGTGTATCATCGGACGGATCACTTAGTGGCTCGTGTAAACTGCTTTGCACGTTTATTCGTGTAATTTATTTCATCGTACGTTTTCGTATTGTCTAATGCAATATGAAAGCAAATCAGTTTGCTTATGTAATAGCCTATGTTGATCACTCTTGTAAAGTTTTAGTGTGTAAAAACTTTTGCCCCTGTATAATTCTATGCTAGTGCATGAATGTAAATTATAATGGGTAATACATTTATTACAGCAAATAGCTTTAATCTGCAAGCATGCAGTATCTGTTTTTAAAACTGTATTTTGAGCGTCTACTACTTGGGTATTGCCCTAAAACACACGATTTGATGTGCAGAAATTTTCCGTTTTGCTGTAACACCTATTATTGCGTCAGTCCCGCGTAAGCAGTCTATTTACAAACAACGTGTTGTGGACTTGTGACGTAGTTTTATCGCGTATTAATTAAAACTACGTGTATTACTGAAACCATGAATAGATCAAGGTGCAGAGGGATGTTATGAGGTGCGGATGAAGAAGATAATACGGGAAATAAAGGTAAGGTGTAGCCCATAATTTGTCTAACTTTTTTTGTATTAGGCACCCTTGAATTTCATTACCCATAACTTTCAATTCAAAAACAAACAGGGTGGTCGATTAAGTGTGACCGAAAGCGAAACATTAAACTTAGCTTAGGCAAGTATACGTGTACCTAAATAACCATTGTATTCTATGGCAGTTAGCAGCGTACGTATAATAATATAATAGGTATATCGTGCAGAACTGATCAGAGGAACCCGTAGTGTTCGGCGTGACCTCCGGAGCTCTAACACACGCCTAATTGAGCAGGCGATAGAGCAAAACCGAGGGTCCAAAGTATTCACTCAGCAGCTTGGAAGGAGCAACCTGAAGAAGCTCTCAACACATGAGTGCAGGGCCGTGTTGTCAAAGTCGGAGATTTTTGCTAAGATCGAGGACTTCTATGGGCGACTTAACGCCGCACATGTCCCTCAGCCGCAGCGTGACAGCTGTGATTTCAGAGCCACACTGACACGCCACTATACCGACGAACTGCCAGAAATCAGCGAGAAAGAGAGCGTGTTTGGCATAAGGCAGCTTAAAAATGGAAAAAACCCCCGGTGAAGATGGAATTACGTCAGAGCTTCTGAAGGCAGGAAGAGTCCCTGTTGTCAAGGAGCTTCGAAACGTATTTAATTCCATCATACATTGTGGAAAAACTCCAAAGGTGTGGCATGGTGCAAAAGCGGTATTGTTCTTTAAGAAGGGAGACAAAACACTTCTTAAAAACTACAGACCCATTTCTCTCCTAAGCCATGTCTATAAGGTAATCACGAATCGTCTTGCCAGAAGACTTGACGAGTTCCAGCCTCCAGAGCAGGCCGGGTTTCGCACGGGGTATAGCACCGTATGGACCACATCCACACAGTAAGGAGGATTATACAGAAGTCCGAAGAGTATAATCGGCTAATACTTTGCTTGGCGTTTGTGGACTATGAGAAGGCCTTCGATCCCGTCTAAACCTGGGCTGTTTTGGAATCCTTACAGCGATGCCAAGTAAACCGTCGGTATATCGCAGTGTTGAGATTCTTGTACGAATCTGCGTTTATGTGTGTACATGACAAACAGTCTGTACCAATCCAATTGCGCAGAGGGGTGAGACACAAGGAGACGTTAATTATCTCCGAAACTGTTCACAAGTGCATTTGAAGATTTGTTTAAGACGTTGGACTGGAAAGGTAAGGGCATTATCATAAACGGCGATTTCATTTCGCACTTGCAATTCGCAGACGACATAACTAGTCTTGATGGCGGAGTCGCTGGAGGAGCTGCAATAAATGCTGGACAACCTAGCATCCGCGTCAGAAAGCGTAGGTATCAGCATGAATTTGGATTAAACTAAAGTCATGTTCAATGACCACATTGATCTGAGACCAATTGCTGTGAATGGTCATCTTCTTGAAGTTTTTTCTGAGTACCTATACCTACCTCGGGCAGATCCTGCAACTAGGTAAAAATAACTTTGAGAAGGAGGCCAAGAGAAGGATCCAATTGGGCTGGGAAGCATTTGGAAAACTACATCAGGTCTTCTCTTCACCTATCCCGCAAAGTATGAAAACGAACGTTACGGTGCCGAAACGTGGACACTAACTGTGCGGCTGGTCCACCAGTTTAAAATCGCTCAGCGAGCAATGTAGGATAAAATCGGTAACGATGTATCCAACAGAGAACCTAAGTAACCGACACAGCACAGAGAATTAGCAAGCTGAAGTGGCAGTGGGCTGGCCATATCTGTAGAAGAACCGATAAACGTTGCGGTAGACGTGTTCTTGAGTGAAAACCGCGACTCGGCAAACTTAGTGTAGGACGCCCTCCAGCAAGATGGAGTGATGACTTGCGGAACGCTGCTGGCATGTTGGTTGCAACAGGCCAAGGACAGGGTAAAATGGCGCACTTTAGGGGAGGCCTACGTTCAGCAGTAGACTGATATAGGCCTTAAACACGGACTAAATTGGTGTTACAACTTTTGTTATTTGATATTTTAAAGTATTTTATGCTAAATAATGGTTCAAGTTAAATTTAGTAAGTGTTTATGTTATAAATAATTTTAAAAACCATACTAACGTTTATTTTTGGCATGTTAAAATATGAACCAGGAATAAAAAATGCTTTATCCCGATGTACAAGAAACTCACTAAAATACAATACTAAATTAATATGTCATATAAATTCCCATAACAAAATCGCAACAATCGAATAACATAACAGATGTTACTTAAAATACACAAGAACACCCATGCAAACGTTTA
This sequence comes from Acleris literana, assembly GCA_946894065.1. NCBI lineage: Eukaryota > Metazoa > Arthropoda > Insecta > Lepidoptera > Tortricidae > Acleris > Acleris literana. Next base: position 21,988,982 of record OX335670.1, read on the forward strand.
TTAAATATAAATATCAAAACTAATTTCTCACTTATACATTAGTATATTGTTGACATACCTAGTCGATCGCTTATCGTTTAAACACGAATAACAGTGTAAAGGTTTTTGATATTTAGGTTACAAATGAATTTTCACACGAATAAAAAAATAACATGATTTTCTCACATTTTCTTGAAAACCCATAGACTTAAAAATGTATTTAGGTCATAAATATATTGGATTATTAATTTCCATTGGTTTCTCTCTACATTGTTTTAAACTAAATCCATCAGGTGAAGAGATATTCAAGTTTTTCCGTATTTTATTTTTCCTGTAAAGTTGGTGTTTTGATAATACACGTTTATTCGCGGGGACCGTCGATATATACCTTCACGCCTATAATCCCAGAGTGGGGTAGGCAGAGCTATGGAATTGACAACAATTCATATGTGCTAAGGTAGTAAAATAAAATACCGTTTGTAGATTTTACACTGCTGAATACAGTAAAAATATTTTTGGTTTACTTATGGAGTAGTTTTTTATATTTAGGAAAAACAGTAAAAAAAATTGGATTGTGAATGTTAGGAATACACTTATAGTGCACTTAGCCCATTTATTGCCACAGGAATTAAAAAAAATATACAACTGCTATGTCCATTTTTCATCTGTCTGACGGATTACTTGATTCTAACGAGACGCTTTCGATTCTCGTAATAGTATTGTTTTGATATACGCTATTTAAAATGAAAGTGACTAACGGATTTGTAAAAGCGGATAGCCGCAATCTGCCCAAAGTCGACGAATTTATGTTGTTACAGTTTTTTTTTTTTCAATTAATTAATGGCTTTCACTCCTTGTGTTTAACAAGGTGTATTTCGCCAGTATCGAGTTTTAGACAATCACCATGGACTTATTAGAGAAACAAGTCCATGGATATCACACGCGAGGACAATTGTTCGGTTAAAGAGATTTACTCTGGTGGACTAAACAGAAGCACATGGGGTTAGCTCCACGCGCTTCTGTCAAGTCCGTTGTTACAGTTATTACGGTTGACAAGTGACATGACATGACAGTCAGTTCTGTTTCTGTTCAAAGTTACTTTATTTTATTTTATATCATGCTAAGATCATGACATCAGTATTCCTATCTTTGTATATTACGGTCTTTTTAATGACTATTTCTTTAATAAATTATTAACAACGAATTCAGGTTAAATGAAGAAAAACCGAGAAACACGGGTAGTCTAATTTTTAAACAGCTATTATAAACGTGAAAAATCAAAAAATGTTTTTTTTTGAAATTTTGTCAATTAACTACCTACAACTTTAAGAACTTGTTGATAATTCAGTAACCACATTTTGAACAATCAAATTCGAATACAATTATAAATAAATTTAATAAAATATATTCATTTTCAATATTAAAACGCGATCACGAAACCCCTGAACGGCTTACATGAAAAATTTAAAACCCTATAATATTTTTGTACTATTTTAATTCCACGAAAATTTCAAACACTCTTCACTTCATTGTATTCAATTACCATCGGATGGATTGCTTTGTAGAATTCGCCGAAACCTGACATTTTAATGATTTCAGATAATTAAAACCAATTTCATCCATGTTAACGAAACGCAAATTAACAGTGAAATTTATTTAAGTGAAGATTAATATTAATTTCATGGTTCAGCTATTTTATAAAAATGCATGATAGTGAAAGAATTGAAAGAAAGGATGAAACAACAGTTACGAAACAGGTATGGGAGCGAGTGTGTGTGGGGATATCGGTAAGGGACGCACTAGACGCATGCACAGTGATCAGTAGAGTTAGGACTTTTGGTGGCAAATCATGGTTCTAGAATCCATGGAGTCGCTATTTCCTATTTATTATAATACATACCACTTTGATTTTGACCTCCAGTATTTTAATATTTTAAAATTAATTTATTCATTAAATTGCTAAACCAATTTAAATTTATTTTGGTATGGTGGATATCTCTACTGTGAAAGTGATACAAACAAGCAAATATTAGTAGGTATAGAATAGCCAGACTAAAAATGTATTTAGTTCATTTTGAAATATGATCATACTGAAGGTCAAAATCAAAGTGTCATGTATTATAATAATTAGGAAATAGCGACTCCATGGATTCTAGAACCACGATATGCCACCAAATTCCTAACCCTAGTGATCAGATTCGCGATACTGAATAGGAAAAATCAAACGCACCCGAAACTGACGCCCATGAATGTAGAGGAAGCGAAAGTAGTATGTTTGGACCGGTGCATCTGGTGTTCCATAGTCTCTGTCTACCTCATTGGGAGTCAGGCGTTTAGTGTTGGTAGGACCTTGTGCAGGGTCCATCCGGATAGCTACCACCATCTTATCCATTAACTCACCGCCAAGCAGTAGTGTTCGCATTGCTGTTCCAGTGTGGGGATAAGACAACTGGTGAAATTACTAGCATAGAGGCATTCCATCTTAGTCCTCAGGGTTGGCAACGCATTCGAAGTCTTAGGATTGCAGTTTTGAGATTGTAGTCTTGAGATTTCAAATGTCTATGGGTCTCAGATCCCACTTACCATCAGGTGGCCTGAGTGCTCGCGTGCCTTCTCCTTGCCATAAAAAAAGTATGTATTTGTGTATGACGAAATAATCTTCACATTATAAAAGTAAAACTTAATTCTAGCCTACTAGAATTTAATTTCGCGTTTATAAATTGAGGTCAAACTCCGATTCAATTTGGGCCTAATGTAATGTTTATTCTTAAGGGCATAAGCGGCATGGTAGTTAAATAACAGAGCTCCTTCAATAGTGGTTTTCATTTCTTTAATTTATAAGATGATAATGAACCTAAAATGTTCCGCTGCCATCCTATTGATTTTGCGAGTTTAAGTAATAAAACATAAAGGCAATCTTTACCACTTTATTACTTGTAGTTATCTTAAAAGTTAGAGTTATCTTATTGTATTTGATTTCGCAAATGCGTCAAAAACAACTCTGACAGCGATAAGATTACGTTATGTAATGTTGATAAACTAGTTCTAGTGTCAATATCAATGTGACGGTTACTTTGATATAATAACACACGCACACACGTAACATGCTTCCTTGTTCGATATTACGAAATAAAAACACTGACATAAATAAAATTACATACATAAAATCAGTCAAAATTTATGCAACAATTTATAATTAATTCTATCCTTTTTTTGCCGAAAGGAGAGTTATGTTTTTTGAGCGTATATATATATATATATATATATATATATATATATATATTTATGTATTACGATCAATTACGAGTACAAAACATATTTCTTTAAAAAATGTAACATAATTGCACTGGTAATTTGTCCCTGCCTGGAACACATTTTCCAATATTCAAGTTAGATATATAAGTTCATTGCACTTTAAAAAAAAAAGCCTCCTGAGGTTCCTTGTACTAAAACTAGTACAAAATACGGCCATTCAAATAAAGATCTAATGCAAAGAAAGTAAAGTGTAATTTCTTTTGTTTTTATGACATAAGATGAAATTGGAAAATTGAGTTTATGTCATTCTTAATAGATTCATATTTCATTGACAAAGGGGTTTGGGTAAAAGTGTTGTCATTTGTAAAAATCATACATTTTCAAGGTGAGTGGCCATTCGTAAAAGTGGTAAATTATGATAGAATTATTAAAATTAGACATATTTTGTTATGTAATGTAATACTCTTAAGTGCATCGGAGCCGAGATATTTAAATATTCATACTTGGGCGTACTTTTGTACTAAAAACTGGATACTTAAATCTTTAAAATCTCCGCTCCGATATAATTTAACGCCATAAATTATATATATCTATGTGTATTTAGAGCTCCTCTAAATAACTATGTAAAACTCACCCGCGGCCTTTCTTTCACCTAACAGTTTACGAGTAAATTCATTCTAAACATTTTTTTTTATGATTTAGGTGTCATGGGCGCCCAAAACGCCACCCTAGCGTTCATGTCCGGTGGACGCAAAGGAGACTTTGATCGTTCGGTGCCCCTTCTGCAAGCCATGGGCGCGAAGCACTTCTTCTGCGGAGACATCGGCTCTGGTCAGGTAGCCAAGCTGGCGAACAATATGCTCATGGGGATCACAGGGATGGCTACTGCTGAGTGTATGAATATGGGAATCAAGTGAGTATGGGTGCACAATTCTAATAAAAAAACTGACCAATTGTAAACTGGCTTCACACAAAGGGTTAAGTACCAATCCTGAATGCCCTCTTTTTTAGGGGGATCCCCTCGCATAATTTTTTACGCATATTTACTTTTCACATATTTTTTTTTTTAAATTATGCGATCCAATAGAGATCCTTTTTAGGGTTCCGTACCCAAAGGGTAAATACGGGACCCTTTTACTAAGACTACTGTCCGTCTGTATGTCTTTTACCAGGCTGTATCTCATGAATTTGATAGCTAGATAGTTGAAATTTTCACAGAGGATGTATTTCTGTTGCCGCTATAATAACAAGTATTAAAAACTAAATAAAATAAATAGTTTAGTCCCCGATACAACAAATGTGATTTTTGTGCCGTTTTTTGCTCTATATTAATAACGGGAATTGGCTTGAAATATTCACAGTATTTCACAGAATATTTATTTGTATATTCACTTTAAAAATAAATAATTCAATTATAATAAAATAAATATTTAAGGGGGCTCCGATACAACAAACTTGATTTTTTAAAGATAATGGTACGGAGCCCTTCGTGCGCGAGTCCGACTCGCACTTGGCCGGTTTTTATTGTTATAGTGGCAATAGAAATACACACTCACTCTGTAATAAATTCTACTGTCTACCCAATACGGTTGAGATACAGCCCGCTGGCGGACAGACTGACAGCGGAGTCTTATAATACGGGCAGTATTAAATAAAAAGAACGCAAGCGCAATTTGATGGTCAAAGTAAATTTAACCCCCCATCCTAAGAAATAAGGTCATTAATACAGACGCGGTTCTATGAGACATACGCTCTTTTTTCTAAGGAGGGCAGAATAGGGTCCTGTTGGTACCCTTTCATATACGTATACATTATATTTTTTAAGCAAGGGAAAGGCAAACGAGTACACAAGCCACCTGGGGCTCTATTCTCGATCAAGTCGTATTGCTTTTTGACATGTTATCGTATTGTCAACGTTTTGATAGGTCTTATTTACTTGATAGTAATAGCGGTCGAGTTAAACACAGTACTATAACGGTTGTCCATCTTGTCGCATAACAACTATTGTCATAATTTCGATTGTCATAACACTTTACGCATAAAGTTGTTGCTCATAAAAGTCTTTTGTCATTAATGATAAGTGCGCATAATATTTTCACTGTCATAATTGTACTATGTCATATTTTTTTAAACCATAAAGTTGAATATCATAATTTTTTTAGACATTGTATTGTAGATCATAATTATTTTTAGTGATACTGCTACCAGAAAAGTAGGTTAGGTTAGAACTGCCACTATAATAAAAACGAACTGCTACCAGAAAAGTAGGTTAGGTTAGGTTAGAATTGTAACCTTATCAAAAACTAACTGCTACGTATGCTATTGATCGTCAATAATTCAGTCAAAATTGTTATGCCGATTGATAATTGTACGTAAAGTTTTTATGCGCAATAAATGTATGACAATTGTTATTTATGCTCTCAAACATTATGGTTAAAAAATATATGCGAACTGATTTATGACTTAGTCATATCAGTTATGCGTAATGATTAGTATGAGGAAAATATCACTTTAAACTTTATGCAACCCGACCCTTACCCTACTTTAACATGTCCAAAGCAAATAGGGTTTAATTCAGTAGAATATAGAGCCCATACTGAAAAGTGAACTTTCAATCTCATAATTTAAATCTTATAATGGTGATTTCAAAACTACAAACGCGCTATCAACTATTTAGACTTAAAATGTATGTATGATATGCTAGTCATTTCACAACAATGCGCACACTGCTGTGTCTAAATATACATACATACATAAACTCACGCCCTCATTCCCAGGGTGGGGATAGGCAGAGCTCCAGAATTACCAACAACTCTAAAAACTTGTTGATAATTCTGTACCCACATTTTGCATAAATAGGCGAAGATGTTCACCAGTGTATTAGTGACAGGTTAAAAAGCCCATCGCCTAACAGTACTGCAGGCCTTTATTCCCTTAGTTGCCTCTTACGACATTCACGGGAAGACATGGAGTGGCACTATTCTAACCCGGCAACCACACGACAATGTCTAAATATTACTCTCTTTTTTAGGTACTCAGAAAAAAAACTGAACAGTTCCTTGTTTTTTTTCCTTTCAGAATGGGTCTTGATCCGAAAGTCCTGCTGGATGTATTAAATAACTCATCAGCTCGCTCCTGGTCCACGGAAGTGTACTGCCCAGTTCCTGGTCTCGTGCCCACGGCTCCTTCCAGCAGAAACTACGATGGAGGATTCAAAAACGAACTAATGGTCAAGGTAAGATCCTAATAACTTCTTAGGTAGTCTCTCACTGGCTTCATAAGAAAGCTCAAGGTCACTCAAAGGGCAATGGAGAGGGCTATGCTTGGAATTTCTTTGCGCGATCGAATTAAAAATGAGGAGATCCGCACAGGAACCAAAGTAATCGACATAGCACTAAGAATTCCTAGATTTAAGTGGAAGTGGGCGGGGCACTTAGCTCGCAGAACAGATGGCTGATGAGGTTGAAGACTTCTCGAGTGGCGTCAGCGTACCGGAAGACGCAGCGTTAAACAAGGTGGACTGATGACGTGGTTAAGGTTGCGGAAAACCGTTGGATTCAAGCGGTGCAGAACCGGTCCTTGTGGTAAAACTTGGGGGAGGCCCATGTCCAGCAGTGGATGTCTTTTGGCTAAAATGATGATGATGTTGAACCTCTTAGCCAGTGGTGTAGTGGAGTAGTGTTTAAGTAACTATGTATTTCTCTATATAAGTATGTTTATTATCGGCTAGTGCCCATATTAGGTACTAGCCTTGAACTAAGGTTGGGACTGGATGCCGTTTAATTTGCGTAAAAGATTTTAGCATAATTTCATTTAGTTACGTTCGAAAAGCGTAATATACGTTTAGAATAAAACCAATTGTATATCTCTATCAGGCATATCATTAAATAAAATAACACTCATTTATTATAACGATAACTTCTTGCATTTTAGTTAGAATTGTGAGCACATTAGTAGTACCTAATGAAATACTTCTAATTTTAGCCTATTAACATTATGTTTTAAGAAATTACGCTTTTCCTTGTAATGCATTACAATGATTAGATCGTTAGTTTATTATAAAGATCAAAATTATGTAATTGATGTTACGCAAAATGGAAATTAGTACATTCGTTTTTGTGCCAATCATTACACACCCGTTGGGACTAGGTCAATTTGTATGAGATTGTCCTCTAATATTTATTTAAATTTCAGGACTTGGAGCTAGCGAGCGGCATGGCTCTCGGCATCAGGTCTCCCATTCCCCTGGGTGCTGTGGCCACCCAACTGTACCGCGTCGTGCAGTCCCAGGGCTTCGGCCAGAAAGACTTCTCCTACGTCTACCAGCTGCTTAAGGAAGATAAGAAGTAGAATAAATAACATACGTCATTGGTCTTTTGTTTTCTTTACTTTACAGCATGGTTACCATGAAACACTTTGGATGACCCATACCTTTCACTTGTCTTTGAAGACTATGATTAACACGTTCACGGACACAGCACCATCCTCGAAATTGCGTGATATGGCACAAATAAATCTCATACAACATTTTCTACGTCCATGGACGAACTGCCACATTTAACGTTTGTCAAACATTGTGCCACTTTATGACGTAAAATATATGTATGTAATTTCGTACAATAAAAATCTTATCTAATGTGGCAACTCGTCCACAGCCGTTACGTCCACAGCCGTGATGTGCCACAACACGCGTCGTTCCCCTTTTAGAGTAGTGCGTGAGGTTGAGGTTGCCCTAGAGCTTTTTTGCTGTGACACTGGTGGTTTGTGTTAAAACCAAAAACGGCACAGAGTCCGCGCTTCCTATAAATGCTATGGGAAATAGCCGGCCGTGGACGGAGTTCCGCTTTTGGTGTAATTAAAAACACCGGCCACAGCCGTAGTGCCATATCACGAGGGTCTCAGTTTACGTCTCTCGACGTAATGTCCGTGAACGTGTTAAGTTAGGAAGAAATGGATGGAGATCGCGCAACATAAAACTTTCATTTTCAAAGTATGAGAATAAAGGAAAGGTCCTCGTTACTATCAATATTATCAACACAATTTGTATTATTTATACATACGTATAATATAGGTCGTTCTTCTATGGAAGCCCTAATCGTTATTTGTGCTAATGCATCGTTTGTCCGAATTTTCATTTATCCTAACGCCATTTCAGCTTAAATTATAAAACTTTTTAGTATTGTTATAATACAACCCTAACCTAACCGAACCGCAGATATAATTGAGAAACTTAAAAAGTTGCCTGACTCATCTGAAAACCAGTTTAGGGCAAATGAAAATTCGAACAAACGATGTTAGGGATTGTGAGGGACACCCAATATAGGTATTTGACTTTTGGTTGAAATACGTTCGCTATATGCCCAGCCTGGTTTCAAATTTCGTCAGTTAAAATTATTTGCCCGAAAAATTCCTGCTACCGATTGGTAGTCCAATTTACTCACTCTTCCAAATTTTCAACGTCACAATATTTTTTTTCATACATGTGTTTTTTGGATTTTGAATTGATTAGGTAATTTTGATGTTATGACATTTTGGGATAAAAGTGTTACGAATTTTACTTATATTAGGAATTTTGTATTTTGAGGGAGAAATGAGTTGTATATTTATTCAGGCTTTATGAGACAAAGTCGATTTGAGATTAAGACGTCATGACCTGATGATTGGGTATAATAAAATTGGTGGTAGCGGAAAACCTGTGGAAAATCTTAACATTGGAAGAATTAGTACTCAATGTTGTAAGTCAAAAAGCATCCCAATACAAATTTAATCATTTGGACTCATCAATAATCTGATAGGACGTTACTCTTGTCCAATTAACGGTCTAGGGCATCGAACAGAATGCGAGTGCTCTGTCAGACGTTCCTGATAATTGGACCATTGTCTAGCACCGTTTGATGCCAAGAACTCAATATCGCGTTCAATTTGTATTAAATCCAGAGAATTTGGCATTCCGCCGACATTGAGATTATCACACGGATGTATATAACACACAAATAAATTAGGCATGGATAAACCAAACTAAAAATATGTTTAGTTTATTTTAAAATATGACAATAGTGAAACTCAAAATGAAGTTATTATATACTAACGATCCGCCTTCGCTTCGCTTCGGTTTATGTTTTTCTCTAACACCCGTACATAAACCAGGATATTACTATACATAAAAACTTTCCTCTTAAATCAATATTAATCAAAACAGCATTAAAATCAGTTGCGTAGTTTGAAAGATCTAAGCGTGCATACAGAGGGACAGACGCCGGTGTATTTATCCTCGTAAGCCCCACCATACTACAAACAGGGCGTTTTTTGTAAGTGGGACTTTGAATCTACTATCAAGGCAATAAAGTTCAATTACGTTTGTTCGATAATGCCATTTTCAGTTTTTGAAAATAGGAAAATAAACTTTAACCTCATTGCAACACAGTTCAAATTAAATTGCTTCGATTATGTACATCCTATTGCTATTGTTATAAGCGACTTTGTTTTAAGTATCTTTATCTTTATCTTTTACATAGTTTTATACTATGTTTGTTTCAACAAACTCGCTTCCGCCGTAGATCTTCTAAACGCAACGGATTTGAGTGCGGTTTTTCATCAATAGGCAGAGTGATTCAAGAGGGAGGTTTTTATGTATAATAGCGGCCCGCCCCGGCTTCGCTCGGGTGTGGTTTAGTATGTTCATTCTAGGTTAAAGTTAGTCCTAGTTATCATTATAATATAATATGAAAAGGCAGAGAACCCATATTTTGATATTATCAAAAGTGCTGTTAGAAAAATAAGGTTGTCATAAAAGTGAAATGTTTAACAAAAACTTATTGTTTAAGTATCTACGGTGAAGACTGAAAACGTTCTAATGCGAAGGGTAGATTTTAGTTTTTCCTTTCTGAGATAATCGGATTTGAATACAAATTTGAATGTTTTGTAATGGAATAAATGTTTGAACATAACACTCGCTTCTCTTTTGCTGCAGTCGGGTAAAAACGGATAAATAAATTGAACCAATTTAAATCTGATTTTTGAAAACATAATTTATCTTGTCAGCAGCTTTGAAACAACGGGAATCCCATACAAACTTTCAACCCCTTTTTTCTTCCCTTAAGGGTTGAATTTCCATAAACGGTAAAATTATATTTTTTTAATTCGTACCAGGAGCCTGCATTTTAAATTTGATGTAATTTACTTCAAAAATGACGTATCTCCCATACAAACTTTAATCCACTATTTCGCCCCTATAGAAATGAAATTAAAAAACATGAATGTGGTACATTTACAGCCTCATATTTATAAGCCTTAATGCCAAAATTCATGTTCGTAGCTTAAAAAATGACGGACTTCCACAATGGTTTATACCCTATTTCACCCCTTTAGGGGCTGAATTTCGAAAAACCCCTTCTTATTACTTGCTTACGTCAAAAAACATACGTACTGTTAAAGTTCCATGTTTCTAGATTCAGTAGTTTCGGCTGGGCGTTGATGAGTGACGCGCATTCCGGTTCTCTCTTTATTAATAGTGTAGATTGTAACGAGGTGTATCTACCTGTTTGTTACATCTCGTTCAATTAAGTCATTCTGGCATTCTTCTATCTGGCTATTTTCATTCTTAATTCTAAATTTGAGTTCATTATAATTCTTATATCTATTATTATTCTACGATCGCCTGCGCATGACGACGAGTTTCAGTCAATCATGAGCTCACAAGCTATTAACAAGTTCTCAATCATAATAAAAGTTTATAAATAAAATGAAGTAAGTAAAAACAGTGAATTATATAAAGGATAACCCTTCACCAAATACCTACTCGTTATGGCACTAATTATGCCTTATTTTATTATTTTAATCAATTGAAGATTTTTTATTAAATAATCCTGCCCTGGACTTCCGGTGTTTTTATAAAACCACTTCCTGATATCTGTTCCGGCCTTTCCGTGACAATATATAATAATAATTTGGAAATAGCGACTCCATTAATTCTAGAACCAAGATATGCCGCCAAAATAATCAGTAATCTATAATAATGTTTCTAGTGGTTACCTATCTGAAACACTAAAAAACGTTTGCCAGCTGTTTCATTTGTCCGAAAGTCATTTTTCCCTGAAACCTTTTAACTTTCCTGAATTGTTATAAAATAAACCTAACATAACCTACAGGTTCTGTAAGTATATCTCATTAAACATTTTGAAAAGTCATTGGGTTCAGAATAAAATGAAAATTATGGGAAATGAAAATTATGGCAAATGAAACAGCTGGCAAACGTTTTTAGTGTTTGCGATAGGATACCGTTTCTAGTATATACTTTATTTGCTTGAATAATTTGCATTTCGCAATCCAATTCAAATTCCAGCCATTTAGCAATAACGATCAATACCCAGCCCATGCTTCGTGCAAATAAGCAATAATATCGTCCACAACACGAACAAACAGACGCGCGTTGCATTATCAATGAAACAATGTTTGTTGCGCGCAATCGGATTCGGGAGATCGTGTGAAATATTAAATCATTCTAAGGTAAGGCACATATACGCCGGTTTTAGCTCCCCAATTAATGCTAAAGCCAGCCAATAATGTCATTGTAGTATTGAATATTGATATAGATTTGAAATAGGACGGTATTCTAAGATGGTTAGATGACTGGGGTGTGATTCTCTCAATAACTTTAACAAAAAGCAAGCTTTCAAAACCCGACTGATACTAACCAACTTTAAATCGTTATAAATCTTAAATGATCATTCAAAATGAAAAATGATGAAAGAAACCAAAGATGATTTTTAAATCCCTATTCAATGATACCCCACTTGTCATACTTGGTCGACTTTTTTTTTTAATTTGCACAATTTGGCGTCTGGTTTCCGCCATATTGAATTTTGATTACTGTCATATCTTCAGTGACACTCACCAGATTAAGACAAATCGATTGACATAAGAATCATCAAAATCGGACAGCGGGTTTAGTTTTTATAGTGACACAAAGGAACAAACATACATAATATAGGCTGTGAAACACATTACCCTCCTCCTTCGGCAGTCGGGTAAAAACGGCGGTCGGTCGGACGAACGAGAGAATGTTGCAGCGGCGAGTTTGCGTCAGAGCGTACTAAAGACATTTTAGCGCGAGCATTCTCAATTTGGCTGGCAGCAGGGCTTCTGTCGATCTTATCGACATAATTGAAAATGCACGCTCTAAAATGTGTTTTGTGCACTCTGACGGGACTACTTAAACTCGCCGCTGCGACATTCACTCGTTCGCCCAACCGACCGTCGTTTTTGAGATAATCACACCCTGGTGGCACAGTCAATGAGGTGCTAAAAGGGCGGTTTTCAATACAAGTGTACACAGTGGTCAGTTGTGTTATGAAAATTAGCAATACACATATACAACACTGGCCGCATATGCCAGAAGGCGGTAGCTCAAATTCAATAAGGGTCATTCTAATAAAAGTGGCACGGACAGGTTAAAGTTTCTCCAAAAAAAAAGTTGTGTTTTTTTACCTTCTTTGCTTAAAATAAGCTTCCTGGTGTTCCAATTGTTACATAATTATAAAAGGGAACGGAATATACATGAAAATATAAGAATTATGGCTTGTTGAAATATTGAGATGCAGGTGAAAGTTTCATTAGACAGGTTAGAAGAGAGAAGTTTTCAGGTTAAAGAGAGTTATATTAAAATACAAATTACTTTAAAAAAGCAATTCCCTACATTTACTTTGGTAGATCACTGTTAATGGGTACTGCTTGATAAAGCATCTGTAAAGTTTTTCTGGGAAATTATATGCAAGTTATTAAAATAAAATTATTTAAAATAGTTATTCACTTTAGCTTGCCAATAGTCACACTAACCTGCACATTAGTGCACATATGTCTCTTTAACCCGCCAAGAGTTACATTAACCTGTGCCTAACCTAATCTATGCTAGTTACAGGTTAAAGTTGCACAGGTTAAAGTTAAAAGTAGATTTACAAGACATTTACTCTTAAACCGGTGATAATTTGAACGTTCCACTCTTAGTAATATAAGTATATACATCAGAATACCACGTTCAAATGATTAGTTAATTACGTCCCATACCGTTAACATTAAATAATTGAGACAAGATAAAGTTAACATACCCGTTACAAACTCCAGATTACTGCATTTGATCACTAATCTCCACAAAAGTATGACAGATCGTATCCAACCGTTTCGTATAGTGGTGAGCCACATACTGGCCGAATGTTTATCGAGGATTATGGTGTGCCTATTATTTTCCGTATGTGAGTGAGATACACTATCACGGACACACAGGTTAAAGTAAAAACATCACCGGACAAACTGTCGTGTGTTAATATTGATATATAAGCATATATTTTTGAAACCATATCATAACTAATTGAATGTCATAATATTCTTCTTGCAATATATTGTAAAATATATATAATAAAATATACACAAATAGTTCAAAGACCTAAAAAACGGAAACATGTCTCATTTGGACAAGACAGGTTATAGTAAAAAATAGTACCTACCATTTTTTTTTAACAAAATTAAGGAGAATAAATAAATAAAATGGCTTGGCCTCGATGTAAAAGGTCTGTGCTTATCTATGAATGTTTTTACTTTTTCTGTAAAACAAACATTTAACATACTTTGTATTCAAAAACTCATTGACAGGTTACGGTGCCACTTTTTTTAGAATTACCCATAAACGAAGCAGATTCAATCTATTTCATAGAAAAGTTCAATACGTACTCGACCAAAATGTATGAAGCAGCTGTTTTTTTTCCTGATTTCAGAGTTGATCCCATAGTGAAAGTTGTTCATATTCGTGGGTAGAACACAGAGGTGATCATTTGTATCACGACCACGCAGTCACCCTGTATAACCTCGTAAGGCTCACCATACTACAAACAGGGAGTTTTTTGTCAGTGGGACTTTGAATCTACTATCAAGGCAATAAAGTTCAATTACGTTTGTTCCATAATGCCAATTTCAGTTTATGAACATAGGAAAATAAACCTTATTACCATTGCAACACAGTTCAAATTAAATTGCCTTGATTATGTACATTCAATTGCACACTGGTTCTTACGAGGATATTGTTATTATTATTACTAAGAATGAAGTACACATACGCAAAAGAGACTTCTACTTATATTACAAGTTACAAGCTTTTGATAAACAGGCCCCTGTAGTCGACCTAATATATGAGTGAGAAGAGTGGGAAATATATATTTCGTACTCTTCCCGCTCATACAAAGTATAGGCAGAGGCCGACTATAGGTCTCTGGCTGACTTTACCCCATTAAAAAAAACTCTTATTTCCTGCAAACATGAGCACCATTAACAATGGCACTTTAAACACTTCATTAACCATATATTTAGAGGTTTCTAACAATCCCATAGTTACCAGAAACCTTATTTATCAAGTTCATAAAGCTCTTTATTTAAACCTGTATAGTAATTTGAAAATGACAAATGCATCAATAGTAGGCCAGTAATAACTGCGTGCTATTCACTGGTCTTTTAATATACATACATACCTAAATAACGGTAGGCAGTCTCAACTATACAATGAATAATATTCGTAGGCAAAACGCAAGAGTCAATGGGTTTGTGTGTAACCACCCTAGTTTATTGACGTGAATGAACAATATGCTCAGAAGTAAACACAGATGAACAAATCATAAATGACGACTATGTTTTTTCCAATACGACCACACTAAAAACAAAATACTACCTAGATGTTTTTCATTAGACGCCTTTATTTGTTTTTTATGACGAAGGCTGCGATTTCGAGCCAATCTCAAGAGGTCGGGTGGAATGATATGGAAGGAACAACAAAAGAAAAACGCGCGTTTTATTCAAATTTGGAATGAAATGTGGCTCAATTTTGTTGGCTAAGGTTCACTTATTCAGCCTATCAGTTTTTTTAATAAATAACTAATATTAAAGTTCTGGTGTCACGAAGCCAAAGATAATTTATTTTATAGAGACTAAATTATAATAATATTCTAAGCTTTTCCATAAAAACTAGATGCTCTAAGAAACATTCGCTAGCAAAACGCCCAAAAGGTCCGAAGCGAGTTAAAAATTTAAAAAAATCCTGAAAGCCTTCCGCTTAACTGCTCCCAAACGATAGTGAAAAAAGAGGTTGTCCTGATCAAGTGCGACAACTTATAAAATAATGGTTCCGTCCAAACCAGTTTTTTGTTTTATTTACCTATCTAAAGGTAGATCAGTTAAAAATGCAATATTCGTTTTTAAGAATTTGTAGAGAAAACTAAGACATTTTAGTATAGTTGGTTTGTTTGCTACTTCCTAGTTTTATTTAAATATAAAGGCAACCAAATTAAAAACAGCCTCAGAGCTCAGATACTTTGCATTGGTAAGTACAAATTTCATAATAATAAATAAATAATAAATAAATAAATATCAAGGGACAATGTCACACAAATTGACCTAGTCCCAAACTAAGCTCTAGGCTTGTACTATGGGTACTAGACAACGATATAAATACTTATATAGAGAAATATATACTTAAATACATAGAAAACATCCACGACTCGGAAACAAATACTCGTGCTCATCACACAAATTAATATCTGCCCTTACTAGAATTTGAACCCAGGACCGCTAGCTTCGTAGGCAGGGTCACTACGAACTAGGCCAGCACGTCGTCGAATAATTCGAATAATTACAAAACAAAGTACATACATACAACCTACACCAGATATTTTTTAATTTGTAAGGTCCAAATGTGTCTGCAAAAAATTATGTATGGCTGACTTCCATTCATTACCCAACGCATTAATGTAAGAACTCTTTTGTGTCACCAAAAATATGACTATGACGGCCCAGCCATTGTCCTTTCCTAACCCAAAAATCCAATATGGCGTGAATTCAGCGTCGACGAGGATTAAAAATGTATACCTTGTTAGCGTTTGGAATAGCGGTGGTTATTACATTTGGTTATTAAACAATGTTTTGCTTCTAGATCTAGGCTGTAACACTGTCTTAGCGATAGTTTAGTTAGTTTAGTTTAGTTTATTTATTCGTCAAATATTACAATATAAATTGCATTGAATGTCAAAAAATACGAAATTGCATTGATATCGTCAACATTAATACAAAATAATAAAATACTAATAGAAAAATAACACTCAAATAATCAAAGACAACATAAATTAAACAACTAATAAATGGTCAGTTTTCGATGCCAATGCACAAAAAGTAATAAAGGTCAAACAAACAATAATAATTTTGCAATTTAAGTATACGTAGTTTTGCAAAATGTGGTTACTGAAATATCATCAAATTTTTAAAGTTGTAGGTAATTCTGTAACTACTACTGTTCCTACCCCACTCTGGGCTTACAGGAGTGAAGGTATGTATGTAAGTATATTATTATATAATATACAATTACGACGATACGATACGATTCCGATTTAGTATGTGATATTCTTACTTATCGTTGTAGATTAACGTCGAGTAACGTGGAGTGCAATTTGATGACTTAATCTAAAGAGCGCAGGGAATGCAGACTTAACTTGCCATTTTTCTATGAATATTTTTATTACTTGCTTCGTCTTCTTCAACTTTGTCGGCGTGGAATTAGTAATTCGCTACACCTCCCATTTCGTTTTTCATACCACGGTAACGGTTTTTTTAACTAATTTTAATTTTAAAGCGGCACGCAGTTTTTACTTAGAAGAGTAACAAACATAAGGCCCACCATACTGCAAACGGGGAGTTTTTTGTAAGTGGGAATTTAAATCTACCGTCAAGGAAATAAAGTTCACTTACGTTTGTTCGATAATGGCATTTTCAGTTTATGAACATAGGAAAATATACCTTATTCTTATTGCAACACAGTTCAAATTAAATTGCTTTGATTATGAACATCCTATTGCACACTGGGCCTTACGAAGTTATATTAGTTGTGAAATGTAATTGACGATATTATAGGAATTTTAGGCACATATTTTTAAATTAAAGCACTTATATTTATAGATAAAACCTGATAAAGACTCGCACTAACTAAAATAGAGTTACAGTACATTTTTAGATTTATGGTGGTAATTATGTACGGTCAAGGAAATGTATTCGCGTACCTTTTTCACTCTTGTCACAATGACAATACGAGTCAAAAAAGTACGCGAATACTTTTCCGTGACTGTAAAGGTCCTTATGACCCATGAAAAAAAATTGATGTGTTTTAACGATAGCAAACTTTTTATCCCGCAGCGGCCACAAAAGAAAATTAAAGTTACTGGTGCAAATTTTTCGCCGCGTTCCTTTTACAAACTGTATCGACAAAATTCAAATGACATTCGCGTCACGATCGCCCGTTACTTGTCGACAGTGACTTCCAATTTCAAAAAAACAAAACTATTTAGGCGCATACACAACCACCTTCAAGGAAATTCAAACCGTAGACCAAAGCTCTAGAACCGATTTTAGTTTCAATAGTAAATTCAATAAGGATCTTTTAGAATACACGCGTGAAAAGCCGTAACGTGAAAATTTTAAATTTCGTGTTTAAGTGAAATTTTATTGGGCGCCCTATTTTACTTGGATACCGTCCAATTTCTAAGTCTGGTGTGGTTCTTAGCGATAATATTTGAATTTTAAACACATCGAAGCAGTTTGATGTTGGAAAGTTTGAGAGTTTAAACACTTCTTTAACTTTAGAGGTAGCCAAAACTATTTTTAACCGACTTTCGTGTCACAGTGTTTCTGGTACAGTCAACAGCATAAATAAGTGATCATTTATGTACCTTCTCACTTTAACGTCGCGTTTGAAATGTCATACAAAATTGTCAAACGATTGAAAGCGACAAGGTACATAAATTATCACTTATTTATGCTGTTGACTGTACCACATTAAAAATAAAAATAAACATTATCTGCAACACAGGAAGCAGTAATTAGTCACACGAACACACAGAAAGAAACAGAAAATCGGTGGATTACCGTCGCAAAAAAAAGAACGACCCACCTAACTCGTGGTTCTGGAATCTAGCTCGCTTTTTCCGATTTTTTAATTAATCAACGCTATAAAACTCGTCAGTTATTTCCAACGTTAGCTCGTGGTTATCAACTTTTACCAAACTTGGGAGAACATCGGTGAAAGTTGGTTCTACGTTTATTGCAGAGTTTTTAATTAACTCTTTGCAATAAACATATTGAAGGGGATGGTCAAGAATTATACTCATATCTCTCATAGAGAATAAAGGCTTGTAGTACTGTAAGGCGATGGGCTTGCAACCAATGATATTTTATACATAGATACGTTATGCTCATACTAAACGCATTCGAAAACCGTCACCAATTACTGACTTGCTACGTTGCCATATTTCTACAGACAAAGACGGCAATTCGTAGTGAACGCTATTGTTAGAAAGAGATAAATAGTTGTTTCAAATTGCGTACCCGAATGACGCGGCGTGCCCGCTCATGGCTGCCATATAGCTACCCGTCTTTATCGCACTCATGCGATATCTAATTGTGTATCTCATGTTTCACAGGTGACAGTGACGCCACCGGTGCAAATTAAACAAAGTATGGCGATGTAAAACAAAATGTAAAAAATATTTACTGTACTTACGAATTAAATGACTCATCCTTTCTTCCTTTTATAGTTACAGTATAATTTCGGCAGCCTCGAAAAACATAAGACGGCATTTTTTTATTACTTATATTTGTTGCATTTCGGTAATAATACTTTACTGTTTATGACACGTGCGTGTCAGCGGCCACGGCGCGACTGAACGATAGTAAGGCAATTACCTTCCTTTTCGAGGAACGCTTTTGCCCGCAGATGACGTATCTTAATATAAAATATCATTCCTTGCAACCTGTCACTAATACGCTGGTCTTACCCTAATTGTGCAAAATGTGGATACAGAATTATCAACAACTTTTTAGAGTTGTAGCCAGCTACAACAGATACAACTCTAAAAACTTGTTGATAATTCTGTAACCATTTTGCCTGCTGCCTACCCCACTCTGGGATTACAAGCTCGTACTCGTATATCTACAAGTGTACTCGTATTTTTCTAGTTTGTTTTTTTTGGTTAAGGTTTTCGTGTAAGTTTTAAGTTTCAATATTTTTAATGATGTTTCTTTCCATGTCTTTTTCATTTTTTATTTCAGATTTAAATTTTAGTTGTTGTGTTTTTCTGGTCGTGTGACTAGTCGTGATGTCATCAAAATTTTTTGCTGTGGAAGACCAGCTCTGGCTTGAAAAACCAGTAACATGCTGAGCTGGAACCACTTTGCTCTGTCTGGCACAATAGTTTGTGTTTTTTTTTTAATTTGTAAATAAACGTTTTTCCTTTCTGTCTTCAAATACTACTTAATCATCTTAGGCCTACTGGCTTAGGAGGTCGAGTCGTAATCTTAAGGAAAAACATCGTGAGGAAGACTGCACCAGAATAACTGAGTGTGTTGATAACACTAAAAACCTTCTAGATAATCGGTGTATATTTTGTAATGTCATGCCGTTAATAGATTTTTTTTTATTTGATGGAAAGGGCTAAACATCACACAGGCCACCTGATGGTAAGTGGGATCTGTGACCCATAGACATTTGCACAATAAAAACTACAATCTAAAGACTTAAATCCTAAGACCAGAAATGTGTTGCCAACTCTGAAAACTTTGATGTAAAGTCTTTAATGCTAAAAAAGATAAAAGAAATTTATTCAGTAAGTAGGCCGCATGGGCACTTTTACACGTCAAGAATCTACCAGCGCTTCCCAAGAGAAGACCACCGCTGAGAAGAAACGCCGCAAGAAACTCAGCAGTCAGTCATTTTTTAAACATATTTCTTATTACAATGGTACTACTGAGTCTAGCATTATATAAAGCTATAAAAATTAAATTCAATATAGTATCAAATAACATGCGTAGTTCAGCGGGAAAACATGCCAATTAAGAATCTTACGGGAGAGATAGAAAGAAAAAAAAACACATACTTATGTGTATATAAAATGGTGCGAGACGACCACATAAAAGTTTCGATATGTTTTCCTACATCAATGGTGTCCCCTAGTCTAGTCATTTTACCAGCTGTTCAACCCCCGCATAGGAACACAACAATGCGGACACTGCGATTTGTCGGCAGGTTAAAGAGAAAGATGCCTGGTAGCGTTCTGAATGGTCCTTGCACAATGTCCCTCTACCAATAAACCATTTCGATTTGCAACCAGGTAGTACATTTTAACGATTAAAATTTGACAGATCTTGTTACTGTGTCACGAGCGTTAATTTGGGACCCATTGCAAGAAAAATAAGCTTGAAGTCGTCAATGTCATTAGAGATGTCAAGTCATTTGTAACTTTTAGTAAACTCAACCTTATAGTTGTAGAATGTCAGATTGACTTTGGACCTAAGGTGGGTACCAAATTTATTCTCGTGACTGTACTAGGCAGATAAGAAGTCAAACCTGAGATCCTGACACTTTGCACAACCATAAAGTTTCTGAATATTATTAATGTTTCCAGCAGTAAAACAATGTCGTTATTACTACTAAATAGAAAAGTAGTTCGTACACACACAGACACACACACACACACACACACACACACACACACACACACACACACACACACACACACATACACACATGCATAGTTATAAGTAGGGTTAGGACTTTTGGTGGCATATCGTGGTTCTAGTATCCATGGAGTCGCTATTTTCTAATAATTATAAACATACCACTTTGGTTTTGGCCTTCAGCACCGTATTTTTTTTTAAATAAACAATACATTTCTAGTTCGGTTTATTCATACCTACTAATATTTGTTTGTTTGGTAACGCTTTCACAGCGGAAATATCCTCTGTACCACTTTTTTTAAACTGGCTTAGCGATTTAACGGATTAATTAATTTTGAAACATGAACAATATTGAAGGTCAAAATCAAGGTGGTATGTTTATAATAATTAGGGAATAGCGACTCCATGGATTTTAAAACCACGATATGCCACCAAAACTCCTAACCCTAGTTATAAGGATTGACTTAGGTTTAGTTATTTGTTAATTGTGGTAATGAGGATGAGTCTGCGCGGGAGCTATGTCAAAAACAAAATCAACTTTTAAGGTTCTCCTTTTGTTTTTCTTTTCGGCACTATCCGGACCTCGCGCTGAAGCTTGATTTGACTCATTTCTACAGTTCAGGCTAAGTGAGTAATTTTAAGTATTCTTTCCTACCTACACTGAAAAAAATAATTGGTCGCTTGTAACAAGATTGTGATTGTTGTGCATAAGCGTCTTGATCACATATTTACGAGCCTAACAAGACGATAGATACACCAACTAAGACGTTAGATACATCAACTAAGATGTTAGTTGAATCACTGAAGTAATTGCTGTTTATTACTATCAGCTTTGGTTGATATAACTAATATCTTAACTATTGTATTAATTTTTTGTCAACTAAGTGAAAATCTCTCTTTGTTGGCTCTCATTTTTTTGAGTGTATTAACAAGATTATGTACTTACCCACGACAGTTTTTGGAAGAGCGAGATCTCCTAACACTCTTTTCAGACCTACAAGGAGATCTCAACTTTATTTGTGTACACCTTATTTGTTAATAGAAATAAAATATTTGATTTGATTTGATTTGATTACTATTCCACACGCAATAAATAAGTTACGCATTGTTTCACTGCTCTCAACATTCCAATATTCAGAAACGGCATGGTTGTGCAATGTCTCAGGATTGATATCTTAACCGCCTAAGTATGGTCAGCATCAGAATTAAGAGGAAATTCCAAGAGCTCAAAATAATGTAAAACTACACAATTTTACTGTCAAGAGAATAAGAGCGTATGTGGATAATTTTGAGCTCGTCAACTATCCTCCTACTTGTGATGCTGACTGTACCTATAGTTCCAAAAGACTTATTTCAGAGAATATTAAGAGAGTTATTTCAGACAATGATAGTATTCCTAGACTAACAAATACCGTGAAACAGGTATCATTGTGCAAATTTTCGCATTGCAGTATCCCGGACACTGTGCTGTTAATTGAATTAATAGTTTGCGGCTGCCATAAAGCCGTAAGGTACACAGATTAAAAACAGTACGAGTACACGAATACGGTGTCTGGATTGGGGAGACTAATGCCCATATTAATCCAGAACATCTCGATTGTAACGTTCGGCGTTCATCTCAATTGGCTTGTCATTTACTTTGACGGGTATCTTGGTCAAGATTTAGTAATACCGCCCTTACTTACAATGCGTTATTAAGGCTAGATTTGTTTGAAGTGGTCTTACCGTTGTAATCAGAGACTATAAGAGACAACTCGTTCTTTTTACAAACTTGTGTGTAAAAATTCTCACTAAGCTCTAATTAACGACATAATCGTCATTAATTTGACTCATATTTTTGCATTCGTACGTGAGATGGAATTCGTATGTTTTCTATTATATAGTCATGAAATTTGGCAGGAGAGATAGCAAATAGAATTTAAAAAAGATCTAAATTTGCAGTATCGCGCATAATTACGCGCTAAATTGCCAGGTCTCTGTTCGTGGTAACCTACAAGGGGCAACTACTACATAAAGCGACGCCCTGGCCTAGTTGGTAGTGACCCTGCCTACGAAGCTAGCGGTCCTGGGTTCAAATCCCGGTAAGGGCAGATATTTGTTTGATGAGCACGAGTATTTGTTTCAGAGTCTTGGATGTTTTCTATGTATATAATTATTTATTTCTTTATTTAAGTATTAATATCGTTGTCTAGTACCCATAGTACAAGCCTAGAGCTTAGTTTGGGACTAGGTCAATCTGTGTGAGATCGTCCCTTGATATTTATTATTATTATTATTAAAGCAGTGGTTTTTAGGTAAAAGTTCGTAAATTTTCCCAATTTTGAACATTACTTTTAACTAAGGTATATTTGCAAATAGATATAAGGGGTCATCCTCAATCTAAATATTACATCAAAAGTTATTAAAGATGGATCTATCATAGCTAAGTCTCAGTCATCGCCTGTTCACCTATCACTCGATCGTTTTATGAGGTTGTCATAGTGTTTTTAATCTGTATTCTGTAGTAATATTCTGGTCCAGAGATTTCTCAACTTTGTCACACGGCTTGCCTCAAAGCCGTCCATTATTACGCCATCAAACCAACTGGAAAACCGAGCCAGGATGAGTTGAAACTGTTTGCTCGTGTTAAGTACAAACACAATTGACAACAATTCATATGTGCTAAAGTAGTAAAATAAAATACCGTTTGTAGATTTTATACTGCTGATTACGGTAAAAATATTTTTGGATTTTTTTATGCAGTAGTTTTTTATATTTGGGAAAAACTGTAAAAAAAGTTGGATTGTGAATGTTAGGAATGCACTTATAGTGCCCTTAGTCCATTTATTACCATAGGAATTGAAAAAAATATACAACTGTCATGTCCATTTTTCATCTGTCTGATGGATTACTTGATTCTAACGAGACGCTTTCGATTCTCGTAATACTATTGTTTTGATATACGCTATTAAAAATGAAAGTGACTAACGGATTTGTAAAAGCGGATAGCCGCAATCTGCCCAAAGTCGACGAATTCATGTTGTTACAGTTGTTATGGTTGACAAGTGACATGGCATGACAGTCAGTTCTGTTTCTGTTGAAAGTTACCTTTTTAATTTTATATCATGCTAAGATCACGACATCAGTATTCCTAACTTTGTATATACCGTCTTTTTAATGACTCTTTCTTTAATAAATTGTCAACGACGAATTTAAGTTAAATAAAGAAAAACCAAGAAACACGGGTAGTCTAATTTTTAACCAGCTATAATATACGCGAAAAAACCAATTTTTTTTTTTTTTAAATGTTGTCAATTATTTTACAGGCTTTATTTACTAACCCCCTTACTAATAAACGTTGAGTAACGGTGGTATAGCTATACAATGTTTTGTCCTTATCTGTCAAATTCAAATGTCACAATGACAGATAAGGACAAAACATTGTATAGCTATTGACGACGCGCTAGCCTAGTTGGTAGTGCCCCCCTGCCCTACCTACGAAGCTAGCGGTCCTGGGTTCAAATCCCGGTAAGGGCAGATATTTGTGTGATGAGCAAGAGTATTTGTTCCCGAGTCGTGGATGTTTTCTATGTATTTAAGTATTTATTTCTCTATATAAGTATTTATATCGTTGTCTAGTCAATTTGTGTGAGATTGTCCTTTGATATTTATTTATTTATTATTATTTATACCACCGTTACTCAACGTTTATTAGTCAGGGGGTAAGTACCGTGCTGGTGTAGTTTTTTTACTATACATTTACACATCTGCGACACCAAGGAAGGAATCGCAGATGCATTGCCGGTCTTTAAGATAAGATACAAAATTTATATGATCGAAAATTAAAAAATGATTATGGCTAAATGGTAATATGTTTGTACGTCTAGATTAATATCACGCTAGCTTATAACTTCGAGCCCGCTAGGTATTTCGAATCGGTTGCATGAGCTTACAAAACTTTGTAAACTTTACTGGTATATGTTCGTTGAAGTTTCTCTTCTTAGATTTAATATCAACGCGTAGTTCACTAACATTTTCAGTAAGAAGTACTTATATTTAAAAAAAAATTACTGAGACGGCTCAGGTTTTGGCTAGGTGCGATTTTAAGTTTAATACTTCTATCGATATATTATTTAGACCATTCGGATGACATTCTATAAACGATGGGAAACCGCATCAGTTTCAAAACGGGATATAAGAAAACAGAAAATAGATAGGGATATAGAATAGATTGAGATAGATGGCATAGCATAGCATAGCTTTCAGGAAGCAAAGACCCTAGATAAGATTCATAACGATTTTCTAAAATAAATGTTTAAAAAAACAAAAACCAGCCTTCAAAAAGCAAAAAATAACTACTTTAAAATGGTAGGTAAATAGGTCAGTCCAACTGAAGTCGGCGTCCAACAATATTTTAACCAAAAGCAGACTTCAGTTGGACTGACCTATTTACCTACCATTTTAAAGAAGTTATTTTTTGCTTTTTGAAGGCGGGTTTTTGTTTTTTTAAACATTTATTTTATTTTATACTTTTTAGTGATCCTATTTATGCTGTTACGTAGCTCCACTTCTAAATATTAATGAGAAACTATAGAACATTTCAAGCTCGCCGCAGACAACGCCGCGGGAATGTCATAGTCATATTTAAACCTAAATGTGCTTCGTCATAGTCGCTCAACTTCCTTTATCGAAATATCTTATCTTCACCCTTGAAATAGGTACCGTTAAGGAGTTCCGGTGGCCATCTGTGGTCTTCATCATCAGTTCCACTTCACCATATAGTACTTTTCAAAAGCAAATGCATAAGTTACAGTGAAAAATACCAAAATCGCTATAGGTGTGCCTATAATATTTGAGGAGTTCTCTTAATTTCTCCATGATCCCATCATCAGATCCTGACGTGGTGACAATGGGACCAACTAGAAAGTATACTCATACGAACAACGAAACAATTTTTCAAATCGGTCCAATGGTCTTCGAGTAATCGGGGAACATACATAAAAAAAAACCCGATTAATTGAGAACCTCCTCCTTTTTTTGAAGTCGGTTAAAAACTGTCAGAATGCAATGTAAGGAATTGATATTAGCGCTCAACGTGATCTTCCGGCAGCTTACGTCAATCCTATACATTTTCGATAACGATAACGCGCTACAACATATTATCTAAAATCACCACTGATCTGATAATAAATTCAACATGTTCCACTATTTCCTTCCTTTCTTCCTTTTCCACATATAAATTGACATTAAAAACGAACGAAAAACTGCTACTTAAATAAATAACTTACCAACCGTTAACAACTTCGTAAACATTTCAAACGACAAAAACTCGAATACGCAAAAACCCGTAATGGTACATTGTAATTCAACTGCCATTGACAACCCTAAACCTTTTTCTATCATCTCGGTGCTCGCGTCACGAACAATTTCTTTTGTTTTTCACGCTAGGGATGTTTCGGCGAATTTTTATGAAGTGCCACCGAAAGAAAAATCCGAAAGGCCGCACATGCCTAGAATCCCGAGCGATTCTTTCAATTTTTGAATAGTACAAGATTCATTTTTGGACTGGTTTGGACATGTCCGTGGAAGCGTATTTTTTGCCGGCGGGAATACAATTGGAAAATGGTGAGGTGTGTTTTTTTATGTATCGGGCTATGGAATTCTATTTATTGCGATATAAAAAGGTTTAGAGCTGATGCATGCGTTGTCAATTGTGCTTTGTTTTATTATGTTTAGTGTACCGCTTTAATTTTTGTGTTTGTTAATGTGATTTTATTACAACTTACGACGTTTTGGATGGTAATAGTACATTACTGCAGAGACCGGGAAATAGGCCGTTGCGGGACGAGTAGAGTTAGCGTGGCCGAGACGCAGTCGAGGCCGCGATATATACGAGTCCAGCAACCGCCCTTCCCGGTCGAGGCTTGTATAGTGCTTTTCTCCAAGATGTGAGGAAATTTAACACAATTGTTAATAATATTAAACACAGTCCCAACATTTCCTTGAAAAAAAGAACAGAAACGTACGATTTAGTATGACACTGAAATAAAGCATTAAATAAAATCACAAATTATTTAAACGTAATAAATTCAATTTGAATAAAATATAGTTTAAACTATAACATTTATTACGCGTTTATGTTATTTCCGCAATTTATTTATTTTGTTTATGAATGCAATTTCTATTAAAAAAATGACAAACTATTTGACACACTTTTAAATACGTTGTAAATGCTGCTTAACTTTTTAGTCTATGACATTTAAAAAGTAAAAAGTACAAGGAAGAATTTTGATTGCACGAGTGTTTGGCTGTTTGGAGATAGTTATCCTAGTCCAAACATGGTTTTAAAAAGTAAATCACCAGGTACGTAATGAAATTTCATACATTTTTCGCGGCCGCTGCCGTTGGTAAATAATAACCTTGTTTTTTTTAATTTTGCCTGGGCCTGGAACTTAGAATTTCGCGGGCTGATTTGACAACAGTAAGGTTAACATTTCCGAGCATGTGGGAGAAAAGAAAATAACGTACGATATAAAACATGTTTAAGTCTATTAGTATTCTCAGTCATAACTATAAACAAGATAGATATACTTAAGAAAAATAAATCAATGTCTAAAATTATATTCCGTAAGTACTAACATAGCAAATTTATGAAACTTCAGATTGGTTTGTTTCCCTGATTAGTTTACCTCCTTTTATTCGTAAGCGAATGGGTACCATCATACTAAACCATTAAAAACATGAAATGTCAAAAAATATTGTATGTCTCCGCTTTGTTACTTGCCGAAATTAATAATTGGAATTTGGTAACAAAATGGACATCTCTAATAGGAAATCCTTTTTTTACCGTCCATAATGATGGTCCTAACCTATACACAATTCTTATTCCCAAATCCAAAGATAAAATAAATAGGTACATGTTTTTTTATACATTAATTTTTTTTTTGTTTGTGTCAAATGTAATTATTGTCGTGTGTGTTGTATTAATTAAGTGCCTAACTAGCCTGTATTTCATTCCGTCACTAATCAATGTGTTTTGTATTATAATTTAGAATATTTAGCCTGATTCTCTGTCCTGTTGCCAATTTATGTTCGTAATCTAATTGCTTATGTAAAAGCCGTACCCGCTACCATTACTTCTAGCTATTCATTCTTAGTGAGAATTGTATGAGGATTTAGAATTTTTTTAATTACTTCTCTTTAGCATATTATTCTAAATTCTGAATGTTGTCTATTTCTGTTTTTTTCTCCAATAAATAAAATAAAATAAAATAAAGTAAAATATCTCCCATACTCTTGGTAGGCGCGTTGCGGTGAATCTGCGTGCCGCAACTAGTCGGGCGTAATCTTGTTCCTTCTAAACGATTGCGCCCTACACGCTTGAGTTACACGATCAATTTCTTTTCAATTTTTTTTCCCTCCATACCCACGTCACGGTGCCAAATTGGATCTACAAATGCCCTACCACGATTTATAAAAAGTTTGGAGATATCAAACGGAAACTAAGGAATTTAAGTTGCAATGCGTTTACAGACCTAAAGATATAGAATGATATAAAATATACCTATCCCAGGAACGTAACATTCACGAATTAGAAAGATTCAATTTGCTTTTCCAACGCAAAACATTGTTAATTGGTTGTACGTCGTAAAAGCAAAAAAAGTCAATGAAATAATTCTGTCAATTTTAAGGCCTTAGCTAGATTTTAATTTTAGAGGAATTATGTCAAAATTAAAATACCACTTATTTGGCCGACTGTAACTAAGTTTGCAAACGCCAGGCCAAAGCGTAACCTTTAAAAAAAAACTGTAAAAAGGCACAGGTCTCGTCCTGACCATTTGTTTGCACCTCAAGCAAATTGTACCTATGGGAGGTACAATTTACAACAATAACATACTCGTAATATAGATATATATACGTAATAAGATATTATAAAATATCACTTATTATGAACAAATACAATTACGTACATTTAAAACAAAATTAATTTTGAGACTAATGTGTAGCTAAGGCAAATCTAATTATGATTAGAAAGATCATTAGTGAATTCCGGCTCCATCTTCGCATTCGAATGCTCTGATGTCTTCTTGTTATACGTTATAAGTCATCAACACACACATACAAGATACAATTATGTCATCAACACACACATACAAGACACAACACACTCCAATAAGTAACGTGTACACGTACACTGTTAGCGCAGAGATTCTGATACAATACACTCTACACGGAAAAGATTTTTGGTTTCATTGGAGTCTAAGGATTGTAATCTTGTAATCTTGAAAATTCGTATGTTTAGGGATCTCTCTCTCTTAATTCTAGGCGGCCTCTATCACTCCTCTTTTTTTGTCAAATATGACTTGCCCTTGACTTTACTGGGAATTTTCTGCAGTAGCTTGCAGGAGTACGGACCTTCTTCCCACAAATTGTATTTTATCAGAAGCTATGCGCTATCAGTGTACAATTACACGTTACTTATAGGTGTGTTTGAATCTTGTATATGTGTCATCATCATCATCATCATCATGTCAGCCGAAAGACGTCCACTGCTGGACATAGGCCTTCCCCAAGGCTCTCCACTCAGACCGGTCTTGTGCTTTTCGCATTCACTCAGAGGGCTATGGAAAGGGCTATGCTCGGGGTTTCTCTGCGAGATAGAATCAGAAATGATGATATCCGCAGTAGAACTAAGGTTACCGACATAGCCCGAAGAATAGCCAAACTTAAGTGGCAGTGGGCGGGGCACATTGCTCGCAGGACTGACGGCCGATGGGGTCAGAAGGTTCTTGAGTGGCGTCCGCGGACCGGGAGACGAGCTGTAGGTTGTATATGTGTGTTGATGGGTTATTATTATCCGGTGTAAGGATACGACATTGATGGAAACGAAATAGCAGATGAACTGTCTAGGAACGGTGCTGACAACCCCCTGGTTGGCCCGGAGCCGTTTTGTGGCATCACAAAACGGAAAACATACTCCCTGCTAAGCGACCTATATAAATCTAGGGCGATCGAGCTGTGGAAGTCCACAAAAGGACAAAAACACTCGAAATCACTAATTACAGGGTTCAAAAGCAAGTTCTCCAAAGAGATTCTACAACTCAAAAGAGAAAAGACTTGTGCAGTGACTAGGATCCTAACTGGCCACTGCAAATTGAATAGACATCTTTTTCTAATGGGTATGAAATCAGAAGCGACATGCAGGTTCTGTCAGGAAACAGAGGAGACAGCAATGCACATCCTCTGTTCTTGCGGACCACTAATGCGCAACAGATGTATCTACCTAGGGCGACATGTCATAGATGCACAAGAGATACAACTCCTCACGGCCCAAAGCATCTGGAAATTCTTAGACGCAACGGGCCTCTGCGGTGAACTCTAAACAAAGGGCTGTCACAAAAGATCAGCAATGGTCGAAGTGGCTCACAAGGCCCACATCAACCGCCCCCAAAAAAAAAAGGATACAATAACTTGAACACAACTATGCGAAAACTGCTGCTGGGCGGTAGGTTAAAAGATTAGATGTAGACCTGCACCATTTAAAAGAGTGTTGGTGTGTTTTTTTACTCATAATTATGTTCAATACAGTAATTATCTCTATCTTTTAAGGTGAGAAATGAATGTGTTTCGTAACCGTGGTAATTCGAGTGTGTTTACGCACGACCTAGGGGGCAGGGGTTTGATACGGGCGCAGATCGCTATCTCCGATGTTTGTAGGAGAATCGTGTTTTTAGGAGTACCTGTGTAATGTCCTGTTATTCGTATACAAAGATTGGGTAATTCCTCAATAACTTTCCACTTCTAATTACTGGCTCCTGTGTAAGAGAAAATTATGTTGATGCATATTTCTTTGCTTGTTTTCTTGAATTTGATTAATGGTATTTGCAAATATTTGTATGATAAGCACAAGTATTTGTTTCTGAGTCTTGGAGAATTTTTAAGCAATTTCCGATCCCTGCCCAATTTCCTCTATGAATTAAATTTTTGTAAAGGTTATTTTGAATTACCGAGAAGCGTTCTTATTACCTACTTTACTTACTTTGTTACTAAATTTATTTGTTCTATTTAAAGAACAATGAACAGGATATACGTATGTTCATCTACATGGTACCTAAAATGTCTCAAGCGCAGGCGTAAGCGTAGGTGTTAAATTAAAATGATTTAATTGAAGGAAAATTTTCCTGCCGAATAATCCATTTTTTATATTAATAATATTATTACTAATATTATAAATGCAAAAGTTTGGATATTTGTTACTCAATCACGCTAAAGGGTAAGCGTTCGAGCCGCTCTGCTTTTGTGTTACCAATATAGTCATAAAGATTTATGTCTGTGGCATTTATTTTTAATTACACTAGGTAGTTGTCATTAGGTTCTTACATAATACCTGGAAAATAAATGCTTTTTGTAATGCCACATTATTTTTTTTGGTAACACACAAGCGGGGGCGGTTCGAACGCTCCATGGCCTTACACTAAAACGGCTGAACAATTTTGGATGAAATTTGGTACAGGTTCCCACGGGATGACTAATTTACGAATTCTACGCGGACGTAATCGCTGGCAGAAGCTAGTTAATTTTATATACTACATTTTTTCAATTTTCTTGGCACCCTGAACATCCGATTTCTGTTCTAGGTCATAGTCGAAAGGCTATTTTCGTTTGGCTAATAAAGGTTATTGGTTCGTTGGTTTAACCCTGTTAAGTCACGAAAGCCCTTTCAATGATCAACCCTGGATTATCACATAATCTCAGGAAAAGGACGCAGTGGTTTCCAGTGGCTGGAGCCATAAATGGTCGTGCCTCGGTTTAATAATAAGGTAGATTATGTACCTATACAGGGTGAAAAAAAACGCTAAAAAAGCGGGTAAGAGCATGTCGGATCATGCTCAGCGTAGGGTTCTAAATCTGTTGCTAGGTACTAACACAAAAAACTATGTCAAAAAACAACAAGTATTAACTATATATTTTTTAGTAGGTACACTTTAAGCTGCTTGTATCTCAGGAGCAAATCAAGTCTTACTTAGTCGTGATAGTATTCCTTTTCAGATATTTTTCATTTTTTTATTACTTGTAGTTTTGGAAAATTACACATTTTGATTTCAATATTTCCTGAAAACTACCCCAAATCTAAAAATTGATAATTACAATGGACATAATTATTTTTTAAGAGTTATCCAATGACACCTCACTCGATGTTGTAATTAAAAAAAATCCTTTGCTTTAATATAGGGCGGTACCCGAAAAACTTTTTTTTTTTCATGGTTTTATTATCCAACTTTGTCGGCCTAATTGAAATGTATAACTATGCCAAATAACAGCTTTCTCGAACCAAGAGTTTCTGAGCTAGACTGACGACTGACTGGACAGACGGACTTACGGACATACAGACAGACGGACATGGCGAAACTATAAGGGTTCGGATCCTAGTTTAACTTCGGAACTCTAAAGCCGTTTGCAAGTCTATTATAAAACTGGATAATCTAGATAGCTGGGTACTAAGGTCGTTCTCCTTCAAGCTCGCAGTTCCAAAAAAAGCCCTGACAAATGAGGAACCTCTGCTTTTATAACTTCTGGCCTACCATCACTTACATTTCATCCTTCAATGTTGCTGGTGTAGAAAATATAACAAATCTTGGTTGTAAAATTTGCTGATACTAATAGGCAATAAATAAATCCAAATTGATTTCTCCATCAATAATTTATTAACCTAATAAATAGCACTAAGTATGTAACGTATGTACATTTAGTTTAAAATAACTAACTTTGTTTTTAGCAACTGAACAACTGGCAACATTACTAGATATATTTCTGATTATTTAAAGAATCATTTAAGAAAATGACCAATTAATCGCCGCTAAAGCTTAAAAAGATAGTTTTACCGAAAAATCATCACATTCGGCCATCCGACAAGTGCATGCTCCGAATGCACGGTCACTAAATAGGTGAGCTCGAAATCATCACATTCGGCATGAAAATACATTATCAGTTTGATTATTTACCCTTTAAGGCTGTTGAACCGTTATACAAGCAAGCAAATTACAAATTAGTAGGTACTTAACTAAACTTATTTTGTAATACATAAATGCAATGATAGACTTAACAAAAAATTATAATTACATAATGAGGTTCTTGTGTTTGGCTTTTTTAACCGACTTCAAAAAAAGGAGGAGGTTCTCAATTCGTCGGGATATTTTTTTTTTTTTTTTTTTTTTTTTTTTTTTTTTTTTTTTTTTTTATGTATGTTCCCCGATTACTCGAAGACCACTGGACCGATTTGAAAAATTTTTTCGTTGTTCGAATGGGTATACTTTCTAGTTGGTCCCATTGTCACCACGTCAGGATCTGATGATGGGATCATGGAGAAATCAAGATAACTCCTCAAATATTATAGGCACACCTATAGCGATTTTGGTATTTTTCACTGTAACTCATGCATTTGCTTTTGAAAAGTACTATATGGTGAAGTGGAACTGATGATGAAGACCACAGATGGCCACCGGAACTCCTTAACGGTACCTATTTCAAGGGTGGCGATAAGATATTTCGATAAAGGAAGTTGAGTGACTATGACGAAGCACATTTAGGTTTAAATATGACTATGACATTCCCGCGGCGTTGTCTGCGGCGAGCTTGAAATGTTCTATAGTTTCTTATTAATATTTAGAAGTGGAGCTACGTAACAGCATAAATAGGATCACTCAAAAGTATAAAATAAAATAAATGTTTAAAAAAACAAAAAAACCGCCTTCAAAAAGCAAAAAATAACTTCTTTAAAATGGTAGGTAAATAGGTCAGTCCAACTGAAGTCGGCGTCCAACAATATTTTAACCAAAAGCAGACTTCAGTTGGACTGACCTATTTACCTACCATTTTAAAGAAGTTATTTTTTGCTTTTTGAAGGCGGTTTTTTTGTTTTTTTAAACATTTTTTTTTTTTTTTTAAAGTTTAAATTTTATTTACATTAAAAACCAAACAATCTTAGCCATTATATTATAATTATGAATGAAAATTAGAAACGATACGGTTTCAGCTTTATTAGTTAAAGCACAGATTATTAACAAGTAACCTACTACGTAAGTTAAAGGCTTCACAAATATTTTCTACTTAAGATCATTAAAATCTTAGTCTTAATCATGTCTTAATCTTTTATCATCCTACGCACGTACTAAGAGATATACATATATCGATTAATTACATAAAGATCAATAATTAAGTTTTCTTTATACAATATACAGAAACTACTTACGACTTACCTTACTATGAGCTAATATAGTCAACGGAATGTTGTCATCACTGTCAAACTCGCTTGAACTTTCTACTTCTAAAGCTTTAATATTAATCCACGGTCTTAAACGATCTGCCGCAATTACAGTTTCGTACTTTCTTTTATTCTTAACTTCAAAACCAGGGATATCAGCAACCTTATACCTTTCGTTACCCAAGACATCGATTACTTTATAAGGCCCTATAAATTTTGTCATTAGCTTTGTGCTGCGTCCGTCATTATTGAAATTGTTGCGGACTACTTTAACCAAATCCCCAATATTGTATTTGCGGGCGCATACATGATGAGAGTCATGCCTTTGTTTTTGTTTGTCCTGACTATTTTTTATATTTTTCCCAATTTTTTTACGTACGACATCTATATTAGGTTTTTGGGGGTTTTCGTGTAATTCGAGTTTATTAGACATGTCGTCACGCATCCTAATGCCAAACAAAGCCTCCGTCGCAGTACTTTGTGTGACAGCATTCACAGTGTTATTAATGCCCCACTGTACCTTGTGCAAGCACTTGTCCCAGTCGCGGTCGTCATTACGAGAATTCTGGGCAGACAGACAATTTAATATTGTTTGATTAAATCTCTCCGCTTGACCATTCGCTCTGGGGCAAGCGACTGCATTAAGTATATGCTTGATGCCATGTTGTCTACAAAACTCTGCAAAGGTTGCTGACGTGAACGAACTTCCTCGGTCAGAAATGATCCTAACAGGCAAGCCAAAATCCTGAAATATATTTTCTAGGACCTTAAGAGAGCTATTAGTTTTTGTGTCTTTCACGGCCTTGACAAAGACGTATTTGGTAAAACCATCCACTACTGTGAGGATGTAAGAATTGCCTTTACGACTCTTAACGAAGGGCCCGAGATGGTCGATATGTATCGTGTGAAAAGGGACATTAACCTTTTCTATGGGATAAAGGAGACCACTTTTCTTTTTGGGCGCGTTATCTTTGTTATAGGCACATTCTATACAAGCCTCCACATACTTCTTTACAAACCGACGTAATTTTGGAAACCAAAATTGACTTTTTATTTTTTTGACAGTTTTAGTAAATCCTAAATGACCTACGTCATCATGGTTTGAACGGCATATTTGCCACCTGGCGCTGCGCGGGACTACTAAACGCAACCCGTCATCAACCTTTTTGTACACCGCATGATTCTTCACCGCATAACTTTCTTTAACACTTTTGGTCTCGTCATTACATTCGGGTTTCAAGATATTGTAGATGCGTGATACTTCCGGATCTCCCATTTGTAGTGTTAATAACCAATTTTCTTTTGTTATGCTGTAAACCGTCATAGTCGAATTGTCAACATCACTTGATACCTGTGTGGTGTTGCGGCTCAAGGCGTCCACATGCGCCATGCGAACACCTGGCCGGTGCTCTATTTCAAAAGTAAAGTCGCTAATTTGCAGCCACCACCTGGCAATGCGTGGGACTAAGTCGCGCTTTGTAAGTGTGGTCCTTAATGCCCCACAATCTGTAACTACTTTAAAATTAAGACCTAGAAGATAGGTACGAAACTTCTTAAGCGAACAAACAACCGCCAGTGTTTCTAACTCATATGAGTGTAGGTGTTTCTCCTCTGGTGTTGTTTGTCGGCTAAAATATGCGACTGGTTTGAGTGCCCGAGGATTGTCCTGCCATTGTAATAGGATACCCCCAATTCCATGAGAACTGGCATCTGCATGCAGTTCAGTCTCTAGATTGGGATCGTACAACGCTAAAATAGGCCGATCCGTCAATTTCTCTTTTAACATTGTAAACGCTTGGGTTTCCTCATCAGTCCACTTCCAGGGTACATTCTTCCTAAGTAGATTTGTGAGTGGTTTAGCGATCTCTCCGAAGCCTTTTATAAATTTCCTGAAATAACCCGTCAGCCCTAAAAATTGACGTACCCCATGAATATTGCTAGGCTGAGGAAATTGTAGTACTGCCAACGTTTTTGTCTCACTTGGTTTAATGCCGCCTGCTGAGATTTCATGTCCTAAGTAATTAATACTCGTGTCAAAGAATCTGCATTTCGATAATTTCAGCGTTAGACCAAACTGTCTCAGTAGTTTCAGTATGTCTTCTAAACGGGAAAACCCTTCCTCTATTGTTCTTGAGGGAATCAGCAAATCATCCAGA
Organism: Acleris literana; assembly: GCA_946894065.1. Classification (NCBI taxonomy): domain Eukaryota; kingdom Metazoa; phylum Arthropoda; class Insecta; order Lepidoptera; family Tortricidae; genus Acleris; species Acleris literana. The sequence continues at coordinate 22,025,144 of OX335670.1, forward strand.
TAAGCTAATGCTGAACTAAATCTTCTAGCGCCTAACATCCTGTTAATCATCCTTTGGAAGACTGCCGGGGCATTAGCGAGTCCGAAAGGCATTCGTTTGAACTCGTAATGCCCGTCGGGCGTAATAAATCCGGTAAGATGGCGACTCTCCTCAGCAACAGGAACCTGATAGTAGCCTGAGGCTAAGTCTAGGGTTGTGAAGAGTGAATTCCCACTTAGGTTTGTCAGCTGGTCTTCTATCAGCGGGAGTGGAAATTTGTCCTTCACTGTTTTCTGGTTAAGGGCTCTGTAGTCGACGCAGAGTCTTTGTTCACCGCTTTTCTTCCTAACCATTAAAATAGGACTAGCAAAATTAGAGGTCGATTCCTGTATGACATCATTTCGTAGCAAGTCGTCAACTATCTCTCTAACTTGTTCTCGTTCGGAGTAAGACAGCCGGTAGGGACGATACACGACTGGTTTGTCATCGGACAGATTAATTTGTAGCTCAACTCCAGATACACATCCTATTTCACTCAAATTAGTTGCGAAACAGTCGCGGTACGACTGTAAAAGCCGATAAAGTTTATCTAAACTTTCATCATCGATAGCTTGACCAACTTTAATGTCTGCTTTATCCAGGGGCTCTTGATGTGCCATGTCACTGCAAATTCTTCTTACATGCTTTACTTCCCTTTCGATGAATGACGTCGACCTAGCAATTAACATTTTGGCTCGTAATTCAATGGGTGTATGCGACAAATTGGTCACTACCAAAAATCCCTTTCCATCCTGAATGCGATACACACCTTGGTGCAAGTGGTATGACTTGCCAGTTTCGCAACAATTATATCCTTCCACGTAAACATCTCCTGAATAGGAAGAGTCCTCGGTACACACTGAGATAGGACTAGTTCCTTCTATAACACTAACATCATCCGTTACCAATTGAAGACAATTGTTATTTTCAATACGTTGGCTAGTAGGGCTAGCATAAAATGTCAGTCTATTATTATCTTTTAGGACTGAAATGTACGGTAATTCGGTGAAGTCCTGTCCAACGAGTAAGGGAGTCTGCATAAGCTCGTCACTTATGACCAACACCTCCAAATCTGTTTCGATATCATCAAGCTTTAAATGTACAATACTTCTATACGCCGGGATAATAGCAGAATTACCGAATCCCTTGATGACAGGCAGGGCGCGATAATCCTTATCAAGCTCCAGGCGCTGGGCCTCCTTACTGCGAATCAAACTGACTTCGCTACCGAAATCTACATATGCAACCATATTGTGGCCGTTGACTGTAATGTGCTTGAAGTATTTATCATTTCCTAAGCTAGAAGTCGAAATCTTTTGAACCTTCGGGTCATTACTTTGCGAACCGGGAGGTTTATTTTCAACGCGTAAATTTAAAGGCACCAATTTACATGCGTCATTATCATATCCAACCCTATTACATTTACGGCATTGGACTATAGGCTTTGGGCATCTACCAAAAGAATGACCTTTAGTTCGGCAATTGAAACAAATCACACCGCTCTCAAAAGATGTCGACGAAGTAGCAGTTGTCAATCCGGATTTATTATCGTACCTACTCCTATTCGCGTAACTACGGTCTCTTCGCCTGTTATCTGTAAACCTTTCGCGTTCATAGGTTCCTTGAGTACTCAGAAAGCTAAGCAAATCCTCAGGGTCCTGACAATTTAAAGCTCGTGCCCCATTTTGAGTAGTACGGTCGGTAATGCCGTGGATAACACATTGAACAGCTTTTCTGCCTACTATTTCGCACCTATTTATTAAGGCTATCTTATCGTAGAAGTATTCACGGAGGTTTTCATTCGGGCGAGAAGTACGAGCTAACATTTCCTGAAGAAGCCGTCCGTAATCCTCCTCACTCGGGAACGCCTTCCTTAAGCGGTTTTGCCACTCGCTCCAAGTGTATACAACTGAGGGTAGACTCTCGTACCACTTTTTTGCTAACCCCACTAGTTTGAGTAAAGAGAAGTGTATAGTTTGCTTTTCTTCCCACCCGTATATTAAGGAACACTCGTTAACTTTCCTAATCCAAGTGTCTATGTCCTGTACCCTATTGTCCGGATTAAATTCCGGTATGACATTGTTCAATTGGTTACTACCTAAAGTCGAGGAATGTTTATTAGAGTCTGCTCTTATAGTAGTAATAAGCTTAGCAACGTCGGCTGAAGACATAACGTCGTCCGGCTCAGCTTCCCTCGTCCTTCTAGGTTCAGGTTGCGTAGTCTCTTCTTCCGATGAAGACGATATTTGCCTAATCCTCTTTCTAGTCTTTTTCGTTTTTTTTTTACTCCTTTCCCCGTCCATTATCGTTATTCTTAGTTGGCTCTGTAATGATGATAGACGGAAATCACTACTTTTATTCTACCTTTAATCCAACAAAGCAAACCGGACTGAAAACTATAAATTACGGTCGATGTTCACTAAACATTCTATTTTTCCATATTAGATATAATTAATAAAGTGTAAAATGTTATGTCTGTGATATATATATATTTTTTTTAATTTCAATAAAATGTAACGGCGAGTGCATGGGCCGCCTAGGCCCAACAACATTCATTTCAAAGTGATTAACCAAATATAATAAAATTGTACATATTCACATCACCTCTATGGACGTGCAACAAAATAACCATGCCATTACGTTATTTCTTTAACTAATATTTATTTACACTTTACAATTAATTATTGTAGGGGCTTACATAGCCGTTCAACTTGAAGATACATTTGATCGTATACATCATTGGGTAAGGCAGTAGGTATGTAGGCCCAAATAACAATTAACCGCAGGGTGCATTGTCGCAAATGCTTGTTCAATAACTTATGTTATGTAGGCATAAAACCTATTTCATAATATAATATATGCGTCGCTTGCTAAGGCATACATAGCCTTTCCATAAGATTCGCTTAGTCTTTAAACATTTCTTGTAATTACTTGTTAAGGCGCACACATGTACATAGTGTTCAAATAAGACGCACTTGGGCTATGATCGTGATTTGTTATGAATTGTTAAGGCGCACATAACCTTCAAATAAGACACACATGGTCTATAATAAGCAGAACTTTTTATGAATAATAAGGCGCACATAGCCATTGAGTAAGACACACTGGTCCGTATATCATAACCTGCAATTTATTATTAAGGCGCACATAACCTTCAATTAAGACGTACTTCGTCTGTAAGCATAATCTATTATTAATATCAAGGCGCACATAGCCTTCAAATAAGACACACTTGGTCCATGTAACATAACTTGCAATCTATTATTAAGGCGCACATAGCCTTCAAATAAACCGTACTTCGTCTGTAAACATAATTTTTTATGCCTTCAAATGAGACACACTTGGTCTACATAACATAACTTATGACTTATGATTGAAGTAGGTAATCAAGGCGCACATAGCCCTTCTACATAGAAAAGAGTCACGCGAGAACTTAAAAAGTAGCTTTCAGTAAGTTGTAAAGGTAATCGTAGCCTTAATTAGGAATTTAAGACGCACTTGGTCTTATAAACTTAGCTCTCAAGTACCTCCAACGTTGATCCACCATAGAACCTTGTCATAATGACCGCGTCAAGTGACGAGATAGAAATTATATAGGAAGTAATCGTTGGTTTCTTGCGACAAGGTTCCACAGCCGTGACCACCGATGTGAGGGTATACACGGCCTATCGTGTCACGCGAGCCACATAACTCGCATATAACGCAAATGTAGCGCATATTGTCGGTATCGTTGTAACTTCACAAAATCATTTTTCGTTAAATACTGCCATTTTGTTATCAGAAAAGTATATATTTACATAGTTCATAAAATTTAAGCATTCCTTTGGACTCGCATGTGTACTTGTGGTACTACTTGGCTGTAGGTAGTGCATTTGAAATTTTTCGAGACAGACAAAACATTCAACACCTCATTATTTCGTCAATTATTTCCAAACAAATCAGACATAATTGGTCAATGGAAAATTCCGCAGCACTTATTCGTCATTAAATAGGGTCGCGCGGCGTCGGCGCCGTCGTGACTACCCTACAAAATAAAATTTATCTCGGCGTCGGCGCACTGGCTTGCAAATAGCCACTAATAGCTGTTAACTTAGGTAGACAGACTAGATCGGTAACATAATACGCATCATATCACACCGGTTCTCATTAAGATGCGTTTGACATGTTGCGACACATGCGATAGTTTATTAAAAACTCAAATTAACCGTTTCTGTTTATCAAGATTTCAATTTTAATGTAATTAAAATCAACAAAAATGTATTCAAGGCAACAAAAGTACACACATTAAAATATTTGAGACAATAACATACAAAGTGAAGGTTGAAAAAAATAACTTACATTTTCCACTTGTGGGACTTTGTGGGTGATTCTCACTTCCGAATTATTATAAAACTGGATAATCTAGATAGCTGGGTACTAAGGTCGTTCTCCTTCAAGCTCGCAGTTCCAAAAAAAGCCCTGACAAATGAGGAACCTCTGCTTTTATAACTTCTGGCCTACCATCACTTACATTTCATCCTTCAATGTTGCTGGTGTAGAAAATATAACAAATCTTGGTTGTAAAATTTGCTGATACTAATAGGCAATAAATAAATCCAAATTGATTTCTCCATCAATAATTTATTAACCTAATAAATAGCACTAAGTATGTAACGTATGTACATTTAGTTTAAAATAACTAACTTTGTTTTTAGCAACTGAACAACTGGCAACATTACTAGATATATTTCTGATTATTTAAAGAATCATTTAAGAAAATGACCAATTAATCGCCGCTAAAGCTTAAAAAGATAGTTTTACCGAAAAATCATCACAAGTCTCACTGATCACAAGCAAAACATAAAATTTTAAAAAAACCAGTACATAAACTTTTTTCACATGCATTGTGCTACTTACTGTACATGCATTGGTCAGTGACCCTATACTTCTAACTCTAGTTGTTTTATTATTGTTAACTCTTATTGTTAACCCTTTTTTAAACCGATGATTAATTCGGTTATAACCTACTAAATAACATGTTTTGGATGTCGCACATGTTAAATTTCAACCACAATTAGCCAAAATTATCCACTGTTTGAATATTAGGAACGATCAATTAAAACTAATTTTATTCGCTTTGCACATCAAATACCTTTTTTTCCTTAAATACCGGTTAAAAACCACATAGCCTTGGACGTGCTATCCTATTGTAAACGTTTTGATAGCTCTTATTTAGTTGACAGTAATGGCGGACGCATTAAAAACAATACCACAAGAAGTCAAAAGCGTTATGATTTTACCGTATTGAATAGAGACCCAGTGCGGTGTTTCCATAAAATCCGAATGACTTTTTAACATACAGGGTGGTACTCGATAAACTGTACATATTGAAAGGGATGAAATTTTAGGTTAATTTATAGGTATAACATTTATTTTTTAAATTTTTTAGCCACTGTTTTTTTTTACAGATTGTCAAACTTTTTAATAAAGTTTGGGTAGTACACTTTTGTGACGGTGTAACTTTTGATCTAATTTCCCAAAAAGATAAAACAAAATGCATAGTGTTGACATTAGTTAGGTTTATAATAATTGATAACAATATTAGACCAATTAAATAAAAATAACTGAGTAACTGCTTTTTTTGTGGAAGATTACTGCAAAAATATCATTTTGTTTTCATAAAAATACGATTTTCTCAAAATTTTGCAGATATTTTACATTTTTTTTAACGTTTTTAGATCTAAAATTAAACGAGGAATAATAATAAGCAAAAAAAAAGTGAATTATGTACAAAATTTTGAGAAAATCGTGTTTTTATGAAAACAAAATGACATTTTTGCTGTAATTTATTAAAAAATTTAAGAAAAAAAAGTGGCTAAATTAAAAAAAAAAAATGTTTTACCTATGAATTAACCTAAAATTTCATCCCTTTCAATATGTACAGTTTATCGAGTACCACCCTGTATTATTTAAAAATCTAACAATTTAATGTACCAGGTAAGCATATCGAAATGGCGTTGAAAGCAATGTACTTAGGTATATAAATACATAAATTCCCATTGATTCGTCCCTAAAAATCAAACACTAGCCACCCTAAACCGGCAATATTCTAATTGCGATTTAACCCTCGCAAAACGTTTGCGCAATTGATACGTATCCCCGTCCAAATGGTTACGTAACCCAGTCCAAATGGATACGTAACACAGCGGACACGCGGCTATTAGCCCGCAGTACTAATTGCTCGTAACGCGGCCGCCATGTGCTGCCGATTGCTTTTTTTAATTTTTAGGGTTCCGCAGTCATTGTTTATTTTGTAGCTGGAAATTACTGAAGATATTTCAACCCACATTGATGTTTTTCTATCATAGATTGATAAGTAATTTTGAATGAAAAAAAAAAATAACCTTTAAGTCCTATTGCGATGTGAAACAAATATAAAAACAACGGTGAAGGATAAAATGGTAGTATTAAAAAAAAAATATTGAATAAAACCAGCTTTTTAAAATAAAACCTCATTGTCAAAACTTGATGTACCCTATTATTCGCCATTATTTAAAAATAACAGCTAAGGAAGTAATTTGCACATATGGCCAGCCTATTTTCTGTTGCTAAAAATATTTCATAAATACGATAACAATTAACAGAAACAATTACCCATTTGAATATAATATATTATCCTTTGTCTGACTAGCATTTTTAAGGTGTATATATAGGTTAATCACAATTAAATAATATCATAGTACAGTGGTTTGAAGAACCTCATAATTGTCCACAGCTCACACTTGACTGCTTTTTAATTCGTATTTTAGGTTGTTTATTGGGATAAATTTGACGCAGCATGTTAGAAATTGCGTACAATAAAAAACACCCAAACTGAAAAGGGTTTCCGTCCTAAAAACAATATTTAAATTTAATCGTGATTTTTTAGCTCAGAAAAAGAGAGAAAAAAACAGAAAGATAATAAACCTCTCTCGTCTTTTCCTGACTGTACTGAAACCCAAAAAAAATATTGTGAAGAATTACGAATAGGAAGAAACAATAATGGCATAAATGTCAAATAATCCATATGTTTGACTTGGGTAAATGCATGTAAAAAGTGATGCAATAATGCATAGATTCCTGAAAAGGTTAGCACTTTTTGTGGATTTTTTAGCGACATGTAACGGAAAAAAGTTTCTGCTAAAAAAATATTACCACTTTTTGCTGCCCACTGTAAATTTTTTTGCAAAGACATTATCTGCTTATCAATGACAAACTAATCAGTCCCAATACGGCCGTGAGTCTACGTTAAAGAACTATCCATCTCCATCATCAGATCAGATCTTAGATACCATAATATTGCATTGTCATCGGGTTTACATACGTGGTACAAACTTCAGCCATTAACTGGGAACTGGCTCAAAATAGACTTGCAACTTTTTATTCAGAAAAATTGTAAAAAAGATTTAAGAAAGAAACCAACCCACTTAAAAATTTACTTCTTTCCAAATAAAATATTGGAAGACGCCGACTTCAGTTCGACAGACGGTTGACAAACAACCGTTAGTGGGGTTATTATTAAAACGTACATTCATATAACAGCCAATGTGTGAATTTCTGTCCGTAAATCTAAGCCTCTATTCAACTCTGTAAAAGACATGTTTTTGACGTGTAAAGGTCACAGCACACATATCAACTCGGAAAGGGATCGTCACCCTATCAACTCGAGCCGTTCAGTATCATTTAGCAGTCGTCCACTGAAAAATGTATCGTATTAACACAGGTCAAAGTTCCCTTTTCAATATTTCACTTTGAGTTGATCCGGTGTCGAGCGGCTATGTCTGCGGCAACCTTAATGGTATTGTTTTCAATTCGGCCACCATTACCGCCAAGTAAATAAGAGCTATAAAAACGTTGACAACACGGAAACACGTCAAAAACATAAGGGTTTACCGTCTAGAATCTCAGCCCTGCGCCGTATTCTAGGCGGTAAAATCCAAGTCGTATTTGACCTGTTACGGTATTTTTTTTAACGGTCGCAATAACTGTCAAGTAAATAAGAGCTATCAAAACGTTGACAATACGACAGGTCAAAGACTAGACGCTATAGTTTTTACCGTGTTGAATAGAGGCCCAGTTCAATTGTTAGTGTGAATAAAATGCGATACAAAATAATCTATAGAAGAATCCAGATATTTATCTCTATCTAATCACTAGCATTTAATGCATGTCACGGTGACAAGAAATATCTCATTTTGTTTTATACAAAATATCAACACTAATATTATAAAGAGGAGAGAAGATTTGAATGTTTGTTTGTTTGCATTGAATATGCTCCAAAACTACTGGACCGATTTGTTTTTTTTTCACAATTTGAATGATACGTTATTCCTGATGAATATAAGCTATGATTTATTTTTCAGCGCGGACGGAGTCGCAGTAAACAGCTATTAAAAAATACTTCCCTATTGTGGATATTTGCCACACAATACATAGGTACTATAATAGGATTCACAATATTCATTGAACAATAAGGCCTAAAAGGTTGAAAGACGTAAGCAATAAAGAGTTTCCATACATACAAACTACCTATTTTCTCGCTCCGGTATGCAGTTTCCGCTACAAAGCCTTGTTGCCGCACCTTATATATGTGGAATCAGCTCCCGGTGTCTGTATTTCCGAACCAATACGACTTGGAGGCCTTCAAAAATCGGGCCTACTCATTTCTCAATGGCCGGCAGCGCTCCTGCGATTCCTCTAGTGTTGCAGTGTTTATTGGTCGTGGTGATCACTTTACCATCAGGTGACTTGCTTGCTCGTCTGCCTACTTTGTTATATAAAAAAAAAATCGGCATTGGGTACGAGCGTACCCAAATTCGCTTTGTAGATAAATGGACTCGTTTATCAGAACAATAAAATAACATGTTTATCTGGACAACGAGATGGCGTGTTTTTGATTGTAGTATCTTGCTCTTGGCCGGTTGCTTATTTCTATTACTGTACCTACTCTTCCAAAAATGAAGGTTACCTGTGCTAGCCTTTTTGTGATTTTTTTACAACTCTTTTTGCAAAACCTCCGTTCTTCTTTTTTCTAGAATATTGTTTAATTTATTTTAAGACATTCTCCTGTTGATCTCGGAACTACAACGTTGTTTTATTAAGAACAGCCTATCCCTGTTGATTCCCAGAAGGTATAACACACACACAGAATTCACGTCGAACAGAAACCCCCCAATCACTCTATCAACACTGTAACCCATTGGCCGATTCTACTAATTGAATAAACTTAAAAATTGAATTTGCGTCACGTACTTTTTCATCAAATTTCATGAAAATCCGACAAACAATACTCAATTAGCACTGAATAACATACAGTAAAACATAAATATTAATATTAGTTGGCTAGTTTATCACAATCATACTCTTTCTGGCGTCAGTCGGTATATTTTTTACCGCTTGTCTAGCGACCCGCTCTCGCTTTGCTTCGGTTTATGTTAGTTTTCTATAACACCAGCTATACATAATTTTTTTTTTATAATAGGTACAGAAACCTTCCTCTTGAATCAATCTGACTATTGATGAAACCCCCATTAAAATCCGTTGCGTAGTTTGAAAGACCTAAGCGTACGGTCGCGGAAGTTAATTTGCTAGCCATTTCAAAGAAAATCTGCTTGAAGATGTCATTGTCAATAGAGATGCCAAGTCATTTTTAATTGATAGGAATCTCAACCTTATTGCTGTAGAATGTCAGATTGACTTTGGACCTAATGTGGGTCAAAAGTCCTTGACTGTACATACAGAGGTATAGATGGCGGGAAGCGACTTTGTTTTGTACTATGTAAATATTAGATTGAAAGCGTTATACAACCGAGTACTATTAATACTGTGGTTTTACTGTACAAACACAAGAATAAGTACTAAGACAACTCAACCCGCCATATTCAGAATCAGAACCCTTACCATTAATACCAATTACCGTACTCGCTACCGAGTCGAATGCTCTGTCTCTCGCACCCTATAAGAATACGGTGAGGGACAGAGCATTCGAGTCGCTAGCGAATACGTTAATTGTAAGTCATGGTAAGGGTTCATGACGAAATCTTTCCTTAGGTTTAAAAATCGAACGAGCTAATTCTCTCTAATATGTCTCCTAGTGCGGCCGAAAGACCATAGTTTGGGCGATTATACGCATTATTTTGTAATATCGTCCTCTTATATGTATTTGTTTATTTATTTTGTAATAAGCACTTAAGTATTGATAAATATCAAACACAGACATACTACAGATGTAGATATAGAGATAAATAAGTAAAGATACTATATAATGTCATTGGGAAATTGACACAGTCTGATAACCATCGCCGGCGCAGCATGTTCGAGCTGAAGAGAAAAGTGGTGCTTGTGACGGGCGCGGCCAACGGGCTCGGCGCGAGAGTCGTGCGGTTCCTGCTCGATGAGGGAGTTAAGGTGCGCCTGAATCGTTTTCAAATTTCTAATTTCAGTAGAGAATTAAAAAAAAAGTGTATCTTTGATGAGAAATATATAAATTTGAAGGGTATTTTTTTAATTATGAGTATGAGCCAATATAACAAAACACGTGCTCATTTTTTTTCGTGTTCTTAAACAATATAATCAAACCAGTACGTAACTAGCAATTTTTTTAACCAAGTTTCTACTGATGTTAGGGTTTTTAGTCACTTTTCAGTACATTGGAGTTGGGTACCTTTCCTTGTTAGTAGCATTTTTTATTGTTTGTCATGACTCAACAAAGACGTGGGAAAACTGTTGGTTTTGATGGTGTTACCGGTAACCCTATCTGGGACCCGTTTCTCAAAAAGTATTAGCCTAATAATATTAATGTTTTGTCTAATAAATAAAACTAAAAAGTGAGACAAAACACTAATATTATTAGACTAATACATTTTGAGAAACGAGCCCCTGATCAACTAATATTCGCTATAGGGAAAAAGACAAAAAGGAACTTTAAAATATTTCGTATCTTGGCAGACCTTGGTAGATGGTGTACAAAATAAATACGATTTGTATCGATAAATATAGCGAAAGAAAACTTAAAATTGGTATTATAATCTGTTCGACTAATTTTAGGGTCCCGTTCGGAACGTATCACTTTCGCGTATTAATTAACCTACATAATAATATGTTCCACTGGGTTGCCCGTCTTTAGCCTGTCAGTTTTTCTATCAGACCGATTGTACATCTTCATTAAAATTTTAAAGATATAGTGCGATTTTGTAAGTATCTATTTGATAGCTAATGGAGGCCTATGAAGCGGTCTCGGAATTTGGTCCCGGTAAACTATTGTGTGATGCTGATGTGTTTATAGCTGTCTTATATCCGTGATACAAACCTAGAGCTTAGTAAGGGACTATGTGTGAGATCATCTTATGATATAAATTTATTTATTTACAGCACGTTGCAATTCTAGACTTAGATGAAGCTACAGGAGTTGCGTTCCAAAACGAGCTTAACGCTAAACACGGCGCTGGCTCATCAAAGTTCTACAAATGTGACGTCACGAACGACGAGCAGCTGTTCGGGGCATTTGACGACGTCATGAGCACGCAGGGAAGTCTCGACGCGGTGGTCAACAACGCAGGCATCATGAATGACGACTATAAAGTATATAGAAAGCAAATTGCTATCAATGTGGTACGTAAACGCAAGCGGACTCAACTTGGCTTGGCTGTTATGTGTCAACATAATCGTTGCATCTCTTTGATGGGGTATTTCAAACTAAAGAAATGTAAATACTACCAGTTGAAGCCACCGTTTTTTTATGCGGCGGGTACAAAACTTCTAAGCATAAGCGAGGGTGGGCAGTGTCGAGTAGAATCACGTGGAAAGGAAACCTGCGAAACGCACAAGTTTACCTACCTCGCCTCCCACAACTTCTGTACCCACAAACAGACACACACAAACATATCCGTCAAATCTACATCCGGCATTTATATTTAAGATATGCAAAAAAGTTGACGGTTTAGATCTAGAGTCTTGAATGTTTTCTAAGTGTCTAGGTGTTATGTTTTTTATGAACGTTTATCGTTGTCCAGTAGCTTAGTTCACTCGTATTTTATTGCCATCGACGAACAAACAGGCCGACGATCCTCCTGAGGGGAAGTGGTCACCGCCGTCTACAGACATCTGCAACGCCGGAGTCGTCACCAATGCTATACCGGTCTCAAATAAATTTAATTACACCCTTTTTAAAAAGCCCCATATTGTAGCTAATTGTCTGGATTACATTAAATTCCTTTTTTTAGACTGCCCTCATCACCAGTACCTTGAAAGCCATCCAGCTGATGCGCAAGGATCAAGGCGGGAGCGGCGGAACTGTCATCAACATTGGCTCCACCATCGGCTTAGACCAGCCATCCTTCTTACCTATATACGCTGCTACCAAATCAGCTGTCATCCAGTTCAGCAACTGTATCGGTGTATGTATTCCAGCAAAATTTGTGTAAAATAGTAGAAAATAAATATAAAAGCATTTTTCAGACTCGTGCATAATTAAAGAAACAAATGAGATAAATGATAATAAATATATAAACTTCATTTATTTTTAATATTTTAAATTAAGAAGCTTATTTTCCGGGATCTTGTTTTTCAATAAATGATTTTAACCTCTAATGCGTAAACGTGATAGTCGTTTGATAAAAAACCACATTCGGCACCTTTTGCCTGTCGGGCAAACCTCCGACATTTTGATACATAATAGGTACCTTTAATAGTTCTAAGGGTGTTCTCATATTCTGTTTTAGAAAGACGACTACTACGAGAAAACCGGAGTCCGCGTAATAGTGGTCTGCTTTGGTCCTACCGATACTGCGCTATTTAGCGCAGAAAAACTGGGGACTCACGATGCAAACATCAATAATGTAGAAAGTATTTTTGACATTGTAAAGCAAATAACCCTTCAACGGTAAGAAAAAGTCAAAGTTACAACTAAACTTTAACACACTCTTATATAGTTTGCCTGCAACTCAGTCCGCATCATCGGTATTATATTGGGAACAGTCAGATTTTCCAGAATAAAAAGTGCTCTATATCTGTCCCCGGGCTATAATTTAAGTACCTTAAAATTATCTACACACACTCTAATTCTCTTGAAAATAGTACCGTTTACACACACACAAATAATAAAGTAATAATAAGTAAATGTACTTTTGTATATAAATACCTAAACCTCATTGCAAATAACAGGCAACAAATAAAAAAAAAGTCAAAGCAGTAGTAGTAATTAGAAAAACTATAGAAAATGTAATTAATCCTTACAGGCCGGAGTCGGCAGCGCGAGGCGTTATAGACGCCTATAAGAAGGGCAAGAGTGGAAGCACCTGGGTCGTCAGTAGGGATATTCCTGCAGTTGATATCACCGCTAACGTGGCTAAGGCCTTTGAAATCTTGGGCGAACACAATTGACCGGGCTGTTCATGAGGACAATGGTATTTTAGCAAATTCCAGGACTTTTGAGTTTATTGATTATAATTCCTTAAAACAACATGCATATTCATGAGAATAAATTCAAGGCAGTCACATGATACAAATGTTTTTACTGACAATTTAACAAATAAGTAACGTTTGGACACAACACAAATAATAAATGGAGTACAAAGATGACACGCATTTTTATTTCCATTATAATTTATGCAGTAGTGTTATTCTATTTTAAAACAATAACTGTGAGATTTTTTCGACGAGCGTCATTAAACTGATAATGGGTTTTTATTCAATAACCCTACTGATGTAATACTAATAGACAATATCATCCTGTACCTACAGTCGACTACAAAGAGATGTATCCACTTTTGGACCTTATTACAATGCCATAAGGTCAAAAGTGGATACATCTCTTCGAAGTCGACTGTACATTTTGTCTTCGGTAGCCCTTGAAAAGATACATCCCGAGAACTTTATCGTGATCAATTATTTATAGGGATGTCGTCAGCTGCCGGACGTTCGCATCTAGTGTTTATGTTAATTCCACACAATTTACAAGTTAAAAAAAAATACGTTACGTTATATTACACATTTCATACATTTTGATAATGGTTTACGACAGATCGCTCGACCGCTGAGGGCCCTGCCAAGATGCATTGCGCTAACTAGCGTTTCTATTCGTTACGTTTTTAATCCAATCCTTTAAATGCCAAACGAATAGAAACGCTAGAGTTAGGGCAATGGATCATGGCAGGGCCTTTTCACATCAGCTCGATATATTTCAAATCGATAGAAAACAGAAACGTTAACAGCGTTTATTGCATCTTGACTACGCCGTTTGGTCTAAGGCCACGGTAGAGTAATGAAAAGACTATCGATATTTCGGGAGCGCTTTGTTTCTCATTATTATTTTTAATCCAAATGTATTACAATATGTAATACAGTGTTTTTTACTGAAACGGTTGTTTATTCAGGATTTTTGAAATATCTAGCTGATAAATGAGGTTAGGAGAGGTAAGGTTTGTTGTATAAGAACCCTGAAATATAAACCGTTTCATTTAAAAACACTTCATCATCATCATTCTCCTGCCCTTATCGCAACTTATTTGGGGTCGGCGCAACAGGTATTTTTCTTCCATATTTCTCTATTAATTAGTCGTCATATTGTAGTAAAAAACACTTTTGCCCTTACTTATAAACGTGGAGTAACCGTGGAGTAGCTAATCCACGCTTTGTTCTTATCTGTCAAATTCAAATGTCATAATGACAGATAAGGGCAAAGCATTGTTTAGCTACTCCACGATTACTCCACTTTTATAAATAACTTGCGATGATTATGAATAACAATACATTCGGACTACAAATTTTTATGTGAGCCAATATGGCCCCTGATATTTCATTTTGAACACGTATCATTATTTATGTTTGGTAAACAAGCTCTCTAGGCCAAACGTATCAGTTTGGCCAAGGCTTTAATGATAGCCGGGCATTAATTTAAACTAAAGGCCCCGTGTGGTTACCGCAGCATGTAAAGTTTTAATGAATTTATGCGTTTAGTTCCGTGGCTTATTTGAGCTGCGGACAAATTAACTTCTGGATACAAAGGTTTTTGATTAATTTTGATGGTTAACTACTCGTATATAATTTTGATTTAGGCAGTCAACAGAGAGGAACTGTGTCTATTACAAAACGTTACTCGTTCTGGTAGAATTCTTCAATTGATTTGAATATAAATGGTTAGTGGCTAGCCAAGTCGCCATGCGAATAAAAGGAGGGTAGTTCGGAAACGGACACGGGGGAATATAAAGAAGGCCAAGTCGTCATAAGGACTTAAGTTCTAAAGCCGACACGGAGATAGAGATATAAAGACACTTTACGAACTCACATCAATAATAACTAAGGATTAAAAATATCCTGCGAATATTTTACGATGTACTGTGTTGCGACACATGGCAACATATCTAAATAATGTGGGGTATTTTTGATCCGTAGGTATTTTTTATGTGTGTATATATATGATGACAATTATGCTGATTAACGCGACAGTGTGGGCAGCGTCTTTCCATAATTTATCTGCGCAGAATTTTGTTTGTAATAATCTTTATCTACACTCATAATAATATCATAAGTCCTCTATTATGCGTTCAAAACCCGTAGGCAATGACCAGCATTACCTGTGGTAGTAGGTGACAGCGATGACAGCTGTTAATTTTGGAAGATGTTCCAAATTTGGATCTCATTACTTTACAATATTCGATAACGTAATTTCAAAATTACGTTACAGCTGTCATCGCTGTCACCTACTACTAAAGGTAAGGTAATGCCGGTCATAACATGTCATAATATGTGTGTAGATAAAGTATTGTACGAGACTCTGCGTAATTAGCATTACGCAACCGTCACGTAAACTACTATTACTTTTTATTATTATATTATACGTCAATTTAATGTTCAAGCCATTTTCGTTTAAACTTTTTATAGTACCTAATATCAAACACGATAATGGTAATAGTAACGTAATGTTTTGCAGAGTTTCGCACTTTCACTTAGCTCTACTTATCTAATCATAAGTGTTTATGCGTATGAAAATGATAATAAATATCAGTGTTATGAATCACTAGTGATCCGCCCTAGCTTTGCTTATCTACCTATTTACCTTTCTATATAAGTATTTATATCGTTGTCTAGTACCCATAGTACAAGCCTAGAGGACATTGGGACACTGTCCCCTGATATTTATTTATTTATTTTATTTAATAAAAGTTTCTTAAAACAGTTTAATAGCTGACGAGATTACTCCCAACAACAAACAGTTTTTATAATTTATTTTCTTAACAAACTTTCAACTCGATGGTCGAATTATTAACAGACGTGTTTAAGTTGTCCCGTCAGGACACTCATTGAAAATTTTAGGACGTGTATTCTCAAGTAAGAATCTTATCCGAAGACTAACCTCGCTAGCATGAGCTCGCTCGCTCGATCGACCGATAGAACTGACGCCATATTTAAAAAAAAAACACCCTCAGCTTTCCAAAATGTTCTGATATCTAAGTCTTAATTACTCATTTTCTAATTACTAAGAGGACAGATCTGTGCTTAAATTTTAGTAGCAAGATTGTTTTCTTCCTTGAATCGGCGTCTCGGTACGCAAAAAAAATATGTTATTGAACCACCACCTGTTCTAAATTAAATCCGAATTCGCTCAGCTTTTTTTCCGTTTAGTCGTTCACTCACTTTTTTACACCTATATTTACGTTATTGGGGGTCAATAGGCATAAGTTTTTAAACAATTTTTGCCTTATATTGTGGTGAAAACCTGCAATAAGGTTCGTCATAATATACAGTAAGGTCTGTTCATTCGTACTTGTCTTATATAGTAAACAACTTTCTTACCTTTAAATGAACCTTTTTGGCTAAAACAGCTATTTTAAACAAAATAAAGCAATCACAGATAATACATTGGCCAAGTGATGTCCAAAATGTTTACTCAATTTACTTTATTTACGATAAAAGAGCTGTTTAAGCCAGAAAAGGTTCATTTTGAGGTTATAAAGTTGTTTACTTTATAATACAAGTAAGAATGAACAGACTTTAAGTAACCAACTAATTCCCCGTTACAAACAAAAGTGCCTTCAAAACCTCTTTCCTTCTTTTGATAGGTATGTATGTACTCTCCGCAAATTTAAGTACGAATATTTATAACCTATTTTGACCACATATTTTTATTATAAGTACGTAGTTTAATAATGTGCACGTATTGATTTTTCCTAATTCATAAGTCTGACGTAAAATTCAGCCATCAGTCTCAGTTATATCGTAATATGTTCCTTATTATACCTAGCATTTTTTTTTATTATTATTTATAACTGACATTCCAATTCACACAGCATTCATTTATCTTACCCCGCTCTGACTTTAATCTAGTATTTTATCTATACCTATCTCCGGATCACCTTTACGAATTATATAATTATGAATTTGGTAAACAGTCTGATAACCGTCGCCGGCGCAGCATGTTCGAGCTAAAGGGAAAAGTGGTGCTTGTGACGGGCTCGGCCAACGGAGTCGGCGCGGGAGTCGTGCGGGCTCTACTCGATGAGGGAGTTAAGGTGCGCCTGAGTAATTTATTTATTTCATTCTAGAATAGATATGCCTATTATACGTCCATGCTGAAGCTGTTTTGAGCAGATCTGACTGATATTCCGGGAAAAACAATATCTGTCTGACTCCGGGGAAATTATACCAAATTTCACATCGCTAACCCGAAACGGTAAAACGGAAAATTAATTGTCGTTTATTGTATAGTTATTAAATATTAACGAATTTTTATACAAACAAAAAACTACTAAATACTACAAGCAAGCAACAAGGGACATTTTTATGATCTTTTTTTTGTCCGTTGACGTTTATATAGTACCCTAGAAGTTGTTCCCGCACACATCAAGCTGTAATTTTTTGGTTTTTAATTTATCCTAGAGGTAAATAGGGACTCATGGAGAGAAAGGGGATAGCCATTAGCCCAGCAAAAAAAAATATTAAAATAATTTATTTATTAACTATCTAAAACGGTGTTACATTTTGGAAGCCAAATTAAAAAGCACGGTAATTTTATATGTATGCAATTTAATTAATTAGGATCAATCTACAAAAAAAAACATAAAAACGTGTTTAAAAAGAAAAACATCATGTAAAAATAGAGTTTTATATGACTTATCAATTTCTAAAAATGTGCATCGGCTGGCCATGACTTTAAGCGCCAGCTGAAGTTTTCTTTGCATTTATTTTGCCGCACGCTGTCCTTCGCGACGCATCACTCTGTGAGCCCAAAGTTTGAATAAATGACAATGGCACACTTACAAATTAACTACTTATTTACAGCACGTCGCAATTCTAGACATAGACGAATCCACCGGAGTTGCTTTTCAAAACGTGCTGAACTCTCAACACGGCGCCGGCGCAACCAAGTTCCACAAGTGTGACGAGCAGCTGTTCGAGGCGTTTGACTCCACTGTGAGCTCGCAAGGGGGTTTCGACGTGGTCATCAACAACGCGGGTATCATGAACGATGACCCCAATGTGTATAAAAAGGAAATTGCAATCAATGTAGTACGGATGCTGGATTAATGAACTTTGATACACGTTATAACATAGATGATCAAGTTCGCGCGTGACCTTCCCACGGGGCGACAGTGAGGTGAAGTCAAGCGCTTCCACGTTACAATTATAATGACATTGTGTCGGTGTTCCAGCCGAATATAGGTACTTCATTAATGGTAACAGTGTTTGGTGGCAACTGTCGAGTGTCTTGTCCTGACTTCTGGCCGAAATATATCGTGTTTTGGGTTTTGTGGCAGCCTTCCAAGCAATCTGTCCCAAGTTCAATTTTCCAATAGAACAAGCATATATTTGATGAGCGCTAGTACTCAATTTAGAGTCTATTAATTAGAGTATATTAGTAATATTAGTTAAAGTATATTAATCTAAGTAACCATCGTATCTATAAGCTTAAAGCTTTGTTTGAGACGAGGTAAATTTGTGTAAGGTAGAATGAATTCCAATTTTTGCAGACTGCCCTCATCACCAGTACCTTGAAAGCAATCGAGCTGATGCGCAAGGATCAAGGCGGGAGCGGTGGCACTGTCGTCAACATAGCCTCCATCGTTGCGCTGTCTCAGGGTTCCGTGATGCCTATTTACTGCGCTACCAAGTCAGCTGTCCTCCAATTTAGCAACTGTATCGGGGTAAGTTTTCAAACGGCAGAGCGGGGGTGTAGACTCGTAGTCGTAAGACAGAGTTGGAACCCCAGCAGCTACCATGTACCCATGAGTTTTTCCAACTGAAGTACTCTCAGCCCAATGGACACTGATCTACCATAGAACTGTGTCACAGTTACGTTGTAACACAGTTCTATAGTGGGTCAGAGTTCCATTGGGCCGATGGTACATGACGATGCTCTTGCGGTGAAGGTAAAACGTCGTGACGGATGCACATTTGAATAGCATCTGAGTGTATCCAAATGGGTCCATTTGTTCAAAGATAAAAAAGTCCTCTTATTCATAAACACGCAATAGCTAAAGTGTCCTTGAAATATGCTCTGTCCTTATCTATCATTATGAAATTCGAATTTGACATGGATTATGCATAAACACAATTTAGACTGTTTTTTAAAATCATACATAAAATTAAGGTTAGGAGCAGGAACTACGTGAGATTTCATACATATTTATTTTGGCGCTAATGCGTGATTTAAACACAATACATTTTACCAAAATTTTAAGTTAATGATTCCATCCACAACACAGGATTACCACAAAAAGCCTTACAAACGAATACAAAGTTGAAAACCGTCACAAGTTTCGTCCCTTATCACCTTTATATCATCGTCTACAGTAATTGATTTTAAGTGACAAACCTCATTCCTTCTCTTGAATTCTGATTCATACCTTCAATTGCTATAATAAAGTTCTCATTAAAATCTATTTCAGAAAGAAGACTACTACGAAAAGACCGGGGTTCGCGTGATAGCTGTCTGCTTCGGACACACAGATACTGCGTTATTCTGCTTGAAAAATATGGGGACTCACGACGCAAATTATAATAACGTAGAAACCATCAACCATCACTGACATATTAAAGGGAATTAAACTTCAACGGTAAGTGAAAGTGTATGGGGAAAATTTTACTTCTAAAAGCCGTAATGGTTTTATTAAGCCGAGATGGGTCTGTGGTATCGTCTCACGAGTCTCGCAACGCCATGTGGCTTATTATTTCATATTCTAACTATGTACAGGGTGGTACTCGATAAACTGTACATATTGAAAGGGTTGAAATTTTAGGTTAATTTATAGGAAATACATTTTTTATGAAATTATTTGGCCACTGGTTTTTTTTTACAGATTGTCAAATTTTTTATAAAGTTTGGGTAGTACTCTTACTTGTGACGGTGTAACTTTTGATCTAATAGCCCAAAAAAATAAAACAAAATGCATAGTATTTGACATTAGTTAGGTTTATGATAATTGATAGCAATATTAGACCAATTAAAAAAAATAACTGAGTAACTGCTTTTTTTGTGGAAAATTACTGCAAAAATATCATTTTGTTTTCATATCATTCATCGTATTCATATTTTCCCCTAGAATATCCAAGGATATTCCTTCCAAAGTCCCTAAGTCCAGCGGTTTAATAATGTTATACAGGGTGGTACTCGATAAACTGTACATATTGAAAGGGATGAAATTTTAGGTTAATTCATAGGTAAAACAATTTTTTTTTAAAATTACACTTTTCTTTTTCTTAATTTTTCTAATAAATTACAGCAAAAATGTCATTTTGTTTTCATAAAAACACGATTTTCTCAAATATTGCAGATATGTTACATTTTTTTTAAACGTTTTTAGATCTGAAATTAAACGAGGAATAATAATAAGCAAAAAAAAATAGTGAAATAACTACAAAATTTTGAGAAAATCGTGTTTTTATGAAAACAAAATGACATTTTTGCTGTAATTTATTAAAAAATTTAAGAAAAAAAAAGTGTAAAAAAATTAAAAAAAAAATGTTTTACCTATGAATTAACCTAAAATTTCATCCCTTTCAATATGTACAGTTTATCGAGTACCACCCTGTATTATCATTATTAAACCGCTGGACTTAGGGACTTTGGAAGGAATATCCTTAGATATTCTAGGGGTGCACTAAGAAGGGATTTTTAGAAATCAGTAACTGGAAACTAATTCTACGCGTACAAAGTCGCAGGCGTCCTCAAGTTCAGTATTTTTACCTTTGATAGCTTTCAATAATAAGTATGCCTACCTTTTATTGTTTTCTTTAATACACATTAAACATGACCGGTGTGTTAAAACCTTTTAACTGTGTGAAAAAGCAAACTATTTTCTCGGTAGGTAAATGTTTTGCATTATATGTATAGGTTCGTTACTTGTATGTTTTAATAAAGAACCCTAATGACTTCCGATCTAGTATTCATTACTGTACTTTTTGTGAATTTGGATCTAATTAAATTTCACAAGACTTTAATAACCTAACATAATACTAACATTATTTCAGGCTGGAGTCGGCAGCGCAAGGAGTCATAGACGCCTATAAGAAGGGCAAGAGTGGAAGCACCTGGGTCGTTAGCCGGGATGTTCCTGCGGTCGATATCACCGCTAACGTAGATAAAGCCTTTGAAATCTTGGGCGGACACAACTGACCAATCTACTCACGAGATAACGGTATAAAAGATTACAAATTCCGATAGCGAACCGAAACTACAATGTACGATTTTGCCTCTCTGCTTATCTGAAACTTTAAAAATGGCACATATCTTAAACCTTATCCTGGCGAAATTGTTCAGAGAAAGAATAAATGTATACTAAGTTTAATCGTCTTTTGATATGATAAGATTTATTTATTTATTTACTTATACGGTTATTAACCACTTACGCTATTAAATGAGCCAAAAGAAAAAGTTTTTAGTATACATATGAAAATCACCAAATTAAAGCTGGGAACAAATTGCGAAGTAGCTGCCTGCAGCGACTTATAAGTCCACGGCACGAACCTAAAACGAACCTAAAAAAATACGGACGTAACTTCGTCTAATCCTGAGTGAAGCATCCAAAATGATCTAGTACGTGCACATACACTCAGGTAAACTGTCACTCGTGGTGTGGCTCGGTGCGTCTTACCTAGTGTATCTTTCACACCTTTTCACACCTTTTTAGTGCAAAGTTACGTCCATAATTATTTTAGGTCCGTGTATCCACGGTAGGTCGGACCTTATCCTCAGACGTCTCTCATCTTTCGTTACATAAAGTATTTGTAGACCGGGAAACATGTCAAGCAGTGACATGAAGATAAGATGAAGATGAAAATGAATATGTCGGAAGATGTAGTCAGATCCACTACACGGATACAAATATGAAAGTTTTGAAACCCAAGTTCACCTAGTCCTTAATTGTAGTATATTTGTTGCTTTATTACCTTGTAATGTAACTTACTTTTAAGTATTATTGTATTTTATGTTTGAAAAAATGACCTTCTGCTGGAGTTTCTTGCGGCGCTTCTTCTCCGCAATGATGGTCTTGTCCGAAGCGCTAGTAGATTCACTGTATATTACCGACGTGTAAAAGAGCCTGTATGTGGCCAATTTACTGAATAAATATTTTGATTTTGATTTTTTGATTTTGATTGAGGTAACGGTAAAATTTAATGTTGAACAAAATCATATATTATACCCCCTTGCAATTCCGTCTTTTTTTAAACACAAGTCTGTTTAAATATTGTGCCCATTTAAACAAAAAAGTAAAGATTACTTTCAATGGCAAATATATGGTTTGATGTAACCTCTACACCTAGTTTTATTTATGACGCTCAACAAGCGAGACTGCTCACGTTTTCAAAAACCCTTTTTAAAAAAACCCTTATTATATTACCTGCATTTACCTTACTTCCATTCACCCATTCGATCCATTAGTGACAGTTCTTGTGAATTGACTTAAATAAAAGTACTGTGTTTTTGTCAAATTAATTTTCCATTTCTACACTTTTTATATTCAAAAACCCTATTAAGGGTTTATAGATCTAAGCAATTTTCGTGTCATGCTGTAGCTTGACAGCAACATTTTTAAAGCTTTAATAGAGCTGAGATTCTACACGGTGAAACATTGCTTTTGACTGATGATATTGTAAGCGTTTTGATAGCTTTTATTCACTTGTCAGTAATGGCGGCTGAGTTAAAAACAATACGATAATACGGCAAATGCAGTATGATTTCACCTAGTAGAATACAGGCCCAGAACATCAATAGTGGTTTCTTAAATACAGATACACAATAAAATGATTTATTAACCATCAAAACCTGATTGTGCAAGGGACCGAGATATACGACTCCTATACTTCAATTTTTTTTCACTGTGTTAAACGTGTTAGGGGGTACATATCTGAGTATCGAAAGTTAATATCTCTAATATTAAAATATCAAAGTCCGAAACATCGAAAGTTGAAACATCGAACGGTTACTATGCCGATGGTTGAAATATCTAACGTACTTGTTGGTTATGTAATCAAACATCGAATGTCGATTCATCTAAAGTTAAAACATCGAAGTCCAAAACATCGAAAGTTGAAACATCAAACGGTTATTATGCCGATGGTTGAAATATCGAACATACTTTTTGGGTATGTAATCAAATACCGAATGTCGATTCATCTAAAGTTAAAATATCGAAGTCCAAAATGTCGAAAGTTGAAATATCGAACGGTTATTGTAGCTGATTTATAAAATTTAGGCACGACGACGAGCGTAGCGACGAGGAGTGTTAGGTTGAAATGCGATAATTTACCGACCTAAATTACTCAGTCTGTTTATTGAGTATACATAATACTCATTCTTTTGTGATCAAAAAAAAAAACCTAACAACTTAACCTAACAGAGACGGTTTTGCATTAAACAGACTGGTTGGCTCTGAATCTGAACTTTCAGTATTTTAATCGTGTGGCGTTTGAAACGTAGATATAACGATTGTAGATAAGTCGACCGTTCGATTTTGTAACCTTCGATATTTTGGACTTCGATATTTTAACTTTAGATGTATCATCTTTCGATATTTTAGCACAAAGTTCAAATAACTGTTGGTGTTTGTATCGTTCGATATTTTGAACGGGTGGCGTTTTATTCGGAGGCATTTCAGACGAAGTTATTATGACTGTAGATGTTTTGGCCATTCGATATTGTAACTTTCGATATTTTGGACTTCGATATTTTAACTTTAGATATATCAACTTTCCATATTCAGATATGTACCCGTGTTAGGACCTGTAGTCATCTGTATATTGTTATATTTCCCATCAAAAACGCGACGGGTCGGCAACGACCGAGAAGCGTTGTAGCAACTTGATTAATTTTGTCTGGTATTTTTTCCATTTTTTTCCATCGTGTCGGTTTATGTTTTGTACTTTTTTGTATTTGCAGGTGGGATGGTTTTTTATTTTGTAACCGTGAAATTATTACTGTCCTTTTTGGAATATGGACAACTTTAATACATTAGAAAGTTCATAAATACATTTGAATAGATAGATGAAATTTGGAACAGAAACACAGAATTATCTTCTTCTGCTTTGCATCTTTACATAGTTTTAATGCGATTTTCTGCTGCTGGTGTGGTATTAATGATTATATAAGTTACTATCACAGGATTCAATGAAACTTCTAAGTTTAATTATTACAAAACCAAGTTCTTAAGCCGTGACATCAAAATTGAAATTTACTTTTTACTTATTTGTCAATCTTAAGCCTGCTTTTTCATAAACTCCATTAAATGTTTATTACTTAATACTAAGCTGCATAGGAAACTAATTTGAAAACCCAATCGCAAGTTACGAGCAGTCGCTAAACAGTTTATCGCAGAGCTGCCGTCGGCGTGTTCATAATAATGCGGCACTTTACAGCGGCGACGATAGCTCGGGAGCTGGCTTGAAAAGTTATATAAAGTAAAGTAAAATAAATATTTACGAAAAAGTACAGTATAAAAATCAATACTTATTACCTTTGACCCCTGTGTCGTGGCAGCTAAAAACCAATTAGCGAGGGATTGCGGTGTGTGACCTAAAAATTATATAATGCAAATAGCAGAATAGGGCAATTAGGGTGTGTGTGTGTGTGTGTGTGTGTGTGTGTGTGTGTGTGTGTGTGAGATTATCCATATTGATTGTTTTACCTGTGCATCGCCTCGTATCAAATGTGTAATAATAATGAAATTATCATTACCTGCGGTCGTCTTTATCGACGTGGATAAGACAACTGTCACTTTCTGACCAGTATGCAAGAGCGAGAATGACGGATGCTACATATATCCACCGCGATAAAGGAGATCATAATACATGTCTAGGAGTTATCACATAAAGGTAGGTGTATTAAATAATTTGACGTTACATCGACCGTTCGACAACAGGTTGATGATATCGGGTTTTAGTAATAAAAAATGTCGCTAATAAGTAACTCAGCTCCCGGTTTGATTTGAAGACATGGATAGTACCTATACGCAAGAGAAGTACGAGTAGATATTCAAACTTGGTTCGAACGGCGGTCCGGTCTCAGACATCTGTCGAAGTTGCACTCGAGTTCATTAGATATTGCACGCTCTAACTATGGCAGGTGTAGTTTAGAAACTTGAAATTGAACTCTAATATGTGTAGTTAATTAATTAACAGTGTTTTAATTAATTTATCTAAGGATAAAAGATACATACATACATTAAATCACGCCTGTTTCCCAGAGGGGTAGGCAGAGACCAATTTTTCCTACCTGCTACGATCCTCCCTCTTCGCTTCTTCCACATTCATACATCGAGTCATGCATGCACGTTGGTTTCGGGTACTTAAGATTCGGCCCTTTTCCAGTATTTTTCTGAATAAAAGAGGATATTACAATTATTTCATTCAAGCGTTTTTTTACTCGTAAACTCAATTCAACCTCATTCGTCACTCGTTTCTTAATAATGTTTATAATCTCTGATTTTAAAAGAAATTAGATCGTAATAATCAGTATACATGGCTTCTATTCTTCAAGGTAAAACCGTATTGCTTTGGACGTGTTATAGTATTATTTATAACTCGGCTACCATTACAAAGGGCCCTGCCAAGATGCATTCCCAAGTAGCAATATATGGTCATGTAATTATCCCGCGCTAACTAGCGTTTCTACTTGTTAATCGCGTCACTAGTAAATCACGTGACTTTTCGTATCACGTCATCAGCACGGCTAGCACATGTTGTCCGCGACTTGTTTGTCGCTCGGATCTCTCTTTCTATCTTGTCTGTAACGATAGAGACGCACTGAGCGACAAGCGAAAAAATACAATTTGTGCTACCCGTGCTGCCAGTGACGCGATTGGTTTAAAAACCAAACGAATAGAAACGCTAGTTAGCGTAGTGCATTTCGGCAGGGCCTCCAGGCCCTCTAATCAACACGGTATAACCATATTATTATATTATTGTTTTTAACTCGGCCACCATTACCGCTAAGTAGATAAGAGCTATCAAAATGACAATACGATAACAGGTCAAAAGTAATATTGTTAGGCCCTGTGGGGTAGTGGTGCGGGTGCTGAAGCACCTGGGGGCAGGCGGCAGGTCACTACCATATTCTGCGACCTGTCGCGCGCCTTCGAGATGGTCAACCACTCGCTCCTCCTGTAAAAACTGTCACATTACGGAATTTCTGGTGGCTTCTACGAAACGAATGCGTCGTTCTTGAAAAACCGAAAACAAAGTAAATAAAAGTTATCGTAACGTTGACGACAGGATATGATATACAAAAGCAATGTTGTTTTACCCTGTTGAATAGAGACCACATATAAATTGTTAACCAGGAGTAGTAATATTAAAGCTTGTATTTTTTTATCACTTCTTCCCGCCGTACATTTTATTTCTCTTGCAAGGATACGATTATGCGTCGTTTGTGTTCGAGATGTTTTGAACAGAATCTAACTTTTCATCGTCATCATCATTTCAGCCGAATGACATCCATAGGCCTCCCCCAAGGTTTGCCACAAGGGCCTGTCCTGCGCCCAACCTATTACAAGTATTTTTCCTCAAAACATTTAAAATTCATTCGACATGTAAAAACACAATAGTACTCGAATACCTTGTCAGGATTATTATCGTCCGCCCTCTTCACATGTCATACACTTTGTGACGAAAATGATATCCACCTATTGGAAATAAGGACAAAGGACTCTCGGGTCGGCCCCAGGGGAAAATCCCTAAATTTCAAAAGCAAGCGATTCTAAACCCAATAATTGGAGGGATAAGGCTTTCGTTAGTTTAGAAAAATAACAAAGCCAACTTCCACATTTCGTTATTCGATATGGAGCAGAGTATCGAATTTACGTGTTTTTTTGTGTCCTAGGTTGAAAATAGGTATGATTAATTTTCGATGTTTTATGTTGTATATTTATATTATATAATTATCATTATCATATACTACATTATAATTATTAGTTAGATAATATATATAAATATACATACATACATAAAATCACGCCTTTATTCCCAATTTGGGGTAGGCAGAGCTACAGAATGGCCAAGAACTCTAAAAACTTAATGATAATTCTGTAACCACATTTTGCATAATCAGGCTAAGATGTTTACCAGCGTATTAGTGACAGGTTGCAAGCCCATCGCCTAACAGTACTACAAGCCTTTATTCCCTTAGTCGTCTCTTACGACATCCACGGGAAGACATGGAGTGGCACTATTCTAAGCCGGCAACTACACAGCTAATATATAAATATATGATAGTAATATTATCGGACCGTTTCCGACTATTACCTAATACAATAAATTGTGATTGGATTGATTTGTAAACAGATATCCATATATGTTTCGAAGATAACAAAAAAACAAGGAACAGAGGGGCTATTGCCTAACGCACCCGCAATCGCAATCGTTTTCATTTTGAAAATCGAAGGCTTGTCTGCATACAAAATGAAAACAATTGTTCCGCTTTGAAACCGATCGCGATTGCGAGTGCGTTGGGCAATAGCGACGCAGATTAATTATTTTACAACATGATATCATCACATTTTTTTAGCTTAGAATTAATGCAGTTTCTTTTTTACATTACCAACCAAATGATACAAAAAGTTGAAGTAACTTTTCCATTATTTCTTGCGTGGTTATAGTGGTTTATCCTCGTAAGGCCCAGTGTGCAATAGAATGTAGGTACATAATCAAGGCAATATAATTTTAACTGTGTTGCAATGTGAATAAGGTTTATTTTCCTATGTTCATAAACTGAAAAATGTCATTATCGAACAAACTTAATTGAACTTTATTGCGTTGATGGTAGATTCAAAGTCCCATTCACAAAAAACTCCCTGTTTGTAGTATGGTGGGCCTTACGAGGTTAAGGTGTCGAGTGTTGTAGTGAGGGCTCTGTGTACAAATAAAATCTGTCAAGTTAGATTTGTGTACAGCTTATTCTAGTTAAGACTTCTATATAAGAAGTCATATAACCTCTCTCTTCCACTGCGTAGATAAGCTCAGGTTTTAAGTTTGACAGCTCTCAATACGAGTAAACGTTATTCGGATGAAAGATAGGTAACCCCCAATACGGTCTCTGTATTTTATTATTGGGTAAGGGTCGGGTTGCATAAAGTTTAAAGTCATATTTTTGATAGGCATACTTGGATTCGTCATACTCATCATTACGCATAATTGACAATAGTCATAAATTAGTTCGCATAATATTTTTTAACCATAATGTTTGAAAGCATAAATAGCAATTGTCATACATTTATTGCGCATAAAAACTTTACGCACAATTATCAACCGGCATAGCTTTTGATAAGGTCACAATTCTAACCTAACCTAACCTACTTTTCTGGTAGCAGTTCGTTTTTATTATAGTGGCAGTTCTAACCTACGTAACCTACTTTTCTGGTAGCAGTATGACTAAAAATAATTATGAGCTACAATACAATGACAAAAAAAAATGATATTCAACATTATGGTTTAAAAAAATATGACATAGTACAATTATAACAATGAAAATATTATGCTCTATCATTAAAGACAAAAAACTTTTATGAGCAATAACTTTATGCGTAAAGTGTTATGACTATCGAAATTATGACAATAGTTGTTATGCGAACAGACGGACACCCTTTATTATTATTCAGTTCCCAAAAGCTTAACATCAAATTCTCCATTCAAGGTTAATAACATATTTATGGCGCGGAACTTGAAGAATCCCAGTACACAACCAATTTAATGAGCACAAATATTATGACAAGAACGTCGCAATCCTCCCAGGATCGCCTTTTGTAATTTTCCTTCGCTTGTTATGTTGATCTGCAGAATTTTAATATCTTATAACAACCAACAATTTATTTGCTAGATATCAAATACTAGATCTTCTTTGAACGTTTACATTAATTGGGATTTCTTCAATATTATTAACTTCAAAGTAAAATCTGTTCCTTTGGATATATTTTTATTATATATATACTACAGTCAGTGGGTAGTTTTACCTGGAATGTTTTCCGGGAGTTTTGAAAATTAGTGATTTTATAGATTTTGATGTGTTCTTTCCAAATTTTGACTTTGCCACCTCGTATTTTTGCCGCTCGCGCCGCCATATTTGCAAGATGGCGCCTAAATGCAATTTTTTGACAATATCTCCTTTACGACTCATTCTATGGTAAAAACAGTTCGAACAAAATGAAACAAGAGACGATTGCCTACAATTTATGTATGAACTTTTTTTTCATAAAGTCAATAGTTTTGGCGTACGAGCGCCGCAAAGTATGGTCCAACATGCATTTTGGTCATTATTCATTCTGTTAGGTGAAACATATTTCACTTTGTGATACCAGCACCAAATTTTAGTATATTGTTAAACATATTATTTTACCTTAAAAACCGTCGAGATCCCACCTGTAAACTACCTGGATCCGGAAATATGACGTCATCAAAATGGTAGCCGCTGTATTTTAAAAATTGCGAATAATTTTTAAAATACAGCGATTCTATGAACCCTTTGTACATGTGTGGGGTATCAAATGAACGAAAATTAAATGATCTATAATGCTATATAACACACAACATTAGGTGAGTAGTACAGTTACGGAAATATTTTAAATTATATAAAGATAATAATTTCAATTAATTCACTATTTTCGTTTACAGCCTCGGAAGTATACACTATATACCAAAATAATGTATGGCAGACATAACGAAAAATTTATCGGCTATCTAATAAAAGAAACCGGAACTCGATCGGATGAAAAATGTTTGAATTTATGTAAGATAATGTTTTTATATAATTTAAAATATTTCCGTAACTGTACTACGCAGCTAATTTAATGTATTATAGCATTATAGAACATCTAATTTCCGTTCATTTGATACCCCACACATGTATATAGGGTTCATAGAAGCAGAATTATTCGCAATTTTCAAAATACAGCTGCCGCCATTTTGATGACGGCATACCTCTGGATCCAGATTTTAAGGTTTTAAGATAAAATAACATGTTTAACAACATACTAAAATTTGGTGCTGGTATCACAAAGTGAACTATGTTTCACCTAACAGAATGAGTAATGACAAAAACGCGTGTTGGAGTGCACTTTGCGGCGCTCGTACGCCAAAACTATTGACTTTATGAAAAAAAAGTTCGTAAATAAATTGTAGGCAATCGTCTCTGGTTTCATTTTGTAAAACTGTTTGTATCGTAAAATGAGTCGGAAAGGAGATATTGTCAAACAATTGCTTTTAGGCGCCATCTTGTCAATATGGCGGCGCGAGCGGCAAAAATACGAGGTGGCAAAGTCGAAATTCGGAAAGAGCACATCAAAATCTATAAAATCAATAATTTTCAAAACTTCCGGAAAACATTCCAGGCAACCACTATTTTTCGAATCAAATGACCGTATTAATAACATTTCATAGGATATAGTCACTCAAGGGGCATAATAAACTTTGGATATAACAATAAAGTAGATATTTTCATGGTTTATAACGTTCAATAAGTATAATGTATGGTCGATATAACGGTTACTTAATATAATGAACGTATGATATAAGTATTATTGATATAATGTGTTATGAGAAATAAAAACGTCTGCAAGGGATCATGCGTACAAGCGCCTATGTAAATGAATTTGCAATGACCTGACCTAACTAGGTATTTTTATTTTTTGTTTCCTTCCTCTCTCTTGATCATTGTCATACCTAACAGAGACCTGCCTCATGGTAGAATAGGTAGGTTATTATCATAATATTAGTATAGTGTTATTAAAAAAACTCGGTTCTGGCTTAGGGTGCTGAAGGGTCGCTGTTCTTCCTAACATTCCTCCTCGCTTCGCTCGTCGTCGTACCTAACGGAGACCTACTTTAACGCAGAATGGGTACATTATACCGACTGAGCGTTATAACAGACACATTTATATCACATAAACGTTATAACCAAAAAGGACATTATATTTGTTAATCGTTATATCTAGTGAAAATATATCAAAAGTTGTTATACCGATCGTTACGCACCCAAGAATTACACCTCTAAGGGCCGTAATAATAAACTGATCTCGACTTTAATGCCTATCACAAGATGCATCAAAAATTACAGTTGTCTATGCCTTGACATTCACTTTAATTTAGTAATTGATTTTATCTACATCCCTATCAAAATTCAATATAATAATTATGTTCAGAAACGATAAGCAAATGCCCTATATTAAGTAACCTGTATCTGTGGTTGTACTTTAATGTTAACATTAAAGTATTACATGTGATTAAAGTATCGGTTATCGCTGTAGTTGCATCTTAATGTTCACATTAAAGTATCGGTGATCGATGTGTCGAATTGTATCACTTTACACAAATTTATCTTGTTAACTGGAAGGCCTTAGACTAAGTATCAATTTCACCATACGAGTTTAACCACTTAACAGACGATTGGAGCGTTGACAGCTGTCAAAATGTATGAACTAACAGGCGATTAACGTTGACTTCGTATGGTGAAATTGGTACAGTCAACAGCATATAAGTGATCATTTATGTACCTTGTCACTTTAACGTCGTGTTTGGAATGTCATACAAAATTGTGAAACGATTGAAAGCGACAAGGTACATAAATGATCACTTATTTATGCTGTTGACTGTACTTAGAACATGAGCACGAGATGCGTTTTTTAAGTGTTTTGATAAACGCAAACACAACTTGCTTCAGCTGCTAGACATATAAGGCCGGGATTACACCTGTAAGTTATTACGTAAGTTTTGAGACGCAAATATGGGTAAGAGTGAGGGGCAAATATCTCCATCTCTCTCTTGCATATAGCTTTGTTTCAAAACTTACGTAATAACTTACAGGTGTAATCCCGGCCTAATATGAGGCACGGAAATCTTTATAAGTCCAGTGAACATATATAATTATTTACTGCTCTTGAACCTTAATATCTTAAGTTAGTTTTAGTACTAGAATTATTTCTTTCTTATATTTCCTTCGTCCAAAATAAACTTGCTCATCACACAAAGTCAGCTCACCACATCTCAAAAGTCGTCAGCTCAAAGTAACTCATACATCAAGAAAGCAACCGCGGCCGCTGCGATCCTTTGCATGGTCGGAAAGAAGGCATTGTGTTTGGAGTATGAGACGACGGGCGTGGGACAAGGCATAGAAACGGCGATTCTTAAGTCATGTCAGGTAAAAAGAGTTTGCTTCGTAGACTATTACGTTATGTTGTAAAAACGTACATAATAACACTGACTTTCTAGACCTTAAACAAAACATGCATCCTACTCCTCAAGAGTCTCCACTAAAACATGATTGAACAATGTTGATCTATAGGTACATATAATCCAGATTTTAGCATAAAAATAGAAAAATTCATGTAACTACACATCACGTATCTACACATCAGCACATTAAGCAGTAGCACCAATAAAATAATAGTACATTGTGCATCAAGGGCGGTATGAAGGGTATTGCTAACGAGAGATTTAGAAGCCCGACGCCGAAGCCGGAGGGCTTTTAATGACTCTAGTTTGTAATCCCCTTAATGCCCGTGATACACACAATGTTTTTGATCACATTTGCGACGAAATAAAAAAAAATAGAGAAAAATAATATACAAAATACTCTTCGGAAACAACAATCAAACAAATGAATGATTGATTGAACTGGACTCGCTAAAAGAGTTTGTCAACTTTTTTCAATATAGTCTTCCACAGATAACGCTTAGAACTGCTTTAGTTTTTAAACTTGACAGGCCATACTGCCAGATTATACCGATTTTCAAAATGAAATTTAATAAAATTATTGCAAATGTCACTGAAATATTTGTAAAATATAAATACACGTAATGCAAAAAAATGTACCGTATAAGTTTAATTATACAGTAAAATTGGTTTGCAGCCAAGTTTTGAATATAGAAAATAAACCATGGCTGATTTTACACCTCCTTAGTCTGAAATCGTGTACGAGTGGATTCTATATTTTAAAACTAAACTCATAACTCCCTAGGGAGGTAAACCGGCTATAACTGCCCTTTACGACTGCGTGTTATAACACCCTTTCCGAGCAAGTGTTATGAAATAATATAAAGATAGTATCAACAATACAAAAAAGGTAGTACCGTAGGATACCAAGGTAGGTTTGTGATGTCTAACTAACTTAAAGCCACCTTTTACTTATCTTACAGATGGGCCCTTTTAGTTACACTTTGGCCCTTCGGCGGCATCTTTTGTGCACATTCATCTATTTCACTGTGAAGGTGTCCTCATCTCACCGTCAGAGCACCGCGTGGAGTACTTAAGTTAGAAGAACTCATTAGTACAGTCGACTTTAAATATATGCATTACATTTTTTCACTTGAAATAAGGTACGATAATGTAAACATATCTTTGACGTCGGCTGTACTTGGCGACCGCAAGGTTTCGAGCTCGGTACCTTTCGATCACGACGATACCCAAAGCCACTGGATCACCGATGCTCTTCCTTTAACTCATACTTTTACTTAAAAAAATGGCCGGTTTAAGAAAATCCGTTTTTAGATACAATTTAAAGTAGAGATATGCAGAAAGCCTCAAAAAGGGTAGCCCCACCCATAAAGATGGTATCCACAGCCACACAAGCGGTCCAAAAAAGATCTCCGACCCAATCCTTCCATTGTCGGGCAAAAGAAAGGAAGCTCGTAGTCTCTAAGCATGCATGCGTCAGGATTCCCACTCCGCAACTCACATAGCTATAAGTCTCCCCCCCATCCCAACCCCCATTCCTATCCCCCCTTTTTTGGAAAAACCCCGCGGATAAATAAACGGAGGAAGGACTTTCTCCTCCGGCCTTTCAGCACTGGCTGGGGTAGTATCCGCGGGAGTATAAATTCTAGTTGGTAATAGGGGCATTGGTGTTTTTAGCCGGTGTGAGCCCGGCAGTACCTGGGACCTCCATTCCCAGGTCTCTGGAAGGGATTTTCATCCCCGCCCCTTTTTCTTAAAGTAATTCAATTCAAAAGCAAACAAAAGCAAGGACTTTTGTCTTTGGCCCCTCAGGCGATTACCTTCCAAAAAAAAAGGAGATATATAGATTGTACAAATAGGTCAACTCTCTACACGCTTGTGGCTTGTACCGCCAAGGGCTTGGCAGCTCCGCCAACGAGTCGTCTTTTGAACTGAGCTAGACGCACATTGACGTCTAAAAACGCAAATTACGCCACGCCCGCACACTCAGGCACTAAGTAGCGCTGCATTTGCTAACGAAGGTGTGTTTGCCGGGAAAGATGTGGCTTTAATGGCAGTGGTTACTTTTTTGTACTAAAGGGAAGGTATTGCGTAAGTTTGTATGGGGATTAAAGTCATATTTTATTCTACGGCCGTGGATGATTTTCTTATAATGGTTTAGAGGACCTTTAATTGTACACATAAATTAAAAAAGTTAAGTAATAACAGAGCCGAGACATACCGGTGAAATTACTATCACAGAGGCATTCCCTCTTAGTCCTCAGGGTTGGCACGCATTTGGAGTCTTAGGATTATAGTCTTGAGAATTCATATCTATTGGTCCTATCCTTACCATTACGGGGCTTGTGTGCTCGTGTGCCTTCTCCTTGTCATATAAAAAGTGGTATACTTTAGCCTAAGCAACGAGGACCAAACTGTCCTCAGGGGAAAATCTGGTGTATAAGCGAATTTTGGCATAGTTGGAAAGGAGTTTTAAATGATGGTGTCACAATTAAGATGTTGATACTCAGCATAAATATTCTGCACAGGTACTCACAAAAAAACCCGAGCCGATTTGAAGTAAGGGCCGACTTACTATGCAAACCCGACTATGGCCTTTCGGGAATCATTTTTCCCTCCATATCTCATTAAATATTGATCCCAGCAAAAAAATGTAATGAATCTTTTTTTGTAGACAATTTTATGTACATTAATTATGTAATGGAACATTTTTTGCTAAGGGCCACCGTTTACGAGTTATTTACGAAAAACTAAAAAAAGGGACCTTTACACCCCCCTCCACCCGTTAGCTCCAAGCGACCCCACCCATCAGTACTTTTAGTATGTGGTTTAAAACACCATTCCATACAACTATGCCCAAATTCGCTTATACACGACTTTTTTCCACTGATTTGTTTTCGGTAACATTCGCAACTCTATTCAAAGACATTCCAAAAGTATTTTATGGACCATCATTGAGTACTCCAAGCGCCATCTTGCTTTACGACCTGTTAAACAGACACCAGTTGGGCTCATGAAAATCGGACACATGTATTATCGTTGCTAAAACCTGACAAGTTCCAATCAGTGAAAGAGACACAGTTGTATGACTCCTATAGCTCTATCCCTTTCACTGGAAACTGGCAGTTTTCAAGGGTTTATAATACGGTCTCTGGGCTTTCAAATTAAGTGCCCGTGCCCTATTAAACCCTGAACTGGGACGTTTATGAGTGCATGTTGCCTTTATAGTTTTAGCTGGCTGGATTAGCTCGAAAGGTTACAGAGTTAGGACCATTTAAAAAGAGCTGTCTTCCTCCTATGCCTGTGATAGAACGAGGAGCTCATACATTGACGGCTTAAAATGTTTTTGAGCCATAAAAACTTAATAAAGTATTAAGAGTATTTATGTATAGACTAGAAGACGTCCGCGACTTCGTACACGTAGATTTCCACGTATTTCTTTCCGTTGTGGATCGATTTTCTAAAAATTCTTTCTTAATGCTCTCCTAGGGTACCCAAAGAATATTACTTCTAAATTTAAAGTCTTTAGGCTCAGCGGTTTAGGCTGTGCGTTGTCTAACAGACAGTAACTCACTTAAGAGTTCTCTGTAGGAACATAATTAAACAGAAAAATTAATTAAAAAAAAAAAAAGTTTATACAATCTTTCTTGCAGAAAAGAGTAAACTTTATGTACAAAAGAAGAACTAAATTCAGTAAGGCATTTTCTACTAGTTAACTTTTAAATAAAGCAGACACTGTCATAACATTCTTTAAGTGCAGCACTTGCTTAATTTATTTATAATGTAATTTATAGGTAGGTAAATTTTAATTTATAAAATTAAAGTATTTGGTCGTTTTCCAAAAAAAGTGTACTTGAACATTTTTTTCCAGAATTCGTTTTTTTTTGTTTTTCTTACTCAGAATCGTTGATATTATCGATCCTCATGCAAGAAAAAAAGTGTCCCAGATTTTACTATGAAATGTTTATCTTCCAGTGCGTCACGACCATACAAATAATAAAAGACTGCATACAAAAATGTGACGATCTGGAATGGAATATTTAAGACACTTTTTTTCTTGTATGAGGATCGATAGTACCAACGATTCTGAGTAAGAAAAACAAAAATTACATAAAGAAAGCATAGACCCCGGCTTATGATTTGTGTAATGTAAAATTTTCAACGAATCGCCAAATTTTCCGTTTAATCAATGCCCTTAAACTAAAAAGTCCCT
This sequence comes from Acleris literana, assembly GCA_946894065.1. Classification (NCBI taxonomy): domain Eukaryota; kingdom Metazoa; phylum Arthropoda; class Insecta; order Lepidoptera; family Tortricidae; genus Acleris; species Acleris literana. The sequence goes on from OX335670.1 coordinate 22,062,042, forward strand.
TTCCTCGGCCCGTCCAATAAATATCCTCAATTAACTTAATACTGATTGCTTCTATACATCCTTAGGACTTACGCACTCTTGATTGAAAAAGTTTTTTCAGGGTCCCGCATTTTTAATAGAACCACAAGATTATTTTGTACTAATACTTATGGCGAATAGGTTGACTGAAAAATTTCAGTCAATGATTAAAAAAAAACAGAAAATGTACTTTTTTTAAATTGCTATTGCTTGTTAAATATACCAATTACATACTAATCGAAAGCATGAAGCCTATAGAATATGCAAACGTTAGGTTTTGTGCAAATTATTAGTACCGACTTACCTACCTACCCAATAGTTATGACGGGAAAAAGTAGTCAACCTAACGTTTGCATATTCTATAGGCTTCATCCTTTCGATTAGTATGTAATTGGTCTATTTAACAAGCAATAGCAATTAAAAAAAAATTCATTTTCAGTTTTTTTTAATCATATAAGGACTGGACTGAAATTTTTCAGTCAACTTATTCGCCATAATATTACTTAGCATATTAAATTTGATATAAAATATTTTTTATCGAATAAATAGCCCGATGAAGATCGTCTCCTAATTCGGATCCCCTACTATAACATTGTGTTGGTCCGGACGGTCCCTGTACAAGGTCCTATCGGGTAGGTCGAAACATGATTCAACGAACGTATCATTAGTATTAGGTACGCAGAATTTTCCTTTCATCAAAATACATTTGTGAGTTTATTTTTTTTAGTCCTTTTAGTCCTTCATAAGGCTAACCTAAACTAACCTAACCTAACCTACGTAATTAATGTATAAGATACCCTGAAACATTATGATTTCAGGAGAAAATAGCGTTTGATGAAATTAAATTCGATTAAATTATACAATAGTTAGATGAAGTGAAATTCGATAAAATTATAAGTTATCGGTCCTACTACTACTGGTAGTGGTAATTTTCTTTATATGTGTTGGACTGTTTGTGTTGCCATCCAAACCGTTGATTAAAGGCAAAATTTTACATTTCGCACTGCTAGATCAAAACAGTAGTAACTCAAAATACAAACTGCATTTTAAAATCAACTTTAATACAACTTCTAAGAACTTGAAACAAAACTAGCAAGGAATTTGAGTTGATACTGTTTTGCAATTGCAAAACTGTAGCCATTTAGTTATAAGTTTTAAAAGGAACCCTTACTAAAAAACAAATCGCTATTGGCCAAAGTAGTCCGCATTTTACTCTCCGAAAAAAGCGGCTTAGTCAACCCCCCAAAACAATCAATTAGGAAAGTTCCAGCGTTCATGAATTGCAAATGTACTACTTGACTGCTTTTCTGTCGGAACTCTTTTAACAGTATCGCTCTTCGAATGCTATTCAAATACAATTATGCGTTTCTTTTGTTTATGTTGTACCGACCCGGCTCGGCCTTTAGGTGGATGGGATCGGGGCGTTTTCCAAAAAAAGCACCCGTAGTTAAGGACGAAAATTAACGACGGTAACTTTTTCCATTACGTCACGATAATTAACTAAATCGGTCATAAAAAAATAGTGCCATCTCAGACAAAACTCCTGTAGCAAATGCAACCATTTACTAACGAGTAAGGATTGGAACTGCTTCGGTTCTTGAATGTGAGATACGACCTACTGGCGTATGTGGGCAGTACACGAATATTTAACTAATTATCGTGACGTAATGGAAAAAGTTACCGTCGTTAATTTTTGTCCTTAACCCTTAACCAGGCTGACAGGTCACACGTCACAGTAGAGATTCAGCCTTAGGTACTAACATACAAGGTACTATTGAGTAGATTTTATGTGGTACACATGGATCCCTTGCCTGGTTAACCCGTCAAATGTCCGGCCCTTGATTTACAAAAGTTCACGAAACGTCCAGCTGATTTTCGAGATATTTTTATTTTCTATTTCAGTTTAGAAAAAGGTGAATTGTTTACGATTGGTATAATTATATTTTATGATTGATATATCAATCTAAAGATGAAAGAACAGGCAATGCACGTAGAAAGGAATAAAGATTATACACTTACGTTTTACTGATGAAAATAAATAATTCAATTAATCAAATATATTATTGTTAGGTTTTGATATTTTTTTCATCCAATCATTTTATTCTTTGACACACTGCACTTAATATATTGCCACATTTCACTTTTCTATTGTTAAACTATCACCATTATAAGTTTACGCGCCGAATTCATCAATTTATTTATCACTAGACACATAAACAACATCACAATAATTATTTGTTTACGGAGCGGCGCAGGCGGCGGCCATTGCGGACGAGCACATCTTATTGGGCAATAATTTCGTTTTAATTATTTTTTCGCTTGTTCAGATGCTTGATTTTTGGGGAAAAAAATCCAATATGTTGCCAAATAAGTGACAAATCAATTGGATTATTTTTTTACACTACCAGGGTCGTCGTTTATGAAATTTAAATTCTCCAATCACAGCGCCGTCCTGCGCAAAACTGTTGTGCGTAGGACACGACCGGCCAAAATTTTCTACGCACAACTGTTGTGCGCAGGACACCTGACGGGTTAAGGGTTAACTACGCGAGATTTTTTTGAAAAACGCCCATCTGCACGTGTAACATAAAAATCAGTAACGGTATCATAATATTTTTATTCACTTGGGAGTATGGAAATTTCACTGCGGCGTACGTTATGCACGCACAAATTACACACGTGAGCTACGTTGATCAATTTTTCTGGACTCTCGCTATCCTACACGGTAAAATAATTATCGCTTTTGACGTGTTATGGTAATGTTTTTAACTCGGTCGTCATTAAGGGCTATTCTAACGTTGACAATAAGTTAACATGTCCAAGACAATAATAGTTAAACCCAGTAGAATGAGGCCCCTAGGCCTCTTTTCTGCTTGGCATAACAATATTACTCTTGACGTCATAAGAAATTGTTTTTAACACGGCAGTCATTACTGTCAAGTACATAGAAGCTATTGTAATGTTGACGTTACGAAAACACGTCAAAGGCAATATGGTTTCAACCAGTAGAATGCGTGTCACTGAAATCATTTTGTGCGTGTTTCACTGCAGGAGTATCTACATACATTTTGATACAGCGTGATTTTATATGTGATGTATGCAATGCTTTACGTGCAGCGCTATGAAATTCCTAACAACAGCTTTAAATGTCAACAATATGATTACAACAAAGAAGCAGGATGGGCTAAAACAAACTGGAATAGAGACTCAGAATCAGAAGAAAATAACAGTTCAAGATATTTTAAATCTTGTTTATTGAAGTTCTGTTTTTCCAGCTAACAATGTATTGTACCAGTAAACAAAGATAGCTCAAGACGTAACAACGAAGTACTCTTCTAAACACTAGAATAAACTTCGTCCAAACTACTCCTTATTAGAGACAAAGAAAACTCCAAACGGTTTGTTTTAAAGTGAAGGTGCGTTTACATAGCTGTCATTACTAGTACTGTTTACTTGTCACCTATACAAAGTTTACATACTTTTACTTAGTTATGTAAAGATATTCGTATATTCGACCGGAGCACAAAAACAGTGTTTTTTTATTTATATCTCTAATTTACAATTACAAATGCTTGTCTCAGTAGGCTAGTTGAGTGAAAGTAAACTATGTGGCATTATCCATGAAAAGGGACCTGATTGTCGATGGCGCTTACGCCGCAGTGCGTCACGCCACGTTGTATTTATATCGGAGCATCGTTAATAATGGCGGAAGCGCCATCGACAATAACGTCCCTTTTATAGATAACGTCTCATATTATCTAATTACCAATTGAATTATGAAAAGGTAGTTACCCAACATTTTACACAATTTTGTCCTTACTTTCGTTCTGGTTAGTATACCTACACCATTAAAATTATAAATTAAACAAAGAATATAAAACATATACTAAAATACCAGGCAAAAAAAAAAAACACGGAATGTACAACAAATGTTGATAATTAATCTTCATTATTGTTTGTAGTAGGTACTCCGGCTGAGGGCAAATTATAAACCTTCTTTATTATATATCTTTTTGAGCTTTTCTTGCGTGGTTATTATAAAAGTACAAAAACAGTCAAGTAACTTAATCGAACGTTGGGATAAGCATTTCTCAAATGACTTGTCTCGTCTAAACGGGGCTGGAAGAGTAAAAAACTTCAGTTGGAGTGTTTCGAGTGAACAAGGCTGTGCTGTGTCTTTTATTTTCGATTCGTATTTCGATGCTGGGCTTCCGGAAACCACTACTAACGAATAGTCGAATGATCACATAGTTTTAGGGCCGTATTAATAAACTCATCTTGATTGAGATGCCGTCACAAGATAAACTATATTAATGCGAAACAAAATCGACAGTCTTCGGCCGGATTCGAACCTACATCTCCTCTGGCTATCCGGGCCGATGCAGGCGCTTTACCACTTATGCCACCAAGACCCTACTCAAGATCCACGAAATTAGTGATCGGTTGCTTGTGTTAAATTATAAAAACTGATATTTGTGACCCATCTTGAGACGAGCAACAGTCAAGATCAGCGTCGCTATTGCCTAACGCACTCGCAATCGCAATCGGCTTCAAAATGGCACATTTTTTTCATTTTGTTTGCAAACTCGCCTTCGGACTGTCAAAATGAAAACGATTGCGATTGCAAGTGCGTTAGGCTATAGGCTTCTGTTTATTAATACAGCCCTTAGTAATCTAAACAGCGAGGCTAGCAAGATGCATAACGCTAACGTAAACGATATTCGAAAGCTGTCAAAACGTATAGAACCGTCTGACAGCTTACGTCAATTCTATGCATTTTCTATAACGATAACGTTCTTGCAATGCATCTTGTCTACGGCCACTGTATTGATTTGGTATAAGTAACCCATAAAGTGCAGAGAGTAAGGCAAATGACTAAGAAAGATGTCAAGCCTGGGGGCCTAATATGGCTGCGTTTATCGCGTGACAAAATGTAGATAAAAGATCCGTCACTTTTTGACACGTATGTAAGTACGAGAGTGATGGATGCTTTATTCACACTTTGACACGCGGTAAATGCAACCATACTTAGCCCGCTGAAGACAGTTATGAAATATCTAGCAAATACAATTGTCATTTTCTGTATCGATAAGTTTGATTTTCCAGCAAAATAAATTAAAAAGATGCCAAACAGCAATTAAAGGTAACCATTGTGTCAAAATTATTGTTTTGACCATTTTAATTAAAAATCAACTTGCTCGAAACTTAATCCAACTTGTTGAAGATTAATAAGGTTAGCAATAGAAATAAAGATTTATTTTTATTATGGCTAAAAATATATGTAGGTATCATTTAAAATGATAATTGAAACAAATAGATCAAAAAACAGAAACAAGACTACATTTGTAGAATACGGATGTTGAGATATGCAGCTTAAGGACTGGAGAGTTGAAATAAAAAAAAATGTAGGTACACAATCTTCAACAAAAAAATATCAAAATGAACGAAACTTTAAATTCTGCCAAGCATAAGCACACGAGAATCAAATATTGAAAAGCCTATGCGACTCCATGGATTAAGACTATTACAATGAACCACTACGTAAGGCCCAGTGTGCAATCCTGTACATCCTGTACGTACATAATCAAGACAATTGAATTTGAACTGTGTTGTAATAAGTATAAGGTTTATTTTCCTATCTTTATAACCTGAAAATAGCATTATCGAACAAACGTAATTCAACTTTATTGCCTTGATGGTAGATTCAAAGTCCCACTTACCAAAAACTTCCTGTTTGTGGTATAGTTCTATCTAGGTAATCGCATTTGTTACTTCTTATCACAAATTAACATTACATTGACAAATTGATTTTCTTAAATCAAAATGAGATCCTGTGTTAGTGGTATTCACTCGACAGAATAAAAATGCAGCTGGCTTCTGTTTTGGCGAATGCATTTTAAGACCAGACGGTATTCTGACTGCTTCAGCTGCCAAATATAACTCATAACGCTAAGTGGTTAAGATGCAAATTAACTTAGGATTTTTATGACGTTATCAATCTAAATATATAAAAGAAGTTACTGACTGAGTGATTGACGGACATATCAACGCACAGCCCAAACCGCTGGACCCAGGGACTTGAGATTTGAAATTTGGAGGGAGTGAGAGAAGATATATTTTAGAAACCATAGAATGTAGAAGAGGGAAGATGATGGGACATCTGATACGGACGACAGCTTCTTTTTGAACATTTTGGAGGGCAAAGTATAGGAAAAAATAGGAAGAGGAAGGCTTACTTACTTCAGTCAGGAGCCTGCCGTTTGGACAACATATTTTTGGTCAAATGTATCATTTCCCAAATTTTCGTTTCCCAAGAAGCATTTTGTATTATTTTTGTTTTATATCCGGGATATAAGAACCGCTTGGTATGTCTATTAGGTTAGGTTACACTTGTGACTACATAAATAACTCTATGAAAAGCAAGCTTTAAAAACCCGACTGCATTTTTTATACTGTCGTCGATATACCTACATATGTTAATAATTGTCATTTAGCCATTGTTGTTATTTCAATTTTAACAGTTTAGGTATCCTACGACACTCTCGCTGCGAAGACGAATCCAATGATACCTCATTTGTCAAAATCGTCCAAGCCGTTTTTGCTGTAGCGGGGAACATAGAACTGGATATACATGACGGTGAAAAACATAACCCTTCGCCGCAGTCAGGTAAAAATAAATTAACTGCGACGGGATAAAGCTTTTTGGGAAATAAAAAATAGGGAAATGATTCATTGACCAAAAATATTTTGGCCAAACGGAATAGACCCACTTCAGCCAAATAAGACAGAAGGCCAATGTCGTGTCGTATCAGGACCTGGTGAAGAAGCTGGTAGAGAACAAAGAAAAGTGGCAACTACTCTACTGACAAGACCCTGGCTCTAAAGTTAAATGATGATTCCTTGGGTAACCTAGGGGTGCACTAAGAAAAGATTGTCCGAAAATTACCACCAACGGGAAGAAATAGAGAGAGTAGCGGGAAATTAATTCTGTGCGTACAAAATCACGTGCGTGCTCCAGTAATGTATAATGATTGTCAGGTTAGGCAGCACGAGGTCGTATTGAGAAGTATGAGCTTTGTTCTTTCCTGTCTGGAACTTGGCAGGATCAGATGATAATTCTTACTGCCCCGGAGGTCCGGAAACAATATTGCTTTTCACGTGTTTCCGTATAGTCGTTTTGATAGCTCCTATTTACTTAACAGTAATGGCGGCCGATTTAAAAACAGTACTGTAACCAATGATAATATAAAATATCATTGACTGTAACACGTCAAAGGCAAGATAGTTTAACGGAGTTGAGTAGTGGTCGGGTTACCGTGACATGGCAAAAAAATTCAGTTTAGGACGAGTGTAAGGGACTGAGCTGAGTTATACGGCTTTGTCTCTTTCTCTCACCGTTAACTGAACTGCATAACTTTGTTTTGGTTACCCCTCTGGTCTACCTTTGGGAAAAGCTTTTTCTCTGCAGTGGAAAGTTAATTGTTGAATTAATTAGTCACCTTTTACTCAGTTTTTTGAAATGGGAATAATCTTTGTTTGAACTAACTAAGTTTCAAGTCATTGGAATTCTAGCAAAATTATTAGGTACCGAATAGAGAAACCAGCAGACAAGAAAGTCAACTTAATAAAACCTGCAAAAAAATGTATAGTTACGTGAATGTTGGCATTGCGGTCAGCCGCCATAGCAGTTATTTTAAGGGACTTGGAGTTACGAGTTTACTAACTTATCTAAGGTCTGTTCATCCTTACTTGTCTTATATAGTAAACAACTTTCTAACCTCAAAATTAACCTTTTTTTGCTAGAACAGCTATTTTAAACAAAATAAAGCAATCACAGACAATACATTGGCCAAGTGATGTCTAAAATGTGAACTCGGTTTACTTTATTTACGATAAAAGAGCTGTTTTAGCCAAAAAAGGTCCATTTTGAGGTTAAATTTAAAGTTGTTTACTATATAAGACAAGTAAGAATGAACGGACCTTAAGCACTATATAATCTAACTACTTTAATGAAAATTTGCATAAATGTACAATAGCTTAGCATCTACCGAACCTAGGAAAGCTAAAATACATTGGAATACACCAAGATCGGATGCGGATCCCCATTAAATTAAAATATGTCGACCATCCTCAGGAAGATTACAGATTTCGCAGTTTGGAGAGAGTACTTTCCTTACCATCTTGGAAGCAATAGCATAGTTAAATCTGCGTTTACAATGATAATACAACGTTTAGTCGAAATTAAGAGGCCACATGTGCCAATGTTGGTAATGATTGGCGATCATTAGTATCGTTACCGACAATAGCACATGTGGCCTAGCTAATACTAGCTATGATTGGCGAAACGGATACGGTTATTACGGCGCGTAGATTAAGCAATAGACCATTGAATAAAGTCGTAAGTGCTTTGGCACGCGCCATATTTAATGTTATGTAAAAATAAATATTAACTTTAAGGAAGAAAATACAGTTTTTAAAGTTTTTAAAGCCACTAATAGAAATCTCTAACGTTTATACAATAGCAGGCAAGATCCGAGATTATTTGTAGAAAAATAAAATACCTATATTACGGAGCATTAAGTATGTGTGGAGGCAGTTTCGTGTAATGTAATGTGTTTTTTGTTGAATTTTAAGTAGATTTACCAATTTTTGTGGTTTTACAATAAATATTTTGCAATATAATTTAATTTCGCTCTTAAGACACTGCAATAACAGCATATCTCACCTTCTTTGCCACTTCACTTCATCATTTTTGCCAATATTTTGGATGTCTACCATCAGGCTGCCAAAGATGTGTGTAATTTTCGTCACAATTATTATATTTCTTCTTATTTATATTAAGAAAAGCCTCGATCTTTACAAAAGTCAGCAACAAAACCGCTTTTCATCAAGAACCTTCATAATTCCGACTTATTGCGTCGACAAATCTGTGGACATTGTCTGAACTATCCGTACAATGGCGGACAAAAGAGTCTTTTCCGGCGGAAAAAAAATGAAAATAGCCATCGCAGCTGCATTGGATTCCTGTTTTTCTTTCAAAGAGGTTTTATTCTCGTTACGTTCGATGTAAAAGGCTATGGAATAACAAACAGTTTCTACCGAATAATCAAGTTGGATTTTAAATTTTGACAGAAAAACAAGTGTTATTTTCACCTGACAGCCTATATTATGTATGTTTGTTCCTTTGTGTCACTATAAAAACTAAACCCGTTGTCAGATTTTGATGATTCTTATGTCAATCGATTTGTCTTAATCTGGTGAGTGTCACTGAAGATATGACAGTAATCAAAATTAAATATGGCGGCAACCAGACGCCATATTGTGGTTTTTTTTTTTAAAGTCGACCAAAGTATGGCAAGTTGTGTATCATTGAATAGGGATTTAAAAATCATCTTTAGGTTTCTTCCATCATTTTTCATTTTGAATGATCATTTAGGATTTATAACGATTTAAAGTTGGTTAGCAACAGTCGGGTTTTAAAAGTCTGCTTTTTGTTAAAGTTATTGAAGTTTTTGTCTGTTGGTCTGTCATCGTCTAGGGCTCAACAACAGGTAAACTGTATCATTTTAATTTGAAAGGTGGTATTCTGGAACAGAACCACTCAAAGCTTTGTTTCATGAGAATTGATTCGGAATATTAAATGTAAGTAATCTCTTAAAACTTGGATAGCTTACTTTGTAAACCCATCTTGTTATGAAATCATATTGATTTTGTAAGATAATTACGGCCGCTTTTATTATCAAGTGAATAAGAACTATCATAATGTTAAAAATGTGATAACGTTTTGGTTTAAAAGGACACAGTGGAAAAAGGGCTCTGTTTATGACACTACGTTTATATACCAGATTGAGTTGCATTTATAGGTACATTTTGGTGTTCGTACTTAATAATGGGTATTGTATACTAAATGAATAAAATGCTTAAGTATTGTAACTTATGGTAACAAACCGCAACTTGCGTAATATACTTATATGTTAAAGATTCTAAATTAAATAATATTATTTTGAGAGACCTATCCAACGATAGATTAGATAACATTAAATTCGATTATTTATTGCTCAATATAAAATTCCATTACAGAACATGTCAATTTATAAGATTTTACATTAAGGTCGTCATAAATGAAAATACATGACAGAAAACAATATAGGCAAATTAACAAAATACAAAATAAAACATAATAATCACAATACTTAAATCAACAAAAAAAAAATCAAAGCTTTAGGTCCCATGATGTTACTCGTACCAACGTTTTTTTTTTTTATAATGGACTACTATGATTGTACTGTCTTAATACTACAAATCTATAGGTAAGCGATCACAAATCACACCTACCACTTTAACTTAAATTAATTAGTTAGTGTAATGCCCTTGTTGGTGGAGTAATTTCTATTAAAAAAAAACAAATTCAAAGTATTTACTCAGTAAATAGGCTACAAGAGGGCTCTTTTACACGTCGGTAATATAGAGTGAATCAACTAGCGCTTCGGACAAGACCATCATTGCGGGGAAGAAGCGCCGCAAGAAACTCCAGCAGAAGGTCATTTTTCAATCATAAAATACATTAATACTTAAAAGTAGGTTACATTACAAGGTAATAAAGTAATAAATTATTATTTTTAAAACGAATACAAATATAATCATTACAAAATGTAAGCTCAATAACATTAAATTAAAAATAATGTGTAGCAGTACAACATGACGAGGTAATTACGTCAGGGACGATAATTGAAATAACTAAGTGGAAAACAGGTCGTCGCAAGCGTGAACAGACCGGACACCTTTGACAGCACCGTTCACGAGTACGACGCGTATCTCAGCCATAGGGAATGCAAATAACCGGTTATAACCGGTAAAAACCGGTTATAACCGGTTATAACCGGTTATTTTCATTACAAAAACGGTTAATAACCGGTTAAATTGCATTCCTTACTCAGCCATCGCCACCCTCAACCATGACATGTGTTCGGGAAGATGGCGACGAGATTCATTATTTCGTATTCCGAGCCTTCTATTTAAGACACTGATACAGCACGACGCCTACGTTTTCTTTTAATTGTTTCAGGTAAGTTCTTCTTGGTTTCCAACTTTTTCTTTTTAATGCTTTTAAATCTAAACATTTTTTTTTTTAATTTGCCCTGACGTACTTTTTGATTTATAGCCAAAGATGTTCAAATAAATACCGTTCCCTCCCTATCTCCTTAGTTTATGGACCAAAAAGTCGGAAAATTCCAGATTTAACTAAGCGGAAAATGAAAAAAAGTTTTAAAATTATACAGTTTTGCAAAAAATATCAAAAAACTTTAAAAAATTGTATTAAAATTTAGTCTACTCAAAATATCTTATTGCATAGAAAATAAAGTTCCTAACAAAATGAGTATTTTCTTTTGCGTTTTCCAACCATAATATCTTAAATCCCTCGGTGATAAGTCTGACTCGCACTTGACCGGTTTTTTTGGTTTAGCTCAGGACAGTCACACAACTCATACTACAAAGAAATGTACCTACTTTTCACTTTATTGTATGGTTATAAGGTCCATAAGTGGATACTTATATCTTTTGTCCATTTTACCTAGAAATGGAATAAAGTGCCACAAATCAAAAACACACAAATAACGTAAAAGTGACGCTGTTTAAAGCTTACTGTCAGTCGTTCTACACCCGCAGCTTGTGGGTCAACTTCACGCAGAAGGCTATCAACGCCCTCAGAGTCCAGTACAATAATGATTTCAGGATGCTGCTGGGGCTGCCTCGATTCTGCAGCGCGTCGGGGATGTTTGCAGATGCTCACACAGATGGCTTTACTGCTATACTGCGCAAGAGTCGCATCCCTGTTGCACAGATTGCGGGGCAGCCCGAACAACATGCTATGTTCCTTTGCAGAGAGGTTTCATGGCTTCTTCCAGAACCATTGGAACAAACCTCACAGGCCTTCTGCCAAATAGAACTTTTTGTTTTTTAATTATTATTATAATTATTTTGTGTCATGCATGTATACCTATACTCGTATTTGTGTCTTACTGTTATGTACAGTCAACAGCATAAATAAGTGATCATTTATGTACCTTGTCACTTTAACGTCGTGTTTGAAATGTTATGCAAAATTGTGAAACGATTGAAAGCGAGGAGGTACATAAATGATCACTTATTTATGCTGTTGACTGTACAATATGGAAAGAATTTCTGAAATAAATAATTTTGATTTGATTTTTATTTGAAAAACAAATATAGTTAGATTTAAAATTTAAAGTAAATAGTATTCCGAATTTGAATGCAACACAAACACATTTTGATTTGTGTCGCTTTTGTATTTAAGCAACGTCTATATGCTTGTTTTTGAACACGTTTCGTCACTTTCAGTCATTGTAATCTACAGTCTTGTGGACAGTCATTGAAAGTGTTGAGAGGCGAGAGGTCGTGGAGTACGGCGAAGTCCCCCTTGGGTATAATCAGCGTCGGCCCAACTTTAGTTTCGTTCTATTTTTGCCTCCGCTGGGATCGTTTAGGAGTTTCCTTGGAAATATTTCAGTACATTTAGTCCGTTTCTTTTTTTCTGCTTTATCTCATTTATTGTCCTTGGTAAAAGACTATATTTTCTAAATGCTATACTTGCTATAGTATGAATGAGGGGCAGTTGGGGTTCCACTGTCAAATGCTGGAAACCCGGAAGGGCATTGGCTAAATTTGTTTGAAGAATATTGTCTTTTTTTTTCAGCGGCCACTGATGATTTTTACATAGTTATTTAGAGGACCTCTAAATACACATAGATATATATAATTTATAGCGTTAAATAATATCTGAGCGGAGATTTTAAAGATTTAAGTATTCAGTTTTTAGTACAAAATACGCCCAAGTATGAATATTTAAATATCTCGGCTCCGATGAAAAGTATTACATTATATTACAAAATATGTTTATTTTTAATAATTCTATCATAATTTACCACTTTTACGAATGGCCGTTCACCTTGAAAATGTATGAATTTTGAAATGACAAGACTTTTACCCAAACCCCTTTGGTCACCGACAAATCTGTTAAAGAATATAGTGACGACTAGATACAGTCAAGGAATTTAATTTGTGACCCACCTTAGGTCTAAAGTCAATCTGACATTCTACAGCAATAAGGTTGAGATTCCTATCAATTACAAATGACTTGGCATCTCTATTGACAATGACATCTTCAAGCAGATTTTCTTCGAAATGGGTAGCAAATTAACTTCCTTGACCGTACAAACCCGTATAATAATAAATGATGTGTTATTTTTATTACTTTAATTTACATTCCAAATTTTTGACACTTCCAATTAATTATTGTATTCTTAACATTTTATTCTTGTCTTAAACTTTCCGGGATGAGAAGTCTAGGTGTCAATCTAGGGAACGATCTATCCCTGCTCGAAATTTCATCGAAATCCGTTCAGCCGCTGCACCGTGAAGGAGTACCAAACTAACACGCAAACTTTCACATTTATAATAAAAGTAAAGATAAGATAAGATTTTTCAAGGCAAGGCCATTGTTGCACATTAGTATGAGGCGGTTGAAAATTAGTTGGTTAATTAAAGGCAGATTTAAATGTATTGAATTTAGTGTATAATTAAACCCTACTTTTTTCTATTTTGTGTTCTCTTTGTCTCTCTCTTTGCTTAATTAGCGCCCAAGATGCCTTAAGATATCCAGTACCCTTACCATGAGTAACAATTACCGTACTCGCTAGCAAGTCGAATGATCTGTCCCTCGCAGTATTCCGTTTGTCACTTTGTAGACTGTTTGTTTGTTATTTTACACAGTACTTAGTCCGGCCATAAGTTCTGTTACTAAGGTTGAGTCAAATAAAACTAACTAATGTTATCTTTTTTATTTCAATACACATAAAAATTAAAAGCTCAATTAATGTACATTTTGAAGAACAAAATAATCATTTTAAATAGTCGCCGCAATTTCCGAGACGATTTTTTAACATTCACAGCCGGCTACGATCAAATTACGCATTACTTTTCTGTAAATTTCACTTTTTGAAAACGCTTAAAAGTTAATTTTTGTTTACCAAAGACCTTTTTTGTTTAATATTATAAAACTTCCTTTGTGTATGTTTAGAGACCAAAATTATATTTTTCAACAAGACTCAATTCCAACTTATGAAGCAAGAGAATTGGTGTGTTTTCGTATTGCTGCGAATTCATGTGAAATCGTAAAGTCGATTTAATGAGACATCAAGATTGACCGGTGTACAAGCGGCTCTTAAAAGTTGCTTGAAATTCATTTGTATCAGAATTTAAAGCCAAAAGTCTGATCAATATTTCACGCAAATATGAACTCTCTACAAGAACTCTTACAAAAATTGTGGCCGTTATCAGTATACTCGTCGTGCGTAAATTGAACTATGATTTTCTAGTCCGAAATGGGAATACTTCAAGCTCGTACATCAAATAATTGCAATAGTTTAGAATACATTATTTTTATTTTTATTCTACATAAATCAATGTTTTGATTAATATACAGATTTATAAAAAACTGCCTTAATTTATTTTTTTAATTGTAATAAATCTCAGTAACAGAACTTATGACCCGACTAGGTAGTTTTTAAACGTACAACCAACAAAACATTTATTTTACTTCTTCAAAGCATACCATTCTTGTTCAAAGTTTTATTATTGTTACGTAACAGGTAACCTATTGCTTTGTTTACTTTGACTTAACCTCCCATAGACGATAGTTTTTTGTTTTTTATTTCCTTGATGTTGCCAACTAAATTTTTTGGTTGTTATTTAAATCCTTGTTGTTTTCTTCTAAGGTTATTTTGTGTTAAGTGTGTCACTTTCCATCTCCTCACCAAGCGGTTCCAATGGAAGAGCAGTACTGACTTTACGGCTAGCGAATGCTGAGTTGGGGGCCATTTCGCACCAATTTCGCTGTGTCTTGTTCTTTCTGTGTCTGAGATATAATTTTGTATTGTTGCGAATAAATATCTCTTTTTCTTTATCTTTATCTTTAAGAGTCACCTTATAGAGTGCGAAGGACCTAGAAGTCGATTCGCGAGCGAGTAAGGTACCTAATTGTAACTCATGGTAAGGGTACTGAAGATTCCTGCCACGCGCCGCGATTTCGATAGATAAATATGCAACATTCTACAATTTGTCACGAGCGTGCAAATACGTTCGCTATAGATACCTTAAAGCTTTAGTATAACCGATAACTTTACATTCCGAGCTCCAATTAGAGCGGCTTAAAAACGTAATCCTCAGCTTTGAAAAGTTTCACGACAACACCCTGTGAATATGGTGTACCAACATGGCACTTGGTATATGAATTTTACAAATAGATTTATTTAATTGATTGCTTTTTAAAGATCTCATATAATTTGACTCAATCTCAAACTATAGTTTAGGCTTGTACCGCAATTAGACAACGATAAATATAACATAAATAAAAATACATAGTAAACAATAAAGGATCAGGAACAAATATTCGGGCTCATCGTACAAATATTTTTTTCTCAAACATGCAATAGAATGTTGGCGTTATGTTAGTTATTTTAGGCCTCAAAGTATCACGTTGCGGGCGGAACACCTCGAGAGAACTGGAAAGGAATTTCATACAAATTTGAAGGCCTAAGAATTGATCGCTTTGTTTACATGAAAATTGTTCATTGAACAGGCTAAATAGCTGTTTTTTTTATTATACTAAGCCGTGCATTTGCCAAAGCGTTTGCATAAAGGCACCAGGTACCAGTAGGGCAGAAGTTATTAGGGGTGCGTAGCGCAACTTAGATCGCAGGCAATGTAGCACGGGGCGGCGCGTCGCGGGGTGCACCCGACACAGCGCGGATGACCGAGCACTGTAGGTTACTTTTAATGTTTATGCACTCCTAGTGCATATTTGACGTTGTAGTTTTTGTTTTAATTTTTTTAATGAATTATTTATATGTTTGAGAAAAGCACTATATAAACCTCGGCGTGAAGTGGGGTTGCCGGCCAAGTTCATATAGACGGCCGAGCGAAGCGAGGCCGGATAGTTACGAGGCTGCTACTTCCCGGCCTCTGTAGTAATGTACTATTCCATATAGAACCATGAACCGCTAGCTTCATTAGGCAGGGTCACTAACTGTGTAACCGCTTTGTCTATTAACGTTTACAAATTACGTAATAACATTCCAGAGGGCCCTGCTAAGATGCATTGCGCTAACTGGCGTTTCAATAGAAACGAATACGTTTCGTTTTTAAACCAATCGCGTCACAGGTAGATCATGTGACTTTTCGTATCACGTCATCTACCAGTGACGCGATTGGTTTAAAAACGAATCGGATAGAAACGCTCGTTAGCGTAATGCATCTTGGCAGGGCCCTCAGAATCTGTTTCTTTTTAACTGAAAGTATTAAAGCTCTCCCGTGATGGGTATTGTACCATTGCACCCTCGTCTCTTATTTTCATTGAGTTTATAATGACGGGGAGAGGAAGGGCGATCGAAAATATTGCGCTTCGTACTCTGATCAACAAATTGTAGACAAGTTGTGTTTATATGGTCTGTGATGAAAAATAAAATAAAGCGATGACGTCCGAGTATACCCTCGTCAGGCTTTTCGCAAGCTTATGCCAGTTGCATACTTATTTATAATAGGGGATATACATGACTTTTTTTTACAGCTTCAATAAAAGCTGATTCATGTACCTAACAAACAGATGAGAAATTGTTGAGAAATGAATTGCTATACAAATAACCAAGATATAAGCCAACAAAGATTTGTTCCTATCTGTTTCTAGCAAAACTGAATTTAACATGGAGTTTAAATGGCCGACTTGTTACATGACGTCACAGTGCACATCGGATCTCTGTCTAATAGCTGTCTAATTAGCAGTTTAAAATGCTCGTATCATCCGATTTTCATTTTAATTTCACTTCTGGTGATCTTTTAGGGTATTTTGTTGAGAAATACGATTTCAAATATCTGTGCATTTTCCATTATTACTATTTTTGAAATGACTTCTATAGCCGCCTGGGGCTCTATTCCACTTGGTAAAACCTTGTGGGCTTTGACATGTTCTGGTATTGTTTTTAACTCGGCCGCCATTACTGTAAAGTAAATAAGAGCTATCAAAACGTTGACACGTCAAAAACAATACGAGTAAGCTTTACCGTGTAAAATTTCAGCCGAGGAGATTCATATTTTTATATTAAATTAAATGTAGTCATAGCTGTCATCGACAACCTAGTAGGAGATCCGAATAGGAGACGATTTGCGCCGGGCTGTCTATTCGATAAAAAGTATTTTATACCAAATTTAATATGCTAAGTAATATATGGCGAATAGGTAGGCTGAATTCGGATCTTAGACCAACCTTGTTAGAATAATTAAGCTTGTGACATCTTGAACTCTATTGATCAACAAAATGTAAGCCTCGGGATAAATTGTTAAATAAATCGTCGCATGAGCGTTAGTGCCGTGATATTGATTAGAATCAACAAAATCAAGACTACGTTCGGTTAGTTCTGAACACTCGTACCACTCGCGGAATTAATACCCGCCTTTTCAGAAGTACCTTCATGGCTGATACTAATTTGCAGAGAGCAGCACGTTAGTATTTAAATATGGCGTCGCATCAAAACAGTACCCTTACCATGAGTTACAATTACTACGCTAGCGAGAGGTATGCTCTGTCCCTCGCACTCTATAAGAATACTGCGAGGTTTGAGAGAGACAGATCATTTGACTCGCTAGCGAGACGATAATTGCAACTCATGGTAAGGGTACATACAGGTAACAGATTATGACATCGAGTAGGTTCTCTATTCCGACTTTAGGGACCATGCAGAGGCACTTTTTATATAACTACAAGTTACAATTTTACAGATATAAACTGGCAATACTGCTCAAATGGCCGGTCGTCATTGGTCGAGGTTGTGTCAAATGGAAACTTGTAACCTGTAAATTACAATTTGTAGCGTTATAAAACAGGCCCCAGGTATCGAGCGACAACGACAACGCAGAGCATTATCAGTAAAAACCAACATGATCGCCCGCATCGCAGTAGTACAATGCTCAGAGGGCCCTGCCAAGATGCACTACGCTAACTAGCGTTTCTATTCGATTCGTTTTTAAACTTTTCGCGTCACTGGTAGATGACGTGATACGAAAAGTCACGTGATCTACCCGTGACGCGATTGGTTTAAAAACGAAACGAATAGAAACGATAGTTAGCGCAATGCATCTTGGCAGGGCCCTCTGAGCGCGCGAAATTTTATTTTACGACAGTATTTAATTATTATTTTAATTTTGGTTTAATTTAACGTGTAATGTTTAATGTAATTACCTGATATTTATGTAAATGGTACAAATTGTCTCAAATAAGGAGATGAAATAATATGCCTTATGGTGTATTTACCTTTCTCTACGCTCTTCAGTCTTCTCATGGCGATCGTTGCAATACGACACGAGTAAGCAAAATAATAGGCATGAAAATACAACGTGAACACTGACATATCTAAAATATCGAATGCAGCGTTTTACTAGATGCAAGTCTCCGTGCATAAACAAACTGCACTCGGATTAGCCGCCGAGCGCGTATTTGTTTTAATAACGAATAAAATCCCTCGCGATTTGCTCTGGTTGCGGATTTAAGCAGGCGTTTTGAAATTGCAACACAGAAATATGTGTAGGAATGTTCTTTATGAAAATATTTATGAGGCAGTTTTTGATATATTTGTAGGTTAAGTGATTTTTTGTGTGTTATCAATAGAGCCTGGAATTCTTGGGCGTGTTAAAAAGTGTTACATAAGTGAAGAAATCAGTGGAGAAATCAGCGAACTATCTCACACAAATGGATCTAGTCAACAAAATAAGCTCTAGGTTTGTTCTACGGGTACTAAATCACGATAAACATACTTATAAAGATAAATTAATTGTTATATACATGGAAATATCTAAGACTCAGAAAAAAATACTCAAGTTCGTTACACAAATATGGGAACGCTATGTAGGCAATAGCGGCCTTTACACGGCACAGTTTGGACCGCGGGAAGCGCCACGCGCCATTCCACGCGCTGGTCCGAACCGTAGGTTTTTTACTATTTTACTATTACAGTTGCATTTACACGTGCGGTTCGGAGCGAAGATTGGAATGGCGCGTGGCGTTTCCCGCAGTCCGAACTGTACGAGTGCAGGCCGCTATTGTTACTGCCAACTAGGCTAGTCAAAATATAAATCGATGTATGTTGTTACGATGTACACGGTGTCCCATAAACCGACGTTAACCCACTTAGGGCTAATAGAGCATCTAAAAGCTATCGATTTCACCCCTCCCTATGTATGTTCAGCGATTGTTACTAGTTTCGGAGATATTGATCATTTTAATCTGAATTTTTATAACTTTCCCTTTTGCCCAGGTCTAAAAAGTCCTTCATTTCATGTGTTATTTCAGAAGTTTTTCAGTGGCATCTTACATTATTAGAATCATTACGAATAACGAAGATTTTAAACCTATTTGCCGGTTTTATTAAATCAACGGTGTTAGTAATCACATAAAATTGTTTTTTCCATACTTAGTGAAAAACAAACATTGGGACACGTAGTATGGAGAAACTTTATTACATAACTTAAAAAGTTGATTTAAAAAAACGAGCAAATAGGTTTGAAAACTTCACTGATTTGTAATGATTGTAATTATGTAAGATACCATTGAAAGACGTTTGAAATAAAATATGAAATTAAGGATTTTTCGTGACATGGGTAAAAGGGAAAAGTACAAAAATTCAGATTAAAATGATCAAAATCTCGTAAAAAACGCTAACTATAAATACCTTGGGTGTTAAATCGATAGCTTTTTAGCTGCTCTAGCTTTTGAAAGCTAGAGCAGAGGGCCCTGCCAAGATGCACTACGCTAACTAGCGTCTCTATTCGTTTCGATTTTAAAACAATCGCGTCACTGGTAGATGACGTGATACGAAAAGTCACGTGATCTACCAGTGACGCGATTGGTTAAAAACAAAACGAATCGAAACGTTAGTTAGCGTAGTGCATCTTGGCAGGGCCCTCAGGTCCTTTGATTGCTAGTTTTATGTACACAATACCATTTTGATAGTCATAAGCCGGGCTTTAACTGAAATAATTACATATACAAAAGTGCTGTTTCCTACATAAGTAAAAAACCCTGAAGCAACTTGTGCGTCGTGTTTTTGATCCATAATTTCGAAATAATGAGATTCATGTGAATTAAATTAACATTTTAAATTAATATACGTGTCTGATCAAACGTCAGAAGCTGCTAAAAGGCGTAAAAATAAAATATCTACTACTTAAATACGTACACTCAAGAGCTAACGGATCACTTTCTATGTTTATTCAATACAAAGTGACCCGTTTTCATAGTTCTTGACTATTTATTCAAGCTGGGTCTATATTGACTGAAATGTGTATGTGTGTATGTGTCTATCTATGTATAGCTAAACATAATATTAGTAGTCGATTAGGTATTAGGATAAGTTAAGTAGTGTAAAACTGAGCGCGTCTCGCCGATAAACGTAACAGTTTGGCGAGTAATATTAGATATGCTAACTGTAGTCTTTATTATATTTAAAAAAAAAAAAAAAAAAAACATTTTTAGTCATAATGTGCTTTAGGTCATAATCATCGCAAGTCATAACGTGTTTTTTTAAGGAAACTGTTACTTTCATGATTTTTATAAATCAAACCTAACCTAACCTAGCCTTGTCTACACGTTAGATATTTCAGAACTTCTGAAAAGTTTACAGTTTCAGCGATAGGTATAAAAAATTATGACTATCAAAAATTATGTCAACAATTACATTATGACCAATAAAATTATGGAAAACAAAGGGCTCCCATTCAAGCTATGTGTTCCTTTACTTTCAACAGTTATTTACGTAGCGTCTTCGACCCTTCTAATTAATTTGACTTTGAACAACCTCCAATTGTCAGGAAGTAAACGTTTAAAATGGTAATGTACTCATGACTTCCAGTTACCACCCGGTAATGAATATTGCTATAAACAACACTAATTCCAGCCCTAAAGGATTTCGACAAATTACGTTGCAAATTTTAACTAATTAATTCACGCACGAATGTCTACTGGGGACCTAAGTAATAGGCAGACGCGTATTTTTTTAAAACAAGTTTTTTCGCCATTACAACCTATTTTATTTTTATTTTGATGACTAGGGTAAGTAGGTTATATTTTAAATATTGAAAACGCAGGAGAAAACTTGCATTTTGTTAATTATTTCTACCTTTACCTTACCTAAAGGGCCATGAAGGCCGTTATAGGTATTCTTGTTTCATGCCAAAAAAATTGAAACAGTAAGTAGTTGCTTTAATCCAACAAACCAATCATAAAGTTTTCAGGCAGGGCCCATTTCACTAAACATATAAAAATATGAAATGCTATGTGCTATATTACTCTTTGACGTTTTTTTTGGCCCAAAAATTCTCTTACTCTTCTCTACAAACAAGCGGCTTTGTTTATATTTTCATCACATTAACCCTATTCTTGGCAAGAATAAAAAATAAAATAGAATAAAAAAGCCATGGATTCATGCCTCTTCAGATTTTGATAAAGCAAAAAAAATAATTACAAAAAGTGAATGTTATGGTAGGTATGCATCTTATAATACACATCGCAAATAAAGGTTAAAGACAATTTAATCACATTGTCTTTAACAATAATATGATTTTAAATACCCAAAACTTACAGACTGTGACTTAAGGTGACCTTAAGTTTAATGAACGTTTGTGCTAGGCAATACACACATTAATTTAAAAGGAAACATACGTAACACCAGGCTCCTTATTCTACTTTGTCTCTACACGTATTGTTATCGTATTGTTTTTAATTAGGCCGCCATTACTATCAAGAAAATAAGAGCTATAATAACGACAATACGATAACATGTTAAATGCTATTAGGTGTAACCAGAGTACAATAGAGCCCCAGGCCACTTAAACCACTAATAATACCAAAGTAGAGTGACGGCACCAATGATGGACACTTTTAGCTGACAGGCACCAGTAATGGACACTTCACTCTTAGTTCAAATTGTATACGGACCAAAATTGATTGTTATTCATTTTTTGCAAAACAAATGAATAACCTTATCTTCTGTAAAATAAGAATCAAGTGTTCATTATTGGTGCCTTGTCCATTACTGGTTCCATGACCCTAATAAGTTTCTGTCAAAAAAAATTTTTTTGGGACAAGCTTTTGTTGCTGACTGTACTTTGTTTTGCAAAATCATTATCTGCTTATCAAGACCAAAATTTTGAGGCCTAACACAGTAGGTCTACGTTAAGAATAGTGGAGATCCTGTCGCCACCTTCCGACTCCGTCATCAGATCACCTCTTAGGTACCATAATATTGCATTGTCATTAGTCTAATATTATGTGGTCCAAATTTCAGCATAATCCGTTTTTTTTTTGGTAATCGCCTGATTGGCCAAAGAAAAATTCCTTGCTTTAATTTGCTTTTTGCTTCAATTACTTTAAGAAAAAGGGGCAGAGGTGAAAATCCCTTCCGGAGACCTGGGAATGGAGGGCCCAGGTACTGCCGGGCTCGCACCGGCTAAAAACACCAATGCCCCTATTACTAACTAGAATTTAGACTCCCGCGGATACTACCCCAGCCAGTGCTGAAAGGCCGGAGGAGAAAGTCCTTCCTCCGTTTACTTATCCGCGGGGTTTTTCCAAAAAGGGGGATAGGAATGGGGGTTGGGATGGGGGGGGAGACTTATAGCTATGTGAGTCGCGGAGTGGGAATCCTGACGCATGCATGCTTACAGATTACGGGCTTCCTTTCTTTTACCCGACAATGGAAGGGTTGGGCCGGAGATCTTTTTTGGACCACTTGTGTGGCTATGGATGGAAGGGCTACCCTTTTTATGGGCTTTATGGGTGGGGCTACAGCTTAATCCGTTAACGGGAAGTGGGTCAAATTTAATTTGCAAGATTTGACCCATACATACGTACAGTATTCCCAGCTTCTTAATAGCTTTCGGCTGGCTTTCGCTATCACGCTTGCACTTGCAACTGTCAGTATATTTGTCACTCGTGTGTCATAGAAAAACGAAGATTGCCGAGGATTGTTATAAATCTAACCTAACCTAACCTAATTTTATCTACACGTAAGATATTTAAGAAATTCTGAAAACTGTACGGGTCCATGAATATTGGCGTTATAAGTTCAGATGAGTATAAGTTCCGATCATTAGTATTAAAAAATATTATGAAGAGTATGAAGAGTGATCATTATGATGTAAAATGGTAAGGCAGTTGCAATTTTATATGAACTTTGGCGCACCCTTGCACTGTACATTGGAAGTTAAATAAAAGGTTGTAAAAACACCTTTTCCGCCGCAGCTTGTAACTCGCCCCAAACAATAAAAAGCTCTTGAGCACACATGTTCTCATGTGTTTAAGTAATTCCACCAATTAAGGATATATTTTGTATTTTAATGATTACTTTAAGTGTACGGGCATGCGCGTTCTTGCCAAGTAGGAACAATTATCTCTTTGAAGAGAAAAGTTTATACATTTGGATTCCTTTGTTCAAATGGTAGGAAGACTTAGCGACTGTGAGTTGAGAATTGCTCGTGTTTTTAATTATCAACGTTATTGTATGTTTTAGTAGAGCACCGAATACACGTGTAACATGCCCGGGTACCCGTGTTCTTTGCCCTGGCGGTAGCGACCGAACTAAACGGATCCGTGCAATACTTGTGTTAAACAATTGAGTAGTATTTAATTCATTTGTCATTTGTTTTACGATTTGGCGGCATATTAAAAAAATTTCATCACACTTGCTCGTAAATAATTGTCTAATATTCTAGAAAAATCGACCGTAAATCCAAAATAATACCCGCGGGCATTTATTTTACCATTACGCCCTATCGTGCGTAATAGCTTTTTTTTAAATATAATACGTGGACTCAAACTATCATTATACGCCAGGACCCCAATTCTTGTGCCAATCGATATTAAGTTTCATTCGAGATGAAATGTTAGTTGCATACAATTTTCTAAAAATCTCGCATATAAACTATTGATCTCGACTGTCACTAGAATCGGACTCCTGAACACTTTTGACATTATCTGTGGTAAGTCATAGACAATGATGTAGTTTGCCGCTAATTTATAAATACTGATTATAAGCTGTGTTATTCCAAAATAATAATTAAAAGGGTGTCTTTGTGCATATATTAAAATTTATATATCAGTAAAAACATTTCGTCATCAGAAGAAATGGATAATGCGACTCTGCTGGACATCGCCAACGCGGCTAAAATTATTAATGACAATCGTAAGTTAAAAATATGATCTTTTGTCTGATTTTATTTAATTTCCTCGTAATTGTGATGAAATAGTACATTGCGTATTAAGGGTGGTAAAGACAGAAATACAAACGAGAGTCTGTTAGAAGCCCGAAGCCGAAGGATGAGGGCTTTAATGACTCGAGCTTTGTATTTTACCACCCGTGTAACATACAATGTTTTTCATCACAATTGCAAGGAAATGAAATAAAATGAGACAAACGAGCAAATTTTTAGCTTACGATTTTCACTAATAATTTTAGCCGCGTTGGCGATGTCCGGCGGAGTCGCATTATCCATTTCTTCTGATGACGACATGTTTTTTATTGATATATAAATATGTGCACAAAGACACCCTTTTAATTATTATTTTGGAATCACACAGTTTATAAGATTTCAGTATTTATAAATTAGCGGCAGACTTCATGCGATTGTGTGCGATTCTAGTGACTTCTAACAGACTCTCGTTTGTAATTCTGTCTTTACCACCCTTAATACACAATGTACTATTCTGTGTTACGTCAGCATGAATTTAACGCGAAAGATTTTTCGCGCAATGATTCTCAACCCTAACGGCCGAGCGGCAATAGGTAACAGAAACTCCTAAAGGGCCAGAGACTGATGACATGACTCGATGTATGAATGTGGAAGAAGCGAAAGAGATTTGTCAGGATCGTAGCAGGTGGAAAGAAGTGGTCTCTGCCTACCCTTCTGGGAAACAGGCGAGATTTAATGTATGTATG
Organism: Acleris literana; assembly: GCA_946894065.1. Lineage (NCBI taxonomy): Eukaryota > Metazoa > Arthropoda > Insecta > Lepidoptera > Tortricidae > Acleris > Acleris literana. The sequence goes on from OX335670.1 coordinate 22,087,118, forward strand.
TATGTATGTAAGTAGCTTGGCTGACTGTTAAGTTTCTTGCGGCGTTTCTTCTTCGCAGTGGACTCTTGTGAAGCGCTGGTAGATTTTTGACGTGTAAAAATGCCCGTGCGGCCTACTTACTGAATAAACATCTTTTATATATTTTTTATCGTTAAGAGCATCGGGTGATGTGTAATAAAGTACGTAAGTTAGAAAACCTCGCTAGTTGACAGAAGTTTTTTTTTAAAGTATTGTTTTTAAACTTTTATACATTTTGAGAAAAAAGTGAACAACCCTAAGATGACTTAAAATATTGATCCCTAAAACAGGAGTTCTAAATGAACAATTACCTCATTATCATAACTTTTTCTCAATTGCTCTTGTCAGTAAAGTTAGTTCCTTTTTTACATTTTCAAAACAATAAAGCTAATGTTTTTTTAGGTTCATAACCTCAAATAAAATAGAAACCTTTATATGAATACTTCATTGCTTGTATATCGGTCTGGCTGGCCGCCTTAAAACACGTGGAGGTATCAAGTTGAAATTAATAATATATAATTATGCAAAGCTTCTAAGTCAACGGAATAAAAGAATACGGCCATGTTGACACTCACACTGTACTCGCCGTTGACTTAGAATCATATTTGGCAAGAAGTAAGGTCTCACAGCACAAATAAATAAATGTAGCTGAAAACAATTAATGCGTAGTTTACATTGAATCACACAGCTCGAACTTGTCCGTTTTTAGGGTTTCGTACCTCAAAAGGAAAAAAGGAGTAGAGGTACCAATTTGAAATTAAAACCATATACTCAAGTCTACAGTCCCTTGAGGTGTGAAGAAATCAAACTTGTAAGTTAACGTAAAAAAAGATACGGCTGTTTTTGCCGCAAACAATGTATATTTCGTCACTCTCAAGGGAATCAAAATTTAAAGGGTATTTTCCATTAACCTAGATCTATGAAATTTGGCAAGTAATGAAAAGTATAGGAAAAAAACTGAAACTATACATTTTTTATTAAATCACAAAAAAACAGGGTCTTTATGCAAGGAAATTCGGTTCAAATTTTGAATATAATTAACCGTGTCATGTGCAGAACCCTCGGTGGGCGAGTCCGACTCGCACTTGTCCGGTTTTTTTTCATTTGATCTATCTTTCAAAATTCAAAATATTTATTCAGTAAATTGGCCACATGAGGGCTCTTTTACGCGTCGGTAATATGGAGTGAATCTACTAGCGCTTCGGACAAGACCATCATTGCGGAGAAGAAGCACCGCAAGAAACTCCAGCAGAAGGTCATTTTTTCCAATCATAAAATACAATAATACTTAAAAGTAATACAGTAATAAATAATTATTTTAAAACTAACACAAAGTATCACAAACTAACTATGTTTGATTTAGTTCTCTCCCCTCTTTCTCCTTCTCCTATCTATGCTACCACAGATTCCAATTTCAAACATAACCACCCTATTTCACATTCAAAATATTTCACGTGACGCAGCATTGAATAAACGAAATTTAACAATTTAGTGCCCCAACACATCGCCCAAAAAACGTCAAGCGAAGACACAGGTGTGGTGTCACCGCTTTGCCCGGATGTTATTGGGTAAAGGCATGATGGATGGCCCGGCCGGGTACCGGATGACAAATGGCCCGGTTTTTATACCCGCATGATTAACCGTTTACAAAGACTGAAATGTTAATTTTGAGGCAGGTAGTGATGGACTGTGGGTTTTATGGTGATTGTTGGATATTTATTTTAATACCATTTATATAATTAAACCAAAATTTATGACTTGATTTATAAAGAACATAATAAAATGCAGGAAATTTGATTATTTTAGCGGATTCCTTCTCTTTATGACTCAAACGAGCATTTATAATTCTATTCTAATTTTAATTAAAAGCTGTAACTCATTTTGAGGTATATTTCGCTAGTGTAAAGTTATTTATAGAAAACCGCCATGAATTACAGAAATAAATCCATGGATATCACACGCGACGGTTACGTTTCAGAACGCCTAAATTTAATAAGCCTAATGTATAATAATCCCTAAAGTTCACAATACCTAATGAACATTTTTCTGAAACCGTAAACTTTTCTGAATTGTTATAATAAAACCTAACCTAACCTAATGAGTTCTATACAATGGCATTTAAAAAAAATCTGAAACGAGTACAGTTTCAGAAAAAAAACCATTAGGTATTATGAAATTTAGGGATTATGATAAATAAGGCTTATTAAATTTAGGAATTCTGATACGGAGCCTATGAGAGGACTTGGTTCGGTTAAAGAGTAGTTCTCTTGTAGACTATACAAAATCACATGGGGTTAGCTCCAAGCGCTTCTGTCAAGTCTCGAGTCTTTATGATATTAGGTAAATAGAAATTTATCATTTTCGGTACAGAAAGTACTTGTTTAAAACAGAACAAACACCGCTATCATACTTATTAGTATAGCGTAGGTACTAGGTACTGGGATAAGAGTAGGTAAGTTTAAAAACCGGGAAAGAGCATGTCTGACCATGCTCAGTGTAGGGAATGTACCACAAGTATGAAGTAATTCTCTGTTTAAAGTTATTTGGTGCTGTCTTAGGTCATTTTTGTAGGTATCAAAGCTTTAGTCACCTGTATCTCAGGAACCAATCAAGTCTATTTAGTCGTCATAGTTTTGCTTTAAAATTCGTTATATGTGCTTTCATTTAAAATATTTTTCTGATTTTTAGTATTTGTAGTTTTTACTGTAAGAGGGGGGGACACTTGACTCTAACAAAAATTAGCTCTTTAAAGCTAAATATTTCATAAACGGATCCCTCAATCGAAATTATTGTTACAAACCCGTAATATTTTTGAAAGACCTATCCGACGACACCCCACACTATGGGGTAGAAGAGAAAAACAAGAAAAATACATCCCCACGTTACGTGTAGGGGAGGTACAGAATTTTATTTTTATTTTCAAGATTTTATTTTACCACTTTGTTGGCGTGACTAATATGTATATTCATGCCAAATTACAGCTTTCTAGTACTCAAAGTCTCTGAGCTAGGCTGCGGACGGACAGACGGAGGGACAGACATGGCGAAACTATAAGGGTTCCTAGTTTGACTACGGAACCCTAAAAACGAAATATTCTGCTAGACCAGATCGATTTTTTGCCCAAATACCTAAAAATCCTTAAAGAACATTTTTCAGTACTTGCTCTCGCCATCGAATAAGTACTTCCTGTCTTTCTGTTGTTGCGTCCGTTCGCCTCTCATTGTTTAGAGCTCAAATGAGAGTACCAATTTAAATAAATAGGGTGACGGAACTAGTATTGGACAAGGAGTCCTTTAATAACCGTTATTTTCGTGTAACGTTATCTTGAACGAATACTATAACGTTATTTGACGCCTTACCTGTAGCGGTATCCATTATAACGTTAAAAAACAAAACGCTATACGTATAACGATACTTCGGTAAGCGCTAATAACGTTAATAACCGTTATTTTCGTGTGACGTAATTTTTAAATCTGCTTTTTTTATTTGCATTTTAAAATGCATTTTTTGTGATAAAGCAAAGTATTTTAGCTAACTATTTAAAAAGGGACGGAAAAAGGACATAATATATGAACGAGCATCGAAATGACGTTGGTTGCGATGTCTAAACGGACAAAAATCGTCCCTTCTGGGACGTCGGCCAGTCACGCAAAATGCCTACCTAAGGAGCGGCAACAGCGCGTAGTTCATAAGTTTCATATAACGTTATTTAAGTGTAACGTTATTACTATATCGTTACGAAGTAGCGTAACGTTATGAAAAAATATCGATATATTTAAACGAAATTTTGAGCACTAACGAAATATATCGTTATGATAACGATATTATTCATAACGTTATAAAGGTCTGACAAGGACCAAGGACACTTGATTCTTATTCTGATAAGGGTTATTCATTTGTTTTGCTACAATCAATTTAGGACCGTATGACATTTGAATTAAGAGTGATTACTGGTGCCTGTCAGCTAAAAAGGTCCATAGTTGGTGCAGTCACTCTACGATATTACATTTGTAAGTTTCTATTTTGGCCAGTAATAGGCTATTTGACAACATTGAAAATATACTACAAATTGTGGTCAACCTATCAGATAACAGCGAAAAACAACATATTTCACTTTATTTTAAAATAAATTTTTTTTTTGGAAATTACACGAAAAAAAATGTAATACTTTTTGAAATTTTATCTGTGGCAGAAACGCGATGTGTTGGTTTGCAGCTGCGGTTACTTACTGGTGACGTCAAATGCAAGTAACCACAGATCATAAGTTTACTTGCGTGTGACGTCACACTTGTCATATGGCCAGCGCCATGATAGAAACAGCGTTTTTAGCGCGGTTTTGAAAATTTAAATGTTAACATGTTAATTCAGTCGAATCTCAAGGAAATATCGATGTAGTGTGCTTGTTATGTAATAAAGAATCATTTAAAAAGGTTTTCTAAAATTAGTCAAATAGCCTATTTTAGCAACGTCAATAAGAATCAGTTGGGAAAATGTTATCAATTCCGAAACGGACTGGTATCGGGTCTTGTTGATTATATTTATACTAGCTGACCCGGACTACCCCTAACATTTAGGGGGATGAAAAATAGATGTTGGCCGATTCTCCGGAGATACCGGATAAGCACAAAAAATTTCATCAAAATCGGTCAAGCCGTTTCGGAGGAGTATGGCAACGAAAACTGTGACACGAGAATTTTATATATTAGATTAATAATGTAAAGCCTGCGTTTCCCTGACATAAACAAAACACATTTTCGTCGCGTCGTCGGCTAGTGAAACAGCTGTTTTTACCAGTGCCTTGATTATTTGTAGTCATGCTATGCCCTCGTCAAAAGGTCATCAGCAACTCACTTATTGACTTCTTATAGTTTTTATTTAACCACAACGGTAATTGAAATAAAATTATTTCGTCAATAAATTCGATGGCGCCCGTGTTTAGCTGTAGGACAATGGCACCCATGCTTTAAGATGGAAATAACAGTTTAATAATGAGCATTTCCATGGTAAAAACAGTTCCATAATTACTGTTATAACATTGTTATTACCACATGTGTGCGCATAATACAAATTTCACTGATTACTTTTTACAAGAATTTACATCCCGAAATGTATGTGAAATACATTTTCTTTTATTCAAATAGCTCATTGAGCGCAAGACAAAAACAATTACCGTACATACCTAAATGTAATACCTATTACAAAAAATTAAAACTGGGCAAGAGCATGTCTGGCCATGCTCAGTGTAGGGTTCCGAAGCCGTTAATACACAAAAACTATCTCAAGAAACCACAAGTATGAAGTAATTCAAGTAATTGTCTATTTAAAGTTAAGTTATGATGTTCTTTATTATCCTGAAATAATGATTCACCCTTTAAAAAATATGTGTACTTACGTTTTATTCTTTAATTGTATTTTAGCTTTTGACGTAGAGACTTCGTCGTGTTGTTCTCCTAGTCATTATTTTTAGTTTCATGTATTTGACATGTAATCTTGTTAATTTTTACATTTATTTGTAATGTTTTTAATTTTGAATTTGTATTTTTTTTATATATGATAGTTCTAATAATTTATATTTGTTGCTTTATTACCTTGTAATGTTACTTACTTTTAAGTATTATTGTATTTTATGTTTGAAAAAATGACCTTCTGCTGGAGTTTCTTGCGGCGCTTCTTCTCCGCAATGATGGTCTTGTCCGAAGCGCTAGTAGATTCACTGTATATTACCGACGTGTAAAAGAGCCTGTATGTGGCCAATTTACTGAATAAATATTTTGATTTTGATTTTGATTTACTTATGTATTTCTATCTTATGTAATTAATTACGCGCACGGGTGGACGTCATTTTATATTGTACATCTTTATATATTTTATATCATATATTTATACATCGAATGTTTGTAATAATAACATAGCCACTAAATTTAGTTGAGTAAGTAGATTAGTTTATTTAATAAATTATGAAGGTTAAGACACTATTGATACTAGTTATATAGGAATAGGAATTGATCTGCAATATCCGCGAATGAACTGTGCCTGTTGCAACTGATTCAAATTGGGGCCTGCAACACAGGGAATCCTAGCGCAGGACCCAAAACCATTGTTTTGCCTTAAGTTAAGTTTTTCTGAATAAACATTTTCATTTTCATTTTCATTTTTTTTCATTTGATGCTGTCTTTGGTCATTTCAGTAGATATAAACACTTTAGTCACCTGTATCTCAGGAATCAATCAAGTCTACTTAGTCGTCATAGTTTTCCTTTAAAATTCGTTACATGTGCTTTCATTTAAGATATTTTTGAGATATTTAGTATTTGTAGTATTGGCTCTAACAAAAATTAGCGCTTTAAAGCTAAATATTTCATAAACGGATCCCTTAATCGAAAAACTGTTTTTAAAAACACGTAATATTTTTAAACGACCTATCCAACGACACCCCACACTATGGGGTAGAAAAGAAAAAAAAAACATTGCCACGACGTAGGTACGAGTAGGTGTGTATTTTATTTTTAAGATTTTATTTTACCACTTTGTTGGCGTGACTAATATGTATATTCATGCCAAATTATAGCTTTCTAGTACTAAGAGTCTTTGAGCTAGGCTGCGGACGGACAGACGGATGGACGGACATGGCGAAACTATAAGGGTTCCTAGCGACAAGATGCCACTTATATTCAGCGCTGGGCCTCTATATCCGAGTTGAATAGACCCTGATTTGAAGCTAGACTACAGTTGAGTACTAGGCACACTGCACAACCATGAAGTTTCTAAATATTTATAAGGTTGACAGCAGTAAAACAATGATGTAATTACTATTCCTTCACAGACTACAAATATTTTTTTCTCAAAAATGTCCAAAAAAGTTGACATTACTATCTACATATCTGGACGCGAAGTACATAGTTTACTGACAGTTCTCAAATTAAAAAAAAACATTGTTGTATACAAATTTCATTACTGTCTAGTTTGTAATTTTTAAAAAGTGAATACGGTCATAATAAAATGAGGGCACAAGTCTTAAAAATCCATATTTTATTCTAGAAAAAAAACTTGCGTTTCTCCTTGTCATAAACAAAAAGGCGGTAAAGAGTGATGGTTTCATCACGTGAAGTTTCTGTTTGAAAGCAATAAAAAAAATTAGTTCAAGCGATAAAGATATATGAAATGAAATGAAATGAAATGATTTATTTGTTAAACATAGGTACATAATAGATGTTACAGTGGATACATAAAGATTCATCCATGTTTTGCCTGATGGGGCATACAAATATTGCTTAATCTGCACAAGTTAGGGTGTGAGTTACTAAAAACTTAATGCAAATACAATTCAAATAAACGATCACAATACCTACACTAAATCTAATTATCACATATAAACTCATTAATTGTATAATAACATTTCTCAATTAAGAATAATTTTAATGTCTTTTTAAATTGATTAAGTTGCAAGGCTCTAATATTATTTGGAATTTTATTAAATATCCGTGGCGCCATTCCCAGTATGCTTTTTTTCATTAGTGCGGTCTTACTATTTCTATTCAATAGCTTAAATTGGGGTTGGGAGCGAGTTGGGAACCGCCGATCTTGGGATGGCTTGTTAAATAAATCAGGATTTGATTTTACAAATATACCTAATTCTAAAATGTACATTGAGGGAAGTGTCAAGATCTTAAGGTTTTTAAAAAAGGGTACACAGCTAGTCCTTACGTTTAAACTACACATAGCTCTTACGCACCTTTTTTGTGCCTTGAAAGCTAGCTCTTTATGAGTAGAGTTACCCCAAAAGATCACACCGTAACGTAGCACTGAAGCTACGAGGCCGTGATAGGCTGCTAGGGCAGCATTGCGATTGCTAATTTTCGACAGCTTGAAAAGAGCATAGGCGGATTTGCTTAGTTTCTTACATATCATTTCTATGTGGTATTTCCAGCTAAGCTGGCTGTCGATCCAAAGCCCTAAAAATTTTGTGATAACAACCTTTTATATTTTATTTTTTGCATAGGCGATATTTAAATCGTGTGTTTGTAGTCGCTGGTGAAATTGAATTACATTAGTCTTAGTTAAATTTATTATTAAATTATTATTGTTTAGCCAGTCTACAACACTGCTTAATACAGTGTTTATGTCACGTTCATATTCATTTAAATTATTACATTTTATAATTGTTGTGCTATCATCAGCAAATAATATCATAGGATGGCTAACAACATTAGGCAAATCATTTATATAGACCAGAAAGAGCAGGGGGCCAAGAACACTTCCTTGGGGAACACCATATTCTATGCATTTCTTATTTGATATATATCGGTATTCCTTTTTGTTTTTTTACATATCCTTGTTAACTCTGTGTACTGTGGTCGTTTATGAAGGTAAGATTCAAACAGACTAAGGGCATTGCCTCTTACTCCATACGCCTCTAGTTTGTTTAGGAGTTTCCGGTGATTCACATAGTCAAAGGCCTTGGTCATGTCAGTGACTAGTGCACATACTGGGTTTTTTTTATCTATATTCTCTACTACAGTTTCAATTAAATCAAATATAGCCATATTTATAGTGATATTTCTTCTAAAACCTTTTTGTTGTTTGCATAGAATATCAAATTTATCTAAATAACTATACAATCTTTGGTAAATTAGTTTTTCAAAAACTTTTGAAAAAACTGAAATGAGTGCAATCGGTCGGTAGTTATTCGGATTACATTTTTCACCTTTTTTAAACAGGGGTTTAATAACAGTTGTTTTGAGAGTGTCTGGATAGATGCCTTTAACTATGAAAATATTTATTAAGTGGGCTAAATGAGTATCTAGAATGTCACTTACAAACTTTAAAACTTTTGTGGATATGTCATCTGACCCTACACTAGTCGTGTTTTTTAAAGCTGTAATAATCTTTTTTATTTCATTTGGTGAAGCTGGTGCCATAAACATGGATTGGGGACTATTGCTAATTCTAGATGAGAGGTTATTACTTGTTATATTAAAGTTTACTTCCCGTTTTATAAAGTGTTCGTTAAATGCAACAGCAATATCTTTGGGCTTTGTTAAAATTACACCATTTGAATTGATGCTTAATATCGGTTCTTTAGGACAGTTAGACTTACAGTTTTTTATGATTCTCCAAGTCGCTTTTGCTTTATTATCTGACGTCTTAATAAAATAGTCGTTTTGTGATTTTTGTGTCAATTTTATTATTTTTTTGTATGTCTTGGAGTATTTTTGTAGCATAATTTTATTTGCCGCTGTCGGCGATCGCCTGTACTGCCAGAGGAGCTTTCTTTGTTTTTTATTACAGGTTTTAATACCACGGGATAACCATTTAATTCTAGTTTTAGTGCGTATTGTGATTATTTTGGTTGGAAAACAAAGATCATATAGAAGTTTAAAATTGTCAATAAATGAGTTATAGCAACTCAAACACAATTTTTTTCTTGCGATTTATGAGAAAAGCACTATATTTGCCTTAGCGGGAACGGCAATAGCGGGCTTCGTATTTTTAAACGGACTCGCATCGCAAGCTTGTCCGTTTATAGTAATTTAAAACAATACTCGGCCCGCAATTGCCTAGTTCCCTGCCTAGGCAATAATGTACTATAGCATTGTTTTACAGCTGTCAACATTATCAATATTCAGAACCCTCATGGTTATGCAATGTGTCTAATGCTTGACATAGGTAATTAAAATATCGACAAACCTGTTATCGACATGACAGAAGCGCGTGGAGCTAACCCCATGTGCTTCTGTTTAGTCCACCAGAGTAAATCTCTTTAACCGAACAATTGTCGTCGCGTGTTTTATCTATGGACTTGTTTCTCTAATAAGTCCATGGTGATTGTCTAAAACTCGATACTGGCGAAATAAACCTTGTTAAACACAAGGAGTGAAAGCCATTAATTAAGAAAAAAATAAAAACCTGTTATCGATAACCACTACTTCAACGTCATCGAGAAAATACTCGTACGTCATTATATAGTTATTAAGAAAATATTCACAATGTCCTGAGGGCCCTGCCAAGATGCATTGCGCTAACTAGCGTTTCTATTCGTTTCGTTTTTAAACCAATCGCGTCGCTGGAAGATGACGTGATACAAAAAGTCACGTGATCTTCCAGTGACGCGATTGGTTTAAAAACGAAACGAATAGAAACGCTAGTTAGCGCAATGCATCTTGACAGGGCCCTCTGAAACTCATTGAAGTACTTAATAAGAAAACGGCGAAATCCTTCCATGAAGGAAAAAATAACAATCATATGTCATACGATTCATAATAACAATGCGGTGTGTTATAAAACATAACATAAAAATTGGAGAGACCCAAAAATGTACGGATTATGTCCATTTCCACATAATCGGTGGCACGCGAAATGGCTGTGTTTGCGGCATCTACCAATATAGTTCTGTGGTTTTCCTTTATGAAGTTGAAGTGGTATTTATCGATAACAGGATTGTCGATTGTTTTTATTATGTCAAGCACTAACAACACGACGTTCATGCTAGTAAAATCTCTAGGTATTAATGACAAAAAGGCGACTAGGAGCTGCTGAAGAGGGTTAGTAAGCTGTAATTTAGTGTGTAAATAACTAAAGCTTTTGCTTTGTTTCTGTCCTACTCGTGCCGTACAAATATTCGATACTTATTATTTACGACGGTATAAATCACAGTTCGAACAAAGTTGAGGCTTGGTTTCCACTGTTGTACGATACGGTAATTGGACTTTACTATCCGCTTTTAAAATCTTGATAGCGTTTGGACTCGCGTTGATTGATGTTGATAAGCCGATGATGGCTGCAAAAACAGTGCAAAAGTCAGATATTAAAAACATTTTTTTTAAAGAAAATTTGCAGTAGACTAAAGGAAACCTTTATTTTTTTAAAGGAATTATTAGAATATAGCTGTATTTGGTTGGTAAAAGTTAAATTTTTTGAGGAACTACCTATTACGCAATTACCTACTTAGTTCAACAAAATAGTGTTTATATCAACATACCTCTTTTCTTTCTTAATCAAGACAAGGTCTTTGTTGATGTAATATTGTTATTTTTTTGTCCTTCTCTTCTTTAGTTTACCTGCTTTTACGACATAATCGTGAATTTCCGTTCTATTTCGCCTTTCTAACTTTTTTTTCAAAGTCACAAAAGGAAAACGAGCCAAGGATGGTATAGCAGGACACAGATTATATGGCGTGCGACAAAGCACTTACGCCGTTGACCAAGAGTCTATTATTTCTTAATCCGCGCGCTATATTAACTGTGTCTTTCTGTAAGCGTCAACGTCGCCCATAAAAATCAGCAATGCCAGGGCACAGCCAAGTTGTTGCCTTTCAGTGAATACTCGTTTTAAACCGCGTTTCAAAGTACGAGGAAGAAAGGACCTTTGGAAACAAACTGCACTTAACTACCCGTCTTCCATTCCCTTTTATTTTTACCCGACTGTACGACGCGAAGGAGTGTAATGTTTTTTTCAGCCTATATAAATGTTTGTTTGTATGTTTGTTCGTTTGTAGCGCTCTAGAAACTAGACGCGTAGACCGATTTCGATGATTCTTATGTCAATCGATTTGTCTTACTCTTGTGATAGTCACTAAAGATGTGACAGTATCAATATGGCGGCAACCAGACGCCATATTGTAAAAACGAAAAAAATAAAGTAGACGAATTATGACAAATGGGGTATCGTTGAATAGGTATTTAAAAATCATCTTCAGGTTTCTTACATGATTTTTAATTTTTAATGATCATATACGATTTAAGACGATTTAAAGTTGGTTAGCCTGACAGTCAGGTTTTTTTAAAGCTTGATTTTCGCTATACTGCCATGTCGTATTCTTATGTATTATCTATACTAGTCTTTAATATTTTTCTTGCTTTGCCGCCTGACTACATTCATTGCGTCATAGCCGGTAGCCCACATGATTTTCGTGATACATTGCGTCGCTGCAATAGCTCTCGGCACAGAAATGTTAAAACAACCCGTCAATGGATTGCTACAGGCATGCTTGACACAGGAGTAGATAAACGGAACAGAGACAAAGCTTCTTAAGTACAAAATTGTTACCTATTTTGGTAGAGTTATAATAAGTTAAGACAACTTAAATAAAAAAAAACTTTTATTATTAATTACTATAGAATACTCTACAAATTACCTACTTACTCTAATAGTTTTCTTTTTATATTTTTTGTTTTTTAATTATATATATATTTGTTTCTTTTAATGGTAAGGTAAATTCTGTATCTTTCATTATAGTTTTTTTCAAGTAATCTAACGGGAACTATCAAAATTAAACTGACATACAAAATTTCGTGACCTTGTTACTAACCGTTAACTCCCTAGTGAGGAGACAATCCTGGCTGCAGCGTCAAAATTTACAAAATTTCAGCTCAATCAGACATTGGGAAGTGATTCAATTCTTGCTGCGCGTCGATTGGTAGATGCCACTAGTTGCCTAGTAACCCTTACCGATTCCGTATTTTACTGCAAGCATACCGAAAAGACAGGAAGCGGCCTACACAGCACGGCTAGCACATGTTGTCGGCGACTTGTTTGTCGCTCGGATCTCCCTTTCTATCTAGTCTGTAACGATAGAGACGCACTGAGCGACAAGCGAGAAAATACAACTTGTGCTACCCGTGCTGGTTTTTTCCATTGTCGCCGCGTACGCGACAAGCGGTCAGTGGTCACGCACACATGCCCCGCGTGCTTGTAGCAGAGATGGGCAATATTTATTCGAATGACAAATAACGAATGAAATTCTCGAATGATTATTCTTATTCGAATAAATTATTCGTCGAATAATTCATTAGCGAATAATTTATTCGCGGATAATTTATTCGTTGAATGAATTGCCACGACTAATTATTATGTACTACTTTTATACCTGCTCCATAGTTCTCTAATAAATTATTAAATTATTCGTTATTCGAAAAGTAGTCGAATGATTCATTCGTGGATAAATTATTCGCAAATAAAAACATTACGAATTATTTTTTATTCGAATGATTATTCGCATAAATAATTATTCGAATAATGCCCATCTCTGGCTTGTAGTAGTGCAACCGATTCGCGCAGTGTTTTATGAAGCTTTGTCTCTGTTCCGTTTCTTTACTCCTGTGCTATCGACCAATGAAACGAAGCCTTTAGGTTCTGTCGAATGAAAAATTAAAATGAAGTGATGCTACGGTCGTACGTCATCATGTCCCATGGACACATGTCCGTGAAGTTAGCAGATCATTTTCCAGAAAATCAAAAATAAATCGAAGTTCTATTGGCATACGGGATAGTTCTATAGTTCCTGATACTTTTTAAACATAGTTCTGGCGATTTAAGCCGAAAAAATTAAACGCGTTTTTACGTGAAAATGCTCTGCTAACTTCACGCACATAGCATATAATTTTTCTTCAAATTAAAAAACAAGAGGTGTTTTGGCATCGCACAGCAGAGTTCTATAGTTCTAGACACATTTTGGAAAAGTTCAAGACGAAATAACAACAAAAAAAAAACGTTTTACTTGCAATTAAAATGCTCTGCTAACTTCACGCACATCATGGACACGCGCTCTAGTAACGTTGTTTTAAAACTTTACTTTTTTGTTTCCGTTTTTATTTACTACGAGCTCGCAGTTAATGTTGTGTATAATTAAATCGGCCTGGCTTAAAAACTTCCTTGCAAATAGCTGAGTAATATTGGAAAAATCTCGGCTCAGCTTTCGCAATAAGGGTGTCATACAACTGTGAACCATTAAGTATTGGGTTATTTTTACAAGCTGTTATTTAACTTGCAATGTTTGTGTGTTCGGTCACGGAAGTTAATTTGCTACCAAAGAAAATCAGCTTGAAGTTGTCATTGTCAATAGAGATGCCAAGTCATTTGTAATTGATAGGAAACTCAACCTTATTGCTGTAGAATGTCAGATTGACTTTGGACCTAAGGTGGGTCACAAATTCCTTGACTGTATGTATGTACGCGGCAAATCTTGCAAGTTAAATTTGACCCAATTCCCGGTTTCCGATGAAGCTGAATATTTGCATACACCTTTAGTTCTGATGGCAATACAATAATATAGTACCATCGAGCTGGTCTGATGATGGAGACTTAGAGGCGTAGGAACTCCTAAATTACACATGATAAACCCGTCGTATTAGGACTCGTTAGAATCGTCTTGACGAGTAGATGACGACTGTGCAATGAAAAGTATGTATGTATGTATGTATGTAAACACTTTATTGTACAAAAAACAGCAAATCAAATACAATATTTACAGAATTGGAATCCCTTTAAGGGATCTCTTCCAGCTAACCTTTGGGTGATTGAGGAAAATAAGAAAAGTAGAATGTGGTAGACATTAGTACAAAACAAAGTTTACAGAAACTGCGCGAACTAAAATTTAGATCTTAAGAATAAATACTAACAGAGTCATATAAAAGTAATAAAAATAAATATCAAAACAATTAAATACACAAACTTACATAAATATACACATATACATCATATACGTACACACAATATACATTAAAAATATATACATAAATATATTATATAATAAAAACAAAGGACATCCTCTATGTCCTCAATTTTCCTTGTAGAGATGCGACCGATTGCGATTTCCTAATATCAGATGGCAGCCGTGAAAAGTACAGTCGGCAACGAAAGCTTGTCCCCAAAATATTTTTTTTGGCAGAAACTTATAACATTTAAAAGTAAGTGGTATAAGGCAAGGATTTTTTCTCTAGAGGAGGCTAACACTGCCCTGCTAATCCAATACGCAGTATTTCAAATAAAACTCCTGTAGCAATATCAACCTTGTTACTAAACATCGGTATCAACGTTCAACTTTCATGGCAAAGTAAGGTTTGCAGAAAAACAAATACAAACAAATACATCTAGTATTTTGAACTTATATTTTTTATAAACAAAAAGAAGGAGCTAAAAATGTATTAAAGGTTTAATAAATTACTATAATTGGTTCCATGGATTTTGCTGTAAACCTTTGCCATCTCTTATAATATATAGGTGAAAAACTTAAGTAAATGACCTCTTGCATGTAGCTGTAAGACATCTGTATAGACCGTTCGACATTCTATATTTGAAATTTGACGTAAATTCTATATAAATTTTGTACACATGACCTTTCCACACTGACTAATATTTATTTGGTGTGACAATTAAATTGACATACGTTACCTATTTGGCATATATTCTTTTTCGAATGCAAAATAAGTATTAAGGTTCTATGACATTATTTAGAGTATAAACCTCTTTAAGCATAAGTACAGCATAAATATAGATACAGTTAGCTGCTGCACAATTATGTTTTAAAAAATTACAGAAAATAAAAGTTATTATTCATTAAATATTCGAACGTATTTCTTTTTTGCTACCCTTACCGGGTGCCATGAAACTGAACGCTGATACCGATGTTTACTTATTACTAACAGAAGAGAATTAAAACTGCTTTGGTTATTAAATTTGGGATATTGCTTATTAAGTAGTCTACTAGGGCAGAACAAGCCATTGAGTCAATAGTTCTTTTTTTTATGGATGAAGGAGAACAAGCACACATAGGCATATGGCATAGGCCATAGGCATAATGGTAAGTAGGATTTGTGACCCATGGGCGACGTTTGCATTCTCATCTACAAACATATTTAAGTACCTAACAACTTATTTTTAAGTAGTCAATTAATTAACTACTAACCGGCCAGAAAAAATTGTTTCGTCAAAACATTATTTTCATTTTAGTACCGTAAATCATGCAACTATGTTTCTAGCTCGTAACAATAGTCTAAGTATCCAGTAACAAGAACAGTCGGCTGCACCATTTCAAAACCTAGTAAGTCTACAAAACTCAATTTTACGATTTTTGCATAAAACGCGGTTTCTAGCAAGTCCCTACCGGATGCAAAATAATTTAGAGGCCTATCTCATTCAGGTTCACGTTTACGAGTAACCCAAAACCTAGTAAGTGCACAAAAAACGGGCTTGACCATTTCAAAACCTAGCATGTCACAAAACTAGGGTGACGGCAACAATGATGGACACTTTTAGCTGACAGGCACCAGTAATGGACACTTCACTCTTAATTCAAATTTCATACGGTCCTAAATTGATTGTTGCAAAACAAATGAATAACCCTTATCTTCTGTAAAATAAAAATCTAGAGTCCAGCAAGTGCATAGCATAGTATAGTGGCATAAAACAGAACATACCTAATTACGAACAATAGTATCGCAATTAATTTTAACGCACTCACACTAAACACTACACACTACGCTAACTCACTAACAAACGATACGAAAACATTATAAATATATGTTCAGTGCAACTACGTTGCCGGTTGCTGTCCCGTGTATCACAATGCTGGATCCACGGAAGATCAGCGTCGCGACACTCCTTTGTGCTGCGACACCATGCTGAGTGGGTTCACTTTTCGCAATTTGTTACATTATAATAAAAATTAAAATTCTGCATGCCTATTTGCTAAGTCATCTTAAGATTAAGTTTTAAGTGTTCTACCATAATTAGCTTTAGGTACAGACTGTTAGCTATAAGGAAAAATGTATCATTTTGCAGAAATAAAATTATTTTCTTTCTTTCTTCTTTCTTTCTTTCATTATTGGGTTACTTACACATGAACTCACTTTGAAAAAAATAATCCCATTGTGACTTTATAATTATTATTGTATTGTAATCTAATCAAATAAATTAAAAATAACAATTAAGTAGAAGTTGCAGGAAGAGTTTATGGACGTATAGAGACGCAAGTGTTCCTATTTTACTTTTTTATTACCGAAACCTAAGAAAGCTCTTTTACCCAAAGACATATATTCAAATTCATGTCTCAAATAAGAATTCTTCCTTTTCATTAAACAAACATTTCCTCCAAACCAAATCACGCATTTAATATAAAATTACACGCATAAATTAAGGCGATAACAAAGTTACAAGCACCACGCTCACAAAAACAAGAAACGGTCCGGTAAATACCGGTTTTTACCGGATTATCCCAGTACAAGCCGGTTATGCAAACAGCCATGTATGAGAATTTACCGCCTCCGCATGCAAAGTCGGAGTTTAAAACAGACACACAAGCTAGCCTTTGTTGGCTTAATGTAAAGATATTGTTATTTTGGGAAGTTGGTTTAGATTGTTTCAAAATTTCAATACCGGGTTTACCTGAGAATTTGTTCGCTGAGTTCGTTCGTATGTTATATGTTACCTCCTGTATTGTTACAGGGTGTCCGAACTGTAAACCGACATTTTAAATGATGAAGCATGTGTTTTTTTTACGGCGTAGAGAAGGCAATCAATCACACGGGCCACCTACGCACTACGCTACGCTACTAAGGCCAGGCAATCTGACGATGACAATCCCAAGACTGCAAATGCGTAGCCAATCCTGAAGACTAAAGGACCTCGGGGACAATCAATGGCATTGTCAATGTCTTACGTTATTGATAATGCCAATAAAGTTATAAATCAATGTTTTCGCCCTCGGTCATCAAAGAGATCAGACGTGTTTATGTTTGCACAGTTGTCGGAACGATTGTCCCAGTGAAACGGTCAATTGCCTACTTTAATGACACCCCTCGATGACCATCAATCAAAATTATCATCATTTGCCTTCGATCACGTAGTTGCGCTTGAAAGTCGCTTCAATTGGATTCGTATACGTTCAATGGCGATTGATGGCCTGCGCAAACCGGCGGACGGGACGGCAGAGGATATTAAATTTGTCAATGTATATTTAATGCTA
Source organism: Acleris literana (assembly GCA_946894065.1). Taxonomy (NCBI): domain Eukaryota; kingdom Metazoa; phylum Arthropoda; class Insecta; order Lepidoptera; family Tortricidae; genus Acleris; species Acleris literana. The sequence goes on from OX335670.1 coordinate 22,104,875, forward strand.
TATCAATTGAAACAAGGTATAAATTTCAATGCTTTGAAACCGACCTCGGAGCATCGCAGCGGATTGCGGCGGACGAAATTTATAGGGAAAAATCCCCTGCCGTCCGCCGGTTTGCGCTGACCCTGATAAGTAAAATTGTCAATCGCAATTGATCGTCAATCCTTGGGGGAGGCCTATGTCCAGCAGTGGAAGTCTTTCAGCTGATATGATGATGATGAATTGATCGTCAATGGGGTGCTTAAGATAAAATTTGCTATCATTTCACCGGTTGTGTTATCCCCACACCGTAACACAATGCAAATACCGCTGTTTTTTGATTCTCTTGTACTTATAGTAGCAAATTGACAATATTCCCAAAACAAATATTGTATATAGTTATAATAAAATTTAATTAAACTACGTACCATTAGTCGGTTAAAAATTACGCAAATTATCTTAACCAATAACGAAAGTTAACATTATTTATTAACCCTATTTCTCGATAGCAAAAGCAATCATTCTAATGGCTGTCATTAACTTGAACAAAACCAAACAAATGATCAAAACAAGATAGATACACCGCCATTACGTAGATTGATTTGTCAATAAGTTTAAGTGATTGACGTGACCGAAAACCAATCATTAATTATTGTCAATCGATTTAATAAGTCTGCCAAGTTTAGGCGAAAACATAACGTGTTTTTCTTGGGCTATATTTTAGATACGTACAGTCGACGTCAAATATATGGTTACTTTGTTGTCACTTTATCCGCTATGACAATTTCATATGGCAGTTAATACATGACGTTAAATAGACAAGGTACTAAAGTGTAAACATATTTAACATATGATACTGCAATACCTCGTAACTGACAAATTAAATAAGATGCAAAATAAACCTTAGAAAGTAAATCAGTAAGGTTCCTTTTTCAATTAATTGAATTTGTTAGTTACGCGTTATTGCAGTCACCGACGTTATGACGTCAACTGTACATGAAGAGTTTAAAGAATTTAGAGGAAGCGAAAGAGGTATGTTTGGACCAATGCACCTGGGGTTCCATTGTCTCTTTCTCCCCCATTGGGAGACAGGCGTTCAGTGTTGCCAACACCGAATTTCATTTAGTACTAAAACTATACTAGAAATAGTGCTAAAATTGTGATAAAACCTGAAAAAAAACTGCTTAAAAATAGGCTAAATAAAAAATGGGTCAATCATTCGAATTGAATGATTTAATAATTATTACAGTTGTACAAAGTTATACAATTAGCCTTTTTGTGGCCCTAACTAAACCAATAGTAGATTGTACAACAAGTGCATAAAACGAGCGATTTTACCCGAGACGTGCATATACTAGTAGCCACCCGAGCCGGTACGGCGAGGGTGGATAGTCACGTCGAGGGTAAAATTGGTTTTATGCTCGAGTTATACACTCTGCTTTTCACTTCGATTACGAGGAAATAAAACAGTGATAATGTAAAAAAACTTACATGAATGAGAATTTATTGACTTGTTTACCGCTTCTCCAGACTTTGAAATTTTCATACGTTTAAAGTAAATTTTGTTTGATTTAGGCGGCAATGTCTGTTTAATAAGTTCTTTTGCATTTTTTGATGTGAACATGATTTCCCCTTCACACTTAATTCCATAAAACTACAACACAAGTTTTGCAAAGAAAATTACTACCTAATGAATAGTCCAAAACTGTGGTCCAAAACTATAGACAAAAACCTCTTTCCCGCCAGTGTATTTCGTTTTTTTTCTGCGTGAGGTTTTTAACTTAGGTCGAACGCAATACTGCCAAGTCATACGTTGATTTTGAAATGTTTTTATTAATAACGCTTGTTTTTAATACTTTTAAATTTCTTTTTTGTTAGACGCAACATAGAAGGCAAATAAATTAAAGTAAATGTATTCAAATAACAAGTTTATTTAATGCAGTCACCTCGTCTGTCTGGCTGTAGGGCTTAAAATTGTCTTAGTCTAGATGACGACAACACTTAATGCACTAGTGCATAAAATGCGATTTTATGCAGCCTATACCCAGCGTAAAGAAGGACTTTACGAGCATGAGAAGTGAAAAATAACTTTTTTAGTACAGCATACAATCAAACATAGCAAAATTATGTATATTAAAGATCTAACGCGTAAATATATACTTTTATTAAGTAATTACGATACAGTTATATTGCCTTATGTTTGCTATATAAAAATTAACAATAAGGAAAAAATAGAAAGTGCTAAAAATTTTGCTAAGTGCTAAATATAAAATTTTAAAGCTAAACCGGTCCTAATTGTGCTAAATTGGCAACACAAACGTGAATGGAAGTATAAATAAATATCAGGGGACAATCTCACACAATTGGAACTAGTCCCAAACTAAGCTATGGGTACTAGGACAGTGGTAACCCCCGTTCCCCGTGCCCCGTACCCGTACTTTTCATGCCGTTGACGCAAAAATGACGTCACGCTACATGGAGTATGATTCCAAATGGTTTTATTGTAATTATTAACCATTTGTCGTCAATCATTTAATCATGTACAAATGAGTTAAGTAATCTATTGACGCGTAGAAAAATAAAATACTTCATATCATAACGTAAATGAAACTATTTGATTGAGAAGGACAGCGGCAAAAATAAATTATGGAGTAAAATTATCATTAAAAAAAAAGTTTTTATGGTGTAATAAAAATTAATATGATTAAATAGTCATAAATACAATTATGACATTGATATTCATTGCCATTTTTAGTAATGAGTGGTGAAAAAAAATATTATGCTGCCGTAACCCGTATTTTGATTGCGATTAAGCTGTATTTAACTATAATCATTTAACGGCTTCTTATTTTACATTGTTTTATTTGTACCAGTTAATACCTAAACACCTGCCAAATAAAAGCAGAGCACCCTGTGTGTAAAATTTCGTCATTTTGACGTCATCGGCATCAAAAGTACGAGCCCTGGGGCCTGTTTTATAAAGCTACAAATTACAATTTACAGGTTACAAGTTTCCATTTGACACAACCTTAAGCAATGACGACCAGCCATTTGAGCAGTGTTGCCAGTTTAGACCTGTAAAATTGTAGCTTGTAGTTTTATAAAACGTGCCCCTGGTGATAAACATACTTATATAGAGAATATAAACCCAAAAACTCAGAATCAAGAACTCGCGCTCATTACAGAAATATTTGCCTATACCAGGAATCGAACCTGGAACCGCTGGATTCGTAGCTTTTAATGTTGAGAAGCACTGTTCGATTTTTGACGTGTAAAAGAAGTGAAGTGCCCGTGCTGCCTTTTTACTGAATAAATATCATTCGAATTTGACCAAGGCGCAAACTTAGCTCTATGCTTGTAGGTACGTACGTTACAATTACATAAACAAAAAAATACATACTTAGGATGACGCCACCAATTATGGACACTTTTAGCTGACAAGCACCAGGCCACTTCAGTCTTAATTCAAATTGCATACGGTCCTAAATTGATTGCTGTAAAACAAATGAATAACCCTTAACTTCTGTAAAATAAGAATCAAGTGTACATCATTCGTCATTATCCATTACGAAACACCGGATTGACGGGGGCAAAAATGTACCAGTGCTAGTGATTCATTAAAATGTCGACAAAGTTTATCGACATCGATAAAAAGCAATTTTTTATCATCATTATCATAAGTAATTGCCAAGTTTGAATACCTTTTAATTATGTGCAAACCTCTTTTATTTATACTTATCGCAACTATAAACAACCGGTATCTGAAATTGACTCTGGACTCGAGTCACTTTTGACCATTCAACCATCGAAATTACATTGAATAACAAATTCATTCAGTACAACAATGTTCTTTAGCATTCCGACAAATTGAGAACCTTTTTGTTTTTTAAGTCGGTTAAAAATACCTCTATTGAAAAAATATCGTTTATCTTCATGGAAAGCTGATCATTCTGATATAGAAGATAAAGGTACGACTTACTTTCGCAAGAAATGTAAGATCCATATGTCACGAAAAAAGTTGTCGATGAACTTAGTCGATATTTAATGAATCACTAGCACTGGTACATTTTTGCCCCCGTCAATCCGGTGTATGCCCATTACTGGTTCCATCACCCTAACCCCCTTACTAATAAACGTCGAGTAACGGTGGTATAGCTATACAATGTTTTGTCCTTATCTGTCAAATTCAAATGTCACAATGACAGATAAGGACAAAACATATATCCAAGACTCAAGAAAAAATACTCGCGCTCATCACCCAATGATGCCCATATGATACCGGGAATCGAACCCAGGACCGCTAGCTTCGTAGGCAAGGTCCCTACCAACTAAACTAAACGCGTCATCAAGCTCAGGTATTAGGGAATATGCGTGTTTTTTTTTTACAGTTTCAATAAAAGCTGATTCATGTAACAAACAGGTGAGAAACATTTTTTGAATAGCTATAAAAAAAAAAAAAGATATAAGCCAACAAAGATTTGTTCCTATCTCTTTCTAGCAAAACAGAATTTTTTGTGGAGTTTATATGGCCGAACTGCATTATGACCGGTGCACTTCGGATCTCTGTCTAATTAGCAGTTTAAAATGCTTGTATCATCCTCCAATGCTTGTATATTTCTATATCTATTTATGTAGATATTTGAATGTATTTATTTTTTATAGTTAGTTAGGTTTTATTGGTTAGTTTAATTTTTATGCTCTTTTCCTAAATTAAGTTGTACACTTGCCTACTTGATGCACAACCTTCACTTCTCTCAATCTCTCAAGGGTTAGCTGGAAGAGATCCCTTAAAGGGATAAGTTCGCCTTTGTACATATTTTTTATTTTATTTTATCTTCATTGTATTGTTTTTGTTTTGTACAATAAAGAGTTTACATACATACATTCGTATTCCTTGACCGATTTTAATTTTAATTTCACTTTTGGTGATCTCTTTTACGGTATTTCATATTTTGTTGAGAAAAATCCATGCATATTCCCTATTGTAAACTCTTTACTCTATGTCCATATTCAAACATTTCATATCGACAGTTTAAGCTTACAATATAGCAGCTGTAATAAAGATACGTTGATCTATTTACGTATTTAGAATGCAACATTCTTTGTCATAAAACGTTAGGGTGCCTACACGCGCGACACCGCTAATCCCGCCATCCGTCTTGATCGCACGCGCTAGGCCTGAAAAATGGACGTGACGAGGCAGTTTGCCACTTTTATTAACGCCTGATCTTAACATGACGTCGCATTTTAACAATAAATTGTCCAAAAAAGGCCTGTGACTACCTTTTGTGTGGGATGAATAGGGTCCTTTATTTGGCATGGTAAAAAAAATAGGGTGTTTGAAAAATGTATTTCTACTTCAATGTACAGGCCGTATTTATTATGTAAAACCAGTTCAGACACTTCACAATAATATAAATAAAAATCAATTGGCACATATATGACGGATTTGAGAACGGCTCGAGTGATTAGACTGTTTTTATCAGGAAATAGTTTGTATGAAAGAAAACATCACCCAGGCGACGCTAGGCACGAATCGCTATTTAACAGTAAATACATAAAGTACATAAATTCGAACCATTAGCACCGCACTAATCAGCCCTATGCCGAGGTAAGAAAACCTTGTGTTATGAACACGGCTAAACAATACAAATGTTTAATTAGAATAAATTACTCATACTTGTTGTTGTTATGCATATTATCCTACCGATAATCTAATACACTGTTAATAATCATTATACATTATGCCAAGGTACTCGTACAAACATACCAACTTAAGTTGAACACACCCTCTACAAAAACACATGGTTCACTACACTACCCCAACTATATTAAAACGCTGAAAATATTAAAACAAACATAGCGGAGGTTGCCGGTGCACTTAATTAGCAAAGTAATTTGCGAAGCCGCGTAAAACAAATTAACACTAAAATATTGCACCACTTCCAATAAACACTATTTATTTGACAAAAAGTCAATTAAAAGCGTTAACGATGTTTTAAGTCGACAAAATGCGAATTAATTGCTCTATTTTCAATGTATAAGGTTCATTGGTGGTTCGAGAATGTCTGAGGGCCCTGCCAAGATGCAATGCGCTAACTAGCATTTCTATTCGATTCGGTATTAAACCAATCGCGTCACTGGTAGATCACGTGATACGAAAAGTCACGTGATCTACCAGTGACGCGATTGGTTTAAAAACGAAACGAATAGAAACGTTAGTTAGCGCAATACATCCGGGTAGCTTCCATCATCTTAGTTACAAAATGAAACCAGCAGTATTCACATTTGTTTGCGTGGTGGAAGACAGTTGGTAAAATGACTAGTTATATGGCGCATCGTAGCTTTCTATTTCTCTGAGATGCTATGGATAAAAAACGGATCTAAACATTAAAAGATGAAAACATGAGTTATTAGCAATGTTTGATTCTTACTACTTTTTTAAATACTAAAAGTTCGGATGAATGAATTGTTACTCAATCACGCCGCAACGGCTAAACGGATCTGGATGAAATTTGGCACAGATATAGATTATAATCTGGAATAGCTTATCGGTAAATTTTTATCCCTCAAATTCGGACTGTTTCCGAGGGAATAGCGATAAAACGACTTCTACGCTGGAGTCGCGGGTAACACCTAGTATGTCAATTAATAAATAACTGTTGGTGAAAGTGGATCAACCTGTATTACAGACTTAAATGATACAGGATGATTGTTACAACCAACTATAATGAAATAAAAAACCATTATGCCTCGTATATTATATAATAATCTTAACTCTATTCTTGGCTTTTCAGAAAATTATCAAGTAGGCCAGACCCAAGGATTTTTGACTGCATGTCAAAATTCTCAAATTGGATTATTTCCGTTTTATAGCGACGAGGAAATTCTCTAATGGGAAACTTTTCTATACCTACTGAAGTAATTACGGTAATTAAAAAAAAATGTTTGGAAAGAGCACATTCGCCATTTTATCAAATATTTTAAAGAAAATTTTAAGTACTTTCTAGAGAAGATCTTATATATTTTTGAGAATGTTTTGCAACTTGCTCTAAACTAGGGTTGGAATATTAAATCTCATAACTCTTTATGCGCTACTTTGAACACAGAACTAAAACTTTTTGTGCAGGACGATACAAGCCGATAGCTACAAGCCAACAGCGCACAAGACGATAAGGATACAAGCCGATAACACAACTCTGTTAATTAAGATTTCATGTTTTGTAAGTTAGTTTAAGTTATGAAAATAAATAAATTACTATTGCCAGTAGGGACATAGGGACCGAGAGAGAGCCAACCCTTGATATAGCCCTTTCACTTCACTTTCACTAGGTAGGTATACGTCTTAATCAATCGTAATAGGTATACGTCTAATATCAATCATAAAGTTAGGTAATTTATCCCCTCCACTAAAGACAAATAGGAGCTTGCATCCCCACTCCTCATTTTCACACCTCGGCACTCCTACAACTAATTCCGCCCCACTCTTTGCACGACCCTCCAACGTCCGGAGCCTGGTCACATCGGACCTCTCTTTCACATAGCGCCGTCCTTGTCTCGCACCCACCTCGGTGCTCCTACAACTAATTCCGCCCCACTCTTTGCACGACCCTCCAACCTCCGGAGCCTGGTCACATCGGACCTCTCTTTCACATAGCGCCGTCCTTGTCTCGCACCCACCTCGGTGCTCCTTGGACTAATTCCGCCCCACTCTTCGCACGACCCTCCACGTCTCTGTATAGCTGTCTCCCTCTTACCTTTCGCGACATTCTCTGTCCCTCTCCTTTGCTCCAGGAATGTCACCACCTCGTCAGGCCTGGCCCTGTATCCGCCCTATAGATCCGCAATATTAGTAGCACTCCCGATCGCTAAAATTCGTAACAAGCAGCCCGTAACAAGCAGCCCGTAGCAAGCCATAGCAAGCAAGCACGCATACAAGAAGAGACCCCGAGTACGCCCATAGCAAGAATAGCAGCACGAAACAGTACACCATAGAAGAGACCCCTCGTACGCCCATTGAAGAAGGGATCTCCCAGAGGAATCACATAGAAGCTTGTTACCACACCGTTCGCACGTCTCTCAAGACTCTCTCGGCCGCTCAACTACTGGCAATAGTAAAAGAAAATAAATCAACGACTCTTTCTTCCGAAACCACCAGCAGAGTGGCGAAAAGAATAACCCCCACGGAAATACAGTCCACTATAGACTTTCCGCCGCTCATGTGCGGGGCAATAGCACTATCGACGTCTCGCACATTGCTCCTTCTCCACGGATAAGAAGAAAGAAATCGAAGATGCCCGTAACCAGAAGTAAAAGCGGAAAGAAGCTTCCGACTACAGAGGAAGCTGGCACAACGACGACAGAAGCTACTTCGACGATCGAGACTCTGTCAATAGCAACAGGATCGAGGCCGGCTGCGTCAGTCCCGCAGCCGGCACCCGCGGCATCAATCCCGCAACCACAGGCCGCTGCGTCAGTCCCGCAGCCGGCACCCGCGGCATCAATCCCGCAACCACAGACCGCTGCGCCAGCCGCGCAGCGGAAAGGGAGGATCATCCAGTCGACACAGATAGTACATACGGATCCTCCAGCGTCACCAGACGTACCGATACCGGCGCCACCGTCGACACAACAGGGCGCCGGCCCCAGCGTGCACCGTCAACGGTCGCGCGCACAGTCATCGAAGGCAAGGCGAGCAACCAGGCTCGCCACCGCCAAAGAAGAGCTTGCGAGGTCGCAAGTGAAACTAGCCGCCGCCAAGGTGGCAACTATAGAAGCGGAACCGTCCGACGACGAAGATGAAGACACCATAGCGTCGGACGGGGAAGCAGCACAAAGAGTCGACGACTGGCTGGAAACATACCAGCCGCGCCCGATAGCCGTCGCCGACACCCCACAGTGGACGCCGATGCACAACGCCGCGTCAATACTGCAGAGCTCGATGGCGCCGCCCCTCCCGGCGCCACCCCCACCACCGGAGCGATCGCCATCCCCACCACCGGAGCGATCGCTACCCCCACCATCGATGGCGGCGCCCCACCCGGCGCCACCCCCACCACAGCCATGGCAGCCGCTACCCCCACCAGGGGACACCGAAGCCGTATCCCCACCAATGGCGACTCTCCCCACTCCAGTCAACAATGGAACGGCGGGAGCTAGCGCTACAGTACCGCGGGAATACTTCAGCAACCTGACGTCTGCCATCACTCAAGCCATCAATGCTGGGTCATCACGCCGTTCGCATATCGAGCTACCGACATTCACCGGCGCACATCAACAGTGGCTGCCATTCATAGCAGCCTACAAAGAAGCATCGGAACAACATAGCAACATAGAAAAAATAGCAAACCTCAGAAAAGCGCTTAAAGGGAAAGCGCGAGAAGCCGTCGAAGATTTATTTATCTGCGGCGCCTCATCCGAAGACATCGTCGCTGCATTAGCGAACCGCTTTGGACGTCCCAACTCCATCGCTCTGTCAGAAATAGAGCGGCTCCGGGCCCTGCCACGCCTCACTGACGTGCCTCGAGACATCTGCGTGTTTGCCAACCGCATAGCAAACATAGTGGCCACGCTGCGCGTACTCAACCGCGCGCACTACATGTTCAACCCGGAGCTGACGAAGAACATTATAGAGAAATTCACGCTGACGATGCGCTACAGGTGGTTCGACTTCGCCGCCACCCAGAACGAAGAAGAAGCTGATCTTGTCAAGATATCAAGATTTCTAACAAGAGAAGCAGAGCTGTGCGCCCCCTTCGCACAGCCCGAGAACATAAGCACGAACATAGAACCGCCGCGGCGAAACCCCATCAAGACTCCGCACCGAACGTTCGCCGCCGCGGAAACAAACAGAAGAAGATGCGCTGTATGCAACAGCGAAGATCACAGTGCAGTGACCAACTGCAACAAGTTTATGGAAAGCGAAGGCCTCGCGAGATGGGAGCTCGCGAAGAACCACAACCTGTGCTACAGATGCCTGCGGTACAGATCGAAGACGCACACCTGCGCGAAGAGAGCCTGCAACGTCAATGAGTGCAGGCGAACTCATCATAGCCTCCTACACTTCAGGAGGGACGAGAAGTACGGTACGTATAGCTGTCTCCCTCTTACCTTTCGCGACATTCTCTGTCCCTCTCCTTTGCTCCAGGAATGTCACCACCTCGTCAGGCCTGGCCCTGTATCCGCCCTATAGATCCGCAAATTTAGTAGCACCCCCGATCGCTAAAATTCGTAACAAGCAGCCCGTAACAAGCAGCCCGTAGCAAGCCATAGCAAGCAAGCACGCATACAAGAAGAGACCCCGAGTACGCCCATAGCAAGAATAGCAGCACGAAACAGTACACCATAGAAGAGACCCCTCGTACGCCCATAGAAGAAGGGATCTCCCAGGGGAATCACATAGAAGCTTGTTACCACACCGTTCGCACGTCTCTCAAGACTCTCTCGGCCGCTCAACTACTGGCAATAGTAAAAGAAAATAAATCAACGACTCTTTCTTCCGAAACCACCAGCAGAGTGGCGAAAAGAATAACCCCCACGGAAATACAGTCCACTATAGACTTTCCGCCGCTCATGTGCGGGGCAATAGCACTATCGACGTCCCGCACACTTTTTATTACAAGCCTTGAACTACTTTTACGTGGGCAATCGCTTATTCAACATAAACCTTGAAAAACAGCTGCATAAAGGTGACTTTATAACATGAAACGGTACAAAACACTCAACCATAACCTTTCTTACAAATCCCAACACGTTAAACACAGTACACAAAGCAAACCCCATTTTTACGTGTCTTAAAACACACAAAGAAAGCACAAACGCGTCAGGCAATAAAAAGCAACAATTACGATTGTAGCGAAAGAAAATAGTAATAAAATCAGTTATTTCCACCCCAATTGTTGCCATAAATTTGGGGCAAGCTACATGCGAAGCCTTTTATGGGCCACGTTTATGGGAGGGGTACGGGGTAAGGGTATAGGGTATTTGATGGGGTATATTAACATAATATTGATGTCGGACTTAGCCGAATGACTTGGCCTTGGTGATAATTGCGTGGTTGAGTGTTTCCATAGTACGTGCAGAGACGAATTTTAGATCGAAGCTTAAGAGGATTGTGAAGAGCCGCTAAAATCGCTTAGCTGTCAAAAAAACTCCATACTTTAGCTCCGGGCGAAAACGTTTCTCACCCCCTAAATCAAGTCCGATTTCCACGATTTTTGAATATGTTGTAGTTATTATAAAGAACTAGGTCTGTACGTTTTTTTTTTATTATTCTAAGAAATATTTTCGTGTAAAGGAAAACCTACAGACATAGTTTTTCATGATATCTACAACATATTCAAAAATCGGAAAAATCGGACTAGGTTTAAGGGGAGAAAAACGTTTTCGCATTTTGTATGGAAATTTTTTGCTTCACAATCCTCTTAGGGTGCGGCTTCACTGAGGCGGAGATGAGCGGAGCGGAGCTGTGCCAATATTAACTAATAGAATATTCTAAACTAACGTGCGCAAGGCGCGCTCGACGTGACTGCATGCGCTTTCTATTGGTTAATATTGGCACAGCTCCGCTCGTCTCCGCCTCAGTGGAGCCGCACCCTTAATCTCTTATTAAGAAAAAAACTGACTAAGAGCATGTCGGAGCACGCGCAGTGTATTATTCGTTAACTTGTTAAGCCTAAATAGTCAAGATAGTTTCTCTTTTAACTTCGTTACCACTACCGTGATTTTTTTCACACATCCAATGTCAACGGTTTAGTTAGTAGTGTATGGAAGGGACACTTGACTCCAACAAAAATTACCACTTTAAAGATTAATGCAAACGGATTTCCCACTCGAAACGTGATATTCACGTACCCTAACTACTTTAGAAAAAGCTACCCAATGACACCACACAATTAGTAAATAAACGAGTAAAAACATCATTCCAATTATGAACGACTCCGTTCACTCCACTACGCGCGTTGCAAGTAAATATTAACGTCAAACAATGAAAACGCACATGGCGAAACACTGTACGAGTATCCCATCAGCTGCCAAGCCCCGGAAATTGTAAATCTACCAAGTACGCTGCTATTCTGGTAGTTTGTGTGCGACCAGCAAAGAAAATTATTATTTGACTAACTGTTACACTTAATGCACCTCAATGCTATTAGGCTATAACCAATTTTCCACCCATAACAGCCCAATTGCACTGTCAAACATAATCCAACTCTTCCACTTACGCTGCACGTCAAAATTACCGTCAGACAATGAAAACGCACCCGGCAATATGACGAAACACTGTACCCCATCAGCTGCCAAGTCTCAGCATAAAAAGCAATTGTAAATCTCCCAATATTACTGCCGCTGGCTCCGATATGATTGAGCGGGGTTATGGAGGCTGTGTTCTGTATTACTGGAACATTCGAGATGTTCGGGGAAGTTGGGAAGCTTGCCGCATATTTATCGTTTGTGTTTTCATTTGTTGACGTTTTGTCTTCGATTTAAACCGTAACTATACTTGTGGATAATTTATTATAGACAGTTTTTTATTAGAGATGGGCCGACTACGGATTTTGCCGATTGGTCACTCGGCCGACTAATCGGTTTTCAATTTGCTGATTAATCGGCCGACTAGTCGGCAATGCCGATCGTAGGATTTTGCTAACTTCGGGTGAACTCGGAAACGTTCTTTTCGCTTCACCCGTCGCGCTTCGTTACCTACGCCTACCATGTTTTGACCAGTTTTATTAACGTTTTTTCTGCACGACAGAAAAAAACAATTAGAACCCTAATTATAGTACTAAAACGAACTACCTAGTGCTGTTTATAACAATGTCGAAAAGAAATTCGCGTGTGTAGTAATTTTTTAACGATATTTCCTATAGGTAATCAAGTGCCGAATATTCGGCATTTTTTGCCGACTAGTCGCCGACTAATCACGGACTAGGAATGATGCCGAATAGTCGGCTTTCCCGAATAATCGTCGACTAGTCGGCCTATCTCTATTTTTATCTAATTCAATTTTATTTGCAACACTGCGATTCTACTTAAATAGTAGCTGCTGTGATTTAGTGTGTGGTCGGTAACCGGTATTTACCGAAACATGAAAATTAGGATAGCTTCGTATTTGGGGTCGAAAACAACCTCTCAAAGTATCTAACGCCAGTCTAACTATTGAGCAATTTTATTGTTAAAATGTCGAATTAAGACTGAAAATTTCGAAAGTGTTGTTAAATAAATAGAATAGAGAGGTACTTCTAGTATAATACTCGTATAAACGAACATTCTTAAATTCAAGTTATGAATAGTGCTCCCACATTACGGTACCTAATAAAAGTTATTGTACATTTTTAAACACGACAAATAAACTAGTAATCAAAAAAAAAGTGTTGTATATCGTTTTTTGATTGTGTTTTGGGAGCACCCTTGTAATAATTTTACTCATGGGAGCACAAATAACATCAACCTAAATTATCACAAAAAACCGTAAAAAACTCAAAAACAAATTATCACAAGACTTGTCGAAAAGTACCCTTTCAACATCAAAATGTTATTCATTTTTATTTATTCATCTTCGAAAGTCTGTTAATTTTCTAAAGGCTAACTCAAATTAACATTCTAAGACCCATTCAATAATTTTAGGTCCACTCCGGGTCCAAACTCAGTCGGCAATTAAATTTAATTAAGACCCACTGAATATTTCGCGAAGTTGAAAAACGACAAATTCTCGCTTTGTTGTAATTTAGGTCTTAGTCGACAAAAGTAATATATTCCTTTGTAAACGCAAGTTTAAATCAACTTTATGAGCTGCCAAATTTGGTAGGAAGTTATTTGTTACAGAATTATTATTAATGTTATTTTTGTGTAGACGACTTCTCGATTGACCCTGTTTACAAAATTCAATTCAATTTGTACGTAACAAAGTTTGTAAGTGCTCTAGAGTTTATTAAACCTTGCGTTTTATTATAATTTTCTTATTAGTTTTGTTTATAATGTTTGAGCTGGGAATAAAAGATGTTTCTTCTTGTGCCTTGTGACGACTTGATTAAATTAAATTCAAAGACCTTTACAGTTAGAACTTAATAAAAGTTAAAACTTTCTTGGCGTTTTATTCAACGAGAGGTACCTACCTAAAAAAATAGTAACATTGATTAAAATTATAATAAAAATATTAATTAGAACTAATAAGACAATGGCAATACGGAACACCCTGTTAAGCATTTTTGTCATGTTATGATCATTTTGTCAAATACACCCTGTAAAGCATTTATGTCATGCCATGATCATGGGTGTGTAATGTTTAGCATAAAAACAAATGGTCGAATGATCATTTTACATAAAACGAATAACATAATTTCAATCTGCATAATAAACCATCGATATAATAGTCATGATGCATAAAACGAAATGCATAATTTCAAAAAGGTTTATTAATGTTTATTAATTAAAAAAGTAAATATTTCTAACTGCTTTCATTTCTATTAGTGTGGTCACAGTTCTAACCTAACCTAACCTAGTTAGAAGAAATTGACTTAAAATGCATAATAACAAGAAAATTATAGTTATGCTAAATGAGTGTTATGTTATTCGATCGTATGCCAGATAAAATTATACAATTGGTTTTTATGCGAAACGTTTATTATGCTTTTCGTAGTTAGTTTAAATGAAATTATGTAAAAAGTTTGTATACTGATTGCACGCACCCTATGATCATTTTGTCAAATTCACCCTGTAAAGCATTTCTGCAATGTCATTTCATGAATAGTCATGATCATTTTGTCAAAAATCGCAGTGTTGATAATATTATTGGACTTATTATATATATAGTATCAAGTTAAGTCAGCTCCAGAGTAATAAAATTCGATGGTCGTCCCTCTCTAACTTAGTTAAGTAGTAGTACTAGTAGCCCTTTACACACGAGCCTATTGTGAATATAAGGTTAAAATTAAAACATATTAAAACTTCATATTCCTATGGAAGGATTGAGCCAATTTTTTTTTGATTACATCAATTATTTATTTAATTTAATTTTGGGGGTTCAAAACACACGCACAAAGAAACTGAAACTTAGTATATTTTTAACTTGTTACTCAAACAGTTCAATTTTTTTTAAATGTTTATAAGGTTTATATTCAATCAGAAAAAATCCTCACAATCAGCAAACAATCAAGCGATCGTATCAGCTCGGGTAGGTATGGTATGTAGGTATGATTTTTTTGTGGTCATCTTAGCCCGCGGGTTGTAACAACAACTATGACGTCTATGACTAATAGGTTAATGTTTAGTTTTATTTCTTCAAGTTTATGTACCTAGGTTTAGAAGGGGCATTGGTCTACCTATGGTCCACCTATATTCACCTCCGTGGCTTACGGGGACTAAATTGATTAAAATTAACAGGTAGGTTATGTTAGTTCTTCAGAGGGCCGAAAGGGCCAAAATACCTTAGAAATAGGAGCTCCGCGAAAGCGGAGCTCCGTCGACTTAGTTAAGGTGTGCTAAAATGTCCAGGTGAACTAATTAGGTGGACCATGACCGATGACTGGTTTGAAAATGAGAGGGTTGAGTTAGGTCTGGGGTAAGTTAAGATTTTCAAAGGCATCGTTACAGCCCGCGGGCTAAGATGACCACAAAAAAATATAAATACATTTCATAGTGGGCATTTCGGCCCGCGGGCTGAGTGAGGTGTGGGCTGAGTTGACCATAGAATGAAAAAAAGAAAAAACTTTCCTCCGATAAGATGAAAATTCTGCGTAACGATACGTTTGTTGTAACGTGTTTCGATAAAATAATAGGTACCCATTCTCAAGACTACAATCCTGAGACTCCATTTTTTTTCACTGATCCTAATAATACCTTCATACAAAAACCTCTATAAACCAAGAAACTTCCACAATGGCTTCGTAATTAACGCGCAGTAAACTCCGCCAACAAGCAAATTGAAAGAAAGACAAATTCACAAAGTTCAAGCATTGTTAAGCTTTCTCCTCAATTCTTGTTCACAATGCGTGGTCCGTTTGTATTCGGGTTTTTTAAGTTATTCAATAAATATATGAATTAGTACCTATATTTTCTTCCTGACATATTTAATAAAAAAATAATCATTGTAATTGTTAATCGAATATTAACATGTTTTTATTTACCTATATTTTGTCATTGCGCACCATCTCAAAATTTACGGCGTTGTCTGCTGCCGAACTTATAAGCATAGATTCATAATGTCTATAACTCGAACATCTAATTAAAGACCAAAATCTGACAGTTCCCATCTTGATTATTTCTTTATTTTAACATTATTTCATAAAAATATGAATGAAAACTCGTGTAACCCGTAATATTGCAGTATGTTTTATTGATAAAAATACCTACACTTAAACCAAAATGCAGTAATCACAGCGAATGTGCGCCGGATGAGGTTAGGATTTTGGTCTTGAATTACATTTTCGAGTTATAGTGATTAATAACGTCAATCGATTTGTCAATTGGATCAACGTCTTGCTTCATGTTTATGCGTCCGCCATTATTGTATTGTCTCACTAGCATAGCTGTAAAGCTTAAATCGAAGTGATAATCTCAAGTCGGTGTTCATATTTGATCATACTTCAACTACCTCAGGAGCCTCTAAACGACGCTTCGAACCCGCCACCGAACGGAGCTTGGGGAAGGTCAAAATATCGGTTGTACGTTATTTTACAGACAGAAGTTGTTTAGAATTTCATTTCATACAATTTTTTTCTCGTATTATCATTTCATAGAATAATCAATATATAGAATAATTACTTTGAAGACATTTAAATCATCGTGTTTTATTTCAAATAAAAATCAATGTTTCTTTTTTCATATCATAGAATAGCAAATTAAATATTATTTGTTCTCATATTATTTATTTAAAATATAACTTAATAACAATAAAATCAACTCATAGAATTGGGTGCAGTTTGTGAAGGTGTGTGAAATGAAACGTTTGAAAAAAAGCATACCCTTACTTTGCAGACAGCAAGTTCATCTTACGTATAATATAAACGCATACAACGATTTTAATTTACAATCAAATTGTATCGCATAGCTTATTCAAGGGATATAAAAAAAATAACCTCGAAGGCTAAGGCGGGAGCTTGCTTCGCTTCGCTCCCGCCATAGCCTTCTAACCTAACCTATTCAAGTCGGTTCTGCCCAGAGAGATCTTGGTCGCTCGCTTCGCTCGCTCGCTCACTCATATTTATATCACAAAATTTATTCACAAAATATTGAGTTTTCCACGACTTTGAATACTGTTGTCGTTAAAATGAAATGCTATGAAAAAATACACTGACCAAACAATATTCGTTAAAAAATAATTATATTGTTTGATAAGTTTGTGAAATAAAAATAAAAAAATTACAAAATTCATTGAATTGATTTTCTGTGGAATTTGTTTCTTTTTAAACTATTTATAGTTTAAAAAATATATATTCGAAGCAAAAATACAAGGACCAAATAGTATATGAAACATTTTCTGTGAAACAAAATTCTGTAATTTTTCTGTCTGTAAAACAAGGGGACACCCAAAATATCAGTCATCATCCATCGAGAGCAACATTAATACAGCCCGTTAGGATCATGCTAGGGATTAATACGCACAGTCCTAGTCATTCATTTTAGTTATTTATGTAACCGGTACATAATGAAGCTTCTTAAGGTATGAGCGCCGAGGTTAGAGCGCGAGCTTGCGAGCGCTCTAATTACAGGCACGAGTACCTTAAGAGCTAATTATGAACCGTTGCATACATAATTTTTTCAACAAGATAATTAAAAAAATAAACAATCGCTTACTTTTCTCGTATACTTTACTCGACTTTTCAATTAGAACAAATTACCTTATCAGCAAAGTCATTTTCATTATTCCGATTGGCGTTAATAGTTTGTGAATTTTATTGTTAAGTAAACGTTAACAAATTTCATGCAAATTTTAATAGTTACTAAAAACAGTTCTGACAATTAAATCACAAAAGTTGGAATACCAAACGAAACGCAATTTTGTTGATATCCATATTGAACGTAACCATGGTAACCAAATAACAAATCGATGGATATTAACCATCTATTTTTAGTAATTTAATAAAAATGCAATTTAATACATATAATTAGTCCCTAAATTAATTTTGTTTTTAATATACGTAATTGTAATTAGGATCTCAAGTGTTCACTAAACGGCAAGACTGATATCCGGAATGACCGTAACCATGGTAATAACAATGCTATAATAATTATTATAGAACTGTTATTACCATGGCAACGCTTATTATAGAATTGTTTTCCAGTTTCGGTTACACTATAGGTGGTATTCTGATACCGTTAACGATATCTATATTAGCGATTTATAGTACGCGAGTAGAAAAAAATGATTTATAGCGCACGAGGTCTTTAAAATACAGTAGGTAGTTCAACATAAACCCTGCAAGGGCACTGCAAACACCACATTTACATTAAGTATGTAACAAATCACACAGCTATATGATGATATTGATTATGTACTAGTACTAAATTAGGCTTTTTTGACACCGTTTCTATACGACTGTATTTTTATTGCATTTCAGTTTTTTCTTCGTTTTTTTAATCGAAGAGAGGAGGAATTTAACCAGTTTCGGAGCTAATATACAGATAACCCAGAACGACATACATATTAAAGAATTATTATAACATTATTTAACCTTTATGCGGCAAACAAAGCAATACGGCAAATACAAGCAAACAGATATGACGCAATTTCAATATTTTTTCACGGTTAATTTTTTTCATTTTGCTACGGAACCCTATTAAGCAGCACACATGCTACCCATTTATCCTACTTAATTATTAATACTAAGGGTACGGGGAACCACCCTTATAGTCTATGCAAATGACACAATCAGACTTGTAATTTTTTGTCAAGCTCATTTTGTTCATGCATTTATTATAATACATACGGGATTTAAGGTGACATGTTTAAGTTGTTTTAGTACCTACCGTTGCTAAATATATTTTTTTTATGCTAGCTACTGGATCACCTGATGTAAAGTAATCAGGAGTGTTATTCTCTCAAAAAACGGTGGTCGGTCGGACGGATGAGCGAATCGAAGCGGCAAGTTTAAGTAGTCCCGTCCGAGCGAACAAAATACATCTTAGCGCGTGCATTATCAATTAGGCAGCCTTATATGTTCAAGAAGTCATGCTGCCAAATTGAATACACGCGCTAAAATGTGTTTTGTTCACTTTGACGGGACTACTTAAACTCGCCGCTTGGACAATCACTCGTTCGTCCGTCCGTCCGTCGTTGTTGAGAGAATCACACCCCAGTGATCACCGCCGAAATGCATTCATTTCTATAATAAATTACCCGACGTAGTTTTAAAGTTACCTTTTTAGCATTTAAAAAGTCGTTGATGTCTTAAGTTTACTTATAGTGTCAAGGACTATCTAACAGACAAAAATGTTTAACCTAAACCAGATACCTAAGTAATGCTAGATTTCATACATACATACATTAAATCACGCCTGTTTCCCAGAGGGGTAGGGAGACACCACTTCTTTCCACCTGCTACGATCCTGATAAATCTCTTTAAATTAAGTTTTATTATTTAAATAAGTAATATAAAAAAATGACTGACTGTTGAGTTTTTTCTGGCGTTTCTTCTTTACTGGTGTCGTCTTTGAAAGCATCAGTTGATTTCGGGAGGCCCTTATTTATTAAGGACTAGCTGTTGCCCGCGACTCCGTACGCGCAAAAAATTAAAACATAGCCTATGTTACTCAAGGTTAATGCAGCATTCTAATGGTGAAAGAATTTTTGAAATCGGTCCCGTAGTTTTTGAGTTTATTCGTTACAAACATACACATACACAAAAATACAAAAATACAAATCTTTCCTCTTTATAATATTACTAGCTGTTGCCCGCGACTCCGTCCGCGCAGAAAAATAAAACATAGCCTATGTTACTCAGTGATAATGTAGCATTCTAATGGTGATAGAATTTTTAAAATCGGTCCAGTAATTTTTGAGTTTATTAGTTACAAACATACACACACACAAAAAATACAAAAATACAAATCTTTCCTCTTTATAATATTACTAGCTGTTGCCCGCGACTCCGTACGCGCAAAAAAGTAAAACATAGCCTATGTTACTCAAGGTTAATGTAGCATTCTAATGGTGAAAGAATTTTTGAAATCGGTCCAGTAGTTTTTGAGTTTATTCGTTACAAACATACACATACACAAAAATACAAAAATACAAATCTTTCCTCTTTATAATATTACTAGCTGTTGCCCGCGACTCCGTCCGCGCAGAAAAATAAAACATAGCCTATGTTATTCAGTGATAATGTAGCATTCTAATGGTGAAAGAATTTTTGAAATCGGTCCAGTAGTTTTTGAGTTTATTACCTACAAACATAAACACACACAAAAATACAAAAATACAAATTTTTCCTCTTTATAATATTATAGTATATATAGTATATAGTAAATAATGTTAGTATAGATTCCTTTTTACGACCTAACCTTCAACTAAGTCAAGAAGTTGGGCGTTAGCTACACGAAACTAAACAAAAGCTCGTTATAAGTACGAAAGTCGTTGAAACAGAACATGCGATGGAGGAAACGTGTCGAGTTTGAGCACGTTTTGTGGTAGCCCCCGATTCCACCGTATTAGTAGAATTGCTAAGTCACAAAATGACTGAAATGCGTTGAAAATCTATATAAAAATACGATTCGTAAAAATAAATTAACATTTGTTAATCTCTTTATTTCTCAGTATCAGTTTTGATTAGACCATTTCTTTAAATTTATTATTAGTATGTATAACTAATTACTGACCTATGATATTTCTCATACTTTGACCTATAATGTAACTTACTACTTACAAAGGCCAAATATTTTTTCTCTTTTAATGTAGGTAATAATTTTTAGTTCCAGTTTAACGTGTAGGTAATAATATTATAATGTTATCAATAAATGAGTTTGAGTATGCTTGAATTAGGGTACATTAAGTATCAAGTGCGGTAAGAATGGAATTGCATGGCTAAAGTCTCTTTGACTGGATTAAATTTTAATGACTCTAATTTTATATTTCTAGCCCGTGTTAAACAATGCTTTTTATAACATATTATTATGCAACTAAAAAAAAAAACAAGGTAAAATGTATTTAAAAAATATGTGCAATTAACATGATATCTTGAATACAGTGTTTGTGATGTGGTCGCTGTTGGATGTGATGTTATTAAATAATTTTAATGAAATTTCCTTTAAAATTCGTTATATTTGCTTTTATTCTAGATATAACATTTCCCATTTTTAGTATTTGTAAATGCGCAACTCGAGCAAAAATAACACCTTTCGAGTTGAATATTACCTATAGGTCCCCCAAATCTAAATAATATTGATAATAACATGGACTTAATGATTTCTAAGAGCTGTCCAACGATATCTCACTCGAAGTTATATAGTTAAAATAAACATTTTTGACATATTTTTTTTCTTTCGATCTAACGTTTGTTTTAATTGACAGAACAGCGTTTGAAATTAGAAATAGAACTAGAAATAGGAATAGAAATAGAAACAGAAACAGAAACAGAAACAGAAACAGAAACAGAAACAGGAACAGGAACAGGAACAGGATCAGGAACAGGAACAGGAACAGGAACAGGAACAGGAACAGGAACAGGAACAGGAACAGAAACAGAAACAGAAACAGAAACAGAAATAGAAATAATTTATTCAACGCATAAGTACACACATTTGAAAAACAGATGACTAAAACAAAAAAAACATATTTAACATGGCGTTGAAAAGGGCCCCTCTATGCTTTGTGAAATTGTCTGTTTATCATATCATTTCAACTATCCTAATCTTGGTTCTCTTTGTCATATAAAAATGTTTAAAAAAACAAAAACCCGCCTTCAAAAATGCAAAAAATAACTTCTTTTAAAATGGTAGGTCAGTCCAACTGCATTCGGCTTTTGGTTTAAAATATTGTGGGACGCCGGCTTCAGTTGGACTGACCTACCATTTTAAAAGAAGTTATTTTTTGCATTTTTGAAGGCGTGTTTGTTTTTTTAACGTTTATTTTATTTTATACTTTTTAGTGATCCTATTTATGCTGTTACGTAGCACCACTTCTAAATATAAATGAGAAACTATAGAACATTTCAAGCTCGCCGCAGACAACACCGCGGGAATGTCATAGTCATATTTAAACCTAAATGTGCTTCGGCATAGTTGCTCAACTACCTTAATCGAAATATCTTATCGCCACCCTTGAAATAGGTAGGTACCAAGTAGGTAGGTACCGTTAAGGAGTTCCGGTGGCCATCTGTGGTCTTCATCATCAGTTCCACTTCACCATATAGTACTTTTCAAAAGCAAATGCACGAGTTACAGTAAAAAATACCAAAATCGCTATATAATATTTGAGGAGTTCTCTTGATTTCTCCAAGATCCCATCATCAGATCGTGACGTGTTGACAATGGGACCAACTAGAAAGTATATCCATTCAAACAACGAAAAAAATTTTCGAATCGGTCCAGTGGTCTTCCAGTAATCGGGGAACATACATAAAAAAAAAACCCGACGAATTGAGAACCTCCTCCTTTTTTTGAAGTCGGTTTGAAAATATCAAGGTAACTCTGTTTACGTAAATAGATAAGTTATCTGTAGCGTATGTTTAAGAAGCTTTTTAAACTCTCATATGGGATTTGCGACGTAGGGTATCTCTTGGTAACTTGGAAACTTTTTATAATCCCAAACGAGTTTTGTTCAGAATTGTTTGCGAATGTGACACTAGCGACCTTTGGGATGTGTTACGTTTCGTAACTGGATTGCTGAATAGAAAAAAAAAAATGTTGGTTTTTACTATTTTTCACTTCTCATGCTCTAAAAGTCCGTCTTTATGTCGTGCGTAGGCGACATAAAGTAGCTTTTTATGCTCTAGTGCATAAAGTAAAATCTTCGTCGAAGGCCAGGGCAACCGGTCCAACAGCCACACGAACAACTTTAACTTCATAGAATAACCTCTTAATTTTATTTCGTTTCGATAGTATTCTAAGACCAAGGCAAGGATACCAACAGCCAAAGTACACAATAAAACTTGATGAAATAAACTTATAATTTTTATTTTGTCGCATTTATTATTATTATTATATTTGAGTAAATCAATATATTTAAAGCATGACAATAAGTTATCATAGATATAAAAAACAAAATGTTTTTATAACTGAGCGTTATGCAACGACCTAAGTCAAATGTCACGTACCCAATGAAAAAAATAAAATAAAAGTTAATTGGCGGGAACCATACTTATTTTGTCATTGTCAATATTTGTGTTACAATAATTTACATGTTGCTGTTTCATTTCCTCGCAATCGAAGTGAAAATTAGAGTGTACAACTCGTCCATAAAACTCATTTAACACTCGACTTTATATCCATCCTCGCTCGCAAGCTCGCTTGGATGGATAAACGTCTCGCGTAAAATGGTGCGTTTTATGCACTTGTTGTACAATCTACTATTATTTAGTACCCAAAACAAATTCCTATCACCTTTTTTTAATGGTATCATGTGAGTGACATTTGATAAATTTCATTTCGGTTTACATTGCTCGGCTTAAATGATGCCTTTTGATTTAGGAACTCGTCAACGTTGCAATGTATTGTATATACCAACCAAAAATTCATTTGTCACCTGTACCTGTCACCTTTGTAAAACGAAGGGCAGGTACAGGATACTTTATTTAATTACCTTGTAATGTGATTTACTCAGAGACGTCAATTAAATTTAATGCTTACTAGTTTTTGCTTGATAGTGACGTGTTATTTTATTCTATTACTATAGCAAACAATGTGACAGCAGCAACTTATATCAAGCATTAAATTTTATTGACGTCTCTGAGTGTGGTAGTTACTTTTTAGTATTTGTATTTTATGATTGAAAAATTACCGTCTGCTGGAGTTTGTTGCAGCGTTTCTTCTCCGCAATGATGGTCTTGTCCGAAGCGCTAGTAGATTCACTCCATATTACCGACGTGTAAAAGAGCCCTCATGTGGCCAATTAACAGAATAAATATTTTTAAAGTTGAATTCCGAATTTTGAGGTGAAATGAATTTTTATATTAATAAGAAGATTTAGTTATGCACTATAAAACGTTCTAAGACCAATAAAAAATTAAATTTTTCTCAGTTATCTATACTAATCTATACTAATCTATACTTATATTATAAAGAGGAAAGATTTGTATCTTTGTGTGTGTGTTTGTAACGAATAATCTCAATAACTACTGGACCGATTTCAAAAATTCTTTCACCATTAGGATGCTACATTAACCCTGAGTAACATAGGCTATGTTTTACTTTTTTGCGCGTACGGAGTCGCGGGCAACAGCTAGTCTATAATAAAACGTATGAACATATAAATAAATAGTAAATAGTAACTTACATAAACTAAAAATAAATGTACAATGACGAACTTATCCCTTTAAGGGATCTCTTCCAGTTAACCTGGCTATATTTATTGATTGTATTTTAGGATTTGACTTATTAAGATCTGTACCTTAAGCTCGGTTTCACACTTTCTTTTTGACGTTTTGATCCCCGCATGGTCACCAGTCAACTTTTGAATGCATGGTGAGCAAATTCCGTCAACGGATTTTCGTCCTTGCTTCTTAAATTTTCTGGCAATGTAAAATGGAGTCTACTCTATAGTATTTATAAGGTTAATTTAGCAATCCCCCTGCGCACAGCTATGGCTCGGTTTACAGATAAAACAATACGAGTATTTTTTCTCATCCCGAGGGATCATAAAGTTCGGTTGTTATGGGGACGCCGAGTTACCATTGCCCGAAATAACTCCGACACTTAACGCGTGTGATGCCACCAACTGGCTTATGTACCTATGTAATTTGAACACGCCAAGAAAATCCGATTATTTACAAACGAAATTAAACTTTGGCCTCTTCCATGTCACAAAATTAGTATTAAAATTCCATTATTCGATTCCTGCACTACATACAAACATACACGCAGACTGACGAATAAAAATGTCAAAATTATAATTATCATATAAATTATTAACTTATAAAGACGTAAAAAAACTTAAGTAAAGCCTCTTTTGCATGTAGTTGTAGTAAAACTAATTTGAACTACGTTAAATTTTCAAATATAGAATGTCGAACGTTCTAGAGGTATACAGATACTTTACAATTATATGCAAGAAGGGTTTCCCTTAAGGTTTTTCTCTGGTCAGGGGTAAAACGTCATTGTACAACACTAAAGCAAAAGCACAATATGTCACAAAGCAAAATCAATTAAAGTCGACTGAAAATACTAATTCAATACACGGTCCCCGAACACGGCACAGTTGTGAATAAATTACACCAACTCGATTATTCGAATACGATTCGATCATTAACAGCATCGATTCGAATTACGAACGGCCAGTATTGTTTCAAATCTGTAACGGATTTTCGGGACGGTTACAATTTCGATTACCATATGTATTGAAATGGATAGGCATCATAATGACAGCCTAATAAGTGTAATAATCGTATGGAAACGATTCAAAGGTTAATAATTGGGTTCCCAATGAGATTGTCAGGTTTCGGCGATTATTAAACATGTAATTTTCAGAAAACTACTCGACTATAAATATAATAGTACATTACTACAGAGGCCGGGAAGTAGGGGGTTGCCGGCCGAGTTCATATAGATAGGATAGGAACGAGGCTGGCAACCCCACTTCACGCCGAGGTTTGTATAGTGCTTTTCAAAAACATATAAATAATTCATTAAAAAATTTAAAACAAAAACTACAATGTCACATACTAGGAGTTCATAAACATTAAAAGTAACCTACAGTGCTCAGTCATCCTTATACCCTGAACAGAGACCTCGTAATTCCCTTCAACAAGACGCTCAACAAGAGAAGCATTTTTTTTAATTTTCTTCTTTTTTTAAATCATGCTTCTTACTCTTTGTACAGTTGGCCTTATAAGTAACTGCTCAGTTTCATACCTTGTCGCTTTAACACATTCGATAGATAAGTGCAGCAGTTCAAAAATGACGTTGACGTGACAAAGCACTAGAGTGTGCAACTATTTGTAAAGCCGACGATACTACAGCTTTAAAGCTGCAAACGCATTGAGATCGGAGTCAGTGCGGCGCGTTTCTTTACTAAAAAGCGTATCCAAAGCGTCGCGGAGGCGGTTTTAGTATGGGTACACTGGGAACGCGCCGCATCGTGCTGCCTCCGCTCTCAGTGCGTTTGCCGTTTTACCAACATTCTATGGTATGCTTTCATTTATAAATTATCCGTAAAAATGGGCCAACTAAAATTGGTTGCCATAGCAAAAGACAGATCGCACACGCAACATTCTGGGTGTGATTGCCAAGTGGGCCAGAAAATGAAATCCCCTTTGCTGTAAAATAGGACAAACTACTGGCTGGTGCCGGGCCAATTTCAACGCCACAGTTAATGGAAAATATTGATTTAAATTTAAATTGAGAACGCTGATTAGAAACGTACGTGATCGGTTTCTCATTCGATTCGATTCGATTTTGTAGTTGGGTGAATTTAAATTTCGAATTGAGTCTGTTTGATGTTTTAATTGTGTACTGCCAGTGACGTTTTAATAGTTCTTCGAGGGTTGTTGAACAGATTTTTTATTACATACAACGCCTGTTTAGTTTACTTACTTTCTTTATGTATTTTTATATAAACACGGTTGAATTTTTATTTTATTTTTAGATAAGCTTACAATATAGAAAACCTGTTAATTAATTATTTTTTTATTGAAAAGTACAAAAGACTAATAATAACAACTTATCTTTGTGCCCAGAGGCACACTCAGCATATACGTCTGTCTGTACTGGAAAGTCGCGAAAGTTTTGTTTTATTTTTGGATCAAAACATAATTTCCCATATACACATTTTAGTTCATTTACTTAGGTTAAACGAAACTATGTTTTCATGAGAACGCAAGCGACTATAAATAACTCGTCCAGAGACGTTAAAAAAACGTTATACCCTAACGTTAAGACTAGACAATAAATCATGCACCTTCTGTTTTATTTTGTTATTTGACTGTTTATACCCTTAAACCACGTCTTACGCAAACAAAAATTACACCAACTGGCTTCCAGCAAATTAATTTTACTTGAAACCCAACTAAAATAACAAAAAACCCGCGTTCAACCCTAGCTAAAACAAAACAGTTTCATTTGCCATTATTAGAGCCAACAAAAGGCTGCGCTAGGGCTGAACTCCTGTCATAAACTAGATGGGCGACTGTAATTGAGCGGCCGACAGCGACTGCTAGTAATGACACGATTGGGCCCCTGCCGCCCATCACACCG
This sequence comes from Acleris literana, assembly GCA_946894065.1. NCBI lineage: Eukaryota > Metazoa > Arthropoda > Insecta > Lepidoptera > Tortricidae > Acleris > Acleris literana. The sequence goes on from OX335670.1 coordinate 22,132,190, forward strand.
ACGTCCGACCGATGCATAAATTGTTAAACGCGATTGAGATCTTCCTGCTTAAGCATGTTATGAAAAAGAGGTACCAAATGCTTGTTTAATCGTAGATACAAAATAAAAGTTTAATTTGCCATTTAGAGCCAACAAAAGGCTGCGCTAGGGCTGAACTCCTGTCATAAACTAGATGGGCGACTGTAATTGAGCGGCCGACAGCGACTGCTAGTAATGACACGATTGGGCCCCTGCCGCCCATCACACCGACGTCCGACCGATGCATAAATTGTTAAACGCGATTGAGATCTTCCTGCTTAAGCATGTTATGAAAAAGAGGTACCAAACATGCTTGTTTAATCGTAGCTACAAAATAACAGTTCCATTTGCTAGGGTTGAATTCCTGTCATAAACTAGGTGGGCGACTGTAATTGAGTGGTCGACAGCCACTGCTAGTAATGACACGATTGGGCCCCTGACGCCCCTCACACCGTGGCCCGACCGATATGAAATTTGTAGAGTGCAATTGAGATCTTCCTGCTTAAGCAAATTATGAAAAGAGGTACCGAAAATGCTCGTTTAATACTAGCTACAAAATCAGTTTCATTTGCCATTATTAGAGCCAACAAAAGGCTGCGGTAGGGCTGAACTCCTGTCATAAACGAGATGGGCGACTGTAATTGAGCGGCCGACAGCGACTGCTAGTAATGACATGATTGGGCCCCTGCCGCCCCTAACACCGATGCCCAACCGATGCTAAAATTGTTAAACGCGATTGAGATCTTCCTGCTTAAGCAAGTTATGAAAAAAAGGTATTCAATTGCTTATTTAATCTTAGCTACGAAATAACAGTTTCATTTGCCATTATTAAAGCCAACAAAAGGCTGCGCTAGGGCTGAACTCCTGTCATAAACTAGATGGGCGACTGTAATTGAGCGGCCGACAGCGACTGCTAGTAATGACACGATTGGGCCCCTGCCGCCCCTCACACCGGCGCCCGACCGATATGAAATTTGTTGAGTGCAATTGAGATCTTCCTGCTTAAGCAATTTATGAAAAGATGTACTAAAAATGCTCGTTTAATCCTTGCTACAAAATGACAGTTTCATTTGCCATTATTAGGGCCAACAAAAGGATGCGCTAGGGCTGACCTCCCGTCATAAACTAGATGGGCGACTGTAATTGAGCGGCCGACAGCGACTGCTAGTAATGACACGATTGCTAAACTTGTTAAACGCGATTGAGATGTTCCTGCTTAGGGAAGTTATTAAGAAAATGTGGGAAGAGGCGGTGAATATTTATGTGCTATTTGTAGACTTTAATAATGAGCCCCACAAACTGTCAGACTTACAGTCAGAGAGGGACGCAGTTATTGTTTAGAATGATAAAGGTTTCTACTTCTCTTATTTTAATTGATTGTTGCGTCTTTCTTAGCCTGTCAGTCCTACTGTTAATCTGTAGCATTTATAAAAAAAAAAATAGGACAGATCGGGATGCACTGTACTCCATTTTATCAAATTGTTATATCCCTATGCTTAAATATGCTTAGCTAATTGGTAAGCATGCTAAAGGGCGAGACGAGAAATATAATTTTCAACCCTAACAGAGCTAAAGCAACACAGTTTCAATTTGCCATTGTTAGAACCCAACAAAAGGCAGAGCTGTGGCTGAAATCCTGTCATAAACGATTTGACCCCTGCCGCCTCTCATGCCCTTTACGTCGAAATGATTCAGAAATCGTTTAATGTGATTGAAATCTTCCTGCTCAGCAAGTTATGAAGAAAAAGGTTATAAGTGCGGAATATTCACGTATTATTTGTAGACATCGCCAAGGCTTTCAATAGCATGGATAGGGACAAGTTGTGTTAAATTTTGGGAAATGTTGATGTACGTAGTAAATTAGTGGACATTTAGGCTGCCACAAAAAATAAAGCTAATGTTCAGCCCTAGCTAAAACAAAATAATTGAACCCTTTAACTAAAAGAAATGTGAAATCCTGCCTTTCTGCAATTTATCTGAATGTATGTGTGCTACATCTTCAACTCTAAAATTGCTGAACGAATTTTAATGAAATTTAGAATGGATATACCCATGCACATTCTTTTAAAAGTCAAGCTATAAAAGGTGCATTTATTTCTTTTATTATTGAAAGTTGTGTATCTATCGGAAAGATTAGTCATTATATTGACGTTAACAGAATTTCCGTGAAAAAAATACAATTAGTTATTTTATTGTAATACCCTACTTTTCTAGCTTCAGTTTTTACATGGAAATAGCTACTTCGAAACGATATCTACTAATGATTTGCACATTTTTTCACAACACTTTTTTATATTTTACGACTTTGTTTGTGTTTTTGAGATATTTATACTAATCTATACGGATATCGCAAGTGCGAATTTTGTGAGTTTGTATTTATGCGACGGGTACTCTCCAGAACCAAGCAAACTATTCCAAACATGATATCATCGTTTTAAAGGGACCTTATTTTTTATTTGTCTAAACCGGAGCAAAGCTAGGGCGCGCGGCGGGACGCTAGTGACTTACAAAAAGGCTATTACACGTAAAGTTCGGAACGCGGGAAACGCCAAGCGCCATTCCAGTCTTCGTTCCGAACCGTACATTTTTACTATTTTACTATTACAGTTGCATTTATGGTTCGGAACGAAGATTGGAATTGCGCGTGGCGTTTCCCGCGGTCTGAACTTTACGTGTGCAGGCCGCTATTGTTCGGTGTGATACGCGTCCGCACAGCGACAGCGGCGGTCGTTAGCGCTCCCTGATATTAGTGAGCGACATCGACATGAGAAAAACGCGCCCAAGAATTAATGTTTTTCGATCGCTTTTGTTGTGTATCTATACAATATACGGTGTATATTTGTGTATGTGTGTAGCCCTGGATTGTATTCGGTTGCGTTTTTGTCGGAAGTTCGTATTTATCATGCTTTCTCGGTCGGCTTTATAAATGATTACTGAGACTAACTGAAATAGTAGTTTACGTGACGGTTGCGTAATGCTAATTACCTACGCAGAGTCGCGTACTTTACTTTATCTACACCATATCATAAGTACTCTAAGATGGGTTCAGAAACCGAAAGGCAAATGACCAGCATTACCTGTGGTAGTAGGTGACAGCGATGACAGCTGCAACGTAATTTTGAAATTACGTTATCGAATATTGTAAGGTAATGAGATCCAAATTTGGAACATCTTCCAAAACTAACAGCTGTCATCGCTGTCACCTACTACCACAGGTAATGCTGGTCATTGCCTACGGGTTTTGAACGCATAATAGAGGACTTATGATAATGCTAAGAGGGATGTGTGGTGTTACGCGAATGGATAGAATAAGAAATGAGTATATAAGAGGAAGTCTGAAAGTGACACCGGTGACTGAAAAGTTGTGTGGAAATCGGTTGTCATGGGATGGGCATGTGATGCGGAGGAATGAGGAAAATAACGTCAGGAAAGTTTTGAGTATGAATGTGGATGGCTTATAAGACTAGTGGAAGACTAAAGAAACGCTGGATGGACTGTGTGAAAGATGATATGGCTAGAAAGGGAGTGACTACCGAGATGACGACTAATAGAGAAGAATGGAAGAAAAATACATGTTGCGCCGACTCCAAATAATTGGGATAAGGGCAGGGGAATGATGATGATGATGAATAGAGGAGTTATGATATGAGTGTAGATACATACATAAACTCACGCCTTTATTCCCAGTTTGGGGTAGGCAGAGCTACAGAATTGCCAACAACTCTAAAAGCTTGTTGTTAATTCTGTATACACATTTTTCATAATCAGGCTAAGATGTTTATCAGTGTATTAGAGACAGGTTGCAAGCCCATCGCCTAACAGTACTACAAGCCTTTATTCCCTTAGTCGACTCTTACGACATCCACGGGAAGGCATGGAGTGGTACTATTCTAAGCCGGCAACCACACAGCTAATGAGTGTAGATAAAAGCAATATAAATACAAACTAACATTTGTACCACTGTAATGTTGTCAATGACAACTAACATCACTTTAAATTGAATGATAATAATAGAGCTTTTAATATGTAAAGATAATATTCTACAGTGGTCAGTAAATGATATCGCCCTGACTGTACAGCCTGATCGTAAGTGGGATCTGAAACCCATTAGAACTCTCAAGACTGCAATCTTAAGACTCCAAATTCGATACCAACCTTGAGGACTAAAATGGAATGCCTCTACGCTAGTGATATTACTAGCTTAGAGGCATTCCATTTGGCTTATCCCCATATCGGAACACAACAATGCGAACACTGATGCCTAGCTCTGCTGTAGGTTGAAGAAAAACATGGTGGTAGCGACCCGGACGGATCATGCACAGGGTCCTACCATCACTGATAGCCGTTTGGGTTAAATTCAGCTGCTCAAGGACGAACATTTTCAATCATAATAATATATCATAATAGGCTAGTGTCCTAAAAAATTCAAATTTGTCCGTCATTTACATTATCAAAAAATATTTAACACATATTTTTTCTTTTGTCAATGAAACAAAAAATTACGAAGATAAAGTGCGTTGAAGTTTCGCGTGACGTCACGCCGTGGCACACTTTATACCACGTTGTGACTTCACGAGCCCCCACTCCCGAACTTTGATGCGCGTTATATTTGTCGAAATATCTACAAAATTTTGAAAAAATCGTGTTTTTATGAAAACAAAATGACATTTTTGCTGTAATTTATTAAAAAATTTAAGAATGTTTAAAAAAAGTTACGAAAAAAAAAAAAAAGTTTTACCGATAATTTAACATAAAACTTCATCCCTTTCAATATGTACAGTTTATCGAGTACCACCCTGTATATTTCAGGGCATCAATTTTATTTAGCTAACGTATAACGTCGATTTTCCTTCAGCGGAAATAACTTGAAAGCAGGAAGTGCGAACGCTCGCTCTGCTTTATTTTGTTCTGAATTGAACATTTCTGGCCAAATCCTGGTTAACTGTTTCAATTAAAAACTTTAGAAAAGTTGAGATTTGTTCTAAAACTCGAGTAAAAGCTTTGTTCATTGATTCGTAATTACAATGTAACCTTGTAGACGATTGTAACATTAGAAACCAATTATAATTAGCAAAATACTTTGAAGAATTAGATTAAAGTAGCATTAAAAAAAAAACTGCCAAGTGCGAGTCGGACTCGCGCACAAAGGGTTCCGTACCGTTATCTATAAAAAATCACGTTTGTTGTATAGGGCCCCCTTAAATATTTTTTATGTTTTTATTTTTACTATTTATTTAAAGTGAATACATAACTAAATATTTTGTAAATCATCTGTTCCATACATTCCGGCTGTTTAGCTCTCAAAGTTTGTATGGAACAGCTGTTTTTTTTTCGCCATTTTGACGTTTGATCAACCTTCTGCGTCACACCGTGTACGGATCATACTCGGAGATTCCACTTACCATCAGGTGACCCATAGACATATAAAATCTCAAGATTCTTTACGAAACGCGTTACCAATCCTGGGGACCAAGATGCAATAGCGGCCTTTACATGTAAAGTTTGGCCCGCGGGAAACGCCACGCGCCATTCTAATCTTCTTTCCGAGCAAGAAGGACAATTTTGCTGCCTTTTTCATGCTTTAGACAAACTTACTACTAGTTTACAAAATGTTGTAATGTAGCTTCTCAAGTCCGTGTACGACTTTAATGCCCGCTCGTTAAGCAAACAAAGCAAGCACCTGCCAGAGCTAAGTTTACTATTCAACGGCAGCCGTTTATTCTGCGTTTACGAGGCGACTCGCTTGTTTAGCGCGTTTTTACGACGGGGCCAAATTACGATGGGAGCAAGGGGGAAGTGGGGGGAGGTTTGTGAGAGTGCCTTTTTTTCAGTTCCAATCCAATGTTAGTTACATTGTGCGTCGGTATCAATTGGTATAGTTATTTTGACCTACACTCGCGGTCAAATAATACGGGTCAGAGTGCGTTTTTCATACAAACGAGGCTATTTCGAAGCCTTGGTTCCTCGGCAGGTGTTGTTTTGAGTGAGGTTTAATGGTCGATACTCCGAGGTTCAATAGAGGTTGTCAAAAGTTCTTAAGATACCTAACTGATCGCACAATCAGATAACATCACAGCGAGAGAGTTTGGGTCAGCGTTTGGATTTCCTTACATTTTATTGCAATTTTAGATGTTTTCCTGAACTTGCACGATTCCGGCGTTAACCACAGATTCAATCAGTTGGGTATCCTAGGCACTCTCGAAGTCCTGTATCGATGCTCGGGGTATCCATCATCAGATTTCACTACAAGCATCCTCCGGCGAGGAACCAAGGCTTCGAAGTAGCCTCTTTAGTATGAAAAACACACTCCGAACCGTATTATTTGTCCACGAGTGTAGTTACCTTGTCAGCTAGGATAAATCATTAGCCAAGTAGCCCAGCCTCTGAAGCAAGCAGTTCTGGGTTCGATTCCTGGTAGCGGTACAAATTTGCAGCATGAGCGTACTTTTTGAGTCTTGAATGTTTCTATTGAGTTTTTTGAGCCATAGTACAAGCCTGGAGCTTAATTTGGGACTGGGAATTTTTTCGTGAGATTATTCTCTGATTTTTGCTACACTACACATATACTTCTTCGTTGTGCGGTACGTCTTCCTCTAATTGTTCTATTAAACATAAATTTGCTCTAAGGTCAGGATAAGGTTTGCAAAACTTTTAAATGTTTGTTTTAAGTTGTCAACCATAAATTAGTCACATAACTTTCCTGAGAGCCTTACACATCTCCCATATGATTGTAGGTATACTTTCTTGATCCATACTTCCATATCCATACTTAAAATTATAAATGTGAAAGTGTGTATGTTTGTCCGTCTTTCACGCTTCAACCACTGGACGGATCGAGATGAAACTTGGCACACACATTGGTTACATCCTGGAATAGGACACAGCATTGTTTTTATCCCGGAAAATTGGACAGTTCAGAGGGAGCAGCGATAAACGACTTCTACGCGGACGGAGTCATGGGCAAAAGCTAGTTAAGAATATTTTTGAAATTATTTTGCTTCTTTGCTTCTTGTGGCAGTTTTCTTCGTAACTTAACTTAACTTGTTACTATCAGCTTTGGTTGATCTAACTAATATCATGACAATAGCTGACAAAAAAATCCTTGGAATAGTGCCACTCCAAGTCTTCCCGTGGAAGTCGTAAGAGGCGACTAAGGGAATAAAGGCTTGTAGTATTGTTAGGCGATGCAACCTGTCACTAATATTCACTGGTAAACATATTAGCCTGATTCTGCAAAATGTGGTTACAGAATGATCAACAAGTTATAAGAGTTGTTGGTAATTCTATAGCTCTGCTTACCCCACTCTGAGAATAAAGGCGTACGTTTATGTATGTACTATGTAAAAATCTCTCTTGGTTGGCTCTCATTCTTTTGAGTGAAGGTAGTCTCAACCAAATCAGAATAAACTCCCTAATAAAGATTTTTACCTTCTCCCAGAAATTCCAAACCGCTCTTCTCTTTTCTTTACGCCACCATACTCCCTGAGTCATTATAATGGCGTTAGATCGGCGATTTTAATTTTAGGGCCGCAGCAAATTCCCTCCGATTCCCCCCTATCGCACCTTATTACGGGTAATACCGCCGGTAATACGCCGTATACCGGCATTCCAGCAAATTAGACGTTAAATCGAAAATTAAACTCGTTTTTATAACCCATATTTTTGCGAGATTGCGCTTTCGTGCATTTTTGACGGACGAATAAAATTCTTTATTGTTCGTTTTCCTGGTTCATTAACTTTTTGACAGGTTTGTTTTGATTGAGTCACGTGTTTACTGCTCGCTAGCCAGTCTGTTGTTGCTGTATGATAATTATGTTTGTTTAATGCCTTCGTTCAGGGTAACTATTATTCTGTCGAATAACCTTTTAGCGAACGTATCATCACGCAGAATTTTCAACTCATCGAATGAAATTTTCCGCTACGTGTTATTTTTTTTTGGTAGTCACATGTATAAGTATAATGACGGTTTAGGTATCCTTCGTTCAGCTTACATGGACACAGCGATACAGGGACAATAGTAGATTGTTCAACAAGAGACTAAAACAAGCCATAATGACAAGAGATGGCTATAATTCGAGTGTCATTATGGTTGTTTAGTCTATCGTTAAACACCAATTTTCACTTTGAATGCAAGGAAAAAAATCTACGTTCTATACAAAATTACAATATTTAACAAAGTTACAAAGTTTCTGACAAATTTGTTTCGCGGTTGTCAGTTTTTTGTAAAGTGACACTTTACAAAGTGACACAAATGCTTGCATATTTAGCCAACTGATACAAGCTTGAAAACTATTGGGACGATGCCTAATAAAATAAAATTATCGTTAATATATTTAAATAGATTCATATTCGTAATTAATCGCGTTTCACGAAATTAAATCGTTTTTTTTTTAAATATTTTTGCACAGTAGTCATTTTGAGGTTATTTTCACAGCCTAAAAATGGTCCATACACAATCACTGAAAATGGCGATAATCCTCCATTCACAAACACCGTGATTGGTTGTTTAGGGGTTTCCAAAGTAAATAAAAAAAAAAATTTAATCCCTAGAGATTAATAAGGAACTTTAGTCCCGATGTGCAGAGATTAAAGTAACATTTTAAGAGCACGAGAAGTGAAAAATATCACAATATTATTTGAAGCAATTAATATAAATCTTAAATACTTCAACGTTACGTTTAAGTATACGTAACTATAGTTCACGCAAGTAAATAAAAAAAATGCAATGAAATTTATATGTGAGATTTCTGTAACACCCCGTACATAAACCTTATAATACATAAAACATTCCGTAAAAATTATCTAACTGATAATGATAAACACATCAAAATCTGTTGCGTGCTTTAGGAGGAATTACGGGATATACAGACAGACGGAAAGACAGACATGGAAAGCAACTTTGTTTTGTACTAAGTAGTTGATGTAAAGATAAAGAAAAGAAGAGATATAATAGAACATTTTCTTGAATTTGAAGTAATTGTTTGTTTAAAAGTTATATTACGAGTATAATGTAAAAAAATAGACGTTGAATAAAAATAGGTTAACAATCAGTTTATTTTGTTACGATCATATTATATCGAAGAACTCAAAAAGAAGCCAATGCTTTTTGGACCATTCAATCTCAAGTATATCGAAGAACTCAAAAAGAAGCCAATGCTTTTTGGACCATTCAATCTGAAGTATATCGAAGAACTCAAAAAGAAGCCAATGCTTTTTGGACCATTCAATCTGAAGTATATCGAAGAACTCAAAAAGAAGACAATACTTTTTGGACCATTCAATCTGAAGTATATCGAAGAACTCAAAAAGAAGACAATACTTTTTGGACCATTCAATCTGAAGTATATCGAAGAACTCAAAAAGAAGCCAATGCTTTTTGGACCATTCAATCTGAAGTATATCGAAGAACTCAAAAAGAAGACAATACTTTTTGGACCATTCAATCTGAAGTATATCGAAGAACTCAAAAAGAAGCCAATGCTTTTTGGACCATTCAATCTCAAGTATATCGAAGAACTCAAAAAGAAGCCAATGCTTTTTGGACCATTCAATCTGAAGTATATCGAAGAACTCAAAAAGAAGCCAATGCTTTTTGGACCATTCAATCTGAAGTATATCGAAGAACTCAAAAAGAAGACAATACTTTTTGGACCATTCAATCTCAACGTATTATATATTGAAGAACTCAAAAAGAACAATAAGTACTATGTAAATTTCGACTCTGGTAGAGAATGCCATTAGTCATTAGGTCCGCCATTTGTACTTATTTCTGTGCAATACAGATTAAATAAATAAATAAATAAGTCTAAGTTGATCCGGTTTTGCGATACCGATACCTTAATTACCCCTTAATTATCTTGATATCATTCTACAAATTCTTTTGCAGTCTATCTTTTAAAACCGTTTCTAAAAGAACATACGGGTGTTTTAAATACGGGTGTTTTACAAAAGAGAACCAGAAAAAAGTATCTACCTACGTCATTAAAATGTTTTCTCGAAATGCCTTTTCATCATACTAAATTTAATGTGTTTTTCTTTTTTTATGAAATTAATATAGCAATAGAGGCCAAAGATAAGTGGGCTCTAATGGTGGCTATTCACAATCAGTTATAACTGACAGTTTTAACTGAAATGCTAAAACTGAGCATGTAAAACTATCCGTCTTCAGCCTATACACGCTCAGTTTTAACTGATAGTTTATTTTATTTTATTTTACTTACTTGAAAAGCAAACAGAAATAAGTGAGCAGGAAATAAGGTTTCTGATTCATAATATAAACATTCACTTATTCCCTTAACAGCTCTCACTGAAACAACAGTTAGTTTCAGTTAGTTTCAGTGTTTCAGTTGAAACAGTTCAGAGAAAACTGACAGTTAAAACTGATCGTGGGTATCGACCTTAAGGCCAGTAGACTAGATATATCAAGTCTGCTATGAATTGTCAAACTTGAGGACTAAGATGGAATGCCTAGAGGCTAGTTTGTTAGTTAACTCACTAGTGTTCTCTAACCCTTCACCGGAACACAACTATGCAAACACTGCTTTTCATTATTAAGAAGAATATTCCAAGGAACCGCCTAAGGGGACAGAAAACTTAATTTTTATTGTGTATTTATTCAGAGGGTTGTGAAACGCCGCTAAAATCGCGTAGCTGTCAAAAAATCCATACACATCTAGCTCCGGGCTATAATGTTTCTCACCACATATCAAGTCCGATTTCTACGATATTTGAATATGTTGTAATGGTTATGTAAAAGTAGGTTAAGTTTCCATTTTTTTTATTTGTTTCTTGAAAATATTTTATTGGAAAGGAAAAAGTAGAGACCTAGTTTTTCATAATATCTACAACATATTCAAAAAACGTAAAAATATTGCCCAACGCACTCGCAATCGCAATCGGCTTCAAAGCGGAACAATTGTTTTCATTTTGTATGCAGACAAGGCTTCGATTTTCAAAATGAAAACGATTGCGATTGCGAGTTCGTTAAATAGCCCCCCGGGTTGAAGAGGAGGGAAACGTTACCTCATTTTGTATGGACCTTTTTAACTTCACAATCCTCTTAAGTGCTTCGTAACATTACCGTCACGTTTGAACTGCTGCACTAACTGCCAAAGGCATTAAAGCGACAAGGTACTAAGGTGTGCAGCTAATTGACAACAATTCATATATGCTAAGGTACGAGTAGTAAATTAAAATACCGTTTCTAGAATATACACTGCTGATTCCACTAAAAATTTTTTTTTTTTTTTTATGCATTAGTTTTTTTTATATTTACGAAAAACAGTAAAAAAGGTTGGATTGTGAATGTTAGGAATACACTTATAGTGCCCTTACTCCATTTATTAGCATAGGAATTGAAAAAAATATACAACTGTCATGTCAATTTTTTATCTGTCTGACGGATTACTTGATTCTAACGACACGCTTTCGATTCTCGTAATACTATTGTTTTGATATACGCTATTTAAAATAAATGTGACTAACAGATTTGTAAAAGTGGATAGTCGCAATCTGCCCCAATTCGACGAATTTATGTTGTTACAGTTGTTATTGTGGACAAGTGACATGACATGACAGTCAGTTCTGTTTCTGTTTAAAGTTACTTTTTTTATTTTATATCATGCTACGGTCTTTTTAATGACTATTTGTTTAATAAATTATTAACGACGAATTTAAGTTAAATAAAGAAAAACCGAGAAACACGGGTACTCAAATTTTTAACCAGCGCGCGAACATAAACGCGAAAAAACAAAAATCCTTTTTTTTCTTAAATGTTGTCAATTATAAGGCCGATTGTACTAATTCATTGAACAGTAAAAGCCATCACAATATCAGCAATGTGATAACAATATAGATACAAGATGGTCTAAACCAAAACAAAATAAACGCCCAGATGGTTCATAGCTAATTAATAGCAAAAACCATCGGGAAAAGAGAAGCAAACAACAAAAGTTAATATTGGCTCGCAAACAGAGAGCCAAATATTTTCATTCCACTAATGTCATTTTTTGCTGGTTCCATCTCGCAAAAGCCATTCGCCGTTTTTGATTCTGTGAATTCCCTTTGCAATGTCTGAACTTAGTTTGATATGGGAATATTCACATTTTCTCCGTTACTGATAAATTGAAACTTATCGCACTTGGCTCGACATGGGGTAGCGTGGGGAAACCAACTCAGGTGAAAATGTTCGCAAATATTTGGGTTAACTCCTGTTGTTGATCTATTTCAGTATGAAAGTGTTTAAAGGTGTGCGTTTTTTATTGTGTTGTATCTTTTTTACAAACAACTCGGTTTGAATACGTTTTGAATACCGTATAAATGTGGCACATCTAGTCACATAAACTTAACGCCATTTTACAGCGGTAGGTAGTTAATGTTATTTTATGTATTAAGCCCTAGATCCTCATAATTTTGTTGCTTCTAATATCGTGATGATAATTGTTGTCTTTTTAGGGTTCCGTACAAAAATTGTAAACAAAGGAACCCTTATCGTGAGACTTGGGTGTCTGTCTGTCTATATAAGTATGTCACAGCAGTTTTTCTCTAACCTAAGCTATCAATTTGAATTAAAGTATAGGTATAGTTGTATAACTTGCTTGCCGCATATTTTTTTTAGTATAAACTATATGAAATTACATATTTGAAAAGGGATCTAGAATGGGGGGTTGAAAAATGAAAGTGATAATAGTAAACGGGGTATCATATGAAAGGGCTGAATAACGTACTTTTTTAATTATAGCCAAAAATGTACAAAACAATATGAAAACTTACAATATTGTAATTGTTCTAATAGCTACGTGCCTAGATTCCATCTGGGCCTAACCAAACGTTAGATGCAATGAATAAGATGAAAGTTTTATCAATGTCAGGGAGAATAATTATTTTGGGATCGCAATACTCTTGCTCTCTTGTCTCTGGAGGCTTGTTGGTTGCACATGTATTCTTGGTATAATCACTAATAAACCGTTAAATAAATAAATAAATATCAAGGGACGATCTCACACAAATTGATCTGGTCCCAAACTATGCTCTAGGCTTGTATTATGGGTACTAAACAACGATGTTAATACTTATATAGAGAAATATATACTTAAATACATAGAAAACATCCAAGACTCAGAAACACTCGCTCTCATCACACAAATGTCTGCCCTTACCGGGATTTGAACTGAGGACCGCTAGCTTCGTAGGCAGGGTCACTACCAAAGGCTAACGCTGTTTATTAGTTAGTTATTAGTAGGTAACTACACCAATAATACACACAAAGAACCGAACTAAGGCTCCTATGGAATCAAGACGAAGTGCGAAGTATAGCTAAGGTCTGTTCATTCTTACTTGTCTTGTATAGTAAACAACTTTCTTACCTCAAAATTAACCTTTTTCCGCTAAAACAGCTGTTTTGTCGTAAATAAAGTAAACTGAATAAACATTTTGGGCGTCATTTGGCCAATGTATTGTCTATGATTGCTTTATTTTGTTTAAAATAGTGGTTTTAGCCAAAAAGGTTCATTTTGAGGTTAGAAAGTTGATTATAAAAGACAAGTAACAATGAACAGACCTTACAACTTTTTATTGAAATGCCCTACAATAGGGGTGGCGAATTTTTATGTATCATCGTGCGATTTTGTCTAAAAAAAATGTTTAGTGTGGCCATAGACGTGCCGTCAAATAATCTTGACTTCGTGATTATTGTAAAAATAATAATACTAAATACTATGAACTCAAAACTCTTCATTTTCAGCTACATTTTGCAATGTATTAATAAATGTTTCATTTATACGCGTAATTCAAATTAAAGTAGCAGTAGTGTGACTGCACTGAAAAAAAAATTGGTCGCTTGTAACAAGATTGTGATTGTTGTGCATAAGCGTCTTGATCCCATACGAGCCTCACAAGACGATAGATACACCAACTAGGACGTTAGATACATCGACTAAGATGTTAGTTGAATCACTAAAGAAATTGCTGTTGTTACTATAAGTTTTGGTTGATATAACTAATGTCTTAACTATTGTAATCATTTTTTGTCAACTAAGTGAAAATCTCTCATTGTTGGCTCTCATTTTTTTGACTGTGGTTGTAAGGATGTTACTTTTAGCAGAATGCTGAAGTAAGTCATCTGTCAAAGCGAGTCTTAAAAACATGTCTGGAAACGAATTTCATGTTTCCAAAATGTTGGTACTGTTATTTTACTTATATTGCTTAAATTAAAAAAAAAACTCAATAAACTTCAACTCTTTTCTTGTTTCATATATTTTTTTTAATCCATAGTTAAAACAATTGTATTGGGACAAGTTCGGCAGAAGTCTGATCAGGGTACATACTCGTAATCAACTTGATTTTTTCCCATAATTCTTTAATCTTGCTAATTATTTGATAGAAAAATCAATTGCAGAAAAAAAGTGACTTTTTATTGGCCTTGTTTCTCATGTAGGTACATGTAAATCGTTGTTTTTCAAGTTTGGAAAATACCAAAATCGTTCATAACACTTTATAGAGAACTTAAACTTTGTGATTGGTCGGCGGCATGCCCTAAATATTGTGTCGCGTGCCATCAATGGCACGTGTGCCATTGGTTCGCCATCCCTGCCCTACAAGCATCACCTTTCATTAATCACCTCTTTCGTTTTGTTTTTTCTAAATACAATTCCTGTTCTAAAACAATCGATGCCACTGGCCACTTACAGCCAAAGACCACAATTTTCAAATTTCGAACCCGTCTCTGACACGTGAATAAAACATAGATAAATTCCCGTCAGCTGCCAGGTACGCCAATATTTACAGACGCGTTGGAAAACAAGCCCGGGGGCTATTTCAGGAACGACGTACATTGCAGCCGTTCACTCATTCAGTAGCTCGGGCACGAGCATTTCGATCATACGTCACGTTTTCGTATCGACTTTAGTATTCGAACACGTATACTATACTAGCTTCTGCTTCTTGCAGCGTGGAGAAGTAACGAATTAAAAAACGCGTACTATTAGTAGGATTAGTAGGATAGCCAAACTTAAGTGGCAGTGGGCGGGGCACATTGCTCGCTGATGGCCGATGGGGTCAGAAGGTTCTTGAGTGGCGTCCGCGGACCGGGAGATGAGCTGTAGGTAGGCCTCCAACAAGATGGAGTGACGACCTTGTAAAGATCGCGGGAATGCAGTGAATGCGAAATACACAAGACCGGTCCGAGTGGAGAGCCTTGGGGGAGGCCTATGTCCAGCAGTGGACGTCTTTCGGCTGACATGATGATGATGATGATGAGCAGGATAGCCTGATGTGTTAATCCAGGGCATAAGCTTGTAACAAGGTTGTTATATTATAACCACATTTTTTGATTTCATTCCTGGCCACTCTTAAGTTTCTTTTATTGATCTAAATCCTTCAAAATTCAAAATTATTATGATCGATTCAGATATCGATCAATACTCACTCTCTTAGCGACCTACAGAAATAACATACGGGGATCTCGGGTTTCATTCCAACTTAGTATTAATTTAATATTTATTTTATTAGTATTTTAACCTACTATTATATGCATATAATAATTAAAAATACAATAAAATTGAGTAAGTGATTTGTTAATTCACAATTATATAACAACCCGTCCCGACATCACCGACGCCGTCATCTTGGTGGTGGGTCTTTGAAATACTTACCCAATACTGTCAGAAGCTATCTCTGTTCCAGATTTCCCAGGCTCCTTTACGCTGCAACGCTTGAAGGAGTAACAAACTAACACACACACAAACTTTGGCATTTATAATATAAGTAGCATTGTACAGAATTTATCTAGGGCATGAACCCCTCAAACAGCTGATGCTTCTATTCTTCTATTTTTGCGTCTACTTTTAACTGTTTTTATTGACTATTTATTAGTTTTTAAAGTTAATGGTACCATTTTTTTTAAATATTATTTCCTTTTATAAAAAAAATGTTTTCAATAATACGCCAAGTTAGATAACTTATCCTATTCTATTATACGAGAAATATATATTTATTCATAATTAGGTATATACATACATACATACATTAAATCACGCCTGTTTCCCAGAGGGGTAGGCAGAGACCACTTCTTTCCACCTGCTACGATCTATATAATTAGGTATATATATGTTTGTAATCGCATTCTCGACCACGGCTTTAACGAATGATAGTCGATACCCGAAACCAACGTACGGTTACGTTTATAAATATAAAACATATATACGTACATTAATAAGGTTTCATCAACATATTTACAACCTTATTCCCTTGCAGAAGAGTCGTGTTTACATTATTTTTGAAAGTTTTATTAAGTTAAGTTTTTTTTGCTTTTTTTAGACGTGTACGTGCATCAAGGGGTTAATGAATGAAGAGGACTACATTCATTAACCCCTTGATGCACGTACACGTCTAATAATACGGAATAATACGGATACAATCAAAAGCGATAGAGTATGTTTAGAACGGTGCACCTGTCGTTTAATAGTCTCTGCCTACCCCATTGAGAGACAGGCGTGAAGCTATATAAGGTAAATCCGGGATAGATGCCGCAAAGGGATAGGCGCCTATTTTTCAAAAACCTACCTTCCCAAAATCGCAGCAAAGAAATAATAGTCTAAATAGGGAGCGCAAGGGCCACACACCTCAGCCCCCGCAGGCCGTCGCGAGGAAAAGACGCGTCTCGCTTGTGTGTGTGAAAATCTCCGCGATGAGCGCAAAAACTGCCTCAAATTTTCAAATGGAAGTATTTGCAGTTTCATAACTTTATAATGAGTATTAACTTCTGTTCTGTTTTTATTATATCAATATACTGGTTCATTAAGTGTACAATTATGTATTAACTATCGCTCTTTTGTATTTGGTTTAGATAAAAATTAAAAAGGCACCGTTCCATATCAAAAAGGATAGTCGCCGGGGTATACGTGCCCTTGGGGCATCTATCCCCCCCATACTCCTATATAAATAATCATAGCATTAAGCATTAAGCTTTTAAGCGTATATTATTCTTTTCCAAAGGGCATCTATCCTCCTTAGAATTTTCATGGTGGGGCATCTATCCATATAGGTAGGCATCTATCCTAAAAAAAAGGGTCCTGCAAAAACTCAATTTGTACACAATCAGTAATTATTAGGTCAACAAAAACAAGCCGTAATGGAAGATTAAAGACTAAACTAGCTATATCGAAAGGATATATACATGGGAAATTGATAATTTTGAAATTAGGAGGCCTTTTCAAAAAGTGTGGCATCTATCCCGGATTTACCCTACAGGTAGATTCACTAAAGCTAGAACGAATGGAATGAACAAAAGTAATGTCACCTATCACTGTGTGAGTGCCGTCCTTTGAACCGATGTTCGAATTTCAAACCAAATACCTGGTATTTAGTTTATAAACTTGTATATTTTCGTTCACTCATTCAATCCATTCGTGCCAGGTCTTGTGAATCGGCCTGTATGTATGCGTTGAATTGTTATGGAATCTTTTTTGTTTTATTATTATTATTTATCTGTCTATCAGCTCGCAGTGTACACCATCAATAATTCTGCGTCGGAATTCACCCCGTAACGTTATACGCAAGCCTTTCTATGAAAAATGGTATCGCGTTGTCGAGTTTAACTGCGCTTTGTCGAGCTGATTTTTATCGGCGCGATATATGGTATATAAAGAACTTTTTGCCAGCTATTTTCAATAGCAATAAAATAGTAACTTAGATCTGATCTATTTAAAAACACAATCGATTTGAATCTAAGGTGGTAAGGCTCTAAACTTGATACTACGTATTGGACTATGCTCAGTGTAGGGTTCTGACGCCGTTACTGCAAACACAAAAAACTATGAAAAACCACAAATATGTACGAATTTTCTATTTGAAGTTATATGGTGCTGTCTTAGAGGATTTTTAGACGTTATAAACACATTTGTCTCGATCGTACAGGTGGAAAGAAGTCGTCTCTGCCTACCCCTCTGGGAAACAGGCGTGATTTTATGTATGTATGTATGTATAAACACTTTAGTCGCCTGGGGTATTATTCTATTAAAAACGGCGCTCGGTCGGTCGAACGAGTGAATTAGTGAACGCGCCACACCGGCGAGTTTAAATAGCCCTGTCAGAACGCACAAAACACATTTTAGGGCGTGCGTTTTTGTCTCCTTTGCGTAGAACTTGCTATTTCCAATATTTAAGGTAGTTGCCGTCCATGTGGCGTTCGTTTTTTCCACCCTGTATACCTGCTTGTGCGTGCGTAGCATGCGCCACTTGAGATTCCAGCTATACCATTGTGTGTTGGTTTTACCACAAACACCGCAACCCTTACATTAACTTACCTATTACACTTTCGGCGCTTGATTTCCTCCTACGCGACGGTGGTCGGGCGTGCGAATATAATACCATTTTCTATGAGACACCGCACAGCGACGCTGACATCCGCGGCAGATTTATTGATACGCGCCGCTGATCGTGAGCGTCGGTCTCACTCGTCAGCGCCGCGTACGTCGGTGTGCTGACGCGCTATACACCACTATGCGCGCGCTCAGTGCAAAGCTGACCTTTTGCAAGCAGGATGGCTGTACGCACGTGTGCGCGGTGCAGGCGAGCAGAAAAGCGCAAGGGCTGCGTACGCGATGGCTGATAAGATGGTAGATATAACTTCCCGAAATATACAATAGTGTCTCAGATGATTTTCTAACTTTGATAACAATTCATCATAAGTTTTGACCGACATTCTAAAATAGTTTTCTTTGTCTGCGTATGCTGCAGAAACGAAACAATTTACAAACCGGTTGAGTGTCAAAAAAAAACCAAGTGGACAGAATTTTTTCAGCCTACCTATTCGCCACATATTATTTAGCGTATTAAATTTGATATAAAATACTTTTCATCGAATAAACAGCCCGGTGCAAATCGTCTCCAATTCTGATCTTAGACCATTCCGTACAGCGATCGGTTTCGCACTGCGGGACTTTTCTTTGCCATACGCAACCGACGGTACGCTCGACCGACGTCAGCGACCGATGTCAGCGTACGAGGAAATCAAACCTAAAACTCTATATCGAGTACCTACACTTTGTATAAGAGCGATAGTTGGACTTTAGTAAAATAAAACCAAGTAATGTAGCAAATATATTTATTTGTAACATTCCAATAGTTGACTTATGGACTACTAAATTACAATGGTTTGGGTTTCAACTAATACACAAATCAGTTAAAACGTACGTTGATGCTATACTTTCAATTTACATAGACACGTTTTACGTTAGTACACGTTTAAATGTAGTGAGTAGGTAACGAAACGACATCGTAATATCGTCGAATAATGTTGTAGTTATCTTGCTTTTGAACTGCAATAAGATCGATTAACAACTCAATGGACACACACTTTAATTCCGTGAAGGTGATACCTCAGGTGATGCCACTGATGACGTTCCACGTCTTAACAAGCTGCCTAATTGAGAGTGCTTGCCCTAAATTGGTTATTGTATGCTCGATCGGGACAACTTAAACCCGCCAGGTTATAGGTGTGTTGTGTTGAACAGTGAGTCACTTTACACTGCCCTCATAAGCAAATAGGCGGTATTCAATAGCCAAAGTAGATTAATTCCTGTCCCGTTAATAATAAGGTTGCATTTGCTACAGTCGTTTTATCTGAGATATCGCCATTGGTCCAGGGCAGAACATGGCTCGGCAAGAAAGATAACTAAGAATTATGCGATAAAATACAATGGCATTTTTAATCACTACATGTATTACATAAATGTACGTAAAAAATGAGTAGGTTTTTGTAAATTAAAAACACTAAATATTTTTAAGTATAAGCAAATATTTTTTTAAATACATCTAGAGTTACAAAAGGAATACATCACTAAACACAACCTCTAGAAATTTTCAACCACGCGTTATTTTTTCGAACATTGATCATACTGGTCAACTTTCATTATGGGACCAACATCCAAATCGCGAAAAAGAAATCAGCTGTTCGATACAAATTTCGAGAGCTAAACAGCCGAAATGTATGGAACAGCTGGTTTTTTTTCGCGATTTGTTGATGTTCATCATGTTCATTCATCGTATTTAGATAAGTTCATTAAATCTTGCTTTCTCATTAGTAACCTTCTATAAACTTACTGAAAAGGCAAGATAAAATCCGAACTTACTCGTCAAAATTCGAAGTTTGAATTTCACTTTTTAATTCTTAATTATCTCATCCACTCAAATACCAATTTTGGAAAACAAAACAAAGACAAATAGTTATTTGTGCACAGCATCTGGAAAGTCCTGCACGCAACGGGCCTTTACGGTGAGCTACTCTAAACAAAGGGCTGCCACAAAAAATCAGCAATAGTCGAAGTGGCACACAAGGCCCATCTCAACCTCGCATAAATATTTGTGCAGCAAAAGAGCAAAGTCATTTCTTGGCTGCGAATGTTGATTTTGAATCTCGAGCAAGCGAAGCCTTCTATGATTGAATCAAAAGCGTAGCAAGCGATTCTAGGTTAGAAGGCTGAGCGCAGCGAGGGATACAACTTTGGTTTCATATTACACATACAACTTTTGCCCTCAGCAGCGAGAATATAATACCTACCTAAAGGTGAAATAACATAACATGGTAAATATTAAAACACAAGTCTAAATAGACCCAATTACATTGACGCAGCACTGACTCTCGGCATTTTTTTTTTTATTAATAAGTTACGTCGTCTTACGCTCGCAGCAAAATCGAATTTTTAAACACAAACACCTGCATTTTTGAGGTTCTGAGGTGAAAACACGTTTCCACAACACTCTTAAGAAATAAGTTATACATTAATGCATCGGTTGCTTGCATCGCGTGACGTCTTGCATAAAACCGTTCGTATTAAACTAAATTCCCGTTAATACCAGCCAAGATGTTAAACAATAAAGAGCAATTTAAATATTTAAATTTGGAACGCGGTAAGTTTATGTTTATGACTTAATTATAAATTATTTGTTTGAGTCATGCGACTTTAAAATAGGGTTGAAGAATAAAGAGAACGAACATAAAAGTAATACATTTATGATTAAATTATCATAGTTATTATAGTTTGTAGTTAATGGGAAAAGAAAACAACGAAAATCTGTATCTTTTTAATGTTACCTACATACTATTAGCAGCTTGTGTTTTAACCTGCGGATTTTAGTCACCTAAATTTTAACCAACGCTTGCTTTAAGCAAGTAAAAATCATTATGATTTTGATTAGTTTGCTGTTATGTTTATAATTTTTGATGAAAGAAAAGTTGGTAAAGCGTAGATTAAAGCAGATTAATATACAACATCAAGTAATGTTTGTTAAAATTGTTCGAGTTATTTTGACGTGATATTTGTTCATCCGTTTTTATCTTCATTGTCAGCATACATAAATGCATACATACATATTGAAACAAATTATTCAAATGCTACAACTACTCAAATATGATTCCTTCATCAAACACCGTCGCCCCTTTCGATAGAAAAATAATGTGAAAATAATTGTTTTGCCAACCCTACTTTATATGCAATGCTCCGCCCGAGGCAAGCAACGTCGTGGCATTCGAAATTTGAATATTTTCAAATTTATCGCGATTCCAAACGAGTTTGTGGAATGAGATCGTCACATTCATTCTGCAGTTTTCTTTAAAAATGGCGGCTTATTTATGCTCCAGCATTTGTTTAGATTCAAAGTTTCGGGTTTGCGTAACAAAAATTTCCAAATTTTTGGCTAATCGATTTTTCTACTAAAAATAACGTGATTTGTTAAAGAAAGGTATTGGTGACGTATAGTTTCCGAGATATTGAATTTGTCTACATAATAAAGGAGTTTGGGATTAGTGAGGTGAATGTAAAGATGACGTCACATCACAACGTGATGCCAAATGCAATGCATGTTGAAATATAACGTCGATCTAAGGGGCCCAGCGCTAATAAGTAGTAGGTATAATTAATGCAAGGAAATTACCAAATATACAAAAACTGAAAAATGAAAAGTTTATTAAGTTTGTTATAACATTTAAAATAATATTTACAAATTATCAGATGTTTCTGGGACATTTTCAAACTATGAGTATGATTACCATGGCAACACTAAGGCTACCTCAATCTCTATATTATCGCCACGTATAGTACATACGTCAAAATGACCGCTTAATGTTCGAAACAAAACGCAAGTCAACAAATATATCAATCACGCCTCGCGCTGCACAAACAATGCTACAATACTCGTTTCGTCAATAGATCGCTCATCCAACGGAATAATGATAAAGATTTTAAACCAAATGCAAGCTGGAAATTTTCCTGTTTACCGTACGAAATTTTATTTAATGTTTCTACTACAAACCTTTAGTTTGATAAAGATATAAAAACGGGAACCATAAAAACATGTCAATTACGTTTGTTTATATAGTGTTTTAAAATATCGCACCTTTAGAACAATAATGACCTAATTCAAAATTTGTGCTTTCAAACTTCGAGTCATAAATTTATTATCATAGAGACCTAACTCGAAATTTAAAATTTCTCAATTAGGTCACTATTGTTCTGAAGGTGCGATATATAATTATTAATCTGTGTATCTTTAGATATTTTGATAAAACAAAGACGCAATTGTACAAATAAATCATTTTTCATCATTACTTTACATATAGGTACGTCTGTGTATCTATCTTCGAACCACGCGGAGCTGCCCTCACAAAACGTCAAAGGAAATCAATAACGACAATTAACTCCATCTAGCGGTAATCGTTGGGATTACAGTTCTGTCTTTTTCATCCACATTACCCTTTGAGATCACAGATGACATTAAAATCTCAAAATCGTTTTTTTTTTCAATTGCTTTATTATGTTGAATGGGCGATATTTGTTTGTGTGAAGCAAGTTTTATAAAAATACAAAAAATATATATTGAAAGACAAAGACAAAAGACTCATTTTAATATACGCACAATAACTAAAAGTGTGATTTTATGTGATTTATGCTTTTCTTTCATCGTGTCATGTTAATTTTACAAAAAGTGACAAAACATAGGTACTTTAAATTACATAAGTTTATTAATGAATAAAGTGTTAAGAAAATACCTAATTAAATTAATGTGTAAACATAAAAAACTTACTAATCCAAGTTTCGTGTAATTATGTCAGAGTTTATGCGTTAGTTATAATAATATTAATATGTAACTTATTAGTAACTGTAGCTTGTAAGACTATTATAAAGGCAGTGATAAAATAATACTAAGTGCAATACAAATAAACCTAAAATTACATTTTATTGAGCTTACAAAGAACTAAAGGATTCCTTTAACGATTGTTTTAAAGAAATCATTCAATTCATACAATTTTCTAAACCTAGTAACGTTCTTAACTAATTATATTTACATCAACGATTATTCTTAATTGAATAAAGCTACGTTTTGAAAGATGAAATGTTAAGAATGTAAACTTAAATGTTATTATCATTTACAAAATGGTGGAAAAAAGTTAACAAATTTAAGTCATCTATAAACAATAGTTCAACAAATGCTCAGAGTTTATCGGCCATTGTTAAAATATAATTTTGGCAACAAGCAAACTACAATTTTTTTACTCTTAATTTGTTGAAAGTAAAGTCCAAAAATGTGTTTTTTTTTAAATAAATTGCTATGTCTAAAAGGCAAGCACAATTTCTTTTTCATGAAAATTCACGTGTGGTTTGCCTTTTCAATTATTTAATATAAATAATACATGAAACTTATCCTAAAACTAATAAATGTAACTTCTTGGCTACTATCACCTGATCCTAACCTATGATTTGTCAAGCTTTAGACGATTATAATATCGGCTATATACACTTATACATAACAACTATTGAGCTCCAAAGGACTTGACCCTCCTCAAAGATTAACAAGATAGTGCATTCTATATCCAATATAACCCAAGCGTGTAGCAAACCCATAGCAAAATGGGTTACTATAAAGATAACATTAAATTGTAAGTGCGCAGTAATAAACCTTTCTGATTTACTGATATTATTCACCTTTAACCCACGCGATAGTCACGCGAGCAAAGTCAACGGATAGCGGTTACAACTAGGACACTTTTCCTTGCACTTTCACAAACGCGATGCGAATCGTTCGGTCTAGAAATCAACGAAGGAGGGCTCCGGGGCTCAGTACAGCGTCTGTCAATGCAGACTCCAGTCCAGTGGGAGGTCCCGGGAGGTGGAGCGGGAGTGGAGGGTAGGCGGCGCGTGATTCGCGCCGCGGGCCGCATGTCAGTAATCCAAGGATTCTTCATCAGGTGACCGCTTGCGGCAGCACAGACGCCAGGCTGCGCCTAACGCGCATACTCCCAAAGCCACAGCTAACCCCGCCCCTAAGGCAGGAGCCATCCAATCCCCACCTGCAGCACTCCTAGCACCCGCACATAACTCAGGCGCCTCATCATGCAACTGCCCCAACGGGATACCTCCTAACGCATCCAAATACCCTAAACGGCGCAAACTATCTTCTGAATACGCCTCTCTTGCCGATTTCTCTTCAGCCGTCCAGAATTTCCTCTCCGTTGTTGTCACGTTTGGACAATTAACTACGCCATTGCAAATTAATCTTGCTGGAATGCATAGAGCTTCACCTGGACATATAAAATCGCAGCCTTGATTGGAGTCTAATGTTTTTAAACTCCCACCGTCTGTTAAACGGGAGGTCATCAATGTACCGTCAGAGTTTTTAGGCAAGTGGTAAAGTCCAGTCCAAGCTATTTTAAACGTAGCGCGAGCGGGAGATGCGCTTCCGATGAAAACAATCCTTATTGACCTTGTCTTTTCTTTTTCAATTACCAGAGGATCATCTAAACTTTCAAATCCTAGCTCTCCAGCTGACAATATGGGCAATTCTCGAGCTAACGAAACATTTTCACCGCAAACTGATAAATAGGGTTCGACTCTTCCTGGCAAGAAAATCTGAATATTTCCATCATCGCAATGGCGTGACGCAAACTTAATGCTGTCGAAATGAAGCCAAATATCTCTTTTCTCCTCAATTTCCAGATCCCAAATACACTGTATCTTCTTTGGCGGTTCTGTATAGCCCAATGCTTCAAGATGAGGATATACGATTTCACCATCAGAAGCGGCTGCTAGAACTGCTGGACCACACAATGGTCCGTGGACAAATTCATAACGGGCTTCAAAAAGTGGCGATGGATTCTTAAAGTAAGATGCAGCAGCGTGGGCATTGTCAACTATCAGCTGTAGATTCAACGCTTCTCCAGATGAGACTACTCTATAGGGCCTAGCTCGGGATACAGTGTTAGAGTGCTTGGCGCAAAGACACGAGCCGAGTGACCTTTGAACAGCTAAATGTAGCGGCAAAGGCGTCGTACTGATTCCCAGAGAAACGTTAAAACTCTTTGTTCCAGCAGATGGTTCCCAAACTATCAGCTTATCGGCGCGATCTTCATAACAATTTTGGCAGGATACAGGAGTATATGGGTGTTCCTGAAAATTGAACACAATTTTAAACAATTTCCGTGAATTATTCTAATATAACTGTCATGTTAATATTGTTGTTTCTGTACCTTGAAGTTGATGCTCAGAATGGTCAGTATGACCCTTGCGTAGATTCTTTTATCAGTGACAAATCTGTAGAGACAGTGGACGTCTTCGCCTGGTGGTGCCTGTTTGTAGACTAGTGTGTTGAGCGGAGACCGGAGTCTGCCTGCCCTTTGCTTCCACGAAGCTATCACTTCATCACAAGCAGTTCCTTGAACTGGCTCGCCAAACCGAGTGTTGTTGAAGAAGTCGTAATGAGCCCAGTAGTATAGTGAGGATCTAAAAAAAATTTCAATGAGAGCGTATTTTCATGGGGCTTACATTTTCAATTAAGTTCAACATGGTATGATTAGCAATGTACAAGTTGCAGAACATTCTCAGAAGTTAAAATAAATCTTCTCAAGAAATTACTGAGAATATTATCGGAAAGATTTGAGAGCACTGAGAATGTTCTCTTTCCGTACAAAATTTAAGAACATTCTTAGAAATTTCCGCGAATTTCTCACTAGAAACTTTCACAATTTGAGGAGTTACTTTTTGGTACAATGCTAGGTATGATGTCAGTGGCGTGAGATAATCTTAATATATATTTTTTTTGTAAAAATGTAGTATCTAGTAGGTAATAATATAAATGCGAAATTTGAGACTGTTTCAAGTTTTGTAATTTTACCATGCATAGTCATTTTAATTGAAATTCAGCATTCAAAGCATAGTCTATATCCTGGAATAGCACAAATGATACTTTTTCAACTCGGAAAATTCGGTAGTTTCCGCAAGGGAAAACAATGAACAAGTTTGGATAAATAATTTATAATGGTTAACTCGATCAATTAACATTCACGTTTCTTTTGTATTAAAATTGAGATCAGTCGTAAGTTTTATAAGTACAAACAGATTTATATTACACGCTACACGCAAAAAAAAAGTTACAAATTGACTAACTGGTTATTTTAAAATTTTACCCGAAGTAACCAATCCATCCCTGGTTTGAATATTGTGAACTAGTAAAAGTGATACTCTTCTTTAGACTCAACTTACCCGCTGTAACTTCCAGTCTTGCTCTCAAATCTGACGAACATAGCGTTTCCCGTGGATACAAAATCATGTTTCTCCATCGGCCTGCTGAAGGTATCGCAGAAGGTCTTAATGATCCTCGCGTCATCAGGTCTTGGAGCATCGTAGAGGGTCAGGGATTCGCCACAGTCCCCTGTCCATGGGACTATGGGGGATTCTATCCGATTTATTCGGAAGCTAAAACATAAAGTTTTTGTTTTTATTTGTGAATGTTTCTGCATCTGCAATTGTCAGAGCTTAAAAGGAAAAAATATTATATTTTTTCTTTTAAACCAATATTAAATATCCTGTAGTTTGTAAGTAAATATTTGTGTGGGGAAGAAAGTTTGACACATCTTCACGCTAAAAAGGTCAGACGGATTTGGATGCAAAAACACAGATAATCTTGTACCCCGAAAAATAAACTGTTCCCGTCTATGGCAAATTCGCAGGCAGAAGCTAGTTCTTGATAATTAAAAACAATACAGTCGTAACCTCGAAGATTTATGTCGCGCATTGAAACGGTGTCAAAAATCCAAGTCATTTGTTTATGTTGCAGGCATACAACTTTTTACTTTGGATATATTATACTTATATCTGTGTCATTATCCGCATTTGATTAATATTTTCTAAATTAACCAAGACCAGTAATAACGCGCTAAAATTAGCGATAGTGGTTAAGAATTTACCATACAACACCTTTAGTTCCAATGTATTACCTTGGAAAGTACAGCCTGACCACCTGCCCAGGTAACCCTTGCATCAGGTAGGTGCACGACGTATGTGGAGGGTACCAATGCGCAACCGATAAGAAGATCCCCTCGGTGTCTCCTGACTTCTTCAGAGACTCTGCTGTCAGGAGCCAGTCGCACTTCCCAACCTTCGACCCTGGAGCTTCTACATGCCCAGGCCAGTTGCCAACGTTGAAGTGAAACCCAGTGTTGAGGAGGGGACCTAAGCAGGCAGGAATAGGTTAAATGTGTGTGTAAGATAAAATTACATACTTAACTCAGGGGCCGTAAAAATAAACTGATTTCAACTGAGATGGTCATCTCATGATGTTTCAAAAATGAGTTTTCTATTGCATGACGCTTATTACAACGCCTCGGCATTAGATCAGCACCACCTAAGTCACGTAAAAGTGAAACATTGCAAATATCATCACAAATGCACTTTACCTTATTATTGATCAGGTCTGTGTCAAGTCAGAAGCAGTTGAGTTCTTTAATATTTTTTATGGCATGAAGATGGCCAACGAGCACACAGACCACCTGATGGTAAGTGGGATCTGTGACCCATAGACATTTGCATTCCCAAGACTACAATCTTAAGACTAACGCAGAGAGCTAAAAGAGTGTGCGTCTATTGTAGTAATTTCACCGTTGGTCTTATCCCCAAAGCCACTGTTGCTTGACGGTACATTAAAGAAATAAAGAGAAACAAAGAAAGAAAGAAAAAACGTTTATTTGCTTACATCTAACACAAGAACAGAAAAATAAATTAACAAAAAAAAACAAAAATACAAAAAATATAAAACATCTGAACCAGTGCCAGACGGAGCAAAATGGTTCCTGCTCAGCATGTCACTGGTTTTTAGGCCAGAGCTGGTCTTGCGCAGGAACCATTTGGTGACACTATGGCAGGTCACACAGCAAGAAAAACAAGGCCAGAAAACAACAAAATAAGAACACAAAACTTACACAAACAGTCATAATAAAAAATAATAAAAAACAAAAACCAAACCAAATGTTGGCCAACAAAACAAAACAAATAAAACATCGAACAAAGATCGAATAAAGGATAAGATGGAGGTAGAGATCTGGATGAATCTTGCACAAGATCCTACCACCACTAAAAAATATACTGTTGACATCCAAAAATACCCAAGTAATTACCTGCTGGTGAACTGACGAACTCAACAAACAGGTCCTGAGAAGTGCCGATGATGGAGTAGGGGAACTTTCCCATGCCGCAGAAGGTTCCAATCACGAACGCAGACTCGTCCTTTCCATCGTAGATCTTTATATAATCGTATGGGCAGTTTTCTGAACCTGAAAATTTCAAGTTTGCTATGCCAAAAATATTTGCCGGTAGCGTGGAACGTTTTCCATGTAGAAAGTAAAATTATGATGGACTAAACGGTCCTGTAAACCATCAATTCATAACCAATTTAAAAGATATAGTAGGTACTATGCAAAATACTGATAATGACAGCATGTCTTACAGGATAAATCAACCAAAGTTCTGGGGATCTAGTGCAAAAGGGTTTAAGTCATCTTAACGTGTTCTACAAAAGGGTATATACGTAAACGGAGTATACTAGACATAAACCCTATTTCACTTGATCTTCAGGAGACTTACACCGTTTTTCACTAGGACTCGAGATTTCACCTTTTAAATCGCAGAACACTTTCTGTTGTTATAGCTACTTTACACCTGAGGGCCCTGCCAAGATGCACTACGCTAACTAGCGTTTCTATTCGATTCGTTTTTAAACCAATCGCGTCACTGGTAGATCACGTGACTCTTCGTATCACGTCATCTACCGGTGACGCGATTGGTTTAAAACGAATCTAATAGAAACGTTAGTTAGCGTAGTGCATCTTGGCAGGGCCCTCTGTACTTTTAAATATAACAGGGTGCCTAATATGGCTGCGTAACATCCGTCACTTTCTGACACGTATATGTGGCATTATCTATGTAAAGGGACCTTATTGTCCATGGCGCTTACGCCGCACTGCGTCACGCGACCTTATATTTATATCGGAGCTTCTTTAATAATGTCGGAAGCGCCATCGACAATAAGGTCCCTTTTCATAGATAACGTCACATACGAGTACGAGAATGACGGATGCTTTATCTACATTTTGTCACGCAATAACCGCATTCATACTAGACCTGCTGGTATTTTGTAGGTATTAACCAGTTTATCCTCGTAAGGCCCACCATACTACAAACAGCCAGTTTTTTTGTCAGTGGGACTTTGAATCTACCGTCAAGGCAATAAAGTTCACTTACATTTGTTCGATAATGCCATTTTCAGTTAATGAACATAGGAAAATAAACCTTATTCTTTTTGCAACACAGTTCAAATTAAATTGCCTTGATTATGTACAACCCATTGCACATTGGGCCTTACGAGGTTATATTATTGATTATTTTTTCTTCTGTTTATGATATTATCCTTTACATGTTATTTAAACTGTAAGAGCTCGTTCCCACTATGTCGTATGTCAGTCCGGATTTTAATCGGTCGTTCCAGTGGCAGAACCTTTTATATGAAACTATTCACACTCGTACGACAACGACTTTGTGTCAGATCCGACAAAAAATATCGTGTGTTTTGCCAGCCCTTTCGTCCGGATAAAAATCGTGTCGGAACGCGCTCGCCTTTGAGTAAGTATGACGCTGTTCACATTGGTCGGATGTCGGGGCCGCACCCCTTGTTCCGCCCGCGCGTGGCTGCCATAGTGGCCGACAGCCGACTAGTGTGAACAGAGGCGCCGACGCCTGATTAAAATCGGAATCTGACATCGGACATAGTGGGAACAGAGGCGCCGACACCCGATTAAAATCGCAATCCGACATACGACATAGTGGGAACGAGCTCTTACATTAACATAAATAAGATCAAAAAAATACCCAAAAATATTTACTAAATCTATTTCATAAATTATTAACGTGCGTTTAAATCTCCAAAAACCGTAATTCTATTAAATATACCCTTCAGCAAGGATTGAAATATTTTTTACAAAACAACATTTACCGTTCCGCGGTAATCCGCAGTCGTTTGATCTTAAAAATATCAAGATATAATCTTAAAAGGAAATTTGTTTGGTATCTGCACCCGATTTGCACAAAAAGACGTATC
Source organism: Acleris literana (assembly GCA_946894065.1). NCBI lineage: Eukaryota > Metazoa > Arthropoda > Insecta > Lepidoptera > Tortricidae > Acleris > Acleris literana. Next base: position 22,162,625 of record OX335670.1, read on the forward strand.
AAACCTTTTTACGACGTAGAACTTTGACTTTACCCGAACAAAATCCAAATAAAAATTGTAAATTATATCTAGATAACACGCTGTTACAGGTCGGTAACGAGGGTGCCCAACTTTTGACACTTCCTAAGAATTTAATATCGGTGGGAAGTTTCACGAACCTTCCAGATTTAATGCCTATTATTGGGTGGTCGTTATTTATGTTCGTAATAAATTTCTCACCTTGCAGGTAAAATGATATAAAAAATGAAAGATGGCGCATTAGGGGGTACCGGTAATTGGGTGGTCTAAGACAGGTTTATGACCGTGATGGAACGACGGAGCGTTAAGTGTTATTATTAGGACCTACGTAGCTTTGTTATAATGCGTACTCATTATTTGCAAGTCTTGTAAATTCACAGGAAGACCCGAAAGTAGTTGGAAATGTTTCCAAGAGTAGAGTGGAGTCAGGCATTCAAAGATGATGTCAAGAAAATAGATAATGGAAAGGTAAGTGAAGCCACCACCTAGATAGAGAAAGAGAGCAAGAGAGAGAAAAAGAAGATGATGTCAAGAATATAGATGATGGAAAAAGATAAGTAAAGCTACCACCTAGATAGAGAAAGAGAGCAAGAGAGAGATAAAGAGAGAAAAAGGGGGAAAGAGAGAGTGCAAGAGTTATACAATGGCAATAGCCACAATCAGTTGGCTATAAATAATAGTATATCACTTCTTTTAAGACTTTTTTATCTGAAAAGAGAAATCATTATACTAACGAGGAAACAACTTTTCTCATCAGGAAATCCTTAGAACTAACTTTCTAAACTACGTTACGTATAATGGTAAAACAATGTAGCTAATAGAATAAAACTTTGTTCTGTAAGGTTCATTGTTGTATGTCTACCTAAACAGACATAAGACAGTTCATTTTGTTAGTTTGATACAAGTTTAACGTTTCCTTGTTTTTTTATCAACAAATATAATTACAACACACAATTTAAAACAGATTTAACAGTATAACAGTATCTTCGGCACGAACCTTTTCTTTCTATCAAATAAGTAACGTTTACATTATCGTCATCGATAGAATTTATAAAGCGATTGGAACAGCGCTGTCCGTATTTAGTATTTACTAAAGTTTCTTGGAAATTGACATTTTGCATCGTCATCGAGTAGTAAGACTGTCTGTCCACTGGAGCAAGGCAGCGGAGCGGTGAGCGAGGCTAGGAAAATGAAGTATTCGTCATCATCATTTAACTTAAGAGCTAGGCTCTTTTCGGTGGAGTAATTGCCATTGCCATTGTATGTTCTCTGCCAGCTTTTTCACCTCCTGATTTGACACGACATTGGCCTTCTGTCTTATTTGGCTGACGCATGTAAGCCTAGCGCTTCCTCTTCCTCTTTTCCCTAAACTTTGCCCTCCAAAATATTCAAAAAGAAACTATCCTTCTGTATCAGATGTCCCATCTTTCCTCTTCTACATTCTATGGTATCTAAAATATCTCTCCTCTCGTTTACCATCTTCGAAACCTCTTCGTTGGTTTTCTTTTCCTTCCAGCTATTAGTGGATATTTTCCTCACTCACCGCTCCGCTTAATCGCTCCGCTCCAGTGGACAGGCGGCCTAACGCCGTAAAATACTCACAATATAATGTATGGATATGTAAATCTATTAAAAGGATTCGTGCTACAGATAACCGCTTGAGTACACGTTTTCGAATAATAAAGGCAATTCAAACACGGGACATATGATTGAAATGTTCGTGCTCAAACTGATGAAGAAAAAAAAAGGTACTAACCTGAAGTAATAGGCCTCATTGGACAAGTCATGATATTCTCACAACGCTGCCCGTCTATATTAAACTCTTCATTTTCTATGTACAGCTTGATGTAAGGCAGCCGCGTGTTCAAATGATATCTAAAATATAAAATATTTACAACATCGCGATAATATACATTGCTGCACGGAGCGGAAAGTGGTTTAATAATGCACTGAAGTTTAGAGAGCGAGCCAGCAAGCTATAAAAACACAAGGGCACTAATAAATCATACGCGAGGTTCATAATCTGATTTTCTTCGGTTGCGAAGTAGGCAACTATGGGAGAAAAATAGAACGTGATATCGTCTGGAAACTTTTCTACTCTTGTTGCTGAGCTAATAAAATAAAAGTAATAGTTCCTGCTGCTCTGTGATTGCATACACGGCTTGCTTTTCTATTATTTGTCGGAATAATTATTATCCGGTGGGTTTAAATTGTCTAGTCAGATTTTATGAATAATATTTTAGTGGGCGTATTTCCACTAAGGTTTCCTGTTTTGTCGACGTAGCTGTGATCTTTAAAATTACGATATCTTACGGCGTCTATTATACAGGTTGTCATAATGTTGCTCAATAAAAAACCTTAGGGTCAATGACACCTAGAATAACGCAAGAGTAAAAATTTCGACAAAAATAAGTTTTTTAAGGATGACAAGAATGCTCTATTTTCGTACCAAACGAAATGTTTTCGATTTTCACAGTTTTTTCACTTGCATTATACTAGCAAAAAAAATCCGCACTGGAAAGATACATTTAATGAAACACATTAAAACTCCATGAACCCACGTACCTGCAGTGTAAATTCCTAGGGTACACCCCTGGGTATGCCGCGGACTGCACGTAACAGGTTTGCAGGCGACAGTCCCTGAACACTCGCTCACAATACGATCTGCAACAAGAATTAATACATTATAATATGGCTCGGTAACAACTTTGCGCGAGCGCTGTTCGATAACAAATTGCACTGTTTGCAATATTCTAAAAATACGAGTGCAATATCCTAAGAATTTCAGTTTGAATTCAAGTAAATTCTGTTAGATTCGCATAAGCTTATGGGAGCAAGCGAGAGAGAAGAACATACTCCAAGGTGCTTTTCACTGCTATTTAAGTTAAAACTTGAAATGTTCTCCAAGAAAAAATGCAAATCATACTACGTGTGCAGATTTGGAGAAAGCCTTATTTGAAATAAACATTTATTTTAATAACTTTTAGGAGTATATCGTCTGTATCTGGGTAAGGCCGCGAATTTTGACCAATTTGGACGTTTTAAATTTAAAATGCTCATAAAAAAAAATTGGTAACATCGAGAGGTTTCAAAACAATTGTATTATATTACGCGATAAAAACTGTCAAGGTCGCAAGTGACGTAATTGATTTAAATCCTTTCAAATAAATAATAAAAATATATTTCCGTCCAAAACGTAACGAAAGTTGCCAAATTTTTTCGACCACGTTTACTTAAAGCCCTGTTATTTTCACGATTTTCAACTTCTCATGATCATGCTTTTGTTTAAACAAAATTTTATGATATAACGATAGTTCTACCGATTGCGAAAAAAATATATTAAAATAATTTACTTGTTTTATCTTGCATTCTTTTATTGGGCCACAATTCCACGTTTTCGTTACGAATACTTTCGTGACGCTTTATAAAGCTTTATTTAAAGCCAACTGTGGTATAAATTCGTTTTGGTTCACTGGCAACTCATATTCTAGTAGGGCAACATCAGAGAGGAAACCAACCTCGTCAGTTTGTTGAGTAAATGGCGGTCAAAGGTGTCGCGGACAAAGTTTTTCTAAATATCTTCTAAAGTGCTAGTGTGATTTTAAGGCTAAGTAGTGATTATTTTTAAGCGGTTGTTTTTTCATACGATGGGTTAATGTTATTCACGCACGTGACATGTATTAGTATATTCAAAATATCGTTATTTCACCATGATAATCAATATATTTTTTAAAAATACGTTACACTTTCGTTACGAATACGTTACATTTTAACGTAAAGTGACGAAAACATGAGATAAAGGGAAGTGCACACAGAAAAATACGAACTTAAATGAGGTTTTACTAGATTTCACACGATAAATACAATGAGTTATTAAGATGAATCAATTTGAACTTTTAGGTACGTACAGTAGGTACAGGGATCAGCACGAGAGAATAAAAGATAAAAGATAAAAGATGTTTATTCAGTAAGTAGGCCGCACGGGCACTTTTACACGTCAAAAATCTACCAGCGCTTCGCAAGAGACCACTGCTGAGAAGAAACGCCGCAAGAAACTCAACAGTCAGTCGTTTTTTTTAAAAATTACTTATACAATTATAGAACTTAACCTAGCATTATATAAAACAATGAATTTAACATTAAAATATATATATCATGCGTAGTTGAGCAGGAAAATGTGTCAAAACTCAGTATGTTCAGATGAACTCTTAAATTGTAATAATAATAGTATACATATACTTACCCATGACGGTGCAAAACAACCACATAGTTTTGATACATTCTCCTACAGAAACCGTGTCCCCTAGACAATAATTATACCTACAATGTTTAGATATTTTCCTGACTAAGCTATTACTAAGTTATTTAGGTGTTTAATTTAGGCCAAGCATTTTTATCTGTTAGATAGTCCTCGACCCTATAATAAGCTTTCGACATCAACGACTTTTTCAAGTAATTTTTAAGTGCTGGAAATGATAACTTTAAAACTTCGTCAGGTAATTTATTATAGAAATGAATGCATTGACCAACAAATGATTTATATACCTTACGGACACGAAATTTTTTAATAGCAATTTTATTTTTATTTCTTGTATTCAAATTATGTATATCACAATTCTTAACAAAAGAGTCTTGATTTTTAATGACATAAATAATATTCTCATAAATAAATTGTGACGCTACTGTCAAAATACTAATTTCTTTAAATAGTAATCTTAAGGAATCACGGGAGTTTAGGTTATATATGGAACGAATGGCTCTTTTTTGTAACACGAATATAGTCTGTATGTCAGCAGCTTTTCCCCAAACCAGAATACCGTACGACATAACACTATGAAAATAACTATAATAAACTAAGCGAGCTGTCTCAACATTGGTAAGTTGCCTGATTTTCCTAACAGCATAAGCTGCCGAACTTAATTTACCTGCTAGTACTGCTATATGGGGACTCCATTGCAAGTTTTTGTCTATAGTTATCCCTAAGAAAAGCGCCTTGTCCACCATCTCCAAACACTCATCATTTAGAAATATACTAGATTTTACCGGTCTAACATTAGGCAAAACGAACCTAACACATTTAGTTTTCTTAGCGTTAAGTAGCAAATTGTTAATAGTAAACCAATTAAGTACTTTAACCAGCGTGGCGTTTATCCTACTGTAATCGACGGATTTTCGGTCCACCTTGAAAATTAATGAAGTATCATCAGCAAATAGCACAATATCACAAAGGTTATCTACCGTGGGTGGTAAGTCATTTATATAGACCAGAAATAAGAAAGGACCTAATATAGAGCCCTGAGGCACACCTAATTTAACAGTTGCTCCAATGGACTGTGTTTGGTTTACAACAACCGTTTGTGTTCTATCGCTAAGATATGAAGACATAAGATTTAGAGAATTATTTGACAGACCATAATGTTCTAATTTTAATATAAGAGTCGCATGATCTACGCAATCGAAAGCTTTGGAAAGGTCACAAAAAATTCCTATTGCATCACAGGATTTCTCCCAAATATTGTATATATATTTAATGAGTACAGATGCTGCATCAGTTGTGGATCGTCCTCTGGTGAAGCCGAACTGATTACTGTTAAGCAGTTTATTTCTATTGAAGTGACCTAACATATCTTTTAACATTAACTTCTCAAAAACTTTACTTAAAACCGGTAGAATAGAAATGGGACGGAAATTCGTTAAATCACACATGTCGCCCGATTTAAAAAGTGGTATGACTTTACTATATTTCATAAGATTTGGAAAAACCCCCTCTGAAATGCAATTATTGTAGATTAAAGCTAAGTGAGGTGCAATTATATCTATGACATGATGGATCACTTTAACTGACGCTCCCCATAAATCCTCAGTTTTTTTTAAACTAAGCGATTTAAATACCTTAACAATAGAAATTGAATCTACATGGCTAAAATCAAAGGTTACATTACATTTAGTAACATTAGCACAAAGTAGTTTTTGAGCTACAATCGCAGATGATTGAAGACATTTCGTTGTATTAATAGCTATAGTGGAGAAATAATCTTCGAACGCTAAGGCCACGTCTTTGTTTGACGTGATTTGTTTGTCACCCTTGTTTAGGGTGACTTGATTATCACGAGTTTTAGATTTACCCGTTTCTCTATTTATAATTTTCCACACCGTTTTTACCTTATTATCAGAAGCTTTGAGTTTAAGACTTAAAAAGTTTGACTTAGCAGTTAAGCAAACTCGCTTGAAGGTCCTCGAATAATTCTTAACGTAAACTAAGAAGTCAGCATTCTTGTTCTCCTCCCTCTCTCTATATAGTTCATAAAGCCTATTTCTACTTCTATGGATGCCTACAGTAGCCCATTCACTAAACTTAGTTTTTGACCCAGAAACAGTTTTCATCTTAAAATTGTTGTTAAATTGATGAAGAATTACATCAAACAAATCTTTATAAATACTATTTGAATCATTATTTGAAAAGGATAACCCACAGAGATTGCTCTCAACTTTATTTTTGAATAATTCTAAACGATTGCTAGTTATGGGTCTGTATGTTATTGCCTGCGGTTCCTGATGAAAATCATTTAAAAAAGAAGCCTTCTGGCCACTATGATCAGAATTAAAGCAATTAAATATTTCCTTATCCAAACACTCGCAATTACAATAAATATTGTCTAAACAGGTAGCACTTGAAACTCCTATCCGTGTAGGTTCAAAGAACAAATTACCTAAGTTAAAAGATTTAAATAAACTTAAGATCCTAATAGTATTATTTGAAGATTCCAGTAAATTAACATTAAAATCTCCACAGACAATAACATGCTTTTGGGTTTTACATACTAATTTTAACACATTTTCCATACTGGATTCAAATGTGCTAAAATCAGCTGACGGTGGTCTGTAAACACAGATAATTATGTAATTTTCTAATTCTATGCATGAGATTTCTACAAGCCTCTCTATGGATAGCCTAACAATATCTTTCCTTTCTTTGGATTTAATGGTACTTTTAACAATTATTAATGAACCACCATGAATGGCGGATTTTCTGGCAAAAAAACTAACTAATTTAAAATTAACGAAATCAAAAATTAATTGATCTGGTCTAAGCCAATGTTCAGTAATACACATAATGTGTACATTCTCAGTATCTAAAAATAATCCTACTTCTAATTCTTTGCTGGAAAACCCTTGAATATTTTGATGAACTATATTTATACTCAAAGGTGTTTCCGCTGTCCTATACTTTAGTTTAAATGATTAGGAATGGAATTTGTACCACTGTTATATCTATTTGGTTCTATATTAAAAGCCAAAAGTTCTACCAAAGTCAAAATATATTTCTTTGGCAAATGAATTTTTTCAGATGTTAGCGTGAGGTGCTTAATAAATTTATTTAAGTCGAAGAAATGATATTTACTATTATGACATATAGCATTATACATTAAAGAATTTAAGTATGCTATTTTATTATTATAATTGTATGGCATATTTTGTGAATATGGTAATGCACAAAGTATAATTTTACCTATGCCTGCCTCTTCAATAAGGTTTAATGTTGACAATAATCTACCTACACTAGACTTATCTATACCAAGACTGTTTCCTACTAGAATCACTAGAGTAGTAGAACTGTCATAACTTCCCTTTGATATTAAATGACATAATTGCATAAGATTTGCATACTATGCTATCCATACTAATATTATAAATGCGAAAGTGTTTCTGTCTGTATGTTACCTCTTTACGCTTAAACCGCTGAACCGATTAAGATGGAATTTGGTATAGAGATAGTTTGAGTCCCGGAGAAGGACATAAAATAATTTTTATCCCGAAAATCATCCCCTAAGGAGGTGAAATAGAGGGTGAAAATTTGCATGGAGCTACGATATAAACGAGTTCCACGCAGACGGAGTCGCGGGCAGAAGCTAGTTATTAACCGATCGAGCGAGCGAAGCAAACGAATGCTTTTTAAATTTGGAGATGTCACTCAGTGGCATTTTTTTTGAAAAATGCTCTAATGTCTCTGTTGTATTATGAAAAGTACCTATTGATTACAATTTCATTTAATAAGTTAAAAAAATATTCTTTTAGGTAATTAATAAAAATGTTGATTACGTGAAAATACTTTATTTGTATTTAGTCAATACAAACTTAATTTTTTAAAACATGTATTTTTTTGCGGTTGTTTACCAGTGTGATCTAAGCTTAATAACAACTTATGTTACGTTTTATGGTAACGTCACGTATTTTTTTTATGTTAGTTCTATGTCACATTGGTCAAAATTCGCGGCCTTACCCATCTATAGGTGCCGTTTGGCACCCTACTAGAATTTGTGCTTTATCGTTCTGTACATTAAAATTTAAAATATACTTAAATAATTCAACAATACAGCCTATAATCGGTTAACCGTAATCTGTGGCATATGACGTGGCATATGAAGTCTAGACTAATAAATAATATTAGTTCACTCAATGCAATTACCACACGGACTAATCTTATTAGTCTAGTGAGTTTCGAGAAATAGGTCCCACGCGGCCTCCCTCCGTTCATGTCCATATTCGTAGTGATATTCGGGCACTCGATTCTCAGAAATCGGCATTGTGATAATGACGTGTGAAACGACATTACATGTGTTACTTTAATATGTGTTGTTAATGCAAAAGTTTCAAAACTTCAATTTAAAAGAAAAGAAAGGAAGAAAATGCATACATACATACAACCCCTAAGCGCAAACAGTAAGTAAATAGGATTAAAAAATAGAAACAAACAATTTTGAACTTACTACTAACAGAACAGGATTTAATATTATATTATGTCAGTACATAATTGTGTTGCCGCAAATATCGTATACACCAACGTAAAGCTTATCTTTAGATGGTATTCCTCCAATTATACTTATGTTTTCCCGTTGAAAACGACTTCAAAATGTCTAGAAAGAATTCTAAAGCCGAGAATACAAACCCGCCCCAGCGATTCAATGGCGCCTTGTTATGCGGCTAAAGGATTGTCAACTCGCTCCGAAGACGACATTACAAAGAAATCTTGCAATTTTCTCCCAGAATAGATGGAAATCATACTTCGTGTGCAGGTTTGGAGAAACCGTTATTTTAAATAAACATTTCTTTTAATAACGTTGTGAGGATGGTTTCTATTTTTAAACCAGGAGAAAAAATGGGGAACTATAAGTTTCCAATTATGTGTATGTGTGGGTTTACATTCATCTGGCATAACTTCTTTTTGCATTCCCATCATTTGGCATACTCATCATTTGGCATAATCATCATTTGGCATACAGCCTTTTTTTCTGAAACCGTATACTTTCAGGATTGTTATAAAATTTACCTAACCTAACCTAATGGGTTCTATCCAATGGTATTTTAAATAATCCTGAAAGGTATACGGTTTCAGAAAAAATGACTGTATGCCAAATGATGATTATGCCAAATGATGATTATGCCAAATGATGAGTATGCCAAATGATTATTATGCCAAATGATGAGTATGCCAAATGATGATTATGCCAAATGATGAGTATGCCAAATGATGCGTATGACAAATGATGATTATGCCAAATGATGATTATGCCAAATGATGATTATGCCAAATGATGAGTATGCCAAATGATGTTTATGCAAAAAAAAGTTATGCCAGATGAAGGGTACCCGTATGTGTGATGTGTGTTTATGTCTGTCTGTTCATGTCGTTCCGTCAGTATCGGTTGGTGTGGTGTCTGTGTGGCTGTAAAATTGGTTTGATTACATGTCATGATTAACAATCTCTATTGATTTACATTATAGAACCTTTAAAGAACTTAGTTCTCTTTTAAAAATCAGTTTAAAGTTTCCTGTACTATATTTTTTGTCTGTATCCTGACTACGGTTTCATGTCATGCTTTATGCGAATAAATCATTGAGAGTACAACCAAAAAGTTGGCATATTAGTGTTTATTACATTTTAAATGTTAATAAAGAAAATCGTTCTGCTTAAAAAGAACAGTCTTATTTGCAGTATCAGTCTTCAAAAGCTATGATATAGCTGACAGATACAAAATCAAAAAATATATAAAATATATACGACACGATTCACAGAATAAAGACTAAAGGCATAGAAACCGTACTAAATAGTTAAGCAGAAAATACATTATGGTTCACTTCTTTTTACTTATGGTTTTCATAGTGAGTTGGAAAGAGATGAATCTATAGCTGTTCTTTCGTTATTTGGTACATCGTGACAAGTAAGGCGTGATTTGGACCTAAAAGCACCTATAGTATTTGGACCTATAGACAAGGAAAGACAAATCCTTCCTATAGGAAGGACAAAGAAGTCCCTGTGTAAAACCTTATGACAATGACAGTTAAAGAAGAAAAAGCAGCATACTTTTTGTTTCATTTTTTCACATGTAATACGTAATCTAAAAAGTAGAGAAAGATAGCTGACGCAAAGTACGTCTTATAGTCCAGTTTCTATGTTATATGTTCTTATTTTGTGACACGATTAGATAAGTCTAAAGTGTTTTTGGACTATAATTTTAGAGTTTATGAAACTTTAAAAATTGTTATTACGAAGCGTGCTACTAGGCTTATTCATAATTTTAAGAGATCTATTCCAGCTAACCCTTGAGTGATTAAGAAACGTTAAAGGTTGTATACATCGAGAAGACAAGTGTTCTTTATTTAACGAATATAGCGATTACGAATGTACCTATCGAGTTATACGTATTTTTATACTTGCAATATATTAAAATTTGGCCGTTATTTTGTCCATCTTGGTTCGAATTTCGAAATCGAAATCAAACATTCTAATTTAATCAAGTCACTCTCTCTTACTGACAAGTGCGTAAAAGCAGCCAAAATATAAAAAATATGATTAAAATAATAAAGCAAGAGGGGCTAACAGAAGGCCCTGCGTAACAGAAATTTGTACTGAATTATTCAAATCATCATACAGTATGAAATTCGATACTGCTACTAACTCTCTCACTCTTTCACCGTAACAGATTACAAAGACAGAGCTGGATGACGTTATATCAAACTTTGTTTGCCTTTACCAAAAAGGCGCAAGTTCATTTTATTTACCAAAGAATTTTGAACCTTTTAACACTGTCAATAAAATAGCAAATGCAACAGTAGTCCGTTTTTATAAGAAGCGTAGAAACTCCACAACTTCAAAGAAAATTTACTACGTGACTGACATTTTGGAACGCTTTGCCAATTGTCGAATATTAAATTTATGGAAATATCATTTCGTTATTGACGAACTTAATTTTCTCGTTTTTATTGTACTGAATTAGATACAAGGAAGTTTTTGTGTCATTTTGGTATCTTATTAAGTAAACTTCAGGCGTTACTTGACCAGGGTCTCTATTCCACGCGGTATAACTTAATTGCTTTTGACATTTTATAAAATTACACATACATACATACATACCTTCATGCCTGTTATCCCAGAGAGAGATAAGCAGAGCTGCAGAATTACCTACCACTCTAAAAACTTGTTGATAATTCTGTAACCGCATTTTGCACAAATAGGCTAAGATGTTTACCAGCGTATTAGTGACAGGTTGCAAGCCTATCGCCTAACAGGACTAAAAGCCTTTATTCCCTTAGTCACCTCTTACAACATCCACGGGAAGACATGGAGTGGCACTATTCTAACCCGGCAACCACACGGAGGAAATGAAATTATAGTTATATCGTTATGTGATAGCTATTATCAAAACAAAACATAAGTATTCGACCACAGAATATGAACATGTACCATAGAAACCGGACTATAAGACGGACTTTGCGTCAGCTATCTTTCTCTACTTTTTAGATTAAGAATTACATGATAAAAAAATGAAACAAAAAGTAAGCTGTTTTTTCTTCTTTAACTGTCATTGTCGCAAGGTTTTACACAGGGACTTCTTTGTCCTTCCTATAGGAAGGATTTGTCTTTCCTTGTCTATAGGTCCAAATACTATAGGTGCTTATAGGTCCAAATCACGCCTTACTTGTGACGATGTACCAAATAACGAAAGAACAGCTATAGATTCATCTCTTTCCAACTCACTATGAAAACCATAAGTAAAAAGAAATGAACCATAATATATTTTCTGCTTATTTTCTGTGTCTACTGTGTTTTCACATGTCTCGTATTGTCAACAGTATCTCGTATTTGCGGCCGAGTTGAAAACAATACCATAACATGTCAATAGTAATTAAGTTTTAGCGAGTTTAATAATAGAACCCCAGAATATTCACTAGCGATTTTCTGTGACTACGTCAGCGTAGAAAACATGTATCGCTATCCCCTCGGAAAATGGGAAAGGGGTTTGGGTAAAACTGTTGTCATTTGTAAAATTCATACATTTTCAAGGTGAGCGGCCATTCGTAAAAGTGGTAAATTATGATAGAATTATTAAAAATAAACATATTTTGTTATGTAATGTAATACTCTAAAGTGCATCAGAGCCGAGATATTTAAATATTCATACTTGGGCGTACTTTTGTACTAAGAACTGAATACTTAAATCTTTAAAATCTCCGCTCCGATATTATTTACCGCCATAAATTATATATATCTATGTGTATTTAGAGGTCCTCTAAATAACTATGTAAATATCATCCGTGGCCGCTGAAAAAAAAATGACAATATTCTTCAAACAAATTTAACCATTGCCCTTTCCGGAATAAAAGGTACGTGTTCCATGCTCTCTTTAGGATACATCTACTCGACAAATTAAATTCAGATCAGTTCAGCCGTTTGGTCGTAAAAAGATTTATTTATTTTATAATTGGCACACCGAAAAAGTACAAGGCTTACATTCTTTTACTTAATGAATATGGATCATCTACCCTGTACCTCAATAACAGGCGTGCAACAAAATTCATAATAAAGTGAGACCGAACAATAGATATCGCACCTTCAAAACAATAATGACGTAATTCAGAAATTTTAAATTTCGAATTTGGTCTGTATAAGAATAAATTTATGACTTGAAGTTTGAAAGCAGAAATTTTGAATTAGGTCACTATTGTTCTGAAGGTGCGAATAACAAATTTTACTAACAAGACTAGAAGAGCTTAATGACAAACAAACAGAGTTTCGCATTTATAATATTACTATTGATTAAGTGAAATCAGAAAAAAAATACCGGCCAAGTGCGAGTTCGACTCGCGTGGAGAGGGTTCCGTGTCCAAACCATATGCCTGTCTGTTAGTCTGTCTGTCTATCTGGCCATCTGTCACAGCAGATTTGCTCCAAAACTACCGGACCGATCGAGTTGAAATTTGGTACAAATATGTAAGTCTGTGGCTCAAAGACGAATGTGTAACGTAAATAAATGAATTTTGAACAAGGGGGCGACTTTTGGGGGATAAATTAGGAAATTAAAAAAAAAGTTTCGCAAGCCTTATTGTGTGACTAGTCAAATGAAAGGGCTTATTGTGAGCATCTCAAATATATTTGTTTTATAACTTTAACATAAACAGTTTTTAAGTTATTTAAGAAAATACGCAAAACTCGACCATCCCCCTCCCTTATCTCTGAAACTACTGGCCCCAATATTTTATATAACCGTATGACAAGTTTCAGTATTCAAAGTAACATTGAAAATTTTGTAAATGTACGTCCGCGCCCGTAAAATTCATTTATTTACATTACGCGTCTTTGGGTCACTGACTTATGGTATCCTGCCTTTTGGCCGAAACACGTTTGGTCGAATGTATCGTCTCCCAACTGTTTCATTTGCCAACCCACTTTTATTTCTGTAACTGTAAATATTTCAGGATTTATTTCTGTACCTTCGTGTAGACCCTATAGTTTAGGTTAGGTTAGTTTTTATGAAAATCCTGAAATATTTACAGTTACAGAAATAAAAGTGGGTTGGCAAATGAAACGGTTGGAAAACGATACATTCGACCAAACGTTTTTCGGCCAAAAGGTAAAATATGTGATAATATATTGGTACTATAATTGTGATCGTATTTTGTTTAGCATTTAATCAGTATAAAAATACAACACCGTGGCGTGACAAAGCCAAATAAATCAATCGTATTTAAATCCAAGCAAATTATAAGATATTCCAAATCCAAAAGGAACTCTCTCTACAAAAAAAACCCAAAGACTCTCTAAACTTTGCTTTTAACAACCCTACTTTCGCAAAGCTCCCTAAATTATTGCCTTAAGCCGCTTAAAATAAAGTATCTTTTCGCTCGCTTTCAAACCCTAGTACTTTAAGGGATTACTTAGCCTGAGGACATCTTTACGATGAATAAATACATCTTATATGCTTTATTGACTCTGGATATACCAAGGGTTTTTTCGACATAATCCACAGGTTGTCTCAGAATTTGGCATGAATATCAAAGTATAAGAAACCCCCTATATCATGTGCATCTATTGGAACTGTTCCATTTAAACTTTGAGTATTTTGCAACTGTTGGTGCGAGATTTAAACGAAATTAGTTTACTTTTAAGTAAAAATAGCTCTACCTTTATTTTGTCCATATAAATTAGTTCCGCGATTTTAAATTCTAGGTTAACTGCATCAACCTTTTGAGATAACCTGCCACCTTGGTCTAGTGCTTTTTGTTTCAGTACGAAAATTCAGAGTTGTTCATGTATGTATAACAAATAATGTATAGCTTATATACGTTCCGAATATTTTAAAAGTGATTATAATTTTATCTAGATATTTTAACAAATTTTAACTATTTTTAGCGAAAGGAGACAAAGTGAGCAAGGTAGTGTTTTTTACGAGAATAATTAATCCTTTAATTACTATTGAACTAACATAATAAATTAAAATAAATTCTACACCGATGTCAAGGGAGCATTTTTATGCTGTAATATTTACGTCAGTTTTTCGGACACCCTGTATATAGCTTGATCAACTTTCATAGCTGGCCTACGACTTTGGCAAAGATGCGTCGAAGTGAGAATCGAATGACGAAGGTCAAAGACATGCACATAAACGTAGTTTACACGCGCTGATGGTTGAAATTGGTTGACGTTTTTTTTGTTACAAATTAGTAAATTGTAGTGCGTGGATAGATATGGTTACTTTGGTTTAAAAAAAAAAACCATGAACAAAATAATTGAAGTTACCAAAACTATCTGCATTCTGAATATTGAGAACGCGCACAATACAGCGTGTGTATTCCATACGATCCTAAATTTTAACAAACGATAGATTTAAGCAGTATTAAGAGGTACAGTAATAAATTTTAACAAACACTCTCAATAATTAAGCGTAATGATTTTTTTAAAGTTTTCCCGGCCAGCAATGTAATGCAAATATTGAGTTGACAATAACGTCGTAAATAAATCAACACAAAGTGCTTACGTAGACGACTTGGTTATTTGAATACATTGCGTGCCGAATTAATTTGTATGAAAAGAAATATGTTTTCTTTTGTTAACTTAATGTACCAATTTACGTTAATTGCCCTTAAAATATAGGATCATATAGAATACACACGCTGTATACCTAAATGAATCTATACAGAATAAACTAAACCTATCAATCTACTTCTAACGAGTCAATAACCTAAAAAATCATGGCGACAAATCTTCCGAATACATCAATTTCTGGGCAACCAATTACTTAAGGGCCTTAGAAATGACGGGTAGGGTTTGAAGAAAGACGAAACAGGGAAAAATATTGGACCACACGTCACTAAAAAATAATAGTCTTATAATTAATTTATAAATAGTGAAAGGGTATGCTGAACTTGCATGAAAAATAATACGTTTTATGTTAAATTTATTTTAATAAAGGGAAACAAACGCCATAAAAAGCACGTAATTTATTTATTACTTGTTGCCATAGCGACTATAATAATACACACTCGATAAAAAATTCAAGTGTCAAGCTATTACGGTTTATGAGATAAGCCAGCTGACAGACAGACAGACTGACGGACAACGGAGACTTAGTAATAGAGTCCTGTTGGTACCGTTTGGGTTTAAACACTAAAAAGCAACAAAACACTGTAATTAGACTCAAAAACATGAGAACAACCCAAGAAAGATTTTCTCTTAGGTGAAATAAAATGAATACAATAGTTATGATATTAGTTATATCAACAAAAGAGTATTTAGTAACTACAGCAAGTTCTTTAGTGATTTAACTAACGTCTTAGTTGATGTATCTCACGTCTTGTTACACTCGTATGGAATCGAGCTGTCATATTGTATGTTTGCGTCTATCGCGTGACAAAATGTGGATAAAGAATCCGTCACTCTCGTACTTATAATAGTGTCAGAAAGGGACGGATGTTTTATTCACATTTTGTCACGCGATAAACGCAGCCATATTAGGCCCCCTGCTAAGACAAATGGCGGTAGGTATCTCTGACAAAATTTCTGTAGCAAGTGCAATCTTATTACTGATGGGAGAAGGTTGTATCTGCTTTGGCTATTCATTTTGAGATACAACTTTTGGCGTAT
This sequence comes from Acleris literana, assembly GCA_946894065.1. Lineage (NCBI taxonomy): Eukaryota > Metazoa > Arthropoda > Insecta > Lepidoptera > Tortricidae > Acleris > Acleris literana. Next base: position 22,179,063 of record OX335670.1, read on the forward strand.
GAGGGCAGCGAGACGCTTTATGCACAATAATCACAATCTTGTTAGAAGCGACAACTTTAACTACAATATAAAACTTTAACGTATTATAAAAATACTTTCTCATTTCCTAAAGTATTTTTACCTAGTATTTCTACACCCCTACTCAAATAACTTTCCATGCGGCTCTAAATGGCCTGTGTGGCCACTACGTGCGCGGAATGGCGGATAAATCGTTCGGAATCGTCGCCACGATCGGCCGGTCCATTGCAGCCTCTACGATTTATATCTTGTAATCAAGTGGTATTAAAGAAGTCAGCGTTTTATGTAGATTTGAATATGGAACTATTTGATTTTGACTTCTAGAATAGTAACGGGCAATCATGAAGATTAATGTTAGTCATGGCGATAGTAAATTACAATTTGGCTCATTGGCTGTGATATTAAAAAAAATATGGTGTATCCACATTTTAAGAGAAAGTACAGACATTCGAACAATATTTTACTACAAATAATCACGTAAGCAGGGCCCCCAGCAAACTCCTACTAACAAAATGGCTTATGCCCCAGGATTACCACGAGACTGAACTCCTTCTTTCCGTGATAAAATAAGTGTCGCCAGGTACCTTTATACATATATCCAATAATAATCATATTAATTATGTTCAAGTATCTATCTACACACGCCTACACACTTACACTCACACGCGCGCACACACACTCACACGCTCACACACACTCACGCACACTTTAGAATTAGATTAGTTAAAGCATTTAAATAAGAAATCATGTAACCCTGTATAACCCTGCACAAACTAACACTGTTCTTGATACGTAATCGGGTCCTGTAACACAGGGATCCCTAGCACAGGACCCACTGTATTGTTTCTACCACTTGTAAGGTTTCATTTATGCAATAAACATTTTCATTTCATTTTTTCATTTCATTTTGAAATGTAAATTACTGAACGACATTAAATTTTCACTTTTATTAGAAATTCGTTGGATAATGATTAATATTGCAACAGAACTTCGCAACATACATACTTTTATAAAGTCAATGAAAAATGAAGCTTTTATGCCACTGTATTTTAAAGGCTCATAATCACAATCATTATAGTCTTGTTTATGATTATGTCCGTTTTTACTATCAAGTTAACTAGGACGACCATATACCGTTTAGAACATACTAGCGACCCGCCCTCGCTTCGCTTCGGTTTATGTGTGTTTTCTGTAACACCCGTATATAATCCAGAATTTATAATACATAAACACCTTCTTCTTCAATCACTCTATTGAAGAATTATTATGGCTTCAATCTTAAAACAATAAATATAAAATAAAATCCCGTTAAATACTTGGCATAATTATGCCAGTTGTAAAATATTGCATTTAGGGCCGTATTAATAAACTAATCTCAACTCTAATGCTCATCTCGAGATGCGTCAAAAATTACAGTGTTCTATGGTTTGACGTTTACTTTGACGTATCTTGTGACCGGCATCTCGGCCAAGATGAGTTCATTAATACGGCCCTTAAAGTCTTCATTTTCTTCAAGGACCTTACCAACTATCGACAGTTGACTATCAGATACTGGAATATGTTGTTTGCAAGGCGAAAGGTGTCAGTTTTGCATTTATATTAAAACATCACAAGCCTACGAAATGCTACGCAGAGGCTACGTGCTACGCATCAGCTACGCATCGGATTTCACCTTCTACAGGCGGCACGCACCATTACGTAGTCACTCTTACAAAGTAGTTTGACTGTCTTATTCATAAAAGCGCTGTTCTGTTATTATGACATTTGAATTAGATTGAAAGGGGCGATTAATACTTAAAATAAAATAGGTTTAAGGTGTGTTTATGAATAAGGTCGTTAGTATTTACAGTTTCACATATGTTGATGTTAGACATGTATTGATTATAAATACATCAAAAATCACTAAGGATCAATAAAAAACCTTAATAATTTTGCAATGTGCGTTGCGGTGATACATTATTATATAAAAAAACAATGTAGAGATATTTTTGATTTATTTAAATCCCTGGACATCTCTAGTTTTAAACAAGATGTCATCAGATTTGTTTTAAACTATAATAGGTTACCTCGGGTATAATAGGCCTATTGCCTCGTGTGGTTGCCGAGTTAGAATAGTGCCACTCCATGTCTTCCCGTGGATGTCGTAAGAGACGACTAAGGGAATAAAGGCTTGTAGTACTTTTAGGCGATGGGCTTGCGACCTGTCCCTAATACGCTGGTGAACATCTTAGCCTAATTGTGCAAATTGTGGTTATAGAATTATCAACAAGTTTTTAGAGATGTTTGTAATTCTGTAGCTCTGCCTACCCCACTCTGGGAACGAAGGCGTGAGATTATGTATGTATGTATGTAGGTTACCAAAGTAGAGCACTGAAATAGTCTATTTAAAATAAAGAGAAATTACTGAATCAGTTCTATGTACGTATGACAAAATTAAACCATGAAACTCTCTTATCTGAGGTATCAAAAAAAGGATACCATATTGGTATTAAGATAGGCAGTACCTAAGGACCTAAACAAAAATATCATAAGAGATACAGGTGGATTTTTAGAACTTGCTGTATATTAGGTTTTTAATCAGTCCAAACAGTTTGACCAAATAATTAATTAATTTTCTTTACTTACCCTGCCACGACCTCTCCTCTTCGATTGGGGTACAGTTCTGGATGCTGTCCATATCTTAGATACACCTCGAACTGCTGCTCGGCTCTGAAAAAAGATGTTTCTTTTAGCTTTTCATAAATATGGTTGACCGAAACATGTACAGTGACGAGATTAAATTTGGTACCCATCTTAGGTCCAAAGTCAATCTGAAATTCTACAACATTAAGGTTGAGTTTCCTAAAATTTACAAATGACTTGACATCTCTAATGACATTGACGACTTCAAGCATATTTTTCTTGAAATGGGTCCCAAATTAACGCTCATGACCGTACCCATGATTATGTCCGTAGTAGTCATTTATTGCTATTCCGAAAGTAACAGTCAATTTTTTCGGCATTTATTAGTCTCCGATCTATGAACTATCTGTTCTGATCACCCAGAAGCGCCATTTACATTTTTTTTTTATAATGAACCGAATTGTATTGAAACCGATGGTGGGTTTTTTTTGTACAAATGAAAGCAAAATTGATATGGTATTGGTCATAAGTTAACACGTTGATGGACAGTACTACCGTAGTATATATAATCAAGGACCGGAATCCTTCATAGCAAAAATCAAACTGTCATAGGGTTTGACCAAATTGTTTTATCGACGATTTCACGTATCGATGTCACGGAATATTATCGCATATCGACTTATACGATTATTCTGTAACATTTGACCTCTTTGATAAGCAACCTGCATCTCCATATTAAAATAAATCGTGCATTTACGTCGCTTGATTGTCATAAGTAGTTTCCGTGCCGTGTTACTAAAATGATTTCCACCCATTTTTAAGATGTAAACGAGACTTCTGGATACGTCAACCAATCGTAATATATTTGGTTCCAATTATTTTTTTCACATTTGTGCACTTAATTGCCAGTTACAGATGTATTATATTTAAAATCCCTTCAATTATTGGTGACTGGAATTATGTGCTCTAGGTCCTCGTCACTGTCTTGAGTTAAGTGCGTATCCATGTTATAAAATGAATGGACTATGGCCACTTGTTCCTGGTTTTTCGGAGTAAATCGTTTTCTTAATTTATTGAAGATCCATTTATGAGTGGAAAATGATCGATCTACATCTACCGATGTCATGTTAATGATTCATGAAGTGACATTTATTTATCGATAGTCGATAAAACACTTTGGTCAAACCTTATGACAGTTTGATTTTTCTATGAAGAATTCCGGTCCTTGAATATATATATTAGTATACGGCGTTTTACGTCGTACAGCGTTCTGTCACATCACAATCCCGTTACCATTATACGGTGTGACACTACGTCTTTAGGCGGTTGAAAAATATGAACGTCGAGAGGCGTACACTGTTATATCACTTTTTCGAAGGTCAACGCCTATTAATAAATAACAAATGAACTATGAGTGAGTAACTTATTGGAAAAATTGTGAACACCTTTTTTGACTACTCGAAGGTTAAAGGTTATTAAACTTTATCATACATGCTTTATCATAGTACAACAAAAAACTGTCCTTCGATTTCAAGACAATACTTTGGTTAATTAGAAAACACAATTAGAGTGATGAGGGCGGCACTGGACCCTCAGCGCGGTCTTAAGGCGTTGAGCGATGAAGACGGAACAAAAACACAAAAGCAACACACTTTCGCAGTCAAATATTAATCAGGTCAGGATAATTTTGCACAGCTTTGAAAAGTATATGAATTTGTAAACAAATTTTCAATCCACACGGTTAGTACTTGCGTTCTCGGTTACTCTAATCACAGATATAAGTACACATAGACAACGCAAATGCATCTACTTCGCGTGTCCGAATTCGGACTTAAACCCCGACCAAGCGTCGGGGTTGGCCGTCGCTACGGACGTTACGCGCGGCTGTTGTTGCAGCCGGTCAGGCGTGATAAATAGTGAAAATTAAGAAAATGCCTCGTTGCGTGATAATAAACTGCAATAGCCCAAAAAAGCCACGACTTTGAATCGATTTTGCGCGGAAAACGGAAAATTCTCTTCTCTTTGTGCGTCCCAGTTGGTAGTAAAAAGTGACACGGACGGTTTTCATACAGATTGAGGTGTTTAGTCTGTGAGTCTAATCCTCAGTGCAATGCCAAAGTTTCTATACCTCAAAATTTCCACCAAAACAAATGAAACTTGAGACAGAATACCTATCTCCACCAGTAAGGATTCAGAATTATCCTCATTCACCATCCAATCTCGCGAGACGAGTTCGCTCGCTTATCTCGCTCGTTTACCGCTCACCTCGACTCGAAGCCCAAGTTAGCTTGTCGGTAAAGTTGTCTCGGTTTTGCATTTGTAGTATTATCAGGTAGAAACTGGAGAAAGTTTGGCTTGATAAAGGAGATTATTTTAATGGTTAGGATAAGGTAAATGAACACACTGATGTTAAGTGTGCTCGCAGGCCCTCAGGACTACAATCCCAAGACTGCAACTCTAAAGGCTGTATTCATAGATGATCTTGGCTATGATGCCCGGCTCAAAGCACGTCAAAATCAAAGTCAAATCATAGAAAACTGTCACTTAAATTTTCGCTTGACACTCGTTTTTAGGACACCCTGTATATGACCTTAAACTTGAAACTTATTCGCCTTTTAAAACTCAACCTTAAAACAGGTGCGGATCCAGCTTTCAGATTAGGGGGTGGTCATTAACTGCTGAACGCAGAATTTCGGTCATGTGCGAGATAATGCCATACGACTATTTACTTTCTGACCCGTATCTACGAGTGCCGAAAGGGGTGGTCATGACGTACTTGACCACCCCCGTGGATCCGCCATTGCCTTAAAAACTCATACATATGTATATAAGTGCTTTAGGTGGTCGTATAATTATGTGGACAAACGCAAGCGTTTTTAATTATGTAACCAAGTTCAAGCACTTGTCTTACCTTGAATCGAAGCTGAAGTAGGTCTGATCCGTAAAGTTGTCAGCGTGGAACACGATCTTCACGAAGTTAGTTTCCGATATGAAGGTCTGTGGTTGCTCGATCTCGCCACAGAACAAGCCGGGCTCCTTTCGGTTTGACACGTCGGTTTTGGCATTACCGTCTACGATCTGGGGAGCAAAAGTATGTTTATATACCTATACCTACAACTGTCACAAGTATACTTACTTAATTGATTTTATCCTAACCTACCAATTGTTTTAATTACTTGTGTTGGAACAAAATTTGTTATGTGCTTGATATGTATTAATACATGAGTTTCCCATAACTCGCTGCAGCATAATCGTTGATTTCTTGTGCATAGTCATAGAATACGACAAATAAAAAGTTATACAGGGTGCCACAGAAATATTTTTTAAGTTTTCCAGGTCAAATAAATAACGGCGATAACTGAACATCCTGGTTATTTTCCTACTTTTCCAACATTTCAGTTGAAAAACGTTTCGTGTTTTCCTTCTATACCCTAAATAAATATTACTACGAATAAACAAATGGATAAACTCAAACAAAATAATTCGTTTCAGGCTGTCTATATAAATCAACAAACATGACATCATTTTAAATGGTTTTGATGCGATAATACTAATAGATTCAAACATTGGCTTCAATGGAATATTTATTCTCATGCATAACCAAACACATCACTGACTATTTTACATACAATAACAAAAAAACGGTAATACAGATTTATTGTTTTTTTTTATGGCTTGGAGAACTTAAACGAGCACATAGCGTCGGTGAAACTGCAAAACCGCGTAAGGAACATTTTAATGAGGAGCAAAATGCACCTTTTTTCTAATACGTTAAGGTTTATTTTGCTCTACAATAAATTTGTTGGTTACGCGGTTTTGCAGTATCACCGACGATAGGCCACCAGATGGTAAGTAGAATCTGTGACAAAGAGATATTAGAATTCTCAAGACTACAATCTTAAGACTGCAATCCTAAGACCGCAAATGCGTTGCCAACCCTGAGGACTAAGATGAAACGCATATGCTAATAATTTCACCGGTTGTCTTATCCCCACTATGATCATCATCATTAATTAATTTCACCCACAGTACGACCTAATTTTAAGAACTCTCATTTTGCTTAAATGTATTTATGCTATGTTGATCCTTACAAAGGTTTCAAATGCATTAAATAGGTAAGACTAGTATACTGCCCTACTAAGCATAATGGCGATATCTCAGACAAAACATCTGTCGAAATTGCAACCTAGTTTCAAACATAAGAGAGTTGAATCTGCTTTGGCTATTTTATTTAGTTATTGCATTTTTGCTTAGGAGGGCAGTATAGACTTGTCACCACGGAAAAGTAAATAAAACTACAGTATGAAGAACAAGCTCAATGGAACCCAGCCCTACTATAGAACAGTAAATAAGTAAATAAATATCAGGGGACAATGTCACACAAATAGACCTAGTCCCAAACTAAGCTCTAGGCTTGTACTATGGGTACTAGACAACGATATAAATACTTATAGAGAGAAATATACAGTGTGTCCCCGGCATGCCGGCATTTATTAAAACTGCCGATAATATGTTGCTTTAGCAATTGTTTGCAAGTATTAACAATTAAAAAATAATTAAAATAACTTCACAATTAATTTTCTTAGATACTGTCCATTTTTAATGTAGTGCATGTGCTGCGTGTTCATCGTTATCAGTATCGCTGTTGCTTAGTACAAGGCATGTCGTGGTACGGGGGCAAATCGTAATAATCAAAGTATCCGTCGACTGTCATTTACACTTGTCAAATTGCTGTGCTTTACATAACTGGCAATTAAAATTTTGTTAGAAAGTTAACAAAGCCTGAAAATTTGTTTATTAATTAAATTAATGTCATGGTTACGTTAAAGATATACGTTATTTTAACCTCCTTTAAAAAAAGCCGGGGTGCTGGTAACACACTGTATACTTGAATACATAGAAAACATCCATGACTCAGGAACAAATATTCGCGCTCATCACACAAATATCTGCCCTTACCGGGATTTGAACGCCCAAATAGGCCAACGCATCATCCATAAAACAGTCACAGTGATAGTCCACAGAACAGTACCATAGAACAGTCACAGTAACGTCATGATTCAAGTCGTAAGAAGTGTCAAACAAATTGTTTTTTCACAACACTGCTAGGAAATATGGCCATAGATGGTCTTGTTTGGGGGCACAAAACGTCACTTATAAGGACAGACCAAGAATGTTTTTGTCGGCGTGTTTGCTGATTGGTCGAGAACATTGTTGTCCAACTTTAAGAACCAATGAAAATCAATCAATCAATGTTTGTGTCATAGCTCCTTAAAATGAAAAATTTAAATCGACCAATCAGAACACACCATTTTGTGTCGTAAAATATTAGGTGTATTTTTGCTAAAAGATACACAGACTAAAAACTATGTCACTGCTTTTTTTTAATGTAATTCAAACTTGGCCCCTAATCTCGGACCACTAGAGATGAAATTACATGGGAGATATGGCGAAACAAATACAATTTCATATGGAGTTGACATCTTCATATCGCATGTTAGTTTATTAATCTCGAGTGCCACGAGAATAGGGGTCCAGATTTTAAAAAACGTTATCTATGGTAAAATTGGCGGTGATGTCAGATTAACATGAATTAAAATTTGAGTTTTGAATATGAATTATTATTTTATTTCCTCTCAGTAGTTGTGAAAAGCACTATGTCTGCCTCGGTAGAAAGTGCAATTTACGGACTCGTACACTAGAGGGCCTCAACTACGTTTCGGCCCTCTATATGACTCGTCCAAAAATCGCGTACTTTCTATCCTCTGCAACAATGTACTATAGAGGTATAACATCATTAAAAATTAAAACTAAATATTCGAAATTAAAATTAAACTAAGCTACTCAAATATTAAAGATATAAATAATAATAATCACTATAAAAAGAACACCCCCTCTAGCGGGTCCGCTCGCGGCGTGGTCCCCATGACACTTAATGTTGAATTATGTACTTAGTTGGACGTAGATAAAGTACATCATTAATGACACCGTTCTAATATGGTAGGTCAAGGTTCCATTGGGCAGGCGTATATTTTTGCGAGCTTAGTTTTACCTTGTAGAATGATTCTAGGCGGTTTAAACTATATGTTTTTTGACCTGCGTCGCTTTTGCCTAACGCACGCGCAATCGCAATCGGCTTCAAAACGGAGCAATAGGTTTCATTTTGTATGCAGACTAGCCTTCGATTTTCAAAATGCAAACGATTGCGATTGCGAGTGCGTTAGGCGATAGCCACTCCGATAACGTATTGTTAATGATTTGATAGCTCTTACTTAATTGATAATAAAGGCAGAGAATTTAAAAACAATACCATAACACGACGTCGTTAAAGACGATATGGTCGGTCAAGAATAGAGGCCGAGGGCGAATTTTTCTTAATCTAATTTACATTGTGAAATATTTCGAATTTAATCTTGAATTATATTTGCAGGAATTATAATTAATTTGTTTTAAAGCACCGTAGAAATTAAACAAGCCATCGACGATCGCATAAATTTTAAACCATGCCGATAATTGCCTAGCCCGTCGATGAGAGTTTTGAACTAAAAATATCGCGAGTTTCCGTCGAATTTCGAAAATTAATTAGTCAAATCGACAACGTGTTTCGAAACTCAATTAGGTACGAAATTTAACAGACAGATTTCACAACTTTGTATCAAAGTTGCTCATTTTCCGGTGTTTGTGTAGGCCGATGATCATAACCTCGTAAGGCCCACCATACTGCAAACAGGGAGTTTTTTGTCAGTACGACTTTGAATCAAGCAGCACCGTAATAAAGTTCAATTTCGCTTGTTCTCTAAAAGCCATTTTCAGTTTATGAATATAGGAAAATAAACCTTATTCTAATTGTAACACAGTTCAAATTAAATTGCCTTGATTATGGACATCCTATTGCACACTGGGCCTTACGAGGATAATGGCCGATGCAAATTGGAATTAGCCTAAAAAATAACCCTAAAATATGTTTCGTATTAGATAATTTTAAGACACCTTTTTGTTTGAATGACTTTTTCTTTTTCTAGTTTCAACGAATTAAAAATGAAAGCTCTATTGATGAAAATACGAAACTTTATGTATAGTGTGTCCAAACTTTAATAATGTCAGCAAAATGAATACCTAAGTATTTATTGTAAAAATATTGATATCGTTATAAACATGCCAAAGTGCAAAAAAAACGACAGTTTTTTTTAAATATATTTTAAGGGTCTTGAACCAAGTCGGGACCAAGATCGACATTGGAGCGAGCTTACCCAGTGGTACCTATTAATGCTACTCTTGAAGGACACTTGGTCATCAGGGACCGGTCCGGTAACCCCTTCAAGGGGTTTTTGAAAGGGTTTAACCCTTGGTAACCCTTTCAAAACCCCTTGAAGGGGTTACTAAACCGGACCTTTGTTGGTCATACGCACTTTGAACTACGGACGCCGGCAGGTTGTTCCTGTCCTGACTAAACACATTAAAAAGCACTCTGTTTTGATGTTTTTCATAGCAAAAAAGGATAGTTCGCTGCAGTACCAACAGAGTTACGTTGGTTTTTCAAACAAGACATTGTTTTACCTAGTTTTTGATATAAACCATGGTATTTAAAGATGATTTCTGATAACTTTCGAAGCTAGTAAACTATTTTTTTTGTGTTTTGGTAAACGTTTATTTACTCGATGACTTAGCTTCCTTTTTGCCTTTTTTATGGCAGCATAGTGTCGTCTCTTAACACTAGACAGTAGGGTCAGAATTTTACCTAAATACGTTTTAGTTTTTGGACGGTTTACAAAAAAAGTGTACATAGTTAAAGACTTAAATTAAGAAACTGTAATTTTAGTCAGGTGAGTCACAAAAATTAATCATTCATTTATACACTGCCCTCATAAGCCAATTGGAGGTATCTCAAAGCAGATCGAAGCTTCACCCGTTAGTAATATGGTCGCACTTGTTACAGTAGTTTTGCCTGAGATACCACCATTTGTTTTGTAACGGTATAGTTAATTTTCGTGACTCACCTGACTAAAGTTACCGTATCTTACTTTTACCCCCAACTATGTACACTTTTTTTGAAAACCGCCCTTTTAGTAAGTATAAGATTTACTAACCTGCATGTATCCCTTGTGGCACGTGGTCCCATTGATCAGAGTGCCAACTTTGAACTTCTTGAACCGTATTCTTAGGATCCAGTCCTTTGGCGATCCTCGAAAAGCTCTAAACCTGAAACAACACTCAATGAGTTCACGGGAAGAGCAAATTAAGTCCCCTGCCTCACCGGGACGCCATGGCGACGTCGCTGGCCACGTATCCCATACAAATAAACGTAGCCAAACCGTCGCCATGTGAGTGAGGCCGTCTACTTTTCAATATTAATTGTTTGGCTACGGTGGCCGGCGACGTCGCCATGGCGTCCCGGTGAGGCAAAGGACTTAGAGCTAATGGAGCTCCCACGCTAGCTGTTATAAATGTTATATAACGTTATAAAACATTTGTAATACAACATTTTATAACAAATTATAACAAGAGTTATACATTGTTATCATGTTATTTACTTTTTTAATGTTATATAACAAATTACAACAAGGTAAGAAACATGTTATAAATTTTTACCAGTGTTAGCGTTTGAAACATCTAACAAGTTGTAACAAAATGTTATGAAGTGTTAGTTGATGTTATCGTGTTTTATTTGTGGGAGCACCACAACTGATAACGCCAATAGTTGAGTTGCTATAATAAAGTGAATACCAGGGGACCATCTTAAAAAAATTAACCTAGTTCCAAGCTCTACGCTCGAACTATGGGTACGAAACTCATATAGAGAAATGAATACTTCTTTACATAGAAACATTTTTGACTCCGGATCAAAATGAATACTCGCAATCTTTACACAAAATGTTGCCCCTCTTGGGAATCGAACCACTAAGAAATAACTCATCATTAAAAGACAGCACACGTGTCCATTCTAAACGGATCTACCTATAATGAATTTAGTCTCTGAATTTACCTGCATTGTACGAGTGTTTTTTTTTTGTTTTCTATTAAAAAATAAAATACAGTTACTATATATAAGGGCAGTATGTGCTCGAAAATATCTAAATCCGCTCTCATTTAGCAATAGAGTCATGTACAGAAATGTTTGAACACCCTATAAGTTTGATCGAGTATTCAAACCAGAGGGCCCTGCAAAGATGCACTACGCTAACTAACGTTTCTATTCGTTTCGTTTTTAAACCAATCGCGTCACTGGTAGACCACGTGACTTTTCGTATCACGTGATCTACCAGAGACGCGATTGGTTTAAAAACCAATCGAATCGAAACGTTAGTTAGCGTAGTGCATCTTGGCAGGGCCCTCAGTGTTTCATAATTAAGATTACCTATAAGTGCACGTCAGCGGTCGGCCGAAGTTTTCCGGCGTGACAGGCGGCGATGATACATCTTCATAGATCTCCACTGTTTTATTGCAATGGTCCCGTTTCGGATCTGAGAACAATCGGAAAATTTCCATCAGCAACAAGATAAGCAAATAACAATTGACTTAAATCTATTACCAAAAGTAGCCTGAAGATATAGCACTCAAACTGAAGGAAGAGGTTACGTTGAAAATACTTAATTGAACAACTTCTTTGGTTCTGGAGTGTGTCTTGGCGCATAGAAAACTCTTTAGTAAATTCCATAGTATTAATCATAATACAGGTTTACAAGGTGTTATTAATAAGGAGTTTTCTATAGTACATTATTGCCTAGGCATGGAAGTAGGCAATTGCGGGCCGAGTATTGGATTAAACGGACGAGCATGCGAGTCCGTTTAAAAATACAAAGCCCGCAATTGCTGTTCCTGCCGAGACAAATATAGTGCTTTTCTCAAAAATCGCAAGAAAAAAATTGTGTTGGAGTCAAATCTTCATCGCTTGAACTCATTTTTTGAATTGCATACAAACAGAAACTTCATGTGAAAAACCCATCACTCCTTACCGCCTTTTTGTTTATGACAAGGAGAAACGCAATTGTTGTTTTAAAAAAAAACATAAGCTATTCCAGGCACAAATAAAAAAGTTATGTTTCGAGTAAAATTTGGATGTATAAGACTTGTGTCATTTTATTATGGCCCTTTTCACTTTTTAAAAAGTTACAAGCTATATAGTAATGGAATTTGTATGCAACATTGCGGGCTTGTGTAGCGAGCACGCAATGTTTTTTTTTTTAAAATTTGAGAACTGTCTGTAAACTATGTACTTCGCGTCTCAATATGTAGATAGGAATGTCAACATTTCCGGACATTTATGAGAAAAATAGTTTTCTATTCGCGAAGACACACTCTACTTCGATCTTCATTTTACGTAAGTATATCGACAGAATCAACGATGATAAATTGTCTTATTGAGCAGTAAGCGTTGTCTTTGTAGATTGGATATATTTTAATATTGTAATTCTTGTTTCACACTTAATTTTCAATACTATTTCGATTATAGAAGAGTACGTATCGAAGCAGAATAACCATTTAACATTCAACCATAATTAATTATAGTACATCAACAATTTAAATCGCTGTCTTACAAATAATACACAGAAAATAGAGGTAGTACTTTTAACAAATAACTTAGGGTGGTCGAACCAGTAATGGACAAGAACCCAATGGTGGACACTTGATTCTTATTTTGCAGAAGATAAGGGTTATTCATTTGTTTTGCAACAATCAATGTAGGACCGTATGACATTTGAATTAAGAGTGAAGTGTCCGTTACCGGTGCCTGACAGCTAAAAGTGTCCATCACTGCTGCCGTCACCCTAATATTGATATGTACGTTTTGTCGTTAAAGGCAACGTCACCACAGAGTATACAAAAACCTAACTTTATTATGTGGCATTTTCTACAGCTTCGGGCAACCTTTATACACGACACGCTACAACGTATAGCCTGATATACAGCCCAGCCGGGATAAAGTTGGCGTCCCGAGGGTGCAAACTACTCCGCGGTAAACAAAAAACTTGCTTTTTACTCCCATTTTCGTAATACACACGGCTGGCATGTTCGAAACTAGTTTGAAACCCATTATGTTTTAGCACGTTTTTATGTTTGTTTGTTTGATCAGTAGAAAATTTACGAACAACTTTGAACTAAGTGAGTTGAAGACTGAAAACTTTTAACATAGCATAGAATTTGACGATCACGTTAACGAAACAGAGGGCTCAGACAAGATGCACTACGCTAACTAACGTTTCTATTCGATTCGTTTTTAAGCCAATCGCGTCACTGGAAGATGACGTGATACGAAAAGTCACGTGGTCTACCAGTGACGTGATTGGTTGTCTGAGCCCTCTGTTCTAACGTTACTTCTTAGTTCAATTTTAGTAGTAGTGAAGTCACAGTTTTTTTCTTTTTTTTAATGAAAAATTGTTTCAAATGTTTTCTAGTGAAATAAGATAAATGGGATGACAGACTCACTTGAGCATTTGTTTAAGATATTAGTAGGAAAGTAAGTATTGAATATTTTTTTGCAAGATTGTTAAATTTATTTAAATCAATTCCGATCTTTGTGTTATTCTTCTCTTTTGTATCTCTATGAACTCAGCATTGCTGCAGTTAGGTAAACATTAACCCCCTAACTAATAAACGTTGAGTAACGGTGGTATAGCTATACAATGTTTCGTCCTTATCTATCAAATTCAAATGTCACAATGACAGATAAGGACAAAACATTGTATAGCTATACCATCGTTACTCAATGTTTATTAGTAAGGGGGTATAAATAAATAAATATCAGGCCTCCTTCCCACCTTTCCACGTAATTCGGTTATGGGCTAACAATAAATAATAATAATAATAAATAATAAACATCAGGAGACAACGTCACACAAATTGATATAGTCCTAAACTAATCTCTAGGCTTGCACTTTAGGTATTAGACAATGAAAAACTTACTCATATAGAGAAATACGTACTTAAATACATAGAAAACACCTAAAACTCAGGAACAAATACTCGCGCTTATCACACAAATATTTGCTCTTACCGGGATTTGAACCCGAAACTGCCAGCTTCATAGGCAGGGCTAATACCAACTAGTCTAACGTGTCGTGACGTGTCGTGACGTGTCGTAAATGAGAAAGGGGTCTATATTCACTGACATAATTATTTTTAGTCATAATGTGCTTTAGGTGATAATCAAATTCAAATTCAAAATTCAAAATTCAAATCCATTTATTTGTCAGAATACAGTAATACACGGTCTTAGTTATAAAATTAAAGCACTTGTATTCAGCATGCAAGCAAGCGTACAAATATTGTAAATAATCTACAAATTTTCATAATACTTTCCCAATTTCATAAATTCTAGTCAATGATAATACAAATTTAAACCCCTAAATATTCCTTGACACTATAAAAACATTTCTCCATCAGCCATTTTGTCAAGTTACGTTTAAACATTTTTCCCGACAACATTCTTAATTCATCCGGTAAGTGATTAAAAACTACAATGCTCATATTAAATATATTTCTTTTGTACATATCCTTGCGACAGAGAGGTTTGTACAAAAGAGACAATATCATATCATCGCAACTCATAACGTGTTTTTTTAAAGAAACTATTAATTTTTCAGGATTTTTATAAATCAAACCTAACCTTACCTAGCCTTGTCTACACGTTAGATATTTCAGAACTTCTGAAAAGTTTACAGTTTCAGCGATATAAAAAATTATGACTGTCAAAAATTATGTCAACAATTACATTATGACTAATAAAATTATGGGAAACAAAGGGCTCCCATGAGAAAGTGGTCTTGTCTGTCATAATCATGACAACTCACTCCAAAATGTACACTCTTTAGCGATAAACCATTTCATCCAATACAGATATTGGTTTCAGTCGCCGTACATCCGACGGCGTGATTTACAAACTGACATGCCAATTTATTCACAGCAAAAAAAAGGTTCCAATTGTTTACGATCCGTTCCAAGCACTGTGTCCACACTCCGTAACATACACCGCGCAACACATCGCTCGCGCCGGTTGAAATTACCGAGTGCAAACTCGCTTTTTGTCGTGAGAGTTGTCAAAGCGACCAAGTGTTTACTTTCGAGTAAAATGAGTGATGAAATAGTACATTATTGCCTAGGCATGGAAGTAGGCAATTGCGGGCCGAGTATTGGATTAAACGGACGAGCTTGCGAGTCCGTTTAAAAATACGAAGCCCGCAATTGCTGTTCCTGCCGAGGCAAATATAGTGCTTTTCTCAAAAATCGCAAGAAAAAATTTGTGTTGGAGTCAAATCTTCATCGCTTGAACTCATTTTTTGAATTGCATACAACAGAAACTTCATGTGAAAATACCATCGCTCCTTACCGCCTTTTTGTTTATGACAAGGAGAAACGCAATTGTTGTTTAAAAAAAAAACATAAGCTATTCCAGGCACAAATAAAAAAGTTATGTTTCGAGTAAAATTTGGATGTATAAGACTTGTGCCCTCATTTTATTATGGCCCTTTTCACTTTTTAAAAAGTTACAAGCTAGATAGTAATGGAATTTGTATGCAACATTGCGGGCTTGTGTAGCGAGCACGCAATGTTTTTTTTTTTTAAATTTGAGAACTCTCAGTAAACTATGTACTTCGCATCTTAATATGTAGATAGGAATGTCAACATTTCCGGACATTTTTGAGAAAAATGTTTTATACCGGTTCCATATTTAATTTAACATCATGCTGTATGTTTGATCCTTTTAAAAGAAAGTGCGGCGTCGAAAAAATGTTTGCCACCACTGACTTTAAATTTAGAATTTCAGCTGCTTTATAAAGCCTCGCTAATTGTTAATTAAAATCTTACTTTAACGTTTCTTACCCGTAGAATAAGAGTATTTCGATAATTTTCCTTAAAACCGAAGATGTAATTTTATTAAAACCAACGGAATTATATTTTTAATTAAAAAATATAAATACCTATAACTTCGCAATTAGGTGCTGTCACAAAAATACATTTCCTTTAGAAGCACATTGTTAATATTTTGTTAAATGAAAAGTATGAAACTCAAATAATGTTTATACAGTTCTTGTTATTGAAATATGATAAAAAATTGCTATAAAACAATATATACCTATGGAGGTATCCTTAGATAGTGTAAAATAAAGTTGCTATTTCTTTCTGTTTGTCTATTCAGTCCGTTTGAAGTTCGTAACAGATTGAAATGTGTTTTTACCATCATTAATACCTTAGAATGCCGACCGAAAGCATTTTGCGCATTGATCCCACACAGACGAAGCCCGGGCGGGTCACTAGTAGGTATGTAAATAAACTGTTTATATACAAACGCTTGTTATTTCTTACACTTGTTTTATCATCTTATTCGTGCCACGACAAAATAGCTACAGCACGCTAAATTATTTATTAACTTTTACAAAGTTAACAAAATGCCCGAGGGATATAATCGTAAAAATAATGCGTCAAGAAAATGTTTACGATACAAGGAAACTGTTAAAACGTATATTGTTAATAATTACGTAAAAAAAAAAATTAAAAGTGAATTTTGAAAACGGAAGTAATACTTCAAACAGAAAACGAGTTAATAATAAAGGTTCTGAGCGTGAGTATTTGTTCCTGAATTTAAGATGTAATGTATGTACTAATTAATCTAGTCTAGTCTAGTAACTATTTTATTAAACGCGTAAAAATAGATTTTTGTCATTTCCCTCTTTTCTTTCCGTCGGGGGCTGAACTTCATGAAATCCTTTCTCAATTTACCCCTAGGTTTACTAAGGAGTATTTTCTCCAAATTTCAAGTCGTTGGTCCAGCGGGTTAGGCTATGTCGTCTTTCAGTCAGTCAGTCAAGAAATATTTTTATTATGTACTAGAGGAAACCCGCGACTTCGTACGCGTAGAATTAGTTTCCCGCTACTCCCCCTATTTTAACCCCTTAGGGGGTGAATTTTGAAAAATCCTTTCTTAGTGCACCCCTAGACCTCATAAGGAACCTACGTGCCAAATTTGGAATCTCTAGACCCAGCGGTTCGGGCTGTGCGTTGATATTATGTCAGTCAGTTAGGTTTGTCTTTTATATCTATACTAGAGGACGCCCGCGACCTCGTACGCGTAGAATTAGTTTCGCGCTACTCCCCCTATTTATTCCCGTTGGGGGTCGATTTTCGGAAAATCCTTTCTTAACACTTACATCATGAAAGGAACCCCTGTACCAAATTTCAAGTTTCTAGGTACAGTAGTTTCGGCTGTGCGTTGATATCTAAGTCAGTCAGTCAGTTATGCCTTTTATATATATGTATAGATATACTGGCCCGCGAAACTAAGTATCACACTTTTAATACAAACTAGTATTAAAACTGTGATACTTAGTTTTGCGGGCCAGTGTATATAAAAGGCAAACCTGACTGACTATATATCAACTGTACTGTACTGTACTGTACCTAGAAACTTGAAATTTGGTACAGGGGTTCCTTTCATGATGTAAGTGAGCACTAAGAAAGGATTTTCCGAAAATCGACCGAAACGGGAAGAAATAGGGGGAGTAGCGGGAAACTAATTCTACGCGTACGAAGTCGCGGGCGTCCTCTAGTATATAGATAAGACAGATAGATCCTACTAATATTATAAATGCGAAAGTTTGTGTGTTTGTTACTCCTTCACGCTGCAACGGCTGAACGACGAAGATGAATCGACGAAGATGTATTTTAACACGTTTATTAACTTCAATTGAAGGAAACTAGTGTTAGGAAAGCATGAACAAGTATTCAGTCTCCGTTGGCACTGGTAGTTTGTACTGGCTATTTAGAGTTTAATAGTAGATTGTTCAACAAGGGACTAAAACAAGCCATAATGACACGAGATGTTTTTGTGGCTATAGTTCGAGGGGTGCACTAAGAAAGGATTTTTCAAAATTCACCCCCTAAGGGGTTAAAATAGGCGGAGTAGCGGGAAACTAATTCTACGCGTACGAAGTCGCGGGCGTCCTCTAGTATATAGATAAGACAGATAGATCCTACTAATATTATAAATGCGAAAGTTTGTGTGTTTGTTACTCCTTCACGCTGCAACGGCTGAACGGATTTGAATGTAATTTGGAAGGAGATAGCTTAAACATTATTAATTTTTAAAAGTTCCCGAGGGAATAACGATTATCGAAATCTACGCGAAGTTAAGCTAGTAAGAAAAAAAAAGACAAATTCCAACTCCTACCCTAATCTAATAAACGTTCCAATAAAACCCACATAATAAAACCCGCGACAAAACTACAGACAAAAAAACAAACTAAACTCCGACACGTAAACATCGGCCGAGGAAAGTTTTGCAATAAGAAACCGAGGTGGTTCTTATCCAAAGAAACTCCCGCGACGGCAATAAAACTATAAAGAAAGCCGCAACTACACTATATATTTTCTGAACCCGATGCAACTAAGACATACGTTTTTATCCAAAGTTTACATTCGACGAAGATGTATTTTAACACGTTTATTAACTTCAATTGAAGGAAACTAGTGTTAGGAAAGCATGAACAAGTATTCAGTCTCCGTTGGCACTGGTAGTTTGTACTGGCTATTTAGAGTTTAATAGTAGATTGTTCAACAAGGGACTAAAACAAGCCATAATGACACGAGATGTTTTTGTGGCTATAGTTCGAGTGTTAAATACTCTACTTTTCACTTTGAATGCGAGGAAAAAATGACGTTCAATACAAAATTACAATATTTATTATAACAAAGTTTCTTACAACTTTGTGACACATAAAATGAATTCATCCTTAATATAATTAAATAGTCATATTCGTAATCATTAATAGCGTTTCAAGAAATTCAATCTTTTTTTTATATTTTTGCTGTTGTAATTTTGGGATTATTTCCGCGCCCTAAAAATGGTCTATACACAATCACTGAAAATGGCGATAACCCTTCATTCACAAACACCGTGATTGTTTGTTTAGGGATTTCCAAAGTAAATTAAAAAAAATACTTTAATCCCTAGAGATTAATAAGGAACTTTAGTCACGATGTGCATAGACTAAAGTAATATTGAACATGAGATGTGTTTTTTTTTTTAGTTAGGCGCGAAGATAAAGGTCATTCGAACAAACTGTCAAGAGAGGGAAAGCGCTGATAATATTTAATTAAATATTAAAATAAGAGTTATTTGTTATTTAAGCTAATTTAAATAGTAAAACACTGTCAAGGTATAGTATTGGTAGTTTCTCTTAACACTAGCATGTAAATAAATAAGATATATATAATTATATCAGGGGACAATGTCACACCAATTGACCTGGTCCTAAACTATGGGTACTAGACAACGATATGAATACTTATATAGAGAAATACATACTTAAATACATAGAAAACATCCATGACTCAGGAACAAATATTCGCGCTCATCACACAAATATCTGCCCTTACCGGGATTTGAACCCAGGACCGCCTAGCTTCGTAGGCAGGGTCACTACCAACTAGGCCAGCGCGTCGTCAAATGTACAGTCTTATTCTACTTTGTACGTACGTCTGTTGCAATAAGGTTACAACTCGATTGTGTTTACTGTCAAGTTATAAAACCAAAGTAGAGTTATAAACAAGCAAATGACATCGTATTTTGCCGGGGTAGCTTTACAATTACCTTGCTATCTCAGTTAACTTAACAATGGATACTGAAGCTGATAGAAGAAAGCATGATAAAAACGAATTTATCCTGACAAAATAAATGACGCCGTACCTGTAAACAAATCTTAGGGCCGTATTAATAAACTAATCTCAACTCTAATGCTCGTCTCGAGATGCGTCAAAAATGACAGTGTTCTATGGTTTGACGTTTACTTTCACGTATCTTGTGACCGGCATCTCAGCCAAGATGAGTTTATTAATACGGCCCTAAGAAATCCATAATCCATTACGATCTTCGTTTCTTGATTGTTTTTGTGTAAACAGGCAGAATTTAAGTTTATAATTAAATAGTTATTGGATAAAATAATAAGTAAGTTATATGGTTATACATAGATTAATTCTTATTATAAGCAAATAAAGATACTTGATTAAAACATTTAAAACATGTATCTTCAAAGGTCCTATTCTTCAAAAATAATTGTGCATATCAGTTTATTTAGGTAAGGTCTTGCTTGTTTGGGAAACATTATGTTAACTCTATAATAATTCAAAATAAAAGTGTCTAAAGGCTGATCTAAACATGGAGAGGAGGATATACACGTAGATTCACTAAAGCTGGCACGAATGGAATGAACAAAAGTAATGTCACCTATCAATGTGTGAGTGCCGTCCTTTGAACCAATGTTCGAATTTCAAACCAAAAACCTGTTATTATTTTACACTTGTATACCTTCATTCACTCATTCAATCCATTCGTGCCAGCTCTTGTGCATCGACCTGTACTTAAAGTTGATCCAACGAGTTTTTTAACAATGTGTTTGTAAAAACAAATTGAATAAAGCAAAAACTTACCTATGACGGTACAAGATAACCAAATAAAAAGTTGTATACGTTTTAGTTTTATTCTATTTGTTTTTATAAAGAATAAATAACTTCTCACAGTGTGTTTGTCAAATGAATTTCATGAGGTTAGGTATGAAAACGTTGATTTAGGTTTAGTAAGTCAGGCAGATAATGAGTCTACAATAAAAATATAGTTAGCAGCAAAACTTTATTGTTCGTCTATGTCTTTTTGGCTAGTTTTGTGTTAGAGTGTCCCAGAACATGACGTAAGGAAAACTAAGGTGTGGTGTAGGTATACCACAATGTAGCATTCTTTACCAGTATCTTCAAATCTGTAATAACTTCTAAACTATGTAACATATCGAAAAGTTAAAACTATATTCAAGACCGGTATAGAAGGGGCTTTCTTGTTCTTTATTATTTCCCTCAAGTTCTAGGACTGTATTTATCTACAGAGTCAGAATATACAGAAATTCTGACTCTATGCTACAACCATATTAAATCGAAAAAAAATCGTCGGTCTTAGGCAGGATTCGAACCTACATCTGCTCTGGCTCTCCGGGCCGATGCAGGCGCATTACCACTTATGCCACCAAGACCTTACTTAAGATTCACGAAATTAGTGATCGCTTGCATTTTCATACTCGGAGGGTAAGCTTAAAAAAACATCTATGCTACAAGTTCGTATATTCCAATGTAAACCAATTATAATTGCATATTAAATTAGTTTGCTTCTTCAGCGCTCCGGAATCGTTTTATTATAGCAATCAGGAAACGCGGGCAGCCAAGAAACTAACACAAATGACCTGTCAGCAACAAAGCCTCGTTCATTAACGCTGCCTGGGGTATCAATTATAGTTGCCAGGGCTACATCTCAAAAACTATCATAATAAGTTAACTCTTTATTGCTCAAAAAGAAATCATTTTACAAAAGACACTTATATGAAAATAAATTATGTACGAAGGCGAACTTTATGGCGATATTTGTAGAATTGGATGTTTTATCACAGAATTTTACTTCTTAATATAGTCCATTTCATCTTACTTGTGTTATTATAGTATATTACTACAGAGGCCGGGACAAAAGGGGTTGCCGGCCGAAGACATATAGACGTATTTGGTCTTTTAAGAAATGTTCGAAGGCTTTTGCACTTTAGTACCTATGGCTATAGAGATGTGAGTTAGTGTGGTATTTCCCGCCGAGGTATGTATAGTGCTTTTCTCAAACATCAAACATAATAATAATTCATTAAAAAAAGTAAACCAAAAATTACAAAGTCAAATTACTAGGAGTGAATAAACATTAAAAGTAACCTACAGTGCTCAGTCATCCGCGCTGTGTCGTGTGCGCCCGCCCGCCCACCGGTGCCCTGCAGCGCACCGCCTGCGATCTAAGTTGCAGTACGCACCCCTAAATACCTTTGTTCTCCTAGTACTTTAGATAAACATGCAAACGCTAAGGTTGGATGCACGCCTTAGTATATTTAAAAAAAACAGCTATCTAGCCTGTTCATAAACACAGCCGCCATGTTTACACTAAAATAAAAATAAAATCGTATATTGTTTTTTTTAATACGCATATTGGCAGAATGTCATGATGCCTGTGACACAAATTTATGTGGAACGGAAATTAAAACAGAGGACTTTGCCGGCCTAGGCCTGCGCGATTTGTATGAAATTCCATGAACGACCTCTTGTCCTAGCCACACCTGAAACGTCATACTTGTCGGCCTATTATAAGGAACATAACATCAATATTTCATGGCATGTTTGAGAAAATAGGTACATTTTAAAATTATACAAAGAAAATGTTGCATACGCAACATACTTTTTGAACGAAACTTATTTGCATTTATTGCACTTTGTATCTAGTTTATGACTAGCCTTATTATAAGCTCAGATGCAATTAAACAAAAGCCAGGAAAACGAACATAAATGACCTGTCAGAAACAATGCCTTTAGTTGGCCAGTGCTACCGCGAGTTTTAGTTTCCAACTCGCCGCACTCTCGATACTCGATTGCCGGAGTTTTGGAGTAACGCCGAAGTTGGCCGGTCGAACTCGCTTAAGTATTTTATAAGGTGAAGAAAGTTTTGGTCTTTTAAGAAATGTTCGAAGGCTTTTGCACTTTAGTACCTATGGCTATAGAGATGTGAGTTAGTGTGGTGTTTTCTACTACTTAATTCGACTTTGCCCGCCAGTAACCGACTAGTTAAAGTTGTCTCGTCAGAGCGTGTAACAACATTTTAAGCCGTACATTTTTAATTTGGTAGTTTGTTACGAAGTAAAATTCGGTTTTATTTGTATACTCAATTTGTAACTTCGTATTGTAGTTCAAAATAATCATTTATTATTAGGGTTCCGTACCCAAAGGGTAAAAACGGGACCCTATTACTAAGACACCACTGTTCGTCTGTCCATATGTCTATCTCATGAACTGTGATAGCTAGACAGTTGAAATTTTCACAGAAGATGTATTTCTGTTGCCGCTATAACAACAAATACTAAAAACAGTAAAAAAATATATTTAACGGGGCTCACATACAACAAACGTGATTTTTTTTCCGTTTTTTTCTAATGTTGTATAGATAATGGTACGGAACCCTTCGTGCGCGAGTCCGACTCGCACTCGGCCGGTTTTTCTTGGAGACTGACCATCGCTCGGATTGAAACCGAGGTTTCCCGAAGATGACAACTTGAGAGGTCGGTTTTAGGATCCGAATTACCAAACCGCAATGTTCAACTAACAGATATGAGAAATGTATTACTTTTAAAAATCAGTTTTGCGTTGTATATCATTTTTATTAGATTTAAAAGAAAAAATACACACACTGCAATGTATCACTATTTTGCAAACCAAACCTCCCCATCAGATTTCATACAGCCAGCATACTAACCTAACCTAACCTAACCATTTAGCTTTTATTAAAAAGTATAACTTAACCGTTTAGCTTTAGAGATTTAAATAGAAAAAAATGAGGAAATTGCTTACTTCTCCCCGAGAACGCTTAGGAAAAATAGGCAGTTAACGAGTTGAATAGAGTTGAGGGTTTCTTCAAATGGCTGCATTGCGGAGTCGCTAACGAAACCTGGACAAATTGAATTCGTTTCGAGGATACCCGAAGGGTGGGGCAAGACACAGGCTTTTTTTCCAAATTCGATTTTCAAAATTCAAAATATTACTGTCAAATGTTAAAAAACAATTGAAATGTCTAATTGCATGAACGTTTTGATATTCATATTAAATTTAATTTGCTAAGGTATAAAGTAACAGGACGTGATATGAGGTGACATTAAATTTTGTACGATTGGGTGCTCTGCTGAATCCTAACCGACTGATAGTCCATTTACGTTTACACTATTAAGATATTTCTCTAATTTTCAAATAAATAATTCGTCTGTTTAATTTTAATATAAGTATGTATTTTTTACAACTGACGTACTTACCTAACATAGTTTAATAACAAAAATGTTTCTTTCTATGGACTTTCAAGTGTGAAAAAAAAGATTTTTATTTTTATTTTATTTATTTATTTATTTTTCTCAAAAAGGTAATTCACGTCGTCATAACTTAAACTATTTTCAAATATGGGTAAATACATTTACACATAACACCCTGGTCTGGGACCCAAGATGGTTATTTGGGACTCGTCAACCGAAAACAGCGGGAATACCTACAGAAAACCCAGTGATTGTCCCTCCACGCCCTTGTTTGCTATTGCCGCAGGCTCTGCTTGGGCATACGACTACAACCGGTATAACCTGACCTTCGCAAACATTGTAAGACGTAGCAAACATTAATATAAATAGACATATAACATAAAAAATGTAATAATAATAATTAACAATTACAAACAACCAAGTAAAATGCCACCATGAGGAGTCAAGTCTCCTCGAAGGAACTCAGTTCGTCAAGCTGTTCCAAATTGGAACACCCTCATCTGAAGGATTGTCAAATTGGAACTTCCAATTCGACAATCCTTCAGATGAGGGTGTATAGTCATCCTATTACCAGAAGTTTAGAACTTGTAAGGGTGTGTTCTGAACTGGCTGGCCATTAGGGAATGCAAATAACCGGTTTTAACCGATTTTTACCGGTTATTTTCATACAAAAACGGTTAATAACCGGTTAAAAGTCTTGACGAATTTATGTCTTTCAAATGACGTTATTACGTAAATTTATCTATTTTATACATTAATTAATTTATACAATATTGTAATTTGAACTTAATCTGACGCGTCATTTGACATCATCAATAAAGAAGTATCAAGTATCAAGTATCAAGTAATTTTCATTCCCTACTGGCCATACTGTCAAACAGAATGTTGATTGAAATGAAATAAGAAAGAGTAAATCGCTACCGCTTATCACATAGCCCACACAGGAACTGGAGTCTTATCTAATTATGGCGGACTTCATTGGGAATATGAAAAGAGGCTGCATTCGGAATGGACCGAGGGTAAACGAGATGGAAGACAGTGTGGAGGTTCTTGGGGTTCTTGAACCTTTGATCAGAACGGATTAAATTCTTCCTGGATTTATGGAATTAATTTAAGGTTAAATTAATAAGCTTATAAAAGTTTCAGACGGATACCTAGGGTAAATTCACCAGTGGTCAGAAAGAGACCTATAGTCGGCCTCTGCCTATACTATGTATGAGAGGGAAGAGTACGAAAGATATAATAATAATTGACTCGACGATCATTGTCCCGATAGTTGTTTCGGCAAACGGTCTTATAGCTAAGAGTCTCGACCAAAACCTCAAGAGACTCTCGCTAGACGGCTGGATCAAGGGCCAGAAACAGAAGACAGTACTCCTCGACACGGCACGTATTGTGAGGAGGTTCCTCTTCCTGCAGCCCTAACCAACAGTAGCGTGAGCCCTGCCCCGCTGCCGGCGGCACTCGTAGGTTAGGTTTTTTATAATGTTTATACTTTGTATAAGTATTGTTATTTTACTTTTATATTTGAATATTTGATATAAAAAACCTAATTAACTGAACATTAAATAAATATCTATAATAATAATAATAATTCTTTATATCAAGTAACAAGACTCATTGGTACATTAATTAATTACATTGTTGAATAAAATAAAGTTGAATTAAACTAAACTAAACTATGAAATCAAAACATAATATATTTCCCACCCTTCGCACTACTGGTCCTGGCTGACCACTGGCGACTTTACCCGATATCTTAAAATAACTTACGTTAGTATTATTATTGTTGTTACTTATTAACATACAGGGTGGTACTCGATAAACTGTACATATTGAAAGGGATGAAATTTTAGGTTAATTTATAGGTAAAACAATTTAAAAAAAAATTAGCCACTTTTTTTTTCTTAATATTTTTAATAAATTACAGCAGTTTTTTTTTTTTTTTCATTAAAACACGATTTTTTCAATTTTTTTTAGATACTTCATTATTATTTTTTTCCTTATTGTTATTCCTCTTTTAATTTTAGATCCAAAAACGTTAAAAAAAATTATAAAATATCTGCAAAATTTTGAGAAAATCGTGTTTTTATGAAAACAAAATGAAATTTTTGCAGTAATTTTCCACAAAAAAAAAAGTTACACAGTTATTTTTTTTAATTGGTCTAATATTGTTATCAATTATTATAAACCTAACTAATGTCAATACTATGCATTTTGTTTTATCTTTTTTGGGCTATTAGATCAAAAGTTACACCGTCACAAGTAAGTGTACTACCCAAACTTTATTTAAAAGTATGACAATCTGTAAAAAAAACCAGTGGCTAAAACATTTAAAAAAAAAATGGTTTACCTATAAATTAACCTAAAATTTCATCCCTTTCAATATGTACAGTTTATCGAGTACCACCCTGTATTTCAACATTTAACATCATTTGATAACAGGAGGTAAACCGTGTTTATAATGTATGTTTAAAATAAAAAGTGACGATAAGATAACCAACTTACTATGTTTTATTCGACAAATGCCCTCTTCAACAAAAACTCAACATAATGTGTTTGTATAATAAACAGTAATAAATGTTAGTTTTAAGATTAAATATTTTTGCATGCTAGATTGTGGCAAAATATGTCTGTGTACTGAAATTATTTCATGTTTTACCAGCTATTGTACCACATTTGATGCAAATAAAGAAATGCATGTAGTGATTATATGGCTATAATTTAAATACACTGATTTTACAATTAGACTTTAACATCAATTAGTTATGTAAACTTAAGATATTTTTTTAAGTTGCAGAACAAAAATAGTTCTGTTTAGTGAGTAGAATCAATCGTTGCATTTAAAGCCCCAAAGTCAGAGGCACCCTGTATCCACTTGATTGCTGGTGCATATTTGATCGACCTTATATATAAGTAAATAAGGGCTATCACTGGCAACTCTGGATTCACAAAGCACGTGAGTGGGTATACATGGTAGGAAAAGGTATGGCCAGTAATAAAATAAAATAACTATTCAATTGATAAAACTAACTATTTAATATCAAGCAAGGTTCGAACAAGTTTGCCTTTTGAAGAATTTGTTATAATGCATCTAGCATTATAACAAATTCCGATGGGCTACCAAGATAAATAAATACTATAATATCCTTGTACGTCCCAGTATGCAAAAGGATGTACATAATCAAGACAATTTAATTTGAATTCTGTGACTATAAGAATAAGGTTTATTTTCCTATCTTCATAAACTGAAAATGACCTTATCGAACAAGCGTAATTGAACTTTATTGCCTTGATAGTAGGTTCAAAGTCCCACTTACAAAAATCTTCCTGTTTGTAGTATGGTGGGCCTTACGAAGATATGTAGAAAACACAAATGAGACGTTATCTATGAAAAGAGACCTTATTGTCGATGGCGCTTCCGCCATTATTAACGATGCTCCGATATAAATACAACGTCGCGTGACGCAGTGCGGCGTAAGCGCCATCGACAATAAGGTCCCTTTTCATAGATAATGCCAATTGAACCCTAGCTAACTTCGATGGCGTCACTACCAATATCAACTAGATGAACTACGTCGTCAATATAAATCACTATGATTTTGTTACGTCAATTCTTGAGTTTTTTTTAAACCAAACAGTAATGAAACGCTACGAACGTAAGTTTTTCGTCATGTTATTAACGTAACATACGATAAAACTTAATCTGATAATGTTACAAATAACTTATTCACTTTGCGAACAAACTGCACCGTTGAACGAAAATAGTCTCGCGGAGCGTTCTAATTTCAACAGAATTACTATCTTTAATCTAATTTTCTTCGAGCATTCGCGTACTAAAGCTTTCCTCACATACGTTATCTTGTTACACGCCCAATTTAAAGCTAACTCTATTGTTTCCTGGATAAAGTCGAAAGTCGTTTGGTAACGGCGGTTTAATCAGCTGATTGCTAAGAGCAACTTTTATTCCGTTGTAAGGAACACAATTTCTGCAGTTCGGGGAACATGGAGCTAGGAAGGTTTAGAGTAGGTTATTTAATAAGCTTATTTTATTTTGAAATATAAATATTCAGTATATTTGTTGTAAAAATAGTTAAAGGAAAAATAATACGAAAAAATAGGCCAAGTGCGAGTCAGACTTGCGCACACGTATCTTCGATAAGATCGAAAGTATAAGGCTGCCTAATTGAGAATGCACGTTGTAAAATGTGTTTTGTGCGCTCTGACGGGACTACTTAAACTCGCCGGTGTGGCGCGTTCACTCGTTCACTCGTTCAACCGAACGAGCTCCTTTTTTAAGAGAATAGCACCCCTGGTTGACGGCAGGTTATAAAGGTATTAGGGCAGGGTAGGGCGGGTCGGTACATCTTTCTCACTTGCTCTCATTCGATCTTATGCTAATCTTATCGATCTTACCCGAACACGGCCGACTTTTTTAACGTCTCGCTCTATACTCGCATTTATAAGATTAGTAGAAAATTAATTAGCATTAAATTGTTACCCCCTTTTTCATTAACGATGATATTTACACACACACACACACACGCACACACACACACACACACACACACACACACACACACACACACACGCACACACACACACACACACACACACACACACACACACACACATTTATGGACGAAAGGGTTAGCTTATTCGATAGTCATGGCCAACAAAATTCGAACTCTTTTTGTATCTGAATTGATGTTGATCGAAAACTTTGCAGACGCCGAATTAATCTAGCGCGTTAAACTTTGCTTGCAAATAATTTAATTAAACACTACGCTATTAATGTTAAATTAACTTTCGGTGTTGTAAGTTTCAGATAGCTCAAGCCAGTAAACTGTACCAATAAACTGAAGAACGCTGTTACGATAGAACAATGAATATGATATAATACCAGCTTAACAAATTTGTATTGAACATGGACTCCAAAAGGTGTTTAGGGCATTGAAAGACTAACTCGTTAAGTGCCCAAATGTCCTGATTTCTATATAAATGTGACCCGAATTTTAAATCGCATTTCTCTACAAAATATAATAATACCGTAAAAAAGAGATTACAAAAAGCATTTATGAATAAGAGGGTTAATCTTTATTGTTATGATTCATATTTAATTAAAAAAGTAACCACGTCAGCTATCGACAAAAATTTACTGCTATTTGATAAAGTAAAAATACAGAAAAACCGGCCAAATTCGATTCAAACTTGGATACTAAGGAGTTTGTACCACGCCGAAAAAACAATTTTCTAGTTTGGTGACCCTCTTTAATTATTAATTTTAATTTATAATTACTATTTGATGTTATAGTGGCTATAGTATACACAGAGAAAATGTCAGTAGATGTAAATAATAGTTAATTTTATACTACCGTCCATGAGACAGCTCGCTCATAGATAGACGAATAGACAGACATGGAGACAGGAGGCTTAATTATGATATAATAGGGGTCCCGTTGGGACCCTTTGGGTACGCAGCAGCTTCTATTACCATTTATCAGAGCAGCAGTATTTGATATCACGTTATCCTTAATTTGGCAAAAATAAAAAAGGTCGAGAATTCAAACCCTTTTTGATTTTGAATCAGCAAAAAAATAAAAACGCATCCCAAACAAAAAATGTGAACATAAGGGTATGTTCACTGTGACATACATTGCCAAATTAAGGGCTAAACATATCATGAATTCTAAATGAACGTCTGTAAGGCATCGTCCTAATAGAAGGCGATTGCGCGATCATCGCGCGAGTAAGCGATGCGACCATAGTACTAGTACTCGTAATTTTACTAGTAAAATTCGCGCGAACTTGCGATAATCGCGCAATCGTGTTCTATTAGGACGATGCCTATGTCTGTCATCTATTTTCGTAGTTGCAAGTTGCAAGTAAAAGATCGAATGTTCATTGGCTGAGCGCAGACGGAACCAGAATTGCATTAGTAACAAGTTGCTGCATCCACATGCAGCGCATGCTAGATAAATTGTTAAATTCCTTTACCGATAAATACATGTAGCAATGTAGAATTTCTACAACCGGGAGTATCTATGGTTTATTTTTTTAACTAACTGTTACCCGCGACTACGTCCGCGCAGAAAAATAAAACATAGCCTATGTTCATCAGGGATAATGTAGGATTCTAATGGTGAAAGAATTACTATATTTCATGAGATCTGGAAAGACCCCCTCTGATATGCAATTATTGTAGATTAATGCTAGATGGGGTGCAATTACATCTATGATATGAAAGAGTACCTTAACTGATGTGCCCCACAAATCTTCAGTCTTTTTTAAACTAAGTGATTTCAATATCTTGACTATTGAATCTGAATTTACAGGGCTGAATTCAAAGTTTATATTACATTTACTGACATTAGCGCTAAGTAATGATTGAGCTTCAACCGCGGATGATTTAAGACATTTCGTAGTATTAATGGCCATGTTAGAAAAATAATCTTCGAATGCTAAGGCAACGTCTTTATTTGACGTGATTTGTTGGTCACCTGTGTTCAGAGTGACTTGATTATCACGAGTTTTTGATTTTCCCGTTTCTCTACTTATAATATTCCAAACAAATCTTTCCTCCTTATAATATTATTAATGTTGATTAATTATAATATCCACCAGACCAGACTAACTCAAATTAAGAGGATTGTGAAGGGCCGCTAAAATAGAGTAGCTGTCAAAAAAAGCCATACATTAGCTCCGGACGTTAACGTTTCTTACTGCCTAAATCAAGTCCGATTTCCACGATTTTTTTATAATATGTTGTATTTATTTAAAGAACTAGGTCTGTACGTTTCCGTTTTTTGTTTTTTAATTTGTTTCATTATAAGAAATATTTTGTTGGAAAAAAAACGTACAGATATAGTTTTGCATGATATCTACAACATATTTAAAAATCGGACTAGGTGGGGAGAGAAAATTTATCGCATTTTGTATGGAAATTTTTATCTTCACAATCCTCTTAAAGCAAATTGGAAGAAGCTTGGAGAGGGTACATAATTCCGAAGAGTGATAATTCCGAATTAATCAAAATTCCGAATTAATCAAAATTCCGAATTCTCATAATTCTGAATGCAACGTTTTGATAGAAGACTTTTTTTTTCCTTGCCGTTTTGCCGTTTATAAATAAAACCTAATATATAATTATTTATAAAAAAAATAGCACTTAAATAATGCATTTTTTCTTAAACAACTCCATAATAACTAACAGCTTTCGGAAAAAACCGGAATTTTGAAAGAAAGAAAGTAAAAGCATTTATTCAGTGATACAAATACAGCAATTTTTTAGAATTTTCAGGTGTTTCCCTTGGAGAGGCATATACCCAAGCGGTACCTAAAGGGTGCCTACAGGGCCCAATTACTAAGCCTCCACTGTCCGTATGTCTGTCTGATTGTCACGGGGTTTTCATGTCTGTTGCCGCTATAACAACTCGCACTTGGCCGTTTTGCTCAAAGTCCCGGGCAAATGGTCAGCAGCGAATGTATTAAAAACCTTTACTCATCTCTGAAGTAATGTACTTATTTAACTTAGTAAGATTAAACTAAAGTTCGCTCTAGTTACCGAATGCATCAAACATAAAACTAACTTCCAAGACTTTTCATAACAAACACAAACAACAATCAATTCTCTTAGAATTTTCCATTCCCGTAATCCACTGAAGCTCCATTCCAAAAGATTCAATGTCTCACTAAGTAAATTCTATTTCAAGCTTTAACACTAGCGAAATAACATTTCAATTCTTTTGCAAATAAATTCAACAAAAAATATACTGTAATCTGACATTAATGTGTTCGGAATAAAGATTAGAGGTAAGTTTTTGTTGGGAAAATCCTAAAAGTGCGGCTGGAGAAAAACGCCCGACCCCAATCAAAACCACATAATGGCGGCCCGGGTTTCAATAAAGGACTTAGTACGAAACAATGGCTTAGCTGGGCTGGACCTATAAGCGATAAGAGATATGGGTACAGTGGGTTTAGTAGAAAAAAATAGTTTTATGGGAGCTTGAGATAGGGCCTTCCGTTGTTAGGCGTGAGTGGATAAAGATAGTCAAGTGGAAATATTTCCTAACTACACGCATCAAACAAGTGTTAGGTATATCTACACTCATATCATAAGTCCTCTATTATGCGTTCAAAACCCGTAGGCAATGACCAGCATTACGTGTGGTAGTAGGTGACAGCGATGACAGCTGTTAATTTTGGAAGATGTTCCAAATTTGGATCTCATTACGTTACAATATTCGATAACGTAATTTCGAAATTACGTTACAGCTGTCATCGCTGTCACCTACTACCACAGGTAAGGTAATGCTGGTCATTTGCCTTTCGGCTTCTGAACCCATCTTAGATTACTTATAATATGTCTGTAGATAAAGTATTGTACGAGACTCTGCGTAATTAGCATTACGCAACCGTCACGTAAACTACTATTAAATTATATTGATATTTTGCAATGTATTGTAATGCATTTTTTTTTTGGTGTGTGTATGCTAATGTATCAATACTTTATCCACTAGTACTTTGAGGCAAAAATGGCGAAGTATTAACCAGCAAAATTAAGTGCACGTAAGTTTAGTAAGGGTTGGCATTCCATCTTAGTCCTCAGGGTTACCAACGTATTTCCAGTCGTAGTCGTAGTTGTTCCTCCTTACCGGCAGGTGGCGTGGGCTCGTTTGCCTTGCCATCAAAAATATATACTACCGATTTAACACTGCGAAATCTGCGACTAAATATATGGCATTTGTTATCCCAAGCGTATGTAGTGATTTTACCTTCTCTCTTTAATGAAAGAGCTCTTGCCAGTAGACAGTCGAAAAAAAAAACTGTTTGCTCTGGAGGCTTGATATTTTCGTTCTCATATTACTCATTCTAGAATTTGCATTTTATGATAATAATTTATCAAATTGACCTTGGAAGACAAAGATCTGATGGAACCGTGCCAGCCTCGTGTGACGCTTGCCTAAGTAGGTATACTTCCGGTTATGCAAGAAGCATGGTTTGTATTGTAGTTCAAAATGGACAATAAAAGGAAGAACAGATAGTTTTAAAACTCAAATATTTTCGATAAAACACAAGACATTTTGAATATTTTTAATTAAATGAATAATTAATTAAATCAGTTCAAACTTAGAAACTCTAAGTTTACATCGACTGGCAAGTTTTATACGATATAAAGACTTCGTGGATTGTAAACTCAATATCAAGACAAAAAACCTTAAATTATGTTGCTATATATTCATCACAAGCACTTCCATCAAGAACTAAAAATTTTAGGTCAGTATTCGTTCGTTTTCTGAAGTTTCAAATCGTTCTTTGAAACCGTTCTTAAAAAAAAGAAATTCCAATTTCAAGTCAGCGCGCTCGCTCCACAATTAGACTTGGACTGCGAACCAAAGAACTTCCTAATAAACCAGTCAATCCAGTCACAATCGGACCTGCTGTAATTTCCTCCAGGAAAAAAGGAAACAAAGAGTTTCAGACAAAGCACGGGCGAAGGCAATGTTAATTCGGAAGCGTGATAAATTGAATTGGAGTCCATTGTCAGTGTTCGTGAAGGTTTTGATGGTTTTTTGGATGCTGCTTCAATATACAGAGCGAGCAATGAAAATTGGTTAATATGGGGAATTTGGAAACTGGGATAGTTCTTGGGAAACGAGGACTCGATTTTGGAACAGGAAAAAAAGGTTTTTTTTTTTTAATATACATAGTATCCCGGAATCTAATCGAGTACTTAGTTCCAAATTGCGGTCTTGAGTTCGGATTCGGCTATTTGTTATGGAACCTTGGATATTTTCTTATTTAAGTTTATATTTAAATATTGGAAAAGGGCCGAAACTTAAGAGGATTGTGAAGCTAAAAATTTTTATACAAAATGCGAAAACGTTTTTCTCCCCTTAAACCTAGTCCGATTTTCACGGTTTTTGAATATGTTGCAGATATCATGAAAAACTATGTCTGTACGTTTTCCTTTACACGAAAATATTGCTTAGAATGAAACAAATTGAAAAAACAAAAAACAGAAACGTACAGACCTAGTTCTTTATAATAACTACAACATATTTAAAAATCGTGCAAATCGGACTTGATTTAGGGGGTGAGAAACGTTTTCGCCCGGAGCTAAATTTGTATGGATTTTTTTGACAGCTACGCGATTTTAGCGGCGCTTTACAACCCTCTTAATACCCGAAACCGACGTGCATGCATGACTCGATTTATGAATGTGGAAGAAGCGAAAGAGATTTTGTCAGGATCGTAGCAGGTGGAAAGAATTGTTCTCTGCCTACCCCTTTGGGTAACGGGCGTGATTTAATGTGTGTATGTAAGTAAATAATTATTTACAAAAGAAGGTTTATTGTTATCTAGTACCCATATTACGAGCCTAGAGCTTATTTTGGGACTAGGTCAATTTGTCTAAGATTGTGCCCCTGTTATTTATTTAAATACAGCGATAAACCCGCGATATATCATTTGTAAAAATTGGATCGTTAAATGATAGTCAACTAGGGGTCATTATTTGGGCGTTTGTTCCGTATCACTTTCGTGGTCAAATTTTCGTAGAAGTTGCTGCAGATTTCGATTTCGTTTCTGGTTAGGAGTCTAAGTTTACCGGACACCTAACAAATATCCAAAAACGGCATTCAAATATACGCCCAATTCTTCAAAAAGATGTCCACAAAAGTGAGGCGGTTGAAACGCTTGAATAATTCGCCCGGTTTCCGTCCACGTAGAGGTCGATTTTCTATATTTCCCTGGGAACTGCTAAATTTTCCGGATTGTATAAAACTTCGAATTTTTAAAAAAAACTAGCTAAGAGCATGTCGGACCATGCTAATTGTAGAGTTCCATGTGTATGTATTTTCTTGTTTGGTGCTATCATAGGGTTGGTTTAGACCAAGCGAACGAACAAGAATTCTGTGGCATTATCTCTTACGTTTTCTTTGTAAAAATAAAGACAAAACATGTTCTAGAGCATTTGCTCGTTTGGTCTAAACCCACCCTTAGACGAATTTTCAGTAGGTAAATACATTTTAATTACCTGTGACTCAATACCCAAAGATAATACTTACTGTTAATCAATCTGCGCCAATAATAAATCGTTAAATAAATATACGAATATTTAACAACATCATTACAATACGGCCGTCAATTCGACGCCGTTCCCACGGGGTTACAAAAAGGAAATTTATTTTTACGTTTTATGAAAGCAATGTAGCTCAGAGATGTCATTTTATAAACCGTGTTTTGTGGTAAAAGTTTTTAATAATGACGAGCCACTTGTCTTAACTGTGACAAGATTTACCTAGCTTTTGTCATGAAAAATGGGAAAGAAAAAATATCTATGCACGTGCCTCTTATAATTTATTAATTGAGCTATATTACAAAATGAATGGTGGTAATAAAAATAATATAAATGAAGACTGATTTTAAAAATTAAGTAATATTCATTTTAACAAAGTTTTATATAATTTCCTTAGTTCGTATGTCTGTGATTCCGGTTCAAAATTTACAACAAAATGAAAGGACCATGCGTCAAAATGGACCAAAAACAACAGAGCTGAGAGTTAGGTCATTAAAAACGTCTGCTTATGTATTTTATTTCGTTCTATGGGTAAAAAGTTGAATTCCATTGCATAGTCAAGATATACACATTTCAGTCGGTCTAAGTACGATCTTCGAGACATTGTATTTTACATGAACAGGACACCTTATAATTGCCAGACCACCCGGAAATAGGAGCTCTGCGTGAGCAGAGCTCCATCGACACTGTCTTATTGATTTGAAATAAGAGTGTGGACCGAGCGGAGCTCCTATAGCTGGGTGGTTTGGCCCTCCGGGCCTGCTGCAAAACTAACATAACCTCTATCTAATCTACCTGTCGTCATTTTTATAACATCTGGACGTTACGACTTCTTGGGCATTCTGACACTTGGCCTAACATACCTCGGAGGGTTACGTGGGTATTCTGTAAGTAAAACACAGTTTCCCATACATCGCATTTACTCTGACTAACATATGAATATCTCAGTTCTGCAATGGAACTGAACTTGGTGCCCATAGAATGAAATGAAGTATACGTAAATACCTATTTAATGACATACCGTCGGTGAAACTGCAAAACCGCGTAAGTAACATTTGTAATGAGAAGCAAATTGCACCTTATTTCTAAGATGTTAAGGTTTCATTTGCTATATAATAAATTTGTTGGTTACGCGGTTTTGCAGTATCACCGACGATACCTAACTCTTAGCTCTGTTGGTTTTTGGTCCACCGTCCATATAAAGTTGCCCATGGTCGTTTGGAATGCTTACGTAAACCCGAGAGCGATACTTATATATTATCTAAGAGCCGATCTAATGATGGAGTCGGTGGGTGACAAGTACAACCGGATCTCCGCTATACTTAAAGTAGAACCCACCAAATTACGATTTCGATAAGCAGAATAAAAAACCGGGCAAGAGCATGTCGGACCATGCTCAGAGTAGGGTTCCGAAGCCGTTACTACAAACAAATTAGAGCTCGCGACAAACTTAACTTTGCCGTTGGAAAACAGTTCTCCCCATACATCGACATAGGTCGCGGTCAGTTTATCAACACCGCAATGAGTTTTCGGTAGGTATAAACATTTAAACCTTTTGTAACTCAAGAACCAATGAAGTCTACTTAGTCGTGATAGTTTTCCTATTAAATTCATTATATGTGCTTTCATTTAAGATATTTTTCAGATTTTTTGTATTTGTAGTTTTGGCTGTAGAGGAGGGGTACACTTGACTCTAACAAAAAATAGCGCTTTAAAGCTTAATATTTCATAAACGGATCCCTTAATCGAAAACTTGTTCTCACAAACCTGCAATATTTTTGAAAGATCTATCTAACGACACTCCACACTATGGGGTAGATCAGAAAAAAAAATACATTCCCACGTTATGTGTAGGGGAGTCATATTATTATTTTTTCAATATTTTACTTTACCACTTTGTTGGCGTAACTAATATATATATTCATGCAAAATTACAGCTTTCTAGTACTAAGAGTCTCTGAGCTAGGCTGCAGACGGACGGTCGGATGGACATGGCGAAACTATAAGGGTTCGTAGTTTGACTACGGAACCCTAAAAAAGCAGTAAAAGAGAAGCAGATAAAAAGAGAAAGAGGAAGACCTAGGCTTACTTACTTCAGCCAAGAACAGAAGGCCAATGTCGTGTCGTATCAGGAGGTGAAAAGGCTGGCAGAGGGGGGTTATTATGACATGCGGCTATGCAGTTTATTTTACGGCGAGCGTAAAGGATAGAGCTATAGCGGTTATATAGCTCTGTCCTTTTCTCTCACCGTAAACTGAACTGCATGGCTATGTCATCATAACCCCCCAGAGAAAATTTTCTATTAGGTACTCCACCGACAGAAGCCTAGCTCTTAAGTTAAATGATGAGTGATGAAGCAGATATTGATGGAAGACTGTACAAAAAAGAACAACTACTGATTGTCTAAAAAAAAAATGTGGCAGAAACTTATCTATGCTAAAAAGGTAAAATTGTGAGTTTGTTAATATATTGGTGGTAATCTCTAGAATTACTACGTCGATTTTAAAACACATTTCCCTAATAGGAAGTTACATTATCCCCGACTTGCATCATCTATTTTTATTTTGTTAAAACCTCGGGTCGCTTGTTAATCAGCAACAAAAAAAATATCTACTTTTTACAATTTATATTTATTTATTTACTTATTCATTAAATCAGACATTATTTTAATGAGAATTATTTAATTAAACCCTTAATAATTGGCTTTGAAAGTGCCTATCTTTCGCAACATTATTACTAATTAAGCTTCTTTGAATTTAATTCCTACACAGCGTTACTTCAACTGAAATTGTTAATCGCTTCAATGTTTTAAAGTACTTGATACGACCTTAGTAGTGATATTATGTGTACAGTGCTACCATTTTGCTAATAGCTGTCGGCAATCTTCGTTTTTCTATGACCCACGAGTGACAAATATACTGTCAGTTGCGAGTGCAAGCGTGATAACGATAGCCAGCCGAAAGATATTGAGAAGCTGGGAACACTGGACACAACTGTTTGATCTAATGTTAACTAATTTGGTAACTATATATTTTTTAAATTTTATCATATGACTTTTATAGGGGGTGATCTTCGGTACGCGAACGAACTCGCGAGCCAAAGGTCTAAACCGCCAATGGAGCACTAAAAGTCTGCGGACTTAAACACAGTCGGATTTGCTCGCTGGCTCTTAGTGCATGCTTGAAATTTTAAGTCCGAGAGTCGACAGTTTTGCTCGCCAATGGATCACTACGAGAGTCGACGAGTCAACGAGCCAACGGTTTAGACTGTTGGCTCGCCGGCTCGCAAATGAATCAACTCCCTTAAGATCAACGCGTCAGAACTTTAAACCTTATAAAAGGGGAAAAAAAGTATATTTTACAATAAAACTATGGATTTCTCTGGTTTATGTAAAACAAAATTCTTTTTATAATACATGTGAGAGCTGTAGGTACTTTTGTTAAACATAAAATCAAACGTGACCCCTATTTCGTTTATGGTTTATTGACCTTGTCTGTACGAATAATACCAAGTAAATATTTTATTCAATGATCAAAACCTCAGGCACCGTGATACGCCAAAACATTGTTGACAAACCAACCCCTTTCAAAGAAAAATACGTATCAAACGCACTAAATTCGCTTAACTTAAGGTTTACACTAGAACAAATGACCGCCGCTACCTGTCTTTTTACTTATTGTGATAAATAGTGCCTCAAAGTGCTTGTAAATTTAGAAACTCGAAAGCTTTAGTGCTCGGCGTGACAGGTCTGTCATTAATAATACAGTTAATGGACTAGACTATTTACTGAGAATAGGTGAAAAATTATTTTGAAACAAGACAGACTAGGTGATAAGTAAGAGACACAGTTAACTATACATTTGTGAATTTTGTCACCTTATAATAAGGTTTACTTTTGATACTTACGTATAAAATTTCTTAAGAAGTGTTAATACTGAGAGAAGTGTTGAAAGTTTATCGTGACTCGTGATCTGTGTGTCTGTATGTGACATTATGGCTTCTAAACAGATGAACCGCGGACGCGGACGCAGTGTGTGTTGACCAGTGATGACTTACGGATCTGAGACGTGGGCACTAACAATGGGCCTTATAAGGAAGCTCAACGTCACTCAGAGGGCTATGGAGAGGGCTATGCTCGGGATTTCTCTGCGTTATAGAATCAGAAATGATGATATCCGCAGTAGAACTAAGGTTACCGACATAGACTGAAGAATAGTCAAACTTAAGTGGCAGTGAGCGGGGCACATTGCTCGCAGGACTGATGGCCGATGAGGTCAGAAGGTTCTTGAGTGTCGTCCGCGGACCGGGAGACGAGCTGTAGGTAGGCCTCCAACAAGAAGTGACGACCTTGTAAAGATCGTGGGAACGTGGTGGATGCGAAAAGCACAAGACCGGTCTGAGTGGAGAGCCTTGGGGGAGCCTATGTCCAGCAGTGGACGTCTTTCGGCTGACATGATGATGATGATGATTTTGATGTCACCAGTAATATTGACAAACTTGTATCAAAACTTGTATATTGATGTCTAGGTTTCCTAAAACTTAAGACTCTATATACGCCGAGCGTCCAGTGGCGCCCTCATTACTATTATTGTGTTTTCTAATAAACTAAAGTACTGGCTTTAATTCGGAGAGTGGTTTTTTATGAACAAATACATACACAATTTATATGTCATAACTTAATGACCATAGGGTATTTGCCTGATATTAAATTTGATATATTAATTTGGATAATATATCAATGTACGTAGTATGATAAAATAATTCAAAATCAAATTTGAAATTGGTAATATAATAAAAAAGTTATAGCCTTTTAAAGTTTTTTCTCTATCTCTTTCTCACGAAACGATGTTTTGCGTGTAATTCATATGGCGGTCGAGTCGTATGACGTCATAATACTGTATTTTCCTCTCTTTCTAAAAGCAAGTTTTAAACATTTATATCTTTCTTATTTTTAAATATATTAAAAAACTATTTATATTAGGCTATTCGGAAGGTAAAAAATATTCAATTTAAATACTAATAAAAAAATAGGCAAATACCCTATTGAACTATGAGTATATAACTAACTTAACGGAAAAATGTGGCCAAGACTACTCGAAGGTTAAAGGTTATTAACAGGGTTCGGAGTTTTCAAAGCACGGTAAGACGAAAGAGAGCAGTGGAGTCGACATTAACATAAAAATTCAACTCTTACTCATACTCATTTTATAACCTTAGCTCTTTGAATTGTTGTCAGTAGTAAATTTACTTGTATTTATTTTGTTAAAGAACCATTTTGCAAAGAATTAATAGTACCCACAACTACTTTTAAAATAAACTTAAAATAAACTTTAAACTACACTAATCTAATAAACCGCTGCCAGTGGGTATCCTTCCCAAAATGCTAGCAGCATTGCCACGTTGAATGGCAATGCTTAATCTTTGTGCCAAATAAACGCTAGCATTTTTGTCACGAGATGTGTCGACCAGGCGCTTCGAAAGATCTTTAAAAAAATTATGAGCTCCTAAATACTTTTTTTTTATTTAATTCCTAAATGCTTTTATATTCGCCCTGAGCCCCCGAGTAAAGCTGCTAAGCTAAATAATGAAAGATTACAATTATAAACAAAATTATTTTCATGTACATATTATTTAATATTAATGTCATAATGTTATGAATATTAAAAGTTAAAGTTATTATCCATATTTAAAATTAAATTAAATTTTGCAATTAAATAAACAAATGAGGATGAGTATGAGTAAGAGTTGAATTTTAATGTTAATTTCGACTCCATAGCTCTCTTTCGTCTTACCGTGCTATGAAAACTCCGAGCCCTGGTTATTAAACTTTGTAATATGACAACATATATATGCTATATACATTGTGTATTCATTTTTACAACAATAAATCATTCTTCGATTACAGTGCAATGCCTTAGTTTACTAGAAAACCCAATTAATATTAACGACGACGCCACTGGACGCCGGCGTAGTCTTAAAACTTTGAAAAAAAAAAACATTGTACCCTACAATTTAATTTAAAGGTCTCAAGTACACTCAGCTTCATTCAAATTAAACGTTTACACAATAAACACCTGATACGGAACATTATCTGTTTGCTCTGCGTGCTCACCCCCAACCGCAGACCCTGAATTATTCCCCCTCCGTTAATTTAAGTAAAATACTGAGCAAAAAGGGAACAACGCTCCCCATTAGCGCCTGACATGCAAAAAGTGGCGGCGTGGCTAAATTAGTCCAATCTTTTACCGGAGTCCGTCACGGTAAATACATACTATTACTAACTGAGTGACACACGGTTTGAAACGATTGAGAGCAGCGTAAACTTTTAGGGCATCTATTATAATTCTACTGGATATAACCATGTTACCTTTGACATTTTATATTGTCAATGTAACGATAGCTCTCATTTTTGACTTGACAGAAGCGCGTGGAGAACCCCACGTGCTTCTGTTTAGTCCACCAGAGTAAATCTCTTTTTCACAACACTGCTCGGAAACATGACCATAGATGGTCTTGTTTGGGGTCACAAAACGTCACTTATAAGGACAGACCAAGAATGTTTCTGTCGGCGTGTTTGCTGATTGGTCGAGAACATTGTTGTCGAACTTTAAGAACCAATGAAAATCAAACAATCAATATTTGTGTCATAGCTCCTTAAAATTAAAAATTGAAATCGACCAATCAGAACACACCATTTTGTGTCGTAAAATATTAGGTGTATTTTTGCGAAAAGATACACAGACTAAAAACTATGTCACTGCTTTTTTTTAAATGTAATTCAAACTTGGCCCCTAATCTCGAACCACTAGAGATCAAATTACATGGGAGATATGGCGAAACAAATACAACTTTATATGGAGTTGACATCTTCATCTCGCTTGTTAGTTTATTAATCTCGAGTGCCACGAGAATAGGGGTCCAGATTTAAAAAAATGTTATCTATGGAAAAATTGGCGGTGATGTCACATTAACATGAATAAAAATTTGAGTTTTGAATATGAATTTTTATTTTATTTCCTCTTAGTAGTTGTGAAAAGCACTATGTCTGCCTCGGTAGAAAGTGCAATTTATGGACTCGTACACTAGAGGGCCTCAACTACGTTTCGGCCTTCTATATGACTCGTCCGAAAATCGCGTACTTTCTATCCTCTGCAAAAATGTACTATAACATAACAATTGTCCTCGCGTGTGATATCCATGGACTTGTTTCTCTAATAAGTCCATGGTGATTGTCTAAATCTTGATACTGGCGAAATACACCTTGTTAAGCACAAGGAATGAAAGCCATTAATTAAGAAAAAAAACTCTTTTACTTGACAGTAATGGAGGGCGACTTAAAACTAATACCATAACACATGTATGTTGTCTGATTATCTTACCTTGAATCGAAGCTGAAGTAGGTCTTGATGGATACCACGAATAAATTCTAATATAGCGCTAGGCTGTCTATGCGCGCGCGCCGTAGAGGTCGGACGCTGTTATCGTTACTGTGAATACTGTGCAAAACAAGAGTGATGTGCTAGACGACTTAAGTTTAAAAGAGATAGCCTGTTCTTGGAATAAGGTCGTCGAAATCGAAAATGCGAAGTCCATTTTATGCGAAGTAATGGATATAAAGAAAGTTACACGAAAAAAGAAAGAAAAGAATGCAAGCAATATTACGGACCCAAACCTGTAACCATTATTGCCTATATTTGTGGCAAGAGAATTAAGCCGTTTACCACCTGTAAGCTTCGATCATCTAGATCTAGATGTATAACAAGTAACTCTGGCTGAATAAGGTACCTAGGTAACGCTTTATTTTAAAGTAAAAGTAATGACCAAGTAGCCGTTACCATAAGAATAAATAATAACTAGACGTAGAAGCGAATCTCCTTTGACCAGGCCCCAAATGCCGCGCTTTAAATACCTACTTCCCCCTTCGCCCCGGTACGCCCCTCTGTCTTCCGCGCCCAAAGTTAGGGCTGTTACTTGCGAAATATTTTAATCGGTTTATGGATGTGGTATACAAGTTCAGTAACGAATTATTATTAATGTTTTACTTCAACATGGAAACATTGTTGCAAAATGAGTTTTTTACATTTACGTTAACTTAGGTAATAATACTTTTTGAGGATATTAAGATTATCTCATAAAACTCCTTTATTCAATCAATTATTTCTAATTATTTTGCGTAAATAGTCGTTCACTTTTTAAAACACTAGGTATCTTAGTTCAATCATATACACTAAAATCAACACAAATACGAAAACCAATTCAAGACACAATATCAATATCTTGGTTAATATATATTCCGTGTGTGACGCCCCTGACTGACTAGACACCTCAGGTGTCGCCAGGCGGTAGGTATCTAACGCGCCGAGCGCGCGTCGGGAGCCGGGAGTTTCGCTTCTACGTGTAGTTATTGTGTATTCTTATGCCGTTACTTTGAAGAGCTCGTAATAGAGGCGGCTCTAGTTTGCAGAAGCCATAGCTATTACAAATTTTTATTTCAAAACGGCATGCCAGGTTGATTTGGAATCATGCAGTGATAAAAAAATAAAAATTACGAAAATAAAAAATACAGTGATTTAAAGTTCTTTGAAAAACCTTGATGAGTAAAGACCTTGATTTAGTTTAACTGGCAAATTTTCAAATTTCAACAACAAGCCGTTTCAAAATTAAAATGGAATACGTTTGTATGACGATGAAAACCTAATAGCGACTCTTATAGCAAGAA
Source organism: Acleris literana (assembly GCA_946894065.1). NCBI lineage: Eukaryota > Metazoa > Arthropoda > Insecta > Lepidoptera > Tortricidae > Acleris > Acleris literana. The sequence continues at coordinate 22,223,353 of OX335670.1, forward strand.
TAACCATTATTCTAATAGTTTAAAATCGCTTGCAACACCGAGCGGCAGTGTGTCCCTCGCTAAAACGGCAACAATTACAGAGAAGGTTTACAAATGATTCCGCAGCCGGAACCGGCCCGGCCCGACCCGGCTTCACCCGGACCGGGTAACCGGCCTTTTGCAGCTTTAATCTAGTTTGCACAGCACAACACTAATAGCTTTGGGATTAGAGTAATGAGTTGAGAAAAGTTGGTTATTTGAAGTTAGAATTCAAGATATAATGATGATTTAGCGAGGTTAGATGTGGAAATTCTCGAAGAAGACCTTATTTTATGGGAAAACCGGGCAAGAGCATGTCGGAATATGTTCAGTGTAGCGTTCCGAAGCCGTAATTACAAATTCAATCAAAAAAACAAAAACCCGCCTTCAAAAATGCAAAAAATAACTTCTTTTAAAATGGTAGGTCAGTCCAACTGCATTCGGCTTTTGGTTTAAAATATTGTGGGACGCCGACTTCAGTTGGACTGACCTACCATTTTAAAAGAAGTTATTTTTTGCATTTTTGAAGGCGGGTTTTTGTTTTTTTAAACATTTATTTTATTTTATACTTTTTAGTGGTCCTATTTATGCTGTTACGTAGCTCCACTTCTAAATATTAATGAGAAACTATAGAACATTTCAAGCTCGCCGCAGACAACGCCGCGGGAATGTCATAGTCATATTTAAACCTAAATGTGCTTCGTCATAGTCGCTCAACTACCTTTATCGAAATATCTTATCGCCACCCTTGAAATAGGTACCGTTAAGGAGTTCCGGTGGCCATCTGTGGTCTTCATCATCAGTTCCACTTCACCATATAGTACTTTTCAAAAGCATGAGTTACAGTGAAAAATACCAAAATCGCTATAGGTGTGCCTATAATATTTGAGGAGTTCTCTTGATTTCTCCATGATCCCATCATCAGATCCTGACGTGGTGACAATGGGACCAACTAGAAAGTATACCCATTCGAACAACGAAAAAATTTTTCAAATCGGTCCTGTGGTCTTCGAGTAATCGGGGAACATACATTAAAAAAAAAAAACGACGAATTGAGAACCTCCTCCTTTTTTTGAAGTCATTTAAAAACTAACTTTGAAAACAACATCACTGCATGAACTAATTTTCTGTCATAAGTTATTTGGTGCTGTCTTAGATGATTTTTAGTAGGTAGTAAACACTTAGTCGTGGTAGTTTTTCTTTTAATTTCGTGGTTTGCGCTTTTGTTTATAATATTTTTCAGATTATAATTACTCGTATTTTTAGCTGTAAGGGGACACGTAACTCCAGCGTAAATTACACGAGTTCAATATTACCTAAGCGATCCCGCTAATCTAAAAATTTATAAAACATGTACATAAGGAGTTTTTAGAGCTTTTCAATGGTACTGTAATAAAAATAACTTTGCTATAAGTAACCGATTTTTTTTTCAAGATTCTATTTTACGATTTCAGCGTAATTAAAATGCATAACTATGCCAAATTGCAGCTTCGCAGTACTAAGAGTCACTGAACTAGCGCAGACAAACGGACAGATGGACATGGCGAAACTATAAGTGTTACTAGTTTGACTTCCGAACTCTAATAACAAAAAGCAAGCTTTCAAAACCCGACTGTTGCTTACCAACTTTAAATCGTTATAAATCCTAAATGATCATTCAAAATGAAAAATTATGAAAGAAACTTAAAGATGATTTTTAAATCCCTATTCAATGATACCCCACTTGTCATACTTGGTCGACTTTTTTTTTTAATTTGCACAATGTTGCGTCTGGTTACCGCCATATTGAATTTTGATTACTGTCATATCTTCAGTGACACTCACCAGATTAAGACAAATCGATTGACATAAGAATCATCAAAATCGGACAACGGGATTAGTTTTTATAGTGACACAAAGGAACAAACATACATATATAGGCTGTGAAACACATTACCCTCCTCCTTCGGCAGTCGGGTAAAAGGAGGCAAACGAGCAAGCGGATCACCTGATGGTAAGTCATCATCATCACCACGACAACACCAGAAAAATCTCAAGAAAAGTGCTCTGCCGGCATTTGAGAAAAGATGTATGAGCATTTTAAAAATATTTCATGGTAAAATAAATCACCTTTAAAAGCGCTCTCACTAACAAATGCCTTGCATGTTAAAAATATCAAAATTAAACGCGCGAACATTTCACAGAGAATCAGCATCCGTTTATAATCATTCAAAATCAACTCAGGCTCCCAATGGAGTCGGTTCTATATGAGAATGAATGACGTCGGCACCGAATGTAATGAATGATTCATTCACGCGGTCCCCCTCGTTCGTTCAATCGTTCATTATCCAATAAACGTCACGTCCGTTGGGAACTGAAACCGTTCCCATACGTGGTAGTTACGGATCGTCGAAAGTTTTCGCGAGGGGTTTGAAAATGTATGAGAGCTAATTGACTGGGTTAACTGATCATTGGCGGGGTCGAAATGTATGAGAGGTAATTGGTGACATGGGAACTGAATACTAAGTAACATGCATCGACATAAACAAAGCGTTAATCAATCACATATTAGTACAATAGACGCATGCACGCAACATCGAATACTAATAGGTAATTTTGTTACTTGATCACTTTTAATGCGATTTGTTATAAGTTTTGTGTGTGTAAATCTTCCGTTGATTTACTGGATGGTTCCAACGGAAGACCAACGCTGTTTTTAACGCCAGCATAACGCTGAGTTCGATGCATTTCGGGACAACAGGTTTTTTGTCTATATCAGTATTTTGTTGAATTTTTTTTGACTGTTTGTCACGAATAAATGATTTTCTTTCTTTTTCTGAGAACAAAAAAAATTGTTCTCTTACGAACATCTTTTTCACTTTCATGTGTTGAATTGTGTGTTAATTCAGAATATTTTTGTAAGTTTCTTTATTTCGTAAGTTATGTGGAATATTTGTATACCACTGGACAAAAAATTGTATACCACTAATGACTGCTTAACATGCACACATAAATAAAATAAGAATCTAACATGATCATCTTCTTGTCCTTGTCCCACACTAGGTGGGGTCGGTACAACATGTTTTCTTCTTTCACTCTCCTCTATCCACTGCTTACTCTACACTCACACCTTTGTAGGTCTTCCTCTACCCTTATAATTATCTTAACCTATACCAGTAATAGTACATTTATTAATTCGTTTTGTTTTTGTATTATATCTAGAACAAATAGTAATATGACAAAAAAACTATTTAAAATGAATTTCAAAAATTCTAAATAAGCAAGGTGGAGTCTTGTAATTGCGACTATCTGATTATTGCAACTTACGTTCTTATATATTTAATTGTATTTCTTATTATGGAAGAACAATACAATCACGCCTGCCATTGTTCAAAACAGTGATCCTAGAGCAATGATATAATATAGTAAAAAGAGATAGATATTTTATACGCACTTCGATAGTGGCACCCTAAAACCAAGCTAATTGGTACACCTTTACTTAGTCTTGCGCCGTCAACGGAACCGTGAACTAGTCTGCAGAGCAACATTACTCGTCTCTGTTTCACTCCCGGAAATTAGCATACCATCCTGCTTTCACTTGTCATTTATGAATTAGTGTGTAATTGCAATATTTACTGATTACGTGTGCGTAAGCCGGGCCATTTTTACACGCGGAATACCGTATACCTATACGGAATACCGTATAGGTAACATATCTACCTCTTTTCATATTATATCATTGTCCTAGAGGGAGTTATTTAAGTCAATTGCAATAACCAGATAGTGGCAATTACAAGACTACAATTTAAAAATATAAGTAAAATATAGTAAAAAAACTGATTTGCAAAACATACCCTTCTTAAAAAAGCTAAACACCGAAATTCAAGTTTGCTTTCCTAGTTAACTACTTTGCACTTGTACAGTTTAATTAATTAATTTTCTTCTCGAATATAACCATAGCGTGCTCCATGTAATTTAGTCTCGCCTACCTGGTAAAATAAAGGAAAGCCCCTACCCTACTATATCAAATTTAATGTAAGTAGGTAGGTACGAGTATGAGAAACAGCCAGCTGACAGACGGACGGACGTAGTAGGAAAATAGGATCTAATCTATCACCATATATCTATAGGACCATGTGGTTGACTGGTAGAGAATGCCTTTAGGCATTAAGTTCACCAGTTTTACTTTTTAATTTTGTATTGTGCAAAAAAAATATATTAAATAGCTAATAGTACATTTTTGCAGAGGATAGAAAGTACGCGATTTTTGGACGAGTCATATAGAGGGCCGAAACGTACTTTCTACCGAGGCAGACATAGTGCTTTTCACAATTACTGAGAGGAAATAAAATAAAAATTCATATTCAAAACTCAAATTTTTATTCATGTTAATGTGACATCACCGCCAATTTTACCATAGATAACTTTTTTTAATCTGGACCCCAATTCTCTTGGCACTCGAGATTAATAAACTAACATGCGAGATGAAGATGTCAACTTCATATAAAATTGCGTTTGTTTCGCCATATCTCCCATGTAATTTCATCTCTATTAGGGACCAAGTTTGAATTACCTACATTTAAAAAAAAAAGCAGTGACATAGTTTTTATTCTGTGTATCTTTTAGAAAAAAACACCTTATATTTTACAACACAAAATGGTGTGTTCTGATTGGTCGATTTCAATGTTTCATTTTAAGGAGGTATGACACAAAAATTTATTGATTTATTTTCATTGGTTCTTAAAGTTGGACAACAATGTTCTCGACCAATCAGAAAACAAGCCGACAAAAACATTCTTGGTCTGTCCTGATAAGTGACGTTTTGTGACCCCAAACAAGACCATCTATGGCCATATTTCCGAGCAGTTGTGAAAAGAAGTCGGTTAAAAATATAACTGAAAAAGCATGATCGCATCGTGAATCAGAGTGAGGTTCTAATAATGAAAAACCTGAGTCACATTCCTTACAGGTTTATGATCTCCTAGTACTTTGTCCAAATTTCCGGAATAAAAAACAGATGTTACTTTCAGATTTATTATTATTATACTATAATACTGGAGTCATCTAAAATAACCCTACGAAATATGAAAATACGGTAGCTTATTGTTTTTCTTCCCTCATGAAAAATATGAGCCAACCAAGAGAGATTTTCTCTATGTTGACAAAAAATTCATACAACAGGTATGATATTAGTTAAGTACATCATAAGCGGATATAGATCTAGTGAATAATCCTTTCACATCGTGAAAACTCGGAACTCACGTCTACTTCCGAATGATGCCGACGTGTCTACGAATAATTGAATTATTAAGTGACGTGTTTGTATTAAATAAATAGAGTACTTTAGTTATCAGTGTCAAATGTCAAACCACAAGTTTGAAGTATAAATCACACCGAGATGTTAAAACCACCACGATCAAATATATAGAAATTAGGTGTATGTAAACAAGAAGAAATATAAATAAATATTGAAAATAATTTCACAGGCTTGTCGATCTAAACGTTTCCCAGGTCTTAATGCTTTCGGCATGACTATTGAAAAGAACTGAAAACAAACTTAATCTTAATTAACAATAAAATACCCTGGTATTAACCACTCTATATCGATTATCACTCTCGCGATGCGACGTTCCCCCGCGTTGTCTTGATGGGTACTGAGTCAGACTGAAGTAGCATGACAAATACGAACATTTCCGAGAAAATACGATGTGAAAGGAAATTTTACTACATCTGTACTAACAACAGCAAGTTCTTAAGTGATTTAACTAACATCTTAGTTGATGAACGTCTTGTCTGGCTTGTATGGAATCAAAACTCTTACCTAAGCATAACCATCACAATCATGTAAGAAGCGACCAATTTTTTATAACATTTATATTAGCACGCATTCCGAACTTAACTCCAACAAGCTGAACTCAACACTCAGAAAAAGAAAAATGGCGTCAGAACATTCCCGCAAACCATCCCAATCACATTTTATACAGTTCAATTTTCTTAAGTGCATTACCAGAATTATTATATGTTCACGAATGGGATCATAATTCTGGACCCCGGCCGATATGTATCCCAAAGGATAGTTTATGCGTTCGGATTTGCTAGGGCTTCGCTTTTCTAAAAAGGTTTCAGTGTAAATGAATGGATATTTTCAATATTTATGCGTTTCCTTGGGTTGGTTGAAGGGTTTATATGCCTCGTCAAACAAAGAAGAAATAATGAAACATTACTGGAAACTGTAGGTACCATAAATATTTCGACATACTTTGATGACGTCTTACTATAGTAGCGGCAACGAGTGATGGCACTTTTGAAGTTTGCTCGCTCATAAAGTATCCCTTAATATTGACAGCAAGTATAAAGGAACAGATGTCAAACTTCATTGTTGCAGGTACCGGAATAGTGATGTACTGCTGGCGCTGTAATTTCGTAACTAGCTTCATCTTGAGGTTGTTTTTATTTGCTCGCACTCTAGCATTCATCGTTTTAATCATAAATAACAAAAAACATCTCAAGAGAACACTTCGCGTGATGATAACAAAGGACCGCTGACTGGTACAACAACGTATGACAATGAAGTCACTGTACTTTCATGTCACCGCCGCTGGCAAACTCGCGTCCTAGCCCTGAGTTAACGTGGTTTAAATAAAGGAAATAAATAATCATTATTTATTCACTCATTTATCAATAATTTCAGATTTTGTATATTTTGACATAATATTTCAAATTTCTGGCAATGTCGTCTTCTTCTAGCCACACAGTTTATTTCGAGAGTTTCATCTACAATTTATGGCCTTTTATTTTATGCGTTATTTTTTTTAATAAACTTTTTAAAAATATACTTCTCGCACTTGACTGAATTTTTTACGACGATAAAATGGAGTGTTTCACAACACTATTTGTCAGTTATCAAAAGTGCCATCACTCGTTGCAGCTACTGTAGCCGTGAGCAATTTTTATGAAATGTGTGAGCAAACCAGCGTAGCAGATACGAGTCGCTTAAGATTACAAGTCGACCTATATTCTACTCGGTAAAGCTATATTGCCTGTGCCATGTTTACCGTATTGTCAATAAAATTTTACGATAGCTTGTGTTTACTTGATAGTAATGGCGGAGTTACAAACAATACTGTAACAGGCCGAAGGCAATATGGGTTTACCCTGTAGAGAGGTTCAGGTTAGGATAGTCTTTTTATGATTTTTCTCAAACATGCAATGAAATATTGATGTTATGTTCCTTATAATAGGCCACCAAGTATGACGTTTCAGGTGTGGCTAGGACAAGAGGTCGTTTATGGAATTTCATACAAATCGTGCAGGCCTAGGGGCAAAGTCCTCTTTTTTAATTTCCGTTCCACATAAATTTGTGGCACAGGCATCATGACATTCTGCCACTATGCGTATTAAAATGTACTATAAAAATAAAACTTTGTTTTTTTTAATTATTTATTTCATTGTATGTTTGAAAAAAGCACTATACTTACATACCTCGGCGGGAAATATGGGGTTGCCCGTTTCAAACCTATCCGGCCTCGCTTTGCTCGGCCGTCTATATGTCTTCGGCCGGCAACCCCTTTTGTCCCGGCCTCTGTAGTAATGTACTATTAAATCAACACAAATAATAAGGATGGGTGTTAGATGTAGATTTGAAAGCTAAGTTTTCGTGACGTGACATCATATGTAGAACTGGACTCAATGCATATAATAAGGATATTCGTAGGTATTGCGTTTCTGTAATTCACGTGTGTACTTACTAAATACTCTTATATAAATAATCAGTTTTACCATTTATTATACTTATGTAAATATTTTCGCAAGTTCACCTATTAATATTTTATTTTTTGTGCATAATGATTAAAAAAATCATTGAAGATATAAGAAGGATGCAGGTGCGAAAGCGAACCTATTCTAAGTTCTAGGTAACATTTTGATTATTGCTAAAGCACGACGATTGTGTTAATTTTATTTTGTTCATCTTTTTGTTATGTTACCTTTGTTAAGTACTAGCTGCTGACCGCGACACTCTCTTTATTATATTAGCGTAGACTACTACACCTTTAGTAGTTAACTATTAACTTCTTATCGGGCTCGTACTAGAGAAACCGCAATCTTTAAAGTGAACCTATAGTATAAATTGGCCATTTGATTAATTAAAACACTCACCGCCAGATTCCCAATTGTTCGCAAAGACGCTAAGAACGCTCATTTTCAGCCAGTTCCATTTCACAAAAGAACTCAAGCCGAATAAATAATTTAGAACACGTATTTCAGTAACAGAACCTCGACAATACGCGAATAATTCACTGTATTTCGTCGAAATCGACAATAAACTCGGTCCGTAAGACCGAATCGCTCAATCACGGGTAACCATGGCAGCCGGTCAACAGAAATAACTCGCAGGAAGATAAATCGATTGGCCATTACGACTTTTCACTTCTCAAAACCCAAGCTTCACTCAGTTAAAAATGGCGGTGGTATCACAAAAATGCTCCTTACTGCTCAGAGAATAGAGTGAGTGTTTTAAATCAACAAAAGCAACGTAGATTAAGAACGTAACAAGTCGATTTGCCAAAACCGAATCAAGTACCAAGATTAGTCATTTGGGATTATCGGGACTCACTTGCACGCGTATATCGGCTTTATCAATAGAGGCTAAGGACGTATTTTCTGTGAGCTTGATTTCTTCAGTATACTCGTGCCAGACGGCTAAGAATAAGTGTACTGTATTTGCGAATAATTTATTGGGGGAGGGGGCTGTCATAAGCAAAGATTTTTTTGCTTTTTTTATTAAGTCTTGCTTCTCGGGGAGGTCAAGCGAATTTGTGTGTTTAGGAAAATATTTCCGGGTGTGGCTTTCTCGAAATGTGTATTTTTGTAATGGAAAGGGAAATGTTGAAATAACATTATATTAAATTGGTTTAGGTAAAATTTTCACATTTTGCATTTTCGGTGCTTTCAAGAATTTGTTCACTATAATGTTGATGTTTAGCAAAATTCTTTTAATTTACGTACTTTTCTTAGGAACATTAGTTATATTTGCACTTTTATATTTTTCTGAGTCATGGATGTTTTCTATTTATTTTCTTATTTCTCTAATATAAGCATTTATATCGTTGTTGACTATAATTCCCATAGTAAGCCTAAAGCTTAGCTTATGACTGGGTCAATTTGGGTGAGATTGTTCTCCGATATTTATTTATTAATTATTATTAAGTAATATTGTTTTAACAAAAGAAAATAAGGCGATAAAAAAACAATACTGTAGTAATTTCAATCGACCTGCTTATTAGATCCTCAAATTTTGTTTGTTGTTGTTTTGTTTTGTGTTGTATTGTTTGTTTTGTTTATTCTTCCATGGCATAAAGTCTGAAAAATTGCGCGTTAAAATGGGTCAACTAAATCACTACAGGGTAATAAAAAGAAACAAATACTGCATATCGATCAATAAAATAGTTGAAAACTGGGCGAGCGTCGCTCGCTCGACATTTCATTTTATAGTTCGATAAACAACGCTGTAAAGGCTAGAATCGAACAGTGAAACAACAAAACGACCGATTTTATCTACATTCGGCAATTCCACTAATATGTCACGTAGGCATGAAATTAATGTAGGTAAATGTTTACATATTATCTCTGATCATGCTTTTAGAAGTGCTTCATTACTGTGCTGAAGACACATTTTCGGGGTTCGTCAAATGTTCATGTTGGCCTATCTTTATTTCTTTATCTACACACATATCATAAGTCCTCTATTATGCGTTCAAAACCCGTAGGCAATGACCAGCATTACCTGTGGTAGTATGTGACAGCGATGATAGCTGTTAATTTGGAAGATGTTCCAAATTTGGATCTCATTACCTTACAATATTCGATAACGTAATGAAATTACGTTACAGCTGTCATCGCTGTCACCTACTGCCACAGGTATTTATTTATAAATAATAATAAATAAAAATCATTTATTTCGGACTCTGGGTCCATATTTTGTTAGTTATAATAATCTTAAAACACTAGTATTAGTAGGTACACAAAATTAAAACAAACAATAAACAACTAATAACGCCGGACGGGGGCACACACCGGTGCATGCGCCTCCGACCAGTGTCGCATCTATAATGCTGGTCATTTGCCTTTCGGCTTCTGAACCCATCTGAGAATACTTATAATATGTGTGTAGATAAAGTATTGTACGCGACTCTGCGTAATTGGCATTACAACACTTTTGTGATCTATTATGAGACTCGCCTTGCGACTCGTTTCATAATCCACACTCTTGTTGTAATGCCTGTCATTACGAAACCGTCACGTAAACTACTAATGCTCTTGGTACATCAGTTTTTATGAGATGGTCCTCTGATATTTATAATATAATTAGTCTATCTGCGTCTGTACTTCTGTCTGTCCGACTATACTCGAAAATCTAATTTAAGACCAAAAAAACTACGACAGATACGTCACTGTCATAAGTGTCAAAGTCACTTATGTCAGTGTCAATCGAACATTTCAGAGTTAGCCAACCTTTTTGCATTGATAATCAAATTGTTGTAAATATTTGTAGATAATTCTAACATTTTCAAAAGGTATCAAAAGTTATATTTAACAATAGGGAATATGCATTCAATGTTTTTTCGACCCGATATTCAAAACATTAAAATATCCCAAAACAAATATTTTCTGATATAGTGTGTTAAGTCATTAAATGGCGGGTGTATTGTGTTCAATGGCGATTTTTTTATCAGCTAAAACTAAATGACAAGCTAAATTCGGATGCCTTACACTTATGTTTGATTTAAACTTGACAGTTACCCATGGACCCCATGGTGTCATGACTAGTAAAATGCCCGATGATTGTCATTATAAAGTGAGCTACACAATTTTGGCCTGTTATTTTCTCGAATAGCTAAACGTATGTAATATTTAAATTGCATCGAACGTTGTTTACAAATATTGTTTATTTATCGTACCAAATGTTATTAATACCTGAAGTATTACAAGGACAATAACAGTTTTGCTACCAAAAATCTTCTATGGTTAAATATAAAATAGGCCATCTTGTATTTGTGTAAGTAACTTGAATTAACTTGTTTATTTAAATCGAAGGTTTAAAACTACCTACAAATAAATATTCTTAGTGCGGTCTTTTAAAACGTGGAAATATACTAAGGTAATTTTTTTTTTTTAATGGCAACCCACGTTTGTCTTTAATTTCAATTTCGAGTATATGTTTGTACATGTTTGTGTATAGTTGTCGCTGCTTAAATAGTACTGGCTGACTTTACGTCAGTAATATTTAAAGTGACTGTTCGATAGAATATGAATAGGTTTTTGTTTTAAGTGTATCAAGGGAGTCCGAATCGCGTGAAGCCTCTTGATGGGCTTAAGGGCTTTTGATGGTAAGATCTTACCATCAAGAGCCCGTTTCTCTTTCTTGGGTAGTCAGATAAAAAGGTTAGTGAACCTTGTCATCGCATAAACGCGAGGACGGTCTTAAATAGTGCGTGTGTAACACAACAGTGTATGAAAGTATTGTATTTTAACTTTGAATCGGATTTAGCCGGCCGTGTATTAATATTCCATTATTGCTGCTTTGTTCAATAATACCTATTAAATTGATAAAAAACACCTTTATCCTCCCTCACCGGCTAAACTGATATTCATAAAACCTAGCTAAGAACCAACCCAATTAAACATATATTATATTTTTTTAAACCGTGTCTTAATCAGTGCGTCTGTTTACCAGTTACGATACCACAGACACGCACAAATACACCACACGCGTTAAAATAGGGAGCCCTTTGTTTCCCATAATTTTATTGGTCATAATGTAATTGTTGACATAATTATTGATAGTCAAAATTTTCTATATCGCTGAAACTGTAAACTTTTCAGAAGTTCTGAAATATCTAACGTGTAGACAAGGCTAGGTTAGGCTAGGTTTGATTTATAAAAATCCTGAAAAAGGAACAGTTTTCAGGATGTAATTGTTAAATGAAAACTGGCAGCACTGGCACGCAGTTGATAAATTGCATGGTGAAAAAAAAGTTGCAGTCTCGGTAAATATGTATCATCTGCTACGCATGACTATTCCGTACGCTCAGGGTCATAAGTAGCTGCATTTAACAGATTAGTATAGCAGTTCAAATATGATGGCAGAGAAACTAAGCACTAAATTGTGAAGATACTGTGATGCCAATGGGATAAGGCGTCTAATTTTCCACTAAGAGTGACAGAGATAGCATGATTAGAAAGAGACAGCTATACTGAGAAACTTCCAGAAACGTGTGAAAGAGATAGCATGATTAGAAAGAGACAGCTATACTGAGAACCTTCCAGAAGCGTGTGAAAGAGATAACACGAAATGAGACGGCAACACGCGGAACATTCCAGACTCATCCAGACCCGTGAGTCACGGTCATTGCGATCGTAAAAACAACAAGGTAGCAAGGCGTAGAACATTCCAGCAACGAACAGTCTCAATCGACCTTGGCGGGGCGAAGTACATCGAACATTCCGGAAGGCGTTTTAGAATAATCGGACTCGGGAACTATAAAACGGCGGACACCGGTTGCGACGAGTCAGTCTTTGATTGGAAAGCGAACAGTGCGAATAAGAGCGACCCGAGCGATCATCTGAGTATTCGAAGTTTATTGTGCGATAATTGTTAGTTACCTACCCACACGTACGTAACAATACTTATAGCCCACCATGCCTTATTAAAAGCGAATCTAGAAATAGCGCGCATGGCAAACAAACCAGCTTGCAAATCAGAACGGCACAAAACCTCTCGTAATCGACATAATTAGTGCTTAATACCGTCGCAATTCTCTTGCTCTAGCTTCGCTATCACAAATCTAGATAAAGCCCGATTTACATTGGTCAGAAGACAGTGGACGGTGGACAGTGACAGTGGACAGTACATTAGTGTAAACTGGTCGGACAGGAGCGAGTCAAGTTGCCTTGCCAGTGGACCCAAATCGCTTTCTAAAAGATACGAAGATAAAATTGTTATTTATGTAACTGGTACATAATAAAGCTTCTTAAGGTACGAGTGCCGAGGTTGCGAGCGCTCTAATTACAGGCACGAGTACCTTAAGAGTTAATTATGAACCGTTGCATACATAACTTTTTCTACAAGCTTAAAATGATAATGACAAAAATAAACATTCGCTAACTTTTCTCGTATACCTACTTTACTCGATTTTTCTGCTAGAACAAATTACTTGTCAGCAAAGTCATTTTCATTATTCTGATTGGCGTTAATAGTTCGCGAATTTTTATTTTAAATAAATGTTAACGAATTTCATGCAACTTGCATTGAAAACAGTTTTGACAATTTATCACAAAAGTTGGAATGCATTGTTGATAGGTATCCTTATTGAACGTAACCATGGTAACCAAATAAAAAATCGATGGAATTAACCATCTATTTTTAGTAATTTAATAAAAATGAAATTTTAAACATAATTATAATTAGTCTCAAAAAAATTTTTATTATATATTTAATTTTATTTGCAAAAAATACAATAAAGTACGAATGGTGGAATTAATGCCCAATAGCATTCTCTACCAGTCAACCAGTAGGTGAAAAAAGTTGGTGCGAAGACAAAAAATGCATTGAAAAAACTGATTCAATTAAATATATAAAAGATACGGGTATATAAAATATAACGATACGTAAATACAGACGACTAATAAGCATATACTCCTTTTTTATTAAATCGATGAACGCTAGAGTGGGAGCAAATAAAAACAACATTAAGATGAAGCTAGTTACGAAATGCGTTTCGGTAAATTACAGCGCCAGAAGTACATCACTATTCCGGTACCCGCAACAATGAAGTTTGACATCTGTTCCTTTATACTTGCTGTCAATATTTAGGGAACTTCATGAGCGAACAAACTTCAAAAGTGCTATCACTCGATGCCGCTACTGTAAGATACATGCCCTATACGCGATTTTACACGACTGTTTCCGATAGAAACCGACAGCAAACGAACGAGCGTAACGTTCCCTTCAACCGATTGCGTTTCACAGTACTGGCAACGTTTGATTGCACGATTTCTGTACCCTTACCATGAGTTACAATTACCGTTCTCGCTAGCGAGTCGAATGCTCTATCTCTCGCAGACCTCGTAGTATTCTTATAGAGTGCGAGAGACAGAGCATTCGACTTGCTAGCGAGTACGGTAATTGAAACTCATGGTAAGGGCACTGGAACTGCTGCTTAGCGCTTGAGTGGCAGCATACAGTTAGATCTAAGAATACCTTATGACTGGCTTCACGCTCGACTTAACCAGGGAATGCAAATAACCGGTTTTAACCGATTTTAACCGGTTATTTTCATACAAAAACGGTTAATAACCGGTTAATTTGCATTCCCTAGACTTAACCTCGTAAGGCCTAGCGTGCAATAGGATGTACATAATCAAGGCAATTTAATTTGAACTGTGTTGCAATGAGAATAAGGTTTATTTTCCTAACTTCATAAACTGAAAACGGCATTATCGAACAAACGAAATTGAACTTTATTGCCTTGATGGTAGGTTCAAAGTCCTACTTACAAAAAACTCCCTGTTTGTAGTATGGTGGGCCTTACGAGGTTAAGGGTTTGCCCGTTTGCACTAAACTTGGGTTAGGCTTGCCCTAGTTAAGATACACCTAAGCTTAAGAGCAGCCTAGCTAAAAAGAGTAAGACTGGAGTAAGGAATAGCTTAGGTTTAGTACATGTTAATTTTTCTCTAGGAGTAGCCTAAACAAGTTAGACAAGAAATTAGGCGATTCTTAAGTTTAGTGCAAACGGGCATTAATGTAAATTTAATTCTGACTATTACTGACTTCGAAACATAACCAGCGAGCCTAGTATGGCTGTGTCTAAATCGCGTGTCAAATGTGGATAAATCATCCGTCACTGTCATACTTATTTACGTGTCAGAAGGTGACGGATGCCTTAAGGTGCGACCCCACTTGACTGCTGCTTAAAATACGGAGACGGTACGGAATCGCAGTGACGAATCGTATCCTTACCGTTTTTATCGCATGCCCTCCACACCGCTTCTCAAAATACGGAATCGCAGTGACGTGCCGTATACTTCACGACTTTACATTGACATTTACGGCACGTCACTGCGATTCCGTACCGTCACCGTATTTTGAGAAGCGGTGTGGAGGGCATGCGATAAAAACGGTACGGATACGATGCGTCACTGCGATTCCGTACCGTCTCCGTATTTTAAGCAGCGGTGGCGTCGCACCTTTATACACACTTCGTCACGCGATAAACGCAGCCATGTTAGAGCCCCAGGGCCTTCTACGCGGTAAAATCATATTTTTCACGCCACTGCTCGGAAATGTGGCGAAAGATGGTCTGTTCTTGGTCCCCAAAACAATCAATAGTTTTACATTGAATGAGCAGGCCAACTATGAATTTAAACTGACCAAAAATGAAACATTGTTGGTCTGTTCCAATGAGCAAGTTGACCAATCACATCGATCCACTGATCACTGATTCGACCAATCAGAACACGACTTCTGCTGCATATGAAATTAAATTGGCCAATCAGAAGTCCTTTTATTTTTTAATAATATTCATCCCTTCACGGATAGGCAAAGGAATCAGATTCCATACAGCCATATTATGTCTGTTTTTAATTATCTGAAATATAGTTCTGGCATGGTCAGAGTCGTCAGTTTAAAAAACGCGTTTGAAAGAATGGCCACTAAGAACAGTATCGTTAAAAAAAAAAAAAAAATTTGCGGGAGAGCGTAACAATTTTAGTGTGTTGTAAATTTATTATAAGAATTGATTTTTATTTCCTCGCAGTAGTCATGAAAAGCACTGTGTCAAGCCTCGGCTGAAAGTGCAATAGATGGACTCGTACTTTCTCTACTAACTCGTCCATCTATTGCTTACTTTTTAACCTCTGCAACAATGTACTATTATGTGTTTGACGTTTTATCGTATTGTTTTTAAGTTTCAAGTAAATAATAGCTATCAAAACGTGGACAATACGCTAACACGTCAAAAGCAATAAGGGTTTACTGCGCAGAAACTTAGCCCTGCACATTTATACAATAAAGAATAGATTATCCAAATAACCAAATATGGGCTAATACATTGTAGTATAGAGGATCAGATAAAGGACAATACCAGGGGCCTGTTGTATAAAGCTACAAATTACAATTTACAGGTTACAAGTTTCCATTTGACACAATCTCGACCAATGACGACCAGCTATTTGAGCAGTGTTGCCAGTTTAGACCTGTAAAATTGTAACTTGTAGCTTTATAAAACGTGCCCCAGATTTTGGATTAAAACACTTAAAAAAAAAGCCCGCGGATACGAAGGATGTTGATATGACATGTTTTGTATGAGATTTAAATTCAGTATTTTATTACTTACACATTTAGGGAGCTTATACCAAAAATAGAGCCATCTTTGTATATAAGACATCTAGTAGAGGATCCGAATAGGAGATGACCTTCAACGGGCTGTTTATTCAATACAAAGTATTTTATATACGGATAAAAAAGATAAAAGATAAAAGAAATTTATTCAGTAAGTAGGCCGCACGGGCACTTTTACACGTCAAGAATCTACCAGCGATTCCCAAGAGGAGACCACTGCCGAGAAGAAACGCCGCAAGAAACTCAGCAGATAGTCATTTTTTAAACATATTTCTTATTACAATGGTACTACTTAGTCTAGCATTATATAAAGCTATAAATATTAAATTAAATATAGTATCAAATAACATGCGTAGTTCAGCAGGAAAACATGCCAATTAAGAATCTTACGGGAGAGATAGAGAGAAAAAAAAACACATACTTATGTGTATATACGATGGTGCGAGACGACCACATAAAAGTTTCGATATGTTTTCCTACATCAACGGTGTCCCCTAGACAAGATAAAGATTTTGCATTTGAATAAATTATTATTGACTACGTTTCGGGTTTAGGCCATGCATTTTTGTCTGTTAGATAGTCCTCGATCCTATAATACGCTTTAGACATTAACGACCTTTTCAAGTAATTTTTAAGTGCTGGAAAGGCTAACTTTAAAACTTCGTCAGGTAATTTATTATAGAAATGAATGCATTGACCAACAAATGATTTATATACTTTACGGACGCGGAATTTTATTTCTGGTATTTAAATTATGTATATCAGAATTTTTGGTGAAAGAATCTAAATTTCTAATAACGTAAATAATATTCTCATAAATAAATTGAGACGCTACAGTCAAGATATTAATTTCTTTAAAATCTTCTTCTCCAATCTTCTTCTTCGATCTTAGACCAATCGTGCGAGTAACATGTTGTTACGATTATTCGTAAATATTTTTTTAGACAAGTTCCTCAGGGAAACTAACACTACACTGTTTTAAATATTTTTTCTCAAACATACTCGGAAACAACGGTTTTCCGATTGAAACACAAGGACGGAAAATGCCTCATTTTACTCCTAGGAGTAAAAAAACCATATGAAAACACTACCCGTCCATGTCCATATTGTTTTTTAAAAGTGCTCTCTATTGCGTATAAAATCGAAAGGCCCATGAAAAAAATCCCGTACACCCAACTGGTGGTGCAGTGAGGAGAGGCGGCGCGTCGGGCCTCTGCGGAGCGGCGGCGGCGGGCGGCGGCTCGTTGTGCATGAAATTATCATAACTAATACTCGTAGTTTGCAAACAAACATTCTCTCCGAATTTGTCAAAGGTTTTTAAAAACACTTATAATCATGTATTTTGTAGCATTTCCTCGCATTGTTTGAGAAGAGCATTATGTATGCCTCGGCGGAAACGAGGATTTCCTGACTCGTATTTTAGCAGGCCTCGCTATTGCTCGGCCTGCTAACCACCTCGTCAGGAAATCCCTTTCTTTCCGCGCCTAGGCAACAATGTACTACTCTACATTGGATAACATAATTTTTTCTTAGGCCAAAGCATCTATGGAGACCTGGGATTGTTCTCTATTAATCATTAAACCATACTTATTTTTCCTTTCTTTATAATTTTATACTATCAAGAGCGTGGCATTTGATAAAAGAGACTTGTGACGTCACATATCAATAATGGAAATATCAGCTCGATCTCATACAAATTGACCTAGTCCAAAACTAAACTCGTAAGCTTTTACTATGAGTACTAGACAACGATGAACATTTTAGAAACATCACACAAATATTTCTACAAGCTATTGCTTGCAGTAAACAACTGTTTTCATTCACTAAAGAGTTAAATAAAACAGCATTCAATGCTAAAGTTCAATAACTAAACAACAATTAATTAGATACTGTCACTAAAACAAACTTACTAATCAACAAAGCATTCTAAAAGCACTAAATTGTAAAATAAAACAATGTTCATTTTCAGGCACTAAATTTATTGAGAGTCGCGTCTGGGTCCGACGACGGTAAAACAAAACGTTACATTAATTTAGTCCAGACTTGGATCGATTTCGTCTACGACCTTTGTTATGGGTGTTGTTAGAATATGAAACGTTTTTAGTTGTGTCAGCAGTATACAGACATAACTAGTGTTTAGGTAAAAACTTCATAAACCTTAAACCTTAACATTAACCTTATCCTTTTGTTATGTTAAAGTTTTTTTTATGGTATAGTTGTTGTTAATTTCTACATACTAAATACACGATTACCTAAGAAAGAGTAAAATGATTTTTAGGTGTATTATAATGTCAATCTGTACGTATATAAATCGTTTATAACCCACTCGACTGCTTTTGGTAACTAAAGCTACCAACTTTGTACGCTTACAAATTGCTTTGGGTAGCCGTAGCTACCAGCGGAGTGTCCGCGGTTATGATTTTTATGGAAAGACTTAATCGTCATTCTGGATCCGAGTGCGATCTCAAGTTTTTTTAATTTGAAGTGATCATTTTTTCATGACGTAATTGTATATATTATTTTTGTAAGAATTTAATTTATGTGTTGTAAGAAGCGAGAAAGCAAATAGGAACTGTTCTTTATCATCAGGTACAAGCGTTCAATAAAGTAAAGCAAGAAGTATGTGAGTATTTTTCAAAACATTACACAATTATTCGAAATCTCTTCGTAAATTATAACTTTACGATAGAAGTTATTTAAATTTATGTTTCCGCTCGCTGTACGTCTGTAAACTTAATTTAGTTTCTTCAGCTGCTATTGTGATTCGCAACACTTGTTCTTGTAGAAAATTGTATTGTTTGAAATGCCATAATTAATGTGCAGCGCGGTAATAGCCGTTTTTAATGCGGCTCGGCTCGGGCCAACAATGCGGTGAACAATGCCGGCTTGAACGTGAATGTTTGAATCAAATTGCGGCGTGGACCAGAGACCACTGCATCTTGGCTTTGGCTAGCCAAGATGCAATCAGGAGTAACGTTTTTATTATCTATCGTTCAAAATGTATGGGATGACAGTTGACCACGTGGTTTATCGTAACCCACAAAAATGATATCTCTACATTTTGACCGACAGAAAAGAAAAAAATTAGGAACGTTTGCATCTTAGCTAGGGGCTAGTTAGTGGTGTAAGATGGAAGCGCAAAAAACCACCTTTACACTTTTACTGCCTTGTATTAAATCCACTTTGCGTGCATTTGCGCGTTTCAAAACCGTTTACGGTGACTATAGCATTCTTAAGCGGCCTTTACACGGCATAGTTTGGACCTCGGGAAACGCCACGCGCCATTCCACGCGCCAGTCCGAATCATAGGTTTTTTACTATTTTACTATTACAGTTGTATTTACACGTACGGTTCGGAGCGAAGATTGGAAAGGCGCGTGGCGTTTCCCGCAGTCCGAACTTTACGTGTGCAGGCCGCTTTAGTATAAATATTTAGATGCCATAAATTTACTTAAGTTTAATAAATTAAAAGCAAGCTTTAAAAACCCGACATATTATTGTCGTCGGTATACTTACATGTGTTAATAATTGACATTTTGCCATTTTTGTTATTTCAATTTTAACAGTTTAGGTATCATATGTCACCCAGGATGGTGAAAGGATTCTAACGATACTACACACATCTTAATCGGCTCAGGCGTTTAGAAGTTATGGTGAAATAAAGAATCGTGCATACATACATGAACCCTGAAAACATTGCACTCCTTTCTTTGGGCAGTCGTGTAAAAACATGCTCGAATGTTTTCACCATTTGACTTTTGTAAAAAATGTCATCGTAGTTGTTTGTGTCCCCACCACTCGCTGCATGGTAAGACCTCGGCATTGTATGTAAATTCGCGACATATTTAATGTGCAGTGCGGGTAATAGCCGTTTTTAATGCGGCTCGGCTCGGGCGTCGCCGGGTAAACAATGCCGGCTTGAACGTGAGCGCTTGTACCAAATTGCGGAGCGAGCCGGTGGTGTAAGATGCAAGCGAAAAAAGCAACTTTACACTTTTACTGTCTTATATTCAATCCATTGCATGCGTTATTACTTATTGCGCGTTTCAAAACTAGTGACAGCGCGTATGTATTCGTAGTAGAAACATTTAGATAAAAACCATGCTAAATTTATCTCAACATCTGACATTTGTAAAATCGTCGTTGTTTTAGCCCTTACGCTGCATGGTGAAACCTCTTGTAAAAATTGTTGACAATATTGTGGCAGTCGTATTGTTTAGAAATTCGCGACATATTTGTAACTAAAACTACTTTTTAAGACCACGTCTAAACTTATACTATATCTCAATTTTAACCTATTTTTGTCTCTTCCTTTGATGTACTAGATGTAAGGGACAGTCTACCAAAAACTTGTACAATCGTTTTAGATCATTAAAATACAAGTAGAAAAACCTGACAAATTATAGAAAAACACAACAAAACCTCATGCTGTTTATCGTACGACGTAACATTGTGTGCACGGTAATATTAATTAATAAAAACACAAGTTTTGAACGTTACGGAAAAGTTTACTGAATTTCAGTCCAGTGAACCATTTTTAAACTATTTAAGTTCCCAGCAGACCACCTTACACGCCTAATTCCTAATCCCCGAAGGTTTGATGAAAACCGGTTGGGCCATTTAAGCATTATCAACTCTAAAAGCTGCGGTCCTAGTGAAAAAGGCTATAAGTGTTCTGAAGATCAAGTGAAAAAGGGTTTAAGTCTAAAAAGAGACACTACTAGAAAGAGACAGCAATACTGAGAACTTTCATATCATCTGAGTACGTATTCGAAGTTTATTGTGCGATAATTGTTTTGTAACGGTTTAAGTGAATGCGTAATTAAAGTCTACTTTTGATTATCGGTGTATTCGTGCATTTCTATCAGTTACCTACGTACGTAACACTATCATGTCGGAGGTTATTCATTTCTTTTTTTATTCAAATTACTTTATCCGCTCTCCGCTTGTTCCCAACACCACGCCCTACTCCAGCAATACGTCTATTGTGAGCCTCCACACTCGTGTCAACCGGCGAGATTGCGAGTATTGCTTCCTGCAGATAGCGCTATCCGATAGATAATCACTGCGTCTTGAAAGGGATACCCATTATTGGAACGTAAGAGGTTGGTCAGACATGTGATAGCTTTCCAATGTTACAAGTAGCACTAATTATTTATATAGGTAAGTGACAATACAATATTATTTTTCATTATTTTTTATTAATTTATGTCATATTTGTTCTTGGGTCCGTTCTGTACACCCTGTTTATTTATGTTTGCATCTACCTGCCTTTATTCGGTGTTATTGCAAATATAAATTGTATGCATTCCATCATTCTCTATGGTTTTTATGGCAGTAAGCCCAAGATTACTACTCTACCGCTCAATTTTCTGACAAGTGTACAGTCAAGGACATTAATTGTTATGCCTCTATGGAACCCTGTCATAATGACAGAGTCGAACCACATTACAGAAATTACACTTAAATGAATGATTAACTTCATGCGGCAGGGTTTCATAGTGGCATAACAATTAAAGTGCTTGACTGTACTTGTCTATTGTTATTCTTCTTTCAATATTACATCTAGCTTTGTACCCACATACTTTTATTTACCAACGTATTTCATCCATCAAATAGCCATAGACAGTGACTGAAAATTTATCCGCCCTCCGCTTCTTCCCAATACCACGCCTTTTTCCGGCTACACATCTATTGTGAGCCTCCACGCTCGTGTCAACCGGCGAGATTGCGAGTATTGCTTCCTGCTGATACCACTATCCGATAGATAATCACTGTGACTTGAAACTGTCTGGGATACCCTTTATTGGAACGAAAGAGGTTGCTCAGATTTGTAATAGCTTTCCAATGTTATTATTTGTTCTTTAATATTTCTCATAACTGTATGATATATTTCACAAGGATTTTGCCCTAACTTCACACTTAACTGTCACGTTTTTGGTCTGTTTGTTTAGTTCAAATATTTTTGGAATAAGAAGTAATTATAGCACCGTATTTCAACACATATATAAATTGGCCAAGAGAAATAGACGAACTCGAGCACCGAGGTTCCGTACTTATGCAGTTGAATTAGCGTATAAAAATAACGTAAAAAAACAAAGGTACCAATGAACTTACATTTCCGAACCAGTAGATAATGTTGGTGAACTTTGTTTAAAATCAAGGAAATAAATGATTTGTTCCATATTGGATCTTGAGTCAACTATTTGCAAAACCATGCAAATTATAGGTCTGTAACACATTCCATTTTACATGCCAAAGACCTGTGACACACCGAACTGACAGCTGAGTAATATTAATAATTCTCCGTTTTGCCTGAATAAGGAATACTAAAAATGGAGACGAAGTCACGAAGTGATCATAAGTTACAATATAATAAAAAGAGACAGACATGCGAGCAATTTGCACAATTACTTAGATAACGAGGCTGAAAGCCTAGGCGTGAGCTGGAGCTGAAGTGAATAAGTCGTTATCTGAAGTATTCCTTGACACAGACAAAAAAGAGTATTAAATAACTATATGAAAAGCAAGCTTTAAAAACCCGACTGCATTTTTTATACTGTCGTCTATATACCTACATATGTTAATAATTGTCATTTGGCCATTGTTGTTATTTCAATTTTAACAGTTTAGGTATCCAATGACACTCTCCCTGCGAAAACGAATCCAATGATACCTCATTTGTCAAAATCGTCCAAGCCGTTTTTGCTGTAGCGGGGAACATAGAACTGGACATACATGACGGTGAAAAACATAACCTAACAATTTTGGGCTCCGCCGCAGTCGGGTAATAAAAGAGGCTGTTCGGAGTGAAATTGGCAATATGATCCTTTTTCACCCAAAAATTGATGCTCAATGTGTTGGTTTCCACTTGATATTCTGTTATTTCACACAAAGCATATTTTTTTATTATAGGTTCTTACTATACGTCTGAGTCCAGCTGAAAATCAGCGCTGTGACTTTTAATCGCAGCATGAGCTGATCGTCCTTTTGGTGCATAATGCATGTTATTAGTAATCAATTTTGTAATACTGTTTTAGCACTAAATAAATGCTTCTTTTCATCCTTTTTTATTTGAATGTCAAGTGAAAGCGGCATCTATATTTTTGCTTATTATAAATAACAATTTGATACTTAAAAACCCCTGATTTAACGGCAATATTTTCTTTCAAAACAAATATCTCCTAAACTCTAAAATCAGTTTTTATGAAACCTAGCAAAGAGCTATTTCGATTAGCTTTCATAAAAAAAGCTCTGAAAGAAGGAGGGGGGGAATTATCTGTAAAAATAGTTATTAAATGATAATTAAGATAACCCACATGTTTCCAAACTCAACGCTGAATATATTTACCTATTACTTATATGTAGACTGCAAAATTGACCTAACCTAATAAGTATTATAAGAGGCAAGCTTAAATAGCCCGAATCTTCACCTACTGGTAACTTTCGTTACCAGTAAATTTATTATTATAATAACAATATAGTAAAAACAGAATGACATGAAGACAAAGGTAAACATAACCTAGTTTCATTGACGGTCAGGTAAAAATGAAGGTGAATTTCTCATTCAGCCGACCATACCTGCACGAATGAATAAGCAATAAGGCAGCAACCAAAATAGGCTCTATATAAGCCGCTGGCTGCTCGATGACCTATTTTTTAGGCCTTTGGTATGAAAAAGTAACCTAAAAATAACGCCCGAGATTCAGGGCTCTATGTAAAAAAAAATGTGGGGTTAGTTTAACCTTTTGTGGGATATATAAAGATGTAAAGTCTTTCGCGTTTGTGTAATATTGGTAAGAGCGCATAATAATGTAATGACTACTCATAAACGTTATTAGAATAGTCGAAGTTAAAGAGAGGCATGCGAAAAACAAAAGACGCGCGGCCGGCGAATCACGCTCGACATGACCTGCACACATTCGCGTTCGCTAAACATTCGCATCGATTGATGCGAATGAGAATGTCAAAGCGAATGTTTAATGGCTCTATTACACTATCGGCAATTATCGTTGATGGTTTGATCGTCTATAATCGGCACGATCATTGTGCGAGCACCGACACGATCGCCCGTAGTAGTTTGTCGGACGGCAAGCATACAAGATTCCCTTTGATGCGTGCCCGAAAAATCGTCATATCACGGGTCGCAGGCGATCATCGGCGATCATATACGATGATCGGGAAATACAGCCGAGTATGCCGTCTACACGATCGTGCTCGCCCGTTATCGTCTGTAATCGCAGATAGTGTTCGCATAAGCGAATGCAAATGCAAAAGTTCGTAACATCCATAATTAACAAAATATTTTTATCTACACTCATATCATTAGTCCTCTATGATGCGTTCAAAACCCGTAGGCAATGATCAGCATTACCTGTGGTAGTAGGTGACAGCAATGACAGGTGTTAATTTTGGAAGATGTTCAAAATTTGGATCTCATTACCTTACAATATTCGATAACGTAATTTCAAAATTACGTTACAGCTGTCATCGCTGTCACCTACTACTACAGGTAAGGTAATGGTGGTCATTTGCCTTTCGGCTTCTAAACCCATCTTAGAGTACCGTCACGTAAACTACTATTTTAAACGCTACATGGTCTTTTATAATATCACAGCTAGTGCAACTTAACGCGAGTACAAACGCAATGAAGTCATTCCAACCACCTAGTCCAAAGCGGGCGTAGGAAACACTGATAATATTTAATAATGATATTTTTTTTTTTTATATAAAATTGCATTATTTTGAGACAAACCTCCATTAGCAGGTTTTTTTTTTAGAACAATGGAACAACTTAAACAATAATGTAAAAACTGATAATAATATAATGATAAAACAAAAAGCCAGTAATTAAAATAGCAAAATTGAAACAAAACCCGCTACAACTCGCGCTGCTACCGAAATAGTTTTAAAATTAACTTCCCAACTTAAAGATTGCATTATAGAGACTTTAAATGAACAAAGTAAAGTAACTGATTCGAGTTGAGATCTTATCAAGGTGCCTTAAGCAGGAACTATCCGAAGTTTTAAGAATAACTTAATCCAAGTTAAGTTTAATAATTAAGTTAACACTTAAGACGGCCATTAGAGTTTAAAGCTGGCAATTTGAACTGAGTGCACTTTTAAAGTTTTGATTTCTTTAGAACGTTGGTCTAAGACGGTTTTAAAATTTTATACGTCTTTGTATTTGATTTAATTAAGTGCATTTAGGTGGGGTTTACTTTAAAACCTAGGCTGTACATAGCTTTTCCTTTAGGAAGCAAACAATGTTCAGGTCAGCAAGATAAAAACCTACTGAATAATCTAAACTATTATATTTTTGTTCTATGCTTAAGTGTTATTAAATTATAAAAGGTTTCAGAAGGTCAAACATCTGTTATTCCATGACAAGTATTGAAATTTGTAATTTATTAAAAAATAAAGATATTTTTTTTAAATCCTAATTTCTTCAGCGCCGACTTCGGGAGCACTTTATAATTCCGTTTTATTATTCCCAATATTAATTAGTCCGATTTTACTATCGAATGCTATGTTACTTGGGGTATTTTAGATTAAGTAAATGCATAATTTAATCGATATACATACGATAGCTTTTGTTTATGGGTGATATCAGAAATATTTTTTATTTCAAAACAATGCATTAGGAATTATGAAAATTGGGGATTTTTAACCACTCGGAACTATGTAACGAGCCGTAAAACGGGGTGAGTAGGGACACAACCTAAAATGAAGCATATGTTACTAATCATAAGACTGAAATTATTTCCAATAGACGTAACATTATTGTCCATTTAATACTTGTTCTTATTTGTAACAAGTTATGACTTATTTTAGGTTGTGTCCCTACACACCCCTTAATCCCTACTCACCCCGTTTTACGGTACCCATCGACGTCACATTCTTTTAATTAATTTTATTGTACTGCTTTGACTAACATTTTCTCTGCGTAGGTATAATGTGTCAATGATTCGGAGCATAAACATACGCATGATATTTCAATTCAAATATTTCGTAAAAACATCGTTTTTGGTTTATGAATGCATACTTTAATCGGATTTAATGTTGCCATTGATGACATGAGCCTGCTTATTTTTCAAAAGAAATGTGCTTTTTATATTTTCACAGAAAATAAAATAAATATTTAGTTTGTTATTTTCAGTGAAAATTTATCTTTTGAGCAAAAAGGTGAGTGAAGTAAATTTTCAGATTGCTTTCCGAGTATATTAACATGCTTTTGAGTGTGTTTACTTAATTTTATATTACTCTTCAATGTATGAACAGACTTAATTAAAACTTTTTAATTAATTTCAACGAACTTTCAACTTTGCTCACAAAATTAAATAAGCTTTTCCTAAAAATATAATTATCACTTTATTTGACCTATTCATACTGAGAACGGTAATGTTTATGACCTATGTTTGTATGTCACCCTAAGAATAAGGACATATAGCATAGAAACCGGACTATAAGACGTACTTTGCGTCAGCTATCTTTCTCTACTTTTTTGATTACGTATTACATGAGAAAAAACGAAACAAAAAGGTTTTACACAGGGACTTCTTTGTCCTTCCTATAGCAAGGATTTGTCTTTCCTTGTCTATAGGCCCAAATACTATAGATGCTTATAGGTCCAAATCACACCTAACTTGTGACGATGTACCAAATAACGAAAGAACAGCTATAGATTCATCTCTTTCCAACTCACTATGAAAACCATAAGTAAAAGGAAGTGAACCATAATGTATTTTCTACTTATTTAGTACGGCCTTTAGTCCTTGTTCTTTGATGTAACCTTGTCATTGCGAATGTTTGACATGATTTGATGATCTGTTTGAAGTTTACTATGACAACCCAGTAAAGTGCTTAACGTTTTCGTTGGGATAGGTACTGTACTTTGTGGGCATGTGTGATTTTTTGATCTCTAGCAGAGAGTAGAATTTTTTAATCTCAATCTAATCTTCTAAATGCCTAATGGCAATCTGTCTACCAGTCAACCAAATAACTAATCAAAAACGAACATAAGTAGTTAGTGTACGGAAAAATAAAGTCAGAAAACCAAAGAAATAAATCTAATTACAATATAATAATGATATTTAAAACTACTAATAAAACAATAAATATATTAAAATATCAAACATAAATATAATTATCCATACTAATATTACAAATGTGAAAGTGTGTATGTTTGTCCGTCTTTCACGCTTCAACCGCTGAACGGATCGAGATGAAACTTGGCACACATATTGGTTAGGTCCTGGAATAGGACATAGGATAGTTTATATCCCGGAAAATTTAACAGTTCCGAAGGGAGCAGCGATCAACGACTTCTACGCGGACGGAGGCGCGGGTGAAAGCTAGTAATACATAAACAAGTACAACAAAATAATAACAATTTTAAAACCCTTTAACAGCGGGGACTAAAACATATTTTCCAATAAAAAACTGTTTTTTTTTACCTTAGTGTAAGTATCCCAATTCTGAATAAACATTTACGGTACTCTTAATAATTGTCTCTCCCTCTTTTTACACTACCTATACTTAAACTATTGTTACCGTGGCCTAGATGCGAACTGCCTGTATTCAGGCTTTTCAGTCTCAGCCTCGAAACTTGACTGCATTTACATTTCACAGAACGTGCACTTCAGGCAGTATAACGTCTTAAAATTAAGGTCAAGCATGCATTGTGCAAGTCATAAACTTGGCGTGTGTTATACAGGGTGGAAAAAAACATGCAACATGTATTCCATTATGTTAGTTTAATTTATAAAAATAACTAGCGACTCGCCCTCGGTTTTCGTGAATTTTCTGTAAGATCCGTACATAAACCAGAATGTATTATACACGAAAACTTTCCGTGAATAAATATCTAACTGACGGTGGAAAATTCGTTCGTTTTCTAAATCTCCGCGAACATACATACTTACAAAGAGACCGACGCGGCGAGGGACTTTGTTTTATAATATGTAGTGATATAAATTTGCCGCGTTATCTGAAAATAAGCACACAGAGAAGATTTGCAAATGAACCAGAAAAAAAAAACTAAAAAAAGACTTATTTAAAGTGGTACTTATTTTTAGTGGTATAAGATTTATTTCACGCGTTCCTTTAATAAGAATGTTATTTAAAGATAAAATATTCTTATGAGTAAACTTTTTGATCTGTGGCATATACAGGGTGAGAAGTTGAGATGGGTCAGTAAGGGCAGCTGCTGACACCCTTGCCGCCACGCGAATACCATATTTATGTTTTAAAGTTATCTCAATGTTTTTTTTTTCAGATATTTGAAATGAAATACAGTTTACGCGATAAATATCAGTTTTGCCAAAATACTAATCGATCCTAATTCTACCAGGATTAGTACACCCAAATTGTTATA
The DNA here is from genome assembly GCA_946894065.1 of Acleris literana. NCBI lineage: Eukaryota > Metazoa > Arthropoda > Insecta > Lepidoptera > Tortricidae > Acleris > Acleris literana. The sequence continues at coordinate 22,252,125 of OX335670.1, forward strand.
CAAGAAAGTTGTGTTTTACCTGCGAGTGTTCATTTGAAACACGAGCTAGCGAAAGGATTCTATGATTGACCACGAGCGAGGCGAGTGGTTCAAAAATAGAATCCCGAGCGTAGCGAGTGTTTCAACACACGAGACGTAAAATAACTTTTCACCCGTGTATAACATAAAACTTTTCATCTCACTACAGCGAGGAAAATAAGAAAAAGGGTTTTTAATATCAATTATTATTCATTTTGCACGGTTTCCCGTAATTCCACAGGTGTTAATACGTCTTCGTCACTCGAATCACTCATTTTTAATAACAAAACAACTAGATAAACATGCAAATATTTAACGTCGACGGCTTAATTGAAAAGTTTTGCCTTAAGTTTTTTTTTATTATTTCGGATGCGTTTTGTTCGCACATCGACTTACTTGGACTGTCAGAACATTTTATCCTTTTTACAACAAGAATGAAGGTTAATGTTGAATACTGATATTTATGAATTAAAATAAAGTGGTAAGACTGTAGGTACAGTGTTTTTTACTTGATGCAATTCATTAATTGTGATGTTACTTCAGCACTTTTAACGTTTTACGTTTTGTTAGCTGTCAAATATGACTTAAGCTGCCTTCAAATGTCAAAACTCTTTCTTCACAATATGTGGATAAAAAGCGATTTTCTCAATACATATCAAACAAACAAAAAGGGCTTTCCGAGCTAGTGAGATGAAAAATACTTTTACCATACAATTTGTAGGTTAAAAATCACAAACACTTTTTCATGACATTCAATTTTATTAAGCTTAGGGTCTTAAAAGTGACTGTGGATTATTTTCTGAATGCGTTTAAAACTTACCTTTAGCAGTAACGACTTAAAAACAACCATTTGTATTTTTTTGCAACAAACATTGAATAAATAAACAAAGAAATATACCTAACATCTACTTAAAGACTCCGAAGCGTGACAGTCAAAGGAAATTATATTTTTAATAGAAACTCAGCCAAAATTTTGTGCGAGAATTTGTTCCTCCTTAAATGCCCGCAGCTGTTGGAATTGGAAACTGTGCGGAACAGTTCTGTTTTCGAAACAAGTTATGTTTGGAACAGTGGCAATTTAGTGGAAATAGGCCGGTGGTTTTTTGCTAAAAGTAAATAGTTAGGTTAAATAAATACATAATTATCAAGAATAAATATTGACAGCGACAGTATTAAGTGAATTTGACCATCCATAAATCTCAGTTTACTTGGTTGTTTGATAAAAATATACAATTAAGTGTTCGTAACTGTTCATTTGGGTGTACAGCACTTTTATAAAGAAAACTATTGTTTTACAAACAGTAAAAAGAACTACTGGCTGTAAATAAATTGCAAGCCAACTTTTAAAACAAAAATCATATGCACTTTAAACCGCAGCGGAGTTTTCAAATTTCGAACTCAACCGCCCATATTTTTTTTAAAGTTAGCCAGTACGCCCCTTGAACTTAGTCTAGGAAAAGTTGCAAGTATTCCAATTCAAGAACCAGTATAAGGCACAGTTCTTGCATTTTACAAATGCAGAATGTCTTCCAAAATTAAACCTTAATCCACGGAAACAAGGATGCAGGAGCGAGTTTCTTAGATGTAAATGTTGTACTGGCAGGAAACTTCAACCATTCGGCACATACCTGGCTGCAGATTATTAGATTTCATTGAGAAGTTTTCAAATATTCCGGAAGAATGAATGAATGTAACCGTTGCCAAGTTTCCTTTGTTGGCTTACCTGTAAAAATAAAAAAGTTGCGTAAGATATTAAGATTTTCTTAGTTTTCCTTTTACAATAAGGCCTTATTGTAAATTATTTTGTTAACTACTCAGAATTTGGTCTTTAAAGTATGTTCGCCCTACTATGCACGAGCATATCCATTCATTCATTCCGTTCAAAACCTTAACTTAACAACCAAACAAAACGTGTTAACTGACAATGAACAAACAACAAACATACCCACGAAAGCATTAATAAAAGGCGGAAATCGAATTCCGTCCAGTCGATTCCCTCTTCAAAGCACGTCAACCCTTCCTGCGTGATTAACGCCCTCGAATCACTCACTGTCATTCGACATTAACCGTTCGTTTGCGGCCTATTTGTTCATTCGCTCACTCATTCACTCATTCATTCATTTGTTCATTTAGTTGCGTCGTTAGTACACGTCGCCGCACATTTTTCCGGCGCAACCTGATTTTTTTACTCCCCAACTTAATTTGTATAAGAGAATTTGTGTTAAGATAAATGTTCCGAGGTTAAAACGAGTGTTTCACTTTGTTAACACGTAAAACAGTTATTATGCCTGTTTTTAATGTTTTTCCCGGATGACGATGTAATTTAAACCATGAATTTACGACTTGAGGCATTATTACACTTAAAATGAAAACGTTAGCTCGTGTAACGTTTCATTTTCATCGATAAGTAAATTAAGTAATGGCTTTTCGTACTCATATTTTACATCGCTTTAAGACATTTTAAGAATGTAATAACAAAGACGAGAAAAACAGAGTAACGAGATAAAGCAATAGAATGTTTGTTGATGTTACTGGTTAATTGATACAGTAGTAAATAATAAATACTTAAATAAATTTAGAACAAAATGGCATTTAAATGATATCCACTGTTAAAAACATACGATTATTATTAATTACAAAACTATAAAATATCAAGTTTTATTTTTGTCTTTTTTTATAAGAAAAAAGTACGTACGCATTAGCGTCTGAGCAGTGTTGTAGGTAAGTGTGTGTGTGTGTGTGTGTAATTGTGTGTTTGTGTTAAAGCATAAGAAAGGGTTGGCGTCAGTTTGAAGGTTTTAATAGTCACAGTAGGTGACCACACTGCAGTCTGTGTACAAGCCTGGAGTTTAGTTTAGAACTACTTCTTGCAGGTATGCCAGGCCAGGTTCTGGATTTATTAAAACAGAGGGGAGGAATAAACTACCTCACATCTTAATATTATAAAATAATAATAGAAACTACCCGATACATTACAGTCAGTAGGGCAAACACTTGTGTGATGAGGGCATGTATTTTTTTCCGGAATCTCGTATATTTTCTATGATTGAGTACATGGGTATTTTTGTATGTGTAGGCACCCATATAGTAGAGTCTAGAGTTTAGAACTAGGTCAATTTACGTGAAACGGTCCCCTGATAGTCCCCTAAATGTGTATTATTAAAATAAAAACAGTGGACAATCTCATACAAATTGACCTAGTCCCAAACTAAGCTCTAGGCTTGTACTATGGGTACTAGACGGCGATATTGGTAAAGCTAACGTAGACTAACATGGATTTTTCTTTTACGTGCGATAGGCCCTTAATCTATGATGTATAAGTACCAATAATATATTTTCCTGGTTGTACTGGCAGCATTTCCTCAGTAAATTGTTATACTAATACGTTAAGCGAAACTGCCAGCTCAGTGGTAGTGGTATGTGAGCCTCTTCTAAATTTCTTTAAAGAGGCTTAGAGCGTTAGGACCTCACGGATCAAGGCTCTAGACGAGAATTCTACCCTCGGCGAGGTCACTATATTTATCTACTATTGAAATGTATTTGTAAATGCTTACAGATACGATAAAGACGTGCACAGAATATATAAAGGTGTTGGAAGACTTGCGCATTTATTTGAACGGTCGCTAGAATGATCGACGAAATCACGTACCGATTGAATCTACAAACTGACCAACGAATCGGACCTGTAAGAGCTCTCGTATGTGTTATCTTCTCTTCAAATACTAAGGGGACCAAAGCTTGGATATGTATTACTTTATTCCCACCACATAACACTATTAGTATGGCTTGACACGGACATCACTCGACTATATTCTAAAAAAATCCTTATTCTAAGGAACATTTCCGTTTAAATATTTATTACTGACGTAATAATCAGGCAGTACAACTTCGATGCAGCCAGCAGCGAACATTTACAGTACGCACATTTCGTCGATTATTCTAGCGAACACTCCAGTCATTGCTCCAGTCAGTCAGGGGTGTGATTCTGATTCTCTTAAAATCTCTCATCCGATTGAGCGTAGGTCGATCAAGTGAGCGAAGTTATACGACCGAGCGTGAGCGTGGGGCTGAGATCGACAAGTAAAGCGGGTTCTGAAAATGCATGCCCTTAAATGTTTTACCTCTGCTCGCCAGTTAATAATTGGTGCTTCAAGTCCAAGAGCGAGCTGTTTAGGAGAATCACCTATTTATTTACTAGCTGTTAACACCTTAAAGCCCGATTTACATTGGTCAATGACAGTGGCAAGTACAGTGCCACGGACAGTGAAAAAATAGAAAGCGATTCTATTTGGATCCACTGGCAAGGCAACTTGACTCGCCACTATCAAGCGGTTTACGCTACTGTACTGTCCACTGTCCACTGTCCTTGACTGTTTAGGTAGGTCAAACGTGCCAACTCTGTGTTTTCTTTTCAATCGCATAATTTGTATCCATTCGCATGCAACCCTTCCCGTACAAAAGTCACCCTCAAATATGCAAGCCAAATAAGTCAATGTACTTGTAACTTGGGCGGAGTAAGTCGGGACTGCCGTGGGCGGAATGACTTACGAGTACGTAGGTATACTTTTGGAGGTTTGTATAACCTTAACATCGTAACGATTTTCCCTCGTCGTAAAGTCATTAATGACCGTCATTTATCGACAAATTAGCTCCCCTTCGTTTGCTGAACACACACTTCTCCACATTGATGGTACTCGGAGAACCCCGCTTAATAGGGTTCCGCATGAAATATTAAATTTGGTTCATTTGATGTTACTCCAAAAAGATAAATATTTGAATTCTGTTTTATCTTCGAACTGTGAATATGCTTTATATTTTGTCATTACCGAATTCTCGGTTCTTTGCATGCTCCACGTTAAAGCATTTTTCCTTTGACATTGTAAAGGTCTTCGTCATTAAAACCCGATTTTATTTCATAAAAAGCCAAAAGCCGTTTGATACTCGAGTGTTCATTAAAAAGGGTCCCTGGAGGTTTGAAGAACACACACTCCGTACCCAAGGTAAGGATCCTCTTGTAAGAAAATGTCTTACAAAGTTAACAGCTCAATTATTTTATGGTTGACTGCGTTATTTAAGGATGGTTTTTATGTTTCGCAAGTTATAATGAGGTTTTTTGTCTTGTAATTTTTTCTGTCACTAATACGCTGGTAAACATCTTAGCCTAATTGTGCAAATTGTGGTTATAGAATTGTCAACAGGTTTTTGGAGATGTTTGTAATTCTGTAGCTCTGCCTACCCCACTCTGGGAACGAAGGCGTGAGATTATGTATGTATGTAATTTTTTCTAGCAGTTGAGGTTACTAACTAACTTCTACTTCTCTACTTCTATCACTATCACTTTTCTTATTACAAATATTAGTTTTTTTTTAAAGACCTTTTTATGGAATGGAGAAAGCAAACGAGCACACAGGTACCCTGGTAAGTGGATTCTTAATCACAATAGACATTTGCAATCTTATGATGACAATCTGAAGACTGCAAATGCATTGCCACCTCTATACTAGTCATTTTTCCGGTTACTCTCGGACCGAAACACATTACGAACACTGCTGTTTGAGGCAGATTAGGGTAAGATGGTGGTAGCGATCCTGATGAACCCAACAAGGCTTCAAAATTCTATATATTATGTAATTTGAATTAATTTATATTACTGATCAACTTCACAATAATCAATCTATGGCCATAGATAAGATGCTGTGTGAGAACATTATCGTTATCGAAAATGTATCCTCGTAAGGTCCACGTCAAATTTCGTTAGAAAAAAAACCTTTTGTCGGTCAACTAAAGTCAAAAGTCACTTTGACAAATATCCTAAATTTAGGACGTTTGGCCTTACGAGGGTATAGGATTAACGTAGGTTGCTAGATGGTCGCGTTGATCGCTCATGTCAATTCCATACATTTTGACAGTTTTTGACAATCGTTTACGGAAGCGTTAAGCATCTTATCTAGAACCTCTCGCGATCATTGATTTTAATCATAGATTGCGATCGATGTTGAGTATGTAGGCGGCTGTTTGCGCCTCCAATCGGGTGTCGGAAATGTTCGGGATCCGTCGCCCACGCAGCGGAGTGCGGGGCGCGGGGAGCACCGCTCGGACCATTCGGCTCAAAGCAACTGTAGCGACAACATATTTCTATACGTTATTGTAAATCTTTAACTTCGATTACATGTGCATGAAATGTACTTGGAGTATAATGTATCTCCTAATACAACACCTAAGCAACCAAGATCAAAGTGCACGCATCCAGGCGTGTACAGCGGCTATAAAGCAAAGAGCCAGTAACAAAACCCTTCCACAACAAACGGCCAAGCTCACCTAACGTTCAGTTTCCGCTACACGTGGGTTAAGTCCTTAATCAGGGCTCAGGATCCCTGGATCGGCAAGTAAACACCTGGAAAACAGGCCAAGGGCAGCTTTGGGTCGAGAAAGAAGCGGTAGCGATTTAAACCAAAAATATATATTTTTTTAGTCTGTCCGCGTAGAAATCATTTATTTATTTCAAGTTTTCAGGGTAATACAGATTTAGCAGTATTTTTTACATTGATTGTTTAAATCGTAAATGTAAAAAACAGATACTATTTTGCATTCACCATATTAGTCAGAACAAGGTTTTGTTTTAAATCAGGTCGCTGAATGAAGATGTATAAAGCTAAGTTAATTTTCGAAAATCAATAAAATGTAAAAAGATTGACGTAAGATAATGACAGATCGCGTTGACCGATTACGTCAGCTCCATAAATATATAAAAATTCAAATCGATAGAAAACGGAAACATTAACGTTTGCATCTTGGCTAGACCAATGAGATCTCTGTGTGATTTTAGTTAAAACTGGGTTGCGTGTGAATCAAATCGAACACGTGACAATTTACGTGATAGAAAGGGAAGCACAGATAAGGCACGTCCGGACTTCTTAAAAACAGTGTTTTTAGGAAGAGCACCTCCTGTACATGCACTATTCATTACACACATCAAAAATAACCAATCTCTAACAAGATGCTAAATTTGCGAAAGTTGTCAAAGTGCATGGAACACTTTGACAACTTTCGATTTCGAATTGTCATAAGCGATTGACATTTTCGATAACGATACGAATCTCGCAATGCATCTTATCTAGGACCACAAGAGTGTCTTTAAACATTCTGTGGCTAAGAGTAACTCTTCCTCTTCTCACTTGCACCACCACTTAGGTACGTACTCACTCAGTATGTGCGTAACCTTATGAATATTAAACCCGACCATAGTATCTCCGCGATTTTCAGCTTAGCTGCGACGAAATTTTGATCGCCTTTATCCATATTATGGTCGGAACACGCTATCTTAGGCGGATATCCTTTCTGGTTGAGCGAGATTATATAATATACTGCTTTTACCCGTGGATTAGCGCGTGTTATATTAGTAATAAAACGTTTATACCTAGTTATAGATTTATGCCTGGGTGGATTTCGATTCAGGAACTGGTAAATTTTTATAACGCATGACTATTACCATACCCCTCTTATTTTTATATGAAAACATCAAGTGAGATATTGTTGGAAAACTCTTATAAAACCATTATGTTACTTTATTATCAATTTTATGATTTGGATCATTTTAATTAGACCTTCGTGTCTTCACCTTTTACAGCTTAGCAACAAAAGACAAATAACTACAAAAACTAATAATTTACAAAGAGTAGTTACATCAAAAATGTTCAAAGATCAAAAATATATATGCCTAAAAATAAAATATGCCTACATCATCATCAGAGGTCGGAATAGGTAGTGCTTATTAACCTAAACTTGACTCACCTTCATTCATGCGTGAGTGAGATGGGGATACGTTATTGAATGAAGATGCAACAAGTTTAGGTTAATAAGCACTACCTATTCCGACCTCTGATCATCATCATCATTTTCCTGCCCTTAACCCAACTTAATTGGCGTCGGCGTCTATTTCTTCCATACTTCTCTATCTGTCGTCATCTCGGTAGTCACTCCGTTTCTAGCCATATCATCTTTCACACAGACCATCCATCATTTCTTTGGTGTTCCCCTACTCGTATAGCCATCCACATTCATAATCAAAACTTTCCTGACGATATTGTCCTCATTCCTCCGCATCACATGCCCATACCATGACAACCGATTTCCACACAATTTTTCAGTCACCGGTGTCGCTTTCAGACTTCCTCTTATATACTCATTTCTTATTCTATCCATTCGCGTAACACCACACATCCCTCTTAGCATTCTCATTTCAGCTGCATGCCTTTCATTCATTCCTTTTGTGACCTACATTCTGATCTATACATGACATTTTTATCCTTGGAAATTTATGTTTTGTGTATTTTCAATAATCGTGCGACATGGTATTTGGTAGGAATCGTTCGTGGAATATCTCGCTTTTTCAGTCAGAGTCAGGATCCATCGATAAATTAATTGAAAACCAGGCATGTCGGACTATGCTCAGATAGGATTTCGTCGCCGATATTACAAATACTTATAATAAACTATTTCCAAAAACCAAAATTTATACCAAAGCTCATTTTCCATTTAAGTAAGTATTAACATTAAAGTCGCCTGTAACTCAAGATCCAATTAAATCTACTTTAGTCGTGATAGTTGCCCTTTAGAATTCATTACGTCGCCTTGTGATTTCATTGGAAACAAAACTAGATTCCAGACAGAAGATAACTTAGTACATCAATCGCAATCAACCAACCCTATCTAACCTCTCGCAGTCATTAAGAGATTACTACGTACGAAATTGAAAACCTTTTCACCCCATTGAAATCAAGATAACCATTCATTCAAAATATCCGATCCTTTTTAACACATTAATATAAACTTGTTCCAATTTGTGTCCTCACTACCTTCACATAGTTTCAAACTAATATCCTTTCAAAACACATCAACAGACCCAATTCAAACATTTAAACGTATCACATTCGGCTTTATATTACTTTCAATGATCCCAAAACTAAACACAAGCTCCATTTCGACGACGTACTAACCATTTAATACCATTTATAAATTCTGTCTTCTTTTTATGGGTAAAAGGTTGGAGATGTTTTGGAAATTCTGTAGGAGTTACGTCGTTTTGTCTCGTACTTTGGACGTTAGGGTCTTTTAATAGAATGCTCGACCTTCTGTGGTCAGTTTACAAAATGAGACGATTGGGACGGGGCTTTTCGAGTTCAAATTACCGTTTCATTACCGTATGAGGGGGATACTGAATAGCCACTAAGGGTCACTTTGTACAAGGGGAGATGAGAACCATTCGGTCTATAGCTAAAGCGTGAAATAGGACGAGTTGATAGGAAAGCGTTAACGGTTTTCTATTTAAGAAACAGAATTCAGGTTTAGAATTCATTTGCCGCTTTGTATCCTTATTTCTTGGTGGTATTATAAAATGCTAAAGTGTTTTTATTGGTGCTATCATCGTGGTTAAAAACCTGAACCGATTGAGGTGTGAAACGGATAGTTTATAGAACGGAGACGGATATAGGTTCCTTCGTAAAACGACCTAATCTCTTACCTTACAAAGTACGTAAAAATCAATCAATATGACGCCTTAATAAGATTTGAATAGTGTTGAAATTATAACTTCATTGACATCTGGTTGTCAGAAGAGTAGGGTACTTTTTTCCGGGAAATCCAATAGTTTCTGAGTGAATATTTTTTATGCAGACGGAGTAATGGTTGATAGGTAACTTAAAATATAATGAAACCCGGAAAATAGCATACTGGACTCTGTGTGGTCAGTGAAGGATTCCGTCACTACTAAGATAAACACCACAAGTATCTCTAATTTCATCTTAGATGATTTATGGTAAGTATAAAATAATTGTGGCCTGATAACTCAAACGCCAATAAAGTCTACTTAGTTGTGATAGTTTTCCTTTTAACTTTATTATTTTTTAACATATCTACCCAAAAACAACGGTTTAGCTTCTGAAACACTTGGCCCTAACAAAAATGACCACTTTAACCCCGTTATTCAAAAACCGACGATTAAACTATTCTAGTTAAAGTATTCTTGGTGCTTTCTGTCGAATTCAAGTGTCATAATGGTGGATAGTGACTTAATGACAGAGCATATTTCAAACACACTTTAGCTATGGAAGTTTATGAATCTGAGTAAAGCTTTATATTTCGCAAACGGATGCCTATAACATGCAAGTATGTAAATAACATGTTTTTTTTTGTAACGAGTGTTAAATTGCGGACAAATAGACTTGGCAAAACTATAAGGGTTCTTGTTGACTACGAAACCCTTAAAAACGGAGGATAGGTCCTTTCAATATATAGGTAGATGAAAATATTGATAACTATTAGTAAATTCCAATGTAAATTAAAGTAAAATCCGAAGATAGGTACTTTAAATTTTACTCACAAGAAATTAAAGAAATAATTGACTAATTGAATAAAGTAATAATGCAAAAAGAACAATAACGGCGGTTAAATCGCCCGACCACTATATAAATAGAGAGGCCTATTGTATTTAATAAAATTGGCAAGCAACGAGCTTTTGCTCTGTAAACTTTAAAAAATCCTTGGAAAAAGAACGAATTAAATTATACTGATATTAATATTAAAAAACTTAGTTTTTTGTACCTATTAGTTGCTTTTCTTTTCTCAATCCTTAGTAATTTGTCACGAATCATTCAGAGATATCTTTTAAAAATACAGATAAGTAAATAGTTTGATTATGTGGTTCAGTAAAAAATATCAACTGATTTAATTCTAATAATTAACCGTTCTTACTAGGTAAAAATAATTGTTTATTCTTAAAGACACTACGATATTTAATTTTACAAAACATTGACACAATATTGTGCAAAAATAGAAAATCAAGGACGAAAAAACTCCAACAATTCCAGGACAGTTTTTGTGGAATTAAAATACGTATTTATCCATGTCAATTCTCAGACCACAGCATTTTCATTCAAAATAAAACATTGGATCATTCCTGTTTCCCTTTTTGCATATCTGTTACATAAAATCACACCAATTCTACATCCCCCAAACTCGAAACTGACGCTGTCGACAATGATGGACGTTCCAAATCCACTTCAAAATTATTCCCGCCATTTCTATTCATTCGAGACGCGAAACAAGAAGCCTCAGGCAAAACATAAAGGACCCTTCCAGCTTTGAACTTAAGGATGCTTTTCCTTCTGAAATCCCTGCCATTATCCCTTCGGAGTCCCTTTGGGAAGATTTTCATTTCATTTTATTAAAAACTGCTCGAAATAAAGCGCCGGGCTAGTCGACGTCTGCAATAAAGGAGAAAGTTGTAATGTTCGTGACATAAAAAGAATTTCAGAACGTCTGCGTTGCGTCAACGGCTCGTCTAAGCTTCGCTCTCATACCCTTTAGTTAGGTGATTTACAAAAATAATCTAGAAGCTGGAGCTCAAATTATGACTGATTATTCTTAACTACTTATTTATAAACGTAAACACGTTTGATTGTCTTTTTGTCATCACAGTTCATCGACTAACCAGACGGATGTGAACTTGGTTATAATGCCACTTCCCAGATACGTATAATTAAACGTCAAGTCACAGGAGGCTATTTAAAAAAAAAAGTGTATAAAATTCAAATTAAACTTTAGTCATGTAAGTAACAAAAATACCTATAGTTTTATGTTAAATTAGGGTTAGGGCTTTTGGTGGCAAATCGTGGTTCTAGAATTCATGGAGCCGCTATTTCCTATTTATTATAAGACATACCACTTTCATTTTGCCGTATTTTAATATTTCAAAATTCATTTATTCATTAAACCGCTAAACCAATTTAAATGAATTTTGGTATGTAGGATATCTCTGCTGTGAAAACGTTAAAAACAGGCAAATATTAACAGGTATGGAATAACCGAACCAAAAATGTATTTAGTTCATTTTGAAATATGACCATACTAAAGGTCAAAATCAAAGTGTCACGTATTATATTAATTAGGAAATAGCGACTCCATGGATTCTAGAACCACGATATGCCACCACAATCTTAACCCTATAAATTACATCATTTCATCGAATTTCATTCCATCGAAACCTAGTTTCTGCTCAAACCTTGTTTTTAGGTTATCTTAAGCATGGGTTACGTAGGTGAGGTTAGGTTAGACCCCGAGAGTTGTTGGCGTCGAGCCACAGCTGAATGTTCTTGTTCGTGGTCGCGTGGCACCTCATTGAGGGACGCAGATGGTTTACCACTGGTTTTTAGTGGGTATTCCGGCCATGGCTCGGAAACCTGTTTTTTTTTACCAGCTCGTCCAAAATACCTGATATTTTAAATAAAAAAATAAGTAGACCACACGGGCACGGTGAGATACTTATTTCATCCGAAAATTTAAATTGATTGATTCATACTTATGGTCTAAGATCCGAATAGGAGAAGATTTGGACCGGGCTGTTTATTAGATGAAAAGTATTTTATATCAAATTGAATACGCTAAATAATATGTAGCGAATAGGTAGGCTGAAAAATTTCAATCCAGTACTTATATCATTAAAAAGAAACTTTTTTTTAAAATTGCAAATGTTTGTTTAATAGACGAATTACATACTAATCGAAAGTATGAAGTCTATAGAATATGCAAACGTTAGGTTTGGTGCAAATTACTAGTACCGACTTGCCTGTTAATACCTGCCTACCCAATAGTTTGACGAGAAAAAAATAGTCAACCTAACGTTTGCATATTCTATAGGCTTCATACTTTCGATTGCGATGTAATTTGTCCATTAAACAGGCTATTGTATTTTTTAAAACAAAGTTATTTTTATTTTTTTTATTAATTATATACTGGACTGGAATTTTTCAGCCTACCTATTCGCCACATATTACTTAGCATATTAAATTTGGTATAAAATACTTTTTATCATAATAAACATAATAAACAGCCCGGTCCAAATCGTCTGCTATTCGGATCTCCTACTATTAGATGAACTTGTGAACATTGTCGCTGTAATCGTTTGACAAATTCATATGAAAGTTTAAATCTGACGTGTTTGACGTCAGATTTAAACTTTAAATCTGACGACAAACGACGATGTACAAAAGTGATTACTAATTACGTTAAACACCTCGTGTGTGAAATGAAAGCCTTATTGATTGCGAATGCCATATTGCGTAGACATATTATATTCGTCCTTACATACTGTACTAATAAGTGTCTTCATTAATGATATTCTCTTAAATATCTCAATAACAAGCTCGTCAGTTAGTAGGCTGGCAAGTTTTGAATCATGGCCGTAGATAGCTACCTGATTATTACCTACCAGAGTGGGGTAGGCAGAGCTACGGAATAACCAACAACTCTAAAAATTTGTTGTTCATTCTGTAACCACATTTTGCACAAACAGGCTAAGATGTTTATAGGTGAAAAACTTAAATAAATGACCTCTTGCACGTAGTTGTGTACAAAACTAATATGGAATTTACGTCAAATTTCAAACATAGAATGTCAGACGGTCTATACAGATGTGTTACAACTACATGCAAGAGGTAAGTTACTTAAGTTTATCAACTATACCAGTGTATATAACAGGTTGTAAGCACATCGTCTAACAGTGCTACAAGCCTTTATTCCCTTAGTCGCCTCTTACGACTTCCACGGGAAGACATGGAGTGGCACTACACTTACGAGCAAAACAATTGCATCACTTTTCATTTTTTCATGTCCACCCATTATCTTTGTAGACCGGCTTTTCTTTCTGAAATATATTTAAATAAAATAATGTTTCGATAATTTCCATGTTTGTTTACTTCTTGTAAAGCTTAGGTTACAAGAAACATGAATTCATTTAAATATTTCAGAAAGAAAAGTCGGTTTACACACTGGATAAAAATAATTGGTCGCTTGTCACAAGATTGTGATTGTTGTGCATAAGCGTCTTGGTCCCATACGAGCCTAACAAGACGATAGATACACCAACTAAGACGTTAGATACATCGACTAAGATGTTAGTTGATTCACTAAAGAAATTGCTGTAGTTAACTATCAGCTTTGGTTGATATAACTAATATCTTTACTATTTGACGACGTGCTAGCCTAGTTGGTAGTGACCCTGCCTACGAAGCTAGCGGTCCTGGGTTCAAATCCCGGTAAGGGCAGATATGTGTGTGATGAGCACGAGTATTTGTTTCCGAGTCTTGGATGTTTTCTATGTATTTAAGTATATATTTCTCTATATAAGTATTTATATCGTTGTCTAGTACCCAGAGTACAAGCCTAGAGCTTAGTTTGGGAATAGGTCAATTTGTGTGAGATCGTCCCTTAATATTTATTTATTTATTGTAATCATTTTTTGACAACTAAGTGAAAATCTCTCTTTGCTGGCTCTCATTTTTTTGAGTGCAAAGTTAATCGTTGGACATCAAAAACTACAAAGTGATGCAATTGTTTTGCTCGTAAGTGTATTCTAAGTCGGCAACCACATGACTACCTATTACCTGATTATTAATAAATAAATAATGGAGGACAATCTCTCGCAAATTGAACTAGTCCCAATCTAAGCTCTATATTTATACTAATGCATAGAGTGCAGTAATAGAGTTTTCAATACGTCCCGCCCCGTTACTTTATTGTTCGTACTTTAATACAACTGTGAAACATCTATTAGACTGGTAGTTTGTGCCGTCGTGAATTAAAAAGACAATACTTAACGACGATAAACATGTGAGTGTTGTGCCGGTCGGTGGGTATTCCGATAAAGCAGAAACAACACCAAGTGCGCGTAGTTCGAAAAACTCGCGCGCAACATAAGTATGCACCAGCCCTCTTCAGTCTGCTCGTGACCACGACCATAGCTACACGTTCATAACGTCGAAGTGTTATGTAATGTTTTTACGCATTAGGTCTCGTTTTAGATTTAATTAAAAGTAGGTATGAGCTATAAACATACTTATAAAAAGAAACAAATACTCGTTTTACGGAGAAATCATCCCGGAGTATTGGATGATTTCAAAATAATCGCACTAATTACACAATAATTTGCCCTAAGGCACTTGTCCCACTGCCGGCGGGAAGCGATTAGCTATCGACTATTTTCTCGCTCAAGAAACGAACAAAATATATACCTACAGGGTGGTACTCGATAAACTGTACATATTGAACGGGATGAAATTTTAGGTTAGTTTATAGGAAAAAAACAATAAAAAAAAATAGCCTCTTTTTTTTTCTTAAATTTTTTAATAAATTACTGCAAAAGTGTCATTTTGTTTTCACTATTTTTTTTGCTTATTATTATTCCTCGTTTAATTTTAGATCTAAAAACGTTAAAAAAATATAAAATATCTGCAAAATTTTGATAAAATCGTGTTTTTATGAAAACAAAATAATATTTTTGCAGTAATTTTCCACAAAAAAAGCAGATAATTAGTTATTTTTTTTAATTGGCCTAATATTGTTATCAATTGTTATAAACCTAACTAATTTCAATACTATGCATTTTGTTTTATCTTTTTTCGGCTAGACCAAAAGTTACACCGTCACAAGTAAGAGTGCCACCCAAACTTCATTAAAAAGTTTGACAATCTGCAAAAAAAAACCACTGACTAAAAAATTCAAAAAAAATTGTTTTACCTATAAATTAACCTAAAATTTCATCCCTTTCAATATGTACAGTTTATCGAGTACCACCCTGTATATCTCGAGTAAATAAAAGAGATACGTATAGTCGTAATTGTTGATCTCTGGCTGTTCAGGCCGGCGAGAACTCTTTCTACTAGTTTGTCGAAACGAAAAATATAGATCCCGAGTAAAAGAGACACAAATATGAATAAATGATCGCTGGCTGTACTCGCTTCCCGCTCATCATCGGCGGTGGGACAAGCGTCTTACCGAGAATCGAATCTGAAACCGCTAGTTTCGTAGGCAGGCGTACCGAATAAATAAACCTTGTCGTCTACGTAACGTCGTAACTGTAACATACTACAAGTTGAGGAGTCACGTTACGATTGTCGGCGAAATTAAGGACGGAGTGAGCGACGATGTTTTCCAGTACCCCTACCATGAGTTACATTACCGTACTCGCTAGCGAGTCGAATGCTCTGTCTCTCGCACTCTATAAGAATACTGCGAGGTCTGCGAGCGTTAATTGTAACTCATGGTAAGGGTACAGATAAACAACGTACAAAACTCGTCAGATGTTTAAATTTACCCGTAACGAAGCTAATGTATACTCATTATTTTCTACCTTTTCCTTGGGAAGAAATGACGGCCATTTTGTAACGAAATTGCTCGCCTCAGTTCAGTTTTATGTTTCATTTCAAACTTAATAAGGCATTTGGTTTCTAGGCACTTGGAGTTTACTACAGCTATGTACATGAAGACATAAAATGATATGCATATTTTATCTTATGATATAAATATTTAAGAGGAGCGGGCGGATAGACTTGTGCAAAATAGGTTTTTGAATGAAATATCCCGTTGCTCTGAAAAATCAGGATGACAACATTTTTACAATTTCAGATCTACCTCTCCACTCAACGAAGAAATGAACTCGCGCTCGTAGAGTTCCGTACTGCCGTACAGTAGTAGATATTATTGTATTTCAATTTGAAATTTAGGCTTAAGCTAGTCTTAAGTTAAGAATTTTTGTAAGAATTTATTAATTTTACTGAATAAATGATTCAAATTAAAGATATACATTTGAAAGTTATGTCAATATTATCAATACCACATATTTTTTCTTTTTATCTTGATCGTATGACGCCTAACTAAATAAAAAAATTGCGAGAGCACAACTCACACTTGGTCGGTCTTTAGTATTAGTTCTTTTTTTACTATAATCATACCGAATTTTAAGCCTTGTTGGCTTTACCATTTATTTTTACGATACAACGAAAATAAAAATACTTTGATAAAAACCTTCGTGTATCCTCCTTTACTTTTTAACCTTATCTATTTATTTTTATTTCTTAGGAAATCTAACGTAAAACACACAAACTTAAAAGAAAATCACCACCACCTCTTACGCCCAAAAAATACAGGTCGAAAGAATACCGAAAAATCTTGTATGGGGACTCACTTTTATTTAAAACTTTATTCTGTAAGACACAATCCGCTGACAGACAGTGTTACAGACAGATATACGTACGGACAGACATTGTATCGCTTAGTAATCGGGTCCGGTTTAACTCCCTTTGGGTCCAAAATCCTAAAAAATGAGTTGTAACTATTCAATGAACGCTGTTTACTAAAATAATTGTCTCATATACACTTACGATACCAATTTTTAGAAGTTAAACCGCTTAAGAAAACAGGACGACTAGTAGTTTTTTATTTGTACAAAAATTAAGATAAACGAAAAATTTATTAAATTAATTAATTAATGGGAGCCACCCATCTATTGTCATTTGACAAACAGGTACGAGTACTATGCCAGTGTTTTAACAAGGACCTCATAAACTCCCTGCATTATTCTTTTGAAAAGCTAAGAAAACCCATTGCATTTTCATTTTTCTCAAAAGACCTCATTTTCCAAACACAGCAAGTATTCCGGTCCTTTGCGGTTAGAAGCAAAAAGGACGTCCAGAGCGTTTAGTGCGGCTCATAGTGAAGCTAACCACACATGGAGGAAATCTTCTTTGACTTCTGGTAGCCTGGTAGCAAAAACGCTAAATCCGCATTTCCAGGGGCTCTTCTCAGCATAATAGTAAATAGATGTAATGCCCGCGAGTCTATATTGACTGACATAATTATTTTTAGTCATAATGTGCTTTAGGTCATAATCATCGCAAGTCAAAACGTGTTTTTTTAAAGAAACTGTTACTTTTTCAGGATTTTTATAAATCAAACCTAACCTAACCTAGCCTTGTCTACACGTTAGATATTTCAGAACTTCTGAAAAGTTTACAGTTTCAGCAATATAAAAAATTATGACTAATAAAAATTATGTCAACAATTAAATTACGACCAATGAAATTAAGAGAAACAAAGGGCTCTCAATACCCGCTCATGTTTTTTTGTGGAAAATCTCAAATTTTAATCTGAAGTAAGAGAGGACTTGATTGGAGCGCTTGGAGCTGACCTCATTTTCTTCTACTTAATTACTCTTTAACCGTACATTGTCCTCATTTGATATCACAGTGATTGTCTAAAACTCGACATTGGCGAAATACACCTCGTTAAAACAAAGCAAACTAAGACTAGAGTCTGACCAGCGAATCGTGCCACAAAAAAAAGGCGGCAAATTCAAAATAATCACTATCTGGTAACACGAAATGCATAGCGACTGGATAGGTACTCATAATGTGACAGCTTGTTTCATAGGTAAAATTGTTGCCATGTGAAGAATTAGAGAAAAATGCTTGTGTCACCACTCGCTGGTCAGACTCTATCCGTTGTTCGAATATTGGGAATTTATATTATGACTTCAAACATGAAAAATGATCACGGATAAGAGTTATTCGAACATTTTGACAGTTAAAAAATTAAAATTAAAATATATCGGAACACAGTACATTGCAAAATATCAAAACAATGTAAGGATATTTCTGATGCTGTCGGAGCTAGGATCCAAATTCCATATGTTAACTCTTATAATAGGTACGAGTACTAGGGTGGTCCAAAAAACAAAAGTGTGTAATATTGTTTCTCCACAAGTTTCATTTTATTTCAAAATACTCAAAAATCCGCTTTACCAAGTTTTATTGCAATTGAATAAACTTTACAGGTCGCCCATAATGTTAATTTTTTTTCATATAAAAATGTATAGAGCGTCACACTTCTAATGAAGATATCGAATGAGAGAGACTTTGGAAAGATCATGACACTGTATTCTGTGTTGCAGCAGTAGGCAAACAATATTCTACTTCTGTTTTTAGTTTTTGCTAAGTTTAATAGATATCGTTTTGTAATGAGAATGAGATCTTTTTGGCATAAACTAAACACTTTGGGCGACCAGTAAACGATCACATAACGAGTTTAAATTTGACACATAAGTAACTAATTTATAGCAAACAAAAATAAGCCTTGTGGAGGAAGGATTTGGTATACTTTTTTTTTCTTCATACTATTTTGGACCACCCTAATAGGTACTGATTAATACAAACTGAAATAAATATAATTTGATCTTGGAGCTGATATAATATGAAGTTTGAAGTTACCAATAGCATCTCCACTGTACTTAACGTAGACCTGCCAAGTTTGGACTGATTACATAAGTTTTAATAACAGCTAATGACTGTGCCAAAAAAGTACAGTCAGCACAAAGACCAACTGGGTGAAACACTTGAACATTCATATTTGATCCAGGCAGGACGAGTGCCATACGCAATGACAATGATGAAGACAGAAATTCTTTATCACATCGCGCGGCAAAATGTACCGAATAAAATCATGCAAGCAATAAAATACAAGAACAAAACAAGACGTACGTAATGAAATTACAATGGAAACGTCGAGTTTTCAGCACAGGTCTCCAAATGGAACTTTGGAACTCGTAATGTCGAGTGCGTACCGTAAAACGGTTTTTGTGGCTCCGACGTGTCGACAAATTGGAAGCAAAATGGAATAAAATTAGTCTTGAATAATTTAAGGGCATGTTATAAGCAGGGATCGGAAAATGGGCGTCATTACACGCAATAATGTGGACATGACTCTAAAGATTTTAATTAAACAAATTAAATTACATTAATTTATACTTTGCAGGACAGTCATAAATAAATAATACAAAGACGTGAGGAGTGGCCATTAATATTATATTAATCTACTTAAATTTGCTCCATTAACATCTGTGGATTGTGAAAGGAGCTTTTCACCTCATAAGTTTATTTTATCCGTGAAAATGAATAAATTAACCATGAATAATTATAAAAATATTGTGTTTATTTGCTTTAGCCTTCACAATAACAAGTCTTTGTATTATTACTGCCTGGCAAAGGATCAAAATTATTTTTAGGGTAAGTAATTAATTAATGTATTTTAATTAGTTTAATTAAAATCTTTGGAGTCATGTCCACATTATTTCGAGTAATGACACCCATTTGTCCAATCTCTGGTTATAAGGTAGAGCTTCGCTTTAACTTTTCGTTTGCATAAGTATGTATACTTTGGAAAAAATAGTTTAACAACAGGTTGATGGAACTACAATATTTTCAAGTGGCAACTATCACTTTTTTATTCTGAATCAACAACGCCTTTACCAAGAGAACGTCGTTTACTGTACATAGAAAGCACTTAAGTAGTGTAATTGGGTAAGGCTTTCGAGCGACTCCGCTTTTGTGTCACCATTGTAACCAAAATAGTCATGAAGATTTATGTCTGTGGCATTTATTTTCAAGTACATTAGGTTGTGATTAGGTTCTTACATGATACCTGGAAAATAAAGGCTTTTTGTAATGTTACTTGTATTTTTTGGTAACACAATAGCGGGGGCGGTTTGAGCGCTCCGCGACCTTACCCCATTATGTAAAAATGGTACCTAATTGAGAACTTACAATTACGAGTCCGCACCTCGTGCATAGTATAGACAGTAGTTCGTCTTCAAACAACCGTACGCACCGCGAGCCACCACAACCAAACTCAAGAAATCATGCCAAGTCGGTTTAGTCGTGAAGGGTCTATTTTGACTGACATAATTATTTTTTGTCATAACGTGCTTTAGGTCATAATCATCGCAAGTCATAACGTGTTTTTTTAAAGAAACTGTTACTTTTTCAGGATTTTTATAAATCAAACCTAACCTAACCTAGCATTGTCTACACGTTAGATATTTTAGAACTTCTGAAAAGTTTACAGTTTCAGCGATATAAAAAATTATGACTATCAAAAATTATGTCATCAATTACATTATGACCAATAAAATTATGGGAAAGAAAGGTCTCCCAGTCGTGACACACGTGACCACGCCCTCGCCGCATCATATCTAGTGCCGGAGCGGCAATAGGTATCAGAAACTACTATGTATACTATGTCTCATGCTACTAGAGTACTAGACCATCGATTCGTATACTTAATAACAATTTTAAAAAAAAATGGTACCTGTGATTTTAAAAGATATTGGATGTTTTTTCAGTAAGAAGGCCACATGGGCACTTTTACACTTTAAAAATGTATTCGCAATAGTTTAAAAATAAAAGATCTCAACGCTATTTGAAACCAAAATTTTTACAAAACTTTTTTTAATTACCTTGAAACAAATCTTCCATTTAATTTCTTTCTAAAAATGTAACAGCATTATGTCGCAGCGGAAACAAATCTAAGGCTGTTTATCTGGCGCGTTATTTTTCTCGCCCGCGCAACCTTTGCTGTGCGTGACCGGAATGACGCTCAGAGCGACGCCATCTTAGATGCGTCATGGTGAAAATAACTTTTAAT
This sequence comes from Acleris literana, assembly GCA_946894065.1. Classification (NCBI taxonomy): domain Eukaryota; kingdom Metazoa; phylum Arthropoda; class Insecta; order Lepidoptera; family Tortricidae; genus Acleris; species Acleris literana. Next base: position 22,273,452 of record OX335670.1, read on the forward strand.
TTACATTTTATTTTTAAACGTGGCGAATCTTTTTTTTCGCGACTATACCGTATCATATTAACGTCACCTCAGGTTTAAACTATTATACGACAGTCAAGGAATTTAATTTGTGACCCACCTTAGGTCCAAAGTCAATTTGACATTCTACAGCAATAAGGTTGAGTTTCCTATCAATTACAAATGACTTGACATCTCTATTGACAATGACATCTTCAAGCAGATTTTCTTTGAAATGGGTAGCAAATTAACTTCCGTGACCGTGATTTTAACCTCGTAAGGTCCAGTGTGCAATAAAATGTACATGATCAAGGCAATTTAATTTGAACTGTGTTACAATGGTAATAAGGTTTATTTTCCTATCTTGATAAACTGAAAATGTCATTATCGAACAAACGTAATTGAACTTTATTGCCTTGACGGTAGATTCAAAGTCCCACTCACAAAAAACTCCCTGTTTGTAGTATGGTGCGCCTTACGAGGTTAATGCAGTTGTCAGCAATTGATAGAGTAATTCAAGGGGAAGGTTGTTATGTATAGAAAGTTCTGGATTATGTACGGATATTATAGCAAACTGGCATAAACCGAAGCGAAGCGAGGGCGGGTCGCAAGTCAAGTATAAAGCTACTAAGTACAGAAGTCGTCACCTTCCTGGTTACGATACGAGCACACAGGACAGTGGTAAGTGGGATCTAATACGAGTACCCATAGGAATTAGAATTCTCAAGACTGCAATCCTAAAACCAACCAAGGACTCGGATAAAAATGCATCTACGCTAGAAATTTCACCGGTTGTCTTATCCTGACACCGGAATACAACAATGCGAATACTATTGCTTGGCGGTAGGTCAAAGGATAAACGTGTCAAAACTTAGGATTCAAAGAGAAGATAAATGAAAAAACAAAAACGTGGGCGTCTCGGGACGCCCGACAGAAGTGATAACTTAAACTAATCTAAGTTGAACTATACCGCTCCGCCCCGCCCCGCCCCGCTTCCGTATGCGTGAGAGGGAAGCCAGACAGACTGGCGCCGTAACGCGTTACGTAACGAAACGGTTTACCCTCCCATAAGAAGTTAACACTTAAAAAATTAAAGTACCTATTTATACTTAGGTAGGTACCTATGACGGTGCAAGACCACCACATTAAATGAAGTTTCGATACCTTCACCTACAGAAACCCTGGTGAATGGTGCCGCTACCACCATCCCACCAGAAAACGGGGTAGATGATGGTAGCGATCTGGACGGACCCTGCATAAGGTCCAACCACCACTATACACGACGATGACACGGCGCAGATCAAATTTAAAAATCTATATCTATATATCTCATCATCATCATTATGTCAGCCGAAAGACGCCCACTGCTGGACATAGGCCTCCCACAAGGCTCTCCACTCAGACCGGTCTTGTGCTTTTCGCATCCACCGCGTTCCCGCGATCTTTACAAGGTCGTCACTCCATCTTGTTGGAGGCCTACCTACAGCTCGTCTCCCGGTCCGCGGATGCCACTCAAGAACCTTCTGACCCCATCGGCCATCATCTATATATCTATGATAATTAAACTTCACAGTTTCCACACACATCTAACAGACCACTTAAACAAAATGTCACTCAGCAAGTTCTACTTATCATCACGCTAGTTTAATGACACAAAGCCAAGTTAGGAATATATTTTGACCACTCCTTCAACGATGAAACACGACTAAAGTCGCAAGACACGCACGATACTGTCATTAATAACAGCCTTGCCATTAATTTGAACGTTCTGACAGGCAACTTAAACCCGCGGTTGATAATTTGTCGACGATAACACGATTAACTTGTTTTTGTGAATAATAAGTCACCTCGAGAATTTGCTGCTTTAAAATTTTATCTAAGTTAACTAAAATATCGATCACACAAAAGAAATCAAGCATTCTAATAAACGCCGTATTATGAACTAAATATCATAACCGGTTATGATTAAGGTAGTGAAAGGGACAGATATATATAGATATATACTTATATCGCTATCTTTTTCACAATCTGGAATTCGTTAGCTTATAACAGTTTATAAGTAGGTAATAAACAAAGTTATAAATTATCTATATATTATAAAAGGCAAACCTGACTGGCAGACTTAGATATCAATGCACAGCCGAAACTACTGTACCTAGAAACTTGAAATTTGGTACAGAGATTCCTTTTATGATGTAAGTGAGCACTAAGAAAGGAATTTCCGAAAATCGACCCCCAACGGGAAGAAATAGGGGGAGTAGCGGGAAACTAATTTTACGCGTACGAAGTCGCGGGCGTCCTCTAGTATAATTATATATTAAAACACGCCTTGATTAGGTACTCATTTCCTAGAAGCAATCGCTATAATGTAAAACTTGGTAAATGATAAATGATAAATGATACTTTTTGGTTCACATAATATTACAAGTCAAATGGTGGTAAATTGTCAAGATGATGAAATAGGGGTCCGCTAGTAAATATTTAGGCTACGAGGCCCTTATGATCGCAAGTGCTTTGACAACCCTGAAACCAATCTAGGGTTGTTTATCTGTCGCATTATTTTTCACGCTTTAGCTTGCGTGACCGGAATGACGGGGAAGATCGACGCCATTGTAGATGCGTTATACTGAAAACATTAAAAAAAATATCAAAAATGTTAAAATCGTAAGTTGACTACTAATAGTAAGTCGTGATAGTTTTTCTTTTAAGTTCGTTATATGTGCTTTCGTTTACGATATTTTTCAGATTTTCGTTACTTGTAGTTTTGGCTGTCAGTTACGTGTCCCCTACACGTGACTCTAGCTAAAATTACACTTTTCGAGTTCAATATTTCCTAAACGGTCCCCAAATATAAGAAAATATTTATAAGATATCATATATATATATCATGATTTTTTTAAAGCTATGCATAATGATACATCACTTGATGTCATCACGTAAAAAAACTCCGCTTTACTTGAACCCTAAGATTTTTTTACTTGTTCCATCATTGATCTAAGTGCGCATTATAAATATCAATATGTGCAGAACATTTCAGTTTTGTAAGATAGTTTTTGAGAAAAAGTGAGTGTGACATACATACAGGCATGGTGAAACTATAAGGGTTCCCAGTTTGACTTCGGCTCCCTAAAAAGGAAAACCCGCATCTATTTCCCTATGTACTCTATCGACATTTCCTAGCACGAGGCAGCGGAGTAAAGCGGCTGAAGCATCGCGCGCCCTTTGTCTTCTTGTTTAGCCTTTTGCCGCGTTCCCAGTAATAATACAAGTTTTCCGTTTTTTACAAACGTCGCAACCTTTTCGGTGGTCGTTGTCATTTTGTTCTTTGACGATGAATATTTCGTGAATGTTTTGTTGAAGGAAAATGGTGTTTGAAAAATGTGGTCCTGTATTTATTGACTTGGATTTACTTATTTACAAACCTATTTTAGTGAAACTATTTTTGAAACTTTTTGTTAAATTTAATTGTCATAATGACAGATAAGGACAAAACCTACATACACTTTACCTATTGTGTTATGCATAAGAGAATTATCTTTTCTTAGTTTAACGTTACCAAAAGAAAAAATAACCTAATATTTATGATTTATTAATATGTTCCTGTCGTATTATTTAATTTATTGATTTGCTTGCGAGCTCGTTAAAACTCGAAGCCAAATTATATCAAACTAATATTAGTAAAATGGCTTAGCGGATTTAAATGAAATTTGGAATGGAGAGCTTATAACCTAAATTATCACATAGGCATATCTTTTATCTTAAAAAATACTTATCTTATGGGATGGTAATGGTTAACACTGACAAGTTGTGGGCAGAAGCCAGTTAGTCCCAGGGACTTCATAATCCACTTCTAAAATTGTACCAAAAATGCAAAAATTAATTTAAAAAAGTTGCGATAGTTATCTCTTTCCACAATCACATAATTATGCATGACTAAAGTGACCAGTAATTCTATTCTCAGGCTGCGTATCTACCTAAGCTATGCCAGTTAACGAAACGGCGCACGCGAAAAAAACCCACCAATAGGAAAGCTTCATCTTTCTAGCCTTACACAGCGACACTACCCTATTGGTGGATTTTTTCTCGCTCCCCGCTCCGTTACCTCGCACAGCTCTAATGGAAACACAGCCTAAGGGTACAGCCGCAGGGGACCAGGGCTGCATTAATCTTAGCAGTTCGGTCACGATCGCACCCCCGCAGAGGGTATTGATTTGTAGACATTAATAAGTAAAATAGTTGATGGCGAGGGAGGCCGTTTGGATAAATAATGTAGTGAAATAGAAGCTAGCGGCCGGTTTGAGAATCTAAGAACTACACTGAGGAGCAATGACAACAGGTCACTTTCTATGGTAATTCAATACAAAGTGATTCGTTTTCATTGCTCTTGACATATGGATGTAAATAACTACAGGGTGATTGCGACTATGGATTGTGTTTTAAAAATTTCTACGTTTCGTGTTACCATTTGTAAAAAGTTGTCATGTTTTATTCTTTGCAAACGTGGTTAGTGGTTATGTATTCAGTTTTTCATCATTCCTCTAATTAGTATTATGGTAAAATGCCTCTCCTCTGTGCTAAAAAACAATACTAATTTGATATTTTTCACTTTAAAAAAAGAATGTTTTTTTTTTATTTAGTCATCTAGCAAAAGCACAAAAGGCTAGAAGACGTGAAATTGTCCTAGCTCAGAATGTTCCTGGTCGTGAATCCAGTGCTGGTCTTCCGCTGCTAGGACCATAATGGTGACCTCAAGGAAGATCCGCAGAAAAAAAACATAAATAATTTCTATTTCGTTATTAAGGTGCGTCATCAGTATTTCGGTCAGAAAAATTTAATATTTGTACAGTCGAATTCATAAATGTGTATACACTTTAGTACCTTGTCACTGTAATCGTTCTGCCAATTCATATAGTTTAAAAAAACATTAAACATACAAGGTACTGAAGTGTACACATATTTATGAACTCGACTGTACCTAGTTGGGTTTGTAATTAACAAACCGTATTTATTGGAGACTTTAATTATTATTTTCCAGAAAGAAGTACTTAAAGGATGTTCTTTTTTTGCACGACAAAGAAATTGATAAAAACATACTTTCAATAAAAAAATCTAATAGTTTTAGTCAAAACAATAAATCTAATTATATTTAAATTATGCTTCAAGGCCGTCAACTTCCCTTTAGGAATACGAAATAAGATTTTTTTATTTCGTGCAACAAGACCTCTAGTTACAAATACGTTATAGAGTAATATAGATAACATTATAAAACCTATAGCAATTACTGACACTACTTACTTAATTACTTACATAATTATGCAATCACTTTTGAAATGAGCAAATAAAGTTCCGCCGTAAATAAACAGTTAAATCTGCAATGTCATTGGGATGAGTTGTAAATAAGTTAAATATTGACGAATTCGCATTATAAAATCTACGTCAATATTGAATGTTGACAAACGTGAATTTCACTTTTATATTCACATTTTAAATCTGTACTTAGTTTTTTCAAGCGTCGGAATTGTGAACATTTACGCGTTATAAGTCATTACAATAAAAGAAACGAAGTGAATTCAAGCAAATAAACATTTGCACTAAAAGCATTTGAACAAGCTTCTTTTAAAACTTCTTCTTTTAAAATTCAGCATGCAATTTCAGCTTCAAGCACTATCCGCACTTTGTATGTACAGGGTGTGTATGAGCTTGACGATTTTTCATTTCTTCATTGTTTGATTTAGCAATAGATTAAAACTATTTATTTGTGTGTTACAAACAAGTTCACCTTTCATTTTATAATTGCTATTATGATGAGGTATAATAATTATGACTACTACAAGGCTTCTAATGCAAGTAAAGAGCACAAGAAATTGGATAGTTTCAATGTTGTAGAACCAAAGAAAATTCATTACAGGATGTAGAGTTTTTCATTAAATTTAAATCCCCGAATTCCTTGCATCCTGTATCTAAAATAATTACGTGAATGTGTAACTACATGACTTGCACTTCACTCGTTTCCATGGCAACGTCGCAAATGTCTCACGAGCCAACAAATATCCTAACTTAAGGCGGCACGCTCTAAATCACATCTTGAATCAAGACGCAGACAATATATCACGGCGACAGCGAGCGCACTGCAACGGTGCCCGCGAGACAGTTTAAGTTGCTGGAGCCCCCGTTATTGCGGTGTAAGTTATGATTACAGACATTAGTACTGTGAGTGGTCGCAGTCATGTTTCTTATCAAGGTTTGTTTGAAACATTTGGTGGTAAAGACTCTTTTTTGGGTCTGTTTTGATTGAAATTAAGACGGCGGGCACTGGATGTATTTAAAGTTTCATAGAAATTTGAAATGTACGTATATGGGCACGTTAATGGTGATTTGTCTGCAAAAAATGACCTATAACTATTCCCGTTCAGTTATTTTCAATACAGTTTCCAAATAAATAATGCTTACAAAAGGAACAGACATCCAATGAAAAAGATAAAGGCTATTTTTCAAGTTTGTTAAAAATATACAGTTTTTTTTACATGTAAGTAACTGCCGTGTCTAGAGGAGCATACGCCTAGCAACCAACATATAGATCAAAGTAGCCTCGGTCTGTGTGTACGTGTGTGTCAGAACTGATGCGAGGGTCCCGAGTACCGTCAGTGTTGTAGTGTGTGTTCAGCAAACGAAGGGGAGCTAACTTGCCGATAAATGCCGGTCATTAATGACTTTACGATGAAGGAAAATCAACATCCTGTAGCTAAATTCTTGAGTATTCCTTTTATTTATAAGTACGCATACAAATAGATGACTTTGACATTTAATTTTAAGACATAAAACTTTAAGACGCCCAATGTAGAAGATATTTACGTATAGAAATGAGTTATTCATAGTCTATTGTAATAGTAACAGATATTTCTTATTGTTCTTTATAAATTCAGCAAAGCTTTGAGAGCTGTCATTGTTTTAAAAAAAGAAAAGTAGCTATCGTGATGAATGTGGAACGAGAAAACGACATTATGCTGTTAAAGTTTCACAATTCAATTGTATTTCTTTGACTGAATGAAATAAAAAAGTTCTTCTACTATGAAAATATCGTTCTTTCCTATAATCCATAGTTGGGTATAAACCAAAATAAATGTACATAAAGACGCTATTTAAACTTCACTTAAATGATGTATAACGTATAATTTCGTTACAAAAATGTATGTGTTTGACGTTAATCGACACCGTCGATCGTCGTTATGGTGACTAAACTCTTCTTTGACTGGACATTTTTTTTGGTTTACACCCAGTTCTTAATAAAGTCAAAGAAATTGTAACTTTAGATAAAACCGATAATCTTCGTTTATATAATTGTGTTCTTGTTTAACAGAAACAGTTAATTTCCGAAATTGTCAGAAAACAAAAAATGTACTTACGTAATCACGCAATATCAAAAATACGTATTAATGGGCGTGCAACAAGAAAATATTAAATTTAGAACACTAGTATAGTATTTTTTCTGCACAACGACATTTACAACACAAACACAAACATTTACACATTAACATATTTACCAAATTTACCAAATCGCAAGACTTTAAAATTGTAATTACAACTACACCAACTAGTAGATTCACTCCATGTTACCGACGTGTAAAAGAGCCCTCATGTGGCCAATTTACTGAATAAATATTTTGAATTTTGCCACACCCTGTACTTTAATACTATACATATATATTTAGTATATTTAACCCGGCATTCCCAGCAAACATAAAATCTGTGTAAACTCCCGTTTTGCTGACATGACTCCATATTTACACAGCACTTTATTCATATAACTTAGAAAACTAAACTACTATCCGACTTTAATAAAACAACATGAGATGTCTCTTAGTTGCAAACAGAATCATTTTAAAACCTTTTGACTCTGTGTAATTATTATAAAATTGAAAGCAGTACTCTTTTAAGGCTTTTTAGATTATGTACTTTTATGTTATTTATGTGGATGACTTTTAGATTTAGGTTTTTGCAGTCAAACTGTCTGTCTGTCTAATCTGTCTATCTGACAGACTGTATGTGACATTTGAAGAAACTGTTAAGGTTACAAAGCTGAAATTTTGCAAACATTCTTATAAATATTTAGAATCGAGCATGAAGACCAAAAAACCGCCTCCCATATACCTATACTTCTAGCGGGATGACACAGAAGGGTTCCCTCTATTTCGCCGAAACGTTTTACGCCGAATGTATAGTTACGCCGAATTTTGTTTTCGCATAATTTTTCTCCAGTATAAACGGAAAATATTTTTCAAAATGTTTTGTGTAATCCTGGCAGAATAGAGTAGGTTAGGTTAGGTTTATTTTATAACTTTTCAAAAAAGTCAAAGGTATCAGTAGAATAACAATTATGTGAAATTAGTATTCTGCGAAATCATACGTTCGGACAATTTATGATTATGCGTAAACAAGGGGGACCGACACAGAAAGCCTATCGCATTCTACTATGATGCCTTTGATCGATTCGACTTCAACTTTAGCTTTAGAACCTAAAAACAAAACTAGAAGGTATTAACATAATGAACTTGACTCAGCAGTGAATTTATATTGTAAATTTAATTTTTACTTAAGATACGAAAATTGTGTTAAAATTTGTTCCCTCTTCCCATCCTTATTTTTTATGAATGAAATATATTTATAATATAAGTAATACGTAGGTGTTCCACCACGTTCATACTTTTCTCTTAATACATATTTCCTATCTCGCCAATCGCTACCAACCATCATAGAAAAGCATTGTCCACGCCAAGCTTTCATAAATGCAAACGCTAAAAAACTTTACTCAGAAATCCAAAGCAAAAAAAACTGAATTCATTCACTTCTATTATATTAATATTATGGTCGGAATCGAAGCAACTTCGTCAGTCGATCGCAAACAGGCTCTGGCGTGGCTCCAGAGCAACTTCAAGTTCAATAATAATAACTTACGGAACGTTATGGGCTATTTTGATAACAGTTCTGTAAACGTTCTTTTATATTTATGGTTTATTTGTTTTGCAAGTTTTGGTAAATGATAAGGACGTCTTCAAACATTTGTCACAAACGGGTGTATGGTTTGTCTAAAATTGCTTGGCCTATTTTTGTTTCGCGACATAATTTTTTGCATACCAACGTTTCGTCTAATGATTTAAATGTCGAAAATTGTTTGTTGGAAATTATTTTGCATAATATTGTTTGGTCGAAAAATTGTTTGGAATAAATAATTTTGTCTAATGATTTTTTGGTATAACGTTGACCGTGAGGCGTAGTCGACGGCTCCGCTTAGCGGAGCTCCTATTCCGCGTAGTTGTGCCGCTTCGACACAATTCTAACCTAACCTAACCTAACCTATAGATTAGTTGAGACCCAGGTGTTTCATACAGGGGGGCCAAACAGTATATCATGGATTTAGCCTTTTAGTAATTAAAAAATATGTATGCAAAAAAATCTTTGTGCTTCAACAGAAGTATGCCATTCAACATTATAGGAAACATTTTGGACCAAAAAATTTTAGCACAAAATTTGGGAATTTGGGGTGATTATTGAACCCCTTTTTTCGACTCTATCATCACATTTTTATGGTAAGGTGACGGAACTAGTAATGGACAAGGCACCAATAATGGACACTTGATTCTAATTTTACAGAAGAAAAGGGTTATTCATTTATTTTGCAACAATCAATTTAGGACCGTATTAAATTTGAATTAAGAGTGAAGTATCCATTACTGGTGCCTGTCATCTAAAAGTGTCCATCATTGGTGAATTTCACTTCATCGATTGTATCATTTCATCGAATTTCATTTCATAGAACGCTATTTCCTTCTGAACCATGATGTTTTCAGGATATCTTAAACTTAATTACGTAATTTAGGTTAGGTTTGAGTTGTGACTACCAAAAAAAAGAAACCTGCGACGAGAAATTCCTTTCGATGAAATGAAAATTCTGCGTAATACGTTCGTTGAAAGGTGTTTCGATACAATAATAGGTACCCCATTGTTATAGCATGGAGAAGGCAAATGGGCCATTAAACTCAAGGACATTTTGCAATCTCAAGATTGTGAATATAAGTAATCAAGAATACTCCTTATTGCATGTAAAAATAAACAACAACAGCATCGCCAACCCTGACGACTAGCGGGCGCACTCAGAGTCAGGTTAGTGACGATTTTTAATTAAAAATCTTGAAAAAGGAACGAGTTAATCGGTTTTTAATTGTCTCCGAGTAGGGCAGTATACAAATGAATAAATAACATACATACATACAATCACGCCTCTTTCCCGTAGGTGTAGGCAGATACCACTTCCACTTGCTACGATCCAGACAAACTTCCCTCGCTTCGTCCACAATCATAAGTCTCTTCATACACGTGCGTCGGTTTAGGATACCCTGACCTGGCCCTTTCTTAATACGTCCCCGATCTGATCGTGGAACGTTCGCCTTGGCCGCCCTCTCCTCACATTCCCTTTTACTGTTGCCTCAATAAATGAATATATATATATATATATATATATATATATATATATATATATATATATATATACATATTCATTTACTAAAATAATAATATAACTAAAAAAATAACCGCTTACTAAAATAGTACTAGAGGTTACTTATTAACGGTTTGGTCATGACATTCGCGTGGCGGTGGCGCTTTGTAAAAAGTCATTGCTCTATCATAAATACTTCCTGAGCACAGGGAGCATATCTGTGTTGCCCTGTATTTCCTATGCCTTTGCCTTTATTATGTGTTGCTGTGGTTATATTAATTGTCACTAGCCTATTCTATGTAATCTGTAACATTAGTAACATTAGAGTAATATAAAATAATATGAAATTAATTATCATATTCTTTAAATACGCGAGCGCGTCGGTTTATCGAAATGACACATGTCCTCTGACAAGATAAATCGACTCACCATTTCAGCTTTATCTTCTGCTTGACATACTCATCAAATTGAATCCCAGAAACACAACAAATATTTTTACCCAATTTTCAGCAATATCCCTAAACAAATTACCGAAATAAAAATTGTGAGACAAGGTCGTAACCAGGTTGCGTTGTCACGCGTCAAATTACGAAGTTCTTCGCCCTGATTCGAACCCACTATATTATGTTAGTCACGCATCGCGTTCGCCAATAAACGTATTTGCGCGGTCGATCTAACGGGCCTATTGCCGGCTGGAAAAATACATTCATCGTCACTTGTTTTTTATGTGGCAATGCAGTCTAACAATAGAGATGCGGAGTGTTCTATTGAATCCGACTGCTTTTGAATGATAAAATTGATAAAGTATGTCAATTGAGCTTTTGATAAATATAAAATAATCTAGACTCAAGCAAGTCATTCATAATTATAAATTCAATTTTTGATTGTACCTCCCCTACACGTAACTTGGGGGTGTATTTTTCTCGTGCACCCCATAGTGTTGGGTGTCGTTGGATAGGTCTTTCAAAAATATTACGGGGTTGTAAATTTTTTTCGATTAAGGGATCCGTTTACGAAATATTAAACTTTAAAGCGCTAATTTTTGTTAGAGTCAAGTGTCCACCTACAGCCAAAACTACGAATACTAAAATCAAAAAAATATCTTAAATGAAATCACATATAACGAATTTTAAATGAAAAGTTTGACGACTAAGTAGACTTGATTGGTCCCTGAGATACAGGTGACAAAAGTTTATACCTACTAAAATGACTAAATAACTTTAAATAGAGAATTACTTCATACCTGTGGTTTTTTGAGATAGTTTTTGTGTATTAACTGCTTCGGGAGCCTACACTAAGTATGGTCCGACATGCTATTGCTCGGTTTTTTAGTTTGAGTTTTGTAAGAAACCTTCAAGGCACGCACTAGTCTAGTTTTTCTATTACCTAGTTCTGGTTCATTCCAATCTAGAAATTCGTTCAAAAACGTCTGAAACTACTCGAAACACCAGAACTTGCACGGGTTCATGTCTAATTGATTCTAATTAGACTGGAGATACGGTACCTTATCAATTTACCAAACGAAGTAATACGCCAGGTTGGCAAGCTGGCGCGGAGCCAAACGGCGCTGTAACTTCCTCAAAATTATAAGGCGACCTACTTTAGTCCGCTACAGAATTTGAGCTTATCGATTGTCAAAGTTACGCCTGGCCGCAAATTATATCGGGAATGGTGCTTAACTTGTTTAGCTACGTGGAAAATTTACGAAACAAAACAAAGTAAAATCAATAATCGGGAACGTGACATAAACTTTATTTATCTTCTAATAGCTGTCTTGCCCGGCGCTGCCCGGGTGTAATTTTATACACAAACCGTTTCCTCTCAATTACGGACACAACAAACAAAAAACAAATATCAGTCGAGCCATTCTCGAGTTATGGCGTGACCAAGGGAAACAGTGATTCATTTTAATATAATATAATAGATTTATACATAGGTATAAAACTCTTTGACTGACTGACTTCGGACTCGCTGGACTTAGAAATTTCATATTTTGAAGGAATATTTCTTGGGTACTCTAAAAATCAACCCCTGACGGGAAGAAATACGGAGAGTAGCGAGGAACTAATTCTGCACGTGTAGGTTGCGGGCGTTCTCTTGTAGTTTGTATTACAAGAATGCGTTTTTATTCAAGCACAGCGTAAATTACCAATCAGATTGTGCAACAGTATAGCAGCGTCACACGCGCAGATTGTTCGATCAATTTGATTGGGCAATTCCGCTTCTCCGTTTGCGAGGAAACGATGGGTATGTTTTCTAATCCCGAATGCGGGCTCACACGTCAGTTGAAGCTGCGATTCGCATTTGATTCTAGCAACAAAAATGGTTCTCTACGTTTTCAGCCAAAGGATGGTAATGATTTTTGGGTGTATGTATGAATGTAACTATGTTTCTTTGTGTTCTCCTGAAGGCCAAACGCCTAGACGGATTTTAAAGTGCAGAGTATCGTTGGATTTGTACTCATGCCAGAAGTGATATATGTATTACTAGAACGTTCTTAGTGCTGATGCTTTAAAGGTAGAAGGGTTCTTAAAGCTTGCTGTTTGTAACTTGTTCTATCCTAATTGGCCATTGGCCAAAACTCAAAGCTAATTGCCAACGAACTTTGCCTTATAACTAGTAAAACAAAAAAATAAGCTTTTGGAAGTATTAGACCAAGCAAATGCAGCGTCAGAACTCAGGAAATAGTCTTTGCTTGCTACTTTTAACACACGAATGTAAAATTGTGACGACGTGCTAGCCTAGTTGGTAGTGACCCTGCCTACGAAGCTAGCCGTCCTGGGTTCAAATCCCGGTAAGGGCAGATATTTGTGTGATGAGCACGAGTATTTGTTTCTGAGTCTTGGATGTTTTCTATGTATTTAAGTATATATTTCTCTATATAAGTATTTATATCGTTGTCTAGTACCCATAGTACAAGCCTAGAGCTTAGTTTGGGACTAGGTCAATTTGTGTGAGATCGTCCCGTGATATTTATTTATTTATTTATTTATTTATTTATTAACAATCAAATAATTTGCCGTATTTATGGAGGCACTCCTCTACTAGGTCAGCAAGAGTAGCACAAGTTGTATTTTCTCGCTTGTCGCTCAGTGTGTTTCTATCGTTACAGACTAGATAAAAAGGGACAAACAAGTCGCGGACAACATGTGCTAGCCGTGCAGAAGTCTCTCTAAAGGTAAAAATATAGTCCGTGACATACCTTAGATAAATTTTAAATCAACGACACCTCACATTTCAAATTAAGTCAAGGCGTTTAATCCTCATATCCCAAAGAAACAAATATGGACCCTCACATACATACATATATACACCCAAAAAAAAGTCTGCGTTATCAGCCTGTACCGTATGCTTAATTTATCCCATTTCCTAGCATCTGATTTCCAATGTTAACAATTTTATTCCCCATGCTGCATATACGAAAATTATTCTCTTAATATTAATATCTGCTATTCAAAGAAACAAAACAACAGAGTAATTCCCATTCAGCTATCCTTTACAGTTAACAAATTGTCATAACTAATTCCGTGTTTGTATTATTCTGGCACCACGCCAGACTGTTGACCTGGTCCGACCCAGTTCGGATTCAAATTGTAGGAAATGTAGGAAGCAACAGGGATAGCTAATCCTAAGCCAATTCTTGTTTTAAAACACAACGTTCGAAACAAAAGAGTGTCGTTTAAATTTCTATAATGGTACCTAATATCCTTACGGCTCTTGTCATAAGCCAAATTTTTCAAAATCGTGTTTAGCTTTTGCTTGAAAAAGACTTCTCTTCCTTTTTCCACACTCACAGCCGCACTCACAGTCAGTTATTATGATGATTAAGTCGTTCTTTAGTGTTGATTTTTCAGACACAAGTTCTTTTCTAAAATGTCCCTGGCTACCGTCTTGGACAGTCTCCTGTCTTGATCGAGGGCATCAAACTAATCTTTCCAACACTTCTTAGTTTGCCTAGACATTCTCCAGCATTTAGTTATAGTTTAATTGACGTCAAATTACCAGATCAAGAACTGCGCTTCAAAAGCCAGATAGCTGATTACATACATACATACATACATTAAATCACGCCTGTTTCCCAGAGGGGTAGGCAGAGACCACTTCTTTCCACCTGCTACGATCCTGACAAATCTCTTTCGCTTCTTCCACATTCATACATCGAGTCATGCATGCACGTCGGTTTCGGGTGCTTAAGATCCGACCCTTTTCCAGTATTTCTCCGATTTGATTCGAAAAAGTACGCCTAGGGCGGCCCCTTCCGACCCTCCCACTCACTTTTCCTCTGTATATCTCTTTCGTCAATCTTCTTTCATCCATCCTTTCCAAATGACCGAACCATTGAAGCATGCCCTTTTCAATCTTAGTCACTACATCTTCTTTTAGTCCACAGTTCTCTCTGACCTTTTCATTCCTTACTCTATCAATCAGTTTCACACCACACATACTACGCAAAGAGCGCATTTCAACTACGTTTATACGACTTTCATGCTTTTCCTGCCACACCCAACATTCACTACCATACATCAGAGTAGGGGTCAGCACTTCTTAGTTTGCCTCGACATTCCAGCATTTAGTTGTAGTTTATTGACGTTAAATTACCAGATCAAGAACTGCGCTTCAAAAGCCAGATAGCTGATAATCTGCTAATGTTCAGCAGTTAGAAGTCTTTTGCCCGCTGCAGCCTTGGCCAAAGGTGTTGAGCATCCCACTTTCCTTTGTAAATTTTAAACAAAGTAATATTTTTGAATTTAAAAAATACACAGACGTAAAATATAAAAAGGGTTTGAACATGTGCAAATAATTAGTAAATATCGTTTCGAAGTAGCTATTTGCGTGTGAAAACGGAAGCTATAAAAACTCGGGTTTTAAAATAAAATGATTAATTGTATTTTTTCACGGGATTTCCCTTATCGTCTATAAATATGGCTAATATTTCCGATAGATATACAACTTTATATAATAAAGATATAAATACACCTTTTAAAGTTTGACTTTTATCTGAAAAATACATGGGTGCTCAAAACCTTTGGCCAATGTTGGTTAGGTTAGGATGATGATGATAAACTGAATGACGTCTAAAATGATCAATTATTGCGCATTTCCTATGCAAAATAGGAAGTCATATCGCACCTTTAGAACAATAATGACCTAATTCAAAATTTGTGCTTTCAAACTTTGAGTCATAAATTTATTATCATAGAGACCTAACTCGAAATTTAAAATTTCTCAATTAGGTCACTATTGTTCTGAAGGTGCGAATATGATTATTCACTGCTTCTGTACTAGTATGTAACCGCGTAGGGAATGCTCAATAGCTAGTCCTTTCGATATCGAAACGGTATTCCTGTTCAAAGTATACAAGGTATATTTCGTCAAAGTCGATAATTAGACTGTGCTAGTTAGAGAAGAGAACTTATAGTGAAATAAGTCCGTTAAGAGTATAATAATAATTAAATAGTTGACGACGCGCTGGCCTAGTTGGTAGTGACTCTGCCTACGAAGCTAGAGGTCCTAGGTTCAAATCCCGGTAAGGGCAGATATTTGTGTGGTGAGCGTGAATATTTGTTCCCGAGTCATGGATGTTTTCTAAGTATTTAAGTATATATTTCTCTATATAAGTATTTATATCGTTGTCTAGTAATCATAGTACAAGCCTAGACCTTAGTTTGGGACTAGCTCAATTGGTGTGACATTGTCCCCTGATATTTATTTATTTATTTATAATTACTCTGGTGGGCTACACAGAAGCACATCGAGTTTGCTCTACGCGCTTCTGTAAAGTCCTGCTGAAATAATCAGTGATGATGATGATGATGATGATAAACTTAATGACATCGAAAGAGACCTTATTGATCATGCCCTCCGTGATGACAGACTGGAACCAGATGAAGTGAATAACCAAACAACATCGTATTTGGTTTGATAAGTCTTTATCTCTAAGGTCTTCCTCAGTTAACTGTAGTACTTATGGATAAGCTACCTGATTAAGTATTACAAATACAACTTTTTCTATGGTATAGAGAAGGCAAACGAGCGCACAAACCACCTAACAGAAAGTGGACTCTTCCATAGCATTATCAATCTCAAGATAACAAACTTACGATGACAATCTCGAGACTGAAAATGCGTGGCCAACCCTGAGGACTGAGATGGAAAGCCTCTATGCTAGTCATTTTGCCGGTTCTCTTACCCCCGTACCGGAATACTCAAACAAAACCCACCACTAATCACACGAAATACAATATAATTTCTCATTTAATTTTACTACATCTGGGGCTCGATTCAACACGGTAAAACAATATTGCTTTTGAAGTGTTATGGTACTCGGCCGCCATTACTGTCAAGTAAATAAGAGTTATCAAAACGTTGACAATACGATGACATGTCAAAAGCAATACTAACGTCGCGCCTTTCTAAGATTTGACAGCTGTCATCTCAGTACTAAAATATGTGTTAAAGGTTATATTTTATATTGCGTTGACAGCTGTCAAATCGGGCCTCATAGAACGGCGTGACTATAGTATGGTTTTACCGAGAAATTTTCGTTTTAGGACTTAAAATGGCGTTTTAATTCTGCGTAACAATTATAAACATTTTCATGAACGGCTGTACTAATGCTGTTGATAAACTTTATGAGCATGAAATTAAATTTCTAAAAGCTTTCTCAAGTAATTTAAATTGGAATTGTAACCATTTGAGCACATTTCTTCCTTCCATGTTTACCGTGTCGTGTATTACATGAGTCGGAAATGCTCTTATGTAAATTGGGAGTAATAACATTGCTAAGGCAGTTCTGCATAATTGGGAGTGGTTCGCAATTATAGAAGGTAACATGTGTATACATAGGTTAATTGCAAAATGTAGGAATGAATTGGTAATGGCGCAATTACGAGTTTTGATGTTATTAAGGTTGGTTATAGGTATGTTGAAATTTCCACTCAATTTGGAAACGGTTTAATGTATTTCTGGACCTCTATAACTTGGGGACCTTTTTTAATATCAAAGTGAAGGCAAACGAGCATATCGAACTCATGGTGAGATCTGAGACCAATAGACATTTGCATTCACAAGGCTACAATCGTAAGACCGCAATCCTAAGACTGCCTATAGGATGCCAACCCTGAAGACTAAGATGGAATGCCTTATCCCTACAACGAAACACAGCAGTGAGAATACTGCTTGGCAGTAAGTTAAAGCATAAGATGTTGAACGCTTACCTAAAAAAGCGGCCAAGTGCGAGTCGGACTCGCCCATGAAGGGTTCCGTGAAAGATAAATTGCGGTTTACGATTTATGACGTATTATAAAAAAAAACTACTTACTAGATCTCGTTCAATCCAATTTTCGGTGGAAGTTTGCATGGTAATGTACATCATATATTTTTTTTAGTTTTATTATTATCTTATTTTAGAAGTTACAGGGGGCGACACACATTTTACCTCGTTGGAAGTGTCTCTCGCGCAAACTGTACTACCCCATACGTATGGGTTTGATGAAAAAAAATTTTTTATTGTTTCGGTTCTAAGTATGGGGAACCCCCAAAACTTATTGTTTTATTCTATTTTTTTGTGAAAATCTTAATGCGGTTTACAGAATACATCTACTTACCAAGTTTCAACAATATAGTTCTTACAGTTTCGGAAAAAAGTGCTGTGACATAGGGACGGACAGACAGACAGACAGACATGACGAATCCATAAGGGTTCCGTTTTTTGCCATGTGGCTACGGAACCCTAAAAAGCCCCTAATACAAGGTTAATAGGTCATAAAACTCACTAAACACAGGCTTCTAATTACTATCCGCTGCGCTAACATACAATTTAAAGACCCAATTACACGCCATCAGTCTTCATATTCTCTGAATTACCAAATTTGTGAACGTAACCTTATCCTATGGCATCATAAATTCGTCGAAATGTTCGTTTCGTGACGCTATTACACGTAATCGCTTTGCCTGTTCCTTCTATCGGTGTAAAACAGCACAAGTACTGTTAATTTGCAATTTACTTACGTCATTTCTAATTTAATAGAAAACACGTCTTAAATGGACGTAAGTGCTGTAAATGTTAATGTGGTTATGTCGTTGTATTACGGTGAAAGAATTACACTAATGTAACTTGAACATATTTAGATTGCTACCGGTTTAGTGTATATTCCATGGGAGCTTTGTTTTTGCCTGACTGCCTCAGTAAGAAGGTTTTTCGGTTGTATGACTATCGCGATCGTTAATTTGTGACCCATTTCAAGAAAAATAGGCTTGAAGTCGTCAATGTCATTAGAGATGCCAAATCATTTGTAACTAATAGGAGACTCAACCTTATTGTTGTAGAATGTCAGAATGACTTTGGACCTAAGGTGGGTCCCAAATTAAAGTTCGTGACTGTAAATCATGTCTATTTATTTTGCACGTTTTGCAGCCTAAACAACTTGATGGATTTAAACATATTTCAAGTTTTGTTAGATTTGTCTTGGTTGTGAAAGTGACATAGGCTATAATATTTTAAACAAAGTTAATAAGTTAGCAATGAGAGGAGCGGTTAATTTTTTTAACATGTGTAGACGACGATTTAAAAAAATGCACCCTGGTTAACAGCGCTTGCTTTTTATTAGAGTTGTTAGGTTAAAAGGTCGTGGTGCACGTTGCATCCAAAGTTAATGTGATTGTACAATTTAGTTTAATGAGGTTTAGCTAATATAAAGGAAATTGCATACAAATTGGACTGAGATGGGCTCGGAAACGCCATACTTTTCAAATAGTGCATTTTCATTTCGATTCCGCTCTAACAGAATTGATATTATTTCGGTATAAAACCGAGGGGCTATTACCTAATGCACTCGCAATCGCAATCGTTTTCATTTTGAAAATCGAAGGCTTGTCTGCATACAAAATGAAACCAATTGTTCCGCTTTGAAGCCGATCGCGATTGCGAGTGAGTTACGTAATAGGCCTGCTGGTCTTGCTCGAAATAACGGTTAATTTCGTTCGCTAATATGTTCGGACCGCCATCGTTTTATCGTCAACCCTATTACCCTGGATCTTTAGTTGCGTTTTCACTTGCTCTGCTTGAAGTCAAGCCTTCAAAGCCAAATCATTTTAAGTAGCCACGTCATCCATCTGCAGGAAGGATCAAAAACTAAAAATAACAGGCGAGCATAACACGCGCGAATCGATTCCACACGGAGCGAGCGTTTTCGAAAAAGCTGGTTAAGAACCACAATTAACCGGTATTTTTCGAATCGTTCCTAAGCTCTAACCAAGTTATAAGATTTAACCCAATTCTGCAATAAAAAGAAAAAATAGTAGTTTACGTGACGGTTGCGTATTGCTAATTAAGCAGAGTCTCGTACAATACTTTATCTACACACAACTCTAAGATGGGTTCAGAAGCCGAAAGGCAAATGACCAGCATTACCTTACCTGTGGTAGTAGGTGACAGCGATGACAGCTGTAACGTAATTTTGAAATTACGTTATCGAATATTGTAAAGTAATGAGATCCAAATTTGGAACATCTTCCAAAATAAGAGCTGTCATCGCTGTCACCTACTACCACAGGTAATGCTGGTCATTGCCTACGGGTTTTAACGCATAATAGAGGACTTATGATATGAGTGTAGGTAGATAAAAGACTTTTTGAATTTTTGTAACTTTTTACACAATTACTGCTGCTGGTAGGTTAAGTTTTTACCACCACTTAAGTTGAAACTAACTCCAAGTTCCACAAGCTACAAGAGCTTAAGACAAAGGCGCAATATAGCACATTACTGAGTAATTAATCACTCTAAGCAATTATTGCTCTAAGCTCGGGTAGTTGCAGTAAATCAACTATAATAATAAATGGGTCGCTGCGGGAGGGAAGCCAGCGGAGCAGCCCCGGAAAGTATACATATTGGATGCACGATACTGTTCTAATTCTAAACATACGCATATTCATATTCAAATGCTGAATAATGTATCAAAGTCACTAAAATGATTAAATAAAATACAATAACGCTTTTGGGATTTACTTATATACAGAAACTACACTTTTCTATCAAGTTTCATTTTTGAGATAAACTCCGTAAGAATTACATTTGCCATAGCTTTTTTTCTCTGTTTTTAATCTCTAAATAATTACATGACCCGCACTATAAATGAAAAATAGTAGACGCTTTTTTTTCTTGTATTAACTTCCCTACTTAAACTTTAATTTTCGAATTCGATTTACAGTTACCATTGAGTTTAAACTTTAATATACTAAGAGGACTGTAGATTGGCGTGTTATAGATATATAACGAGAAGGGACGAATGCAACATCGAAAGGACAGTGATGAGGTTTGGAGATGGATGAATATAGGTAAGTATTGAAAAAGAACGAAAAGGGTTGGGAGGTTTGGAAGTATGACATGTGTATAAAAGGTGTGAGTGCAAAGTTAACAGCGGATAGAGAAGAGTGGAAAAAGAACATGCTGTGCCGACTCCACCTAGTGTGGGACATGGACAGGAATATGATGATACAAAGAGGACTGGAACTTATTCCGTTTAAGGTCTGTCCCCACTACACCGTAATAATAGGAACGTGTCAGACAAAAAATATTATTTGTATTGAAAAGTATGAAACTATGCCCACTAGACCGTTCCGTCACCGACCAACATTTTAATACTAACTACCTTCCGGGCCTGACACGTTCATAGTACGGTCATGGTATGGTACGGTGTAGTGGGTAGAGAGAGACCATAGGCAAGAAACCTTTAATATACGGACGTTCAGACCAACTGCAGTGTTAGCAATAGTCCCGCTTTTCTCACTAAGCAAGGACCACTAAAAAGTATCTACCTGAACCTGCTGCTTACCTAAAAACCTAAGAAACACGATTCCAAAGTAAAAGGAAATATCCCAAGAAAACTGAGTCATCTCCAGTCCTTGCTCTACTGCGTATCAGTACATCCAAACCCCGCTAATGTGTTTGGTTTAGCAGATCTAGTTACAACATGCAGGCACATTACAGGCACTTCGTGTTATCTACGACTACCAAGAGTTTAGTACGTTTCTGAACGTACGTTGATTCGGTGGAAATATTTAGCTATGGAAATTTATAGTTGGTTTAGTTTTAGTTTGATTAAAGTAAAGCAGATCTAGTTAAAACTATGCAGGCACATTACAGGCACTTCGTGTTATCTACGACTGCCAAGAGTTTAGTACGTTTCTGAACGTAGTTCAGTGGAAATATTTAGCTATGGAAATTTATAGTTGGTTTAGTTTTAGTTTGATTGAACTAATGAACGAAAATTTGAACGAATTTCATAGTTAAACATGGTTATAGTTAAATAGTTAACATTTTAAACATCTGCTTAGAAACCTTTTATTGGATAATACATTATATTCCGTTGATAAATGCACGGAAATTATGTAAATTGTAAAATGATTATTGTATTGACTTTTATTTATCTTTGTATATTTATATCGGAAAAGTGACCACTTATTAGATGTTTAATTGTTGTTGTTTTAATTACCGAGTGTTATTTTTATACCCTTTGATTATTAGTATGTTGACGATCTCAATGTAATTCCGTATTTTTTTGCATGCAATGCAGTTTACATTGATGAGTAAATAAACTAAACTAAACTAATATGCAATTGAACTTTAGGTTTTGTTAAAACTATTGCTTTGGTTATTCTTACGAAATTATTAATGCTTAATATTTTGCTTTACTTAGAAAATATATTGAAATAGACGATGACGGATGTGAAACAGTGTACATATTATTTATTTTTAGAGAAAATGGATTTCTACAGTATATTTTGAGAACTAATTTTTAATTTTAAAGCGTTTTGTTCCATAAATTAAGTTTTTTATGCTCCAAATAGTATTTTAGACGTATCTATTAGCTCTGTTTACTCAGAATCTAAAGTAATACAGAATAAAATTCTGAACTAACACAGAAAGACCCGGCCACCCCTCGAAACTAAGATCAATAGGTACTTTCCGGGTCACTCCTTTGTCGAAGCTCGCTCCAAGACAGAAGTAAATACTCACGTTCATCTCAGAATTATGAGAAGCCTTACCGGAATCGAGCCAGGGATGCCAGCTTCGATGCCAGGGCAACTAGGGTAACAACGTCGTCCACGAATAAAGAGGATTCTGCAGCTATTTTTTTTTAATGAAAATGCGGTAACGTTTATCTCCTCTTAAACCTAGTTTTTACGAATTTGTACCATTTTTGAATATGTTTTACTAGATATTATGAAAAAGTAGGCCTCTACGTTTACCTATACAAAAAAAATAATCCAGAAAACAAATTTTATAAGAAAGAAGAAGAAGGAAGCGTACACAACTAGGTTTTCGTGATTTTCGTGATAACTAAACATTTTTAAACGTGAAAATCAGACTTTACTTAGAAAGTTAGTTAAATTTACGATTTTGTTTTACAGCTTCGCATGTTATGCGTCGCCCACAATCCTCTTAACATCCAACAAACTATTCATTTGAATTTTGAGTCACTAATGTATATTACAGTAAGAAAATAATACCAAAAATTACGATTCAAGAATCTCCAACTTCTTTCTTATCTTCAATAGTTTTTTCGATTGCTCAGACGAAACCGTGCCAAATTTATTAACGCACTAGCCAACTTTAGTATCATCGATCAAAAACTTTCAACCCAAATTAGGTTTTCCTGGACTTGTGTCATTCATCATCGCGTCCTTTTTTGGCTGGTGAGACTGGTACCGTTTGATGACCTTGAATATCCTCGTCCTACCCAATGTCCTTTATTAAGAACAAACCGATTTGAAAGTTCTGCCCGTAAATTCAAATTATCCACACAAAAATGTCATTTTTTATCAAAAATGGTTTTGCGTTCGACCTCAGTCTCACCTGATATTAAGTGACGACGAGGTCGAAATTGGTACACGCTTACCCAGAAAATGCCTGTTCAGTCTTGCCTTGAAAACACCAAGGTTATATGATTCCGGGAATACAGACTCAGGGAGAGTGTGTTATAGAGGCCATTGGGCGGCTGGCCTAGTGCCTAACGCACTCGCAATCGTAATCGACATCAAAGTGGAACAATTGTTTTCAGTTTGAAAGCAGACTCGCCTTCGGACTGTCAAATGAATACGATTGCGAGTGCGTTAGGCAATAAGCCAGCAGGAATCGGAAATTGCTTGAAATACTTAGGCATGACGAGGATATTTCATTTATATCTACATGTTCAAGGTTACAAAAATTGTCAAAAAGTTGCAAATTATAGATTTTTTCAATTCACAAAGACAAGATACTTAAGATCAGTCAGCTGCTGGCAACGGCACCTGTTGTCGTTTTTTAATATATTTAAATGTAGGTAAAAAAAATAAAGGACGTGTTTTTTTTATACTTAAACATATTTTATACGCCACATCAAGACAAAAATGTTGCATGACCCATTTTTGAATACATACACCGGAGTTATTACATTAGAAGAACATCAAAAAAAAATACAGTTGTACCTAAAAATTTTAAACAAGCTTAGCTTGGTAATTTTAAAACGAAACTAAAATTAACATAAATAAATTTAGGATTTTTCCAGTTTAAAGTAGCTATTCTCCTTAAGAATGCGTTCATACTATGACGGTACAATCGTGAGTCCCACCAAAAGCATTTAAAAAAATCACGTAGAAGGCAAACGAGTACACATACCACGTTACTGAAAGTGGGATCTAAACATAGACATTTGCATGCTCAAGACTGCAATCCTAAGACTAAATGCATTGCCAAGATTGAAGGCTAAGAAGGAATGCTTCTCTAGGTATTCTAGTAATTTCACCGGTTGACTCATCCCCACACCGGTACAGTGCGAACACTGGCGTTTGATTAATTAACAAGATGGTTGTAGCGTGTCGGACGGACCCAGTACAAGGTTGTACCCCCACTAAAATAATTGGGGCCATTACAGGGTATCTTGAGAGTATTTTCTTTGCTGTGGCCGGGCCCGGCCCGCTCCGATTCCAGACCGAGAGAGTGGGCAGAAATCTAATTAAGTAACTGTTATTTTTAACTTCGCTCTCCTGGTAATAATATTCTAGGATCTTTTTTTAGAGAGAGGTTTATTTGCTGTTGATTGACTGTTTTTCTACAACTGGAAAAGGACCAATAATGTACACTTGATTCTTATTTTACAGAAGATAAGGGTTATTCATTTGTTTTGCAACAATCAATTTAAGACCGTATACAATTTGAATTAAGAGTGAAGTGTCCATTACTGGTGCCTGTCAGTTAAAAGTGTCCATCATCGGTGTCGTCACCCTATTAATAAATAAATACCATGGGACAATCACACAAACTCAAGACCCAAACTAAGCTCTAGGCATGTACAGTCAAGGACTTTAATTGTTATGCCACTATGGAACCCTGTCGCATAACGTTAATCATTCATTTAAGCGTAATTTCTGTCATGTGGTTTGACGCTGTCATTATGATATGGGTGCTAGGCAATGATAAACATACTTATATAGAGAAATAAATAGACATTGAAAATATCCAAAACTCACGAAGAAATACTCGCGCTCATCACACAAATATCGGCCCTTACCGGGATTTGAACGACGGACCGCTAGCATCATACGCAGGCTTACTACCAACTAAGCTAACGTGTCACACTAGACAGATAACAGTAAATCCTGAGAAATTTCACAACCATAAAAAATCGGAATATTGATAGAGACGATAACTTTAAAACGGGTCTATATCGGTTGATCTAACATATTTTGGCCTATTTTTGTTTCTCATCATATTTTTTTTGCATACCAACGTTTCGTCTAATGATTTAAATGTCGAAAATTGTTTGATCGAAATTGTTTTGCATAATATTGTTTGGTCGAAAAATTGTTTAGAATAACTTTTTTTTGTATAATTATTTTTTGGTATAACGTTGACCGTGAGGCGGAGTCGACGGAGCTCCGCTTAGCGGAGCTCCTATTCCGCGAAGTTGTGGCGCTTCGCGCCTTGACACGATTCTAACCTAACCTAACCTATACATTAGTTGAGGCCTAGGTGTTTTATACTGGGAGGGGCTTCGACCAAACAATATTATGGATTTAGCCTTTTAGTAACTAAAATTTTAAACCGAAATTGCTTTAGAACAAAAAATATGTATGCAAAAAAACATTTATGCTAAAAAATAAGTATGCCATTCAATATTATAGGAAACTCTTTCGACCAAAAACTTTTAGCACATAAAATTTTAGGTCAGTCGAAGGGCACCCCTTTAAAACAATACTCAACTAGTTTGTTGCGTGTGAAGGAACTAGAGCATTTTTTTACTGCTGTCATTATAAATATTCAGAAACTCCATTATTGTGCAATGTGTCTCGACTCTGTTATCTGTCAGCCTGCAGCTGAGCACATTAGTACCATGTCGCATTCAAGCCTTTGACAAATTAGTGCGGCAGTTCAACATGTCGTTAAAGTGACAAAGTACTAAAGTGTGCAGCAACTTATATACCATAATAATAAATTATAGTCATAAATGTAGTTTTTCAATGTCAAGTTCCAGTCATTAAGTGGGATAGAGCTATAGGAGTTATATAACTCTGTCTCGGTCTGTACCTAAAACTTGTCTGGTTTAATCACAAATCAATGGCTGTATGTTCGCGATAACCTCAAAAACTGCTGAACGGATTTTTAAGCGGTTATACACTATCAGTTGGGTAATTTTTCACGGAAGGTTTTTGTGTTGTACGGGTGTTACAGCAAATTCACATAAACCGAAGCGAAGCGAGGGCAGGTCGCTAGTAGAATAATACGGCGCGTTGACTTTTATATAGTTAGTACCTTTACTTTGGAGCGTTTCAGTTTTTTTAATTCTGTGCGTTGCTCGGAAAAATGTATCTCAACTGTTCCCTCTTCTTCTTCTAAAGTTTTCAAGAACTCCTTTACATTTCAGGCTGTTAGCTTGTGGAACTCTCTTCCTTTGGAACTGAGACAGGCTAAATCACTTCCTATTTTTAAGAATCTTTTAAAAGAACACCTTTTGTCACTTTCTTAGTTTTTTTTCTGCTTACCTTTTATTTTGTATATGTATTTCTTATTTACGTACCTATATATATTTATTTAAGGGATATTTATATGTATTTTTAAATTGTTTAATTCAGTTTGCACCGCCTGCCTATTTCTATTGTTTATATTTAACCATCTCTTCTTTGTACGGTTGTCTGGAAGAGACCGCTATTTAGCGATAAGACCGCCTGTTGACTCACTACGTAATCTGTATTTTAGTTTCTTGTATATTCGTTACTTGGTGTATGTGGTGATTCAATAAATTGTTTTGTATTGTAAGTACCTGGAAGACCCAGCGTCGCTCGAGTTGAAAACGAAATTTCCCGAAGATGACAACTTGACATATCGAATTTTCGCTCCCGTAAACCCCTATATTTCAAATTTCATCGAAATCGTTGGAGCCGTTTATATTTATATTTGGAGTATATAATTTGGTATAACATGTAGTCCAATAACGCATAATTTCCGAGGTATTTACTATTTAAAAAACTATTCCAAAGTCGATTTAATTTGAACTCCGTCACCTTAACCTAAAGCATTAATTACTAAGAAAGATTCATGTTGTAAGTAGCAATATCATTAATGTAAATCCAATAGATTACATCGATACCTTAGCGCACAATCGTACTAAATGATTTTTTTTTGCCAGTAAAGTTTCGAACTTATTATTTGTGCACAAACATGCTAATTACAATAACTTTTCAAATGTAATTAGTACAAGTGTGAACTAAGGTATCGACATGTTATACCTCATTATATACCCCAAATAGGGTCTAGAATAGATGGTTAAAATCCTTCGGGTACGTCCCGGGAACGATGTATATTATTAGATTAGATATTATGGCTCCGGTACTTGTCCCTATAAATGCGGAAGTTAGTTTGTATGTCGGTCTGTATGTTTGTTGACTTAACTGCTAAAGCCCTAAACTGATTTTAATAAAAGAAAGACTAAAAATAATCTGATTTTGCTGGTAAAAACATACGATACTTTTTACTTCGGAAAATTTGTCGGATTAGAGTGGGAATCATGTCATGTTTATTTTTGATGGTAGCCAAATTCCATTCCTTTATAAAGTTAAATTATTTCAAAAATAATAATTTTAAGTGAGATATAATCATTACCATTCTTATAAGAAATATGGTTAAAGAATGACTAACTGTAAACTTTATTGCAGCACTTCTCAGCAGTAGTCTCCTTTTGGGAAACGCTGGTACATTTTTGACGTCTAAACGTACCCGTGCTGTGTATTTACTAAATAAATAATTATTTATCTTATTTTTCAAACGCAATTCCAAAATGTCTACAAATAGTATAATTTCGTATGTAAATCTGGGTCTTATAAAATGCAATAGATTTCAAATGTAACAATAGTAACTCAATTTTGCTTTGACTTTGACTTTGAAAAAAGTAAAGAGCACAATAACAGCTTCAATTGTCGCACAAAGGAACGTGTTTGTGCATTGTGCATTTCTCTGGCGTCTATTGGTGCAGTCGGCAGCATAATAGATGCAATTGTTATCTAATTTTGTAGTTAATTTATGAATGCAACGTCGGTACGTTCATAAAATATGATTTCAATGGGACAAAGTAATTTTTATTTTATTCATATTATTTTTCTATGGTTGTCGTTGCATGTAACGAGTTTTTGCTGCAATCAAAAATAACGTTTTAAATAATAACGTTAGAAATTCAGTATATGAAATTTCTCTCGTTTTTGGTGAACAGCGTCCCTGTAAAAGAAACCCTTAAGAAAACCTTAAGTACTAGAAAATTAATTCATTTTACTCATTTACGTTTTTGTTGATAACCTAGTTAATTGATTATTGCTGCCGTCTATGCGGCATTAAGAAAAAAAACCATTTTCAAAAAAAAAAAACATTCTACATTCACACATCACGTAAGTTTCCTTTAAACTTCAAGGCTAAATCCACTTAAGACCCAACAGACCCTCGCATCCTTTGTTCAACTATCACGTGATTAAGCATGACAAAGTAGGAACTGTATACATTATCCATACTGACCCATTTTCGCCGGGTTCCCAAACACCGCACCGGAGCACACAAACAGCACAATAAACGTCTTGCACTCCATTTTAACTTTTCAAATTCAAAGTGAACTTTGAAAATTGTAAACTTTGTTGTTGAATCGTATCACATTTTCACTTTGTTGTGCCCGTTACGAGTGCTACGGCGTAGCGCGGCGCGCGTCCGTCCGGCTCTACGAACCCCAGACGACTGAGCTCGCCCGTGCTACGGTATTCAACGACTTGATATTATTGATTCTTTTAATGTTATTTTTGGAGTTTTTAGACGTTATGTGGTTTGCATTTAATTTATTGGCAGTGTTGTTTTTTAATAAATTGTTGTGTTGTTTTCAATTCAATCTGTATTGTTTGAATTTTAATAAGTAAGATAAGTAGTGATTCAACGGTTTTTATTATATACAGTAAAGTTTAAACGAGTTTATATTACTATTAATTCATTCATTTATGGAAACTATAAAAGCAATTAAATTTAATAACCGAAGTTAATAAATTATTTAATAATAATAGTGTTCATGGGATGTAATTATTTTATTATGTGTTATCCTTGTTTGTAATCCAAGGTTATATATATAACTAACAATTAGATATAACTACATTAAGCACTCGTATAGAGCATGTGGCTCAGATACCCTGACCAGTAGATAATTTTTTTGGATGTATACATTATGTAGCCTGTTTATTTATGTGTTTCATTTATTTACGTAAATAATCAGACTTAATGTTTTAAAAAATATTAATCAACGAAACGTTCAAGAAAACTGCTTCCATTATTTTCTTAACAATAAAAAATAGAAAACATTTTACACGGCGACAAGAGAAATATAAAACAAGAAAAATGTCACAGAGTAATTGCGATCGGAGTCTGCATCCTTTTTTTAATGCAATTGTTAGTTTTGTTTTTTATTCAGTTTTTGTTTTTAGCTTAGATCAGGATAACAACTCTGTAATCAACTAAACTATTTGTTTAATTACTATTCATTGATTTTAATGAGCTTGTAAATGAAAGTGTTAGAGTAGTTTTTGTAGATTGTACTTGCAAATAAATTGTAATAAATTGTAATAAAATACTATTATTTTAATATCATTATTATATTTTTATATAATAAGAAAGATTTACTTGACATGTAATTATTATTATCAATAAAATAAACTAAACTAAATAAATAGCACTAATTTTTTTTTGGATGGTAACATTATATTGAATTAATATTCTTAACATTTAATTTCGTCAAATGTTTATTGATCAATGACTAGTGTTTAATATTGGTTTGGCAAAAAAAAAAACATTTTTTATCAAGTCCCGTCCGAGCGAACAAAACACATTTTAGCGCATGCATTCTCAATTAGGCAGCCTTATACGTTCGATAAGCCATGCTGCCAAATTGAAAATGCACGCGCTAAAATGTGTTTTATTCGCTCGGACGGGACTACTTTAACTCGCCGCTGCGATTTCACTCGTTCATCCGACCGACCGCCGCTTTTGAGAGAATCACACCCATGGAGTGCTAGTGAATAACGGTGTAAGTCTCCCAAAGCTCAAGAGAAAAAGGGATTTAAGTCTAATATACTCCGTTTATGTATATACCCTTTTGTAGAACAAGTTAAGTCAACTTATACCCTTTTGTTTAGGTTCCCAGAGTTGTGACACGCCAGTATTTCTATTTAAGTATGTAGAAATAAAATAAATAAATACCCAAAATAAATATCAGACGACAATGTCACATCAATTGACCTAGTCCCAAACTAAGCTCTAGGCTTGTACTATGGGTACCCATGACCGCTAGCTTCGTAGGCAGGGTCACTACCAACTAGGCCAGCGCGTCGTCGAAATACAAACTAAAATACATTGAAAATGTCCAAGATTCAGAAACAAATACTCTCGCATACATACAAATATCTACTCCAACCGCGTATCGAACCCGAGATTAATTAGTCTAAACTAATTGTGCTAACTGCGTCAACCATATTTCTAATAACTATATCCTCGTAAGGCCCAGTGTGCCATACAATGTACATAATCAAGGCAATTTAATTTGAACTGTCTTGCAATGGGAATAAGGTTTATTTTCCTATCTTCATAAACGAAAAAGAGCATTATCGAACAAACGTAATTGAACTTTATTCCCTTGATGGTAGACTCAAAGTCCCACTTACAAAAAACTCTCTGTTTTTAGTATGGTGGGCCTTACAAGGTTAAATCAAATATTAACATTATCAAAACTAGTGCTTAATTTGAATTAGCAATAGCAATATATTATCCAGGTCATTGAGCTGTAATAATATTCCGATATTCAGTACAGGTGGAATAGGCTTTGATATAACTAATTATACTAGTAGAGATTAACAAGTTTTGATAGTAGATACTAGTAATTGCTGCAGATTTCCTTGCAGTATTCGAAATAGATCTTTGCCTAAAAAAACTACCTAACATTGCATATCGACAGTGGAAAGGTAAAAATGCTTAAGCGCCATATTGGAAACTTTACAGAAATGAGGTTTAAAGTTTTTTTTTTGAGAAAAAAAATCCTATCTCAAACAGTTTTACGACTATTTCCATGAAAATCAAAATGTATAAGTTAGAATATGCCAGCTATTTATTTATGAAACAAGTTCTGACCTAGTCCTTCTAGTTACAGAGATAGATGTCGCTTAAGCAATAATTGTGTAGCTAGTTCCAAAAATGTCAGTCAGGTAAAAAATGCTTAAATCGCAACTAACTATAAACCAAAATGACTAACGGTACATATTTTTTATGTCTAGAAAATACAAAATTTACTTATATTACTTCATCTTTCTAGAAACTGGTAAAGTAAAAAATCTAACGAATGATAATTACTGTTATCTTGGATGGTGAATTTGCTTAAAGTCACTAATTATTTATTATTTATAAATTATATATCACTTAACTGCCTAATTTTACTCATTATTCAAATTTAAAATGGTTTAAAGCAAGCATTTTTGTTTCTACACGGACTACTAAAAGCTTAAATTCTAACTAATACATTAATACTTAGTGACTTTGACGTCATTTAAGAAAGAGAAGTACCAAAATGTCTTTTAACGGGTACGTATAATATATAAAGTTTAATAATAATGGGATACATAACGGTTCATAATATAAAATCGTGTTTTATCTGAAATCGTAAACTTTTCGGGATTGTTATAACATAAACCTAACCTAACATAATGGGTTCTATACAATGACATTTTAAAGAATCCTGAAAAGTTTAGAGCTGCATAAATAAAACCATTATTATTGGTAGAAGTTTTAGATACTTGCAAAATTTTAGTGAGAAAGAATAGTTGATTGACCCAGATACGTGTCGAATTTTTGGAGTCGGTTGAAAAATAACCTTTTCATTTTTTTTTGCAGATTGCAATTAAAACATCATCAAAAATCTATTGAATCGATAGAATTCCTTCTGCTAACTATAAGAATAATTATTAACAGTTCACTAGGTATCTAAGTTATACCAGCCTGAATTACCAGTCTACCTGGAACCATTCAAAATAGGATCTAACATATTTGCTATAAATTCAAATGACATAGAATTATATTCTAAATAGTCATATGTTTTTAAATCACTTGCTATAATTTTGGTTACAAAGGCCATGTTCTAAAACTTTTAGAAATTATAATTTTAATATGTCTAATATTCATAATACAATACAATTACAACCTTTATCATTATTTTTTATAATATTCACAATGTTTAATCGTTTAAGCCTAAAACTCAAACAAATGCCAATTTTCACACTATAATGAATACGGTTAGAAGTGGTAATATGAAACCTCACTCATATATTTATTTTTTTCTTTATATATTTGTGTTTGACGAGGCCCTTTTGGCTTTCGGCTCCTATTTCGTGCTCTGAAGAATAAAATAATATTAAAAAACCTACCTACCTCACAAAAAATTTTGGTAAGGTTCATTTTTCATGGCGAGCCTCGCCCTCCTATCTCCGTTTCAATGCGGGGATTGCCCTCCGCCTTCCACAACCACTCGCTATGTTGGTTCCATTATAGCAAGTAAAAATTCCAGATTTGAATGTAATAAAGGTACTAAATAAATCTTATGGCTGATGATTAGTAGACGAAATGACTTTGATATAAAATTTATGCTAAGCGAAGATTTTAGAAATTAACTTTTATAACATTTGAATTTACAGCAAATTAATTAAGAGGAAATGTAATTGTAGTGTTTGATTTTATAGCAAATAAGGGAATACGTTCACAAAAAAGTTGATTTTATACCCACTAGCCAACGTTCTACTTGTATTTACTTCGAAAGATAGGAACTGAATTCCGTTTTTTTAATTTTACATAATAAAATTTAAAAATTACATACGTAGGTATGTACTGGATGGAAAACTTTGTAAGGCGTACATGGAGCGGAAGCCAACATGCAGAGGCCCTTTAGTCAACATTAATTTAGTAAAGTGATGGGACAGTAACTGGCATTTGTCCCTGAGTTCACACTATAGATGTATGCTCCCACGGGCAGACACCGGTTAGTGTAAGACTAAATGAGATGGACCGGTGAACTAGGCTATTGATAAACCTATGACGCCAATGCTAATTACTTTGGTTGAAATGACAGACAGTGACTCGCCAAGTCAATGGAATGGGTCTCCTAAAATACCCTTAATACGTAGTACCAGACAGGCAATAGTTCCAGAGGGGTTGATAAGGTCGAAAAGGTGCATCTGGACTTTAAACGACGATAAGTTGCCCACTCACCACTTATGCAACATCCGCCCTTCGAGCATATATAGCTCTTGCGACTCCAATCTGACCGGCTAATAAAAGATAGCCAGAGGTGAGAGTCTATTCCTCGTCATCGTACACTCCAGCGGGCCGGTGAAGGCAAGCGTGAGGTGAGGAACAGGACCTTCCCTCGGAACCAAAAGCTCGCTACTAGCTGCTGCTGTAGCGTGACGTATTATTATTATCACACAAGATGCTTGACATCGCAAAGTTCACAAGATATGCACTTACTTATTATATACATCATCACTGTCGCGCTCGTCGTCACCATGGACTGAGTGTCCCGATTCAACAGGTTTTATGCGATAAACGGGAGCTTACACTCGAGCGAAGTTTGTATTCTCTTAAATGTTTTTCGAGATTTTTCTTACTAGTAATGAACACCCATATTTTTATAATAAAGAATCCGAAATAAGACTTAAGCAGTGTAAAAGTCTAAAATGAAATATGTCTACTTTCACTAAATCAAAGTAAATAGTATTTTTTTTTATTTTATATTCTACTAACATCCTAATTGTACAGATTGAGATGACCTAGATTGTGCTTAAACACATTTTTCTTTAAAAACGTGGAATAGCATTTTTGCTTAAGCGCCAAATAGTAAATTATTGCATGAAGATAAAAATTCTAATACGAATATAAAATATGTATCACAATAATTTGAAATTGCTAACAGTAATAACTCGACTAAAGATAAGAATAAAAAAAATCTAATACGTTTGCATCCCAAAATTTTCCCTAAGGTTAAATGACTAACATGCTTCAACACGAAAAACATCAAAATAAACGTCGCTTTAGTTGTCACGTTCTCAAAAAAACGTGAAAAATTAGCCTGCTTAAGCGCCAAAAAAGTGCTCCGATCGACGTGGGTCCTAGACAGATCGACGCAGAAAAAAAAAAGAAATTAAACTGTATATATAACTCATTTTCGGCTAAAGTGGCGCTTAAGCATTTTTACCTTTCCACTGTCGATATATATTTTATATATTTCATATATAAAAATATTTCATTCATTAACATTAATAAATATGACAATAAAAATATTAAATTATTATTAGCAGATGGGGAATTTTCATGACTTTTTTTACGGCTTTAATAAAAGTTGATTCATGTAACAAACAGTTGAGAAAAATCATTTTTTGAATAGTTATAAAAATAAACAAAATATAACTAAGCCAAAAAAAAAGTTCCTATCTCTTTTTAGCAGAACAGAATTTAACATGGAGTTTATCTGTCTGTCTAATCGCTTTCTAATAGGGTATTTGCCTAATGTTTTATTAGTATTTAAATTGAACCTATTTTACCTTCCGAATAGCCTAGTATAAATAGTTTTTTTTTAATATCTTTAAAAATAAGAAAGATATAAATGTTTACAACTTGCTTTTGGACAGAGAGGAAAATACAGTAATATGACGTCATATTACTCAACCGCCATATGAATTACACGCAAAAAATCGTTTCGTGAGAAAGAGATACACAAAAAACTTTAAAAGGCTATTACTTTTTTATTTTATTACCAATTTCAAATTTGATTTGGAATTATTTTATCATACTACGTATACTGATATATTATCCAAATTAATATATGAAATTTAATATCAGGCGAATACCCTATTAGCAGTTTAAAATGGTTGTATCATCCGTACCTTAGTTGATTTTAATTTTAATTTCTTTTTACGGAATTTTCATATTTTGTTGAGAAATGCGATTTAAAAAATCCATACATATTTCCTATTATTTAAATATACTTAAATATACATAAATAAAATGTTATATCGATACTAATGTTATAAATGTGAAAGTGTGTATGTTTGTCCGTCTTTCACGCTTCAACCTCTGAACGGATCGAGATGAAACTTGGCACACACATTGGTTAGTTCCTGGAATAGGACCTAGGATAGTTTTAATCCCGGAAAATTTGACATTTCCCGAGGGAGCAGCGATAAACTACTTCTACGCGGACGGAGTCGTGGGCGAAAGCTAGTCCATAAATGGATCTATATTGACTGACATAACTATTTTTAGTCATAATGTGCTTTAGGTCATAATCATCGCAAGTCATAACGTGTTTTTTAAAGACACTGTTACTTTTTCAGGATTTTTATAAATCAAACCTAACCTAACCTAGCCTTGTCTACGCGTTAGATATTTCAGAACTTCTGAAAAGTTTACAGTTTCAGCTATATAAAAATTAGGACTATCAAAAATTATGTCGACAATTACATTATGACCTAATATTATGGGAAATAAAGGGCTCCCTTCATAAATACATGGAAAACATCCAAGACTCAGGAACAAATACCCTTACCGGGATTTGAACCCAGGACCGCTAGCTTCGTATGCAGGGTCACTACCAACTAGGCCAACGAGCCCTCATTATTGCTTTTCGTTTTTGGTAATATACAAGCACCTAAAATTTGCCAAATTACTTATAAAAAAATATATGTGGCGTTACTTTCATTCATTAAAATCATTAATTAAATAACTTCAAACAAATACGAACAAGAGTTTCCAAGGTGCTCGATTTATTATAGGTTCGTCTAATTCCGTCGAGGACTCTTTAGATATTTACGAAATTAGATATTGTTTTATAAAATACTTAA
The DNA here is from genome assembly GCA_946894065.1 of Acleris literana. Classification (NCBI taxonomy): domain Eukaryota; kingdom Metazoa; phylum Arthropoda; class Insecta; order Lepidoptera; family Tortricidae; genus Acleris; species Acleris literana. Next base: position 22,309,372 of record OX335670.1, read on the forward strand.
AAGGAACCTTCCCAGCTCAGTTAAAGTTGTTTTTTTTTTCAATTATAAAACTATGGCAACATCTTAAAAGCTAAGTAATGGATGGATAAAGTAATGCACTCTTACGTATATACATTTTAACATAGTCATAGTCTTGCACACTAAAAAGGACAATACACCAGTCATGTTGTCTTCCTGAAAGTACTGAAACCATATCGCTTTTGTCACGTTATTGTATTGTCATCGTTACTCTTATTTACGGTTTACATTCATCTGGCATATTTTTGTTTGGCATACTCATCATTTGGCATAATCATATTTTATCATACAGTCTTTTTTTCTGAAACCGTATGCTTTTCAGGATTGTTATAAAATAAACTAACCTAACCTAACCTAACCTAACCTAACCTGGGTTCTATGCAATGATATTTTAAATAATCCTGAAAACTATACAGTTTAAAAAAAAAAGACTGTATGCTAAAAGGTGATTATGCCAAATTATGATTATGCCAAATGTTGAGTATGCCAAATGATAATTATCCCAAAAAAAGTTATGCCAGATGAAGGGTACACCTTATTTACATGTGCTGAAAAAAACGATAACATTTTAAAAATAATATAGTTTTACCAAGCGAAGGAGAGCCCCAGGAGGCCCTGCCAAGATGCATTACGCTAATAAATTACTAGAGTTTCTATTCGTTTCCTTTTTAAACCAATAGCGTCACTGGTAGATCACGTGACTTTTCGTATCACGGCATCTACCAGTGACGCGATTGGTTTAAAAACGGAACGAATAGAGATAAAAGATACGTTAGTTAGAGTAATTCATCTTGGCAGAGCCTCCAGGGCCGTCGATTTTTTTAGATACTATAATATGGTTTCTCTTATTAACCAAACAATAGGTACTGATAAGCCTCATCGTTAAAGTTAATAAATTACTCTTCGTGATTAATGAAATTTTTACTTCTTTTGTCGTCGGTGAGATAAAAAAGCAAGAAAGCTCATTAAAGCACAGTCTTCATTTAATTAACCGTGGACGAGCGAAGCTTAATGGAAGCAATACAACTAAGAACTTCGTCGCCTTGGCTTTGTAAGCTTTTTTTGGGTTTTATACGGGATGTTTAAATCTTGAGACAGAATCTGTGGTAGCGATAGATTATAGACTAACCCCCTTACTTATAAACGTGGAATAAACATGGAGTAGCTAAACCATGTTTTGTCTTTATCTATCATTGTGGCATTTGAATTTGACAGATAAGGACATGGTTTAGCTAATCCAAGGTTATTTTCCACGTTTATAAGTAAGGGGGATACATTCTGTTATTTTTAACCACTGACTCAAAAAGATAGGTGTTATAATAACGTTTTATAAAAAACGTACTATAATAAATATTATAGATTCCTTGCTGGAGTGGACGGACTAACCAGGATGACACCGGAGGCTGTAACCAGGCTTCAAAACACTAATCTTGATCTATAGAAAAATGCAGGAATGACCGTACGAAGAAAAATAAGAACGTGTGTATCACTGTCACTTTTATCTGTGTGTGTCTGTGTATTTGTATATCTGTGTATCTGTGTGTGTGTATATATTTGTGTTTCTTTATGTCTAATCTTCGGCATCGTAATTCCCATGCAGCGCTCCGGCGTTAAAAGTCAAAGTCTTGAAATGTCAAGTGCTTAAATTATGTCCAGATAGATAGGAGGACGTCAAAATCTTGAAACGTCCTTGTCGTGTAATGTCAAGGTCTTACACCGTCAAGGTCTTACAACGTCAAGGTCTTACAACGTCAATGTCTTACTACGTCAAGGTCGTACAACGTCAAGGTCTTACAACGTCAAGGTCTTACACCGTCAAGGTCTTACAACGTCAAGGTCCTACAACGTCAAGGTCTTACAACGTCAAGGTCTTACACCGTCAAGGTCTTACAACGTCAAGGTCGCACAACGTCAAGGGCTTACAAAGTCAATGTCTTACAACGTCAAGGTCTTACAACGTCGAGGTCTTACAACGTCAAGGTCTTACAACGTCAAGGTCTTACAACGTCAAGGTCTTACAACGTCGAGGTCTTACAACGTCAAGGTCTTACAACGTCAAGGTCGTACAACGTCAAGGTCGTACAAAGTCAAGGTCTTACAACGTCAAGGTCGTACAACGTCAAGGTCGTACAACTTCCAGGTCTTACAACGTCGAGGTCTTACAACGTCAAGGTCTTACAACGTCAAGGTCGTACAACGTCAAGGTCGTACAAAGTCAAGGTCTTACAACTTCAAGGTCGTACAACGTCAAGGTCGTACAACGTCCAGGTCTTACAACGTCAAGCTTACTACTCTGAAATAATACTATCTAGGCAGCTTGACATTTCAAGACTTTGACTTTAAAATATGATGGTGTTTTACTACCTGGTCATTCTGAGACTTTGACGTATTACTAGTATGACATTCTAAGATGTTGACGTTGTGCTAACTGGTCATTCTGAGACTTTGACGTATTACTAGCATGACATTCTAAGATGTTGACGTTATACTCACTGGTCATTCTGAGACTTTGACATATTACTACTCGGACATTCTACGATTTAGGCAGCTTGACATTTCAAGACTTTGACTTTAAACGCCGGAGCGCCATGCAGATGGACCGATTTAGACGCGGTTTAAAATAATAATCTAGTATAATCTGGATGATTCTTTGCTAGGTTTTATGTAAATTATTGGGCGTTAAAGTGGCATGGTAAAAAAGTGTCTCGCTACTTATAAGCTGGAAGCTTATAACCTTCGTAACCGCCGCACTTTGCACGCGGCGCCTTTGCTAGGCGACTTATTCTTCATTCGCTAACAAACTGTGCCGCGGTTTGGCGAAGACTGTATTGTAAAAAAGCGTATTAGAGGAAATAAATGAACAAAAATCTACTCGCAAGGTAACACCTAAGTGACTAGCTAAGCAAGCCACCTGTCAGAAAGTACCCTTCGCCTTTACGAGTACTTGTTTTTTTTTTACAATCAAGAGTGAAAATGAATAGTGACGAAACTTTATTATCGTTAGAAATAATATTTAGTTGTGAAAATATTATAAACTTTGGGACGTATACTTATTTTTACCCGACTGCATCTGAAAGAGGGATATGTTTTTCGAATATATGTATGTCTATTTTTTGCAGCCTAAACGGCTTGTTGGATTTTAACATATGAGGTGTCGTTAGATTTGTCTTGGTTGTGGGAGTGACATAGCAATAGACAGTTGAAAAAAGAGTCAAATGAACATGGTTATACTAACTCTTCGAAATGTAGGCATAATGAGAAAGTTGGCAACCATGTAACAGATCAAACTAGCCGATCCTCACAATAAAGAATGATGGGCAAAAATGTATGAACGCTGGCTTAGAAACCAATAACAATAAACACTATATCATCGGATACCCTTTTTAATTCTACCGATTTTGTGTATCGAGAAACCTCAAATAACTGGGAGTTTTTTTTTAATCTGGATCATCGGGACGCCTACATAGAGGACTTTAGCATAATTACTATGAAATGCTGCCGTCTTTGCATGGCGATAATTTATTTCGCCCAAAGATTTCGAACTACCTGCCATAGTAATAGTTTTACAACTTAGAATTACCTATCCGGTGACATATCGCTTGTCCTTATTGGTCATATAGGCCAATTTGCCCATCATTCTTTATAATATTTCTGTTTACATTTTATAGATGACAGTATCAAAAAAATGCAGCACCGTAAAACGGGGTGAGTAGGGAGACAACCTAAAATAAGTCATAACTTGTTACAAATAAGAACAATTATTAAATGGACAATAATGTTACGTCAATTGGAAATAATTTCAGTCTTATAATTAGTAACATATGCTTCATTTTAGGTTGTGCCCCTACTCACCCCCTAATCCCTACTCACCCCGTTTTACGGTATGCTACTACATTTTTTTTGATACAGGCGTGAAGGTATTTATGTATGTATGCTTTTGTTGCTGACTAAGTAAGTATACTTTTTTTACAAAGTAATTATCTGCTTACGAAGACAAACACTAAGACATGATCTAAGAAATAAAGATTTTGATTGATTGATTGATTGATTGATTGATTGATTGAAAACTTATGAGTCCCAACACGGTGGGTCTCCGTTAAGTATAGCGGAGATCCTATAGCCACCTTCCGACTCCATCATCAGATCTTTGAAACCATTATATTGCATTGTCATCGGGTTTACATACTCGTATATGTTCCAAATTTTAGTCCGTTCCTACGGAAACTGAAGGCTTATTGCCTATCGCAATCGCAATCGTTTTCATTTTGACAGTCCGAAAGCGAGTCTGCATACAAAATGAAAGCAGTTGTTCCACTTTGAAGCCGATTTCGATTGCGTTAGGCAATAGCACCGCAGGTTCAAAATCGACTTGCAAATTTTGAAGCAGATAACTTATATGCGAACATACATGCGAACAGTGAGAGTTAAATAAAAGCTTGTAAAATCTAACAACACATAACCTCAAAAACAAACGCCATCTATCGTAGTCGTTCTATATTAATCCTCTTATCGCCATTAACCAAGCCAAATGTCCAGCTTGCAACTTTCGGCTTAATAACATCATATAACTTACATAATCCGGAGCTTCCTCTGACGCCTCTGATGGCCCTTTGATCATCCCACTAGATTACTGAATATTATGACATTAATTCGCTTTGGTGTTATTTTCTTTCATTTAGGAGGTTAATTATCACCAGAATTGGCTTAGAGACTTCTGAAGAGGTAAAAAAATATGAGAAAGACTGGAAATTATTTTGGAGTTGCGTTGACTTTCTTTGGATCCCATTATCAGATTTTGATGGCCTTAAAATATGCCTTAGTCAAAAAAGTATTATTAAAATTGATTGAGTCAAAAAATTAACAGAGAAATCGATTAACTTACATACCAAAAACAAAAGACGAGTTGAAACCTTATCTTTTTAGTTGGTTAAAAACATGTTAGTCTATTAAAATCGTTAGCCGTTCCTAAAAGCAAGGAATAGCAATTCATTATTTTAAAAATACTTGAAATGTCAATAATTTTATTTTCACTTCTCATGCTCTAAAAGTCCGTCTTTATGTCGTGCGTAGACGATATAAAGTCGCTTTTTATGCTCTAGTGCATAAAGTAAAATCTTCGTCGAAGGCCAAGGCAATCGGTCCAACAGCCACACGAACAACTTTAACTTCATAGAATACCCTCTTTATTTTATTTCGTTTCGTTAGTATTCTAAGACCAAGGCAAGGATACCAACAGCCAAAGTACACAATAAAACTTGATGAAATAAACTTATAATTTTTATTTTGTCGCATTTATTATTATTATTATATTTAAGTAAATCAATATATTTAAAGCATGACAATAAGTTATCATAGATATAAAACAAAATGTTTTTATAACTGAGCGTTATGCAACGACCTAAGTCAAATGTCACGTACCCAATGAAAAAAAGAAAATAAAAGTTAATTTTATTTTGTCATTGTCAATATTTGTGTTACAATCATTTACATGTTCCTGTTTCATTTCCTCGCAATCGAAGTGAAAATTAGAGTATACAACTCGTCCATAAAACCCATTTAACACTCGACTTTATATCCATCCTCTCAACGTCTCGCGTAAAATGGTGCGTTTTATGCACTTGTTGTACAATCTACTATTAGTCTTCCAATGTTGCAATAGGCTAGTGTCCTAAAAAAATCTAATTAGTCCTCCGTCATTTACATTATCAAAAAATATTGAACACGATTTTTTTCTTTTGTCAATTGAACAAAAAATGACGAAGATAAAATGCGTTGAAGTTTCGCGTGACGTCACGCCGTGGCACACTTTATACCACGTTGTGACGTCACGAGCCCCCTCTCCCGAACTTTGATGCGCGTTATGTTTGTCAATTTTGATTGATTTGATAAAGCAAAAAATACTTGTTCAATATTTTTTGATAATCTTACTGACGGACTAATTAGAATTACTATTTTTTTACCCAGGACACACCCCTATTGCATATAATTGAAAGGCTATAGAAGCCTTCTATTGTATTGTATATCTTAAAAAAAAAAAAAACCACGACAGTTCATAACGAATATGCTGGAGCAATTACGCAGAACTCATTTTTATTTCTCAGGTTTCTTTCCGTTTATTTTTTTTCTGTTATGAGCACTACAAATGGCGTAGGACTTGTTTTTATTCAATGTTAAAATCACGACTTGACGACTTGGTGTGGGGATAAGACAGCCGGTGAAATTACTAGTATAGAAGCATTCCATCTTAGTTCTCAGAGTTGGCAAAGCATTTTTGAAGTCTTAGGATTGCAGTTTTGAGATTGTAGTCTTGAGATTTCAAATGTCTATGGGTCTCAGATCCCGCTTACCATCAGGTAGCCTGAGTGCTCGCGTACCTTCTCCTTACCATAAAAAAAAACATGTTCTTAGAAACTTAACTGGTTTATTCAACGTCTCAGGTTTCTAATATTTTGATAATATAGGAAAAAACAGAAAGATACTTTTTTGTTCCGCATCAAACATTATTATTTATTATTCAGTATTTTGTGTCCTGTAATTGTTTAAGTACAATATTATAGTTGTAGGACCCTTTGTAGAGTCGGACCGCTAGCACAATCTTATTCTTTAAACTACCGCGAAGCATTAGTGTTCACATTGTTAGGTCATCGTCCTCATCTAATGGGTGCGATAATATAAGGACCGCAGGTGGCCCTGCCAAGATGCACTACGCTAACTAGCGTTTCTATTCGTTTCGTTTTTAAACCAATCGCGTCACTGGTAGATGACGTGATACGAAAAGTCACGTGATCTATCAATGACGCGATTGGTTTAAAAATGAAACTAATAGAAACGCTAGTTAGCGTAATGCATCTTGGCAGGGCCTCCAGGTGATACATTACATCGAAATATTACAAATCAGTCGCACATTCATGCCATAAAAAGTCAATAAAAATTCAACTCTATTAATTTGCTCAAACTGGGAGACTGTACACAAATAATGGAGCAATAGCTCAGTAGGTCAGTCCATGTAGAAGTTATAAAAGAAATACCGTACCGACGTTCAACTGTTTATAGATTTCAAAGTTTTACGAACTCAGGTAACAACACTATCCATGCTCTAAGAGTTTATTAAAATAAGTTTTTAAAGTTCTTAAGTTTGTCCATCGGGATAAACTTTTTTTAAACATACTGGATAAAAAAGGTGTTTGCATAACTGATAGAATCAGAACTATCTCAAGACTGCTAAGCTCAAGTAGGACTGGACTGGACATGTTTGTCGTACACATCTGGGACGGTGGTCCAGAATTTTTACGGACCCACACTCCACAGAATGGTCAGGGTACGGAGCAGAGGCAGACCAAAAAGGAGGTGGTGGGATGATTTGGACGTGTTTCAAAGTGACTGGCGAGAGTTGCAATCAGTAGAGATCAATGGCGAAAAAGAGGGGAGGCCTTTGCCCTGGGACACTAAAACAGGGTATTTTTGTAGTAAATCACTTATTTAAATGTACGAAATTTAAACATACACGCTATTGACAAGATTAGTACCTACTAATAATCTTTATTCTTATGCTAGTCTCAATAAGAAATAATAGCTAATGATTTGATAGCAGTTACAACTGATGTTACATAATTCAGTTGTTTAAGCGGGACACAAAATACAATTCTGTATGAGTTAAATAGTTTTTCTTAATTATGGTCCTTGATTTTGACATCACAGATAAAACGTTTGCAGAAATACTGACGCAATGTCTTATACATATTTATAATATTCATTTTATTGCATTAATGGTTGTAGTTGTCTTAAAAAGTCATTCATATATCTCTTAAAAAGTCATTAGGTAATGTGGGAATAGCAATATTATGTATGAAAATACACAACTGTAAGAAATTAGTTTTTACATCTATACAGTTAATGTACATAGGCGAACTTATTCCATATGGGATCTCTTCCATATAACGTTAACATTGGATAGACAATTTAACAAAATAACAGAAAATAGCAAATTAGTAGGTACAGTCACCAGCAATTAATATATTATATTTCGTTTAAAAATATCTGACACGCTCTACCTCTAGCAATAAAAACTTGTCAGATATTTTTGAGCCCATTGTTGGATCATTGCTGATGACTGATGTAGGTACTTTATACATCTAAGAAACTAAATAATAGTTGTTTATGCAACTGATACATAATGAGAGGCCTTAAAATACGAGTGTGGTTTGGTATAGGATCACACGAGTGTTTTAAGGCCTAATTATGTACAGTTGCATACACTACTTTATCTACACACATATCATAAGTACTCTAAGATGGGTTCAGAAGCCGACGACTTGACGATAAAAATGGCGGCAAAACAAACTTGTGCAGTGTCAGTGTCACGAATATGAAGGGTTTAAAAAAAAATCATAGGCAAACGAATGAAGACCCTATTCTCATGTCACTCTAGATCAAATGCCGTGCGGTTTATATTAAACAAACATACTGAATTGACGTTTCATATCGATAATTGTTTTAATATCTATGAATACTAGAATAGAATACCTCTTGACTTTTGACAGCTGTTCCAAATTTAAACTCATAAATTGTTACAAAAATTGATACTGTAAAAATAATTGATATGGAACCTCGTTGGTGATATTAACTTTTCGGATTAACTTGTATCGTAATGGTAAAAAAATTACTTTATAACATTATTTTGTTAGAAAAAATATATTAAACTACATATTACAAAGCTAGCATAGCCCAGAGATAATAATCATCTTAAGTCTGTCTTACCACACTTCAAGTATGAAACATCGTTTGAAAAGCCTCGCCGGCGAAAGTTTCGAGATGAAATATCTCGCGGCGTACAATTTGCAACACTGTTAATCACTTTAAAAGTTTACGCGATATGCACTTTAATCTGTCAAGGTGTTTAGATTACACAAAGAAACATGGAAACAACAGATATAAATATAAAAATCTAAGTGTAGATAACGAAAATGCATCTACTTCGCGTGTTCGAATCCGGACTTAAACCCCAACCAAGCGTTGGGGTTAGCCGTCGCCGTCGCTACTGACGTTCCGTGCGCCTGTTGTTGCAGCCGGTCGGCCGTGAAAATTAAGAAAATGCCTCGTTTCTTGATAATAATCTGCAATAGCCCAAAAAAGCGACGACTTTGAATCGATTTTGCGCGGAAAACGGAAAATTCTCTTCTCTTGGTGTGTTGATAGCAAAAAGTGACACGGTTGGTTTTCATACAGATTGAGGTGTTACGTTATCTTTGTGTATTTATATCTGTGATGGAACCATAAATATAAGTTAAACAAGAGTATCATATCTGTGAGCACTTAGAAGGTTCTTCGGGTTTGGTACTTCTCTCTCACTCGCTCTTAATGAGAGCGTATGAAAGGGAGTGAGAGACAAGGACAAATCCGAAGTACCTTCTAATAGCTATCGCACTGTACCCGGCAGCCTGTCTATCGCTTTCACACTCTCTGGTATGAAAATTATACGTGGGTCAATATTTGGAGATTGTTTTTTCGATATTTGTCTGGCACGGTTTTTTTTAGCGTCAATATCTAGGTAACTATTAGAAGCAGAGTGAAGCCTCATATACCATATTTTTACTTATTAAAAACCCCACCCGATGATTTTATTACGAAACTAATAATAAAAAAATAGCCATACAAACCAGGCGAAGCCACCCGGCCTCGCTTCACTTTTTAGGGTTCCGTAGCCAAATGGCAAAAAACGGAACCCTTATGGATTCGTCATCTCTGTCTGTCTGTCCGTCCGTATGTCACAGCCACTTTTTTCCGAAACTATAAGAACTATACTGTTGAAACTTGGTAAGTAGATGACGTATTCTGTGAACCGCATTAAGATTTTCACACAAACATAGAAAAAACAATAAATTTTGGGGGTTCCCCATACTTAGAACAGAATCTCAAAAAAAAAATCTTTCGTCAAACCGTGTGGGCTATCTATGGATAGGTCTTCAAAAATGATATTGAGGTTTCTAATATCATTTTTTTCTAAGCTGAATAATTTGCGCGAGAGACAATTCCAAAGTGATAAAATGTGTGTCCCCCCTGTAACTTCTAAAATAAGAGAATGATAAAACTACAAATAATATATTTACCATGTAAACTTCCACCGAAAATTGGTTTGAACGAGATCTAGTACGTAGTTTTTTCACGGAACCCTTCATCGCACTTGGCCGCTTTGTTTATGTAGGATTTCTGTAACACCCGTTCATAGATCAAAATTTGGCATCTGTTAGTGGCCAATTTTGGAGATTGTTTTTTCGACATTAGTATGGCTTTTATTTATTTATTAAGTTAGTAATAAAATCATCATTTGAGGTCTTTTTCGCTAGTGAATTACCTATAATTTTTAAGATTTAGAATCAATGCTAATGAAACTCGAATTTGCAATCTCTGCATGGACAATTCGATAATAATAATTTATTGTAATTTATTTTTAAACAAATACAGCTTTTAATTAGTTATTATTCATAGTAGCTACGAACTCGTCATCTTTATTATTTTAATTACACTAAAGCGACTTTAATTAAATTCTGAATACTAAGGATTTAGCGTTTACTGCGTCGCCAGCTGCTTAATAAAGTGGAACGTTGTGTGGAATTTTTAATTTAGGTCTAACTGGACCTAGCATCTTGAACCGGTTAAGAACTAGATTTAAATTTAAATTTAGATTAGTTTTATGCTAATTTTATACTATCCTCAGAGACTTTGGAAATATTTCGTGCAATTTACAACTGTAACTTTTTAAAGGTGTTTTAAAAAAAACAATCCGATAGTTTCTCAGAAGCAAACTTTTTTTTTTTTTTTTTGGTCATTGTTTACTGAGAATATAAATTTCTGCTAAAAGCTACAGAGCTTAAACGCCAAATGGTATTTTCTACGTCACAGCTAAACTTGAAAAAATAAAACGCGATTACAAAAAACCGGCCAAGAGCGAGTCGGACTCGCGCACCAAGGGTACAAATTATCTATACAATATTAGCAAAAACGGCAAAAAAAACTCGTTTGTTGTATGGGAGCCCCCCTTAAATATTTATTTCATTCTGTTTTCAGTATTTGTTGTTATAGCGGCAACAGAATTACATCTTCTATGAAAATTTCAACTGTCTAGCTATTACGGTTCATGAGGGGGTGTTCAGAGTGTCGCCTCCTAGTGTGGGTGGAAGGTAGGAAACCGCGAGGACGTAAAAACCCGAACGGAATACTACCAACTACCACGGCACACCCCGGGCAACATTGTTGGTAGAGACTTGATGGAGTCCTCTGTGCCCTCTCTGTACCAGCAATGGCTGAGATCTCTCGGCTCCATCGGGTTTGTAGGCGACCCGATGGACTATCCAGCCTACCTGCGGTAGTCCTCCGCAGTTGAGCGCCGTATGCGAGGATGCAGGAGTCCTGGGGGGTTGAGTCGAACGGAGTCGGGATAGCACTACCGGGAGACAACACGCCCTCTTTGGTCCGAATTTCTGGCAAAACGGTAGCCTTGCAGCCAGCCACTGCAAGGTAATGGACACGCGTCCGTACGGTCGAGGTGGGTACGGTTTCGCAGACGAGATGTGTGGGGGCCCACTGGGTGGGCGGGGTGTCGGCCATGCTGACGGGGCAAGGGCGTGTGGAACACCTGGGGAGACCCGGATCGGACAACCCAGCCACACTGTCTGCAGCTCCCGATGTCGCGCATGACACCCAACTCTGCACATCTATATCTCACGAGTACTCCTGATGATCTATTGTAGACATCCCCGGTGCGGGCTCCGTGGAGGGTGGGAAACTCGTGAGATGAAGAACAAACAACGGACTATGGACAATTTACGATCCGAAACCCCGAGAGTGCCGGAGGGGAAACCCAAAGGCGCTCAACAAGAGAGCGGTGCTCCTACGGGCGTGCCAGCCTCTCCCAACAAAACAGGTGCGGGTAGTAGTGGCCAAGGGCTACACCACACACAAACACCACACAAAGGTGGCGGCAGGGCGCAAGCCCCGCCAGCTACCCTTACACACCAAACACAGCGGAAGGGAAGTGGCACGAAAGTGACGCTACCTTCGTTCACACGTGGCTTCGAGACATCGACATCGACCCCCAAGACCACAAGAACACACCCACGCGGGGGCGGTGCTAAGGCACCGTCACACACATACACAAAGTCTGCGAGGGGTGGGAAGTCTGCTGGGAAACCGGCGGGCTCAAAACCCCGAACGTGGACTCAACCCAGGCCACTACGCAAAGCCAGCCCGGAGATCGTCCCGCCTGCACCTGCGGAGAAATCCGCAGACGCGGGGCAGACACCGGCGCTGCTACCTACGCCTTCGACAGCTTCCCAGCTGGATGCCAGCTGGAAACTTCCCGTGTTAACCACGTGGGGAAGAAGGGAGCAAACCGCCAAGCGGGACGCCCCAGTACCCAGTGCGACCGAACTCGGGAAGAAGAAGCACAAGAACCAGAAGCAGCGCCGCAAGTACCGTAGGCTACTGGCGGAACAAGCTGCTGCTCCGGTGCCTGACCAACAACCAGGTGCTCCCGGAACGGAGACGGTGCGAGGCGCTGCCGGTGACCCCGTTCATCCGGCAGCAAGCCGTGCCGCTCCCAAAGGGAAAGGAGCCGTCAACAGGGCCTCGGAGGGGAGCCCCCCGGTCGCTCGGACCACTGCTAAAAGGGCGCGCTTGGACGAGACTGTGTCTCCGAGAGGCGAACCTAAGAAGCAGAGGATCGAGCGATCGTCGGGTACCCCGCGAGTGGCGTACGCGGACGCAGCGAAGGCGGACCTGATGGTTGCTGTCACATCAGCAAGCACGGGTCACCTTTCGGCTGAACTCGCTGACGAGGCCCTAAACCTCATCCAAGCCCGCGTGATGGCAGAAGCGGTCCAAAACCTGCAGAGCAGGGGCGGACCACAGTTTCAGGGAAAGCCGTTACACGTGAACGGCACCCTGAGGCTGTGGTGCGGGGACCAAGCAGCGGTGACCTGGCTGAGGGAGTGCGTAGCCGCCATCACCCTCTCCTCTGGCGATAACCTCACCGTGAAACGCCAGAGCGAAATACCGCGCAGAGTACGCTGCGGCATCCTGCTCCCGGGCGTGTACGACGATTTTGGCGTGGTGGCGCACTCGCTCCGCTACCAGAATACCTGGGTGCAGATGGACCGGTGGCTTCTGCACAGCGCTGACAGGCAAGGCAATGAGACCTTTGCCATCGTCAGCATACCGGAGACGGAGGTGCAGGCCATTCTGGATAGGGGGCGCCGGCTCACATTTTTGTGTGGGTCGGTGTACCTAAAATTCCAGGGGCCACGAGGGAAGTTCGTGGAGACTCCACCCTCGAGCACCCGCGGCACAACACCTGCTACACAGCGGGAACCTGAGCCGATGGACACGGCCACGGTGACCGGCGCGGCCGACGACATTGTCGAGGTCGCGCCTGGGTCCCAATCCCCGGCGCAAGGCGCCCCCTGCTCCGAGCACGACGAGGAAGAGCTCCTCCGTGACTCGTCGGAAAGCGGGGAGGAGTGTGCCCAGGGGATAGGCAAACTGGCCATCGGCGAGGAAGGCAGCGAGGAGGGTTCAGTGGGGCTTTGCACCAATGACGGAACCCCCTTCACCCGGCTGTAACATCCTCCAAGCTAACCTCCACCACAGCGAAACCGCGACGGCTCAGGTCCGGAAGTGGCTGGAGGCCAACAACACCGCCGTAGTCCTGATCCAGGAGCCGTGGATCAGGAAGGGGGCCATATGCGGGCTCCGGAACATCGGAGGTAAGCTCATAGTACACACAGGTCCGGATAACCCCCGGACCTGCATTTACACCAGTAGGAACATACATGCCGAACCCTTAACCAGTTTCTGCTCTAGAGACCTGTGTGCCATAAAGGTGCGAGGGGCGCAAGATTCCAGCCTGCCGGAGGTGGTCCTGGCTTCCATCTATATGCCAGAGGCAGAAGACCCACCGCCACACGAAATGACGAGGCTAGTGACCCACTGCGAAGAGTACAAGCTGCAACTGATTGTGGCCACGGACTCCAACGCACACCACCCCCTCTGGGGTATGAAAACCGCTAACAACAGAGGTAAGCTACTTGTAGAATACCTAATGTCAACTAACCTTAACATCCTAAATACAGGCTCTGAACCCACATTCGTAAACAGACGAAGCAAGACAATTATTGACTTGACCTTAGCAACTGAAGAAACTACACAGTACATCATGAACTGGCACGTCTCAAAGGAACTGTCGTGCTCAGACCATAGATGGATACGTTTCGACATTCAGGTAAATACACTCGCAGAAACTCCTCGGCGGAACCCACGTAGAACCAACCGCTTGCTATACGCTGAGCGGCTGGAACTTACGTTGCCGTCGGCGGCTACACTCCAAGTCGAGGGCTGCGAAGCGATAGAAAACCAGGTAACTCTCCTAACGGAGGCCATTGTGGCTAGTTATCATCATGCATGTCCTCTCTCAAACCCACCAGCCAACCGCAACAGCGAAGGAAAATGGTGGGGCCCTGAGCTGGAGAGGCTCAGGAAGAAGATGAGACGACAACTGAACAGAGCAATGAACACAGGCGCAGACCACGACTGGGAGAACTACAAAACGACCAAGTCCAGGTACAAGAAACGCCTCAGGTACAGGAGTACGAGCTCATGGCGGAACTTCTGCAACAACATAGAAGCATGTTCACAGGCCAACAGGGTAAGGAAGGTTCTCTCCAACCAGACCATGCACACCATGGGCTCCTTACGCAAGCCAGACAACACACTCACCAGCTCGTCAGAGGAGGCAGAGCGAGTCCTCGTAGAGACGCATTTCCCTGACTGTGTGATATCACAGTTGACCAGCTGGACGAGCGGAGAGGCCCCCCCTACCACGGTAGACTGGGAGCAGGCCCTCAAGGTAATCAACCCTCATAAAGTGAAATGGGCAATCAACAGCTTTGACTCCTTTAAATCACCGGGCCTAGACGAGATCTTCCCAGCCCTACTGAAGTGGGGGGGCGAGAGACTGATTCGGGCTCTCGCCGGGATCCTGACCGCTTGTCTGGCACACAGATATGTGCCTAAACGGTGGAGGGAGGTCAAGGTAACATTCATACCAAAACCAGGTAAGAGCGACTACTCGGACCCCAGATCCTACAGACCCATCAGCCTAACCTCGTTCCTACTAAAGAGCTTGGAAAGGCTATGCGACAGAAATCTACGGGAGAGCTGCCTGGTAAACGTACCAATGCACCCAAACCAACATGCCTACAGCCAAGGTAAATCAACAGACTCAGCCCTACACGCAGTAGTAAGCAAGGTAGAGGAAGCCATCAAGAACAAATCTATGTGCCTACGCGTCTTCATAGATATCGAGGGGGCTTTTGACAAGACCAATTTCAACAGCATAACAGCCGCGCTAGTCAGGCACGGGGCGAACCCGACCCTGGTCGAGTGGATAGGTAACATGCTCAGCAAAAGGGTCATCAGACTCAATGCAAACAACAACCAACTAGCACTGGTGGCAAAGGGCTGTCCCCAGGGAGGCGTTCTCTCCCCGCTACTATGGAACATAGTTGTGAACGAGTTGATCGCCAAACTAAACGACAGTCACTACTACGCGGTAGGCTACGCGGACGACATAGCGATACTCACGAGCGGCAACGTCACCAGCACGGTCTGCGACGTCACCCGCTCAGCCCTAAGTATCGTAGAACGCTGGTGCTCAACCAACAAACTATCTGTCAACCCGAAGAAAACGGAGATGGTATTGTTCACCAACAAACGCAACTTGGGCAACTACCAACTCCCCAAGCTGTTTGGAACAGAACTCCAGCTATCAAATGAGGTAAAGTATCTCGGAGTCATACTGGACAGCAAATTGAACTGGAACAATCACCTAAACAACAAGATAGACAAGGCAACAATCGCTTTCTGGCAGTGTCGCAGGATGGTAGGTAAAACCTGGGGACTACACCCCAAAATCATCCTATGGCTCTACACGTCAGTAATACGACCAATCATAGCCTATGGTGCGGTAGTCTGGTGGCCACGCACCAGACTCTCCACTGTGGAAGCAAAACTACAACGACTCCAGAGACTAGCCGGTATGGCAGCCACCGGATGCATGCGGACTACGCCCACAGCATCCCTGGAAGCCCTGCTCGACCTCCCGCCACTGCATCTCTTCATCCAGCAGGAAGCGGCAGCGACAGCGGTACGTCTTAGGAACTTGCACCTGTGGAGACCCGCCAGGGTACCACACACCGAAATTCTCTACGAAGCGGTCAATGAGGAGCCGCTCATAGAGGCAGCCACCGACAGAATACCAAAACAGTTCATCTTCGACAAGAAGTACAAAATACAACTGCACGAGGATCCGTGGGAAGGCCTCAACCCCAGGGAAGTAAGGATCTTCACAGATGGATCCAAGACAAAGTCGGGATCCGGAGCAGGTACTTTTTCGGAAGACCTAAACATACATATCTCAACGCCATTAGGAGCCCACAGCACAGTTTTCCAGGCTGAATGCGTGGGCATCATCATGGCTATAACAGCGATCGAGCAAAGGAAGGTAAAAGATCTCCCTATCCGAATACTCTCCGACAGCCGATCAGTTCTCCAAGCCCTACAATGCTACACAGCAACATCAGGGCTAATATACGAATGTCACAACGCCCTTTCTAAGGTATGTAACATCAACCCCATCACCCTACAGTGGATAAAGGGACACAGTAACTCTCGAGGTAATGACGCGGCGGACGTACTCGCGAGAAGGGGCTCAGAAACGGAACTGATAGGTCCTGAACCATTTCTGCCCCTGCCGACCAGCTGGCTGTGGAACAAGCTGCGCCAAGTCACCAAGGAAAAGCACCAACACTACTGGAGCAACCTAAACACCTGCAGGCAAAGTAAGGAAGCCCTTCCGATAATCAATCCCGGATTATCGCGTAAGCTACGACTCCTCAAAAGGGCCCAACTCCGATTACTAACTGGAGCCATAACTGGCCATGCCTTGTTTAACAAACACTTGTTCACATTAGGTGTTACAGACAGCCCCCTGTGCAGAGCCTGTATGACGGCGGAGGAAACCGCGGCCCACGTCATCATGGAATGCCCTGAGGTGGCAACATACCGGGCACGTCACCTCGGAACACCGAGGTCGCTACCGGAAGCCGTCGGCAACATCAAGGGTTTGCTAGGCTTCCTGGTAGAACTGGGTTGGCAAGAGTAGTGCCAAAACCCAGCACGCAAAAAAGGCGCATACATTAAGTCGTCGAGTTGCGGAAACCAGCCCGCTCTAACCTATAACCTATAACCTATACGGTTCATGAGATACAGCCTGGTGACAGACAGGCAGACAGACAAACGGACAGACAGACAGCGGAGTCTTAGTAATCGGGTCCCGTTTTTACCGTTTCGGTACGGAACCCAAACAAAATGACGTGATTCCGATTATTAGTCCAAAGCGGGCGAATGAATTATATTACTTATATGTATATGTATAAAATAATTCTTTTTTTTTTTCAAAAATGTCCTTTTGTCGTTATATCTCCGACACACTCAGCAGCGGTTTGAATGTTGTACTAAAGTTAAAACTAACTCATTGGTAAAATTAACAACTTACTTTTGAAGTCTCTATGGAAACCTGTCGCAGGAGGCCCATTATTTATTCAGATTGTTTATTCCAAATAAATCAATTTAAAAAGATACCATTTTCGAAATCACCATTTCTTGTATTTTTTATCAATTATATGTATTTCTGAATACATTTTTAAAAAATTGACACATCAATAATCACTAAACATAGTTTGACCTAGAATACTAATTTTAATGTGTTAATTAGAACCGCCTTAGAAAGTATACAATTAGGAAGCGATAATTATTGTGATCATTTTTCGATTTAAATGATACACTTATAACTTTAAGAGCTGATATAATAATAAAAACGAAACTGATTTTTATGAAAGCATCTTTAATATAGCTTTCTTTAAATAAACGGCGTCCTTAACATTGCATCCGTTTGGCCACTACGATGCCACAGACAGACAAACAGATACACATACACACAGATACACCAGATACACACGTTAAACGTGTAAAACTTTTTTTAAATCGGTGGTTAAAAAATAAAGGAACATAGACAAATGATATGCACATATATTCGCATTGTCCCACGATACTGCGATGAACGTTGTAGTTTTGAGCGACAGGACATCTTGTCGTTATACGATGTCGCAACGTGGCACGACATGACCTCGTACTATGCTAAGCGATAGGCGCGTTGTATATTTCAAAAGAAAAAGTTTTGTTCTTTAATTTGAGTTGCGACCTCGAGGCCCGGTATTCAAGAGGGTGTACATAAACAAGGCAATTCAATTTTAACTATAATGTATGTATGTATGTATTTATGTAAATACTTTATTGTACAAACGGGAAAATAACAAACAACAAAATAGACAGAAACACAAAAGGTTTGTACAAAGGCGAACTTATCCCTTTAAGGGATCTCTTCCAGTTAACCTTTGAGCGATTGGGAAAAGTTTGAAAAAATAAATAGCCAAGCGTACAACAATGAAAGGGACTAACTAAATGTTTCATAGTTATGTTAATATTAAATAACCAATTTAAAGTACTAAGAATAAATAAATAAATATGAGCTAGATCTTAGTTAAATAATTTAATACAATGCCAAATAGATAGATGGATATATACTTATATAAATATATCATTATATATAAATTTATATATATACAAAGACAAATGTAATAGCAATAAATTAATCTTTCTTCGATTAAAAATTAATGGTAATCGATTAAAAATAATTGAATTTTATTTCCTTTCTGGTCTACTACTAGCTTAGTACCTACATGTGTTTAGATAAAGTGTTCCAATCTTAATTCCTATAAGACTACAATTCAGTAAGATAATTATGGAAGTCTTTATAGTTTAGTAAAGTCTGAGTTAATGATACCTTGCAAATTGTTTGAATATTGTAACCAGTGGCGTAGCATGGGGGGGGCGGAGGGTGCGGTCCGCACCGGGCTGCACTTTGCCGGGGGCGGCGCTGCGGAGGTGGTAGTTAGAAAAAAATTATTAAAAAAAAGTTAATTTCTTTCAGTGTTTTTTTCGTCTTTTTACCATGCCCAAATTTTTTATAATGGATTACAAAAATAAGAGGGCGGCAAATTTGGAATTCGCACCGGGTGCTAGTGACCTATGCTACGCCACTGATTGTAACCGTTCAAAATTTTGTGCAATAAATACTAACTGTCCATAGTCCGAAGTATCATATCCCAGTAACTATTACTTAGGCATTATATAAATGATAATTCCTCTAAAATCAACTTTAGTACTTATTTAATAAAAACTGAACAATCGTATCTATTTTGTTTGTTTTATAGGCATGATACAGTCCGCGCGGCTGCACCCTTGTAGAATGTATACAAAAATAGCGAATACCGGACCTTTTGCAAAGTAAGATGTATAAGGCGGCGTCGTAGATGAACGAATTCCGATACGCGAATGCGATGCGGCGCAAAAGAAACAAACAGTCGACGGCTATGGAAGTGTCCTACGTGCCCAATACCGGCGCGGGGTGCGGGCGGCGCGGCGCGAAACAAGGCGAACACGATCAAACGGTTTGATATTTTACGCGCGAACCGATGCGGCGTCGGTTGTCGGCGGCTGCGACGGGGCGATTCGCGCGCACGTAGGACAAGGCCGCCGCGTCGCACCGCTTCGCATTGAAATCGCGAGTCACCGCATAGGTTCGCTTAGCAATTCTGTTCGCTTTGAATCGCCCACGTAGGACGTAGCCTAATTTTAGTGTACTATTAAGAGCGTAAAATACGGTGACGTTGCGTAAACAAAATAATGGATCATAGTAATTGTCATAGCGTCAATTTTGACGTACCGTAACTTACGCACCGATATTAACCTCGTAAGGCCCACCATACTACAAATAGGGAGATTTTTGTGAGTGGGACTTTGAATCTACCGTCAATGCAATAAAGTTCAATTACGTTTGTTCTATAATGGCATGTTCAGTTTATGAAGATAGGAAAATAAACCTTATTCTCATTTCAACACAGTTCAAATTAAATTGCCTTGATGGTGTGCATCTTATTACACACTGGGAATTACGAGGTTAAGCTCTGATGTGGTCCCTCCTTTAAGAGCAGTGGCAAACTTAGCACATTCATGATTCTCATCTATTTCTATATGTTATACACGCATGCAAATATTCAGCCGAAGAAATTTAGCTACTTATAAATTTGCTACCCGGCCGCGTTACCTTTCTTGACTTATAAACACAACCCCCTACTTATGGACTTTTGAGTATTCCATAGGCTTATATAGGCCAAGAACCAAGTGCATGGTTTTTATGTACATTTATTTAATTGAGTAACATACGGACGCAATTTAATTATTGCATTTATACGTTTATACTAATCGAACTTAAGGATTATTTTTTATCTTTATTTCTCCATGCCTAATATTAAAGTCGCCGTAACTAAAGATTGAAAAGGCCAGATTTCGTCCGTTAAATCAGCCTAAAATATTTGATTAATCCTTTATAACAGTAAATTGTCCTTTAATTAAAAATAACCGTATAGTTATTAATGCGACCCACTTTCACAACTCATAAACCCTAACCCTCTTATTCATAAACGGACAAGAGCAAAAATATACCTAAAAAATGCTTTGTCCTTATCCGTCATTGTGACATTTGCATCTGACAGAAAGTGGTAGCATACTGTAACTAATATAGGTTTATAGTAATTTTATTAATAACGGGGGGTTACAATTTATAATTAAAAAACACCACTTTATATTATAGTTTACCTGGATTTATTTTGGAAATATGTAGGTTATGCTAGCACTAAAATATCGATCTCTCTTTGGCAATAACACTAAACTGTCAAAATAGACTAAATAAAAAACTACTTTCAAAAACATGCTCTCTGCTCTTGACCTATAACGCTTTGAGTTCGGTTAACAAACCCCTGTATGATTGACAAGGCTTTATCAGTCAGTAGGTACTTACAGCGTAAGTAGGTACTGAGCCGACACATGGTGTTTCAATACAAGATGTGTTTATTTATACAGGATGTTTTTTTTGAACTGGGACATTATGGGGAATTCCGAAATCATAGGAGATACAGGTAAACTGCCTTAGCACACGTTACGTCTTTTTCTTTTTTATGGTTACTTAGTTTATTTAAATCTTTTAATTTAGGTAATCTGTTCTTAGAACCCACACGGATAGGTGTTAGTAGTGCAACCTGCTTAGATAATATTTTTTGTAGTTGCGAATGTTTGGATAAAGAAATATTTAATTGTTTTAATTCTGACCATAGTGGTCAGAAGGCATCTTTCATCTATGATTTTTATGAAAAACCTGATACAATAACATACCGACCTATAACTAGTAATCGTTTGGAATTATTCAAAAATAAAGTTCAGAGTAATCTTACAGTGTTACCGTTTTTACAGAATGAGTGTAATAGTATTTATAAAGACTTCTTCGGCGTAATTCTACATCAATTTAACAACAATTTTAAAATGAAAACTATTTCTAGGTCGAAAACAAAATTTAGTGAATGGGCTACTACAGGCATTCATAAAAGTAGAAATAGGCTTTATGACCTATATAGAGAGAGGGAGGAAAATAAGAATGCTGACTTTCTAAATTATGTTAGGAATTATTCAAGGACCTTTAAACAAGTTTGTTTAACTGCCAAGGCAAATTTTCTTAGTCTCAAACTTAAATCATCTGACAACAAGGTAAAAACTGTATGGAATATTATAAATAGAGAAACGGGAAAATCAAAAACTCGTGATAATCAAGTCACTCTGAACACAGGTGACCAACAAATCACGTCAAATAAAGACGTTGCCTTAGCATTCGAAGATTATTTTTCTAACATAGCCATTAATACTACGAAATGTCTTAAATCATCCGCGGTTGAAGCTCAATCATTACTTAGCACTAATGTCAGTAAATGTAATATAAACTTTGATTTCAGCCCTGTAAATTCAGATTCAATAGTCAAAATATTTAAATCACTTAGTTTAAAAAAGACTGAAGATTTGTGGGGCACATCAGTTAAGGTACTCTTTCATATCATAGATGTAATTGCACCCCATCTAGCATTAATCTACAATAATTGCATATCAGAGGGGGTCTTTCCAGATCTCATGAAATATAGTAAAGTAATACCTCTTTTTAAATCGGGCGAGATGAGTGATATAACGAACTTCCGTCCCATTTCCATACTACCAGTTTTAAGTAAAGTCTTTGAGAAAGTAATGCTAAAGGATATGTTAGGTCACTTTAACAGAAATAAACTACTTAACAATAACCAGTTTGGCTTTACCAGAGGTCGATCAACAATTGATGCGGCATCTGTACTCATTAAACATATATATAACAGTTGGGAGAAATCTTGCGATGCAGTAGGAATATTTTGTGATCTTTCTAAAGCTTTTGATTGCGTGGATCATACGACCCTTATTTTAAAATTAGAACATTATGGATTGTCCAACAAAGCTTTAAGCCTTATGTCTTCTTATCTAAGTGATAGAACTCAAACAGTTGTTGTAAACAAAACGCAATCTGTTGGAGCTACATTGAAAATAGGTGTGCCTCAAGGCTCTATTTTAGGTCCTTTTTTATTTTTGGTTTACATAAATGACTTGCCACCAACAGTAGATAAACTTTGTGATATTGTACTTTTTGCTGATGATACTTCACTAATTTTCAAGGTAGATAGAAAATCCGTAGACTACAGTAGGATTAACACCACACTAGTTAAAGTACTTAATTGGTTTACTAGCAACAATTTGCTACTAAATGCTAAGAAAACGAAATGTGTTAGGTTCGCTTTGCCTAATGTTAAACCGGTACATTCTAGTATTTTTCTAAATGACGAGTGTTTGCAAATGGTAGATAAGGCAATTTTCTTAGGCATAACATTAGATAAATATTTGCAATGGAGTCCCCATATAGCTGTACTGGCAGGTAAACTAAGTTCGGCAGCTTACGCCGTTAGGAAAATTAGACAACTAACCAATGTTGAGACAGCTCGCTTAGTCTATTATAGTTATTTCCATAGTGTCATGTCGTACGGTATTCTGGTTTGGGGTAAGGCAGCTGACATACAAACTATATTTGTGTTACAAAAAAGGGCCATCCGTTCTATTTACAACTTAAACTCCCGTGACTCTTTAAGAGATCTTTTTAAAGAAATTAATATCTTGACTGTAGCGTCTCAATTTATTTATGAGAATATTATTTACGTTATTAGAAATTTAGATTCTTTCACCAAAAATTCTGATATACATCATTTAAATACCAGAAATAAAAATAAAATCGCTATCCGAAAATTCCGCGTCCGTAAAGTATATAAATCATTTGTTGGTCAATGCATTCATTTCTATAATAAATTACCTGACGAAGTTTTAAAGTTACCCTTTCCAGCACTTAAAAGTTACTTGAAAAGGTCGTTAATGTCTAAAGCGTATTATAGGATCGAGGACTATCTAACAGACAAAAATGCATGGCCTAAATCCGAAACTTAGTCAATAATAATTTATTCAAATGCAAAATCTTTATCTTGTCTAGGGGACACCGTTGATGTAGGAAAACATATCGAAACTTTTATGTGGTCGTCTCGCACCATCTTATATACACATAAGTATGTGTTTTTTTTTTCTCTATCTCTCCCGTAAGATTCTTAATTGGCATGTTTTCCTGCTGAACTACGCATGTTATTTAATACTATATTTAATTTAATATTTATAGCTTTATATAATGCTAGACTAAGTAGTACCATTGTAATAAGAAATATGTTTAAAAAATGACTGACTGCTGAGTTTCTTGCGGCGTTTCTTCTCGGCAGTGGTCTTCTCTTGGGAAGCGCTGGTAGATTCTTGACGTGTAAAAGTGCCCGTGCGGCCTACTTACTGAATAAATTTCTTTTATCTTTTATCTTTTTATATATTTTTGGCATAGTCATTTTTTGGTCATATATCAGTGGTCCGTAAAAATTAATTTAATTTAAAAAAAAATGTTTTGCAAATGGACTCAGTTTCATGCAAGAATCATTTTCATTGTATATCTATAAAGAAAAAAAAACAGGACGTTGGATAAAAATTTACAATTTTTTTCTTTCCATTGGTAAATTTCAAAATTTGGAACAGTAGAAGTAGGTCTTTGATTTTTTGTATCAATTTAATTAATTATTACTACAATTCACGCTTGAAAAAAAATACTATGCCAAAAATGTTTAAATAAAAATGACCAAATTTTTTCTAAAACAGTTTAACTGTGTTTTCGGATTTCCCCTTAATGTCCTAGTTAAAAAAAAACACACTGTATAGAGACAAGCTTATCTCGTGAAGTACTACACAATAAACAATTTGGTTTCACTCGGGGTCGCTCGACAACCGAAGCTGGTGTTGAGTTAATTAAACATATTTTTGATGCCTGGGAGGGGTCACATGATGCTTTAGGTATTTTCTGCGATCTGTCCAAGGCTTTCGATTGCGTTAACCATGACACTTTGGTCAGGAAACTACACCACTATGGAGTTAGAAGTACTGCGTTAAACTTAATAAAAACGTACTTATACGGGAGAATTCAAAGGGTAGACGTGAATGGAAAACGATCACCTGGGTCAGTGGTCTCAATGGGCGTACCACAGGGCTCAATTTTGGGTCCATTTCTATTCCTCATCTACATAAATGATTTACCATACCTTATAAAGGACAACCATGATATAGTATTGTTTGCTGATGATACCTCACTCGTATTTAAAGTTAAAAGACAACAGGAGTTCAATGTTGATGTAAACAATGCTATATCAAAAGTAGTAGATTGGTTCAGTGTTAATAATTTATTACTGAATGAGAAAAAGACTAAATGTATTAAATTTATGACAACCAATGTGAAAAATAGACAAACTACTATAAATATTAAAAATGACAAACTAGACCTAGTTAATGATACAGTATTTCTTGGTTTAACGTTAGACTCCAAACTCCAATGGGGTCCTCATCTGGCTAAATTAGCAAATAGACTCAGTTCTGCAGCTTTTGCGGTTAATAAAATTCGGCAACTAATAGACTTGAAAACCGCTCGATTAGTTTATTTTAGTTACTTCCATAGTATTATGTCATATGGTATTTTACTATGGGGTAGTGGTGCTGACGTAAACAGCATCTTTGTTCTGCAGAAGAGGGCTATTCGTGCTGTTTACAAGATGGGTCATAGAGACTCTCTTAGAGATAAGTTTAAAGAAACCAATATATTAACAGTATACAGTCAATATATTTATGAAAACCTTATGCATGTTCATAAAAACATCGTTAATTTTAAAAAGAACTGTGACATACATAATGTTAATACTAGAAATAAACATAAGCTCGCAGTGCCCTTTACACGGCTTCATAAAATAAAAAACTCTTTCACGGGTAATTGTATAAGGTTCTATAATAAGCTCCCAAGTAGTGTTACTCATCTATCAGTAAATAAATTTAAAAGTTACGTTAAACGTAAACTAATTTCTAAAGCGTATTATAGTATCAAAGATTATATGAATGATAACAATGCTTGGGACTGAATTGTTTGTATTACAATTATTATTGACCGTGGAGACTATATACATCTCCTTTGTATGCTTATTATTTTAATTTGACATCTGGAGACTCTTTACATCTCCATAATTGACCGTGGAGACTTTCTACATCTCCTATGGATGTTTATTTCTTAAATTTAATTTTAATTTGACATTTGGAGACTCTTTACATCTCCATAATCGTATTATTGACCGTGGAGACTTTCTACATCTCCTTACCTATGTCTATTTTTAATTTTTATCTGAAATTTGGAGACTTTACATTTCCAATTTAAATTGAATATACTTTAATTCTCATAATTGCTCCTGGGACCTGTACATCCCTGTGACATTTAAATTAGTTAGCTTAAGTTTATCATAGTAATAAGTTACTCATATAAAAAAAAGACTTCCTGTTGAGTTTCTTGCGGCGTTTCTTCTCAACAGAGTCCCTTGGAAGCGCTGGTAGACTCAGACATGTAAAAGTGCCTACAGGGCCTACTTACAGAATAAATGAATTTGAATTTGAATTTGAATTTGACTCTGCGTGTTGTTTTTCCCGACTGCCAAGAAGGGTTATGTTTTTTGCTTGTATCTATGTAGGTATGTATGAAATCAACCAAAAGGCTGGACGACAAGTGTCCTAGGATACGATTGACGGCAAAAAAATGGCCGGTTTTAAATGGAATAATGTGTGGTTCTATCCAGAGATGGGCAATATTTATTCGAATGACGAATAACGAATACGAATAAACAAATTATTCGCGAATAACCAATGAAATTCTCGAATGATTATTCTTATTCGAATAAATTATTCATCGAATAATTCATTTGCGAATAATTTCTTTGCGGATAATTTATTCGTTGAATGAATTGCCACGAATAATTATTATTGACTACTTATTATACCTGCTCCATTGTTCTCTAATAAATTAATAAATTATTCTTTATTCGAAAAGTAGTCGAATGATTCATTCATGGATAAATTATTCACGAATAAAAATATTACGAATTATTTTATATTCGAATGATTATTCGAATAAATAATTATTCGAATAATGCCCATCTCTGGTTCTATCTAATGTATAGTCATTATGACCAGATAATGGTACCGTAAAATTGGGTGGGTAGGGATTAAGGGGTGAGTAGGGACACAACCTAAAATAAGTCATAACTTGTTACAAATAAGAACAATTATTAAATGGACAATAACGTTACGTCTATTGGAAATAATTTCAGTCTTATGATTAGTAACATATGCTTCATTTTAGGTTGTGTCCCTACTCACCCCGTTTTACGGTACCTTAAGTGCCCTTTGAGGTCCGATAGAAATCATGACTAAGGGCTCGTTTACGGAGACGCGGAGCGTCGCGCGTGGCGTGCGGCTGGGCGTAGAGCGGTGCGTCGGGCGTTTTTTCCGTTCAAACATATGGCAATGTACAGTCAAGGAAATGTATTCGCGTACCTTTTTGACTCTTATTGTCATTGTGACAAGAGTGAAAAAGGTACGCGAATACATTTTCTTGAGTGACCGGTCGTGTTGTTCTCCTAGTCATTATTTTTAGTTTCATGTATTTGACATGTAATCTTTTTAATTTTTACATTTATTTGTAATGTTTTTAATTTTGAATTTGTATTTTTTTTATATGTGATAGTTCTAATAATTTATATTTGTTGCTTTATTACCTTGTAATGTAACTTACTTTTAAGTATTATTGTGTTTTTGTTTGAAAATGACCTGCTGGAGTTTCTTGCGGCGCTTCTTCTCCGCAATGATGGTCTTGTCCGAAGCGCTAGTAGATTCACTGTATATTACCGACGTGTAAAAGAGCCCGTTTGTGGCCAATTTACTGAATAAATATTTTGATTTGATTTGATTTGATTTGATTTTGTTACTTATGAAGATGAGGGGCGTGATGCGGCGCGTGGTGCGGGGCGTAGAGAGTAGCGGTGCCCGCCGCGCTGCATCCGCGGCAGAATCTCGAGCGTGTAGCGGAGCGCGCGGCGGAGCACGAGACTGTCAGAAGGTTCCGCCGCGGGCGCCGCCGCGGGCGCCGCCGCGGGCCCCGCTCCGGGAACAGTGGCGGGAACCGCTGTTATTGATGCGGGCGACGCTGCGTGCAACGCGGCACGTAACGCTGTATTTGAAGCAAACGCGCGTAAAACCGCTTCTCCGTAAACTCTTTTATACAACGCCGTATGTTTGAATTTAGTGCAGACCGCGCTGCCCAACGCTACGCGCGACGCCCCACGTCTCCGTAAACAAGCACTTAGAGAAAACAAATGAGGCTACAATACGTTTCAAAACGGCGTAGCAACACCCATAGTAACATCAGTACATAATCCAGAATTTATTTCATTTTTTCTCTTGAATCACTCTATGTACTGATAAAAACCGAATTAAGATCCGTTGCGGTATTTGATAGATCTAAGCGTACAAACAATTGGACAGACGACAGGAAGCGACTTTGTTTTTTACCGTTTCCTTTTGGAAAAAATGTGACAAAATAGAATAGACTAACCAAGAAATATTAGATGGCGCGTCGCGTTAATAGATTCTCGTACCTCGGACATCCAACGGCCAGTGAAATATACGCCTTATACATTTTGCATTAGCATTATCCTGGCGTCAGCGTCGAAGGCTAGAAAAACGCCAGTTTTTTATGGATCTCAAGTTTGCACACTCACCTGATCGTAAGTGGGATCTAAACCCATAGACAGCAATCTCAAGGATTCCATTGCAAGATTGCAATACTAAAGGCCGTATTAATAAACTAATCTCAACTCTAATGCTCGTCTCGAGATGTGTCAAAAATGTCAGTGTTCTATGGTTTGACGTTTATGTTGACGTATCTTGTGACGGGCATCTCAACCAAGATGAGTTTATTATACGGCCCTAAGAATCATTAAACTGATCTTGATCATAGGGTTTATTGCTTAACGCACTTGCTATCGCAATCGTTATCACTTTGAAAGTCCGAAGGCGAGTCTGCCTACAAAATGAAACCAATTGTTCCACTTTGAAGCCGATTGCGATTGCGAGTGCGTAAGGTAATAGCGACGCTGATCTGACTGATCATTACGGTTAGGATTTTGGTGGTATATCGTGGTTCTAGAATCCATGGAGTCGCTATTTCCTAATTATTATAATACATCACTTTCATTTTGACATTCAGTATGGTCATATTTCAAAATTAACTAAATACATTTTTAGTTCGGTTATTCCATACCTCCTAATAGAAATAGAAAAAGAAATAGAAAACATTTATTCACAACAATAACACATAAATACATACATACATAATCTCACCCCTTCGTTTCCAGAGTGGGGTAGGCAGAGCTACAGAATTACAAATATCTCTAAAAACTTGTTGATAATTCTATAACCACAATTTGCACAATTAGGCTAAGATGTTTACCAGCGTATTAGTGACAGGTTGCAAGCCCATCGCCTAACAGTACTACAGGCCTTTATTCCCATACACATTAATATAACATACAAAATAAGGAAAAAAAACGACAGATAGTATAATTGTTGCGAAACGGCCCCAACTAATATATTTTGCTTGTTTGTAACACTTTCACAGCAGAGATATCCTCGATACCAAAATTCATTTAAATTATTCTAGCGGTTTAATGAATAAATGAATTTTAAAATATTAAAATACTGAAGGTAAAAATCAAATTGGTAGGTATGTATTGTAATAAATAGGTAATAGCGTCTCCATGGATTCGAGAACCACGATTTGCCACCAAAAGTCAATTCAAACTAATGTTCTACGGGCTCTTAAGACGTACTATCAGCTCAATAGAACCCTGACCCAACATACAACTGTGTCACAGTGACGTTATGATTCAAGTCGTAAGAAATGTCAAACAAATTGTTTTATAATGTCACTGTGACACCGTTCTATAGTGGGTTGGAGTTCCATTGGGCTGAAAGTATATCTCGACCAAGATCAGTTAGTTAATACGGCCCTTACTTATGGTTCATTAAAGTTGCTGCTGTCTTTTTCTTTGCTATAGCAATAGAATAAGACAACACGTTAGTAAACAAGCATTAAATTTAACGTACGTCTCTGAGTGCGACAGTTAGACATTTTTGCTAACCCCTAGAACTAAGATGAAATGCATTAATTCTAGAAAATTGCAATGGACCTTGTTCAGAGGGTCTACGCAGCAGTATTCGGATTATGGTGTCCCGATGTAAGGATAAGACACCCGGTGAAATTACTAGCATAGAGGCATTCCACCTAAGTCCCTTGGACTGGCAATGCATTTGCGGTCTTAGGATTGCAGTCTTAAGATCGTAGTCTTGAGAATGCAAATATCTATGGGTCTCAGATCCCACTTACCATCAGGTGGTCTGTGTACTCATTTACGTGCTCAATGTCATATAAAAAACACCAGTTTTATCCCCACATCGGAACACGATGCGAACATCATCATCATCAGCCGCAAGACGTCCACTGCTGAACAAAGGCCTTCCCAAAAGTTTTCCACAACGATCGGTCCTCTGCTGCTGTCATCCAGCGGTTTCCCGCGACCTTTATCAGACCGACGATACTGCCCTCCTAAATAAAAAGTACGAATACTCAATTTGATAGTCAAAGTAAATTTAACCCTCCATCTTAAGGAATAAGGTCATTAATACATACGCGGTTCTATGAGACATACGTCCTTTTTTGTAAGGAGGACAGGATAGGGTGACGGCACCAATGATGGACACTTTTAGCTGACAGGCACCAGTAATGGACACTTCACTCTTAATTCAAATTGTATACGGAATAAAATTGATTGTTATTCATTTGTTGCAAAACAAATGAATAACCCTTATCTTCTGTAAAATAAGAATCAAGTGTTCATTATTGGTGCCTTGTCCATTACTGGTTCCATCACCCTATGAACATGCTGCTTGGCTATTGTTACCTCTATATTGGCACTGCACTTAGTCCCTTTCGCGTCGTGCCCGAACGTTCATAAGGCAGTGGCCTCATAACTGAGCTTGCGTAATTCGGATCACGCATCACGACGAGGCAGGCTGCCACAGCTTTCAGGGACAGCTGGGTCAGTCCCTTGAATAACCGGCACAAATTTCATAAAATGTTTCATCGCCTAATTTTCATTTATCGACAGGCATTTACCCGTGCAGGAATTATTTTGGTCACAGGTCTAACCTAAGTTAAGTTAAGGAAGTTAGTTAAGGAAGAATGTCTCATTTAATTCGTAAGTACCGTGAATATTTTTTTCATTTTTTCTTTACATCGCCATATTTTGTGGCGGCCATGAGCGGGCATGCCACGTCATTCGGGTACGCAATTTGAAACAACTATTTATCTCTTTCTAACAATAGCGTTCGCTACGGATTGCCATCTTTGTCTGTAGACATATGGTAACGTAGCAACTGTCAGTAATTGGCGACGGGTTTTGAGTGCGTTTAGTATAAGCATAACGTATCTAAATATAAAATATCATTTTTGTCTGCCGTATACTAAATGATAATGTCTTGTGTCCACATTTTGTTAAAAAAATCAAGTAATTTGCCACAAGTGCGAAGCAAAGATGAATTCTAAATGGTTAACAGTTATGAGCATCGTAAAACTATTTTTTGTGCAGCAACCATTTCACAATCTGTGGCACGGAGCCGACATCTCACTAAGGTAGCATAATGTAATATCGCTTATGTTGGTACGTGATGCATAAACCCACTTTTATATTCGGAAGGGCGTCATGTAAAAGCGTTTTAGTGAAGTGCTAAAATTTTATGTTGGCAGCATGACGGCCTGGATTGAGTTACGCCGGGATAATTTAGATTTGAGATTTACTATAGAGATTTATTCTTTCAGAATTGTTTTAGATGCAACGTTAGGTATAGTTATTTATACGTTTAAATTAAAACTGGTTCTCTATTCTACTGGGTTTTCCATATTGCCTTTGACGTGATATCGTATTGTTTTTATCACAGAATAAAGAGTAAAGGCATAGAAACCGTACTAAATTAGCAGAAAATACATTATGGTTCACTTCTTTTTACGTATGGTATACAGAGTGAGAGATGAATCTATAGCTGTTCTTTCGTTATTTGGTACATCGTCACAAGTAAGGCGTGATTTGGACCTATAAGCACCTATAGTGTTTGGAACTATAGACATAAGAATAAACAATAACTACACGTAGAAGCGAATCTCCTTTACTAAGGTCCCTAATGCCGCGCTTTAAATACCTACTTCCCCCTTCACCCCGCTACGCCCCTATGTCTTCCGCACCCAAAGTCAGGGCTGTCAGTTGTGAAATGTTTTAATCGGTTTATGGGTGTGTTATAAAAATTTAGTCACGAAATGTTATTTGTGTTTTTCTTCAACGTGGAAACATTGTTGCAAAATGAGTTTTTTACATTTATACGTTAAATTAGGTAACTAATAATACTTTTTGATGATATTAAGATTATCTCCAGAAAATGAAATGGCTTATGTGGCTATTAATTATCTATAAAACACAGAAACGAGTCTATAAATAAACAACCTTTTAAGTTTTATAGTTTAGGATACAGAGTTACTTTAAAAAAAATATTAAGTTGAAAAAGCTTTATTGTAAAATACTATTCTTATCTATAAATTTGTTTTTAAGGCATCCGGTTTTTTTTCTTCAACATGTAGGGGATGTACTAATTAACAAATAAAACTCCTTTATTCAATCAATTATTTCTAATTAGGTATTTTGCCGTAAATAGTCGTTCACTTTTTAAAATACTATCTTAGTTCAACCATAAACACTAAAACCAACACAAATACGAAAACCAATTCAAGACACAATAACAATATATTGGTAAATATGTATTCCGTCTGAGACGCCCCTGACTGACTAGACACCTCAGGTGTCGCCAGGCGGTAGGTATTTAACGCGCCGAGCGCGCGTCCGGAGCCGGGAGTTTCGCTTCTACGTGTAGTTATTGTTTATAATTATGCTATAGACAAGGAAAGACAAATCCTTCCTATAGGAAGGACAACGAAGTCCCTGTGTAAAACCTTGTGACAATGACAGTTAAAGAAGAAAAAACAGCCTACATTTTTGTTTCATTTTTTCTCATGTAATAAGTAATCTAAAAAGTAGAGAAAGATAGCTGACGCAAAGTACGTCTTATAGTCCGGTTTCTATGCTACATGTTCTTATTCTGTGGTTTTTATCTCGGCCGCCATTACTGTCAAGTAAATATGAGCTATAGTAACGTTGACAATTCGATGACATTACGATAACATGTCAAAAGCGATATGGTTTTACCCAGTATAATAGAGGTCGTGGTATCTTGTGACTAAAGTACGGAACCCTAAAAATAAGTGGATGTAAAAAATGATTTTGTCTGTTTGTATAAGGATCCTATTGTTTATCGTCTAAATATAAAATAAAAGAGAACCGGTGAAATTATTATCTTAGTCCTCAAGGTTGGCAACGTATTTGCAGACTTATGGTTGAACCCTAAATTCAAACCGCGGACTTAAGGTAAACGTCCGAGTGCTCGACGCTGTTCTAGTATATGGCATGGGCATTCTATGTCAAAGCAATATGGGTTAAATTCGAACTAAGAGGATTATTCTTCATTCGAATTTAAGCCATGTCACTTTGACATAGAATGCCCATGCCATATACCAGTACAGTCACCACACGGGATTTTTGAGCCACTTGCCACAGTTCAGATTTTGGCCGTGTAATGCAAACCTAGTGTAGTCGGTTATATTCTTTTATCCAGTATGTATTACTCGGCTAAATTAAGTGGCTTAACATTCCCGTGTTGTGACTGTATAGCGTCGAGCACTCAGACGTTTACCTTACTTCGGACTAAAATTTGACAAATTTTGTATGGGAAAATGACAAATTTTAACCCGAAATAACTGTCCGCGGTTTGAATATAGGGTTCAGTCGTTAGGATTGCAGTCTTAAGATTTTATTAGATTGAAAATGTTGATAGGTCTCATTATCTCTATCGATTTTTACATCGTCCTTTAAAGTCGTTTAACAGTAAAGAACGATCAATCAAATACTGATTCTGATGGTATTGTATTCGCTCTTTGTAACCTAGTCTCAAGGTTCATGCCACCGCACTTCGCTTCATAATTAAACTTGTACAGTATTAATTAAGTAATTAATTAACTCACGCTTTTATTGTAACTTTGTAAGTAATTAATTTTACAATGAAGAGCCAGCGTGGTTGTACTGAGGAGTTATTCTCTTGAGTTGTACACGTCGACGAGCTTATAGACCAGAATAAGTTGAACCGTGAATGAGTAAAAACTTACAGTTGGTCTATCTCACGAAAGCGGTTTTGCCATGCTTGTAGTTGTAACACGTATAAACACGCACACTACTGCTGCACGTATGGCAATCCCGCTTTCGTGAAATCAAGCAAATGCATCTCAGCGTGTCTAAATTTAGGTTCATTTGAGTGGATGCAAAAAGTTTATTAATTTTTCAAAGGTCTAGTTATTAAGTTATAAAGCTAACAACATTGTATGGTTTTTATATGTAATAGAAATAGAAATAGAAACATTTATTCGACGATCACAAGAAAAAAAAACAAAATAAATTGAACATAAAACAAACAATGGCAACACAGAAAACAAAATTAAACAATGAAGAAAAGGAATAATATACAATTGTAACAAAATGTTGCCATGGGTACATATGTATATGTTGCATATGTTTATCTAATTATTAATTTTCTAAGAATTTGTGATCGTAATTAAACTTTTAAGTACTTTACTTACCCTAAAATTCATAAACGCACAATAGCTAAATTATGTTTGAGATATTATACTTTGTCCTTGTGACATTTCTATTTAACAGAAAGGGACAACGCATACTTAAACTAAAATAGGTTTATAGTGAGTTTATGAATAAGGGGTATGAATAATAGTAGATTGTACAACTAGGGTCTAAAATAAGCCATACTTAGTACCACGAGATGGTTATTTTCCCGAGCAAAGCGAGGGAAAATTGTTCGAGGGGTCCTAATAGGTATCGCTTTTAGACCCGAGTAATACACTCTTCTTTTCACTTCGATTGCGAGAAAATATAAACATTACCTATACAAAGGTAAAAAATTAGCAAAGATAGCACCACATATTATTCTACGGCTAAAATATTGTTTTAATTTGGCGGCATGTTTTTTTTTCAAAAGCACTTTAACACAGATACAAAATATAGATACCGCAAATAAACGCCACTGACCGTGTGAGTATTTAGCGCTTCAAAGCGTTGCACAATCATATTTTAACGATTGTAAAATAGGGACTAAAATACACCTAATGTTTTGAGAAATTAATTCTGTTCCCTGATTGGTATTCTGGTTGGTTCATACCAAATACAAAGTTTTTTTTAAAGAGTTAATATAGTTAAAGAGTATGCGTACCAAAAAGAACCTAACGTTCCGATTGACAGTCGATGTGTATTGTGATAGGTTGATTTAATTTCGTAAAATATTTTGATTAGTGGATTTAATTTGGTGAAGTATTTTGATTGGTCAAATTAAAATGTTTTGTACAAATAAATCATTCTATTTTCCATTTCATATTTTCCCTAAGGGAAATATGAATAGGTATAATGTATTCTCTAGGGTTTACATGTACTACTTGAGTCTCGCTTGATAAGTCTAATATGACACACTTTTTGAGCATGAGAAGTCAAAAGTAATAAAGATGTGGCCTTTGAGAGGCTTTTTCAAAACGCTACTATTAAGTTTCGGCGTTTCGATCATTACCACATTATTCAGCATTAAAAGGCAAGCAAACTACATTAAAGTTCGTTCGTTCGTTAAACTGTAGTACCTGTACTTGAAAGGAAATCGATTGATGTAACGATCGCGGAGATTCTGTTTTACTAACCGACTCCAAAATAAAAAATCCACACTTCATCTGTATTGTTTATTTGTGTTTATGTTACTCGATTTCTCCACCAGTTGTGGACCGATTTGGAAAATTATTGTTGTGTTTGATAGGGCATGCTTTCTCGGTGTTTTTAAATACCGAATTCTGAATCTGATAAGGGGATCAAAATGGTTTTTATTCATTGTAAATGGGTCTGCTCTGAAGAAGATTTTGGGAACTCCTCAAATATTATATATAAGGTGATTTTGGTATTCTCAGTACCTAATATGTCTAGCGTCTAGCATTTAGAAATTAATTTAAGAAATCATTTTATTGAAGTGGAACTGGTGAAAAGTACCATAAATGGCCATCAGCACTCCTCAATGGTACCAATTTGAAGGTTGGCAATAAGATATATCGATTGAGATAGTTAAGCGACTATAACAAAACAAATTTAAATGGTTTAAATTTATATATATTAGGTACACTAATGTCTTTTCCGCAGTGTTCCTTGCGGCCAGCTTGAAACATCATAAAGTTTCCTATTCATTGAGCAGTTGGACTACATAAGACTTAATGTGTCAATCCACAAGTATTTAGCAATAAAGTGTCAACCGTCAGTACTATCGTTGAGGTTTGACATTTTATTGCTAAATAATTGTGCGGTGACACATTTTTGCGTAACAGCGTCCTATTAATATTCCTATAAAATAAAAATTCAATAACAATGATATTAGGTCACTAAGAATAAACCAGTTGCTAAAGCTAACGTAGTTAAACGATTTTCGAAAACTTACCAAACGTATGGAATTGTTGCAGGCGCTCGACGCGACCGTCGTCTGACAGCTTACGTCAATCCTATACCTACATTTGTGGTGTTATCTATGTAAACGGACCTTATTCTCGATGGCGCTTACACCGCACTGCGTCGCGCGACGTTTTATTTATTTCGGAGCATCTTTAATAATGGCGGAAGCGCCATCGACAATAAGGTCCCTTTTTATAGATAACGCCACAGTTTTGATAACAATAACGAACGCCGATTACATCTTGTCTATGCCCTAGGGCCACAGTTACGGTGTCCCATAATATTTTTAACCAAAAGTCGAGTTCTGATGGCCTAATATCATTTGAAAAGAAATTATTTTTTACTTTTGTAGAAGCGCCTTTTTTTAAACATTGAATATTTTTGTTCATTTTATTAGAATATTTCAATACCCGCAGGCATACATCTTGGTAAAAAATATTGCATGTACTTAGTAAAATCTTCTCATTGGCTCCGAACACTTAATAAATCAAGGTGAACAATGAAGAGGAGCTGGCTTTTCTGGCGAACTATATTGTTCGCAAAGGCACAATGCTAAGATTTATCTCCTTTCGTAGGTAAATAGGACTTTCATATTTTTCACGTTGGCGTAAAGGTAGGACTCTTAGAAATTATGGTCACTTTTCTGTGAACCCGCCGGACGTTAAATGTTAAACGTTAAACGCTTGCAGGCTTTACAGGGCCTCTATTCAACTCGATATTCAACTACTAAAAACGACACGTAAAACATAGCAAACAACATATATGTGGATTACGAGTTTTTGTTACGTCAAGATGTATGGAATTGTCATTCTTAAATAGAGATTTATCTATGTATCCAATTAACCCACATTAACCCTCTGCAGGGCATAGGTTCAGTCCTGCTTTAGCTTCATCCATTTCTTTCCCAAAATAACATAACAAGATTATCTACCCACTGACCACTTCCCTTTTAATATTTAAATGGTTCTCTGCCTTTTGGCCGAAAAACGTTTGGTCGAATGTATCGTTTCCCAACCGTTTCATTTGCCAACCCTCTTTTACTTCTGTAACGGTAAATATTTGAGGATTTTTATAAAAACTAACCCAACCTAACCTATAGGGTCTACACGAAGGTACAGAAATAAATCCTGAAATATTTACAGTTACAGAAATAAATGTGGGTTGGCAAATGAAACAGTTGGTAAACGATACATTCGACCAAACGTAATTCGGCCAAAAGGCAGGATACCTATTTAAATACATACGTATTGTTTTTGAAAAATTACTCAAGTAGATAAAAAGGGTTTGCAGTCTTTTGTTTGCATTTTTGCGATTATAGTCTTGAGAATATAAATGTTTATAAGTATTTGATCCCACTTAACATCAGGTATCCTGTGTTCGCTCAAAACACCCTTAATCAAAAACTGTTTGGCTGCACACTCTTAATTTGTAGGTACTTAGCTATATTAAATTGGCTCCCGATGTTAACCGCACACCGCGGCAAGCCGCAGTATATTTATTATCTCGCAAGCCTAAATGCTATGGGACTTTTTATTGTGTGTTTAATTTAAGTTATTAACAAAATTGTTACTGAAAGTTGCCAAGTTGACTGGTTTCATGTGAATAAATAACTACACAACCTTTTTATATGCAAGCAGAGGCGTAACCGATTCATAACATTTCAAATCACATATTTGTCTATCTTGGTCATAATAATTCTTAATAAACTTAATGCATATGGTATACGTGGCAACATACTGAAATTAATAAAATCATATCTTAGTAATAGACAACAAGCTGTGAAAATAGAAAGGGTAGATCCGAAAACAAAACAAGAAATTTCATACATGTCAAAGTATAGAGTCATTGAATATGGAGTGCCTCAAGGTACAATAATGGGACCATTGTTGTTTATCATTTACATCAATGATTTGCCAAATAACATAGAATACCCAATGACACTTTTTGCAGACGATTGTACAATAACAGTAAAATGTGAAAATGTAAAACACATACAGAAAGAATATAAATGACGCGTTAAACAATACAATAACCTGGCTCATAAACAATAACCTTAAAGTAAACGTTTCTAAAACCAAATTATTGCATTTTAGTCAAAGACAGCACAATACGGAGAATATGTCCGTCTGCCACCTAAATTCAGTAATAGATGAAGTAGAAGCCATAATTTTTTTAAGAATTAATATTGATAGGACTCTTACATGGAAAGCGCACATTGATAAATTATGTAATAAATTGTCAAGTTCGTCATAATGCACTCTATAAACTAAGACAAATCGTAAATCGATACCTTTAGACTCAATTGGCGTAAACGCCAAAACTCAACTTTTCAGGAGAGCAAAAAAACTTTTTTTTCAAAATTATTTTTGTCAGAATATTTTTGTTTTTTGAGTTATAAAGCTCAGTTTTGGACATAATAAATATTATAATTTCGAGATAAAGAATATGATTAAGTAATATTTAAAGTACACCCGGTATTTAAGAAAATGGAAGGCTTATACGCCCTAGAAAAATACTAAAAATGTTTCTTACGCCCCTAAAAAATACTGTTTCTGTGATAGGTTTGGGGTGTAAAAGCCAGGAGGACTATTTTTTAACTGTAATAGGGTGTATAAGAGAAATTTTATGTAATTCCGCGAACGCTCAGGTTGTGGAATGAGCTCCCAGCGGTCGTTTTTCGAAGAGGTTATGTTATGGGGTTCTTCAAAAAGGAATAAGTAAAAGGTTTTTGCAGGTTCGGCGACCTAGAAATTATGGTTCAATGATGTAAACTTTCATAGGCTACGGTGGCCATCTTCTTTCTAGCGGGCCATAATATTAATATTTTATACAAAGTAACACATACTTTACATTTAACTTAAGTGTTTATAAATACATATATTATAATCATTTCGGTATATAATTATTCATTTAAATGAATAGGATGGTGAAATAAACACACGAAATATGAGTTAGGTACAAACATCTTTATTTTAATGACATTATACTCAGCTAATCTTCATTTATTTAATAATTAGTTAAGCACTTGTATTTATAATCACATGTACGAGTATGCCTCTCTTACTATCGTATAACTTGTATTTATTCGCATGCGGCACGTGTATTGCTAGGGTTGTCACACGCCTAGAATACATCAATGAGGGCTAAAATGTTTCAGCTCACAAGATGTCGCTCACTCGCTTGCGGCGGTCGTAATAAGGTCGTATCGACGTGTTTTTAACAGGCTTCAAAATAGAGGAGGTTCTCCATTCGTCGGATTATTTATATGTGTATGTTCCCTTGACAACGTATTTAATATAATAACAGTACCTATATATAAATTTAGTATAAACGATTGTAACATCGTCGAAATATCGAGCGGGACATCAAAAACCCAAATCGTGGTTATACTAAGTACTGCAATTTCATATTTAGTCAACGTAAAAAAAGAATATTTTATGTCCTTTTGTATTCAAACAACCATTTACCTACACGACAGTACAATGTTACCGCTTTTCCGAGTGTGTTTTACTATCAATCAACACCACATAACAAGTAAACGCGTTAGATACCTACCGCCTGGCGGCACCTGAGGTGTTTAACTAGTTAATATTTTAAAGGTTGTTTATAGACTCGTTTCCGTGTTTTATAGATGATATCCACATAAGCCATGTAATTTTCTGGAGATAATCTTAATATCATAAAAAGTATTATTACCTAATTTAACGTAAACGTAAAAAACATATTTTGCAACAATGTTTCCACGTTGAAGTAAAACATAAATAACATTTCGTGACTAAACTTGTATACCACATTCATAAACCGATTTAAACGTTTCGCAAGTGACAGCCCTAACTTTGGGCGCGGAAGACAGA
The DNA here is from genome assembly GCA_946894065.1 of Acleris literana. Classification (NCBI taxonomy): domain Eukaryota; kingdom Metazoa; phylum Arthropoda; class Insecta; order Lepidoptera; family Tortricidae; genus Acleris; species Acleris literana. The sequence goes on from OX335670.1 coordinate 22,349,513, forward strand.
CGGGCGTAGCGGGGTGAAGGGAGAAATAGGTATTTAAAGCACGGCATTTGGGGCCTGGTCCAAGGAGATTCGCACCTACGTGTAGTTATTATTTATTCTTATGCTTATATCGACAGAGGTAACAGATGAGTGTCTCTCTTATACATCCTATTATAGTACAAAAATAGTCCACCTGGCTTTAACACCCCAAACCTATCACAGAAACAGTATTTTTTTGGGGCGTAAGTAACATTTTTAGTATTTTTCCACGGCGTATAAGCCTTCCGTTTTCTTAAATACTGGGTTTACTTTAAATAATACTTAATCATATTCTTTATCCCGATTTACTATATTTATTATCTCCAAAACTGAACTTTATATCCAAAAAAAAAAAATGTTTTGACAAAATTAAAAATAAATAAATTGCTAGCTCTCCTGAAAAGTTGAGTTTTGGCGTTTACGCCAATTGAGTCTAAAGGTTTCGATTTCTGATCAGGTTATAAGAGGCCAAAATGTATCCTCTTTATACGACTATTATAAAGTACGACCTTCAATTTAAGTATTTGAGGCTCTTTTATGTTGGGTCGTAAAAGCCACCTATTATTTTTTGCAGAAACAATAGGGTCGTATAAGCCACGTTAGACTTACATATATCATCATACATCCTTTTACTATAAAAACAATATCATTTACGACCTTGAAATGTAGAAAATAAAAAAATACAGCAAATACGCCCAAACAATTACAAAAATCATGTTTTTTGGGCCTAATATTCTGGGTCGTATTCGACTTTTTTTTGGGAATTTCTCAACTTTAACTACACAGATCGATAGAGGATGAAAAATTGAGTATAACTGCATTAAAAACTCATTTTGGCCGAATTGCGTTTACGCCAATTGTGTCTAAAGGTATCGAAATGTAGAAACAGTATTGTCAGGCAGTATGGTTGCTTCTAACTTAAGATATGGGATAATATTCTGGGGGAATTCAGTTGACAGAGGAAAAATATTCATCTGTCAAAAAAGATGTATCAGGGCAATGTTCGGACTACGTCCACTTGTTAGCTGTAAATTTTATTTCTTGAAATATAAACTGTTGACATTTCCCTCAATTTATATCTTCGAAATAGCCCTGTTTGTGAAAAGTCATCCAAATCTATTCCAACGCAAAGAAAATCCAATGTGCCTTAACTTACGACGACGAGACTCTAACGTACTACATACACAACGAGCCAACACAGCATTGTTTAAAAAGAGTTTCTTTGGAATGGCTTTGTATGGTAGGGCAAGATATGTACCTAATGTAACATTGTAACATCCTGTTACTCTTGTTTTACAAATAAATAAATTCTGATTCTGAATTCTGATTCTGATAAACCTTTGACTTCAAAACGAAGTATAAATATAAATGTAGATATTTTTTTTTTATTCTATTAGTCCTCAACTATGTTAAGAAAGGTTAACGTGTATATATTTCCTAAACGACGCAAAAGTACGAAATATTGGCAATATTTAACACAAATATCGCACCTTCAGAACAATAGTGACCTAATTGAGAAATTTTAAATTTCGAATTAGGTCTCTATGATAATAAATTTATGATTCGAAGTTTGAAAGCACAAATTTTGAATTAGGTCATTATTGTTCTAAAGGTGCGAATGTTTATCGAAGTAGTGCCTTAAGCATAGAAATATGTTATATTTTCATCCGAATTTTCCAAGCCTAAATTGATATCAGATTTGAACCGTTTGATCTCCCTTTATTGACCCCTTTGATCAATATTTGACGTTCTTCAAACGGTCTACCTTTCTGTGAATTTGATATATCGAAAGTATTATCAAGTTTTATATTATCTGTACATTCTCCGGAATTAGAAATGAGGACACGTGTAGGTAAAATGATATGAATGTGTTTATTATTATCTTTGGTTTCACTTGAAGTATACTATTACGCTTTGGCTGCCTATGTTTATTGTAAATGGACATGAAAATAGGAAGAGGAAATAAATAAAAAACCGGACAAGAGAATTTTAGACTATGCTTAGTATATGGTTCCATAGCTTTTACTACAAACGTAAAAAAATATCTCAAAAAATAACTACTCATAAACTAATTATCTATTTAAAGTTGTTTGATCCTGATTTAGATGATTTTTAGTAGGTACACTTTAATCGCCTGTATGTCAAGAACCAAACAAGTCTACTTAGTCGTAATAGTTTTCCTTTTCAATTCGCTTAATGTACTTTTATTTAAGATATTTTTCGGAATTTTAATGCTTGTAGTTTTTTCAGATAATAAATTAGTTGTTTAGCATTCCGATATAAATTGGATGGCGAGAAATGAGAAATCTCTGTCATCGTTCACGAGCCACGAAAACTTCTAAATCTGAATCGAGTAACTCTTATTAATTTGCAAAAAACATTGGCCCACCTTATATGCATTGGTTCCTCAAAAACAGTTCTTACAACTTTCATGACATGACAAATGCAAAAAATGATAAATTGAGATCTTTAGGAAACCTCGCTTTTAACTTTCCACCCACCGCACTCCCAAGCTTCCTATTAAGATGACATTGAAGGTTAACTTGAACCGAAATTCACTTTGCGATCCTCTTGAGCTATGAGCCCCTACACGTTGCAATAAATCAACCGAGGCAGAGCACCCTGTAATCGTATCAACGCCCTGCACCGAACGGTTTCCGGACGACGCCATTTCTGATTTATTCGCGTGATTTCCGGTCTGGTTTAGGCTTTGCCGTTGGATTTATTGGCTAGTTTATGGTTTGTCACGCGTTTTAAGAGGATCTATCTGAAAGTCTGGGCGTTGCGTCGTTGCAAATTATTGAAGTTAAAAACCATGACAACCAGACCATGCTCAGTTGCTCAGTCGAAAGCCAAAAAAATAACAAATATGAACTAATTCAGAGATGGGCATTATTTGAACAATTATTTATTCGAATAATCATTCGAATAAAAAATAATTCGTAACATTTTTATTCGCGAATAATTTATTTGCGAATGATTTATTCGCGAATAATTTATCCACGAATGAATCATTCGACTACTTTTCGAATAACGAATAATTTATTTGCGAATGATTTATTCACGAATAATTTATCCACGAATGAATCATTCGACTACTTTTCGAATAACGAATAATTTATTAATTTATTAGAGAACAATGGAGCAGGTATAAAAGTAGTACATAATAATTATTCGTGGCAATTCATTCAATGAATAAATTATCCGCAAATAAATTATTTGCAAATGAATTATTAGACGAAAAAAATTTTCGAATAAGAATAATCATTTGAGAATTTCATTCCTTATTCGCGAATAATTTGGTTATTCTTATTCGTTATTCGTCATTCGAATAAATATTGCCCATCTCTGAACTAATTAAGTATTTAAAAAAGGTATTTGATGCCGTCTCAGATGATTTTTAGTAGGTATATACACTTTAGTCACCTGTATCTCAGGAACCAATCAAGTCTACTTAGTCGTCATAGTTTTCTTTTTAAATTCGTCTGTGTTTTAATTTAAGATATTTTTCAGATTTTTACTACTTGTAGTTTTGGCTGTAGAGAGGGGGGCATCGTAACTTTACCGAAAATTACACATTTCATATTAAAGTGAACATTAAACTCATTAAAATATAGTTTAAACTCAACTCTCTTTATTATTTCGCCACCTCCTATAGCAAACCAGGTCTCACGATTATTTACGGCATATTAAAATACATTTACGGAATGTTAATAGTAACAAATGCTGTCCTAGACAAGTCTTTCTAGACGTTAGTGCTGAAGTTTTACATATTATTTTATATAAGTAGGTATATGTATCTTCTTACTTGGGAGAAAATTATTTGCAAACAATAATGAAACTTTCTCTAACCTAACCCCAAATTCATTATGTTCTCAAACAAATAACAAATTCAATGCACAACTCTCATCTTTCTCATAACGTCACAATACTCGTAATTGCGAAAAAAGCGCACGCTTCACGTCACGCTCGCTCTGGTCATTTGATCATGACTGAAGGTCACGATTATTGGACGTCCTAAGTTTTACACATAACCTAAAAACTAAACGTCTTAATAGCGCCATTTTTCCACCGTAATGATATTAAATATTTATTACAATTCTAAGCTAATTAACTAAGCTAACCATTATCTTTCAAACAACATAAACCTAAACGAACTTTTTAATTACTGCTCCAATTTTAAAATCGCACGCTCCACCCATAACCTCAAAACTAACACACTAAATGGCGCCATTTTTCCCGCCCTAACGATTTCAAATTGAATCTCTCCTCTCTGCCGGTGTTTCTTCCGACCGCTTACTCAATTAGCCGGTGTAACGAACTAGAAGAGTTGCGGTGCAAAGGAGAGTGGCAGTTTGAATTAGTAGCAACGGTGCTCCGGTTAGTTTTATGTTTTTTCAACGACGGGACTTTAGTTATAGTTTTTTTGTTCAGACACGGGACCATAGAAGTCCGGTTCACCTTGCTTTGTATAATTATTTGTGTTTCGAATGTAAACTTTCGCGTCTTAGTTTAGGCAACGAAAGATTGTGGATGGAAAAGTTGAATGCAGAAAGTTTGACTTCGGAACTTTGTTTGGACTCGGAGGCGAGCCCTAGTGGGGGCGGCACAAAGAAGGTCCCGGTTTTTGTTTTTTGTTTACATCTTGAAAACGATGCGTCATAGGAAATGTTATTGTATTGCATTATTAAAGCTGATAAAATTCTCTAAAATACAATTTTTACCTATTTTCAATCGTTGTCTAGATATGAGCTCCAAAAAACGGACGATCCACACCCCCCCTTTTGAGCATTCATTTACCGAGGTATCCTGACTTTTTACCAAATCATCATTTAACAAACTATATTATCATTTTACAAACTTTTATTTCGCAAAAATGTAATTGTGCTTAAACAATTAAATATTACTTAGGTTACATAGGCTTATTAAATAGGTTAGGTTAGGTTAGATTAATGACCACAAAAAATTAAAAAAATTAGTGGCGGGAAGTACGTCTTTGCGAATTGAAAATTTGTAAAATGATAAAGTTTGTCAAATGATGATTTGGTAAAACATTAGTGAACCATTTACCGAGCTATCTTTCTCACTTTATAATGTTAGACAACGTCATAACCAAAAAAAACTTACTTTAAACCAAGGTTAGCATTATGTGTGGATAGATGGATTTATAAATTAATGGGCTAAAAGGTTAAAAATAAAATGAATAATTATATATTTTGGTTATCGTACCCTACCTAAAAATTTACGCGTCAGTTTTGCCTTCTGCAACAAAAACTGTGTGATGAGACACGTTGTAGCCTGAGTCTTGGGTCTTTTGTTTTAATATATTACTGTATTTTATTATTCAGACTCTTTGGTGCAGATACATGACCACACTGGATTTCGAACTCCGATCCGATCCAAAGATAATACATTACCATGATAACCACATCTTTAAAAAAAGTGCATTCAATTTAGTTTAAAAATACATAGTTCAGTAAACCAAGGGGGATCTGTGGTAGCACTGACAGCCTCTAGACGTCAAATTTTATCCTCCGAGTTTTCTTATTAAAAAACATTTTTAAATTGAAGTAATTTATGTTTATATCCTTATAGTTAACGTTGTTTTACTCTATGAAGTAATTGTTAATAAGATTTAGGCCCATAAAACTTCAAGAACACTAAAAACAGGCCGCTCGCAGCAGCTCCGTCAACCGTCAACGGACATTTTCAAATTCATAAAGGATAACCTGGGAAGTATTACTTTTAATTTCTTTTTACACTGTTTTTAACACTGTGTTTACATCCATACTTTTCACTGCTCATTGGTGAAGCCGTGAGCGACGTCAAAATACAAACATTGGCACCGTGCGATCTCTCTTTACTTGACATACAGTGGAAGTATAGTTGAGACAAGCCATTTCTATTCTACCGGTTTTAAGTAAAGTTTTTGAGAAGTTAATGTTAAAAGATATGTTAGGTCACTTCAATAGAAATAAACTGCTTAACAGTAATCAGTTCGGCTTCACCAGAGGACGATCCACAACTGATGCAGCATCTGTACTCATTAAATATATATACAATATTTGGGAGAAATCCTGTGATGCAATAGGAATTTTTTGTGACCTTTCCAAAGCTTTCGATTGCGTAGATCATGCGACTCTTATATTAAAATTAGAACATTATGGTCTGTCAAATAATTCTCTAAATCTTATGTCTTCATATCTTAGCGATAGAACACAAACGGTTGTTGTAAACCAAACACAGTCCATTGGAGCAACTGTTAAATTAGGTGTGCCTCAGGGCTCTATATTAGGTCCTTTCTTATTTCTGGTCTATATAAATGACTTACCACCCACGGTAGATAACCTTTGTGATATTGTGCTATTTGCTGATGATACTTCATTAATTTTCAAGGTGGACCGAAAATCCGTCGATTACAGTAGGATAAACGCCACGCTGGTTAAAGTACTTAATTGGTTTACTATTAACAATTTGCTACTTAACGCTAAGAAAACTAAATGTGTTAGGTTCGTTTTGCCTAATGTTAGACCGGTAAAATCTAGTATATTTCTAAATGATGAGTGTTTGGAGATGGTGGACAAGGCGCTTTTCTTAGGGATAACTATAGACAAAAACTTGCAATGGAGTCCCCATATAGCAGTACTAGCAGGTAAATTAAGTTCGGCAGCTTATGCTGTTAGGAAAATCAGGCAACTTACCAATGTTGAGACAGCTCGCTTAGTTTATTATAGTTATTTTCATAGTGTTATGTCGTACGGTATTCTGGTTTGGGGAAAAGCTGCTGACATACAGACTATATTCGTGTTACAAAAAAGAGCCATTCGTTCCATATATAACCTAAACTCCCGTGATTCCTTAAGATTACTATTTAAAGAAATTAGTATTTTGACAGTAGCGTCACAATTTATTTATGAGAATATTATTTATGTCATTAAAAATCAAGACTCTTTTGTTAAGAATTGTGATATACATAATTTGAATACAAGAAATAAAAATAAAATTGCTATTAAAAAATTTCGTGTCCGTAAGGTATATAAATCATTTGTTGGTCAATGCATTCATTTCTATAATAAATTACCTGACGAAGTTTTAAAGTTATCATTTCCAGCACTTAAAAATTACTTGAAAAAGTCGTTGATGTCGAAAGCTTATTATAGGGTCGAGGACTATCTAACAGATAAAAATGCTTGGCCTAAATTAAACACCTAAATAACTTAGTAATAGCTTAGTCAGGAAAATATCTAAACATTGTAGGTATAATTATTGTCTAGGGGACACGGTTTCTGTAGGAGAATGTATCAAAACTATGTGGTTGTTTTGCACCGTCATGGGTAAGTATATGTATACTATTATTATTACAATTTAAGAGTTCATCTGAACATACTGAGTTTTGACACATTTTCCTGCTCAACTACGCATGATATATATATTTTAATGTTAAATTCATTGTTTTATATAATGCTAGGTTAAGTTCTATAATTGTATAAGTAATTTAAAAAAAAAAACGACTGACTGTTGAGTTTCTTGCGGCGTTTCTTCTCAGCAGTGGTCTCTTGCGAAGCGCTGGTAGATTTTTGACGTGTAAAAGTGCCCGTGCGGCCTACTTACTGAATAAACATCTTTTATCTTTTTTTATCTTTTTTTATCAAATTACGTGTTCTGAATGTTACGATATACATTTTGTTTAGATTTTCATCCACGTAGAAGTTGTTTATCGCTATTTCTTTGAAAACTGTCGAAATGTAATTAATTTATATCCCACCAGTTGTTTCATTAGATTTATTGAGTATTTGGCCAAAATTTTGTCATTGCTCATGGGGCTCTATTCCTTTATGTTTGCCAGTTGCTACTTATGTCTGACGACATAGAAGCTCTTACTGTTTAATGAATAAGAGATACACCATAACGTCAATATGATAATACCTGATGGCTTAATATAACAAAGTAGAATACAGACTCAGATCCTTCAAAGCTTGTCAATTGAATCTACTAAAAAAGGTTTACACGAAATGAACAATATAACACAATCTACATACTCCTTTAAAGACATAAGTAAATAAGTAAACAAAAATCTCGATGCAGATACCGAGGCACTCAATAAGATCAAACGAAGGCGTCCTACAGAAAAACGATATAAAAAAAGTATCTTCAAAGAACATAATAAAGCCAATACCCAAAGGAAATCCCTCGTAATAACTGGAAGGGCAACCAGCGCCGTAATATGAAGAGCGAGATAAGAGACGGTATGACCGATCACTTTGATCTACAGAGTGGACTTGTAAAATTCGGACCCTTTGGAAAATCAAGCTTTAGCAAAATGGGTCTATTAAAGTCGGAGATGTAAACATCAGAATAGGTACCTAAAGTGATTGCGTTTAGTACAAAGTCAATAATTTACGTTTTTTAGCATAGATAGATAGTGATTTTTGAATCGACACCATAATATAAGATTGACGTAAGCTGATGGCAGATCGCATCAACCGTGTATGTCAACTCCATACATTTCGAGTCGATAGAGAACATAAGCTTACAGGCGGACGACTTCGTACCATCAAGGAGTTTAAATTTTGATCCACCATAGAACCTTGTCATAATGGCACCGTCAAGTGACGAATTATAGAAATTACATAGGAATTAATCGTTGGTTTTATGCGACAAGGTTCTATAGTGGTTCATCAATTAAAGTGCGTGACGGTGCGCCTGTTGGAATAGCCAAGACGGCAAAATCGCTGGCAAAATCCAGCTCAGTAGTTATATTTCGTTCAATTTTACTTAGGAAAATAACCTCCAAATTTCTATACAGCTTAGAAGTAAAAAAATGGCACAAATGCGCAGAGGCAATAATTCATCGGAAGCCGTATTGGCCTGAGGCCAGGCTCTGAGAAAATGTAAATTCAATTCCCTAGCTACTTGTACTGAGTTGATGTACTGTGTGTGCACTTGGCGTAGCTCGCTCGTTGACATTAAACAGTATTTGTTGAGAATTATTCAAGCTGCATTCTATTTGGTAATTTTGAGTATCGTTGCATTAGATCTTCGTATACAGATTGTATTAATGAAAAGTTGAAATGTTTAATTTTATAATGAAATTAGTCCTGCAATACAATTCAGAAGATTGTCTCCTTAATACATTTTATTTTATATTTAAAAAAAATCCTCGTGTGGTTGCCGAGTTAGAATAGTGCCACTCCATGTCTTCCCGTGGATGTCGTAAGAGACGACTAAGGGAATAAAGGCTTGTAGTACTGTTAGGCGATGGGCTTGCAACCTGTCACTAATACGCTGGTAAACATCTTAGCCTATTTGTGCAAATTGTGGTTATAGAATTATCAACAAGTTTTTAGAGATGTTTGTAATTCTGTAGCTCTGCCTACCCCACTCTGGGAACGAAGGCGTGAGATTATGTATGTGTATGTATGTATTTAAAAAAAGTAGTTACCAAAAAATGTGTACAATCGTTACTTATATAAAGGCACCGAATAAGTCTAAGTATATTAACTTTTTTCTACTCCCGTGGTATACACCACTAATATTGACATCGTTAATGGTACCACAATACCACCTATAGCGTAACCGAAACGTGAAAACTATTCTATCATGAGCGTTGCCATGGTAATAACAGTTTTATAATAATTATTATTTCACTTTTGCTACAAAATGGGTGATTTTTTCTTGAAATTCACCATAATACCAAACAAATGTACGACTTCTCAAATCCAAACGCAACAATCGATGCTATAACACTTTTCGGATGAAAATATCATGGGTTTAAATATTGCAAAAGATGATTCAATTTAAAACACAGAAAGTACTCTACAAATAAAATATTCGTAGATTTGTGCTCATAGTACAAGGTTGAACTCAAATAATAGTAGTAAATGTATATAGATTATTCAAATGCGTTCCGAAACTCGCATCAACTCGACGTCGGAATTGGCAGCCTTTGATGTTTTGATTTCAGAACGAGTCGAACAACTATTGTGTAGATTATGCTGATAGTTAAATAAATAAAGTTTGCTGAACAGACTAACGCGTATGTTGTATTGAGATAGCAAATTATGAACTAAAACAGTTGAATTCAGATTATTATGGTAATTTCTGTTGGTGCGATTTGAAATAGGTCATATAGAAACATAACATGCCTTATCATTGATTTTATTAAATAATTTATTCACCACCGTGAGCTAAGACCCTGGCTTGCAACTCAAAGATATTCAGAACTGAAACGCTAAGCTTTAAGCCTGGCAGTGCATCGAAATTGCCCTTTCCCTAAAATCACCTTTCAGTATTTTTTTGGGGTGCCACAAGGCTCAGTGTTAGGTCCTTTCTAGATTGTAATTACATGAATGATTTATGGTTCACGAATTAATTACATTTTAAAGTAAATTATCAGCGTTTCGATAATATTTCGGCATGTTACCCAATTACAACAAGTTAACAAGTTTTTAGAGTTGTTGGTAATTCTGTAGCTCTTATGGGGACCCTGAGAGTAAAGGCGTGAATGAAGTGTATTTAAGTTACCCAATTCATTTTTCCACCCATTAATCCAGTTATCTTGGACTATGCTCACTTGGACATTCCTGCCAATATCTGTTGTTGTGTTAATACACTTTTATCATTAATAATAAATATTTTACTGAAAAAAAATCCGTGTGTAAACTATTTATTGCACAAACAGAAAGTAACAGATTAAAAAGGAAACAGAAACACGAAAGATATGTATAAGGGCGAACTTATTCCTTTAAGGGATCTCTTCCAGTTAGCGATTGAGCGATTGCGAAATAATTTAAAACAACGGATGGATAAACGTAATACAGTTAAAGAGACAGCCGATAAAGGTAAAAATAGCAATGTAGAGTCCAATACATGTAATGTTGAAACGTAGAAAGGACATACAGTCTTAGATTGGGAACAAGAGTCAAGGCAGTACTTCTTCAGCCTAGATTTAAGTGAAGCAACAGATTAAGACTGCCTAAGAACAGAATGTACCAAGAAGGATATACAATAATTCATACAAGCATTATAACCGTATAAATAACAAGAAACAGACAAAGCAAATCAAAACTTACATTGCATAGCATTATAGTTGCAAATAGCATGCATGATTGATGCTAATTCACTTTTCGAACACGAAGAATGTCCAGGACGAGGAACATGAATGTACAGTCATCAGTAGTAATAAAATATTATTCAACATTGGGCTCAAAAAGAACTGACAGACTCTTATGCCTCTAGTAATAGTGTCGTACATGCTATTTTTTTTGACCATGTTGAATAATTATTATCGCTGGTGACTGTACCGGTACTGGCTGATTTCGTATTCAATGAGTTAACTGGCAGTAGCTTAGTGTGGAGAGAAGCGGGGAGATATTGCTGAAATCTAAGTACCTGTGGGCTTATTATGATATTATTTATCGCTAAACCTACCCTAACTACCATCTGTCACTAATAGACTGGTAACCTTCTTAGCCTAATTGTGCAAAATTTGGTTACAGAATTAACAACCAATGTTTAGAGTTGTTGGAAATTCTGTAGCTCTGTCTACCCCACTCTGGGAATGAACGCGTGAAGGTATGTATATGTATGTATTTATCGCTATCGGATAAATATGAATAAAGCAACCGGCACTCTCGCACTTTCATACTTGTCAGAAAGTGATGAATGTTTTATCTACATGTATCCGTGTGTTGATATTAAGTAGAGTTTTTTGCTTAGTTACAAGCATTAAAATCTCAGTTTAGTTTTTTTATCAATGACATGTTAAAGGCAAACAAGCGTAACCAAAACGAAAATTAAAATATTTATTCAGGAAATTGGCCACATGAGGCTCTTTTACACGTCGGTAATATGGAGTGAATCTGCTAGCGTTTCGGACAAGACCAACATTGCGGAGAAGCGCCGGCGCCGCAAGAATCTTCCGCAAAAGTTTCTGGTTACTGGTTTCCTTATTTGTAAATGAGATCTGAGACCCATACACATTGGCATTCTCAAGACTACAATTTTAAGACTGCAATCCTAAGATTGCGTAATAATATTCGTTTTCAACCCTGATGTTTAAAATGGAATGTACCTACAGTCGGTTATCGAATTCGAGATCAAAATCCTAACCTCAACGGGCGCACATTCGCTGTGATTACTGCATTTTGGTTTAAGTGTAGGAATTTTAATAATAAAACTTACCCTAATATTACTGGTTACACGAGTTCTCACTCATGTTTTTATGAAATAACGTTAAGTAACTAAATAATCAAGATGGGAACTGTCAGATTTTGATCTCCAATTCGGTCACTGACTAAGTATCTACTAATTTCACCACTTGTCTTATCCGGACACTGAAAACCAACTGCGACTGCTAGGTGGTAAGTTATAGAGCGATCCAGACGGATCTTGCTAAAGGTCATGCCATCCCTGAATACTGCAGGTCAATATCTTTATTCTACAAAGGCAATCGGGATTTAATAGCTTGTTTTTGTAGCGAAATCGCGCTGTCTTTTCACTAAGCTCCACCCTCAGGGCTCGTTTGAATCGAAGGGTCACCGATAAGCAGGTCTTTGATCGAGGCACCCGATCTACTTCGAATATCAGCGCGTACAACTCCTACAATATTCGTACAGTCATCGGTATATTATAATGATTAAGAACAGCGTTACAATAATATGTGTTCCCGTTTTTTTCCTGATCCAAGGGTGTTCTTTTAAACTCATCATTTAAAAATAATTTGTACCAGCTAGCGACAACAATGGTGAACGATTTTAAGTTTAACGAACGAGTTAAATATTTGCCTTAGCAATTGAATCTGTGCTGTTAAAATTGAAACGTTTTAACAACAAGATAAAAATGATTCTATTAAAATTAACGTTGTTGAAATAATGCTTTTCTTTAACCCCATGTTGTCAATGAAACTTGTTTTTTTTCTGTTACGGTAACCTACTTATTGATATAATTTTGAAACAATGTACGAGGGGTGATCCAAAAGTTTTGATAATCGGTATAAAAAATGGGAGATATGTAAATCGTTTTTTTTTAATTGGAATGAGCACACTTTCTATATTTCCGAACACTTATTAACGTCATTCAATTGTTTTATTTTACCACTATAAAAATAATTTTACTTTTGGAGGCCAAATTTTGTACCTTCACTATGTCATCACCAGCTCGTGATTTTTGAACATTAGTGAATGAGAAATAGTAGTCGAAAGTTAGGGCTAAATAACGGGGAGAGCGGTTATCAGTTCTGATCTTTGGTCGACGAGCAGCACCCTTATCAATTAGAAGGCTCTGAAGCACAATTCCTGCCGAAAATTTGTAATTTTTTTTCTTTAGCTTATTTTTATTATTTTGCCATAATTAGGATACAATAATGTTATATAACTCTTCTAGATTATTTGAACTCAATTGCTAATAAAGAATGTCGCAGTATTTATTTGTAGGCCTCAATAATCCTGGAAAAGGCCGAAAAAACCTCCCTTAATTTTGATGACAGAGCTGGAGATAGAAAAATCCACTGCAATGATAACTTATTTATCCTTTAAATTATAATGATAAATCAAGGTTTCATTTTCAATAACAATATTTTTTATTAGTGTACCAAAACTTTTTCCACATAACTCCAAATTATTACAAAACTGACTCTTATTTTTGCCGTCTTGTAAAATTGTTAATACAGATGTTTTTTGTTTAGCTATCACAGGGAAACAAATGAATAATGTTTACATTTTTTTTCTCTAATTTAAGTTTCATTAGTGCCATGGTATAGTCCATATTAAAAGAATATCATTATGTAGATGGTTCTTACTGATTCTCAAAACTTATGGATCACCCCTCGTAAATTGCATTGTAAAGATAATTTTAATGTTTTCCTTCAACCAAAACAGTAACTAAAAAAAACTATAATTGCTTAAATAAGCTGACGATAATTTTACCAATTAATAAATTAATTATACCAAATACCAGTATTGACATTTGGTGATGTCGTTTTGTACAAACATTGAATTTACCCACAACATTAATAGATCTTACCGAGAGACTTCCTTTTGGAGGATACACGTCGTATATCGCACCAACTACCACTGTAATTTTAATCTAGTTCCTCTACTTTATAACTGAATTTCGAATGCACCGTGTTTCGACTTGAGACGTTCATATGCTGCGAGACAGATATATACCCAGGACTTGGTTCCTCTTTGACAAGACAATGAAATTCGCACGCTGTGTTTTGATTCTGCACCGTCGACTCGAGTCTGCAATTAACGTTAGCATTCTCAAACAAACATTAAACCTACGTACCTACTCTGTCTCAAAGTTATTTTACCCTACAATGCTTTATTATGTAGATGACACAGTTTGTGTCTTATAACAATTCTGGGGTCCTAGTAAAAAGCACGGACCTAAAAAAAATACGGACGTAACGTTACACTAAAAAGCTGTGAAGTATGCAAGGTCTGTTATTTCGTTCCGTCATACACGATCTACCGTCTCACAAATGCACTAGGTCTGTAAACCCGCCGCCATTACGCGTCGAGCCACAGCACGATTAACATTTAATTTTACGCTGAAGAAAATTCCGCATTGTGTTGTAAAAACGTGTAAAAAGTACATTAGTAAATATAAAAAGCCACACGGTATCACTTATCACGTGTAAAATATGATTATTCGTCTTATTTTTCATAAATATGTGTTTATTTACTTTGACGCAAATTACAAACAAAAATTACAACCAGTGTTGCCAGTTTTTTCACGAATGTTTTTTCCTAAAATTGGGGAAATCTGTAACGCCGTTAGTTATGGTACAGAACCCTGCTTATGTGAGTCAGGCTCGATTTTCTTCGGTTTTTTTACACACTATTAACTAAGTCACAAACAATCTAAGAATGTAATTAAGTCTTGGATACCTGTTTTAACTTTATTACTTCTAATTTGTCAGATTCTCTTGAAATTTTGCATACTTGTTTATGTGATTGCGATGCCAATATAATTAGATGGTACTATCGAGCTGTTACAATGATGGAGACAGGTGGTCATTGGGGCCTCAATGGCTAATAGTGGATCTGTCGAGTTTGGAATAGTTTGCGTCGTCGTTTTAAAGCGAATGTTTTAATCATTGTTTCAAGTAGGTAAGTCAGAATCAAAGTGTATAACAAAAGTTTTTTTTATTTTTAAATTACTCAAATGGGCAAATTGACGATTTATATGGCAACCCTCAAAGCACGCACACTCTTAAACGGACGGCCATTTTGTGTGCTTCACTCATGATTAGACTAGGTTACGTCCGTATTTTTTTTAGGTCCGTGGTATAAAGAGTATAAATCTTCTGAAGATCAAGTGAAAAACGTTTTACGTGTGGGTATACTTCGTTTATGTATATACCCTTTTTATTACGACTTAAGTCGACTTATAACCGTTTCACTATGTCCCCAAAATTTTGTTTAATTAGGCTCTTTTTGAATCTAATATATGTATATTACCGAACCAAAAACAAGGCTAATAACTTTGGGAGTTAATATACACTGTATAGAAGAATATTATTTTGTCTGCCACGGCACGTGTCTGGCACGCTCAATGTCTGTAGATATAAATCGATCTTGAACGACTGAACGCGCCACACCGGCGAGTTTAAGTAGTCCCGTCATAGCGCACAAAACACATTTTAGCGCGTGCATTCTCAATTAGGCAGCAAGGCTTCTGTCGATAAGGTCGAACGTATAAAGCTGCCTAATTGAGAATGCACGCGCTAAATGTGTTTTGTGCGCTCTGATGGGACTACTTAAAGTTGCCGATGTAGCGCGTTCACTGGTTCGATTGACCGAGCGCCGTTTTTAAGAGAATAACACCCCAGGTTCCATCCTTGTCGCTACCAGAATCTTACCCTTAATTGCCAAATTGCAGTTTTTTTTATTTTTCGTGTTCCGGTGCGGGGGTACCTTAAGAGGAGCGGAGAAATGATTAATATAGAAGCATTCCATCTGAGTCCTAGGGTTGCCAACGCATTTGCATCCTTGATGTTATCATCATAAGACTGCAAATGTCTTTGGGCTTTAGAGTCCACTTGCCATCACGTGCCATGTGTGCTCGTTCGCTTTACCCATGCCATAAAAAGACAGTTTCTCAGGGAATAGCAATAACTTGCGCGGATTGACTTGTGTGCAAAAGCAAGTTTATATAAAAAACTTACATTTGAAATGAAATGAATCTTTTTGAGGCTTAAAGTCGCGTTTTCGCACGAAGCATAAAAATATGAAGGCTGTTTTATTCCGGATGTGGAAGTGGCTACCAGGCCTGTGATAAATTCAATTTATTAACCTGCCTCAGGCCTTCTGCGTTGATCTGCCGAAACTGGGCAGGATAAGGCTTGACATCAGTGCCGGCTTACATGCAAAAGTGACTTTTACTTAGACTGATAAAATATTAGGGATCTTATGTAGTCAAACTAGTGCCATTAATAGGATCTTTCCGTGCTTCAATAAACAATAGCGGCCTTTACACGACACAGTTCGGACCGCGGGAAACGCCACGCGCCAGTCCGAACCGTAGGTTTTTTACTATTTTACTATTACAGTTACATTTACACGTACGGTTCGGCGCGAAGGTTAGAATGGCGCGTGGCGTTTCCCGCGGTCCGAACTCTACGTGTGCAGACCGCTAATGTAGTCTTGGAATTCATGCAAAGATTATTCTTTAATAATTTCAAAGCCTAAATTCTCATGTTGACTTTAATTTATGCTGTAACGTTTATAATCCTGCTACTCGCTTCGCTCGTCGTACTTACTTTTCAGTTTATAAATATGTATTTAATATATGGTACTTAATAAAAAAAATATGAGCGTAATGAAGTAAAGTGACATCCATATTCATCACTATATTTTATTAGATAAATCATGTAATAAAATACAACAATTATTGTTTTACTAAAATTACGACTACCTATGAAACTCGGTACATAATGGGAAATTAACATTATGGCTAACATTCATTATGGTAAAAGCGTTATGGTAAATAGCTTTAGGGTAAACGACACTATGGCAAAAGTAGAACATCTCAAAATGGAAGCTACTTTAAAAAAATCGTTCACCGATGGTGCGAATATTGTCTATGCGAAGTTAGGTCTTTGAATAAACTCAGCGGGTATTCATGTTTTATGTTTATTGACAATTGACAGATTTTAGGAAATTTCGTAGAAGAGTCGTTGAGGCAAATTCATTTGGTTGTATCTCTCTGTGGCGAACAACTCGTTCATTTACTTTTTATAGCCTAAAATATCCAACTGCTGGGAAAAGGACTCTTCCCTTTTCATAAAAGCTACGATTTCTTTAGGTCGTTGAGACTTTGGTTCCACAATAATTGGTATGATGACCGAATTGCGCCAGCTAGGTTTTGGCTCGTCATCCGTAGTTTCCCAGTAAGTTTCCAAAAACCAACTTTTCTCAGAGTCAATGGGGGCTTTAGTAGTTGTTTCCTTCAGCGCAGTGGGAGCCGTCCAATATTCAACTAAAAAACCCAGAGATTAGTCAATAGTTAAATAGCTGCAATCAGCCAAACAGCTTGAGAGGATTGTGAAGTTAAAAAAATCCCCTTAAACCTGGTCCGATTTTTGTATATGTTGTAGGTATTATGAAAAACTAGATCTGTACGCTTTTGGAAACATGAAAAAACAGAAACGTACAAACATAATTTTTCGTAATCGGACTTGATTTAGGGGGTAGAAAAAGTTATCGCCTGTTGGGCTTCTTGACACTCTTGGGCCTTAGAGCCTAGACGCGAGGGAATTATTTAAGGAGGTTTCCTAGAGCCTGAATGATTGACGTTCTGGGTGACCAGAAGGCTGGCAGCTACTCCAACCACGCCGTGCAGTTCAAAGAGGCTATTCCAACTTCCTAGGCAATATGAGAAGCGACAGCGACCAGTAGGCCTTTCGCGTAACTCACTCGCAATCGCGATCGGCTTCAAAACAAATCAATTGGTTTCATTTTGTATGCAGACAAGCCTTCGATTTTCAAAATGAAAACGATTGCGATTGCGAGTTTGTTTACGCGAAAGGCCTGCCGGCCTTTTAAAGAAAGAAAGAAAAAAATAATTATTCGTGACATACATAACAAAGAATAGATTAACACGTAGGGTACAAAAAGAAAGTAGCCACGAAATGGTCCCAAATCAGCGTAATGCTGGCATTAAAGTCAGCGCTGGTCTTCCGTTAACCATAATATTTTGTGACTTGTATTAATTTTCTGTAGTTACGTTAGTAATTTAGGGCCAATTTCACCAATGAAATTAAACGCGATCAATTTACGATAAACTCAGTTCACGTGTTTAACTGAGATTACATTTGCATTTCACCGACATAACTGAACTTAGTTTAACGTTAAACTTAGTTTTAAATTCTGAACGCTCATTTTTGGGCGATTAGCTTGTCTAAGCGCGTTTAAAGAGCTGTCACTGTCTTTGTCAGCAAAGCAAACACGAATGACAAAAGATTTACTTTTTTCTTGCCATTGCTTGACGTTTGCGTTTAGCTAGTTCGCAAAGAACAGTATTTTATGAACTAACTAAACGCAAATTGCAAGGATTGGCAAAAAAAGTTTAAAAAACGCCTTATGTTAAAATTAATCGCAGTTTTCGTAAACGATATCATAATTTCTCTTGTGGAATCAGTTTGACGTAAACCAAGATCAAAATAGATCAAGATCAAAATCTGATCTTGATCGAGCTTTATTGAACTAGGTTTTGAATACGAATGGTGAAATCGGCCCTTAGTAGGTAAGTTTGTTTTTTAATGAAGTGTTATTTAGCTAGAAAGTTAAATAAACTTAATTAATTAATTTGGCGATTAATTAAAAATGAAAGAACCCTATGTTTATTGTAAAGTCGACAAACAGTTACAGAAATATAGTGAGTGACAGATAGTTAACAGTAAGTAAGGAAAAACTTACGTATGTCGAATTGAATTCGCGTTCTGCCTGTAGTAGTTGTTGGTTCAGGCTGCGCAGTGGACTTCGTCCGAAATACATCTACAAAATACAGAGAACATTCATACAATACAGCTGCAATCGGCCGAACAACTTGATCGGCAAGAATATACAGCGCTCGACGAGGGTTAAATGTTTGGAATTGGAGCTCTCGGGCCTTAGAGCCAGGCGCAAAGAAACTCCCTATGGAGATTTTCTCGCTCCTCAAAGACGTTTGGGTGACCAGACGGCTGGCAGCTACTTTAGCCAAAGCCTTGCGGTTCACAAGGACAGTGCTGCCAGCCTCCTGGGCACTGTTTAAGTAGCTACAGTTGAGTTAATCAGTATATTTTTTTATATTAGGTAGGTTAGTTCGTTTTCAGGGTTCCGGAGTCAAACTAGGAACCCTTATTGTCCGCCATGTCCGTCCGTCCGTCGGTCCGCAGCTTAGCTATAGAATTCGAGAAAGCGTTTTTTGGTATGAATATACATATAAGTAATAAATAATATAATAAAAATAATATAATATCAGGGGACAATGTCACACAAATTGACCTAGTCCCAAACTAAGCTCTAAGCTTGTACTATGGGTATTAAGGCCACGATATAAATACGTATATAGAGAAATATATACTTATATACATATAAAACATCCAAGACTCAGAAGCAAATACTCGTGTTCATCTCACAAATATTTGCCCATACTGGGAATCGAACCCGGGACCGCTAGCTTCGTAGGCAGGGTCACTACCGACTAGGCCAACGCGTCGTCACTTAAAGTCGTCAAAGTTGTAACTTAAAAACTTGTTTTTTTTTTATTGTACCTCCCCTACTAACACGTAACATGGGGTTATATTTCGCATATACCGATAGTAAAAATATATGATTTTCAACTTCACAAAATCATAAAATGTCAATACCTTGTGTGTACTTTTCAGGTTTTCGTGTTTTTTCCCATAACTTTGGTGACTGGCTTGGTTTTTTAATAAATTTTTCCTTTGTTGCTTTGTGGTTTGCCGCTGAAAAAAAATGTTTTTAAACTTTTGAGGTCACAAAACTTGGATTTAGATTTTAAAGCAACTATCGCTTGGGTGATTTTTGGGGTCATTTCCTTTGATTTCTGGACTGATCACCTAGCTAGTATGGTGAAGGAAATAGAAACTTAGGGAGGAGAAATTCTTCAGTGCCTATTCATTGAATTACTATATTATTTTGACGACGCGTCGACCTAGTTGGTAGTGACCCTGCCTACGAAGCTGGCGGTCCTGGGTTCGAATCCCGGTAAGGGCAGATATTTAAGTGATGTCCTGCGTCCTTGATGTTTTCTATGTACTTACTTAAATATGTATTTCTCTATATATGTATGTTTATAGTTGTCTAGTATCCATAGTACAAGCCAAGAGCTTTGGGACTGGGTCAATTTGTGTGACATTGTCCCCTGTTTATTTTTTAAATTATTTATGGGATTTGTCCCAACCCGTGACTACTACTACTTAATAAACTATTGACTTCAAGGGCCCTAATATGGCCGCGTTTATCGCGTGACAAAGGGTGGATAAGGCATCCGTCACCTTCTGACACGTAAATAAGGGCCAGCGCAAACCGGCAGACGGCATTTTTCCCTGTAAATTTCGTCTGCCATAATCCGCTGCGATGCTCCGAGATCGGTTTCAAAGCATTGAAATTTATACCTTATTTCAATTGAAATAGCATTAAATATACATTGACAAATTTAGCATCCTCTGCCGTCCCGTCCGCCGGTTTGCGGAGGCCATAAGTACGAGAGTGACAGATGCTTTATCCACATTTGACACGCGATATAGACGCTGCCATACTAGGTCTGCAGCTTCAGCTTCAGCTGGCGAAAAAAAATTTTTTGAACAAACAATACAATGCAAAACAATAAAAAGTTAAATATTTTAATCATTCGATACGTTGGTACAGTCAAGGAGATTAATTGTTATGCCACTATGGAACCCTGTCATAATGACAGCGTCAAACCACATGACAGAAATTACGCTTAAATGATGATTAACGTTATGCGACAGGGTTCCATAGTGGCATAACAATTAAAGTCCTTGACTGTACGTACCCAAAAAATGTGTTGCGAAAAAAAATTTGAACAAACTATTTTCGACCACCGATATACACCCGGGTAATTTGTTTTTAATGTATAAGCAAGCAATGTAAAAATATTAAATACTAGGTTCTGCACGCGACTTCGTCCGCGTGGATTTCGATTATCGTTATTCCCTCGGGAACTTTTAAAATTTCCGGGATTAAATGTAGCCTATGTATCCACAGTAATCTATCTCCATTTCATTTTTTTCCAAATCCGTCCAGCCGTTGCAGCGTGAAGGAGTAACAAACTAACTCACACACACACACACACACGCACACGCACACGCACACGCACACGCACACGCACACGCACACGCACACGCACACGCACACGCACACGCACACGCACGCGCACGCGCGCACACACACACACACACACACACACACACACACACACACACACACACATAAAACTTCGCATTTATAATTTTAGTTCCGAGCGACGGCATGTAAGCCAGTCTTATAATTGTGCTGCATTTGTTTACACCGGCCTTCCTTTATCCAGTCGAGTTCATAAATATGTGTACAATTTAGTACCTTGTCTATTTAATGTCATGTTTAAACTACCATATATGAATTGTCACAGCGATTAAAGTGACAAGGTACTAAATGTGTTCACATAATAAGACCTCGATTGTCCATCTCTTTTGCATAGAAAAAATACAAAATAAATAACGCTATAGTAACTCGTTTTCATGAACAGAGGTTAGTATGGCTGCGTTCGCGTGACAAAATGTGGATAAAACATCCGTCACTCTCGTACTTATTAGATATAAACGTGTTAGAAAGTGACGGATGTTTTATCCACATTTAGTCACGCGATAAACGCAGCCATATTAGGCTCCCAGGCAAACCCCGTTATCAATGTTGGGGATCCATAGAAACTAAGTCATAGGGTTGTCGCACAATATTTATTTCGTGGTCAATGGGACATATTGGTATAAAAAAGGTTTCTGTTATAAAAATATGTTTACAGGTAAAACAACAGATTTCTATACTTTCATTCGTTTTCTAAATAAATTATTAAGAGTTTCTCTATCAATCAATCATTACTTAGCACTAATGTCAGTAAATGTAATATAAACTTTGATTTCAGCCCTGTAAATTCAGATTCAATAGTCAAGATATTTAAATCACTTACTTTAAAAAAGACTGAAGATTTGTAGGGCACATCAGTTAAGTTACTCTTTCATATCATAGATGTAATTGCACCCCATCTAGCATTAATCTACAATAATTGCATATCAGAGGGGGTCTTTCCAGATCTCATGAAATATAGTAAAGTAATACCTCTTTTTAAATCGGGCGAGATGAGTGATATAACGAACTTCCGTCCCATTTCCATACTACCAGTTTTAAGTAAAGTCTTTGAGAAAGTAATGCTGAAGGATATGTTAGGTCACTTTAACAGAAATAAACTACTTAACAATAACCAGTTTGGCTTTACCAGAGATCGATCAACAATTGATGCGGCATCTGTACTCATTAAACATATATATAACAGTTGGGAGAAATCTTGCGATGCAGTAGGAATATTTTGTGATCTTTCTAAAGCTTTTGATTGCGTGGATCATACGACCCTTATTTTAAAATTAGAACATTATGGATTGTCCAATAAAGCTTTAAGCCTTATGTCTTCTTATCTAAGTGATAGAACTCAAACAGTTATTGTAAACAAAACGCAATCTGTTGGAGCTACAGTGAAAATAGGTGTGCCTCAAGGCTCTATTTTAGGTCCTTTTTTATTTTTGGTTTACATAAATGACTTGCCACCAACAGTAGATACATATTGTGATATTGTACTTTTTGCTGATGATACTTCACTAATTTTCAAGATAGATAGAAAATCTGCAGACTACAGTAAGATTAAAACCACACTAGTTAAAGTACTTAATTGGTTTACTAGCAACAATTTGCTACTAAATGCTAAGAAAACGAAATGTGTTAGGTTCGCTTTGCCTAATGTTAAACCGGTACATTCTAGTATTTTTCTAAATGACGAGTGTTTGCAAATGGTAGATAAGGCAATTTTCTTAGGCATAACATTAGATAAATATTTGCAATGGAGTCCCCATATAGCTGTACTGGCAGGTAAACTAAGTTCGGCAGCTTACGCCGTTAGGAAAATTAGACAACTAACCAATGTTGAGACAGCTCGCTTAGTCTATTATAGTTATTTCCATAGTGTCATGTCGTACGGTATTCTGGTTTGGGGTAAGGCAGCTGACATACAAACTATATTTGTGTTACAAAAAAGGGCCATCCGTTCTATTTACAACTTAAACTCCCGTGACTCTTTAAGAGAACTTTTTAAAGAAATTAATATCTTGAGTGTAGCGTCTCAATTTATTTAGGAGAATATTATTTGGGTAATCTCAACCACATTTTTTGAGCGGCGGACGTGATAATTGGGGTGTAAAGTACATGTATTGGAAAACTATTTATTTTATAAATAATCTTATTCAAAGTACCATATTGAGCCAAAGTTAAAATTATTATTAACTTATTATATTTATCGTAAAAAAATATTTTCAATCCAAAATCAATTTTGGTGTCGTGTCCTGTACTTCCCGCATATACTGATATGTCGTGGTACAAACTTATTAAGCCTCAACTAGACTTATATTTTAGTTATCTGTATTCCTTATTAGTTGAGGTATTTTAAAATGTATCAATTATTGCATTTGCAAGTAAAAGGAAACTGGGAGCAGTGTAAATAAAACTGTCCAAGCGAAATAGTTAATTTTGGTGGTGAATATTGAAATTGATTTTATGATCAAACGAAACGTGATTAAACAAACAAATATAGCGTCAGATGTTCGTTCAGTTTCACTCCAGCAATAGACTGTGAAAGATTTGTACCATCTTTCTGCGTCTTCCCGCTAAGCACATAAGTATCTAATTTTTGTGGTATGAAATACACTTTATTAATCGTGATAACTTAGATAAGTCATTATTTCGCAAAAAGTTTTGTTGTGTGATAGTTTTTTCAAGTATGTTTATGGTGTCTTTTTAACTGTAACGAGTTAAGTTTTTGTTAAACTAAAACATTTGTTTTTAATTTAAAAAAAATGTTAAATTTTATAATTTTGGTGGTACAATTTTGGTGGCTTTTGCGAAACACCGAAATTATAAAAATTTCTGGTCTCCACCAAAATTATTGAAACAAAAAATAATCATTATTTATTATATTAGAAACTTACGTTTTGGATTTTCAAAAATAACAAGGAAGATTCCCTAACGATTATATTTTAATTAGCCCGATATGTTATTATTGATCGTGAGTTTTGCTAAGAAAAGTAATTTTGGTGGATAATAACAATTTTGGTGGTACATAATTAGTAAAATCGTTATATCTTAAAAAACACTTGGTATAATAAAAGGCCATTTTAACACTGTTTTTATAATGACTAATGACGTCACTTAAACGTTTAATTGTACACACTACTTAGAAAATAAAAAATACCACCAAAATTAGGATAATTTGACGCTTGTTGAAATTCACCCATTTACGTTATTAGAAATTTAGATTCTATCACCAAAAATTCTGATATACATAATTTAAATACCAGAAATAAAAATAAAATCGCTATCCGAAAATTCCGCGTCCGTAAAGTATATAAATCATTTGTTGGTCAATGCATTAATTTCTATAATAAATTACCTGACGAAGTTTTAAAGTTACCCTTTCCAGCACTTAAAAATTACTTGAAAAGGTCGTTAATGTCTAAAGCGTATTATAGGATCGAGGACTATCTAACAGACAAAAATGCATGGCCTAAATCCGAAACTTAGTCAATAATAATTTATTCAAATGCAAAATCTTTATCTTGTCTAGGGGACACCGTTGATGTAGGAAAACATATCGAAACTTTTATGTGGTCGTCTCGCACCATCTTATATACACATAAGTATGTGTTTTCTTTTTCTCTATCTCTCCCGTAAGATTCTTAATTGGCATGTTTTCCTGCTGAACTACGCATGTTATTTGATACTATAGTTAATTTAATATTTATAGCTTTATATAATGCTAGACTAAGTAGTACCATTGTAATAAGAAATATGTTTAAAAAATGACTGACTGCTGAGTTTCTTGCGGCGTTTCTTCTCGGCAGTGGTCTTCTCTTGGGAAGCGCTGGTAGATTCTTGACGTGTAAAAGTGCCCGTGGGGCCTACTTACTGAATAAATTTCTTTTATATTTATCTTTATCTAGATTCGTTGGCGTTCGATTTTGTATATCACTGTAGATCCTTTCTATATACGAGTATAAAACGAATCGCTCTACTGCTACAGATTTAATTGGTAAATACATCAGGTTATTATAGGTTTCCACGGTGTTTTTGTTAATATATTTGTTATTTCAGCTTCCCCATTAGAACGTCTTTTAAGCCCGTAAGTAAGTAAATTGTGAAGTTTACATCAAATAGACAAAGTTCATCAAATTATTTATTGGTACATGTGCAGTGCCAACCCTAGCGTTTTTAATGATTCTTCAACACTGATAACAGGGTATGCTGCCAGGGCAGAGATGGGCATTATTCGGATAATTATTTATTCGAATAATCATTCGAATAAAAAATAATTCGTAATATTTTTGCGTGAATAATTTATTCGTCGAACTATTTATTTGCGAATGATTTATTCGCGAATAGTTTATCCACGAATTAATTATTCGACTACTTTTCGAATAACGAATAATTTATTAATTTATTAGAGAAAAATGGAGCAGGTATAACAAGTAGTACATAATAATTATTCGTGGCAATTAATTCCGCGAATAATTTATTCGAATAAGAATAATCATTCGAGAATTTCATTCGTTATTCGCGAATCATTTTGGTTATTCTTATTCGTTATTCGTCATTCGAATAAATTTTGCCCATCTCTGTCCCAGGGCATAGTTACGGGTTATTTAAATACAAGGTGACATTTTCCACATCTTCACTTCATTTGTAACTTTTTGCAACTTTACCTTTGTCAAATTGCTCTATGTGTAAGCCTGGATGTTCTTCTAGTGTATGTCTCCAGTTTGTTCTGTGATGACTCTGAAACACAAATTTATTGTCATTCGTATATGTATGTATGTATGTATGTATGTATGTATGTATGTATGTATGTATGTATGTATGTACATAATTATGTACCTAAACACTTTATTGTACTAAAACAATTACATTACCCAAATATTAAAATTACAGAAACAAAAGTAGTACAAATGCGAACTTATCCATTTAAGTCATCTCTTGCAAGTAAACTACGGGCGCGTGAAAAAAAAAATGTGCTGCAAAAAGAAATGACAAACACTACAAAGTACAAAATATAGATGAGAGGATACTACAGACACTAATATTTTTCCTAAAGCAACACGAAAAATATATAAATAAGCACATAAATATATAAGTATTTTTTTTCATACTAATATAAATGCGATTTTTTTGTGTGAGTATGTTTGTTAGTCCTCCACCATCAAACGGCTTGACGGGTTTGGATGAAATTTGGAATGGATGGATACACATTATACCCTGAATTGATGAAACGTGGGTTACCTTTTATCCTGAAAACAATACTGTTCTCGAGGGATGAGGGAGGGAGAGACGAAGTCGTGAGAACACATATATTTGATATTTTTGTTAAAACTATAAATCAATCTATATATAAAAATCAATTGCTGTTCGTTTGTCTCGCTAAAACTTGAGAACGGCTGAACCGCTTTATCTCATTTCTTTTTTGTTGTGTTCGTTATTGTCAGGATAAGGTTTATATGTAAGATTTTTTTTTTAATATCCAACGGGAATGTTGGAGCAGCGGAGCGAAGCAGCTAGCGGGCATCTAATAATAAATAAATATCAGGGGACAATGTCACACCAATTGACCTAGTCCCAAACTAAGCTCTACGCTTGTACTAATGGGTACTAGATAACGATATAAATACTTATATAGAGAAATATACTCTTAAGTACATAGAAACCATCCATGACTCAGAAACAAATATTCGCGCTCATCACACAAATATCTGCCCTTACGGGTATTTGAACCCAGAACCGCTAGGCTCGTAGGCAGGGTCACTATCAACTAGGCCAACGAGTCGCAAAAGTATATTAATACCTGAAAGTTTTCCAGTCCTATAAAAAGTTATTTAGGTAACGTATTTTATGGCAGGACAAGTTAACTTTTTCTTCAGCAGAAAATTCACAATAAGGTACAGTCGACTACAAAGAAATTTACTTTTTCACCTTATTGCATCGTAATAAATGCTACTGACTAACAGATGAGAACAGGGATACCCCTGTTTTTGACTTTGAAGTTTTTAGGGGTGTCCCTCACAATCCCTAACAACGTTTGTCCGAATTTTCATTTGCCCTAAACTGGTTTTCAGATGAGCCAACAACTTTTTAAGTTTTCCAATTATATCTTCGGTTCGGTTAGGTTAGGGTTGTATTATAACAAAACTAAACAGTTTTAAAATTTAAGCGGAAATGGCGTTAGGATAAATGAAAATTCGGACAAACGATGCATTAGGACAAATGATGATTAGGGCTTCCATAGGGAAACCAGTTTTTAGATATGGAGTGTGACTAGAAAGTTTCAAATTCACTTACTTCATAGTAATCTGCATAAACTACGCCAATGACGGTTATACACATAACATAAAACACTTTAGGTCCTTGCATGGCGAAGTCTGATAACCGATAGGCTTAAAGAACTGCTTTCAGTTTTAACATCGGCTGTTAAAATAACAAAAAACATTTACACCATAATCAAAATAAGGAAGTATGTCAAGTTTAACATTCACAGACACATTGTGTTTGTTCCTTTTGTATTTACACAACCATTATGGGTAGGAGTAGGTACGTCTTTTGTTTTAGAAAGTATAAGCTATTGCTAGTTTCGGTGCGGATAAGACAACATGTGAAATTACTAGCATAGAGGCATTCCATCTTAGTCCTCTGGGTTGGCAACGCATTTGCGGTCTTAGGATTGCAGTTTTAAAACTGTAGTCTTGAGATTTCAAATGTCTGTGGGTCTCAGATCCCACTTACTATCAGGTGGCCTGAGTGCTCGCGTGCGTTCTTCTTGCTATAAAAAGTTATCAAATGGTCCTAGGTACGAGAGAACTTAGGAGTTCGTTCAAGCGCTCTCAAAATTAATATGGTGTATCTATTTTAATGGGTAATCTGACACAAACGTGTCTAGTTCCAAACCAAGCTCTAGGCTTGTACTGTGGATCCTTGGTAACGACACTTAAGAGGCCGTACACGAAATTTTGCCGGTTTTGCTTATTTTTGTGATTTTACAGTTAAAATACTGC
Source organism: Acleris literana (assembly GCA_946894065.1). Taxonomy (NCBI): domain Eukaryota; kingdom Metazoa; phylum Arthropoda; class Insecta; order Lepidoptera; family Tortricidae; genus Acleris; species Acleris literana. The sequence continues at coordinate 22,377,903 of OX335670.1, forward strand.
TTTTCTATAAGTTTTAATGCTCAACATTAAATGTCATTTTAGTTATGATCGAATAAATGAACCACTTTTTTATTTTTGTAGTATAATGCGAGATTTAGGTTGTTTAAAACATTATTTATTGCCAATTCTTTTGAATTTTTTGGATAATTTTTTTAGGTAATGGATTGATTTTGAACTGAAGATTATTTCTGTTGTTTTTATTTTATGAACGAGAGTTCTGAGTAGCCGAAATCAAAAATAATTTTTGCCCGTTTTCTATTAAAAACTTTCAAGTTTATTATTTTTTTTTACTCGAAAAATTTATATAAAAGTTGTAAAAAGTAATTAATACATTTTTTAGAGCAATACACTAACTTTTTCACAGCAATACATTGTAAACTTTTCATACCGTTAAGACGTAAAAACGATTCATGAATATATGACGTTCTAAACCTCTTCCAGGAAAATTCACATAACAGTCGCCAGTGTCAGGTCGATTAATCAAAATAAAATACTAAAAACAAAAATTTAGCTCATACATTCGTTAAAATTAGAAATTATCTTTCGTGTTGTACATTAAAACTTATAGAAATACAGTATTTCAACTGTAAAATCACGTAAATCAGCGAAATCGGCAAAATTTCGTATACGGCCTCTTAAATGCATAGAAAACATACAAGACCTATCAACAAATTCCATGAGCTAAGCACAAAAATATTGGCCCACTAGCTATAGAGAATTGCCAACTGGAGTTGCCTCGTGAAATCCTCAACAAATTGTTCTTTTAAGACCATGCAGTGAAAAAAATCAAAATGGTGGCGTGTTTATAAACACAAAGAATCATAAAAAGAAGAAGATGGGGAGATCCGTAGAAGAATCATAGTTACAAACATAATTCAGCTAATTACATGCCTACCTCAAGTGCCAGGGGTCAGGATACGTCGCTCGTAGAACTGACAGCCGTTGAGCGGGAAGATTCTAGAGTGCTGGGTGCTGAGTGTTGTGTTAGCAGGCCCACAACTGGTGGATCGAAGATCTGGTTAAAATCGGTGGAAACCGAAGGATGTGAACAGCACAAGAAAAATTGTCGTCGAACAATTCCAGCAGTGGACGGCTCTAAGCTGATATGATATTGAAAATGATGAAGATGAGAGACAGGAAAATTATTTCAAGACGTTGTAATTTTTCCATATTTTTTATGACCTTATATGATAGAGTCAAAATTAACTTTCTCCTACCGCTGCTGCTATTTTAGGGTCATTAATTAAAACATCACGCCAGTAAGTGTCACGCGATGAAAAGAAAACAAATGCAGACATTATTTTAAAAACATTATATTTATCGTGAAAGATGTGTCATACTGTATCGTAGGGCACTTACTCACTGCTAGCATGCTTGTGTATAAAACAGAGTGTTACATTACAAGTACCATTATTTGTATTGGCATTGACTTACTCACCGCTGTAAAAGCTCGTATCTGAGCTGTTATATTACAACCGAATGCTCAAGGTGCGTAATAGTATGGTCCTTTAAACAAATATCAAGAGATTTCTACCCAGTAAAGCAACGGTTAATGGTACTTACTTACTTACTCGTATTGCAGCCAAATAAATTTATCAAATTGGCGGAAGCGGCGGCAGTTTTTTTAATAAACTAATAAGTAGAGTCCCTATTCTCATGTCGTTCGAAATCAAATATCGTATGGAATCCCTAACCGTCATTTGTCCTAATGCATCGTTTGTCCGAATTTTAATTTATCCTAAAGCCATTTTCGGCTGAATTTTAAAACATTTAAGTGTTGTTTATAATACAACCCTAACCTAACCTAACGGCAGGTATTTTTGAGAAGTTAAAAAGTTGTCTCACTCAGCTGAAAACCAATTTAGGACAAATGATAATTCGGACAGATGATGCGTTAGGACAAACGTTATTAGGGATTTTGAGGGACACCCGTACGATATTGTACTAAAAAATATACCGAGTTGACGTAAATTCAAAATTACGCTACAGCTGTCATCGCTGTCACCTACTACCCCAGTTAATGCTGGTCATTGCCAACGGGTTTTGAACGCATAATAGAGGACTTGTGATATGTGTGTAGATGAATATTGTTTTTGTTACAACAATACAGATATCACATAGCGCCACGGCCTGTTGCGACTCAGTCGTCGCAATGGAAGGAGCTATAGTATATTTTGCTGTGTTAATGAGTGTCTTTGGCTTTAATGCAGGATATATCGACGCGTTACCCTTAACTGTGAGTATTTTATCGCCTGTTTATTCATTTTTATACTTGAAAAGTACATCTAATATCATTGAACACCCTGTTCGCATCGTAAGAAAATTAAATAAAACTGACCCAAACGATTATTTAACGATTTATAAATAAACAATCATAAAATTCAAGACTTCATTTCTTTTTTTAAATTAAATTCATTTGACTTACTCAAACATTGTATAAATTACCGTAAATAGCATTTATTTTCGCATTCCTATTAACATTTTCCCTGATTATAAATAAGGTTCATTATATAAAATGAACTCGACTCTATTGTTAAAGGCATTAGGGTGATGGAACCAGTAATGGACAAGCACCAATAATGAACACTTGATTCTTATTTCACAGAAGATAAGGGTTATTCATTTGTTTTGCAACAAATGAATAACAATCAATTTAGGACCTTATGAAATTTGAATTAAGAGTGAAGTGTCCATTACTGGTGCCTGTCAGCTAAAAGTGTCCATCATTGGTGCCGTCACCCTAGTGTGTTTAAGATATTTATAAGGACTTTTTAGGTTCAATTTTTTTATAAATACTATTCATGTTCCTAATTTCATTTTTAATTTGTTATAGTCTAGAACGTACAATGAAAAGTGTTTAGTAATTATTATTTCCCACAAAGTTTGATTAAAATATTGGATACTAAATGTACGCCCGTCCTGGTTTCATTCATTGTTGACTTCAGTTAATGTCAATATTGTCATTATCGTTATAATAATATTTGTTACTTAAACTATTGTCGGCTGCGTGTTAAACGTTGCGTAGTTAGTTTAAATGTAAATAATTCTCGATTTTTATTATTTTCTGATTTTTTTGTTCTGCAGAGGATTCACATGTAAACAGTGACAATGACTAACGCATACTGTCTTGTCATATTCATTGATAAATAAAGAGATTTAAAATAAGTGAAATTTTGTTCAGGACATGTCGCAAACAATTATAATCTGTGTTTCTATATGTTTTTCAATATTGATTGTGGATTTGATTAAGAATCGGCAACGTCGCAATTATAAAGGCTTGTTGTACCGGAATTTTCTTAACTTATTAAAAAATGGATATCTCAAAAACTAGTCTGAATTGAACTAACTTGATACGACATATTTACCGCGAAATAAGTTCAGAAAAAGGCTGTTAATATCTTTCGGGTTACTCGGGCCCATAGTGTGAATAAATTATGTAAATTTGGAGACTTTATTGTTAAATATGTAAATTAGGTAAGGCTAGATTTAGTTTTTTATTTGATTAGTTTTATAAATTCTGAAAAGTACGATTTTCTTAAAAAAAACGTTTTGACTTACGATTGTCGGGATACCTACACCATTCCATCAAACATTTCGAGGAATAATACTGTAATATTTATATTTTTGTGCAATAAAGAGTTTACATACATACATACATACATACATAAGGCTACTTGAATCAATCTCTGCAGTTAGATTTAAAAAAATATGTTACAAATAATGAGTTATATGTGTGTATGTAAGCACTTTATTGTACTAAAACAATTACATTACACAAATATTAAAATTACAGAAATAAAAGTAGTGCAAAGGCGGATTTATCTCTTTAAGGGATATCTTCCAGTTAACCTTTGGGCGATTGAGAAACAAAAAAGCTTAAATTCCCTGAACCAATCACATTAAATTTATTGATAAGAGATTGATATCTCCAATCATGGGTTAAATTCTACAATAAATATTGGTGCGTCGCGTTGAACCTCTTGGAAAACTTCTCCACAATCTCCACACAATTATTAATATTTATCACACATAACTTAAAGGAGAAATAGCCGTAGTAATAAATTAATTTAATCATACGAATTCGAGTCAACTTGCAAACGAATATTTTAATTTTTACATGACAACTGCTGTCTTTGAACGTAGGTGTCAGCTAGCTATCTAAATTGTACTAATAAGGTATATTGAACACGGACCTAAAAAAAATACGGACGTAACCTAGTCTAATCATGAGTGAAGCACACAAAATGGCCGTCCGTCCGTTTACGAGTGTGCGTGCTTTAAGTGTTGCCATATAAATCGTCAATTTGCCCATTTTAATGAAAACATACTTAAAAAAAATTAAAAAAAAAATCCTTTGTTCCGATTGTTTGGATTCCGACTTACCTACTTCGAACAATAATTTAACGCACTCTCGCTTTAAAATGACGACTCAAACGATTCCAAACTCGACAGATCCACTATTAGCCATTGAGGAGTTCCTATGACCACCTGTCTCTATCATCATAACAGCTCATACAATTATATTGTCATTGCAATGACATAAACAAGTATGCAAATTTTCAAGAGAATCTGACAAATTACAAGTAACTAAGTTAAAACAGAGATCCAAGACATTACATTCTTAGATTGTTTGTGACTTAGTAAAAAGTGTGTAAAAAAACCGAGCAAAATCAAGTCTGAGTCACATAAGCAGAGTTCCGTACCATAAGTAACGGCGTAACAGATTTCCCCACTTATAGGAAAAAAAAATCCGTGAAAAAACTGGCAACACTGATTGTCATTATTGTTTGTAATTTGCGTCAAAGTAAATAAACACATATTTATGAAAAATAGCACGGTTAATCATAATTTACACGTGATAAGTGATACCGCGCGTCTTTTTATATTTACTAATGTAGTTTTTACACGTTTTTACAACACAATGCGGCATTTTCTTCGGCGTAAAATTAAATGTCACTCGTGCTGTGGCTCGATGCGTAATGGCGGCGGGTTAACAGTCCTAGTGCATTTGTGAGACGGTAGATCGTGTATGACGGAACGAAATAACAGACCTTGCATACTTCACACCTTTTTAGTGTAACGTTACGTCCGTATTTTTTTTAGGTCCGTGATATTGAAGAGGTTTTATTTTTAGAGGTTTTATTGTTTGTTGAGGACGCGCTGGCCTAGTTGGTAGTGATGAAGGTAGAAGTCCTGGGTTCAAATCACGGTAAGGGCAGATATTTGTGTGATGAGCACGAGTATTTGTTTCTGAGTCATGGATGTGTTCTATGTATTTAAGTATTAAACAGGTCTTCAATGCTGAATATGAGTTCTCGTAGACATTTACACCTCGCTAGTGTTTTATTTGATGTTTCAAAAAAACCCGAATACCTTTTCGCTAAAATAAAATTCTCCTCCTTCCATGAGAGATATGGAACGAGGTCGTCTCGTTATCCTTTGGAGGGTCATCGCCACAGAACCGTGGCTTTCACCTGTAGTTTCCGTTACCTTGCAACAAAGTGCTGGAACAATGTTCCTCCACCTCTCAGACAGTTAACATTGAAGTTTTCTTTTATTAAACGACTCAAACACTTTTTGCTTCAAAAACAAATGCTCGGTATGCCTCACGGTTGCTCGGTAACGGATTTTCTTGTTTAGGGGGAGAGTTTGTGTGGTGCGTTCGTATTGGGTTTCTTTGCTATTTAATTCACACATGTCACAGTTGCTGCTTCTAACTCGCTAATTCTCACTTCACTTTCATTTCCATACCTAATTTAAACTACTCATTGTTTTTAAAGTTTTTTGTTTCTAACCAACCTAAATATCTAAAAGTAGGTAACTTATAATTCATGCATACCTCATTTGAATGTTTTTTTTTTCGGATACTTATATACATATATATTTATGACATTATTCCTTTCTATGCAACATAATGGCTTCGTCGTATCCCGGGGTTGTGGCAGAATACCAGTGTTTCGCTCACTAGAGCAATGCTATACGCTGAGCCATGACCTTTTTGTATTGCTGCGACGCACACATGCGATTGAGATTGTACTTAGTTTGTAAGTTAGTTTGATACTGTTTTTTCCACTAATTAAGACGATTGTATGTGTGTGATTGAAGCATCGAATAAACGCTTTATCTATCTATCTATCTATTTATATCTCTATATAAGTATTTATATCGTTGTCTAGTACCCATAGAACAAGCCAAGAGCTTAGTTTGGGACTAGGGCAATTTGTGAGAGATTGTCCCTTGATAAAACCACAAAGGTTTATATAGCACAATTCGGACAGCATTTATCGGACAAATGTAGGTCACATCTTAATTGTAATAATAATAAATTCCTTTTCTTTTGGTTTGGTAACCAACTGACACTAGGCAATCACAATTGGTATTAAGTAAGTTCATAAAGTACTGGCTTGACTCGTCTCCTTATTTGTAAACGTTTCTTCTTCTGATTTTCGTGTATATATTTATTTATTTACATACATGTATAATAAGTATGTATTTACAATAATATGTTTATGAACTTATTTATACATTTTTCGTGTTGCTTTAGAAAAAAACTTAGTTTCTATTGTTTCCTCTCATCTATATTTTGTAGGTACTTTATTATTTGCCTATTGTTTGCTATATTCAATGGCCGCAAGATTAAAATACTCTGAAATAGTAAATAATATTGTATTGCGATTGTTTGCTTACAATGTTTGAATGCCGTTCGTCTATTATGATATGACTTTAAAAACAGATCACATATAATAAAAACACATCTTTCCAAATGTCTGAGCCATGTAAAAGCAAGCAGTTATTTTTAGGTATATCCCAATATGACCTAAAACACATTATAACTCAAAATAATTATAGCACACAGACAATATAAATCCATATTGTGAGACTCGAAATGATGGACACTTGATTTTTATTTTACAGAAGGGTTATTCATTTCTTTTGCAACAATCAATTTTGGTCCAATTTGAATTAAGAGTGAAGTGTCCATTACTGGTGCCTGTCAACTAAAAGTGTCTATCATTGGTACCATCACCCTACTAAGTTATAATTGTATATTTTTTTACGTTTCAGTATCCTTTAAACACGGGCTGGGACTATAAAGTCTATATGAACAAGCGAAGATTAAAAACGCCGAATAAAAATGGTAAAGACCGCAATGACCGCAATAAATATCAACATCATTTTTTTATTTATAACCAGTAATGGAAAAGGACCAATGATCGACACTTGATTCTTATTTTACAGAAGATAAGGGTTATTCATTTGTTTTGCAACAATCAATTTACGACCGTATGAAATTTGAATTTAGAGTGAAGTGTCCATTACTGGTGCCTGTCAGATGAAAGTGTCCATCATTGGAGCCGTCACCCTATGAGTACAGTAAGCACAATTATTTCATAGGTCACCTTTTCGAATCGCCTTTACTAATCGAAAACGTGTTCTGTACCCTTACCATGTATCAATTAACGTCGCTAGCGAGTGAATGTTCTGTCCCTCGCAGACCTCGCAGTATTCTTATAGAGTGCGAGGGACAGAGCGAATGATAGCGAGTATGGTAATTATAACTCATGGTAAGGGTACTGTAATTTTCCGTGACACGAGTCCTAAAACGGACTCAAGCTTTCTGCATTAACATTACGTACGAGTATACTTCACTTTACTAATTGTTTTATCTCACAAAAGCGGGTGGAAAATTAAAATGAAAGTCTTATTGATAACTAATGATTGGCGACACGTAGCAATTTTTCGACGAAATTATAACATGGATATGATTATATTTACATCTTAAGACCGTTATTGGCCACTCTACATTTTTAATAACATTTAAAGCATTATGAAATTACAAAATTATTTTTATTTTTTATCTTCAGTCTTAACTAATTTATGAATATTATTTTTAATTTTACAGTATTTTTGATACTCATTACGCCATTTCTCACCATGGCATGTCTGACAGGTTACCTATCTGAAACACTATAAAACGTTTGCCACCTGTTTCATTTGCCATAATTTTCATATCCCATAATTTTCATTTTATTCTGAACCCAATAACTATTCAAAATGTGTAATGAGATATACTCACAGAACCTGTAGGTTATGTTAGGTTTATTTTATAACACCTCGTGTGGTTGCCGAGTTAGAATAGTGCCACTCCATGTCTTCCCGTGGATGTCGTAAGAGACGACTAAGGGAATAAAGGCTTGTAGTACTGTTAGGCGATGGGCTTGCAACCTGTCATTAATACGCTGGTAAACATCTTAGCCTAATTTGTGCAAATTGTAGTTATAGAATTATCAACAAGTTTTTAGAGATGTTTGTAATTCTGTAGCTCTGCCTACCCCACTCTGGGAACGAAGGCGTGAGATTATGTATGTATGCATGTTAAACTGTCATAAGAGGGTTACGAAGCGTAGCTTAAATCGCGCAACTGTTCTGTTAAAAAATCCATACAAATTCCTGGGGTCCTAGTGAAGGGTATCTCCTGAAGATCAAGTGAAGAAGGGTATAAGTCTATTATACTTCGTTTATGTATTCAGTGTGTAAATTGAATACGAGCAAACACTTAAAATAGACGTAGGTTTTGGCTCTACAAGCCATGTAAATGTGGAGTTTCTTTAATAGCTCTAATCATCATCATGTCGTCCAAGCCGAATCCGGCGACGGCGACTCCTATCATGTCCATCATGGGTCGTTATTGTGGTGGGCTCTGATGTGGCTAGCGAAACCGAACTTCGACTTGAAGATCCGATCACACGGTACACAATAAAGCTGGCCAGCTGAGTTGAGTATGTAGTTGTAATTGGGCTTCGGCCGAGTCTTCCATATTTGGCGCTTCGCGTCTAGATCTGCTAGACGCTTTTCTTCATATAAATCCACACTTTTGTGGACGGTGTGGCGCCATTCCGGTCTGAGACGAGCACGCTCCTCCCAACTGACAGTTGGCATGTCACAAGCCACAAGATTGCGTTTGAGCACGTTTAACGCAGATATTGTCCACCCTATTTTCGTTTCCCGCTTGAAAGCTCGGAGTAGAAAACTGCTTTTGACAATCTGCTGTCATCCATTCGCAAGACGTGAGCGCACCATCTCAGCTGGTGTTTCATGATCAGCGCCTCAATCCCGCATAAGCCAGCTCGACGCAATACTTCTGTGTTTGGAACACGATCTTGCCACTTTATGCTAAGGATGGACTTTAGACATTTAAGGTGAAAGGTTTCTAATTGCTTGATGTCTCCTTTATATTTAGCAGCAACAAGTCTCCGTCCCGTACAATAAAGTAGGCAAGACGATTGCTTTGTACACCAAGATTTTAGTTTTCAGCTTAAGGTCTAATACATAGAGCGCAATTAATTTTTAAAGTTCCCATCGATCAGCAATGTATTATGTTAACGAAGATTTAAGTCTCAGTTAATTGCATTTTTGATTGGGCTATTTTTGATACATTGCGTGGCGAATTAATTTGTATCAAAAAAAGAGATACAAGTTATGTTAACGATAAACATGTTTTTATGTTAATTAGGATGCATATAAACCGTCGTTAAAATGTTTGCTCGTATACCAATTACAGATTGTATACCCTTTTTTAGTACGAGTTAAGTCGCTATGAGTTAATACCCTTTTTCTGTAGGACCCCAGTTATTTTTTTAAGCAAGTCCGATTTCCACGATTTTCGAATATATCGTAGTTATTGTAAAAAACTACTTTTTTTTTAGAAATATTTTCTTGGAAAAGAATACGGTAAAACCTAGTTTTTCATAATCATAATCATAATCATAATCATAATCATTTATTCTGTGCAACCATGGTATTTACAAGGTGTTAGTATCTTAAATAACCAGTACAAACATGGACCCTACTAGGGTGTAGCAGAGGAAACTTATGGGTAGGTATAACTATATACATTTATAAAGCTCTATTTTTACTTTTACTTAAAAAAATTAACTTTATATAAAAAAGGGGAATTATAATTATATGAACTTAACTACTTAACCTAATAAAAACATATTTATTATCTTAATTATTGCATGTACTCCTCAAGAGAGTATGGACATTTTTGTATAAGGTAGGATTTAAGTCTATTTACAAAATTGGTGTACTTCTCTTCTTGAGATATATGGGCAGGGATTTTATTAAAAATTTTGATGCACATCGCGTGGGGACCTTTACTTGACATTTGAAGCCTAACGGGAATGGCAACAGCTAATCTGTCCCGGTGCCGTAGGTTGTGCGTCTCCGAGTAGACGTTTACAGGTCTAGTATATAGGTAATATCTACAACATAATAATATCTCAAGTTTATGTTGGGCGACGGCCAATGTTCGACACTTTTAGCTTAAGACCCCAATAATGGACACTTAACTCTTAATCCAAAGGTCATAAGGTATATAAATGAATAACCCTTATCTTCTGTACCATAAGAATCAAGACTAAGTCCATCATTCATTCTTGTTCATTACTGGTTCCATCACCTTACGAACTTACTTGTGATGGGTTTTTGTGTAATAATAATAATAATAAACTCATTAAATTTAAAAATCGTAAAAATCTGACAGATTTAAAGGGAGAGAAATGTTAACCAACTTTGTATGCGTTTTTAAGGTTCACCATCCCCTTAATATGTGTGTCAAATCCACACTAATATTGTAAATTTGAAGGTAACACTGACTGTCTATTTGACTCGCAATTTTAATAAAATTTGGTACCTACCTATGGAGAGAGCTTGATTCCCGAGGAAGAGCAGAGGGTATTTTTATTTCGGTAAATAGGACAGTTCTCAAGGGAATAGCAATAAACGACTTCTACAAGGACAGAGTCACGGGCAACGGCTAGTTTACTTTATTTCTTTCTTTCTAACTTAAATAAACAGTTCATCACGTTATAACGTACTATCAAATCATGCTTGATCTTTGATAGCACGTTATACCGGAGTAAAAAGTAGTTTAGTCATAAGAATGAGCCAGAGGTCAGTGATTTATATTTTAATTATGTTTCCATACCAAATCTATGGGTTTTTTCAGGCATATTAAAGATACACATTCCAATGCCGCCAACAATACCACCAACAATGCCGCCAACAATGCCACCAACAATGCCGCCAATAATGCCGGCAAGATCTCTCGTCGAGGTTCGCCTTTGTACATATCCTTATTAAAAATGTTGTATTGTTTCTATAAAGGATTTACACACATGTCATAATCCTACTAATAATAAATGCGAAAGTTTGTATGTGTGTTTGTCACTCCTTCACACTGCAACGGCTGGACGGATTTGGATGAAATGGAGCTTATACCCTGGATTAACCCAAGGGAATAATGTTAATCGAAACCAATGCGGACGAAGTCGCGGGCAGAAGCTAGTAGTTAATAATTAGATGAATACGCTAGAACTTCGCCTCTATTCTTGTATTTGACCTGTTATGGTATAGTTTTTACCTCAGCTGCCATTACTGTCAAGTATATAAAATCTATCAAAACATAGACAACACTATAACAGGTCAAAAACTTACCGTATTGAATAGAGGCCCTGAATGAATCTATTTATATTTAGTTATACCTGCTTAATTTATCTACCTCACCGGCTTTAAGGTAAAATAAAAAATACAAAAAATACTTGATTTTCCAAAACGGTGTTACAGAGTACATTAACTGTGAGCTCCACACTAGACTAGGCCTATCTTGAGCCCGATGTCACCCATTTACAAATATCTTTTAACCATATTTGACGACGCGCTGGCCTAGTTGGTAGTGACCCTGCCTACGAAGCTAGAGGTCCTGGGTTCAAATCCCGGTAAGGGCAGATATTTGTGTGGTGAGCGTGAATATTTGTTCCCGAGTCATGGATGTTTTCTATGTATTTAAGTATATATTTCTCTATATAAGTATTTATATCGTTGTCTAGTACCCATAGTACAAGCCTAGAGCTTAGTTTGGGACTAGCTCAATTGGTGTGACATTGTCCCCTGATATTTATTATTTATTATTATTATTTATATAAACGCTATACCTCCTTGATATTCTTATCAGTATCGTTTACATATAATTAATTTTTAAGTTCCGTTAAACTACCCAACTATGCTACCTACAACAATAGTCCAAATTTACTTATCACATTATTCTAAAAATATGATAGCTTTAGCTATAGCTTACGTTTAGAGCAATCAATTTTAGGCCAAACGTACATTATACCTGGGCCATTCTACTTTTCGTTGTACATAAGTTTTAGCCACGTTCTCACTAAACTATTTTTATTTCAAAAACCGGTAAAGTGCTGCGTTTTCCAACTTGAAACTGGAAAAGGGACATAAATAAGCTTATATTTAGAACTATCCTGATTCATAAAAAGTTATGTGTAATAAATATAAAGAGAGTAACACAGTGGACATTGATGTCCCGGCCTTTTCTATGGAAAAAGTGCAATTTACCACTGAGTTACCAAAATTCTTCACCGATAATTAAGTAATTTAAGAGTAGTTTTTTTGAAAACCGCTAAACTTAAACATTCTTCGTTCATGTTATTTATTTATACGCGGATTCAAAATTTGGTATACTTTTTATCGGACGATAACATAAGTTTACATTGAAAAGTAGAATGGCCGACCTAGTGATAATAGCAGTAAGCTAAACATATTTGCATAGTTGGTTGGGTTGGTTCTAAATTGACAACAATTCATATGTGCTAAGGTAGTCAAATGAAATACCGTTTGTAGATTTTACACTGCTGATTACAGTAAAAATATTTTTGTTTTTTTTTATGCAGTATTTTTTTTTATATTTAGGAAAATCAGTAAAAATAGTTGGATTATGAATGTTAGGAATACACTTATAGTGCCCTTAGTCCATTTATTACCACGGGAATTGAAAAAAGTATACAACTGTCATGTCCATTGTTCATCTGTCTGACGGATTACTTGATTCTAATGACACGCTTTCGATTCTCATAATACTATTGTTTTGATATACGCTATTTAAAATAAAAGTGACTAACGCATTTGTAAAAGCGGATAGTCGCAATCTGCCCAAAGTCGACGAATTTATGTTGTTACAGTTGTTATGGTTGACAAGTGACATGACATGACAGTCAGTTCTGTTTCTGTTTAAAGTTACTTTTTTATTTTATATCATGCTAAGATCATGACATCGGTATTCCTAACTTTGTATATACGGTCTTTTTAATGACTATTTCTTTAATAAATTATTAACGACGAATTTAAGATAAATAAAGAAAAACCGAGAAATACGGGTACTCTAAAAAACGCGAAAAATCAAAAATGCTTATTTTTTTTAAATGTTGTCAATTATGTTTAGTTTACAACTAAATAATTAACAAAAAATATTTTTATTTTTTTACATGTCGTCGGTTTAGATGTGACAACTCGTATATGCAAACTGACAACTTTTCAGGAGAGACAAAAAACCGGGCTAGATCATTCCGGACCATGCTCAGTGTAGGGTTCCAAAGTTGTTGGCACAAACACAAAAAGTGCTCCAGCAAAAGAGCGTATCTTCATGGCACTTACGTCCTTTTAACGAGAAGCGCAGTTTTTCGGCAATAAATCAAAAACGGTACATCCGATCATGTTAAAAATAATTTTCCTTGAAAGTATTTATTAAGACTCAAATTATTTCCGAAATTTACCTAATCAAAAAAGCTGCTTTGGAACTTAAAAAGTGTTTTTAAAAGAACTGTCGAAATATGTGCTAAATACACGATGACGTATGCAGTTTCTTTTTCATATTCTGTTACATTTTTGTTTACAGTGAAATACCTAGAAATATTTAATTTTGCTATTTTCATTATAACTACCAAACTTAGTAGCGGCTTTTACAAGACACCTATACTCCAAATTTCATCAATGTAGAGTATGTACCTCTTGTAGTTTTCGAGTAAAATACCTGTGACATACGGACATGGTGAAACTATATTATAAGGGTTCCGTTTTTTTGACATTTTGGCTACGGAACCCTAAAAACTACTTAGTCGCTTATGAGTTCCCACCTTAACAAAGTTGTTCCGTGATCATATTAATAGTGTCACGTAGATCTTACGAGGTTACACCAGTTGAATGCATGAATTAATGAATAAAACATTTATTCTACTATAGTCTATAGGGCAAGATTACAAATACAATTTAAAAAAAAACAACGGGACTACGAACGCTGCTGCTGCTTGGTTCGAGATGTCACTTTCGTTTTTTGCCTTCAAAATAAATTGTAATGCAACATTAATTTTGCGAGTTAAAACCGGAAAGACTATTTGAAACTTTCTGCATCAAAACCTCATTTTACCAAAAAAAAAATACGGAGTGTCACATCTAGACTTAAGATATAAGTGTGTTGTGTACAATCCGGTATAAATATCTGTGCACCTCGCCTCGTGACGTCATATCGGCGCTCTTCGGACCAAGTAGGTACACGGAGGTAAAAAAAAAATATATCTTTTTTTTAGTTCCGTGACCTAGTATGGTTGCGTTTATCGTGTGATAAAATGTGGAAAAAACAAAAAACCGCCTTCAAAAACGCAAAAAATAACTTTTTTTATGATGATGACGTGATACAAAAAGTCACGTGGTCTACCAGTGACGCGATTGGTTTAAAAACGAAACGAATAGAAACTTTAGTTAGCGCAATGCATCTTGGCAGGGCCCTCAGGTATTTTGTCTATGTCAGTATTTTTTTGTTTCGTTGTCTATTTGTCACGAATCAATGTGTTTTCTTTCTTTCTTTCTTAATGTTTCAAGTTGTTGTTTTTTTTTTTTCAGATGAATCCAAATGTGTTTTCACCAATACATGTAGTAAAAACAATAAGCTTTAATAAAGTCGGGGTAAGTCACCAATGACTAAAAAAACCTATATGAATGATAAAATGACCTATCGTCGGTGATACTCCAATACCGCGTAACTAACAAATTCAATAAATTGCAAAATTTACCTTACTGACTTTATAACTAAGGTGTATTTTGCACCCTATTTAATTTGTTAGATACGCGGTTTTGCAGTATAACCGACGCTATATGAATTTAAGGAAATAATTAACTTTTATTTACCGACATAAAAACGAGGAAGTTCTCAATTCTTCGTGTTTGTTCCTCTTTCGCAACTATAATGGCTAAATTATTCTCAAAAGAACACTTTGACACTTTGACTGTGACGTTTGAATTTGACAGAAAATGACAAGGGTGATAAGGAGGCTCTTACAAAAGTTATGCTGTGTGTCGTGTCAAACTTCGCGTTTTTTTGCGACTATTGCATGAGAATTTAAACTAAAGCTAGTTTATAACTGGAGTGGTTCTTAGCCAGGTTTGATGAAAATCGATTAAACAGTTTAAGAAAAATCTAGTCATATTTTTGATACGCATAACTACTTGTCATAATCATCATTACGCATAACTGACAAAACTCATAAATTAGTTCGCATATTGTTTGAACCATAATGTTTAAGAGCATAATTAATAACAATTGACAAAAATGTATTGCGCATAAAGCCTTTAAGCTTAAATAATAATCGCCATATAGATTCAAACAAAAGCACGGCAATTATTTTAACATAAAGGACACAAGTAAACCCTTTTTTTTTGACCTGGAAGAAATGCCTATGCATACCCGCCCCGACGGGGGCCAGGACGGGATATGTCCGACTTGCACGGATTAAAACCCCCGGGGCGTTGCGCCAATCGCTTTACGAGGGGGCTCCGGGACCGCTATAGCGCTAAAACGTAGCCTCCCAATAGCGGATGCCCTTTGGGCTCGCCTTCCGATGGGGGCTTTTACTAGACCCATCGCCTTCTCCACTGAGGGCACCCTGGAACACCGCAGGGGCCTTCCAGGACCTTTTACTGCAGGTCATAGACTCCCTATCACCCGCAGGCCCCCGTTACGGTGGCATGCCGTTGACATAAGCGAACCGCCGCCGACCCAGTCGCCTGCGGCGCATTGGCAGCGCTTCGGGTTCAACCTCACGCTGCCGCTCCGCTGCTTCCTTCAGCGTCATTACTATGTCGCTGAAAGTCGCCACCGCCTCCCACCCACGCCTCCAACACCCAAGTTAAACGCTTTTTTTTTGATGGAGAAGAAATGTCATTACGCATCGTTTTCCCCGGCAAAGGAAGCCAAGTGGGGGGGGATGACGGACTCTCAACCACCTCAGTCTCCTGCGAGAGCTGAAGTGGAAGCATACCGTCTAAAACTGACTATGCACCACTGGGTGCCCCCCAGCCGCCTCAGCCTATTGCTGGGGCACCTGTGCCAAAGGGTTCGGTTAACACTCCGAACCCTCCCCCAGACGTGTAGGACCGTAATGTGGGACCCTATCCCCACGGTCCTACTAGGGGTTCAGGCGGGCGGCAAACTGCCTCCGCCTTCGCCCCACACGTCAACGCCGGAGCGGGTGCGCATCCACACCCAAATGAACTCTAACCTAAACTACCAAGCTTCGCCCCACGTGACCCACGTCCCCCCCCTTCTAGCTGCCCTAACCTAATTAAGCGCCGGTCAACTAATTTAACAGCATTTTTTTTGTTATGACTAAAAATAATTATGGTCTTCAATATAATGACTAAAAATTGTATGATATTCAACATTATAGTTAAAAAAATATGACATAGTACAATTTTTTATGACAATGAAAGTATTATGCGTAGCATCATTCCATTAGTGACAAAAGACTTATGAGCAATAACTTTATGCGTAAAGTGTTACGACAATCGAAATTATGACAATAGTTGTTATGCGACTAGAGACCCGTCTTAATTATGTTTTTTTTTTTAATTTAAATGTGGTACTTACATACAATTTTACTGAAACACTTTTCAAGGAAAGGTTCTCACTGCATGAGTTTTTTTTCTTTGGTAGGCACAATAAAATGATGGGTTACCATTGAATACTTATTTCACTATTTTCCGTTGACATTGTGTATGTTTTACGTTCCAGCAATCTTTACGAAGAATTTGGTTAGATATTAAAAAGACTTTGAGAAAGCCTATCAGAGCACGACATCGTACAAAAGGTAAGGTAATAAAGACATAAATAATCGGTCAAGTGCGAGTCGGACTCGCGCACCGAGGGTTCCGTACCGCCGCACAGTAGGTATTATTATATTCCGATTTGAATTTGATTTGGCATCGAAATAGCTCGAGCCCAACTCACGCTTGACCAAATTTGACGCTTGCATGTTTTACCGTTTTAACGTTAAATAAACAGTTATTATGTTAAATAAGTATTATGTATTATGTTAAATAATAATTATTATTATGTTAAATTATTATTATGTCACTTTATTAATAATTATTATGCCCCTTTATTATGTCACTTTCTTTTATTTTTTTGTTGTCAGTAAATCCACCATAACACATATTCTGGAAAAAGAAGTTTACTATAAAAAAACTAAAAAAAACTAAAAACTAACAACTAAAACTGTAAAACTGTCTTCGCACTTGAGCGGACTGCAACGGAGCTGTGCAAAATCGACCTCGAGATTCTAATTCACTTATATTCGTTTTGACCTACGTAAAGCTCGTAACAGAAAGGCAACGTACTAAATAAAATTATTTTATTAATAATTAAATTACACATGGGGCGACTACAATTAAATGACAGGTTATGTCCATGTTATGCAAACTCTCAAAACTCACCAATGGGAAGGGTGGAAAGCCAAGCTCTGCTTATTACATTGTTAGCCTAAAACCGTTGGGTTATTCCCACCTGTTACCACCAATTTGTTACCAATGATAACAGCTGCGAATTTTTTCCCCACCTTTTACCACTGGTAACTACTGGGAATAGAAATTCCCAGCTGTTACCACTAAACTAATTGGTGGTAGTTATCACCAAATATTTTAGTGGTAACAAATGGGAAAAATATTCCCACTTGTTACCACCGAGTACTTTAGTGGTAACAGGTGGGAAAAAAAATCCCAGCTGTTACCAGTGGTAACAAATTGGTGGTAACAGGTGGGAATATCCCAAACCGTTTTGGTATTTTCAAGATACAAACGGCCTAAAAAATGATTCTTTTCTTTAATCACCGGGACGCCTCAATACGTGTTTTGTTTATAAATTGACGTTAACCAACCAATGTCAACCAATGGTCTTGCTAACAATTTTTTTTATTTTTATTCTTAGTGAAATCTAGATACCGTTTGTCATGTAACCAAACTTTGAAAATAGTCAAAAACTCTAACTACTTGTAAATAATAGAAGAGTAAGGAAATAAGAGCTGTCATAATGTTAACAATACTATAACAATAGGTGTTAAGTCAATGTAGAATGAGGCCCCAGAGGGCTTATTGCCTAACGCACTCACAATCGCAATCGTTTGCATTTTGACAGTCCGAAAGCGAGTCTGCATACAAAATGTAAACAATTGTTCCACTTTGAAGCAGATTAAGGCCCAGCCACACCGGATGCGTGCGCGTAGACGTGACGTGCGCGTTCGCTTTCCACTGCGTTGTATAGTGACATGTCGTATGAGAATTCATACTATACACCGCAGTGGAAATCGAACCCGCACGTCACGTCTACGCGCACGTATCCGGTGTGGCTCGGCCTTTAGGATTAAGAGTGCGTTAGGCAATAGCGAAGCAAACGCTGCTCCCCTTGTGGAGGTATAATGGTTTTCAATCATCGAACGCGCTCCGCCACTAAAAATAAACAGAAGTAAAATTATGTGCTGCGACGTGACTTCGTGCATTGAAAAGACTTTATACAAATATTAATGCGCGGCAAAAATAATGTATAAAACCATAACTTTTTTTTTAATCACCCATTTTGTACCCGCCTGCGTCAGAAGGAGAGATACGTTTTTAAGTTTATTTATGTATGTATGTTTATTTCACTGGCACTCTCTGCAACCTAAACCGCTTCATGTACTATAAAAGTTATGAGGCGTTGTTAGATTCGTCTTGGTTGTGGAAGTTACATAATAGTAGGAGATCGTAATAGGAGACGATTTGGACCGGGCTGTTTATTCGATAAAAAGTATTTTATACCAAATTTAATATGCTAAGTAATATATGGCGAATAGGTAGGCTGAAAATTTTCAGTCCAGTACATAATTAATAAAAAAAATAAAAATGAACTTCGTTTTAAAAAATTGCAATAGTTGTTTAATAGACAAATTACATACCAATCGAAAGTATGAAGCCTATAATATAATATGCAAACTTTAGGTTGACTATTTTTTTCCCGTCAAACTATTGGGTAGGCAGGTATAAACAGGTAAGTCGGTACAAATAATTTGCAACAAACCTAACGTTGCATATTATTCTATAGATTTCATACTTTCGATTAATATGTAATTTGAATACTAAACAAGCATTTGCAATTTTTAAAAAAGTTCATTTTTTATATATTTTTATGATATAAGTACTGGACTGAATTTTTTCAGCCTACCTATTCGCCACATATTATTTAGCGTATTACATATGATATAAAATACGTTTCATCGAATAAACAGCCTGGTGCAAATCGTCTCCTATTCGGATCTTAGACATTAAGCTACGAGTATAATATTTGAATCAAAATACTTCTTTAGGTACCTACTATTTTATCGAAATACCTTTTTCATTAAATCGCATGAGTAATTTTTTTGGTAGTAACAAATCTAACCTAACCTATCTTACGTAATTATTGTTTATGATATCTTGAAAGTATCATGGTTACGGTAAGTATCAACGACAATATAAAGAAATCGCAGTCAGGGTTATGTTTCTTTTTTTAGACTCATTTGGCAGCCTGTTTGTTAATGTTTCATGTCAGATTTATATTTTTTCAGTTAAAAAAAAATGGACGTCCACAACGTCAACAACGGCAACAACGTCACCACCATCAACGCTACGAAAATTGTTCTTTGACTATATCCCGGAATTCCCTGAGATATTAGAGAGCACGGGAAAACCGGTCATTATACCGGTCCTCATGCCACCGATGTATAGGTTGACAAACAACCGGATCTCCATAACTGACATGAACGAGATAATAGTCCACAACGTGGGCTATTAGAAGCCTTAAAATAATAATGCATAGATATAGTTCGCGCGCGAGCTCCGAGGAATCTCATAGTCCTGTAGCCCGTGGACATTCAAATTGCTAAAAAGGTTGCCATTTGCCTTATTGAAATTGTTATAGATTTCGCCATTTTATATACTAAAAGCGAAGTCTTAAAGATCGTAACCCGCCGTAACCATAATATTGACAAGTCTAAAATCTCCATATAATTTATTTACATTTCCAGGTTATCGCATTGTTTCGCTATTGTCATCTTGTGCAGCTTTGTTCAATTACCATACGACCAAACGTAATGGTAAGACCATGGAAAGTTGTCAAACACAAATTTAAGACCAGATGTAGTCCGGCCATTTTGATAATAGTTTACATTTTTGAGTTACTGTTTCAAATTTATACATCTGTTAATAGGCCCTCTGAACAAACTATATACCTATTTTAAGACTGTTTCCGTGGCCGATTTAGATTTTAAGACTCATTTGGTTCATGAAGAAGAAATGCAAAAATGGTATAATTTAAGTTAGGTACGTACCTTAGAACGCACATAGAATGATATTTTATTGAGTTGTCATAGTAGTTAGCATTAAATGGTTCCGAAAGTGTAAAGACGTATTTTTATAAGACGACAAAATAAAAGTAAAAATTGTAATCAACCCTTATGTAATTGTATGTTGGTAAACTTTTGTTAAACGTCTAAATTGTTTCATCGCAAGTACACAGCAAGTACACCTTTAAGCGTGAGCTTAAAGGCTATTTGTTGACGCTGCAAAAATCATAAAATCCCAACCAGCACTTTGTAAATTATAATTTAGATTTCTTTATTTTTCTTTTGTTTTTTATTAATTGTGCTAAATTTTTGATGCTGTATACTGGCTAAGTAGGTATTTATATGTAGTTTTTGTATTTATTGTGCCACTAACTATAAGTATTTGTTTAGCGTACCGTCCGTCTGTCACACTCGGAGCTGGCTGAAAATCAGCGCTGTGAATCGGACAGCATAACGCTGAGCCAGTGTCCGATTCACTGCCGCGAAGACACACTAACCACTTTGTTCATTGCTTTTTTCTCTGTTTTTACTTCTTTCTGTGTGTCTCGTGTGTGTAGTGAATAAATGTTTTTTTCGTCCTTTTCTTTTTCTTCATCGCTGCCATTGTCGCTCTCGTCAACGTCATCTTGGTCGCTGACGTTGTCATCGTCATCTTTCACTTCCTGATCAGCGACATTGCTTTCTAAAAAGTATATCATTTTAAGTTAAAATGAATATAAAGAAATAAAAAGTATTTCTAAACTTTCTAGCGGTAGTCTACGTCAAACAAGACTCTATTAACATAATATACAGAATTCATAGATTTAACAATTTTCTAATTTTTGACGTTTTAATTTTTTAATACGAGTCTTGAAATTGGTTATTACCTGAGCCAGATACAGCTTCAACTGTGGAGGGTATTCGGTCGCCTTTGAACCAGACAGGCGTATATTTTACATTTTTCAATATCCATCCTTTATTCAGTGTATCATCTGATATGGGTTTACTTTTATTTGCGTGATTCCAAATGCCACAGATAAAATTTGTTCTTAAAATTTGTTTCTTTACAACTTGATGGCAAGGAGGCAGCGGTCGTTCGTTTATGCCCTTTATTTTGTAAGCTTAAAAAGTACGACAAGCTTGTCAAAAAAGTACGAAAAATGTTTTTCTAATCTATTGTTTAATGATAATCAGTATCAGAAAAATATAGTTCTGGTTATAATAATGTACAATGTAGATAGCCTTGAGCTGGCATAATAAACTAGACAAAATATAAGGAACTAGCATTTCCCTTTATTCATGGTAATCTGACAGAGGGGCAGTTACCACACTTTCCTTCAAGTTTCGAGTCTTCCATTATGTTTTGCGGGAGTAAGTTAATTCAATGTGTTTTAATTTACTTAAAGGTGAAAAACTTAAGTAAATGACCGTGTACGAAACGACTTAGTATGGAATTAACGTCAAATTTAAAATATAGAATGTCGAATGGCCTATACAGATGGGATACACCTACATGCAAGAGGTCATTTACTTAAGTGTTTCACCTAAACATTATTTTCTCATTTCTTCTTCATGGACCAAATGTGTCTTAAAATCTAAACCGGCCACAGAAAGTCTTAAAATAGGTATATGGTTTGTTCAGAGGGCCTATTAACAGATGTATAAATTTGAAACGATAACTCAAAAATGAAAAATATTTTCGAAATGGCCGGACTACATCTGGTCTTAAATTTGTGTTTGACAACTTTCCATGGTCTTACTATTACGTTTAGTAATTGAAGAAAGCTGTACAAAATGACAATAGTGAAACAACGCGGTAACCTAGAAATCTAAATAAATTATATGGAGATTTTAGACTCGTCACTATTATGGTTACGGCGGGTTACGATCTTTAAGACTTCGCTTTTAGTATATAAAATGACGAAATCTATAACAAGTTCACTAGGACAAACGGTAACCTTTTCACTTTTTTGTCCACGGGCTACAGGACCATCAAGAAAAGCTGACGTCAGGATTTAGTGCAGTGACTTAGTCAATATTACGTTAATGATTATAGCCAACTAAGGCGATAAGGCCAACTCTCGTAGGGAGAGATGGTGTACGATGCCAAACCCTCGATTCCTCGGACCTGTACCTAGTCCATTCACAAATGTGAAGCAACTAAAACCCAGCCTCTTGGGCTTACTCAGCAGTCGGCGCGTGTCAGTTGGAAAAAGGTGTCTTACCTACTCAGAGGGCCTAGTCAAGATGAATATCTATATATATAAAAGGCAAACCTAACTGACTGACATATCAACGCACAGCCAAAACTACTGTACCTAGAAACTTGAAATTTGGTACAGGGGTTCCTTTCATGATGTAAGTGAGCACTAAAAAAGGATTTCCGAAAATCGACCCCCAACAGGAACAAATAGGGGGAGATGCGGGAAACTAATTCTACGCGTACGAAGTCGTGGGCGCTCTCTAGCGTATTTATATTATTCTTTATTTTAAGTAACAAAACTCTAATAAAGAATAAAATAATATTAAACTTAACTAAACTATTAAATCAAACATAATTGTAAAATATAATTTTGTCATGGATGTCAAAAAATTATATTAATAAAGTCAATATAAAATAAACAATTAACTTCGTTAAGTTAGTGAATGTTAAAAATCGGATTGTCGTAAGCTGATTGCAGATCGCGTCGATTGCTAATGTCAACTCCACACATTACGAGTCGATAGAAAACAGAAACGTTAGCAGCGTTTTGTATCTTGGTCTACTGAGGCCGTAGCCAAGAAGCATTACGCTAACTAGCGTTTCTATTCGTTTTACCAATCGCGTCACTGGTAGATGACGTGATATGAAAAGTCGAATAGAAACAATAGTTAGCGTAATGCATCATGGCTGGGGCTTTTGAGACATTTTAGAGACGATCAACTCGTTCCTTTTTCAAACAAGTGTATGAAAAAATCGTCACAAAAGAAAGAATTTATCGTCATTAGCTCACTTTGAATATGGCCGATGGACAGTACAATGCTTCTCATAAATTAAATAAACATTTGTTAAGTCACATACCATTTGTAAGCACTTTGTTTCGTTCGACATGTTCGACTCATCGTTTTACGTTAAACATTCAACAAAATATAACACACTAGCTGTTGTCCGCAACTCTGTCCGCGTATAAGTCGTTAATCGCTAGGTGCTCTCTGTAATAAGTACGGTCAGCTGCAAACTTGCATGGACACCTTAACGTTTAAAAGATTTTTGATCTGTACAGATGACAATCCTCATACTCCAGTCAAAATCTAAATACTCCAAAGCTAACTCTAACCTTGTTATTTTATGGCTTTTTGTTAGCAAGGGTTTGTCGGCATGCCTACGATGATACAGACCCTCACTATGTAGAACACGACGAATAGTATCCGCACTTGTAGTAAATAAACCAGCGTAGTGGGTAGTTGGTTTAAATTCATTTTCCTCATAATCCCTCACCATGGCTTGACGCTGGGGTATGCTAATGAGTCGTGGTCTACCCATTCTTTGCCGGGATAGCAAAGATTCCTAGTCCCCTACTCTTCAAACCACCGTACCCATTAAACAACAGTTATCCTTTGTAAAAAAAAGACAAAATAGAAGTTATTTTTATAAAAAGATGAGTAAAAAAACTTACTACTTACGTTCACACCAGTTTCTCTGGCAAAATGGTAACGGTCTAGATATGCCCGTTGAATTGAAAAATATAATCCGTTTCAGTTTAAGCTACAGTGTATTCTTATATTGTTTATTATTATAGTATGTTCAGGTTATAGGGTATTTACCTTACTGCTGACGTAACGGGGGCGCTTTAGTTTTTGCAAGGAATACGAACACGAGTGGGAGCCGATGGAGCTACATAAGAGCACCACGTCGTCCACGTTAGAGCCGATCCGATGCGATCGCGATACCGAACATCAACGAGTAGATGGCGGCTTATTATGATTATGGTTGTAACTGGGAAAGGCGTCTGTCACGTTCTTATCAGTATAAGTGCGAGAGTGACGGCATGGTCTGCCGAGATAGACGCGACTATAATACGGATCCAGGCGGCTAATATTAAAAATGATAATAATGAATGCAAAGAAAAATAAACAAATACTGAAATAAATACTGAATGTTGGGTAGCGTAAGGATTTATCTCAATTACCAGTCTTGGTTCCAACTTTGAATCATGTGATACAAGAGTATATTGATTAAAATGACTTATGTGTACAGGAAAAAATAACATTCTTCTTGGGGATTTCGTCGCGGAGCGTAGGCTTCATCACGTTAGGATTCATATTGAAACGGGATCTTTGTGCTACATCCGTCTCAGGGGATAGGGCTCTCTCTTTCTGAGGAACGCTTCGCGTAATTTATGCTTACGGTTCGTTATTATTTTAAACGTGTTAAATTAGTTTTGGATTTTAAAATCGAGTTGCGCCGGGTTACTCGTTTTATTATGTGTAGATTTCGGTTAATTACGAGTTTTATCGAGTAATAGGAAGTACGTCGTGTGCACGGATAAATTATTATTTCAGTGCAAGCCTTACAGTAATATTGAGACTATCTACGTAATATTTGGTTTAGTATTCGCGGCCTTTGAAAGTGACTTAAATTACATGATATTGTAGCGTTAACTTTAACTTCTGCCTTAGAGCTAGCAGTGGGGCTTATGTTATGTAGGGCTTATTATATTAGTATAGGCCTTTTTTACGAACTACATACTAGAGGCTTACCTTGTCCTTATAATTAGCTAAGTCCCTAGGTAAACTGTAAAGTTCAACTGAGTTGGCTGAAGAGGCCACCTACAACTCGTGTTGTGTGGACCTCCCCCCTCACTAGACCGTAGTCCAAGAAAGTGAGAGTAAGGCGCCCTATTGTGTAGTTAAGTATATATACAGGATACCTTTTTTATCAGTGCAAAAATTTAACATATGATTTTGTATCGTTAATATAACATATTACAAGAATTAAATTTTTAATTATCTCATTTTTACGTTCTCGTCAAACAACAAAATCACTTTTTAAAAACCTCAACAGTAAAAACCTTTTTGCAACACGCCCCTCTCCTCGCACTCCTGTATTAGAGGGTCTATGAATATCGCTAAGTTAGTGGAATCATTGAATCAGCAATATCTCTAATGTTTTTTTAAGACAGAGTAAAAATAAAATAACATCTGTTATTGATTAACGAAAGCGAAGAAAATATTAAAATTTGTGCACTTATTAAATAATTACCCTGTATAAATAAATATTAACTTTATCGGGACCCATCCTCAATTCCGCCAGACCTTCCATGGGTGCATATTCGCATGCCAACTCCAGGCGCCACTTCCCCTCCGAAGGCTGCCATTAAGAATAAGTAGGGATTTCTACAGATATCTATGTTGGTAAAGAGATCATCTGGGCTTGCCCAAGGCTCTTTTAGATTCTAATAGTTCCAAACCAAAGGCTCCGTTAGGCTACCTCGGATTGTCACACACTTACTAGTGGTAGTCTGATCACCGCCCTGGTACAATCATATGCTAATCTAGCTTAACACAACCGGCAAACCCCACCATAATAGAAATTACCCCTTCTACCCCAACTAGTTAATGCAATGTACTAGACACAAATGATAACTAAACCAAAACTTCTAAAAAGTACACAGAAATAAATATTAGTTACTTATATTGGTATTGGGAAACCTCGCCGCCTGTGCCTAGACTCAGGCTACAGTCTGGAAAACCAGAGCTAAAGGTGTCTAGGCACAACAAGGATTTATACCCACCAATCGCAAACAATATATAACACAAACAAGCATTAGAAAACCCCGCTGACCTTCCTTCCTTACCGAGTTATAAATAAAAATATGTAAAAAATAAATTAAGAAAATCAAAATATAAGGATCCCAACTCTTATTAACTGTAGTTGCCATGGAATACAAAATATCTTTACTAATGTGCAGCCAGACCCCAATCGTCCCCTATCATACATACAAATACAGAGCTTTTGCCCGCATTGCCTTACATGACAAGATGGGAATTGCTTCCCCACACAATAATACCTATTACCGATTCCCTAAGAAAAACGTTTTCCCTAAAACCCCGCGAATAGAATTTCATTAAGTACTACGCTAAACCGTATTTTATAAAACTGCAGTAAATCTACAATTTTACACTAAGTATAAATTACGCGAAGCGTTCCCCAGAGAGAGAGCCCAATCCCCTATGACTGATGTAGCACAAAGGTCCCGGTCAATATGAATCCTAACGTGATGAAGCCTACGCTTCGCGACGAATGCCCCCGGAAGAATGCCATTTTTTCCTTTGACCTCTATATAAGTATAGTCTCACGCCGTGATGCACGGCCGCCATTTGTCTCTCTTCACTTGAGCAACTCTGTCCAGTCGATCTAAACTCGCCATTTCGACCAGTCAGGGGATAACTCCTATCTCCATACTAGCCACATAAGTCATTTTAATCAATACACCCTTGTATCATATGATTCGAAGTTCGAACCAATACTGGTAATTGAGACTAATCCTTACGCTATACAACATTCAGTATATTTTTCTTTGCATTAATTATTATCATTTTTAATATTTGCCGCCTGGATCCGTATTATGGTCGCGTCTATCTCGGCAGACAACGCCGTCACTCTCGCACTTATACTGATCAGAACGTAACAGACGCCTCACCCAGTTACAACCATTATCATAATAAGCCACCATCTACTCGGTGACGTTCGGTATCGCGATCGGATCGGATCGACTCAAGCGTGGTGCTCTTATGTAGCTCCATCCCGCTCCCACTCGTGTTCGTATTACTTGCAAAAACTAAAGTGCCATTTATGTATTTATTCCTTAATAAAACAGAGTTTGACATGTCAATGTCACATCACGTCACGTCGTGTGTTTGTTACGTCAGCGGTAAAATTGCAAGGCGAAATTCTATTTTTTTTGTAAATAGCTTGGTAAATGAATGCTCAAAACGGGGGTTTCGGTGGAATGGCCGAAAGCAGAAAGTTTGCCTTTAGAATTTAGTTTGGACTAGTTAGGTTAGACCTAGGCTAGGGCACAAAGAAGGTCCCGTTTTTTTGTTTTTTATTTTCTACTTGAAAACGATGCGTCATTGGAAATGTTGTTTGTTGTATTGCATTATTAAAACTGATAAAATTCTCTACAACTTTGATTTTATAATTTTTTTACCTATTTTCAATCGTCGTCTAGATAATGAGCTCCGAAAAACGGTCGATTTCCAAAAATATGTGTTTAGCCAGGGTACACGATACCTTGCACTTTAACTATGCACTACTTTGCATGTGCTGAAACTTGGCACAGATGACTCTTTGATGGTCTTTAGTAGATTCAGACCAGGAGCCCTCGAGATCCACCGCGCATTTAGTGGGGGGAGAGGGCGCTTAATTTGAAGCAGCATTTCTCTAAACCATACATATCAGGGCATGCGATATATCATTTTCGGATAAATTAAGGACGAGGAATGTCAAAAAAAAGAACAAGGTAGAAAAGACAAAAAAACGTGATTTGTTTTTTTTTCTTATTACCCATTGTAATAAAAAACAAATAAAAAATAATAAAACTGCCGATACGTGGGAGATAAAAAATAATATTAAGCGTAGGTCTGGGTGATCGGAATGCATGATCGTCCCTGAAGTAGGGTTTAGGTACACACGAAAGGTAACGCAATGCAAATTTATTTTATATAGGTAGGTTCCTACATGGATTTGGAGAAAGAACTGTAATCTTAATAATTAATATTGGGGCCTCCTAAAGAGGTAATAGAGGGATGAAATTTTGTTCATAGTGTTATCTCTACAAAAAGCATCGTTTGGTCATGGTTTTAACTCCAGGCTTTGGGGGCACGTTTTCAAATGCGATCCTGCTATAGCCTTTAAGACAATACTTAGTCCCAACCAACAAAAAAAAACAAGGCCTTAAAACATTATGTGCACAGTGTCCACATAATATGGCACTCGACAAGGCAATGTTTTGAATTATTATTAACTGAAAAGTCTAAATGGTCCCTTCAGAGACGCAAGTTTCATCGACCAACCAGCTCTACCGAAGAGATAGGTACTTGCCTTACTTGCCTACGAGCAAGATGGACTGCTTTATTTTGCCGGCTAATGCTTCGTTGACCAATAGGGAACATTTTTCGCAGCTTCGATAAAAATTGATTCATGTAACAAATTGTTGCGAAAAAAAATTTTTTTTATAGCTTTAAAAATAACCAAGATATAAGCCAACAAGGATTTGTTCCTATCTCCTAGCAAAACAGAATTTAACATAGAGTTTATATGGCTGACGTATTACATGACGTCGCACGGCGTATCTAAATAGCACTTTAAAATGCTTGTATCATCCGTATTTCTTTGCCAATTTTAATTTTAACCCATTATAGGCTGAATTGTTTGATGATTTAAATTATTTTTGAATTTTAATGTAAAGAACAATAATTCACATCCAGTCAACCCGTAATAGGGGCGGTGCAGCAGCTGATCAGGACCAAACCCTCAAGCGCCGCGAATATTCGTCATTATTAAATAATTACGAATTTGTGGCGCTTGCAGTGGAGACCATGGGACCTTGGTCAGCTGATATGAAAAACTTTATTAAGGCCCTGTCCTCCCGGCTCATAGACTCCTCCGGAGATCCTAGAGCTGGTGCTTACCTCTCCCAAAGGAGTGGGCTAGTAATGCAGCCAGTGTCATAGGGACCATGCCACGAGCGGACCCGCTATTGGGGGTTTCTTTTTATAGTGGTGATTATTATTTATATCTTTAATATTTGAGTAGTTTAGTTTAATTTTAATTTAAATACGTTTAGTTCTTTTATTTGTTTTAATGTTGAATCCTGTAAATATTATGTTCATTTAATGAATAAATATTGTAACTATGTAAGATAAATCAAGCCCATTCAAATAAAATTCACAAATTCTAACTACGAAATGAGGTGCCACCGCTAGCCTATAATGGGTTTTCACTGCTGGTGAAATGCGATTTAAAACATCGATGCATAATTATTCCTTATTGAAAGAGAAATAACGCCCTTGGTCAACTCAATAGTGTATGTCAAGTGTGAATGTAAAGTGTAAATAGAGTAAGTTTTGTGTGATTAGAAGGGATTTTTTAATAAAAACATTAGCTTGTAATTGTTGTTTTATTTTAAACTATGTACAGATTGTACAGTCAAACACTTTCTGTGACCCACCTTAAATCCAATATGAATGTGACATTGTACAGTCAGCATCATAAATATGTATACATTAACAAGGTTTCAGAAGTATATATACAACCTTGTTCCCTTGCAGTAGAGTCGTGTTTACATATTTATGAAAGTTTAACTGTGTCCATATTATTAGACGTGACTGTACAGCAATAAGGCTTGACTTGGCATCTATAATGACCAGTGATCGGAAATAGGTGAGCTAATTTGCTTAAACTTGATGCATGTTCATTCAATAATGTATTCCCATCTCTCTCACGCAGGAATGAATGTGCGTCAAGTTTAAGCAAATTAGCTCTACCTATTCCGATCACTGATAATGACATAGACGACATCAAGCATTTCTTTTAAATTGATCCTTAATTTAAGTTCGTGATGGTACAGTATTAAAAATACTCGACCGTCTATGCTGCCATCTTTCTTTGGCACCTCTCAGTTTTTTGGGAGCGGACCTATCATAGCCCCTGGGGGTAGAGTGGGATTGAACCATACTACCATAGTAGTTTTGGGATTTAAGTGAAGGTGACAGAGTTCAAATTAAATTAACTATGGAATTGTTTTTTAAATAATAAAATTTTCGGAAATTATGCGATATTGGACTACATGTTATACCACATTATATAATTCAAATAGGGTCTAGAATCCATGGTTAAAATCCTTCGGGTACGTCCCTGAGCACGGTGTATAAACCTTCCTCGTGAATCACTCTATCTATTTCAGAAAATTGCATTAAAATCCGTTGAGTAGTTTAAACAGCTAAGCGAACAGACAGCGGAAGCGACTTCATTTTATACCATTTAAAGATAAAGATACAGTAACATGACTATTTTTAAGTAATAGCTAACATCATCAGATTCGCTGGACAAGTTTTAAGTTATATTATTGAAATCCTCACCTCACCTAATGTCAGCCGAAAGACGTCCACTGCTGGACATGGGCCTCCCCCAAGGCTCTCCACTCAGACCGGTCTTGTGCTTTTCGCAACCACCGCGTTCCCGCGATCTTTACAAGGTAGTCACCCCATCTTGTTGGAGGCCTACCTACAGCTCGTCTCCCGGTCCGCGGACGCCACTCGGAACCTTCTGACCCCACCGGCCATCAGTCCTGCGAGCAATATGCCCCGCCCACTGCCACTTAAGTTTGGCTATTATTGAAATACCTTGGTAAAATTACATTTAGTTATGGCAATGACGCAATAAAACAATTTACATTTTTATGTAAAAAATCTTTTATTTACAATCATACTCAATTTTTAACGAATAAATTTCCAAATGTATTTTTCTCAGAGTTATTTCTTCCACATCGTGTTCTTTCCAAACCTAGGTCAAAAACCTTATCATTTCACGTCAAAAACCTTATTCCCAAAGCCGTGGACATATTATTTCAACTAATTTATGGCCGAGTTCACCAACCAATTTAACAGACGGTTAAGTCTTAATCAGCTGTTAGTCAATACATTTGACAACCGTTAAACCACTAACCGTCCGTTTAATTGTTGGTCAACACTGCACTTAGGGCCGTACGAATAAACTCGTCTTGACTGAGATGCCCATCTCGAGAGACGTTAAAGTAAACGTCAACCCATAGAAAGCTGTCATTTTTGACGTGTCTTGTGATTGACATCTCAACCAAGATGAGTTTATTAATACGGCCCTTAGACTAACTACTTAGGTACTTAAAACTATTGATTTCAAAAAAGGATTGTAAGTAAGGTTAATTCTGGAAATGAATTTTATGGTAAAAAAATAAATACTAAACAATTAAACACAGTTGTAACTTTTAAAACTATTTTTAATACAACTACAGTAAAATAACAAAATAAACTGGGTCAAAAACCGTTGTGCCGCATAAACAGCCTTATTGTACATATTGTAAAGAAAGTATGATTAACGCATAACGACCTTATTCAAAAACTCACCATAAACCTTCTTCTTCTATATCTATACTATCTATACTAATAGTATAAAGAGGAAAGATTTGTATTTTTGTGTGTGTGTATGTTTGTAACGAATAAACTCAAAAACTACTGAACCGATTTCAAAAATTCTTTCACCATTAGGATGCTACATTAACTTTGAGTAACATAGGCCATGTTTTACTTTTTTGCGCGTACGGAGTCGCGGGCAACAGCTAGTCTTAAATAAAGGCTTTCACTCCTGATTTTTACGAGGTGTATTTCGCCAATCTTGAGTTTTATACAATCACCATGAACTTATTAGAGAAACAAGTCCATGGATATCACATGGGAGGACAATTGTTCGGTTAAAGAATATTTGCATCCTTGTAAAGGGACCTTATTGTCGATGGCGCTTACGCCGCAGTGCGTCACGCGACGTTGTATTTATATCGGAGCATCTTTAATAATGGCGGAAGCGCCATCGACAATAAGGTCCCTTTTCATAGATAAGGTCACATTTATTCTGGTGCACTAAACAGAACCACATAGGGTTAGCTCCCCGCGCTTCTATTTTAGTTTAAAGCATGAGCTGTCTCTTTCTGTCAAATGGAAATGTAGCAATGTCAGATAAAGATAAAGCATATTTGAAGCACACCTTAACTATTGCGTGTTTATGAATAAGGGTGTCTTACTTAACCTTCAGGGATTAATGTCAATCAAAAATCTAATTTATACGCAACTATTAGAACCTAATAATTAATAATTGCCATACGTTCACATGACGCCAAAAAGGCAAAAAAAACACATTTTTTTAAAGTGTTTCAAAATATGCAATTAAACACGCGGTCAACGGTACAATGCTACTGACTACTTAATTATAACTACTGTCTAAAATAATCTGACTTCTACTATGATGGCTGCTCTACACTGGCCCATCATGAGCCAACGTAGGGACGGAGTGATGCGTAAGAGTGAGATGCAAGAATATGTTGCTCGCTCTAAGGTGTAGATGCATCCCTTACGTTGGCCCGTGATGGGCCATCGTGTAGAAGGGCCATCAAACATCACTCACTTAGGTGAGCGATTAATAAGCTCACCAAAAATACCCGACTAATTTGACAATCAAAAAGTTTAGGTAGTAAAATTAAACAGTATTTCCTAAAGGTAAGTTAGCCTTGACTAGTTACTCGAGCACGAACGAATGTTGACGTATCGTCATCGACAATAGTATGGAGTGCCAAAATGTTATAGTACTTTCCAAATTGTAGTGCCCAGTCGATAAGAAGCAAAGAATAAAGAAGTCTTAGTTCAACCATAATCACTAAAATTAACACAAATACGAAAACCAATTCAAGAGACAATATCTTGGTTAATATATATTCCGTGTGTGACGCCCCTAACTGACTAGACCTCAGGTGTCGCCAGGCGGTAGGTATCTAGCGCGCCGAGCGCGCGTCGGGAGCCGGGAGTTTCGCTTCTACGTGTAGTTATTATTTGTTCTTATGGCTATATGTTCTTATTCTGTGATAAGAAGACAATCCTGACACATGGCACAACCATGAAGTTACTGTATATTGACAATATTGACAGCAGTAAAACAATGTTGTTATTACTTTTCTTTTACACGCAACAAATAAGTTTAGCATTGTTATTCTGCTGTCAACATTTTTGATTGACTTGCTATCGGACGTTCACTGCGGTCAATTTGCCTTTCCGTTGCTCGATTGCGTCAGTGGGTAGTACCAGTTTTGGCCATCTAATATCCAAATCATTACGAAATTACAAAAAAATAAAAAACTTAATATTAATCTTCGGTGTTAACTATTTATGAATATTCTTTATAATTTTACAGTATTTTTGATACTGTACTTCTATCCTATAACTAGCTGCACACGAGTGCTTTGTCATTTTAACGCTATTTTTGACCTGCTGCACTAATCTGTCAAAAGCGTTAAAGCGACATGGTATCAAAGTGTGCAGCTACTTAGGCCGACTGTACATCAAATTAAGTAATGGGGCGGGTGGATCATGTGACCGGGGGCCCGTTCCAGAAAGCCACTCTGCATCTCTGCACTCTGCACTTTGCAAATCCACGATAATGCGAAGTGCAGAGTAAACGTGTTCCAGAAAACACTCTGCGTAATTTGCAAACTCTGCAAAGATTCTGTTCCTAAAATATACTTTGCAAATCCACAAATCTACACTTTGTATTTGACTCTGCCTCTTCAACTTTGCAATTGTCTTGTGGAACAGAAATACTTTGCAAATCCACAAATCCACACTCTGCATTTGACTCTGCCTCTTCAACTCTGCAATAGCTTTGTGGAACAGAAATACGTTTGAAGAGAGGTATTTGTGGAATGCAGAGTTGCAGAGTGGCTTTCTGGAACGGGCTCCAGAGCCTCTAGTCTAGGCGATAAAAACCATTACCGTCTTTGACCTGTTATGGTATTGTTAACTCGGCCGCCATTACTGTCAAGGAAATAAGAGCTATCAAAACGGTGACAATACGATAACGGGTCAAAGACGATATTAAGCTGCGACCACACCGCTACTTAAAATACGGCGACGGTACGGAATCGCAGTGACGCGTCGTATCAGTACCGTTTTTGACGCATGCTCCACACACCGCTGCTTAAAATACGGCGACGGTACGGAAACGCAGTGACGCGTCGTATCCGTACCGTTTTTGACGCACGCTCCCCACACCGCTGCTTAACGGTGCGTATATTACGATCCGTCAAAAACGGCGCCATGTTGTTACAATGACCCCGTCTTTTGTTTACGCAACGACACCGTATTTTAATCAGCGGTGTGGAGGGCATGCGTCAAAAACGGTACGGATACGACGCGTCACTGCGATTCCGTACCGTCACCGTTTTTTAAGCAGCGGTGTGGAGGGCATGCGATAAAAACGGTACGGATACGATGCGTCACTGCGATTCCGTACCGTCACCGTTTTTAAGCATTGGTGTGGGCGTAACTTTATGCCACTTGCATCCGTTGGCAGGATCCATCAATGTAGTCGAGTGAAGCTTTTGTGCATTCAGATCCATCAATGGAGACCAGCGGACTTTACGTACACTAGAATCCATAATGGATTTAAGTGGTTTTGTGTACAGTCACGAACTTTAATTTGGGACCCACCTTAGGTCCAAAGTCATTCAGACATTCTACAACAATAAGGTTGAGTCTCCTATAAATTACAAATGATTTGGCATCTCTAATGACATTGACGACTTCAAGCCTATTTTTCTTGAAATGGGTCACAAATTAACGATTGCGATAGTACATTTGGATTTAACAGTAGATTTTGAGAAACTACAATGTTTACGCTGAACCATCAAGATATTCTAGTAAACACTTATTATAATGCTGCTGGACTTGTTACTGAAAAGACCAAAATCGCCCATAATATTTGAGTTCTCTCAATTCTCACAGATATCCTTATCACATACTAACTCATCGATAATGGGAATACGTC
The DNA here is from genome assembly GCA_946894065.1 of Acleris literana. Taxonomy (NCBI): domain Eukaryota; kingdom Metazoa; phylum Arthropoda; class Insecta; order Lepidoptera; family Tortricidae; genus Acleris; species Acleris literana. The sequence goes on from OX335670.1 coordinate 22,413,030, forward strand.
GAGAGTATACCCTATCGATCCACAATTGACGGAGTAATCGCATAACAAAAATACAAAAAAAGACTATCTGAATCTGCTGCTATTCAATTTGAAATGAAAAATATTTTATCTACACTCACATCATAAGTTCTCTATATGCGTTCAAAACCCGTAGGCAATGACAAGCATTACCTGTGGTAGTAGGTGACAGCGATGACAACTGTTAATTTAGGAAGATGTTCCAAATTTGAATCTCATTACCTTACGATATTCGAAAACGTAATTTCAAAATTACGTTACAGCTGTCATCGCTGTCACCTACTACCACAGGTAAGGTAATGCTTGGTCATTTGCCTTTCAGTTTCTAAACCCATGTTAGAGTACTTATTAATATGTGTGTAGATAAAGTATTGTACGCGACTCTGCGTAATTCGCATTACGCAACCGTCGCGTAAAGTACTATTATCAATCTCACACACATACCATCACCTTTATGCTTAAACATATAATTTCATAATTATGATTTAATCTTAAAATTTAGGGTGCAGTTGTTTAACATCGATATGGGTCTTCACTCAGCATTGTGATGCGATACTTGTTAGTGCTGCAATAACTCTGGTATTCTGTAAAGCCTGGATCGTGTACGACTCCAACCGACGTGTAGCGCCTCTGGTTCCTAGAAGATATAATGGATAATTATTTATATTACATTACATTAAATCACGCCTGTTTCCTGAGGGATAGGCAGAGGCCACTACTTTCCACATGCTACGATCCTGACAAATCTCTTTCGCTTCTTCCACATTCATACATTTACTTGCGACGTCACTTCTTATAACATTCCTCTTTGATTTCCGTTTCGTCCGAGGTCATGACTGGGGTCCGCCTTGTGGGTGTTAAGGTCCTCGGTGATGTGAAGATTGGGATTGTAACCGGTTTTCCCGTCGACACCTTAAAATCCGGATTATCCGGTTTAGTTTCGAAAAGCCAATCCATTGTTGTTGTTGTCGTTGTTGGAATTGACCGCAAGGCTGAAAAATCAAAATATTTCAAGTGCGTGTCAGAGCTGATATCTTTAAACGGCCCAACCGGTAGTTAGCTAGGTTTGGCTTAGTACCGTTTGGAACCTAAACCAAACCTAGCTAACTACCGCTAGAAAACCTGCTGTTAAATCGGTTCACATGTTCAAGAGCTACGGTGCCACAGACAGACACATACACACACTCACACACACACATAGCGGTTAAACTTATAACACCCCTCTTTTTGCGTAGGGGGTTAAAAATAGGAGATTAAAATGATTCTGTAACAGGCATCATCCTAGATTAAACAGAGTATAGGCTAAACGGGTGTCCCTTGAAATCCCTAATAACATGTTTCCTAACGCTTCGTTTGTCCGAATAGGCAATTTGACAACATTAATGTTTATAAATTGTGGTCATCATTATCAGATAATAGCGTAAAACAACATATTTCACTTTATTTTAAACTAAATTATGTATATCTTTTGGAAATTACAAGAAAAACTGGTGATATTTTTTAAAATTTTATGTGTGGCAGAAACAGTATATGATTGATTTGCAGCTGTGGTTACTTGCTGGTGACGTCACAAGCAACTAACCACAGATCTTAACGGCATATCTTCAAATGATTGTTTATTGTTGACTTGCGTGTGACGTCACACTTGTCATATGGCCAGCGCCATGATAGAAACAGCGATTTTAGCGCGGTTTAGAAAATTTAAACTTTAATATAGATTTTTATTGATAATACAGTAGAATCTCAAATAAATGTCAATGTAGTGTGGTTGTGAAATAAAGAATCATTTAAAAAGGTTTTCTAAAATTAGTCAAATAGCCTATTATTGATTGTACTGAACTGGAGGTTTGCAGCCGAGTCAGATTTTTTTAAGCTTTCCGAAAATACCGGCCTATAGGTTATGTTAGGGTTGTATTAAGTATTTATCCTTTTTTTAGTTTTTTACGGTTCCGTAGTCAAACTACGAACGTCTAACGTTTAAAACATATATTAATAAATTAGAGACATTACAATTAAAATTTATAAAATTGATTGTAAATAATAAAATTAAAGAAAAATATAAAAATGATTACCGAGAATTGTTCAAAATATGTAGTATTCTTCCCGTTAGTATAAAACATAAATACCTTCTTGCCGTTAATAACCATAGCGGTCAGGAGCATCACCTATTTCGGGTTAGTCATAACTATGGCACAAGATCGGTGTCGGAGGGTAAATTTAAGGTACCAAGGATCAACAACTATTACGGAGACAGAACACTTAAAAAACGAATACCTTTTAAATAGTCTACCTGAAGACATCCGATCAGAACCAAATTTACACAAATTTAAAAGGCTGCTTAAAAAACATCTACTTACTTCATTTATTATAGAATAAATTATAAAATAAATATAAACTAAGTTAGTATTAAGGAACCAATTGTTACTATCAAGTTTAAAAGGACTCGGCTGCAGTCAAACTGTTTGACAGTTTTGCAGACTATTCGTTTAAGAACATTATGTAATTTTTGGTTAATAAATAAACAATAAAAAAAAAACCCCTTATAGTTTCGCCATGTCCGTCCGTCCGCAGCCTAGCTCAGAGATTCTTAGTACTAGAAAGCTGTAATTTGGCATGAATATACATATTAGTCACGCCAAAAAAGTGGTACAATAAAATCTTGAAAAATGTTTTTTTTTTTAGTGTACCTCCCCTACACGTAACGTAGGGATGTAATTTTTTTTTCTCGTCTACCCTATAGCGTGGGGTGTCGTGGGATAGGTCTTTCAAAAATATTGTGGGTTTGCGAAAACAATTTCTCGATTAAAGTATCCGTTTATGAAATATTAAGCTTTAAAGCGCTAATATTTGTTAGAGTCAAGTGTGGGGGACACTCCCTACAGCAAAAACTACAAATACTAAAAATCTGAAAAATATCTTTATTGAAAGCACATATAATGAATTTAATAGGAAAACTATCACGACTAAGTAGACTTCATTGGCTCTTGAGTTTCAAACGGTTTAAATGTTTATACCTACCGAAAACTTAATTGCGGTGTTGGTAAACTGACCGCGACCTGTGTCGATGTATGATGATAACAGTTTTCCAACGGCAAAGTTAAGTTTGTCGCGAGGTCTAATTTGTTTGTAGTAACGGCTTCGGAACTCTACACTGAGCATGGTCCGACATGCTCTTGCCCGGTTTTTAAGTTAGATTTATATTTGCCATACTCTTCTTGTTTTTATCTAGTATTATAATGTTGAAGTGGATATAAACAGGCGTTTCTCTGTAAACTCGTAATTTTGAACAGTCCCCTGTCAAGTTTATCTATAAATTAACACGAATAAAAAGAAGTTATGAATTTTGCTTTATTATATTAGTATTGTTTTTGCCCATTGCAATATCTATAATGCAATAGACTTTTACAAATATGTCTATATTATTGTTAAATTTGCTACAGGGGACTGTTTTTTAAGCCGAGGGACAGATTTTAAATCAGGTTAGAATAAAATCTAAATACATTAGAATGAAAATAATAAACAATTAATATCCAGCATGTAATACACTTTTAAAGTTTCATAATAAGGTCTTGCCAAATTGCAACAAATAGCCAATAATTTGCCCTATAATAAGAATTCTGGGTTTGGGACACGCCAGGGTACTGTTTTTGAAGGTGTTAAAAAATATATAATAAATAAGTGAGTTAATATTTGTAAAAAAAACTAACCGGACCATGAACATCACTTTTGTGTTATTTAAAAAATAGTTTTGATTATTAATTACTTTCAGTAATTTTGCCAAAATGTAACCAAGACAATGAGTTCCAAGTTTACAGAGAAACACCCAAACATATTTTTACTCTTACTTTAGTTAAAAATCATAAAATTAAAAATTCTGAAGTCCACGCAGACGAAGTCGCAGGCAGAAGCTATTAAATAAATAAATCAGGACAAAGGTCGCTTACACTCAAAAAATTAGAGCCAACAAAGAGAGATTTTCACTTAGTTGATATAAAATGAATACAATAGTTAAGATATTAGTTATATCAACCAAAACTTATAGTAACAACAGCAATTTCTTTAGTGATTCAACTAACATCTTAGTTGATGTATCTAACGTCTTAGTTGATGTATCCATCGTCTTGTCAGGCTCGTATGGGATCAAGACGCTTATGCACAACAATCACAATCTTGTTACAAGCGACCAATATTTTTTTTCAGTGTACGCTCGACGACTAAGATGGAATGCTTCTACGTTGTCATTTCACAGGTTGTCTTATCCCCACTCTGGATCACAATAATGAGAATGCTGCTCGCTAGTAAGTCAAGGTATAAGTTTATTTCTACGATTATTTTTTTACCATGTTTCTTCTTCGCCCTTGCTCTGAGAGGCTTTCTAAGGGCGTCCTTAATTGCTCGCCATACGTTGTTGATAGATATCTGAAACGTAAACAATTAATTTATAATGTTAGAAAACATGATGCAGCTGGCACCAATTGCAATAAAAATGAAGGTGATTTTTTAATTTTACAATATTTAATTTGACGTAATATTCACGGGCTAATACCTACGGGGTAAAGGTATGTATGTAAACTCTTTATTGCACAAAAAATATGAATATAACAATTTTAAAATTAAACTAATGTACAAAGGCGAACTTATCCCTAAATGAGATCTATTCCAGCTAACCCTGAAGTAAATGAATGAGGACAATGCATGGGGTTGGACACATACAACTTTGCACACAATGTAACAAAAAGAGATGATAATACTTATAAATAAATAAATAAATATTACACCAATAAACAAATACACAAGTACACAAACGAATAAACGTACATATATATAATAATATAAGGGTCATCTATCATAACGTCCAATGCCATAATCATTATGAGATAATGGTCATGCTTATAGTCGGCATAGTATAAATAGAATTCTATAAAAATAAAATTCATAGTATAAATTCTATATCCTGTGTAGTCGGTGCGCGTCGACTGGCTGCGGAGCATCTAGATCCTAGCAATATAGCAAGATTTTCTGATAATCAAGACATTGTAGCACTTCTAAGTTCACTTAAATTTCCTCATTCCGACTTCTGCTCACTTATTGCCCTTCATTTAAAAAATCACTATCATTTTCAGATTCCTGCTCCCTTAGCCGATTTCTCTGTTCGCCAAATTACCTATTGAACTCTCACTTTGACATTAAAATTGAGAGGTATAGACCATGATTAGCACAAATGGCCTAATTGCTAAGGTACAGTACTTACTAAAACTGAAAGACGTACCTTTTAATCGCAGCCTGCACACGTAAGGACCGCGGGAAACGCCACGCGCCATTCCAATCTTCGCTCCGAACCGTACGTGTAAATGCAACTGTAATAGTAAAATAGTAAAAAACCTACGGTTCGGACTGGCGCGTGGAATGGCGCGTGGCGTTTCCCGCGGTCCAAACTGTGCTGTGTAAAGGCCGCTAATGTCTTATTCACATTGTGACAAGAGCGATAAAGGTACGTCTTTGAGTTTCCCTTACTGTGCCTACGTAATAGTACGCGACTTAAAGCGACATTAAGTTTAGTTCAACGATTGTGTAGTAACTGCATTGTTTTTGAATATGCCATGGGTCAGGATTAGTGTTGCCAGACGTCCCGATTTCTGCGGGACGTCCCGATTTTCAGGGGTCTATGGACTCGTCCTCGTTTGATCGGGACGACTATTGTCCCGATTTTCAAGACATTGCCAGTTTTCATACATAAGATACTAATTTCTAACAACCGGGAAGGCTAAAAACGGTTTGTCACAATTGGCATTGCGAGAGGAATCTAATACTCACGATTTTTTCGTACTGTCCCGATTTTAAAACCCAAGTCCCGATGTTTTTCTAGCACAGTCCCGATTTACGATAGACTAGACCAGAGGGCTCAGACAAGATGCACTACGCTAACTAACGTTTATATTCGATTCGTTTTTAAACCAATCGCGTCACTGGTAGACCACGTGACTTTTCGTATCACGTCATCTTCCAGTGACGCGATTGGTTTAAAAACGAATCGAATAGAAACGTTAGTTAGCGTAGTGCATCTTGTCTAAGCCCTCTGGCAACACTAGTCAGGATGCGCAGACGCCTGGAGGGACGCTTAGTTCCCGAGAATTTTCAAGAACTATTCTCTAATTCAAACATCCAACATTTTATTCAACAACATACACACTACAACTATAAAGTTGTTGTTGTGTAGTATTATAATATTATAAACATAACAGTAGTTCATCTTCAAACAAAGGTATATCGCGCGACTTGCATGTGTGCGTGCCTTGTCCGTACGCGCCGCGAGCCACCACAAGCTAACTCAACAAGACGGACCGAGCCGGTTCCAGTCGGAGTCGTAGCTTTGCCACGTTTGGTTGCACAAAGTATCAAGTATCGAACGATCGCATCGACATAGAAATAACGATAACTCTAGCACCCGAGCGCTAATAGGTAACAAAAGCTGGTAAAAGGCAGCGGATGACCTACTTTCCTATTTTTACTATACTATAACTCAGCAATAGCCTTGTGCAACCTTCAACAAGTACCTTTTAGTGAGGTTAGGCAAGTTGCTTAACGCTAACGTAACTGATTTTCGAAAACTGACACAATGTATGGAATTGACAGGACATTGCTGGTAGGTGCTCGACGCGACCGTCTGACAGCTTACATCAATCCTATGCAATTTTTGATAACGATAACGAACGCCGAATGCATCTAGTCTACGGCCTCAGTTACTTTTAGTACCAGGTACGGTCAAGGACTTTAATTGTTATGCCACTATGGAACCCTGTCATAATGACAGCGTCAAACCACATGACAGAAATTACGCTTAAATGAATGATTAACGTTATGCGATAGGGTTCCATAGTGGCATAACAATTAAAGTCCTTGACTGTACGGCTCTGCGGCACTACGCTACGAAAGAGGCTCAAAAAGCAGATTGTTGCATAATATGTATCGATTCAAAGCTCGATCGATACTAAGCGATAGAAGAAGAGCGATAGGAGAAGCATGTTCGAAGCTCGTCTTTATCGCGTTTCGCGCGCGTTTTAATATATTCAAACGTGCGCAAGGACCTAGTTGTTATGTTAGAAAGCCAAGGGGCAAAATCTGCGCGTAACAGCGAGTACACTTCATACTTACGCGCTGATTTCGCGCGTTTCCTGCGGCACTGACTTTTTGAACGCATGCAGACAAAATTTCGTTAACGCGCGTCACCTACACTAGGCACTTAAAGTTAATTTATGAAAAATAAAGTTATATTATACATTGCCGGCTAGATCGAATCGTACAGGATGAACACTCTTAAAACATACTACGGGAAAAATAGCATATTTTGGAGGCCAAACAAATGAAACTTCGTTTATACTTGCACTATTTAGAACTAAGGATCTGCCGAGCTCTACCAAAATTTAGGAGTCCTACTCCCTTCCGGAGGTATAGGCAGCGGGGAATTTTTAAAAAGATGAGAGAGTTATGTGTCATTTTCCGTTTACTTTTTTATTTTTTATAGGATACTTATAGGATCAATATTTTGTGAGACATGAATGGATTTCGTTGAAAAAAAATTGAAAAATCACATTTGCATTCGACTATTTTGTGTAATATTTATTTTATCTTGTCTGCAGTAAATGTTAATGGCGGCTGTTGAAAACAATAGGATAACTATTATACGTGTAACTGCACAGTCAACAGCATAAATAAGTGATCATTTATGTACCTTGTCGCTTTCAATCGTTTCACAATTTTGTATGATATTTCAAACACGACGTTAAAGTGACAAGGTACATAAATGATCACTTATTTATGATGTTGACTGTACGTTTAAAGTATCAGGTCCAATTTTTGGGACAAGCTTTTGCTGCCGATTGTACTTTTTTTGCAAAATCTTTTTTTGCTTATCAAGATTATTGAGTCCTTACATTATCAGATAACCTCTTAGATACCATAGTATTGCATTGTCATCAGGTTTACATAATTATGTGGTCCAAATTTCAGCCCATTCCGTTAACGGGAAGTGGGTCAAATTTACCTTGCAAAAGGGCATTGGCTAAATTTGTTTGAAGAATATTGTCATTTTTTTTTTCAGCGGCCATGGATGATTTTTACATAGTTATTTAGAGGACCTCTAAATACACATAGATATATATAATGTATGGCGTTAAATAATATCGGAGCGGAGATTTTAAAGATTTAAGTATTCAGTTTTTAGTACAAAAGTACGCCCAAGTATGAATATTTAAATATCTCGGCTCCGATGCACTTAAGAGTATTACATTACGTAACAAAATATGTTTATTTTTAATAATTCTATCATAATTTACCACTTTTACGAATGGCCGCTCACCTTGAAAATGTATGAATTTTACAAATGACAACACTTTTACCCAAACCCCTTTGACCCGAACATACATACATACATTACAAGTTAAATAAAAGCTTGTAAAAATAACTTATCATCATCATCATCATCATATCAGCCGAAAGACGTCCACTGCAGGACATAGGCCTCCCCCAAGGATCGCCATAACGACCGGTCTCGTGCTCCCTGCATCCACCGAGTTCCCGCAACCTTCACGAGGTCGTCGGACATGTCGTTTAGGTTAGGTTAGGTTAGGTTAGGTTAGCCGGGTCTCTGCCGGAGATTAACTTTAGCACCCCCTACCCCGCCGTTACCGTGGCCGCTACCGGAACCAGGAATAGCGGGGCTGCCGGGGACTAGGGGTCTGGGTTTATTTTTTGGGCTCATTGTTGTTTTTTATTATTATTCCCTTGGGGGGAATTGCCATAATCGCCACACTTGGCCAGCGGGTTGGCGATCGTAGTAGGGTGGAAGATGTTCTCAGAGGGCGCTGCTGCCTCCGGTTTATCCCTTAGTCGCTTTCTACGACATCCACGGGAAGAGATGGAGTGATGCTATTCGTAGCCGGCACCACACGGTGTAAAATAACACAAATAACTTATACTTACAGTGAAAGTGTCGAAATATTCTGCATAAATTATTCCGATCACGCATACAATCCAAAATACTTGAACACCTTTCATGGCGGCGTTTTGTCTTTTTCGGGTAGTTCGATCAGTGTCGATCGTCACAGGCTCTGTGGAAACGGATTGTTCAGATAATAATAGTAGTTTATGCAACTGATACATAATGAGAGCCTTAATGTACGAGTGTGGACATAGGATCACACGAGTGTTTTAAGGCCTAATTATGTACAGTTGCATACACTACTTTATCTACACACATATCATAAGTACTCTAAGATAGGTTCAAAAGCGACGACTTGACGACAAAAATGGCGGCAAAACAAACTTGCGCTTTGCCAGTGTCACGAATATGGAGGGTTTAAAAAAAAACATAGACAAATGAATGAAGTCCCTATTCTCATGTCAATCGAGATCAAATGTCGTGCGGTTTATATTAAAAAAACATACTGAATTGACGTTTTGTATCGATAACTGTTTTAATATCTATGAATACTAGAATAGAGACCCTCTTGACTTTTGACAGCTGTTCCAAATTTAAATAGTACAGATTTCACATACTACCACAGACAAGAAAGTTCTCATAGTAAAATGGTTGTAATAATGCTGGTCATTTCCTACGGTTTCTGAACGCATTATAGAGGGCTTATGATATGAGTGTAGATAAATATATTTTCCAACATCAGCAAGTGCTGGATACTGACAGGTACCAGTAACGGACACTTAACTTTTAATTAAAAGATCATTCGGTCCAAAATTGATTGTTGGAAAACAAATAAGAATGCGGGTTTAACTTTACGCTCGGTTTTGGACATCCAGAGGGACCTGCCAAGATGCATTGCGCTCACTAGCATTTCTATTCGATTCCTTTTTAAACCAATCGCGTTACTGGTAGATGACGTGATACGAAAAGTCACGTGATCTACCAGTGACGCGATTGGTTTAAAAACGAAACGAATAGAAACGTTAGTTAGCGCAATGCATCTTGGCAGGGCCCTTAGATGCATTTCATTTTCAAAATAGATGTTAGTTGCTTAGTAAAATATGATAATCCTACTAATATTATAAATACGAAAGTTTGTGTGTGTGTGTTAGTTTGTTACTCGTCGGATTAGGATGAAATTTTAAATGGAGATAGCTTATTCCCCAGACAAACACATAATCGATGCCGCGGGCAGAAGCTAGTGTAAATTATAATTTGAGTCGAAAAAGGAATTCAAAGGCATAGCTATTAAATAAAATCATGTTAAAATAAGTTCCTATTTAAACAGGTACAAAAAGTTAAAATAGCATTATCCAATTTCCTAACTTAATAGATGCAATTACCTTGTTACGGTCTAAGATCCGAATAGGCGACGTTTTGCACCGGGCTGTTTATTCGATGAAAAGTATTTTATATCAATACGCTAAATAATATGTGGCGAATAGGTAGGCTGAAAAATTTCGGTCCAGTACTTACATCATTAAATTTTTTATTAAAAATGAACTTTCTTTTTAAACTTTGTTTTAAAATATTGTAATAGCGTGTTTAATATACAAATTACATATTAATCGAAAGTAAGTATGAAGTCGAATATGCAAACGTTAGGTTTGGTGCAAATGATTAGTACCGACTTACCTGTTTATACCTGCCTACCCAATAGTTTGACGGGAAAAAATAGCCTAGCCTAACCTAACGTTTGCATATTCTACAGGCTTCATACTTTCGATTGGTATGTAATTTGTCTATTAAACAAGCTATTACAATATTTTAAAACAAAGTTATTTTTTTAATTTTTAATAGAGTATGTGGAAAGACTTTATTTACATCCAACTAAGTACAGAATTCAACGTTAATACAATTAAAAAATAAAACTAAACGTATTTAAATTAAAATTAAACTAAGCTACTCAAATATTAAAGATATAAATAATAATCACCACTATTTTTAATTTTTAATTAATTAAATACTGGACTGACATTTTTCAGCCTACCTATTCGCCATATATTTATTTATTTATTTGTTTATAATCAAGTATAATCTACACAGCATTACAGTTAACATTAATGCGCTGAGAGATACAATTAACCACGAAGATAAAATTGCAACAAGAGATTCACACACAAATCAAACAACAAGATCCCCTCATGACTTATCTATTTCCTCACAGAATCCGAGACATTCACGAGATATAACCACCCACCGGCTGTCAAACACATCACACTCCGGTGCTGATAGCAAAAGTGCATTAAGCATTCGCAGTGCCCGAAAATTTGGAGAATTCCTATGTGACACTGTTCTTGCTTTTGGGACTGCAAGAAGAATAGGGGTGCGTGGTCTTAGAAGATTTTTAGGGACAAACGGGATCGACAGCCTTACAAGTTGCGTCACAAGCTCGGGACAGTCCGCGTTACCCCGGAGTATATTACAAGCTGTCGTCAGAAGAGCATAATTACGCCTTACTATACATTTACTATATATTTACATTTACTTTTGTATATTACTATATATTATAGATTACTTAGCATATTAAATTTGATATAAAATACTTTTAATCGAATACACAGCCCGGTGTAAATCGTCTCCTACTCGGATTTCCTACTATTATAGCAAAATTCTTACTTGAATATAATAGTATATTATACACCGAGGGGATAAAGCACTGTTTTATGTCACGGGCGCGATATGGAGTCCTGAGCAAATAAGGGACTCCAGATTTAACTCCCGAGCGTAGCGAGGGTGTTACGAGTTAATTCCTGAGCGAAACGAGGGAATTAAAACGGACTCCTGAGTACAGCGAGGGATTCAAGCTCGCCCAAGACGAAAACAGCTTTATCCCAAAAATACTCTACTTTTCTCACCTTTTGCGAGACAATAAAAAGCAAGGCTGCTTACTTAACAACTTTTTATTAAATTAAAGTACCTTATTTTAAAAAAAACGTACAAATTGTAATTTTTCATCATTCAAACCTCATTATTAACCAGCGGGTTATAATGAGATTCAGTACCATATATAACCCGCCGGGTCATATTATGGTACTGAATCTCATTAAAACCCGCTGGTTTGCCGATGGCTATAGTGAATTACTTTAGGTGAGGTTTGCATGATGTATAATTGGGCAATTTCGAGCATGTGGTGTGAAAATATTACTAAAAAGCCATCATGCAAGATCCTAAGGCCATATTATGAGGAGTTCAAACTTTCCCGGTTCCAGTCAATAAAATAGATAACCTGGAAAGTTATATTATATCTGTCAATATTGAGTGGTGGTAGGGCCTTGTATATGTTCCATCCGGATCGCTGCCATCATATTATCCTTAACCTACAGCCAAGCAGCAGTGTTTGTATTCTTGTGTTCCGTTTGGGTGATAAGATAAGACAACTGGTGAAATTACTAGCATAGAGGTATTCCACCTTAGTCCTCATGTTTAGGATTGCAGTCTTTAGATTGCAGTCTTGAGAATGCAAATGCCAAAGGGTCTCAGATGCCACTTACCATCAGGCCCGAGAGTCTAGGCAGTATTACCATATCGTCTTTCACCTGCTGGCCTATTGCCTAACGAACTCGCAATCGCAGTCGACTTCAAAGCGGAACAATTGCGGGTTCCGCCGTTTGGCCGAATTATTTTTCGTCAAATGTATCATTTGGTCAAACGCTTTTTTTCCAAAACTGTAAATATTTCAGGATTTATTTCAGAACCATCGTGTAACACCATATAGGTTAAGTTAGATTAATTTTATAAAAATCCTGAAATATTTACAGTTTGGAAAAAAAAGCGTTTGAAGTAATGATACATTTGACGAATAATAATTTGGCCAAGCGGCAGAGATCCGAACAATTGTTATCTTTTTGTATGCAGACAAGCCTTCGATTTCAAAATGAAAACGATTGCGATTGCGAGAGCATTAGGCAATAGCCCCCGGTACCCTTACCATGAGTTACAATTACCGACTCGCTAGGAAGTCGAATGCTCTGTCCCTTGCAGACCTCGCAGTATTCTTATAGAGTACGAGGGACAGAGCATTCGACTCGCAAGCGAGTACGGTAATCGTATCTCGTGGTAAGGGTACTGTAGCTGTTTTGATAGCTCTTATTTACTTCACAGTAATGGCGGCCGAGTTAACCTTTTCGCCGCCATTGACTTGATACAAAAGTCTTCCTGACACGCCAATGACAGCTAAAAACCACAGCCAATTTCAACCTTACGTCACAAATACTCAGGTCTATTTTGCACTGTAATTCTCGACTTGATATGAAGTTATGGCGAGTGTCACTAAATGTACTGACTTTACATCGAGTCAATGGCGGCGAAAACGTTAAAAGCAATACCATAACAGGTTAAAGACGATGTGGTTTTTACCGCCTACAATAGAGGCCCAGAGGGCTCAGACAAGATGCACTACGCTAACTAACGTTTCTATTCGATACGATTTTAAACCAATCGCGTCACTGGAAGATGACGTGATACGAAAAGTCACGTGGTCTACTAGTGACGCGATTGGTTTAAAAACGAATCGAATAGAAACGTTAGTTAGCGTAGTGCATCTTGTCTGAGCCCTCTGGTGGCATGTGTGCTCGTTTATCTATTCTATACCATAAAAAAAATTACCACCTGAACTTGAGGGTTTAACAGCTTACAACTTACCGGAATGTCTTGTTTTATAATATTCACTAAAAACATTTTGAAATAACAAAAAAGTTAAAAGTCCTATTAAGACATGATACGCCACCGTAATACTTTTCCACAGTAATAAAATAAAACACCCAAAATTAAAAAAAAAACTAAATAATTTTCTATAAAATAGTTAAACGATGGAATAACGTAAAATTTTATTTGTTTAAATATAGGATTTTATTAAAAAACGTACGTTCGCGTTGATCGTAGAAAGAATTGTGATATTTCGTTAACCCACATTACATTTTAAACCTATATCAGTTACTCTACGTGCTTAGTCACAACATAAAACACTGTGTTAATACAGAATATTCAAACAAAGGGAATGTTTTTAAAATATTGAGGCATGAGCCAAAGCAATGAGGCTTCAAGTAAAATGGTCAAATACCTTAGTTAAACTGAGATCTCACTGCTTAAATAGTAAGCACGTTTTGTAACACAGTCCCACTTTCTGCTCTATTGATAGCCATCATCATCATCATCATCATCATCCCCTCACCCTTATCCCAACAATCTGAGGCAACGAAGCATGTATTTAAGTTATTAATCATTTTCTATCTTACTTACGTATTTTAATTAAAAAATACTTATCACCACTATAAAAAGAACACCCCCTCTAGCTGGTCCGCTCGCGGCATGGTCCCTATGACACTGGCTGCATTACCTCTCTGGATAGCTAGCCCAATCCTTTGGGAGAGGTAAGCACCAGCTCTAGGATCTCCAGAGTTTGTTAGTTTTATTAGTTTCTGTATGATTATTTGGTTGACTGGTAGAGAACGCCATTAGGCATTAAGTACGCCATTTGTATTTTTTTTGTGTAATAAAGGTTAATAAATAAATAATATTGTTAATGTACAGTCTGTAAGGAATTTTGAACGTTTCTCCCTCGATAATAGAGGCAATTCATCTCAGCCCTTAATTTGGCAATGCATTTTTGGTCTTAACATTTCTTGACGGTTTCTCTCACTTACCATAAGGTGATGTGTGTGCTCAATTGTTTTAATGCCATAAAAAAGTCATATACGTTATTTCGACAACGTAGATTTTTTAACGGCCGGCTCTTAGCCTATTCCCCGCCATCATAGATCATACCCGATTGAGTCATAATAACGGCTAGAATCCCAAGGGACTATTTTTATAGTTCACTTTGGTTCTCACCGAGGGCTTTCATATACGTTCTCAGGGTAAGTTGTTATGTATAAATTCTCGGCTACACTAACAAATCTATTTAAAAACTGTTATAGTAGTTTTTATAATTATAGACATAATATACGAGGTCCTTGAAATAAAGGAAACATTTTTTTTCAACATGAGTAACTGTATTCATGTTAAAAAATAAATGAATATTTCCTTTGGTAAAAAAAATGACTTATCTCAAGGATTTGATTTTTTTTTCACCCTGTATAGTCGGTTTGATTAAAATTGGTATAGTTAAGCAAAATCGAAAAAATATTTTTTTGACAATTATTTATTTATTTATTTATCAAGGGAAACAAGCAATTGTACTATTTCCACTACTGGATTAAATAGTTGTTGTTCTAGCTGAACTTAAAAACTAAGAATTTTTTGGTTAATTGTTTCAGCTTTTGAACAAGCATTAAGTGACAAGACTATTATAAATGTTACACTCTTACATAAATATTACACACTTATAAGTAGGTACATACTTAAATATTACACTGTAGCATTCTTCTAAAATAATGACTCTTACTTACAATATTTTATTTACACAAATCTCTTCATTATACTCCATAATCATAAGCACCTATGTACAAAATCGGTCGAGCCATTCTCAAGTTATTGCGTGACCAAGGGAAACAGCGATTCAATTTAATATAAATATATACTTGAATATTAGTTTCATACTAAATTGCAATGAATTATGCGTTTTTAGGGTTCCGTGATTAATCAATATAGCAAGTCTAAAAAGAAAACTATTTCGACTAAGTAGCAGGGACCGGAAAACCCCATTAACTAAACCTATCGATAGGCTAACCCGATCATTTGGTTACGCGATCGATGTGGATATCCTATGATCGAGTCACCTTAACGTTAGGGTGAACCCCTTTCAATTAGGTAACCGCATCCATAGAGCTTACCAGGTTCATTAGGGTTTCGGCAGTTTAATATTTAAGCACTTAGCATCGACTGGGTATTACCCCATTGATCGCCTCTCTCTTTTTTGCGCATTCGGGCGAATTCTTGCCGTCTCGCTTAGGCGGCTACTACCTACCGCTGCCCTATCAATTGTTAGGTAATGCAATAATAAGCCGAAACTCTAGCGCATAGAGATTAAATTAGCTTGAAACCGTTCGATTAAGTTTGAATAAGGTAACAGACGATGGGGTATTGGGATAAGGTTAGCGCTTAGTCGAATTAACTGTATCGTTTGGTTGCCCTTTTCTTGAACTAAGTCGACGATAGGCTGAGCGCATCCTTGGGGTTTGTAAAAACAAGTCTATCAAATACCATATCGAAAACCCCTTTCGCGCTAACCGGTTCCGGTCCCTGCTAAGTAGACGTGAATAGTTTCTGAGATACAGGCGGGTAAAGAGTAAATACTTACTAAAAATCATTGAAGACAGCACCAAATTACTTTAAATAGAAAGTTTTGCTCATACTTGTTGATTTTTGAGATATTTTTTTGTTTTTGTTTGTAGTAATATATTTGGAACCCTACATCGAGCATGGTCCGACATGCTCTTGCCAGAATTTTTTAAATAAAAACAAGCGCTAATTTGTAAAACATCTTAGCACATTACAATTTACACCGACTAGATATTTTGTATATTATGTATAATGTACACATTAGTTTTCAATGTTTTGCTAATCACTGTTCTCCTTGACGAACGTAGCTATGAAATGAAATAAATTATTTCATTTATCTTCATTCCTTCTATAGGTATAATAGAACTATTATTACCCTGGTAACGCTCATTATAGAACTGCTATCACGCTTTTGTTACGCATTGGGTTACACTCTAATAACGTTCACAATATTAATGTTAGCGGTCTACAACACGGTAAGAAATTGACTAAGGCTTTTTATTTTTTAAACAACGCGTGCCACCTTGTTTAAAAACTTTCTATTTGGTCAACTTATATCACAACACCACTTTGTATCGCAGTGCTTACTAACTATCATTTATCAACACTACCAACATGACCAAAGTGTAATAATATTTAGTAATAATATGTAACATGTTAAAGCGAAAATTCTACTGCTGTCTAACTGCCAGTGTCAATATTTCCTCAGAAATCGGCGCACGCGCTCGCAGTACAGACTTGCTGCGTGGAACTATAACATTGGTGTGTCTGCGTGTGCCAATATTTCTACAGCCATGCACGCTTTGGGGACTCTATGTCTATGCATTCTAACTGCGTGGATCCATGGCTGCGTTCTCTGCGACGACGCACGGTCAAGCTATCCTCGTGAGTATAAAAACCAGCTTTATTTTCAGAATATCAGGACTTTTTGATGCTGTATGTGTTCTATATAAATTAAAAAATAATAATTTAATCTAGGCTCACAAAATGTGAACTGTAGTGGCTAGAAATACATTATCGAAAAGGTAAAAAAATGCGAAAAGTGTGTTCAAAGATCCTTTACGTTACAGATGGGTTTGCCATACCTGTGTGTGTAGAAGCACGTTGTCTCTGAGTGCGTAGCCGTCGTCGCTAAGCGACGCCGCAGTGTAGGCACAGAATAAAGACTAAAGGCATAGAAACCGTACTAAATAAGCAGAAAATACATTATGGTTCACTTTTTTTTGCTTATGGTTTTCATAGTGAGTTGGAAAGAGATGAATCTATAGCTGTTCTTTCGTTATTTGGTACATCGTCACAAGTAAGGCGTGATTTGGAACTATAAGCACCTATGTATAGTATTTGGACCTATAGACAAGGAAAGACAAATCCTTCCTATAGGAAGGACAAAGAAGTCCCCGTGTAAAACCTTGTGACAATGACAGTTAAACAAGAAAAAACAGCCTAGTTTTTGTTTCATTTTTTCTCATGTAATACGTAATCTAAAAAGTAGAGAAAGATAGCTGAAGCAAAGTACGTCTTATAGTCCGGTTTCTATGCTATATGTTCTTATTCTGTTTGTGTACCTAAACTCACAGAATAAGAACATATAGCATCTATAAAGTCTGTTCCTATTCAGACTGCCAAAGACAATGACAAGTTACCTGACTGTTATTGTCTTTAGATAGAGGATGATTAAAAAGTGATGAGAATAATGTTACCTCTAATTAGAAAATTAAAAAGGGTTGAATATATTAATCATCATCATCATCGTATACGCTGGGTGCGACGGAGACGAAAACCTCTCTTATCTAATTAATCAATCAAATCTATCAAAACATCACCACATTTTCATGTCAAATATATTTCGAAAAACAAAATTTATATGACAAGCATCAGTCAGTGTCATTGCATTTTCACCCAAAGTGCTTTTCATCAAAAAATAGAAGATAAAATAGAGATTACTATACTTATAAACATAAAGACAACGATTAAGTGTATAAATAATTAATATGACCGTGCTCATCGTTCAAAAGTACGCGAATATGGAGTAATACCTAATGGTAAATTGATTTGTTTATATGAGTGACGGAATGAACAGGTCCCGACTATACGTTTTACAACTAAGGTCTGTTCATTCTTACTTGTCTTTTAACCTCGCGAGGCCCACAATACTGAAAACAAGGAGTTTATTGTGTGTGGGAATTTGAATCTACTATTAAGGCAATAAAGTTCATTTACCTTTGCACTAAAATGACATTTTCAAGTTTTAAACAAAGATAAATGAACTTTATCATCGTTACAATATAGTTTAAACCAAATTGCACTGATTATGTTCTTCCTATGGCACAATAGGCTTCACGAGGATATATAGTAAACAACTTTCTAACCTCGAAATGAACCTTTTTAGGCTTAAACCGGTATTTTAAACAAAATAAAGCAATCACAGACAATACATTGACCAAATGATGTCCAAAATCTTTATTCAGTTTACTTTATTTACGACAAAAGAGCTGTTTTAGCCAAAAAAAGGTTCGTTTTGAGGTTAGAAAGTTGTTTACTATATTATAAGACAAATAAGAATGAACTGACCTTACAAGTATGGTAAGTAAACCCGCTTTCGTAAGATACTGCATCTGTACTAGCGGACCTATTATGATCGTGTTTATATGAATTAGGCATTTTGTTACTTTCTGACCAGTATGTATGTAAGTGCGAGAGTAACAAATGCTCTATCCACAGCGATAAACGCCACCATGTTAAACTCGGAGAAGGCAAATTTGCTACAGTCAGGCCTAGTTACTACATTTTGCCCGGTCATTGTATCGTGACAGGCGGTTTGAGTTGGGACGCGTGTCGCAGACGTTCTGCCAACTGCTGACTCAGCTACTGGTGGCGCACTGGGAGATAAGATCTTATTTACTATCAAGCTTCGAACTGGATCATCTGTTTTTCACTCTGTAGCGTGTCCTGTACACGCCTCTTGCAGTCAGCGGTACCCAGTCAATGCACTGTTTTCTAAGAAAACGTTTCTTGCCCCCAATTGGGACCCCTTTATTATTTCACATTCCTTAAAAACTGTTAGTAAATCCGCCGTCATCATCATCATCATCATCATCATCAGCCCACTGCTGGACTAGGCCTCTTCCATAGCACGCCACTGAGCTCGGTCTTCAGATCTGCTCCAGTTACCTCCAGCTACCTTGCGAATATCATCGCTCCACCGAGTCTGAGGGCGCCCAACTCCACGTTCCGCCGTTATAACAAATATTGTGAAACAAAATATCAACCCAAAAGATGCGGCTTTTTAAGGTAAGCACGGACAGCGAAGGCATATCAATAGGGTTCTACTGGCTTCCCTTATGGTACGAAACTCTAAAAAGCAGATTAACACGCTTCTTTCGCACTAGCAGACTACATTTTTTAATTAGTTATTTATTACCAGTATTTATAACCAATTAGTTATATATGAAAAAAAAAAACTAGGAAACATGAGTAGCAAAAGGCCAAATTAAAATTAACATTTACTTAAATCTTAAAGGGAATAAGACGATATTCAAGCCACTAATATGTAAGTGTAGGTAAGTATCGAAAGCTTTGACATTTTTGTGAGTGAGGAATTTTGAAGTGTGTGTGTGTGTGTGTGTGTGGGTGCGTTTCTAGCAATGTATATAAATAGAATGTGTAGGTATGTATTGAACAGTTCGTTCGCTCAAATAGTTTGCATGCTTTGACGTGCCGCAACAATTGGTAGCACAAAGCGGTGACGGCGACTTCAAAGAGTTCTCATGCACACTATTTGAACGAACGAACTATAATTCTTAGGTAATCTTAAGTGTTCGAAATTACGAAATACAGTTGTCACAAGAACCGAGATATAGAAATAGTTTGCTTTCATTGTGTAGCCAGCTTTACTCCCGCTAACCGCTCAGGAGGTGACTCTCGGTTTTATAGCACTCTCGAGAATGAATGAAAGAGCGCTTTTCAAATGAACGAATGAAAAGTAGGCAATAAGTGTTTCGCTTTTTTCCCATAAACGAAACTCCTTTGCGGCGTGACCTTGCAGGTTTGAAACGGGGCGCTTTTATTACAAATTCTATACGAGTGGGAAACTGCACGTCACTGATAAACATTGTAGCTATTTGAAGGCTTGGTTTTGTGTAAAATTTACAAACATTAATCTTGTTTTCGTTTTTAGATACAGGGTGACCCAAATGGGTTAGTATGCGGATGTATAGAACATCGGTTGTAGAAATCCATGTCGCAGATTGTGAAATAAAAAACTGCATTCTGATATTTTCAAAAACTGACGTTCACAAATTAAGTAGTTTTTTAATAAACACATTGTCGCTTTTTCATACAATTTCATATCTGAAGCGTAAGAAACAATTCTTGAAATTCCTGCCCAGAATAAAATCAAACCCGAGTTTTATATATGAGAAATCCGCGGGCTGGATTATTGATAAAGAAAAAGTAGCCGTAAAGGTTGAAAACAATTGAATGCTTCTTATTGATTATTTTTTAATCTGTATATAAGGTCAGAGAGAAATGTGGACTAAAAGAAGGTGTAGTGACTAAGACTGAAAAGGGCATGCTTCGATGGTTCGGTCATTTGGAAAGGATGGATGAAAGAAGATTGACGAAAGAGATATACAGAGCGAAAGTGAATGGGAGGGTCGGAAGGGGCCGCCCTAGGCGTACTTTTTCGAATCAAATCGGAGAAATACTGGAAAAGGGCCGAATCTTAAGTACCCGAAACCGACGTGCATGCATGACTCGATGTATGGATGTGGAAGAAGCGAAAGAGATTTGTCAGGATCGTAGCAGGTGGAAAGAAGTGGTATCTGCCTACACTTCTGGGAAACAGGCGTGATTTAATGTAATGTCATGTATGTTTCCGATCATATTGCAAAACGCTAATACCCCAACTCTTGCTTTGGCCAAGAAAATAAAATAAAGCTTTATTTTAAACTCAGTTGTAAACTACCGTGAAAAAATAAACAAGCTCAGTGGCAAGCACGAACGTTTCAATCATACGTCACGTTATCAAATCGCTGTTAAGGTAAATAGTACCTATTTTAAAACGTATACTTTAACGGGCTCTATTCGTAGCACGTACCCTTCAAAACCGACTCACGTTCCCTTGCATTACTTTACGTACCTATGTAATAAATAAATAAATATCAGGGGACAATGTCACACTAAATTGACCTAGTCCCAAACTAAGCTCTAGGCTTGTACTATGGGTACTATGCAACGATATTAGTAAAATACTTACAAAGAGAAATATAATACTTAAATACATAGAAAACATCCATTACTCAGGAACAAATATTCGCGCTCATCACACAAATATGTAACCTTACCGGGATTTGAACCTAGGACCGCTAGCTTCGTAGGCAGGGTCACTACCAACTAGGCCTGCGCGTCGTCCATGACGATACCAAAATTAACTTCAAATTTAATGTTAAATTTTATTAAATAATATTTAATTACTAGCTTCTGCCCGCGATTTGCCCGCGTAGATTTCGTTTATCGTTATTCCATCGAGAACTTTTTAATTTTTGGAGATGACCTATGTGCTAATTCAGGGTATAAGCTATCTCCATTTCAAGTTTCACCCAAATCCATCCAGCCGTTACAGCGTGAAGGAGTAACAAACAAACACATAAAATTTCGCATTTAATAATATTAGTAGGATTAAATGATGGTCACGTTTAATAAAGTGTTGCTGCTGTAGCTCTTATCGCCTTGGAGCTAGCCAATACCCTCAAATATTCGTAAATTGAGCATCGCCGGGGGCTTGCAACGCTTACTCCAGTGCATAGTCCAAACCGCAACACAGCAAATAACTTCTAAGCAGTATATACAGGGCATGATAATTTTAAGCTTACAGCAAGTGAAACAGATGAAATTCATCTTATAAAAAGAGTTTTGAGTATGAATGTGGAGAATGTGCTTTAGCAAGAGGCCTAAAAAGATATATGGATTGTTTAAAAGGGGTAATTAGGGATACTGTGTCAAAGAAAAAGACATGCTGTGCCTCATCATCATCATCATGTCAGCCGAAAGATGTCCATTGCTGGACATAGGTCTCCCCCAAGGCTCTCCACTCAGACCGGTCTGGTGCTTTTCGCATCCACCGCGTTCCCGCGATCTTTACAAGGTCGTCACTCCATCTTGTTGGAGGCCTACCTACAGCTCGTCTCCCGGTCCGCGGACGCCACTCAAGAACCTTCTGACCCCATCGGCCATCAGTCCTGCGAGCAATGTGCCCCGCCCACTGCCACTTAAGTTTGGCTATTCTTCGGGCTATTTCGGTAACCTTAGTTCTACTGCGGATATCATCATTTCTGATTCTATCACGCAGAGAAACCCCGAGCATAGCCCTCTCCATAGCCCTCTGAGTGACTTTGAGCTTCCTTATAAGGCCCATTGTTAGCGCCCACGTCTCAGATCCGTAGGTCATCACTGGCAACTAGGGAATGCAAATAACCGGTAATAACCGGTTTTAACCGGTTATTTTCATACAAAAACGGTTAATAACCGGTTAAATTGTATTCCCTACTGGCAACACACACTGGTCAAAGACTTTTGACTTCAAACACTGCGGTAATTTGGACGAAATGCTGTGCCTACCTCATATAATTGGGATAGTGATAATTACTTACTATAATAGTTTCAGGTGATATGTGAGCTCGTTTGAACTCAATATTTTTTTGCAGAGTGATATCAGGGTCTCACATTTCTATATCCTTTATACTGTTCCACTAGGTTCCCGTATGGAATCCCTAATCATCATTTGTCCTAATGCATCGTTTGTCCGAATTTTCGTTTATCCTAAAGCCATTTCCGCTTAAATTTTAAAACTTTTTAGTGTTGTTATAATACAACACTAACCTAACCGAACCACAGATATAATTATAAAACTTAAAAAGTTGCCTGACTCATCTCAAAGCCAGTTTAGGGCAAATAAAAATTCAGACAAACGATGCGTTAGGTCCAACGTTCTTAGGGATTCCAAGGGACACCCGTTCCACTTCATCAAATCCGCTCATACTTCTAGTCATTTTCTATAACGTGACACTACAATAATTATACCTATTTCTTATTCAAATAAGGCTCAAACTCAAACAATACAAATTGAATGAATAAACCTCGATGAAACATTGTTGTTTTGCCCCACGTTACTGTTTGCTGCTTGTCGACTGTGCTTGTGGGTTTGGCTGTAACACCGCACCTCGGAACTAAAGTTCGGCCCGACGTGCATGGCATGCAGTATGCCTCTTTGATCCGCTTTTGTTCACACTAGTTGCCGAACATTGGCAGGTACATAAGTGGTTATTTACATGAGTAATATGTTCGGGAGGGGTACAGTCAAGGGTAAAAATAAATATCCGCACAAAAATGCAGAAATATCTTGTCGCCATAGTAATAAGGCCTGTGTACATATTTTTGAGAACTTGTGGTGTATACATATTGGTGCCCTTAACTGTACCTATTGTTTTATCGAAACACCTTTCGACAAACTTATCAAAATGCGTTTCTTGGAGGATTTAAGTTTTTTTTTTGTAGGCATAAGTCTAACCTAACCTAACCTATGTAATGTTTAAGATATCCTGAAAACATGATGATTTGAGCCGAAAATAGCGTTCGATGAAATGAAAGTCGATGAAACGATACAATCAATGAAGTAACATTCGATTAAATGATGGGTTACCATTCGGGAGACATTTTACCGATTATTATAATGATTGTACTGTTTCATGTTGATTAGTAAGGCTACCGAGGGTGATGAGGGTGATGAGCGATGTGGATTAAGAGAGAGCGGAAAATCCACCCATGCAACGCAATTAAACTTCCTTTCTGATCCAAACAAAAATTGACAACAGGAACTTTTTTTAAAGTGTTCTGGAAAAAATACGCTTATAGAGGTTTTTATCAAAAGCGTTCTTTTTTTTCATTATTAACTGAGAAAATAAATAAACAAACCGCAAATGACTAAAAAGTTAACGCCACATAGACTTTTCTACGTTTCTGTCAGAAAATTTCATTTTTGGGACAAGCTTTCGTCATTATCTGCTTATCCAGACCTAACAAATGAGCCCCAACACGGTGGGTTTACGTTAAGTACAGCGGAGATTCTGTCGCCACCTTCTGACTCCATCATCAGATCAGCTTCGTGCATAAAATAGTATTGCATTGTCATCCAATTTACGCATGCATGCAAATTTTCAGCTTCATCGGAAACCGGGAAGTGGGTCAAATTAAACTTGCAAGATTTGATCCGTACATACATACATACATACATTGAAAGTTAAATAAAAGCTTGTAAAAACAAAACGCGGTTACAAACAAAATGACGTCATTCTGACCAATACTCCAAAACGGATGTAGCAAACACTGTTAATATTTTTTTTCTCAGTAATAAATAGTTAATCTTTAAAAAAGGCTTCTTAGACAAACCTCTATTAAGCATGATTTTTATTACATCTTTTAAAAAAACCTGTTGTTTATTATGTAAGTAAAACCTGTAAGCACTTGCACATGTCTGATCCTGTGAGCACTTCCCAAGAAGAGACCACTGTAAAATTGACAAGTAGCGCAGAAAATAAACTAATAAGTAAGTCTTGTTTAATTGATCTCTTAACGCAATTATATTACTGAAGATACATACAAACATACATAAATATAATCACGCCTCTTTCCCGTACGGGTAGGCAGAGACAACTTCCTTCACTTGCTACGACCCAGACAAACTTCCCTCGCTTCCTCCACACTCGTAAGTCTCTATATTCACGTGCGTCGGTTTAGGGTACTCCTGACCAGTAGGCCCTGCCAAGATGCATTACACTAACTAGCGTTTCTACTCGATTTGTTTTTAAACCAATCGCGTCACTGGGAGATGACGTGAAACGAAAAGTCACGTGATCTACCAGTGACGCGATTGGTTTAAAATACAAACGTATAGAAACGATAGTTAGCGCAATGCATCTTGGCAGGGCCTCCTGGCCCTTTCAAAATTCCTATTTACCTGTATCTGTTTAAAAAAAACGGAGGATTTATGGGGAGCGTCAATTAAATTTATTTAAAATGATCCATCATGTCATAGATATAATTGCACCTCACTTAGCTTTAATCTACAATAATTGCATTTCAGAGGGGGTTTTTCCAAATCTTATGAAATATAGTAAAGTCATACCACTTTTTAAATCGGGCGACATGAGTGATTTAACGAATTTCCGTCCCATTTCTATTCTCCCGGTTTTAAGTAAAGTTTTTGAGAAGTTAATGTTAAAAGATATGTTAGGTCACTTCAATAGAAATAAACTGCTTAACAGTAATCAGTTCGGCTTCACCAGAGGACGATCCACAACTGATGCAGCATCTGTACTCATTAAATATATATACAATATTTAGGAGAAATCCTGTGATGCAATAGGAATTTTTTGTGACCTTTACAAAGCTTTCGATTGCGTAGATCATGCGACTCTTATATTAAAATTAGAACATTATGGTCTGTCAAATAATTCTCTAAATCTTATGTCTTCATATCTTAGTGATAGAACACAAACGGTTGTTGAAATCAAACGCAGTCCAGTGGAGCAACTGTTAAATTAGGTGTGCCTCAGGGCTCTATATTAGGTCCTTTCTTATTTCTGGTCTATATAAATGACTTACCACCCACGATAGATAACCTTTGTGATATTGTGCTATTTGCTGATGATACTTCATTAATTTTCAAGGTGGACCGAAAATCCGTCGATTACAGTAGGATAAACGCCACGCTGGTTAAAGTACTTAATTGGTTTACTATTAACAATTTGCTACTTAATGCTAAGAAAACTAAATGTGTTAGCTTCGTTTTACCTAATGTAAGCCCGGTAGGATCTAGTATATTTCTAAATGATGAGTGTTTGGGGATGGTGGACAAGGCGCTTTTCTTAGGGATAACTATAAACAAAAACTTGCAATGGAGTCCCCATATAGCAGTACTAGCAGGTAAATTAAGTTCGGCAGCTTATGCTGTTAGGAAAATCAGGCAACTTACCAATGTTGAGACAGCTCGCTTAGTTTATTATAGTTATTTTCATAGTGTTATGTCGTACGGTATTCTGGTTTGGGGAAAAGCTGCTAACATACACTATATTCGTGTTACAAAAAAGAGGCATTCGTTCCATATATAACCTAAACTCCCGTGATTCCTTAAGATTACTATTTAAAGAAATTAGTATTTTGACAGTAGCGTCACAATTTATTTATGAGAATATTATTTATGTTATTTAAAATCAAGACTCTTTTGTTAAGAATTGTGATATACATAATTTGAATACAAGAAATAAAAATAAAATTGCTAATAAAAAAAATGGTGTCCGTAAGGTATATAAATCATTTGTTGGTCAATGCATTCATTTCTATAATAAATTACCTGACGAAGTTTTAAAGTTATCATTTCCAGCACTTAAAAATTACTTGAAAAAGTCGTTGATGTCGAAAGCTTATTATAGGGTCGAGGACTATCTAACAGATAAAAATGCTTGGCCTAAATTAAACACCTAAATAACTTAGTAATAGCTTAGTCAGAAAAATATGTAAACATTGTAGGTATAATTATTGTCATTGTAAGTATATGTATATATATATATATACTTACCCATGATTATATATATATATATTTACTTATTATTATTATTACTATTTATGAGTTCATCTGAACATACTGAGTTTTGACACATTTTCCTGCTCAACTACGCATAATATATATATTTTAATGTTAAATTCATTGTTTTATATAATGCTAGGTTAAGTTCTATAATTTTATAAGTAATTTTTATAAAAACGACTGACTGTTGAGTTTCTTGCGGCGTTTCTTCTCAGCAGTGGTCTCTTGCGAAGCGCTGGTAGATTTTTGACGTGTAAAAGTGCCCGTGCGGCCTACTTACTGAATATCTTTTTTGTTAATCTCACTTCGTCCATTCTTTTCTTCAGCTTTCCTTTGTTTATCCAAGTCACTACATCTTCTTTTAAACAACAACGTTTTTTTATGACTTAAGCTAGCGTTATATAAAATAATTGTATAAATAAAATACTGGACAGTGTCAATATTATTAATTAAGAAAACTATGCATAACAGTGGAGATGTGTTGTGAGGTCAATCGGTCAACTTAACATAATTTTCATTAAATAACACATAATAGAGATTACAATAGCATTATCTTTATCTTTAGATAGTATAAAATGAAGTCGCTTCCGCTGTCTGTTCGCTTAGCTCTTTTAAAATACTCAACGGATTTTAATTCAGTTTTCAGCAATAGATAGAGTGATGAGTGAAAGGTTTATATGTATAATAAATTCTGGATT
This sequence comes from Acleris literana, assembly GCA_946894065.1. Lineage (NCBI taxonomy): Eukaryota > Metazoa > Arthropoda > Insecta > Lepidoptera > Tortricidae > Acleris > Acleris literana. The sequence goes on from OX335670.1 coordinate 22,440,586, forward strand.
ATGAACTAGTGTTACAGACAACTCGCAAAAACCGAAGCGAAGCGAGGGCGGGTCGCTAGTTGAAGAATACACTCTAATTAGTGAAGATGGCTAAGATCACGAAATATTATATCAATAATTTCGTGCCACTAGCATGAGCATTCGTGGTGGTTTAGTGGTGGTAGGACCAAGTGCAAGGTCCGTCTGGATCGCTATCCACTATCTTATTCTGTAACCCACCGCCAACAGAGATGGGCATTATTCGAATAATTCTTTCATTCGAATAAAAAATAATTCGTAATATTTTTATTCGCGAATAATTTATTCGTCGAATAATTTATTTGCGAATGATTTATTCGCGAATAGTTTATCCACGAATGAATCATTCGACTACTTTTCGAATAACGAATAATTTATTAATATATTAGAGAAAAATGGAGTAGGTATAATAAGTAGTACATAATAATTATTCGTGGCAATTCATTCAACGAATAAATTATACGCGAATAAATTATTCGACGAATAATTTATTCGAATAAGAATAATCATTTGAGAATTTCATTCGTTATTCGCGAATAATTTGGTTTGGTTTGGTTGGACACAAATTCAGACCACGCGCCATTTATTTGGCTTCGATGATGGTGTAGCCTTGCCACGAGTTTGTGATGTTTTATTGAACCTGTTTTCCGGAATAAAACTATTTCATTTCATTTCATTACATTTCGTTTCATTTTAATTCATTCCGTTTCATTTCATTTCATTTCATTTCATTCAGTTCATTTCATTTCATTTATTATCTTCTTTTGTATCTTATTTATAATATTAACTGTAATTAGTGAAGATGTAAAAAAGCTCCAGTATCGTAGGTGGGTGTGCCTCGGAATCCCTAATAACGTTTATCCTAGCGCATCGTATGTCCGAATTATTATTTGTCATAAACTGGTTTTCAGCTGAGTTAGATAACTTTTAAAGTTTTTCAAAAATACCTACTGTTAGGTTGGGTTAGGGTTGTATAACCACACAAATAAAATCAAAATTCAGGCAGAAACGGCTTTAGGAAATATGAAAATTCGGACAAACGATGCATTAGGACAAATGACGATTAGGGATTTCAATATAGACTTGTCGGAGGTATAAAATGATTATTGATATCATAGATGTTACTACTCTATATACAAAAGTCAAATTAAAATATACTTGCACAAGAGATGTAAAAAGGTTGCCACGGTGAATAATTTAGCCATCTAAACGGATTATCACATTCGCTAGACATAATTATGTAGGTATATACTCACACCGATTTGCAAAGTAACACACCCAAATCCACGCACAAGCATCCAAACACGCACAAGTATTTGAAACATAATTAATAAATTTGTTGCTTTTTGTTTCTCTATCGTTCCTCGGGGTTTTGGCGGAATACTGGTATTTTGCTCATGATGACCAAAGTTATATGATGCGCCATCACCCTTTTACCCTGCTGCAATGCAACAATGTTTAGCAACTTATGTGCGACACGGATCGGAAAGGATACGTACGGATGCGGCGACAGCCGATCGCGTCCGGCAGCATGTCGACGCATACGATCGGGCGGTAACAGCCGTTCGCGGTCGACAGGATGTCGAAGCACACGATCGGCAGCGTACGGTTGCTTGCGAATGTATCCGCACCCTGTCAAATAGTTTCGTTCCTACCACGTGTTTGAGTGCACTTTCGAGAATGAGTGGGCTCGCCCGGTCACGGCCAAATGGTTCCGATCGCACACGACGACATGCGTATGGGGACGATCGCGTGTCTTAGCATACTTTCGGTGACGTTCACATGTCGCGGAAGACGCCTTCGGTCAAGCTGTTGTGCGCACCTTGGTAAAGTAGACTTAAAAACAGTACATATATGATTCAGTATCGTTTAAAGACAATAAGATTCTTTCCGATCCGATCCGTTGCGGGCCGTTTGGAGGAAATAGTGCTTTAGTGTCACTGTTCTTATTTCATTTTGTCAATTGTACTATGTGTGATTAGTAGTACGCAAATAAACGTTTGATCTATCTAAACATCAAACAATCCTCACAAACATTCTCATTAATAACAGTAGAATAGTTACCAAAATCAATTCCCCAATCAAACCTAACCCACAAATACACAATCCCAACTCTCAGGTAAATTTAATCTGATTACGGCATGAAATCTCTGTCCGGGCTAAACTTGGAGTCGGTCTGACAATAACATAGGAAGGCTTTTAAGCCCCTGAATATTTTATATTGTTCGCCGTTCGTCCCCCTTTGTTCTGGTTGACGGACAAGGGGGGTTGTAAACTGGTATTTATAGCGTTGATAGCTTAAAATGTTTGCGGTACTGTGCCTTGGCTGACGTTTTGTGCATGTTTTCTTTGCGGTTGTGCGCCTCTACTCAACTTTGTTAAACCTTATCCTGCCTTTTTAAGGGTTTTATCTAAAAAGGAAAAAAAGAACCCATAATAGGATCACTGGATCCGACCGTCTGTCACAGCCAATTTTCTCCGAAACCGACGGCCAACTTTGGGGGTATTCAAATTTTTTACTTATACGTTTTAATAAATAGTTTTGAAGTTATTTAATAAAATAAACAGAAAATAGTTCTTTACTTATAAATAAATTGTGTTCTATATAGACTTTTTAGTACTTTATACTAATAATATTTTTGACCTAAACATATTTATTTCATACAATGGTACCCGAAAGAGCGATGCGTATTCTGGGCAAAGATAGCAGGGTATTTGTCCCTAACACCTGCTACCGATTTATTTTCATAGCAAATTGTATTTGACGTGTCGAAAAATAAGAGACGGCACACACACGCGATTTTACGATGAACAATAAAACTGACACATTTTTTTATGGCAAGGAGAAGGCACGCGAGCTCTCAGGCCACCTGATGGTAAGTGAGATCTGAGACCCATAGACATTTGAAATCTCAAGACTACAAACTCAAAACTGCAATCCTAAGACCTCAAATGCGTTGCCAACCCTGAGGACTAAGGTGGAATGCCTCTATGCTAGTAATTTCCCCGGTTGTCTCATTCCTACACCGGAACACAGCAATGCGAACACTACTGCTTGGCGGTGGTTTAATGGATAAGATGGTGGTAGCTATCCGGACGGACCCTGCACAAGGTCCTACCACCACTGAAATTAAATTTGTTTTATTTTATAATATAGGTATTTAAAAGATCAAACTTCTAACCTTAGTCGGTATGTTTATTCATAGCTTTTGCTATTGTTTATTTGTTTAAGTCATCTAAATCATGAAAAAATACAATCTAGAGAGCTATTTTGAGAGTTTACATAACATGGACATACCCTGTCATTTAAAGGTACTTGTGATATATATAATTTAATTACTAATTAAATGTTTTTATTTAGGCTGCCTTTCTGCTACGAGCTTTACTATGCGTTAAAACGAACTCAAGATAATTATAATCTACGGATTGTGATGTAGACAATGTTTTAATTCACAATTTCGCTCCACTTCAGTGGATCTAGAAAGATCTTTTTTATCTATGAGTGAATATTAAACGCAAGAACAAATGCATTGAATACAAATAATACAGAAAAATGCTACTCCTTTATTACAATTTACACATAAACTTTGGATACAAACTCGTTTTGCAATGTCATTTTAGTTTAATCATATATAATGAATAGTTTTGTTTTGTTATAATATTAATTTTCAGGCTTATATTATTATATTACTATCTACGTATTTTCATTAATGACATAGGAATAGTTCACCCTTTCCAAGTTCTGATTATTACTGACGTGTAAATCATGTGGTTAATTCACTGAATAAATATTTAGAATTTTTGGATTTCGGTTATTTTAAGCTATAGGTACTAGGTATATATTAAGCTACCCAGTCTTACTTTTTATCGCAAGTTTGCGTGTTCCCTAAATAAGAGGGTCATACATCACCTGTTGACAGTCCCCGTTGACGCGTCAGGGGAATAAATCGCACATTGTGTTTCTGTACAGTAATCTTATTGTAGGGGGAATTTAAAAATTTGCCCTCGCGCGTTTTTACCCCCTGATATTGGGTAAATCTGCGTGCGTATCTAAATATAAAATACGAAACTGACTGACTGACTGTCTTATCAACGCATAGCCCAAACCCCTAGGTCTAGAGATTCCAAAGTAGGGACGTGGGTTTCTTATAAGGCCCAGGGGGTGCACAAATAAAAGATTTTTGAAAATTAATTCTCTAAGGGTTTAAAATAGGGGGAGTAGCGGGAAACTAATTCTACGCGTACCAAGCCGCGGGCTTTGTCTAGTCAGTGATAAAAAGGTATTTTTAATGCCGTAAGGCCCACCATACTACTACGAGGGCTGCCTTTTAAGTTCTGTCGTTTGCAAAACTCCCGTGATTAATAAAAAAAAAACTAGTATCATCTTAAAATATTTGAATTTAGAATTCAAAAACAAAAGAATGTCTGGAGATCGGCCGATTCGTTTTAGTACAGCGTCGGTTTAAAGTTGACAAGTCGGTTGTGAAAATGGAAATTTCGAAGGAAAATTTACGTGCGATAATATTTTACAACTTTAAAAGGGGTTTAACGCGTCTTCAGTGCTTTGAAGAGCTGACTACGGTTTTTAAAAATGAAGCACCATGCTTCCGGACTGTGGGACGTTGGTATTTGGAATTTCAACGTGGTTGCTCTAGTCTTAGTGATAGGCATCGTGAAGGCCGACCAAAAACAGCTGTAACCCAGGAAAACATTGATGCTGTACGGCAACTGATCGTCGAAGATCGCCATGCGACATACCACGAGATAGAAGCTTCATTAAGCATTTCAGGGACCAGTGTTCAAAATATATTGCATGATCACTTAGGTGTAAAAAAATTGATCTCACGCTGGATACCACATTTACTTAGTGAAGACCAAAAAACGGCTGGCGTTAGATGGTGCCGCAAAACTCTGCGGCAATTCAACAGAGGAGACTCTAAACACGTTTATGAATGACATTATCAGTGGTGACAAATCTTGGATATATGCCTACGATCCGGATTCTAATCAGCAGTCGACTGTTTGGGTGTTTCAAGATGAGCCAAAACCGACCAAAGTAATACGCTCACGGAGCACTTCGAAAAAAATGGTCGCCACGTTTGTAGCGAAAAGTGGCCACGTTGCGACCATCGTGCTCGAAGATCGTTAAACAGTTAATGCTGACTGGTATACCACTGTTTGTTTACCAGAAGTTATCGGCGAGTTCCGAAAAAATAACCCAAGACGTCGTATAGTACTGCACCACGATAATGCTAGCTCGCACACCGCCCGGCAGACAATTGCGTTTTTAAAAGAACAAAACGTCGAAAATTTGGATCACCCGCCGTACAGTCCAGACTTAAGCCCTGATGACTTCTTCACTTTTCCAAAAATCAAGCAACGACTTCGTGGTCAACGGTACCGGACGCCTGAAGAAGCGGTTGAGGCATACAAAACGGCCATTTTGGAGACCCCGACTTCGGAATGGAATAAGTGTTTCGAAAACTGGTTCGATCGAATGAAAAAGTGTATTACATATCACGGTGATTACTTTGAAAAACAATAAATACCATTTAACACTTAAATTGTCTTTAGTTTTTTCAAACGACAGAACTTAAAAGGCACCCCTCGTAGCAGGGAGTTTTTTGGAAGTGGGACTTTGAATCTACCATCAAGGGAATAAAGTTGAATTACGTTTGTTCGATAATGCCATTTTCAGTTTATGAAGATAGGAAAATCAACCTTGTTCTCATTGCAACACAGTTCAAATTAAATTGCCTTGATTATATACAGTCGAGTACATAAATATTTATACACTTTAGTACCGTGTCTATTTAATGTCATGTTTAAACTGCCATACATGAAATGTCACAGCGATTAAAGTAACAAGGTACAAAAGTGTATACATATTTATGAACTTGACTATACATGGTGTTGCACACGGGGCCTTACGAGGTTAGAGGTAATATACATTTGGTTAATTTGTGAGGATTAGAATATTTCAAAAAGTTTTACTTTGGGGGTTTTTCTGACGCTATTAAAAATTATTTCGTTGCTGCTAATGCTTATTTCAATTAATTTTTTGTAGTCGTATATTTACACAATAACACCATATTAAAAACAATTACAAGGTATTTGTTAACATTAAAAATAGCAATTTTAATAAATACCCTGTAATTGTTTTTAATATGATGTTATAACAAGCGTTGTTATAATATTTGTTAGATGTAGCCTAGTTTGGAAATAGATAAAAGTTTTTTTAGGGACAAAAATCTTATTTACAACTGAAAAACATATTTTCAACAAAAAATTCTCACCAAGTTAACCAAAACCCAATACAAACGAAACGGGAATAGTTCGCTAAGCTTTTAAGCTTAAAGTATTCGGATGCAAAACACGAGCTTTCAGGCATAGACAAAGCAAATAGCGGATTGCGTGCTGCATACTAAGGCTTTCATGGTACAATAGACAACTTCTTTTTTTCTAACTGGACAGACTATGGAATGGCCAAAAAGCAATGCGTTTAGCTATTGCTTTTAGGTAAAGCGGGTGTGAGCGTTTCGCCTGTGTGTAGAATTTTGTTATTAGCTACTAACCTAAATTAAAGATAACATAATCATAAGGTCGAATTTTCGTTTTCCATTGTTTCATTTATCCGAAAATTCATAAGTTAGAATGGCTTCATTCCTGAGCCCATTAACTTTTAAAAATGTATTAAGTGATTTATATCTACATAATATATAGAACGTAAAGGTAAGGTTAGGTTTGTTTTATAAATTTCTGCATGAAATGCAGAAATGCATTTTATTCTAAATGGTTTTAGAATAAAATGCATTTCTAACTAACGAAAATTCGGACGAATGAAAATTCGAGTTTGTGATTGGTTACCGTAATTAAAACTATTTTGATTTCAAAAATCTTGTAAAATTTTGAACGCTTTTTTTTTAATTATTGTCGTTCCCTTTTTTAACGAAGTTTAATCGGGTTGATTATTAGCTATTATGTTCCGTTACTTCGGTTGGATAAAAAGATATAAGCTCTAAAAGAAGGGGTCACCATTTTACCGTTTTATTTATTTAACAGTTATTATTTTTAAATCATAATTTAATACAATCAGTAGAGAAAAATGGCGAAAAAGGGAGGAACCCTTTCTCCTGCATTGGAACACTAAGACAAGCTTTAAAATTAAAAAACAATGTAATTAGGGTGAGGACCTAAAAGTTGGACCATAGTTAAGCGTTAACCATACAAACAACGGAGTTGAAAAAAGTTCCGTTATGCGACGAAAAGTATCCCTACGCATGGCAAATTTTCGTGTCACAACGGAAAAGTTTCATAGAAAATTTAATTGGGTTAGCTTGCCCAACTTTTTGGCCCTTACGCAAAAAGGAATCTTCCATTTACCCCCAGCAATATTAAAAGATAAAAAGATAAAAGAAATTTATTCAGTAAGTAGGCCGCACGGGCACTTTTACACGTCAAGAATCTACCAGCGCTTCCCAAGAGAAGACCACTGCCGAGAAGAAACGCCGCAAGAAACTCAGCAGTCAGTCATTTTTTAAACATATTTCTTATTACAATGGTACTACTTAGTTTAGCATTATATAAAGCTATAAATATTAAATTAAATATAGTATTAAATAACATGCGTAGTTCAGCAGGAAAACATGCCAATTAAGAATCTTACGGGAGAGATAGAGAAAAAGAAAACACATACTTATGTGTATATAAGATGTTGCGAGACGACCACATAAAAGTTTCGATATGTTTTCCTACATCAACGGTGTCCCCTAGACAAGATAAAGATTTTGCATTTGAATAAATTATTATAGACTAAGTTTCGGATTTAGGCCATGCATTTTTGTCTGTTAGATAGTCCTCGATCCTATAATACGCTTTAGACATTAACGACCTTTTCAAGTAACTTTTAAGTGCTGGAAAGGGTAACTTTAAAACTTCGTCAGGTAATTTATTATAGAAATGAATGCATTGACCAACAAATGATTTATATACTTTACGGACGCGGAATTTTCGGATAGCGATTTTATTTTTATTTCTGGTATTTAAATTATGTATATCAGAATTTTTGGTGAAAGAATCTAAATTTCTAATAACGTAAATAATATTCTCATAAATAAATTGAGACGCTACAGTCAAGATATTAATTTCTTTAAAAAGTTCTCTTAAAGAGTCACGGGAGTTTAAGTTGTAAATAGAACGAATGGCCCTTTTTTGTAACATAAATATAGTTTGTATGTCAGCTGCCTTACCCCAAACCAGAATACCGTACGACATGACACTATGGAAATAACTATAATAGACTAAGCGAGCTGTCTCAACATTGGTTAGTTGTCTAATTTTCCTAACGGCGTAAGCTGCCGAACTTAGTTTACCTGCCAGTACAGCTATATGGGGACTCCATTGCAAATATTTATCTAATGTTATGCCTAAGAAAATTGCCTTATCTACCATTTGCAAACACTCGTCATTTAGAAAAATACTAGAATGTACCGGTTTAACATTAGGCAAAGCGAACCTAACACATTTCGTTTTCTTAGCATTTAGTAGCAAATTGTTGCTAGTAAACCAATTAAGTACTTTAACTAGTGTGGTGTTAATCCTACTGTAGTCTACGGATTTTCTATCTACCTTGAAAATTAGTGAAGTATCATCAGCAAAAAGTACAATATCACAAAGTTTATCTACTGTTGGTGGCAAGTCATTTATGTAAACCAAAAATAAAAAAGGACCTAAAATAGAGCCTTGAGGCACACCTATTTTCAATGTAGCTCCAACAGATTGCGTTTTGTTTACAACAACTGTTTGAGTTCTATCACTTAGATAAGAAGACATAAGGCTTAAAGCTTTGTTGGACAATCCATAATGTTCTAATTTTAAAATAAGGGTCGTATGATCCACGCAATCAAAAGCTTTAGAAAGATCACAAAATATTCCTACTGCATCGCAAGATTTCTCCCAACTGTTATATATATGTTTAATGAGTACAGATGCCGCATCAATTGTTGATCGACCTCTGGTAAAGCCAAACTGGTTATTGTTAAGTAGTTTATTTCTGTTAAAGTGACCTAACATATCCTTTAGCATTACTTTCTCAAAGACTTTACTTAAAACTGGTAGTATGGAAATGGGACGGAAGTTCGTTATATCACTCATCTCGCCCGATTTAAAAAGAGGTATTACTTTACTATATTTCATGAGATCTGGAAAGACCCCCTCTGATATGCAATTATTGTAGATTAATGCTAGATGGGGTGCAATTACATCTATGATATGAAAGAGTACCTTAACTGATGTGCCCCACAAATCTTCAGTCTTTTTTAAACTAAGTGATTTAAATATCTTGACTATTGAATCTGAATTTACAGGGCTGAAATCAAAGTTTATATTACATTTACTGACATTAGTGCTAAGTAATGATTGAGCTTCAACCGCGGATGATTTAAGACATTTCGTAGTATTAATGGCTATGTTAGAAAAATAATCTTCGAATGCTAAGGCAACGTCTTTATTTGACGTGATTTGTTGGTCACCTGTGTTCAGAGTGACTTGATTATCACGAGTTTTTGATTTTCCCGTTTCTCTATTTATAATATTCCATACAGTTTTTACCTTGTTGTCAGATGATTTAAGTTTGAGACTAAGAAAATTTGCCTTGGCAGTTAAACAAACTTGTTTAAAGGTCCTTGAATAATTCCTAACATAATTTAGAAAGTCAGCATTCTTATTTTCCACCCTCTCTCTATATAGGTCATAAAGCCTATTTCTACTTTTATGAATGCCTGTAGTAGCCCATTCACTAAATTTTGTTTTCGACCTAGAAATAGTTTTCATTTTAAAATTGTTGTTAAATTGATGTAGAATTACGCCGAAGAAGTCTTTATAAATACTATTACACTCATTCTGTAAAAACGGTAACACTGTAAGATTACTCTGAACTTTATTTTTGAATAATTCCAAACGATTACTAGTTATAGGTCGGTATGTTATTGTATCAGGTTTTTGATAAAAATCATAGATGAAAGATGCCTTCTGACCACTATGGTCAGAATTAAAACAATTAAATATTTCTTTATCCAAACATTCGCAACTACAAAAAATATTATCTAAGCAGGTTGCACTACTAACACCTATCCGTGTGGGTTCTAAGAACAGATTACCTAAATTAAAAGATTTAAATAAACTAAGTAACCTAGTGGTATTATTTGAAGTTTCGAGTAAGTTAATATTAAAATCTCCACAAACTATAACATGCTTCTGGGTATTACATGCTAATTTTAACACATGTTCCATAGTAGATTCAAATGTGCAAAAGTCAGCCAACGGTGGTCTGTAAACACATATTATTATATAACTTTCTAGTTCTGCGCAAGAAATTTCTACAATCCTTTCTATCGATAGCTTTACAATATCCTTTCTTTCTTTGGATTTAAGAGTACTTTTTACAATTATAAAAGAGCCACCATGAATGGCACTTTTTCTGGCAAAATAACTAACTAATTTAAAATTTAAAAAATCAAAAATTAATTGCTCTTGTCTAAGCCAATGATCAGTAATGCACATAATTTGTACATTTTCATTATCTAAGAACAACCCTACTTCTAGTTCTTTGCTGGAAAAACCTTGAATATTTTGGTGAATTAAATTTATATTCAAGGGTGTTTCCGCTGTCCTATAATTTAGTTTAAATCATGAGGCAAGGCATTATTGCCAATAATGGCTTGTTGGGGCTGGGTACTACTGTATGTATTTGGTTCTATATTAAAAGCTAATAGGTCAACCAAGGTCAAAATATATTTCCTGGGCAAATGAATTTTTCCTGATGTTAGATCAAGTCGCTTTATAAATTTGTTTAAATCAAAGAAATGATATTTATTATTACAGCTTATAGCATTATATATTAAAGAATTAAAGTGTGCTATTCTATTATTATGACTAAATGGCATGCTTTGTGAGTATGGTAGCGCACATAGTATAATTTTACCTATGCCCCTACCTTCAATAGTATTTAGTGTTGATATTAATTTATCTACGCCAGACTTGTCCACACTAAGACTATTTCCTACCAAAATTACTAAAGTGGTGGTCCTGTCAAAACTTCCTTTTAAAAGTAAATCACTTAATTGCATAAGAGTTGCATTATGGTAACAGTTATTAGTAACATTTTGTTTTAATTTGTTATTTAACAATAAACCTAGTCCAGATCCAAGCTGGTCGGAATAAACAATAGTTTTATACCTACTTATAATTTGTCTAGGGGACTCCTTAGAAGTATCAAAAGCCATATCTGGCTGAATCACAGCAGTTGGTGAAGTTCCTACGCACAATGGATTTTGTACGTATTAATACGCACAACGGATTTTGTTCACGATTTTTAGCCTATACTCGATATTTCATGCGGCTCCGAGAAACGATTGACACCGTGTTTTCAGATGACTGATCTGGAAAATGCGAGGAGTCGAATAAACCGACACACAATTTCATATACTTTTCACTCCACATATTCAGAAATAAGGCGTTATTGCCGTCAAAAGATAGGTCAAAGTGAATTTCTGTTCTTTTTAACCTTTTTAGGGTTCCATAGTGAAACTAAAAGCCCTAATAGTTTCGCCATGTCCGACGGTCCGTCCGTCCGTCCGCGGCCTAGCTCAGAGACTCTTAGTACTATAAAGCTGTAATTTGGCATGAATATACATATTAGTCACGACAACAAAGTGGTAAAAGAAAATCTTGAAAAAAAAATATTTTACTGTACCTCCCCTACACGTAACGTGGGGATGTATTTTTTTTCTCGTCTACCCCATAGTGTGGGGTGTCGTTGGATAGTTCTTTCAAAAATATTGTGGGTTTGTCAGAAGAATTTTTCGATTAAGGGATCCGTTTATGAAATATTAACCTTTATTTTTGTTAGAGTCCTTTAGTTTTGTTAGAGGTAGAGATTTTTAGTATTTGTAGAGTAACTACAAATACTAAAAATCTGAAAAATATCTTAAATGAAAGCACATATAACGAATTTTAAAGGAAAACTATGACGACTAAGTAGACTTGATTGGTTCCTGAGATACAGGCGACTAAAGTGTTTATACCTACTAAAATGACCTAAGACAGCACCAAATAAATTTAAATAGAAAATTACTTCATACTTTTGGTTTTTTGAGATAGTTTTTGTGTATTAACGACTTCGGAACCCTACACTGAGCATGGTCAGACATGCTCTTGCCCGGTTTTTTAAGTTTACTTTTAATTACTAGTTTTTTTTTCATAATGGGTTTGTTCTTCACTAACTCTTGCCCTTGGAGACGAAGATCACCCAGGAGATGCATATTCACCCTAACTTTAAAAAGGTTCAGATTGTATGCACTCGGAATTAAATTAAATTAATGTTATAACTTAGCTTCTTTCTCATCGTTAGACAGCAAAAGAGTACAGGTAAAGCGCGATCAAAAGAAGCGAAAAGTATTATGGGCGCTACTTGTCTACGTATCTACCTATATATGTATGTTCAAATTGTTTGCATGCTTTGATGTGCCGCCACAATTGGTACAAAGAAGCCCTTTATTCAGTAAGTAGGCCGCACGGGCACTTTTACACGTCAATAATCTACCAGTGCTTCCCAAAAAGAGGCCACTGCTGAGAAGAAACGCCGCAAGAAACCCAGCAGTCAGTCATTTTTTAAACATATATAGTTCTTTCCTTAAATAATTTAATTATTCATTCGCTGCGCCAAGTTCTTCCTCCAATTGCAATGCACACTAATTGAACGAACGAACTATTCATAAGGCCGGAACCCCACTGCAGCGAATGCTATGCAAGCTCATGCTAGTCACGCCGCCCACGTGGGTCCATTGGTCTAGCTGCGTGCGTCAACATTTGGAAGTCGCAAAGGAAACAATAATACATCATTTAAATATCTTAGTATTAGATTAGTCATTATAATCATAACGCAAATCACTCAATCAAAATGTAAGTTTACTTACGTGTGGCGTGTCGTTTTTGTAGTGCGCGCGCCTTCGCGGATCCTAGCGGCTTGCAAGCTGTTTATATGATGCATATTCTATCACAAAAAAAAGCCGTTAGTCTACAAACTACGCTACGTTCTCGTAAAAAAATATTTTAGCGAGTGAATCGACTCTTACATACAAAGCATAGGTATTTATTTAAGTGAACATTAAAAGGCAACCACATCGATGACCGATAGGTACTTTAATGACAACAATACTTTAATGTTAACAATAAAATACAACCACAGATACAGGTTTCTTAATATAGGCCATGTGCTTGTTTCTGAACATATTATAGGGACGTTATGATACGAATGTAGATAAATGTTATTTTATGTCTTCTTGAAGAATTTAAATTGTTAACATAGGTACTATCGATGACTCGATAGTTTACCGAATGGTGCACAAATGTATGGGTTAGAAATCCGAGTCTAAGGTCTTGTTGAAAATTACTATAATAGCAATTTGCATTGTTACTGAATCTATAAGCGTCACATCGTCCAAAAGTACGAGGGGCGGCTGAAAAGTAATCTACCTAACAATGAAACAAAAGACTGTCGTGGCTAATTTTTTTTTATTTTTCTATATAGTCCCCTGCTAGTAAAATGCACTTATTAAATTTTTCAAATATTGAATTTAAACCATTAAAAAAAAAATCTTTCGGTTTGTCGTCAAAAAAGTCAGTAACCGCAGTCTTCATTTCGTCATCGGTCATAAACCTTCGTCCCCTGAGGTCTTTCTTGAGAAGTCTAAACAGAAAATAGTCACAGGGGGCTAAATCTGGACCATAAGGGGGGTGGTCAATGGTTTCGAAGCCATTGTCTTTAATTGCTAGCTTCGTTGTGCGGGCGGTATGCACTGGTGCGTTATCGTGCAAAATCAGAATACCTTTGTTTAGTTTACCTCGCCGTTTTTCTTTTATTGTCTCTCTTAGTTGGTATAGTAAGTTTGAGTAATAATCAGCATTCATTGTAGTTTTCTTCGGTAAATAATCTATGAGCAAAATCCCTTCTGTGTCCCAAAAGATTGTAGCCATAAGTTTACCTGCCGATGGACAGACCTTGAATTTCCGAGGCGGCTTCTCATCCTTAAATTTCCACTGTAACGACTCTTGCTTACTTTCCGGGTCCCATTGTCGAATCCAAGTCTCATCACATGTTAAAATTCTAGAAATTATTTCTTCCTCTTTCCCTCGACTCATCTCCAAAAACTCTTCGCAACATTTGACACGCCTCTCCATGTCAAATGCAGTCAACATTCTGGGGACCCAACGTGCACTAACCTTGGACATGTTCAAATGCTCATGAATTATTTCATTGACTCGCTCTTTACTGACGCCCACATCTCTAGCTATCTCCCACTGCTTCACTCGTCGGTCCTCTAATATAATTTTTTTCACCCTGGCTACATTTTCATCGGTGACGGCCGAAACTGGTCTTCCGCTACGAGGATCATCTTCCAGACTCTCACGACCTAACTTAAACTGCTTTGACCAAAACTTTATAACAAATTCGGAAGAACACAAACTGCCAAACACACGTAACATACGCTGTCTGATCTCCGAAGGCGTATTCCCTTCTTTAGTCAAAAACTTAATCACCGCACGCTGCTCGATTTTATCCATTTTCACTTTTTCTACCGACATGTTTGAAACAATTGTAGGAGACAAATAAACGTGATGCAATAAACAAATGAATGTAATACATTTTGAAAATAGAATAACAAACGAATATAAATCCATACCAGCCAGCATTATTTTTGTATATATTTCTGACCAAGGAGATTACTTATCAGCCGCCCCTCGTATAAATATTATAATAAGCTAGTTTTTTTCTACGTCTATTGCGTTCTCGCAGGCTTTATAACCTCGTAAGGCCCACCATACTACAAACAGGGAGTATTTTGTGAGTGGGACTTTGAACCTAACATCAAGGCAATAAAGTTCAATTACGTTTGATCGATAATGCCATTTTCAGTTTATGAACATAGGAAAATAAACCTTATTCTTATAGCAACACAGTTCAAATTAAAATGCCTTGATAATGTACATCCTATTGCAAAGGGGCCTTACGAGGATAAGGCTAACATCAATACGATTATTACAAAATAGAATAGATTTGAATGAAATATTATACTTATATGTTATGATAACGTTTATAAATACCTTATAAGATCTCTATTCAACTCGGTAAAACAATATAGCTTGCGACGTGTTTCCGTATAGTTAATGTTTTAATATAATATCTCTGGCCCTTCTACGAGTATTCTACGACGACAAACAATATCGCTTTTGACCTGTTATCGTATTGTCAACGTTTTGATAGCTCTTATTTACTTGACAGCAATGGCGGCCGAGTTAAAAACAGTAGGTACTATAACATGCCAAAAGTAATGTTGTTAGAATTGTAAAGATGCTCTGGCATACATACTTAAAACATGGAACTGGAAATTAACACACTTTCAAAGTGTCACTTAGCCGGCGGATACGGAAATGCCGAAATGTGACACGATGCCCCTCGGCCAGCATTCCTCCTTTCGTTTATCCGAACACTGGCCTGGGCATTTTCCGTTTTTTTAATTGGTGTTGGACACAAACGAATATTCTGTCAAGTATTCTGCAAACTGCCAAGCAGCAGTGTTCGCATTGTTGTGTTCCAGTGTGGGGATGAGAAAATCGGTGAAATTACTAGCATAGAAGCATTATATCATAGTCCTCAGGGTTTGCAACGCATTTGCGGTCTTTGGATTGCAGTCCTAAGATTGTACAGTTGATGGTCTGATGTACAGTCGGCACCAAAAACTCTTAAGATTGTTTTGGACGGAATATTATTTAGACTTAGCTTTGGTTTTTATCATAGACTAATATAGCGTAGTCCATCCGGAATATTGAACCTACCTACCTTTTAAATAGGTAAATATTTTTACGATTAGGTTTTATGATTCCGGAGATTGCCTGTCGGATAAATACATACAAACTCACGAAATCCGCCCTCTGTATTTATAATATTATTAGTAAAGACAGACTTTGTATTATAATTTGTTATTTTTAAAGTTATATTTTTTTTGGCATCAGTCATTACATGATCAGATGTACAATTGCACAAGTACTTATAATAAAAAAAACCGGCCAAGTGCGAGTTCAACTCGCGTGGAGAGGGTTCTGTCTCTACACCATATGCCTGTCTGTTAGTCTGTCTGTCTCTCTGTCCAAATTTCAACTCGATCGGTCCAATAGTTTTGGAGCAAATCGGCTGTGACAGACGGACAGACAGACAGACGCACGAGTGATCCTATAAGGGTTCCTTTTTTCCTTTTGAGTTAGGTACGGAACCCTAAAAACAGAGAAACAGTGCTGAAAAGAAAATATTAATTTCTTGTAAAATAAGGTGGAAGGTATGATCAGGAAATATGAATTGGCCGTCTGTAATTTTCTCTAAGATCTTTTTTTAATATCAAACAAAAGGTAATCGTAAAACTGCCCTCGTTCTTCAAATAGCACAGTGGGTTGAAAGGTTAAGGTTAAGGTTAAGTCCGGTAAGTCTTAAGGCATAGAAAAAGATCGCAAATTACGTATAGATAACCGACGGCCAAATCGTAATATTATTTCCTGGACCATACATGCAATAGTTACACAAACCCATACCGATTTCAATAATACACTTGTATGTAATCGCCGTGATGACGAATAGACGCCGCATTAGGCGCAGGCGCTTGACATGCTAATGCGCAATCAGCTGATCGCGTGCGATAGCCTTGTAATGTGGGGCCTTAACAATAGCGGACCTAAGCTTTAAGAGGATCATGAAGCTAAAAAATTCCAACAATGAACTCTTAATCAAAACCAAGCGACATTGATTCGATAAAGTACCGTTGAATCAATATTATATGTCTTTATTTATTTATGTAATCTTTATTGCACACAAATAAGTTCAAATGGCTGACCTAATGTCTATTATGGCATTCTCTGCCAGTCGACCAAATAACTAATCAGAAATTTACATAGTAAGTGCACAGAAAAAGAAGACAGACAGAGATAAAAACTAAAAATTTAAAACAAAATAATGTACTAGTTGCCACACAACAGACATAATTACATGTTTTTGAGTGAAATCATTTATTCAATGTTTGTTATGTTTGTTTGGCAGTTTGTTATGTTTGTTAAATAAACGATGTAAGTTTTTATACACATTTTTAAACTCTCGCGGTTATTACTTATGAAACTAAGGGTCTCCCCAGATCCGTTCGCAACGCTGAATCTAGCCGAGCCGAGCCGAGCGACGTCGTTTTCGCTCTTATTGCATGGACATAAAACTTTTTCTTACCGGTTCAAGCCGATTCCTCCCGCGTCGATAGATCTGGGGCGACTCAAATTATAACAACGGCTTCTTACCGAGTTTTAAATTAGTCGAAGAATTCCCGATATTTGGACTCTGTTTCAATCGTCCAGCGGGCCTAGTATGGCTGCGTCAATATCGCGCGTCGAATGTGGATGAAGCATCCGTCACTCTCGTACTTATTTACGTATCAGAAGGTGACGGATGCCTTATCCAAACATTGTCACGCGATAAACGTAGCCATATTAGGACCCATGGTCTCGTAATAGCTAAGGGACTGTTGTTTGATCAGTAGTTAAACAAATTGTTAATAATCGTGACTAATGGTTAAATCTCAAGGAAATGTGTCGAATTTTCCATTCCTTTTTCGAATTTTAACAATTAGTTTAACTACTGATCAAACAACAGGCTCTAAGCTAACTTGTTTGTTGTAAGTTTGATCCCGCCCGTTCTGTGGCCGCAAGCTGTCGATCAGGGGCGGATGTCCTAATCCGGTTATCACTCGTCATGAGCGGACGCGAGCAGGACTCCCTAATACCCGTGATTGCACCGGTTTACCGACGCTTCCGAGATCACCGTACCGTCACTAACAACATTAGGATGCTCAGTTTCAAACCAAGAAGCCAAAAGTAGTTTCTTGATTTTGAACCTATTTAAAGCAAGGGCGAATGGACATCTTCTGGGTGAGCTCGCTTCATCGTCCTCCGAGAGCAAGAGTTGGTCAAGAGCAAATCCATTATAAAAAAAACCGGCCAAGTGTGAGTCGGGATCGCGCACGAAAGGTTCCGTACCATTATCTAACTATATAACATTTGCAAACAACGGCAAAAAAACACGGTTGCTGTATGGGAGCCCCCCTTAAATGTTTATTTTATTCTGTGTTCAGTATTTGTTGTTATAGCAGCAATAGAATTACATCTTCTGTGAAAATTTCAAGTGTCTAGCTATCACGGTTCATGAGATACAGCCTGGTGACAGACAGACAGACGGACAGTGGAGTCTTAGTAATAGAGTCCCGTCTTTACCGTTTGGGTACGGAACTCTAAAAATAAATCCTGATGCTTGTTCAAAGGGAAAACTGGAGGTGCTACCTTATGCAGGGGTCTATCTACATTGCTACCACTACCTTACTATTTAGACTTCCTCCAAGCAGGAGGGCTCAGGGATGGCACCCGTTTACAGACTTGACAATTGCAAATTACCGTACGAGTTACGATGTGAGTTGCTAATTACCATGGGGTGACCTGTGTGTCTAAAATGTCAATGGGTCTCAGATGTTGACAGGAAATGCCAGATCTTAAGCTTAAAACACTTTAAAAAAAAAGGCTCGCAGATACGAAGGATGTTGATATGACCTGTTTTGTATGAGATTCAAATTCAGTATTTTATTACTTACACATTTAGGGAACTTATACGAAAAATTGAGCCATCTATTAAGATATATAAATAAGAGAACTTGCGAGTAATGTATGTAATGTAAAAGTAAAATAAGACAAGTTCTTCAGAAAAACTAACGCCACAGCATTGTTTTAAATATTTTTCTACATCAAATAAACCCAATTCTATAATTATCCGTCACATTTTTTTCTTAGTCCGAAGCTTCTATAGCCACGTGGCATTGTCCTTTTTTAAATAGATAATTTATAGCCCGGCCGGTCAAAGGGTATATGTATTTATACCAGCAAATCGAACAGTTCCTAGGGGACAGCGATAAAAAACTTCTGAGGTCGGATTAAAACACAATATTTAAGCTATGTCTTTGACCCACTAATGTCAATGGCTCTCGTGATGATAACTCGAAAGTAAAAACACAACTGTATCCTAAGTACACAGCCCTCGGCTAATAAAATAAGAAGTTAACATTTAATGCTTTAATTTATCCACATATTTGTTTAGGGAGCAAAGCCTATCAAAATTTAAAGCTGCATTATATTTTAATTACGCGTATTGGGATCAATGCCGATTTGTTTTCATTAGACTTATAATAATAGGATGAAACGTTTATTGTATTTTGATTTGAAGAGTTATTATTTTGGTTGCGTTTAGAGCTATTTAATGCTTTAATTACCTGGGAGGGATTTTCGACGAACCTGACAAAAATGTGTGGTGGTAGGACCTTCCGGATTGCTACCACCATCTTATCCGTTAACCTGCCAGCAGTGTTCGCATTGTTGTGTTCCGATATGGGGATAATACAACCGGTGAAATTAGTAGCATAGAGGCATTGCTCGTAAGTTCTTAACATTTGCAGTCTTGTGATTGTAGTCTTGAGAATATCTATGGGTTTCAGGTCCCCTTACCATCAGCCCCCGATTTCACCATACTGAAAGTGAAAGGTGACAATTCGCTATACATTGCAATGTTAACAAGCTTCCACATCAGTGGGATTCATATCAGCTGCGCCATGTACATTGAAATCGCCTAACCGCCTCATGTCATTGTCAGGATTCTTGGTGTGTGTTCATTTGCCTGCGCCTTACCATTAAAACTGAAATAGTATAGGGTTTCGTTTTTGCCATTTGTCGACGCGGATACCTAAAATCACCAAGTTTTGGTATTTTGTCCATCTGTGTCTCTTCACCTTCGTACTTCAACACAACTTGACCATGGACAAACAAAGATAAACACCGAGACGAGACGAAGTGAGACGAGAATTCAAATCACTTAGCCACCAAAAATTGCCATTGCGAGCAATTAAGCTCACGAATAATAATTATATATAAGTAGATATAACAAGCTACCGCTACAAGTGCTTCTGTTGCAATGTTCATAAACACTTACTTTTTTATTCATAAATGCACAGTAACTAAAATATGCTCTTTTGTTTTGTCGTATTCGATCTTATTTCGAGGGTTTATTGCCTAACTCACTCGCAATCGCAATCGTTTTCATTTTGACAGTCCGAAGGCGAGTCTGCATACAAAATGAAAACAATTGTTCTACTTTGAAGTCGATTGCGATTGCGAATTCGTTAGGCAATAGCAACGCAATTCGATTACCGATTAAGGCAGATGAATTTTCAAAAATCCATATATCGTCGGTCTAGATGTGACAACTCGTATATGCAAAGTGAGAAACTTTTCAGGAGAGACCAAAAACTGCTTTTTAGTTACGAGGTCCCACCTTAACAAAGTTGTTCCGTGATAATATTACCAAGGTTTCACGTAGATCTTACGAGGTTACACCAGTTGAATGCTTGTTACGAGGTGTCACTTCTAGTCGTTTTTTTCCGTCAAAATCAATTATAACGCAGGAGACATTTACGAGTTAACACCGGAAATACTATTTGAAACTTTCTGCATCAAAATCTCATTTTACCAAAAAAAAATAGTTACGAGGTGTCACATCTAGACCGACGATATGCAGTTATTTATTGTTTTCAAAAAATAATATAATGTCTCCTTTGCGTAGAATTTGCTATTTCCAATATTTGAAGTCGTTTTTATTTATTTATTTAAATACATTATTGCACAAAATTAAAATAGTGTACAAAAGGCGAACTCAATGCTACAAGCTTTTTCTACCAGTCAACCTTAATGTGAAACAGAAATCAAAAAGTAGGTAGGTGCAATAATATGACAATCCTTCCCCTTCCCTTAATCTAGATCTAAATTTCCTTTCCCTTAATCAAAAGTCGTTGCCGTCAATGAAGGCTTTCGTTTTTTCCACCCTGCATGTAAGTTTGTCCCTTGAAAGTACCTTAACTCAACAGGAATCTGTTGACTAAAAAACTCCAATAAAATGCTTGACCGTCCCCAGGCAGTATTTGCCGACCCTCGTCGTGTTTGTCAACTATAATGCAATAAAGGAACATTGTCCGGGCAAGATCCAGTCAGCATTTGTTTAGGCCTGTCTTAAGGATACTCTCTGTTTGCACGGGGACCTCGGGAAATGGCATGTAGTAACTTTATTAGTAATCTAGCGAGACGGTAGCTTCGCTCCAGTTTAAACAATATAAACAGTTGCCTTTATTGATCAGAGATATTGAAACTTTGAATTTTTAAACCAGTTTGCGTAGTTACAAAAATTACCCCAAAAAACAAACAAACACACAATTTTACAGCTTTTTAATATTTTAGGACCGTCAAATGTATATTTGGGACACCATGGGTACCATTTAGAAATTTTGCTGGCAACACTGACCTCTTTAGTCTATGGTCTTAATGCATTCCAGTGAAAAATAGACCACAGACTACTAAACTACTAAGCTCAGTGTTGCCATCGTAATGTTAAAAACCACACTGTCCCAAGTACCCACGGTGTTCCAAAAATCCAATTTTAACGGTGTTAGTAATTAGTAAATAACCCGAAAAGTCATTGGTGAAAATAATAACCTACCTTCCAAATACATCTGCTGATATTTTTTCCAAGCGCAGGGAGTTAGATTCTTTGACCCTCCACCCCTCCCCCCTGTCGCGGAGTTATAATTGCCTACCGGGCGATTTGGACTCAGTTTGGCTTGAATAGCCGCACCCATGCCAATAGGCAATGCTCTACTCCAAAGTGTAACAACAATAGAAACTTTAAAGCAAACGTTTGTGTCGCAAATTGTAACAGAATGATTTTTTTTAAATACAATGTTGACATGACGTAATGGCTCCATGCCGAAATACTATAAGCATAGTTAAGTAAGACTTCGGTATATGATTCATTTTCAAAAACATTGTAGGTACATAATTAAAGACAGTTAAGGCCTTAATTCAAATCCTTATTTTTTTTCCATTTCGTTACAAAAGTTACTATATTATGTTATTAAATCATTCTGGTTAACTTTCGTTACGAAATGGAAAATATTAAGGAATTTAATTGAGGCTTGTAACTGTTCTTAATTATGTTTTTTTTTTTAAAACGGCCCTTCTCTCTATCTGCCTGTATTTGGCCTCATAACTCCCTGGACATAATCAAGGCAATTTAGTTTTAACTATATTTTAACGAGTATAAAGTTCATTATAACTTGTATATGAATTGCCAATGGCATTTAATAGTAAAGGTAATTGAACTTTATTTCCTTGATGGTAGACTCAAATTTCCACTTACAAAAATCTCCCTGTCCGTGGTATGGTAGGCCTCACGAGGATAATACATCCGGTGTGTTTACAAATTCTAGTTATCGCTATTGTTTATGTTCTTTATTTTATTACAAGTCCCTTAAAACACAGACATAAATTAGAATTGAATACACCAATCACATAAACTGACGACGTGCTAGCTTAGTTGGTAGTGACCCTGCCTAAGAAGCTAGCGGTCCTGGGTTCAAATCCCGGTAAGGGCAGATATTTGTGTGATGAGCGCGAGTATTTGTTTCTGAGTCTTGGATGTTTTCTATGTATTTAAGTATATATTTCTCTATATATGTATTTATATCGTTGTCTGGTACCCATTATACAAGCCTAGAGCTTAGTTTGGGACTAGGTCGTCCATTGATATTTGATATTTATTGGTATTTAAACTTAATAAAAGTACAGTCTGACATGTCTTTATTACTAGACGTATAAGAGCGTGTCAGATATTTTTGCGCCTAATGTTGGATAATATATTATTGCTGGTGACTATACACTTTATCTTGTTTAGTTAATGTCATGTGTAAACTGCCATATATGAATTTTTACAGCGATTAAAGTGATGAGGTACTAAAGTTTACACATATTTATGAACTCGGCTGTACATTTGAACTATAGCTGTGTTAACTGAACCACATAGCTCTCTCAAATAAGACATTGACAGGCAACAGAGAAACCCTCTCAGGGGAGGTGGATGGCGGCGACTAGTTTGTCACGTTACAATCCTGGCTCCTGACAATTATAGGGTTATACAGTGGTGGCCACATGATAGGGAATATTCATACCTTTTTTACAGTTCAATGAAAGCTGATTCATATAACAAACAGACGAGAAAAATCATGTTTTGGATAAGTAGCTATATAAATAACTAAATGTTTTGTTCCTATCTCTTTCTAGCAAAACCGAATTAAACATGGAGTTTTTATGGCCGACGTGTTAAATGACGTCGCACAGCGTATTGAATCTTTCTGTGTAATCGCCGTGTAATTAACAGTTTAAAATGCTTGTATAATCCGTATTTCATGGCCGATCTTTATTTTAATTTAACTTTTGGTGATCTCCTTTACGATATTCTCATATTCTTTTGAGAATTGCGATTTAAAAAATCAATGCATATTTCCTTTAACACACTTGCGTTTAGATTTCGATTACCGTTACTCCCTCGGGAACTTTCCGGTATGAAAATTAGCTAGTGTTATCCTAGGGTATGAGCTAAATCCATTTCAAATCTGTCCAGCCGTTGCAGCGTGAAGGAGTAACAAACAGACACAAAAACTAAAACAATTCATATTATAGGTAAGTAGTAGAATTTCAAATTATAACTATCTGTAGTTTATTATCTATAGTATTGTATTTGTAGGCAATTTTGTGGGAATTAAATGTGACCTTATTATGTGGCCACCATTGTATTTGAGATATCCTTAACCTATTATTCATTTAAAAAAAACGACCCAAAAGATCCTAATAATACTTTGCCACTTCTATTCCTCGGGAAGTTCCTTTATGTAGTTACTAGCTTTCGCCCACGACTCCTTCCGCATAGAAGTCGTTTATCGCTGCTCCCTCGGGAAATGTAAATTTTTCAGGGATAAAAACTATCCTATGTCCTATTCCAGGACCTAACCAATATATGTGCCAAGTTTCATCTCGATCCGTTCAGTGGTTGAAGCGTGAAAGACGGACAAACATACACACTTTCACATTTATAATATTAGTATGGATTTTTTACTTGATAACTAAATTGAAAGTCTAATACAAACGGACCCTGAGAGAGCCCAAATGGTTTGGGTATTTCGGTAACATAGTATAAATATCACAATCCTACGTTGCCAATCGTCGGTGATAGTGCAATACCGCGTAACTAACAAATACAATAAGTTCCAAAATACACCTTAGCCAGTAAGTCAGTAAGATGCATTTTGCTACTTATCGAATTTTTTACTTACGCAGTATTGCACTATCCCCGACGCAATGCCATTTTTCTTTTATTTTCCCATCCATTTCTTCTACCCACTCAATCACGGGGATGTCTAATCACACAAGTCCATTTTCTGTATCTAATGCTCCAAACCAAATAAATAAGTACAAAGTAAGAGAGCAAAAGGAAATAATAAATATCATTCAAAGGTAAAAGCATTTTTATGTTGTGTACACGATAGTCATAGAAATCTAAAGCTCGTACGCAGATTAATAAGTTGAAGATCGTTCACTAATATACGGCGAGGAATTTATGTTGCTACAAAATGGAAGTAGAATACCGTAACCCGAGGTTACTTTGATTTACGGGATGACTTTAATACACTCGCGGTCAAATAATACGGGTCAGAGTGCGTTTTTCATACAAACGAGGCTATTTCGAAGCCTTGGTTCCTCGGCAGGTGTTGTTTTGAGTGAGGTTTAATGGTGGTTACTCCGAGGTTCAATAGAGGTTGTCAAAAGTTCTCAAGATACCTAACTGATCGCACAATCAGATAACATCACAGCGAGAGAGTTTGGGTCAGCGTTTGGATTTCCTTACATTTTATTGCAATATTGCAGATGTTTTCCTGAACATGCACGATTCCGGCGTTAACCACAGATTCAATCAGTTGGGTATCCTAGGCACTCTCGAAGTTCTGTATCGATGCTCGGGGTATCCATCATCAGATTTCGCTACAAGCATCCTCCGGCGAGGAACCAAGGCTTCGAAGTAGCCTCTTTACTATGAAAAACGCACTCCGACCCGTATTATATGTCCACGAGTGTAGCAGCTACCATTCCACACAAATATGTGTTTTTTGAGGAGTTGGAATACGCCTCCATATTTTTTTCGTCAGTGGTAATAAGGGTAGTTACTCCTTAAGAAAGTTAAAGTAGTGCGCGTGTTACTGTCGTTTTTGTATGGAAAAAATATGAATAGTTAGTGTGCTTTTTGTCTAGATTTTTGAGGTAAAAAAACTTCAAGGACCTATGTTATGCAATAATGCATGCAGCAAATCAAATTGGTGATATCGAAAAAGTTAAACATATATTCTATATTTCTTCAGATTTTACGTGCTTTTCAGGGGGTTTACTTGAGATATTCATTCAAATATTTAGTGTTTTCAAACTTTAAAAAATAGTAGTTTAAAATTTAGTAGTTTCACTTTGATCATAGTGTTTTTTTTACGGAAAACTAATGGTCTCAATGTTTTCTAATTAATCAAGTCGAAAAAACAGGAAATACCGATTATTGCAAATTTTTATTTTGTAATTTTGTCTTTTAGTTACTTCAAAAACTCGTGTTAAACTTGAAATTTGATCAAAGTACGCCCCGGTTTACGGTACTTTATCTTCTTTTTTCTGTAATACTATCTGTTTCCTGCGACTCCGTCCGCGAACAAAAATAAAACATAGCCTATGTTACTCAGGAATAATGCAGCATTCTAATGGTGAAATAATTTTTGAAATCAGTCCAGTAGTTTTTGAGTTTATTCGTTATAAACATACAAAAATACAGATCTTTCCTCTTTAAAATATTAGTGTAGATAAAACAAAGTCGCTTTCCGCGTCTATCTGTCTGTATATCCGCTTACTCCTCTTAAACCACGCAACAGATTTTGATGCGGTTTTCATAAGTTAGATTGGTAGATAATTTTCCACGTATGTATAACATAATTTGTAATTTACATATATCAAATCGAAGCGAGGGCGGGTCGCTATTGTATATCATAAATGCAAGCCAGTTGATGTTTTATTATTCAAATATTTCAAACTAAATAAAACAGTTGAAAGAAATAGTTCAGTGGAATAGTCAACAAAATGCAGTGTTGCAAACTACACGGAGAATTAAACACGTATCTTATATATCCAGGGTTCGTAAAATGCGAGCAAAATTCATTGAAGTGCTAGGGTTGTCACTTATAATATAGTTAATCAAATAAATTAAATATGTATTGAGGATTGAGTTTATTTATACTTATGAAAGCAGTTGTTATCATTATGGTAATAAAATAAATTGCCCCTATCAGTGGACATTGTCTATAGATTTACGAGTATTATCTTGTTATGATTGTCAATCTGATTGTATTATTTACATGCTCTCGCCATCGTACTTGTGAAAATTATTACTACTACACTATCCCAAGTGTAAAATTGGGAATTATTTGATTTGAAATAGTAAATATAAAAAAAAAAACCAGCCAGTAAACTGAGTTTCGGATTGTGTTCAATTTCATCAGTAAAAAAAATACTTATCTGTATTATTTTAGTACCTAGTTAATATTTTTTAGTTCATAAATTTAGAACCATCGCCAACCCTAACTGGTTGTCATACGTCATTTCAATTGATTTTGCCCGCATTTTACGATCCCTGCTTATATCATATACCTAGGTACAGTCAAACTCATAAGTCGTGGTCCATTTTAGTACCTTATTGCAGTATCCCTCAGTAACCCTTTATTGGTCATACATTTGACCACCATAATAAAAAAAAAAAATGTTTAAAAAAACAAAAAACCGCCTTCAAAAAGCAAAAAATAACTTCTTTAAAATGGTAGGTAAATAGGTCAGTCCAACTGAAGTCTGCTTTTGGTTAAAATATTGTTGGACGCCGACTTCAGTTGGACTGACCTATTTACCTACCATTTTAAAGAAGTTATTTTTTGCTTTTTGAAGGCGGTTTTTTGTTTTTTTAAACATTTATTTTATTTTATACTTTTTAGTGATCCTATTTATGCTGTTACGTAGCTCCACTTCTAAATATTAATAAGAAACTATAGAACATTTCAAGCTCGACGCAGACAACGCCGCGGGAATGTCATAGTCATATTTAAACCTAAATGTGCTTCGTCATACTCGCTCAACTTCCTTTATCGAAATATCTTATCGCCACCCTTGAAATAGGTACCGTTAAGGAGTTCCGGTGGCCATCTGTGGTCTTCATCATCAGTTCCACTTCACCATATAGTACTTTTCAAAAGCAAATGCATGAGTTACAGTGAAAAATACCAAAATCGCTATAGGTGTGCCTATAATATTTGAGGAGTTCTCTTGATTTCTCCATGATCCCATCATCAGATCCTGACGTGGTGACAATGGGACCAACTAGAAAGTATACCTACTCGAACAACGAAAAAATTTTTCAAATCGGTCCAGTGGTCTTCGAGTAATCGGGGAACATACATAAAAAAAAAAAAAAAAAAATATCCCGACGAATTGAGAACCTCCTCCTTTTTTTGAAGTCGGTTAATTAAAATGAGTCTTATGAATTAATTTTGTAGTTCTATTGTCGAAAACTGTGACAGGTGTCAACAGCCGTTAAAGGGAGTGAAAGGGGTTGAAATTTAGTAAATTAATAGCTGAGACAAAGTACTAAAATGTACAGCTGCTTCTGAGTTCGACCGTACATAAAACCTGACTGACCGACAACCTTAACCGCTGGACCTAGTACTTGACATTTGAAGGGAATATTCTTTAGGATTTCACGAAAATCAGCCCCGTAAAAAGTCGCGGGCATCTAGTTACGCGTGGGCCGAATTATCCATAAGGCGGGTTAGGCAACTGCCTAGGGGCCCCGCATCGACTAGGGGCCCCGTGCACGCACCAAACTAAAAATATTCCGTTTTTCGACGCATGTTCTCAGTTGATAGAATACTTCATATATTAATAGTAGAACTAAAAATACAGATGTAGGGAAATATCCTTTCACATCGTATTTTCTCGGAAATGTTCGTATTTGTCATGCTACTTCAGTCTGACTCGTACCCATCAAGACAACGTGGGGGAACGTTGCATCGCGAGAGTGATAATCGATCAGAGTGTTTTTTGTTAATTAAGATTAAGTTTGTTTTCAGTTCTTTTCAATAGTCATGCCGAAAGCATTAAGACCTAGGAAACGTTTAGATCGACAAGCGTGTGAAATTATTTTCAACATTTATTTATATTTCTTCTTGTTTACCTACACCTAATTTCTATAAGTATATTTGATCGTGGTGGTTTTAACATTAGGTGTTATATACTTCAAACTCGTGGTTTGACATTTGACACTGATAACTAAAGTACTCTATTTATTTAATACAAACATGTCACTTAATAATTCAATAATTCATAGACACGTCGGCATCATTCGGAAGTAGACGTGAGTTCCGAGTTTTCACGATGTGAAAGGATTATTCACTAGATCTGTAGCTGTATTTGACGATATGGGTTAGGTAAGTGTTAATTCGCAACGCAGCCGGCGCGCGGTCGGCTCATGAGTAGGTACTATGCTTCATTCTTCATTCACAAATTCATAGAAAAATGTATTTTAAAAAGTAAGACAAGGGGCCCCGTGAATTGCATTGCCTAGGGGGCCCTGATAGGCTTAATCTGGCCCTGTAGTTAGCTATGTATACGAATAAGTAAAAGCAAGAAGTAAGCAACTGTCTGTATGAATATTGGCACGCAAACACGCAATATCGTGGAAGCTAATTTACTTTTAATTTGCCGCGCGGCTGCGGTGCGATTTCAAACGATTCAACAGTAATTTGCCGTAAGTGAAACTTTTCGTCTAATGACTTCCGTTAATCTTTACCTTTTCTTTTAGCCATTTTCATAATTATGTTTCAAACAATTCTAACTTGCGTATATGATTGATCTAAGATTGTTTCTAGTTTTAAAAAAATGCTTCAGTGTATAGAGGCGCCTACAGACTGTATATCCAGCAGGCCGATTATGGTCGTGTTTATCGACGTAGATAAGCGTAGATAAAACATCTGTCACTTTCTAACCAGTATGTAAGTGCGAGAGTGACGGAAGCTTTATCCACCGCGATAAAGGCGACCATAATACGGGCCCAGGACATAGTCAGTGCAGTTTTTACCGGTATCAAATTTTTCCAGTTACCTACTTTGCTAATTGGGATTGTTCATATTTTTACAATTACTCTAATTCAAAAACCATTTCGAGGAATAGAGTTTTAAAGCCGTTGTGCATTATTAAGTTTTTGAAATATTTATCTATTTTGGATATTTCGACAAAAGTATATTTAACCTTTGCTTGACTTTCGTTTTCGGCTTGAAGCCCTCCTAAGTGTATCTTACGGGTTAGGCGAAAACCGCTTGAAATAGTATGTTTTAATACACTATTCCAATCACTTTTTATCATTAGAAATCATTTAATTGTTGTAATTTATTAGAAAATGCCGACCCAAATTTAAAATAATCATGTCATCCATAAAATGTCTGCTAAATAAATAAAGATATTTAAAAATACCTATTGAGTCAAATACAAAATTAATGAAATAGGTCTCTTAAAATTACCTATTCCTTCGAATTAGAATGTAAAAACCGTAAGTTATTTTTTTAATCTATCCGAATTGTTAAGATAAAATAAGATGGAATAAGATATTTATTAAAAAAAATTAGTACACACAAATTTATAATCAAGTTCAACCGTTTACGCAAGGTTTATGCAAGTCCGGACGCCCTATTTTCACTGCTTTCTATTATAAGACAGTGCATAAAAAATGGAATACAAAAAAATTGTGAACAATCTTCAAAATATAAACGCTGCGACCCGTGACAGGGGAAACAATGAATTGTAGTGCCACTTGAAGCTATCTTTGCGCTATATTTCTGTATTAAGAAATTGCACAAATGTATTTTGTTGGTAGAATTCTTGAAGCTAAAAATGTTCTGCAGTAGACGAAGGAAACAATAAAATTATTTTAAACATACGATCAATAATAGTGAACTAAGATGAAATTTAGTGAAAATGATATTTAGTAACTTGTAATTCCATTAAATATATACTAAGTCTCAAAAATAACTTATGTGGCTGAGTGTACTTTATTTATGCAATAATTATCTTTTCGACACCCAAACTGACGGATCCCAAATCAGTGGGTCTACGTTAGTTACGGCGAATATCCTGTTGCCACCTTTCGACGAATCAGGTACCATAATATTTATTTATTTATTTATTGAAACTTTATTGCACAATAAAAGAAAACTAAAAATGGCAAACTTAATGCCTTAAGGCATTCTCTACCAGTCAACCAACTGGCCAAACAGAAACAAGTCAAAGGTTGGTGCTTACTTTAAAAAAATCAGCTAAACATAAATGATAGAATATGAAAATATAACAATACAATAACATATATAATACATATATAAATACAATAATATGACATAAATAAATGGATACAATAAGCATATTATAATATTGTATTTCGCGTTGATAATGTGTTTCAAATTTCAGCACATTACAATAACGTGAAGTGGATCTAAATTGACTTGCAAGATATAAAACAAAATGACAAACATAAAATCTTGTAAAAAATCAAAGTAACTTCTCTCATTACTCTTCCACAACTCAGGAAGTCCGAACAGTATTCAATAATACATCACAATCATTTTCGTCATTAAAATCACTATAAAAATATAGAAGCCGTAAAGCAAATTAAATTCAATATTTATTGCCAATCTCCCCGCCATTGAGCCGAGTCGTAAAAACCCACTAAAATTACTGGCGATCATATTTATTTTCCGGACGACCGCTATGTACAGTCCGCTTTAATTGGAAAACAAATCAGTTGGAAACCATGGCCATTTTAATTGCTGCCGTCTTTAGTAAGTTTATTATAGCTCAAATATAATAAAGCGAAAAAAAATCGTCGGTCTTAGGCAGGATTCGAACCTACATCTCCTCCGGCTCTCCGGGCCGATGCAGGCGCATTACCACTTATGCCACCGAGACCCTACGTAAGATTCACGAAATTAGTTATCGCTTGCTTTTTCATACTTGGAGTGTATGCTGACGCCATCTATCGTTGTTTATTAACAAACGATTTTTTTTCGCTTTAATATAGTTTAGAATTTCGTAACAGTCGTTTCTTTTAAATTAACAATGTGTAACTAACTCATCCGCGAATCTTTAATCGTTTCGTTATTCCCTTAGGAAGTGTCTAAAACTACACCTACACCTAAGCTTAGCTGCTTCATGAAGCTAATAGTCCTGTGGGTTTAATCCCCATGGAAATATTTGTGTGAGCGCAAGTATTTCTTCCTTAGTTTTGCATGATAATTCATGTTTTTTTCTCTCTCAAAATAAGTATGTTTATCAGAGGATGGATGCGAGCGGCGCAGGACCGGTCCTTGCGGCAAACCTTGGGCAGGCCTAAGTCCAGCAGTGGGTGTCTCTCAGCTGAAATGATGATGATGATGTTTATCATTATTCAATACCTATAGTGCGAGGCTAGAGTTCAGTTTGGGTCTATGCCAATTTGTGTGTGATTGTCTCCTGATATATATTGAATATTTTATATGTATTCACCTGATGCTGTTAACCAAATTGATTCCTTTTTGATCCCAATTAATATCTTTACATAGTATAAAATGAAGTCGCTTCCGCTGTCTGTTCGCTTAGATCTTTTAAACTACTCAACGGATTTTAAAGCAGTTTTCAGCAATAGATAGAGTGATGAGTGAAAGGTTTATATGTATAATAAATTCTGGTTTATGTTCGGGTATTACAGAAAACTCATATAAACCGAAGCGAAGCGAGAAGGTTGCTAGTATAATATATTTCGATCCCATATAAGTTCGTATAATTTTGTCGCACACATATTTCATACAACGTATCACTTCGCAGATTTTTCATTTCATCAACAGGCTTTAGTAGGCGCAAGAGTTTAAATTTTGTGATAGTCACGAGTCTAACCTAACCTTGCAGGTCGATTCACGAGAGCTGGCACGAATGGTTTGAATGAGTGAACGAAAGTATACAAGTGTGTAAAATAATAACAGGTTTTCAGTTTGAAATTCGAACATCGGTTCAAAGGACGGCACTCACATGGTCATTACATTCGTGCCAGCTTAAGTGAATCTACGTGTACCCTCGTAATTAATATTTAATATAACCTCAGAACAACTCTGCTTCAGCAGAAAATAGCTTTCGATGAAGTGAAATTCGATGTAATTATACATTTGTGTAAAGAATTGTCGGTAAAACCAGGGACAACATATTTTACAGCTGCCCTGGCCATCCATGCCGAAGCCCGTCGTCCAAGAATAGAGATGTATGAGATAAGGCTGAACCCCTCCTCCAGTGAAGATCGCGAAGACCTGTCCCTCCAACGGATCAGCGAAGTGCCCAAGTCCAACTCTGGAACAGCGAAGATAGCCAGGCACCTGGTCGAGCAGATTGACCTACTTTTGGCTGGACCGGTAAATATTATGACGACATGATTAGCCTAGTTTCTGGTAACCCTGCTTCAAAGCTAGCACTCATGGATTCGGTTCCCTGTAAGGCAAAATGAGCGTGTTAAGAGTGTCTTGCTACTACTTAGGCTTCTCGCGTAGTCAAACTTGTTTACTCATTCAATTACATAATTCACTTACTGACTGACTCACGTATTTACTTTGTAACTGATTCATTGTCATTTTTACTAATTTAGTGTCTCACTCACTTAGTTACTGACACTTAAACGTAATTACTAAAGTTTTCAATCACATAGGTCACTCTAATTCATGCACGTACCTACTTACTAAGTATCTCATTCATTTACGGACTCACTCACGTAATGACTGCCTCGCTCACTCACTTACAGGCGCAGAACGACGAACAGAGCTCGGGTAGCAACAGCAGAGAGCCTTTCGTTGACAAAACGAGGAGCTCAATAGTTCTGATGCCCGCGGACGGTGACAGCGTTTATCACATGTAAGTGTTTTTTTACATACATACATACATTAAATCTCGCATGTTTCCCAGGGGCGTAGGCAGAGACCACTCCTTTCCACCTGCTAAGATCCTGACCAATCTCTTTCTTCTTCTTCTTCTTTTTTTTTAGAGCTAACTACTATCTATTACTAGAAAACAGAACCCTAAAGGCTGGTGCATATACAGCGAAGCCCAGCGCGCAAAAGTTTTCACTGCCAAAGCATTATCGTCTTTGGACGTATTGAAATAAGATCGAAATTAATTCACCACAAATACGAGAAGACGTTTGTTTTGAATTTGTGGTGTTAGTTTAATCTCGATCTTATTTCAACTCATCGCACTGCTAGATCAAAACAATAGTACCTCAAAATACAACTGTATTTAAAAATCAACTTTAATGCAACTTCTGTGAATTTGAAACAAAACTAGCAAGGATTTTGAGTTGATACTGTTTTGATCTAGCAGTGCGACATCCAAAGACGATGATGCTTTGGCAGTGTTATGTTCTCTGCGCTGCGTTTCGCTGTGTATGCGCCGGCGCTTAGAAAATCATTCTGCTGTTCACTGGCGTCCGTTTACTTTTGTTTTATAGACAATCGTTTCATAGACGTATCATTTTGCAGAATTTTCGTTTCATGGAAAGCTATTTTCTGCTGATTTCAGGTTATCTTGTGATAGTTATGATGATATGATACAAGTCTAACCTAACCTAACCCACGTGAATCCTATTTAAGATAACCTGAAATCAACACGGGTTCAGCAGAAAATAGCTTTCTATGAAACGAAAATTCTGCGAAGTGATGCGTTCTATGAAATTAGTGTCGGTGAAATAAGAGGACACTCTGTCCCAATCATATTTCTCTGAACAGGAATTTTTGGGATCTCCTTGAAATATCGACAAACATTTCATCGAATGTATCACTTCACCGAATTTAATTTCAGCGAAAGCTAATTTCTGCTGAAACCTTATAGTTTTCAGGTTATCTTAAGTATTTGTTACGTAGGTTAGGTTAGGTTGGACTTGTGACCACAAAAAAAATAAAGCTTGTGCAGGTGGAAATGCCTGTCGATGAAATGAAAATTCGGCGAAGTGAAACATTGTATGAAATGAGTTATGATATTTCAAAAAAAAGTCCGACTTTCAAACACAACATGGATAAAATGTATTATGTTGTATGAAAAATAAAGTCATTCTATCACTGACTAAATAGAACAATGAGTCACAGTTTTTAGTTAATATTAAACGTTTAATTACATATTAATAAATATTTTCCCTTCGTTTCTTTTTCTAGTGTTAGGGAATTAAAACAAAAACCTGCAGAAAACCAAAGAATGCCTGTTCTCCCTTGGGCACCAGAAAAAGGTTTGGTTCTTTTAAGTTATCATTATAAGTAACTATAGCTAATATTATTTTCACTTTACCATAAATATAAATACGAAAGACAGCCATAAAATTTAATTAGATACTTAACAAAAAAAAAATGTGTCTATGTTTTTTTGCTGACTGTACTTTTTTTTGCAGTCATTATCTGTTTTATCAAGACTAAGTGACTAAACTAATGAGCATACACCGGATTGACGGGGGCAAAAATGTACCAGTGCTAGTGATTCATTAAATGTCGACTAAGTTTATCTACATCGACAAAAAGCAATTTCTTATCATCATTATCATAAGTAATGGCCAAGTTTGGATACCTTTTAATTATGTGCAAACCTCTCATATTTATACTTATCGCAACTATAAACAACCGGTATCTGACATTGACTCTGGACTCGAGTCACTTTTGACAACTATTGAAATTACATTGAACAACAAATTAATTCAGTACAACAATATTCTATAGCATTCGGACGAATTGAGAACCTTCTTGTTTTTTAAGTCGGTTAAAAATGCGTCGAAAGAAAAGAAATCGTTAATCTTCATGGAAAGCTGATCATTCAGATATAGAAGTTATAGGTACGACTTACTTTTGCAAGAAATGCAAGATCCATGTCACGAAAAAAGTTGTCGATAAACTTAGTCGATATTTAATGAATCACTAGCACTGGTACATTTTTGCCCCCGTCAATACGGTGTATGCTAATGAGTCTCAACAGGGTAGGTCTACGTTAAGTATAGCGGAGACCCTGTCGCCACCTTCCGACTCCATCATCAGATCAGCTCTTAGTAGGGAATGCAATTTAACCGGTTATTAACCGTTTTTGTATGAAAATAACCGGTTAAAACCGGTTATAACCGGTTATAACCGGTTATTTGCATTCCCTAGCTCTTAGATACCGTAATATTGCGTTGTGATTGGGTTCAGATCTGTGGTCTAAAATTGACTAACAAGATTTGAAGCTGACAAGTTCTGCCCTCCTAAGCCAATAACATTGTGCATCTTCCTCTAGAACTGAAGACGTAAGACAGCATTGAACTTGTGCAATTTTTATTGCCAGTCTATTTTGTGCTTAAACTACATACGAAAAGGGCCTCTATTCTAGGCGGTAAAAACCATATATTTAAGCTGTTATGGTATTGTTTTTAACTCAACCGCGATTACTGTCAAGTAAATAAGAGCTATCAAAACGTTGACAATGCGATACCAGGGACAGGGCGGTATGGTTTTTACCGCCTAAGTAGAATAGAGGCCCAATTTTGAATAATCGCAATCAAATCATTTTTCGTTTGTGTCACGGGTTAAATATGTGCATTTTAGGTTAAATATATTATAGGTTAATAGCTAATGATCGTTGACCCTTAGCATTTTATGTCAAACGTAATGACAAATATATGGATAAGTCTGTGTTGTTAAAAATAAAACCGTAATTATATTGATAATAACTCACTGTTTTTTATTTATTTAATTATTTATTTATTTATTGCACTCATAATAATACATAATACACTTACATAGGTGATATTCGTGCACTATGAACCCTGTTGGGCGCAGCAATATAAGAGAGAGGAGGACTATCCAATTAATAATTAATCAATATTAAATATTTCCATTTTTCTATTTACCTATATATCTATCTGTTTATTTTCTTAATAATTACTAAGTGTAGTATAGTTTATTATGTTTATACTTTTATTTATTATATTATAATTCATCGCTTAGATACTCTGTTATATTATAGTAAGCTTTTTCATATAGAATATTTTTTAGTTTATTTATATATAGGTGTTAATTCTTTTCTTTACGTATTGTTTCGACGAATTTATTTAGTTATAGTAATTTTTTTTCTATGTTTGATATTGTCAATCGATTCTTTTTAACATTGAGGATCCATTTATATAAAGAGAATTTTTCTTCATCAACAGATGTCAGAGGTGCGAAGTTGTAAACCGATATTACATCGTTTAAGACATGTTAACAAAATTGCAATACGACAATGTGTTATGTTATACTTTCGTCGAATTGCTACCGGTCGCCGATCAGTATTAATAAGTTAATAACATATTGTTTCATTTTCAGGTGATTACGAGAGAAAGCGCGGTAACAAAAGACAGAAGAGAGCAGCCCGATCCCCACAGTGGGACGTCATAATCGGAAACACAAAAAAGCGTGATAATCAATAACACGTTGACTATTAATAAATATGATTATTAATATCTTCTCCCACTAACATACTAAATTATTGGTAATCGATGATGTTTAACGTTAAGGCTATCGTAAATCAATAACCATAAAGAACATGTGACTATTTTTTTGAAATATTAAACTTGGTATAACTTTTCTTTAACAGCCTTTGTTATACTCTTACCCTCTTAACCCCTCGGCTCCATACTATATGTATATGTATATACATACATACATACATGATGACGATGATGATGATGATAATGATGATGATGATGATGATGATGATGATGATGATGATGATGATGATGATGATGATGATGATGATGATGATGATGATGATGATGATGATGGTGATGATGGTGATGATGATGGTGATGATGATGATGATGATGATGATGATGATACATACATACCTTCACGCCTTCATTCCCAGAGTGAGGTAGGTACGAGTAGAGCTACAGAATTACCAACTGCTCTAAAATAATAGTTTATGTGACTGTACATAATGAGGGCATTAAACATGAGCGTGGGTTTATGAAACGAGCCGAAGGCGAGTTTCATAATAACATCACACAAGTGTTTTAATGCCTAAATATGTACAGTTACATACACTACTTTATCTACCCACATATCATAAGCCTCCATGATGCATTCAGGAGCCGAATATTAACCGGTATGGCGGTAATAAAAAGATTGAAAAGTTTTTGGCAGCTGTAATAGTTTTTTTTAATTCAGAGACAAACTAGAGTCGGTTCCAATTATCATATCGTTCGATATCTTACTTACGTGCGACATTTGTCAAATTTGTATGCAAATTGACAATTCATTTCGAACTAAACGTCATCTCGACTGATATTAGAATAGAGGTCAAATCAATATTCTTTGTTTTTCAGAGATGTTCGAAATTTGAATGAAATAATATTATCGAAATCGATGTTATTATTTAGCAATAATAACATTTTCACAGATAAGAAATTTGTTCTAACAAAACAGTATTTTTTATGGTCGTCATAATGTGCGGTTCTTGAACGCATCATGGAGGGTTTATGATATTTGGATAGATAAATTTGTTGATAATTCTGTAACAACATTTTGCACAATTAGGCTAAGAAGTTCACCAGTGTATTAGTGACAGGTTGCAAGCCCATCGCCTAACAGCAAGCCTTTATTCCCTTAGTCGCCTCTTACGACATCCACGGGAAGACATGGAGTGGCAATATTCTAACCCGGCAACCTCACGGGATATTAAATGTATGAAAGTTTAAAACTGCCGGCGCTCTAGTAAGTATACACTAAGCTTATCTGTCAGAGGCTTATTGTACGTTTATGAATAATGGGCTTACTAAATGGGCTTACTTTAAACTATAATTCTTAAACGCGTAAACACGATTTATAATAAATACCAAGATACTTTTATTTTTAAACATAGTACTTTCGGGATCCCTTTGGAACGCATAATTTTTCACGCATATTTATCTTGTCGCGTAACTCCCTTTTAGGCTGACATTGCAGAATTTAATAAAAGTCTATTTTGTAGATTAGATTAGGTTAGTTTTTTATAACTATTAATAAGTTTCTGTCAAAAAAATCATTGCTTCAGTCAAGCTTTTGTTGTTGACTGTACTTTTTTTGCACAGTCGTCATCAAGACAATTCTAACGAGCTCTAACACGACGGGCTTATCATGTGTAATTTAGGAGTCCTATGGTCACCCTGAGTCTCCATCATCAGCCCAGCTCGATGGTACTATATTATTGTATTGCCATCAGAACTAAAGGTGTATGCAAATTTTCAGCTTCATCGAAAACCGGGAAATGGGTCAAATTTAACTTGCAAGATTTCACCCTACATACATACATACATACGGTATCCTGCCTTTTGGCCGAAATACGTTTGGTTGAATGTATCGTTTCCCAAATGTTTCATTTTCCAACCTACTTTTATTTCTATAACTGTAAATATTTCAGGATTTATTTCTGTACCTTCGTGTAGACCCTATAGCTTAGGTTAGGTTAGTTTTTATAAAAATCCTGAAATATTTACAGTTACAGAAATAAAAGTGGGTTGACAAATGAAACGGTTGGGAAACGATACATTCGACCAAACGTATTTCAGCCAAAAGGCAGAGAACCCATACGTACATACATACATTGCAAGTTAAATAAAAGCTTGTAAAATAAAACCGTTTTGTAAAAACCATTTTCTGCGAAACTATTTTACGCGTAAAGATGATTTTGCGTAAAAAAATTATGCGATCCAACAGTGAACCGCTTTATACATATGATTTAGTTGAAACTTCGAAACCCAACACAAAGCCTTCGTAGAGCTTACGACGCCGCAATCAAAGCGCTCATCAACTATCTCCATCTCACGTTCTTTGCACAGAAGTAGATAAATCCATCCCTTTTGTTTGTATTAATCGGGGTGTGGGGAGGCTAGTAAACGTGGCATAATGGCATCATAAAAGGTTTTAATTAATTCAATATTAAGTTTTATCATAAATACAACCTAAGCGCCAGCTTAACTAGCTACGCCGTAGCATATGTAGGGACCAGCGTAGCAGCTACGAATAGGGAATATGCATTGATTTTTTTAAATTTGCTTTCTCAAGAAAATATGAAAATACCGTAAAATAGATCACTAAAAGTGAAATTAAAATTAAAATTGGTCAAGAAATACGGATGATGCAAGCATTTTAAACTGCTAATTAGACAGAGAGATCCGTAGTAAACCGGTGACGTCATCGTGCAGTTCGGCCATATAAACTCCACGTAAAATTTCGTTTTGCTTTGTTGGCTTATATCTTAGTTATTTTTATAGCTATTCAAAAAATATTTTTTCTCACCTGTTCGTAAAATGAATTAGCTTTTATTGAAGCTGTAAAAAAAACATGCATATTCCCTATATATGGCTGCGTTTATCGCGTGACAAAGAGTGAATAAGGCATCCATCACACACTCTTCTGACACTTATATAAGTACGAGAGTGACGGATGCTTTATCCACATTTGACGCACGATCTAGACGCAGTCATACTAGGCCA
Organism: Acleris literana; assembly: GCA_946894065.1. Classification (NCBI taxonomy): domain Eukaryota; kingdom Metazoa; phylum Arthropoda; class Insecta; order Lepidoptera; family Tortricidae; genus Acleris; species Acleris literana. The sequence goes on from OX335670.1 coordinate 22,480,262, forward strand.
GCAGGGGCCCTCGTATTTTGACATCATACATACATACATACATAAACTCACGCCTTCATTCCCAGAGTGGGGTAGGCAGAATCATAGGAGTGAGAATTTATTTATAGGTGAGATTCAAAACTATAATCTTGTAGTATGTGAAAATGGACGATCAGGATACGCGTCAGTGCTACGCGACAGAGATACGGTACGGCAAAATGATACAAATGTGGACTCTGCTTTATCTGTGCATCTTGCCTCGCTTAGCAGCACTTCAATTAATAACTACATTTATAAATATAGTACATTGTTGCCTAGGCGCGGAAAGTAAGAGATTTCCTGACGAGGTGGTTAGCAGGCCGAGCAACAGCGAGGCCTGCTAAAATACGAGTCAGGAAATCCTCGTTTTCGCCGAGGCATACATAATGCTTTTTCCAAACAATGCGAGGAAATTATGCAAATACATGATTATAAGTATTTTTATCTAAAATCATATCATAAACCCTCTATGATGCGTTCAGAAACCGCAAATTCTGACCAGCATAATAATCAACTCTGTTGTTAGAGCAATTTTTTTATCTGAGACAGTAAGCTTATGGATTCTTAAGAACATCATTTTCGATGTTCTTATGACATTCAAATTTCGAACATCTCTGAAAAACAAAGAAATTTGATTTGACCTCTATTCTAATATCAGTCGAGATGACGTTTAGTTCGAAATGAATTGTCAATTTGCATACAAATTTGACAAATGTCGCACGTAAGTAAGATATCGAACGATATGCAAGTTGGAGCCGACTCTAGAATGTCTCTGAATTAAAAAAAACTATGACAGCTGCCAGAAAACTTTTCAATCTTTTCATTACCGCCATTACCGGTTAAAATTTAATATGCGGCTCCTGAATGCATCATGGAGGCTTATGATATGTGGGTAGATAAAGTAGTGTATGTAACTGTACATAATTAGGCATTAAAACACTTGTGTGATGTTATTATGAAACCACACTCGTGTTTAATGCCCTTCATTATGTACAGTCACATAAACTACTATTAAAAACCTTTGACAAATTCAGAGAGTATGTTTGTTTGCGTCATACGAGTATTAGTTAAGATAGTTTCACGCACAACGAGCCGCCGCCCGCCGCCGCCGCTCCGCAGAGCCCCGCCGCGCCGCCGCTCCTCACTGCGCCCCCACAAGTTGGGTGTACGGGATTTTTTTCATGGTCCTTTCGATTTTATACGCAATAGAAAGCACTTTTGAAAAAACAATATGGATATGGACGGAAAGTGTTTTCATATGGTTTTTTTACTCCTAGGAGTACGAGTAAAAAGAGGCATTTTCCGTCCATGTGTTTCAATCGGAATACCGTTATTTCCGAGCATGTTTGAGAAAATAGTAGATTGTACAATAAGTGCATAAAACGCACCATTTTACGCGAGACGTTTACGCGAGCTTGCGAGCGAGGATGTATATAAAGTCAAGTGTTAAATGGGTTTTATGGACGAGTTGTACACTCTACTTTTCACTTCGATTGCGAGGAAATGAAACAGCACCATGTAAATTATTGTAACAGAAATATTGACAATGACAAAATAAGTATGGTTCCCGCCAATTTTTTATTTTTTTATTTTTTTCATTTGGTGCCGTACGCTCAGTTATAAAAACATTTTGTTTTATTATTATTATTTATTGTCATGCTTTAAATGTATTGATTTACTCAAATATAATAATAATAATAACAAATGCGACAAAATAAAAAATATAAGTTTATTTCATGAAGTTTGATTGTGTACTTTGGCTGTTGGTATCCTTGCGTTGGTCTTAGAATACTAACGAAACGAAATAAAATAAAGAGGTTATTCTATGAAGTTAAAGTTGTTCGTGTGGCTGTTGGACCGATTGCCTTCGACGAAAATTTTACTTTATGCACTAGAGCATAAAAAGCGACTTTATGTCGCCTACGCACGACATAATATGATTTTTATAATAAATTTAATGTAATAACCGTGACATGGATGAAATACGAATGGTACCTATGAATAGTTTGTATTACGTTAAGAAACAAATTTGTAATTTTTGCATACCAAATATAGTTAAACATGTAAACCTACTAATTGAATACTGTACTTATGTTGTTAACACCTCACTGGTAATGTTTATTGCAAATAAAGTATTCTTATTCTTATTCTTATTCTTATTCATAAAGACGGACTTTTGGAGCATGAGAAGTGTAAAATAAATATCAGGAGACAAATGTCACATAAATTGACCTAGTCCCAAACTAAGCTCTAGGCTTGTACTATAGGTACTAGACAACGATATAAATACTTATATAGAGGAATATATACTCTAATACAAAGAATTCGCGCTCATCACACAAATATCTGCCCTTACCGGGATTTGAACCCAGGACCGCTAGCTTCGTAGGCCAGGGCCACTACCAACTAGGCCAGCGCGTCGTCAAATATAAAGTAGTAAATATACGTCGTCAAATATAACAACGAACCCCTAAAAAAAATTATTGCGCCACAAAACGTACCTCTAATTGTGTTCGCGCGAAACCAAAAAAATCCCGGAGTAAATCCCGTGGACTAATGACAGCCGCTCGACAGTCCCGTCACGTCCGGCCAAATGAACAGTCCCGGGACTGGCGGTAATTTTCAGCTTTTTGCGAGACCGACTGTACCTGAATATCGCTATAAAACAGCTGTATTCATATTAGTTGGGTGTGAAACTGGTTTAAACTGGATTTAGATGTAATGTGTCATTACGAGATCGTTATAGTTATCGAAAATAAGGTTTGACGTAAGCTGCCGTGTTATGCGCTTAAGGAGGTGTGAACAGTGGATTGGGAGCTTTTGCGTGAATATTCGAGTGGTGTGGACGTTGAGCCTACACCACTCGATGTTGGCGCCGAATGCTCATTACACGCGAATGCTCTCAGTGGGGACGCTCCTTTACGCCAATTTCATACACTTTGTCAGTTTTCGAAAATCGTTTACGATAGCGTTAAACGTCTTGTCAAGAGCCTCTAAACTATAACTTATCCTAATTTTAATTTTAATTCCTTCTGTTAAGGTATATTTCGCCGTGTATTTATAGACACTCAAATTGTACAGTGGTAGAAAAGTCATATTTTATACATATACTTCGTTCGCTCAAACAGAGTGCATTGCAACCCTTTGAAGTCGCTTACTCCGCTTTGTGCGCGCCGCGGCGGCTTCTTTGTACCAATTGTGGCAGCACATGCAAGCTATTTGAACGAACGAACTATACATACATGAACTCACGTCTTCATTCCCAGAGTGGGGTAGGCAGAGCTACAGACTTACCAACAACTTGCTTACGAAGCGGGAAAACAATTCTATAATGAGCGTTGCCATGGTAATAACAGTTCTATAATAATTATTATAGCATTGTTATTACCATGGTTACGGACATTCCGGATAATCAGTGTTGGCGTTTAGTTAACACTTGACATCCTAATTTGTATAATAAACCGAATGTTTTAAAATCAATTAAAATTACGTTTATTAGAATAAAAATTAATTTTGTGACTAATTATTATATTAATTACATTTTTACTAAAAAAATAAATGGTTACGCTCAATATGGATATCAACAAAATGGCGTTGCGTTTGGCATTCCAACTTTTATGATAAATTGTCAGAACAGTTTTTAGTAACTATTCAGCATGAAATTAGTTAACATTTAACAAACTATTAACGCCAATCGGAACAATGATAGTGACGTTGCTTACAAGTAAGTAGCAGAAAAATCAAGTAAAGTATACGAGAAAAGTTAGCGATTGTTTATTTTTGTCATTATCATTCTAAGCTTGTAGAAAAAGTCATGTATGCAACGGTACATAATTAGCTCTTAAGGTACTCGTATCTGTAATTAGAGCGCTCGCAATTATGTACCAGTTACATAAATAACTATTATTGTTCGACAAAAAAGTATCTTCTCTTGTGGACAAAAAACGAAGCACATAAGGTTAGCTCCACGCGCTTCTATCAACTGTCTATGACTAGAAGTAATTTCAATTACTGTATAAACGAAAAATATTTACAATTTATTGCAATTTTCTGTTACGAAACCTATGATTTATTTCAGTAATCCAACATAAGGTAGCTATAAGTCATAATATAATGTCTTATAGCACGCTAAAAATTGATTTATTCTCATTTTATACACTTTCGCAGAAAGTCGACGGAGCTCTGCTACCGCAGAGCTCCTATTTCTGGGTAGTTTGGCCCTCCGGGCCAGCTGAAGAACTAACATAACCTAAACCTACCTCATATTTATGGCACTAAAGGGTGCCTTGGCTATGGAATTGAAATTTTTCATTAGTATAAAAAATGCGAAAGTGTATAAAATGAGAATAAACCTAAAAATTTCATATAAAACCCACAATGGATTCGCAAAACCGAGTTATTGGACACAAAGCCTAGCCAGTACGTTATTCCCGGAATAAAGCTAGAACCCCGCGGTCGGGACACGTACTTACCTGATCCCGGGATCCCGGTATTCATTTAATATTAGTGTTGTACCTAATTTGATACCAGATTTGGAAATAAACTAAAAAAAATGATTTACAGACACAGTTATGTGTGTTATTATGAAACGATCTGGTTTCGTAATAACAAAAATTCTCTAATTCAATGTATTTTTTTAACAAAATTTATAGATAGCTGGAGAAACGTTTTTTTTAGTTAATAGCAACTATTATAGGCACTATTAAAAAGTGTATTAATAAGCTACTTAAATTAATTTTAACTTGTTTATTTTCTTATTTCATCCCAAAATTTACACTCCTGTTTAGGAGTCAGGATAGTTTTCGGAAATTGACAAATGTATGAGATTGACGTAATCTGACTGTCAACCGCTCATAACAACTCCATACATTTCGAGTCGATAAAAAACAGAAATAAAATGTAAACGTATTTTCTCACAAACAGGACTGCATAAAAAACGATACCTGCACGCCTTTATTTATCATTTAACCGTAGTGTTCATGCAATTGCATCGTAATATTCATGCAATTTTACGATTCCAATATTGCTAACTTCAAAAATTTGGTTACAAAAATAAACCGGTATCAATGTTTATAAAACCCGTAACCATAAAAATCCTTTAGCACATCACTATAAACCTTATAGGATTATCATTTGATCAAATATTCTATCAGTAATACATAAGCAAAGTGAAAAAAGGGCCAAGCTCTTTGTGGTTGCAAGTAACGCTGTATTTGTATGGTAACAGTTCATATATTATTCGTTTATTCTGTTTTATGATATAAAAGTTAACACAATAAAAAATATTTAATGAGTAAACCAACGGCCTTCTACTTATGGTAAAAAAATGTGGTTATTGTATATATTTTTTATAAATGACCTTTTTAATTCTATTCGCTAGTTTAATTTAAGTGATTAACGTAATGTCATATTAATCTACATACATAAAAATGGAGAAACTGACTGGCTGACTGATCTATCAACGTACAGTCATAACCGCTGGACCTAGGGAATTGAAATTTGGAGATAATGAATATTCCTTGGATATCTTAGGGGTACACTAAGAAGGGATTTTTGGAATTTCATCCTCTAAAGGGTTAAAATAAGTATGAGTTAGCGCTATACAGGGTGTAATCGTTTAGTGTAGCCAGGTTCTTATTCCGTAAATAACAGATATCAGACAACTTTAAACTGATATCGAAAGTTATTTGCGTAGATCATGCGACTCTTATATTAAAATTAGAACATTATGGTCTGTCAAATAATTCTCTAAATCTTATGTCTTCATATCTTAGTGATAGAACACAAACGGTTGTTGTAAACCAAACACAGTCCATTGGAGCAACTGTTAGATTAGGTGTGCCTCAGGGCTCTATATTAGGTCCTTTCTTATTTCTGGTCTATATAAATGAATTACCACCCACGGTAGATAAGCTTTGTGATATTGTGCTATTTGCTGATGATACTTCATTAATTTTCAAGGTGGACCAAAAATCCGTCGATTACAGTAGGATAAACGCCACGCTGGTTAAAGTACTTAATTGGTTTACTATTAACAATTTGCTACTTAACGCTAAGAAAACTAAATGTGTTAGGTTCGTTTTGCCTAATGTTAGACCGGTAGAATCTATTTCTTGCGGCGTTTCTTCTCAGCAGTGGTCTCTTGCGAAGCGCTGGTAGATTTTTGACGTGTAAAAGTGCCCGTGCGGCCTACTTACTGAATAAACATCTTTTATCTTTTATCTTTTTTATCTTTTATCCGGTGAGTAAAATCACATCATCAGGGTAAGGACCAAAAAGTTGGGCACGCTAACTCACTCAATTAAATTTTGTATGAAACTTTTCCGAAGTGACACAAAAATTAGCCATACAATTCTGCCCTCCTAAATAAAAAGGACGCATGCGCAATTAGATGGTCAAAGTAAATTCAACCCTCCGTCTTAAGAAATAAGGTCACTAATACATACGCGGTTCTATGAGACATACGCCCTTTTTTCTAAGGAGGGCAGAATTGTACTTTTCGTCGCACAACGGAACTTTTTTCGACTTCGTTGTTTGTATGGTTAACTACGCTTAACTGTGGTCCAACTTTTTGGTCCTCTCCCATTAACTTTTTTTCATTAAATTATTACATAATTGTACAGGCACGGAAAGTAGGGTATTGCCTGACGGAGTGGCATATATAACAATTACAAGTTTTAGCACTATGAACCGCCGACCACCGTCGCCTTTTATTAAGGTGGCTGCTGTGTTTTGATTGTTTTAAAAAGAATACGAACATCGCAACGAAACTAAACAAGTAGCTCGTAAGTAAGTCAAATAAATATTACAGATTGTTTATCCAGTGTAAATATAATAATTACAACGCACATAGAACGGTAAACAACGCTAACTTGAACAAATGGACAAAGCAAATCAATACGTAAACAAATAAAATCAGATATCTGTTCCAAAGGATTGCTAGTATCGCTACGTTTACAATCTTTTTTTCTTTCTTTATGACAAGGAGAGCATACAAGCCACCTGCCCCCTAATTCACCATCCTGACAATGACAGGTGACAGGTGACATTTTAGTGTACATGGCGCAGCTTGTATGAAACCCACTGATATATTAGCGTGTTAACTTTGCAATGTATACCGAATTGTCACCTGTCAACTATCACTGTCAAGATGGTGAAATGGGGGCTGATGGTAAGAACGATCTGAAACCCAAAGCCATTTCAAGTCTCAAGACTACAATCCTGAAATTCCAAATGCGTTGCCCACCCTGACGACTAACATGGGATGCCTCTTTGCTAGTAATTTTACCAGTTGTTTTATCCCCACACCAAAGCACAATAATGCGAGCACTGCTGCTTGGCGGTAGATTAAAGGATAGCAATCCGGACCCTGAACAAGATTTTACCACCACTACGAGTAAAATCAGTCGTGATTGTGTGGAACGGGACAAAGAGATGCTTCGTTCGGTATTGTTTAATTGAACAATGAGAAAACACGAACTTTCTCTATGAGTCTAAGCACAAGCTGAACGAACAAAAAGAGATTTGTTCCTCATTCGTCAAATTCCTAATTGGTCATATTCATAATTCGACACTTTACTAACTGGTCATATTCCTAAGTCGTCATTGTACAGTCACGAACTTTAATTTGGGACCCACCTTAAGTCCAAAGTCATTCTGACATTCTACAACAATAAGGTTGAGTCTCCTATAAGTTACAAATGATTTGGCATCTCTAATGACATTGACGACTTCAAGCCTATTTTTCTTGAAATGGGTCACAAATTAACGATCGCGATAGTACATGCACTCAAATAAAATTGCATACACGTGTCTTACAGGATTAATAAGTATTAGGACAGATTTTACTAAGTAGTGTATGACACGGCGTATGACACGATATAAATAATAAAGTGACAATGACATTAACTTAGTCATAGACACGTAACACTCATCTATTAATCATCTAAAGAGGTTCTTATCATTTACCACAGAGGTCTCTATAATAAGTCTGTGCAGAAAAATGTAGATGGTATGACGAGTTAGGAATATGACGAACCAGGAATATGACGAGTTAGGAATATGATTGGTTAGCAAAGTGTCTAATTCTGAATATGACCAATTAGGAATATAAAAAAAAATTAACGAATCCAAAAAAAATAATTCCGAAATCAATATTTTTCAGCTTCGAATAATAATGTGAAATGGCTGTATCAGAATTGTTAGTAGACCTTTCCATACATTATGTCTAAACTGTATTCCTCTTGCTATAAAACTTAATTTTCCATGTATTTTTGGTATTTAAAGGTATTATTATGTTTATAGTGGTCTAGTGACCATAGCACAAGCCTAGACCTTAGTTTGGGACTAGGTTAATTTGTGTGAGATTGTCTCTTATAAATATTTTTTTCCATTTTTTCATCTCCAGATATCACTTACAATAAATTAAGGCTCTATTCATTTATAGCAAAATAAAGAAATAGATAACAGCAACGATCAGTTAATTTTGTCTGGGGCTTGGAAAAATCGCCCCTAAGGGACCTATCAGACGGAGAGCGGTCAAACTAAAACTCAAACTCACAACATTTATTTGACAGAAACACACTGCAACACAACAAATATATTTAATCGAACATTTTAATCGATACAACGATAAAGTAAAAGGATAGAACATAAAAACATTTATATACAAGTAGTGAATTTAGAGACGTTGCACTGTAGTGTGAGGTCAAATAGGACTTAGCTCAGCATGTGCTGCAGCCGGAGCAACAGCGCTGGTTTTCAGCCAAACCCTGGTGTTTACCTACCTAGTTCGTAGCGAACACGAGATTTCTATGGGAAGTAATTAAATGGTCAGCCGTTATTCAAATTGATTCGCAAAAAAAAAGAAGCAATTTACTCATTTGGGCAGCATACAAAGATTTGGCAGGCAATAAATAAAAATCGGGCTGCAACTCTTGTTCAGCAAACAATTTACAAACGGTTAACATTTTAAACAATATCAATCTGCTTCTTTGGTCATTTGTCTGCCTAATAAACAGTCGAGCTGCAAAATAATTACTTGGGCAGCAAGATTTTACAATTGGTCAGCAGAGAAAACATGTCTGTAAGCAGTTTAATTGAGAGGTGTGCATATTAAAATTATGGTTATCTATATAAATAAGTGGATTGCGTTTAGTTTGAAAAATCAGCAGTGTTCGTTATTTGCGGGCGGAGCGAACTCAGACCACGTGATGCGAGCACCCAAGCGTTGGTATTTTTGAGGCTAGTAGTAATTACAAGTTACGTTTTGTCACACAAATTTAGGAATCACAATCACACCCTAGATTAACCAAAATTTGTATCATAAATATGAGGTAGGTTAGGTTAGGTTCGTTTTTATATCAGGCCCGGAGGGCCAGAACAACCCAGAAATAGGAGCTCCGCGTTAGCGGAGCTCCGTCGACTCTGTTAAATTTGTAAATTTGATGGTGGGTTTGGCATATGTGCGTTGCCGGCACGGCAGTAAATTTGCCACCTTTTTTTTGATGGACAAAATGAAATATTTTGCTTACCTACTGATTGCTTACCAAAATTTGATTAACTGTGGATCGCTCAATGCAGCTCAAATATTTAATTTGCTGACCAAAATGATTTAGAGCAGTTCAGTATATTATTAATTGCAGACAGATTTATAAATGTTTGCTAACCATTAGTTGCTTACCAAATAGCTATTTTGGCTGACCAAATACATATTTCTGATCACCAAAATAAGAATATTTTGCTGATCGATTAAATGATACCCTTAAAGAAATAAGAATAAAATGCATAAATACATACTATAGGTAGACTGTGAAATGTTTCACGCGGTCAAGCATTCAAGCGGTCAGTTATAACGTAATTAATATAACAAAGACAAAGAACGCAAGAACGCAAAAATCTGATAGCTTGACCGCGTGACCGCTCTCTGTCTGATAGGTCCCTAAGGCACATGTGCCACTGCCGGCGAGAAATCGATTAGCGATCGACTATTTTCTCGCTCAAGAAGCGAACAAAATATATAGATCTCGTGTCAATAAAAGAGACACGTATATTAATAGTTGATCGCTGGCGAGAACTCTTTCCACTAGTTTGTCGAAACAAAAAATATAGATCACGAGTTAATAAAAGAGACACAAATAATAGTTGATCGCTGGTTGTACTCGCTTCCCGGTCATCGTCGGCGGTAGGACCAGTGGTTAAATCGAGTAAAATGCTAGCAATCCTGTCACACATCCCGTGTGAACCCAGGCGGGGGAGCGAGTAAACACCTGGACCGGGCCGACCATGGCAAGCGGTTATTCTCTCCCTCTACTGAGCTCGATGTCGATTTCATACACTAGTAGGTAGTGACTTAGAGGTCGATATAGGCTTACATAAAAAATTGTAGTCCGAATGTATTGTGATTCAAAATCGTCGCAAGTCATTTTTTTTTACTGAAACGGTTTGTATTTCTGAGCTTTTATAAAACAAACCTAACCTCAATACTCAATATTTTATTGCAATTCATAATTTGTACCGCTGGCCTATTGCCTAACGCACTCGCAATCGCAATCGACTTCAAAGTGGAACAATTGTTTTCATTTTGTATGCAGACTCGCCTTCGGACTGTCAAAATGAAAACGATTGCGATTGCAAGTGCGTTAGGCAATAGGGCTGCAGGTTGGAATACAGTAATTTATATGCATTATGAACCCTGTCGGGCAGAGCAAAGAGAGAGGAGGACTTATATGTAATCCAACCTAACCTCATTTACCAGCTAGATATAGCACAAATCCTGAAATAAAATCTGTTTCAATAAAAAACACTGTATGACTTGCGATAATTATGAATAACAATACATTCGGACTTTATATATTTATGTGAAACAAAGCGGTCCGTGAGTGGTGGTAGGATCTTGTGCAAGGTCTGACCGGATTGCTACCACCATCTTATCTTTCAACCTACGGATAAGTAGTGGTCGCATTATTGTGTTCCGGTGTGAGGATAAGACAAAAAACCAGGTGGCTTGTGTGCACGATTACCAACGCCATGCCTTAAAAAAAATAGTGTAAGGCAAGACATGAAATTGAAATGAGCTTGTATGGTTTACTAAATTCAATGATCGAACCTAAAATGAGGTTAAGGTAGCGATAACTTAACACGCTGATTTGGGACTCGTTCGTTCGGTTTTGATAAGGTAAAAGAACGTATAGCCGGCAACTATTGTATTTGCAAGCGGGCTGGTTTCCGCAACTCGAAGTCTAGCGCGTATTTTGCGTGTGGGTGGGATTACCACTTATGTTTAGTCAAGCCATCCCAACTCCTCCACACCACAGCCCACCAAACCTTTAATGTCAGTGGTTGCCTCGTGGAGACACCTCAGCGAACCGAGGTGTTTAGCCCGGTACTGCGCCACCTCAGTGCAATTCAGCACTACGTGAGCGGCTGTCTCTTCAGTGTCCATGCACGCACGGCACTGTAACACCTAAATTAAAAAGATGTTTGTTAAATGGTCTATGCCCAGTTAGAACACTAGTTGCCGTCCTTAGTCAAGATTTACTAAGTAGTAGAAGTGCATTGAAGAGTCGACTGTTGATAGCAGGCGGTGTTTCTTTAGCCTGTCTACACTTGTCGCGACTCACGACAGTATTTTATGTGTAATCTCTTGATACGATTGAGCAGCAGGGATCGAACCTTGCTAAATGGTGTCGGTATGATCGGTTCGGGGCCTATAGCAGTCGTATCCGATCCTCGGCGAGCAAGTTCATCCGCAGCATCGTTACCTCGGGTGACCTTTAATCCATTTAAGGGTCAGTTGATTGTATTGACATACCTCCATGGGTTGTCTGTGCAACTAAAGCGTGCCTCAATTTATTTTTTTGACAGATGTAATTCTCAAAATCTTTCATTGAAATATCCCACCAATCCCGACACATATTTCTTACTTAATACTAAATATAAACATTAATAAATAGGGGGTTTAAAAGATAAGGAATAACCCCAATGTCCGCCCGTGTCTCAGTTCGTTACGGTAATGAAATCGCGTCGCCCGCGCCGATGCCCTCCGCAATGATATCATGTAATTTGAAACGCTCTGGATTACAAATAAGAATTACTCTGCTGAATTGATTTGTTTGTTACTGTCACCGTCTACTTTGACTTTTGTTTATATTTCCTTATCGTTTTTGACCGTACACACAGTTGCTCATTTTATATCAAATAACACTACATCGAATGTTATATATGTACGTTAGACACGGGACTGCTCTCCGAGAAAACTCTTTTTTTTTTTTGGTACTCGCCTGAAGGGCCAAAGACAAAAGTCCTTGCTTTTGTTTGCTTTTTGCTTTAATTACTTTAAGAGAAAAGGGGCAGAGGTGAAAATCCCTTCCGGAGACCTGGGAATAGAGGGCCCAGGTACTGCCGGGCTCGCACCGGCTAAAAACACCAATGCCCCTATTACCAACTAGAATTTAGACTCCAGCGGATACTACCCCAGCCAGTGCTGAAAGGCCGGAGGAGAAAGTCCTTCCTCCGTTTACATATCCGCGGGGTTTTTCCAAAAATAGGATAGGAATGGGGGTTGGGATGGGGGGAAACTTATAGCTATTTGAGTCGCGGAGTGGGAATCCTGACGCATGCATGCTACGGGCTTCCTTTCTTCTTTCTTTACAAAAGAGAAAACTCATTGGTCCAGCTGAAATTCAGCGCTGTGACTATAACTCACAGCATCTTGCTTTGTACGTGCTTGCATGTTCTTTTTGGTGTTATAATACGATTCGTGTTTCTTTCTTTGTTTCTTTTTTAGGTTTCCGTACCCAAAGGGTAAAAATGGGACCCTATTACTAAGACTCCACTGTCCGTCCGTCTGTCTATCTGTCTGTCTGTCCGTTGTTTGCTCGATATTAATAACGGCTGGTACGCGCTTGAAATAATCACAGAATATTTAGTTCACTTTCACTTTAAAAATAAATAATTGAATTAAAATAAAATAAATATTTAATGGGGGCTCCCATACAACAAACATTTTCATCCCGGAATACTATAATCGAAATCTACGCGGACGAAGCCGCGGGCAGAAGCTAGTGATCCAATATATCTAGATCTCGTCGTGGTTAGACCTGCAAGATATCCGTTCAGACAGAAACTTACCCAGTGACCTGTTAGATCATTCAATCCTATTGACTGTCTGAATACAATCTACATCAGTTATGCATTAATTGGCGCAAATCCGGGTATATGCGTATGTATGTGTACTCCGTGTGTGCGATGCGATGTGTACGTAAGCTGAAATAGATATGATGCGGCTCTAACGAACTGAAATGTCATGATGGGGCCACGAAACGAGCGAGTTGAGTTTAAAATACAGTTGTTTTAATTAATTTAATTTTCCTGTAAAATCTTAGAATTCGCTGACTAACATGAGGAGAAGGTGTCCCCAATAAGGAATTTAACTTCACCTGCTAAATACCTGAATACCTGCTCATAGTTGTCGGACTGGTAGCATATAAACAAGGAAAAAAAACAGCATACTTTGTGGCGATTATTAGAGAACCCTGATATTTTTAGGCTATTACTGATAAGTTTTTTGTAATCTACAAAGAACGGGTTACTTGATGCACTGGGGAAAATACACTGCAGTGTCGCTCGGCTTTTTCTTCAAACTTTTTCGGACACACTACCGCGTGCCTAGATTAATAAATATCCAGACATAATCTTACACAAATTGGCCTAGTCCCAAACTAAGTTTTAAAATACATACTAGTTTGAATACCAGACACTGATAAATACTTGTTTACAGTGCGATAGCTCTTAGAAGATGCTTCGGGTTTGTACTTGTGTCTCTCTCTCTCTCTCATACGCTTTTACTAAGAGCGAGTGAGAGAGAAGTAACAACCCGAAGCACCTTCTAAGTGCTCACAGACTGTACTTATATTGTGACACACGGAAAATACAAACTTATATACAAAGAAAACATCCAAGATTTTACAACAACTACTCGCTCATCATCACACAATTTTTTACCCATATTACTGGAAATCGAACACAAGACCACATCTTAGGCCAACCGAGTACGCTAATAGCGGCTTCAACGTATACTTTCCTCGAAGTGTAAAGTTTACCCACCTTCACTTCAACTTTGACTTTGCCCCAGTCCGCTGCGCTCCTGGCCCGTCCCGGGTCCGTCGCCGTATCAATTAGGCCGGTTGGTAAATAAGGCCGGCCCTGATTGCACGCCCTTTGTTTCCCACGTCTCTTTCTATTGTTTTATCCCATTTTATTTTTCAACTTATCCGGCCAGAATTGGATAATGCGAGGGCTGGTTTGAAATTTGAATGAGGTTAGACGGTTGGTTTATGAAAGTTTTATTTAACTTCGCATGGATGTCAGAATGTTAGGATAAAATCTTGCATGTTTATTTTGTATCAGTTAAGGTTTTTGTAAATGGAATCGAATTTGGAATGTTTAATTTAAATCTAATGATAATGGTGTCTAAGATCTGATTTGATGTTGAAGTCAAGGTGGCGGTGGCAGCAGGATCAGCGACATAAATTGACACTTATCATTTGGTAATAAGGACATAGAACAATAATGGCCCCAGACAAGATGCTTAACGCTAACGTAAACGATTGTCGAAAATCGTTAACCCGTATTGGATTGACATAAGCGCTGGAAGCGTTCATCCGGCAGCTTACGTCAACCAACGTTCTCGCAATGCATCTTGCCTACGACCACAAGAAGGTTCCCAACGCATTCGCAGTCTTAAGATACCAACTTAAGATTTAAATTATCTAAAGGCCTGCAATCCGTGATCTTACGCCTTCAAGCCAAACGAAATGTACCTAATATAGTACGAATTTTATGAAGTGACCCGATTAGCAAACAGATGTGTTTAACATAAAGGGCCTGTTTAAAAAGTTCTTACCATAAAAAGAATACCATATTACTAGTACAGTCAAGTTCGTAACTATGTGTACACTTAAGTACCGTGTCACATTAATCGCTGTAACAATTTATATATGGCAGTCTAACATGACATTAAATAGACAAGGTTCTAAAGTGTACATATATTTATAAATTCGACTGTACTTGACTGCAACGAACGTATCATAACGCAGAATTTTTTCGCATGAGTTTTTTTTTTGTTTTCATTAATCTAACCTAACCTAGCCTACGTTATTAATATTTAAGAAAGATATCAGAAAATAGCGTTTGATGAAATGAAATTCGATGAAGAAAAATTCGATAAAATTACGGGTTACCAGTATAGAACAAACACCTTTTCGAGAAGGATACAAAGTTTCAAGCTGGCCGCGTTCCAAATATTGCCACTTTGTTGTTGCTGTAAATAGTGTAAATGTTTACGAGCCTGTGCTTAATAGTTAAATTCTCGAAACGGGTTATTGATAACCATAATATAATACAAGAGCGTAATAAAGTTGGTCCGAAAAGCGATACCGCCGGAATTATTCCGCGTTCGTTTGCATCGCGGCCCGCACAACGGACGCGGTCTATTTGCAGTATATATTTTTAAAGTTTGTAATTATTTCTTTATCTTTATCTTTTATCTTCTTTATTTATTGAATTTTCTTTGTTTATTATTTATTCAATTTAATCAACTGCGTCACTCAACTTGAATCGCAAACTGACGCAACGTGACCACAGATTATGAGGGTATGTCTACAAAACGTGAATGATTTAATCGCATCTTAATCAACCAATCAATCAATCATTTATTTTACATAAAACATGGTATATTTCGTTTTCGTTTTGGTTTCGAACACATACAGAAAGACAGGTGTTGTTAGAAACATTCTTGGGGATTTCCACCAGCTCCCCAAAGGGCTGGCTTAGTACGAAAAACAACAGGTCATACATAGAGGTCTTAGGTTAGGTTAATAATTAGGTATCACATGTTTTGACGCCAGGGCAGCACGTAAAATTTTACAAATTCAAAATGTATGTCATATAAATCTAGAATTTATGTCATCAACAAATTTTACTAATGAAATTTCAAATAAAGTTTACAAATTTAAAAAATAAATAAATAAATGTATTTAGCAGCATGTCAATCTTAGTATAAATATAAATAGAGGGTAGCTTTAAAGCCTAGGTACTTATTTAACTGTTTTTTTAATCATTTGTATATGTGTGTCTTATGGTTGGTAAATAAATGTATTTCTTCTTCTTCTTCTTCTTCTTCTTCTTCTTCTGATTCTTCTTCTTCTTCTTCTTCTTCTTCTTCTTCTTCTTCTTCTTCTTCTTCTTCTTCTTCTTCTTATACTTAGACTACGTATACTTGGGTTTTACTGAGAACAGTAACTGTGTAGGGGGTAAGTTCATGTAGAATAATGAAATAGCTCGAACGATGGCCGAAAATTTCACCACCCGAAATAAAACATGTCTGTTAATAGGTCTATGAATTTTTACTATGACTCCAATCGCTTAATGTACCTATGTATGGGGTTTTCTTGGAAAAATAACTTTTTAAATTATTTATTTATTCACCAATAAGTACAATTAACCATTCCACAACCACAGTATGGTTTGACTCGATGCAATCCGCCACAAATCACTTATCTTACTTAATCGTAGGTATTATTACATTTACTGTGTTATCATTACACCGTAGAGCGACGGGCCGGGCGTCGTATCGTAATCGTATCGTAAGTATGGAATTTGTTTAAAAATAAACACATTTTTGCCTTGCTTGCTCTTGAAAAGATTTTTTTAAAACCCTTTGATTTTGCAACTATAATTTAGTCTTATTTTGGGTCTTAATGAACATTATCGACATGCATCCCGTAACTGTTGGAGGGTGGAGACGGGGTCCATACAAAATCCAGTTTTTGCTACTCTTGTATCACCCTGTATTGAAATGGTCAATAAGGGGCTAACTAATATAAACAATTCTCGTCGTCTCTTATTATTTAATGAGCCATAACGTTACCTTCACAAAATCAATTTCCAATACTGTTGATAAGCCAACTTGTTTAAAGTTAGTTTCCGTTTGACGCGATACCGTCTTGACTTCCGCTTCCGCCAGCCGGGCGACTTCCGGCAAAATGGCGGCGCTTTAATGTAAGGAAGCTGCCTGTCACTGTTGGGGTGAAATGAGTTAGAAATTATTAAGAGAGTGTAGTTTTCAAGGGTGGAGAGTATGGGGAGAGGGTCAAGGAGGAGAGGTGATGTCATATTTTGAAATACACCTACCTATATTCGTTTATATTTTAGTTATTTACAAACGAATGTAAACATGGGATGGGCATAGTTTTATATTTGTAATTCTAGTTGATAACAAAAATATTTACGTTATATCCTAAAGGTGTATAGGTCCCTTTGATTGGAATATATTTTTCTCGCACATGCTCGGAAATGTTAACCTTACTCTTGTAAAAACGGGCCGCAAAGTTCTGAGTTCCAGGCCAAAGCAAAATTAAAAAAAACCAACGGCAGCGGCCGTGGAAATGTATGAAATTTCATTACACACCATGTTTTACTTTTTAAAACCATGTTTGTATTAGGACAACTAACTCCGACCAGCCAAACACTCGTACAATCAAAGTTCTTCTATTTTATTTTACTTTTTAGGGTTCCGTAGCCAAATGGCAAAAAACGGAACCCTTATGGATTCGTCATGTCTGTCTGTCCGTCCGTATGTCACAGCCACTTTCTTCCGAAACTATAAGAGCTATACTGTTGAAACTTGGTAAGTAGATGTATTCTGTGAACCGCATTAAGATTTTCACACAAAAATAGAAAAAAAAAACAATAAATTTTGGGGGTTCCCCATACTTAGAACTGAAACTCGAAATTATTTTTTTTCATCAAACCCATACTTTTGGGTTATCTATGGATAGGTCTTCAAAAATTATATTGAGGTTTCTAATAAAAAAATAATCTAAACTGAATAGTTTGCGCGAGAGACACTTCCAAAGTGCTTAAATGTGTGTCCCCCCCGCCTGTAACTTCTAAAATAAGAGAATGATAAAACTAAAAAAATATATATGATGTAACCATGCACACTTCCACCGAAAATTGGTCCGAAAGTTGGGTTCATAAATCGTAAACCGCTATTTACCTTTCACGGAACCCTTCATGGGCGAGTCCGACTCGCACGTGGCCGCTTTTTTAAATATCATAGACTAAAAAGGTTAATCTTTACGAACGGCGTTTACAGCGTGTTAAAAAGTGTATCATATAGTTTTACTTAAACAGGGACTCAACTCTACACGGGCTTAACCTTATGGTTTTTGACCAGCGCCTTTATTCAACACGGTAAAAACAATATCGTATCTGATCTGTTATCGAATTGTCAACGTTTTGATAGCTCTTATTGTCTTGACAGTAATGGCGGCTGACGTCATAACAATACCATAACAGGAAAACTACGATATCGTTTTTACCGCCTAGACTAGAGGCGCTGTTATCGTATTGTATTTAGTTTGCTATTCAAACAGTCCTACGGCATCTCGTTTTCGTATCGTATGTCGTTTGTAAAATGCTTTTAAGTGTCAAAATGACAGATGTTGTTTATTGTGTTTGAGAGCACAGAATAAAGACTAAAGGTATAGAAACCGTACTAAATAAGCAGGAAATAAATTATGATACACTTCTTTTTACTTATGGTTTTCATAGTGAGTTGGAAAGAGATGAATCTATAGCTGTTGTTTCGTTATTTGGTACATAGTCACAACACAAGTAAGGCGTGATTTGGACCTATAAGCAACTCTATAGTATTTGGACCTATAGACAAGGAAAGACAAATCCTTCCTATAGGAAGGACAAAGACGTCCCTGTGTAAAACCTTGTGACAATGACAGTTAAAGAAGAAAAAACAGCCTACTTTTTGTTTCTCATGTAATACGTAATCTAAAATGTAGAGAAAGATAGCGACGATAAGTACGTCTTATAAGACTCCATCCCCATTCCTAAATAAAGGGGTTGCGCACACTTACCCGCTACGCACAGTTACCCCACATGACCCTACAGTCGAGTGCATAAATATGTGAACACTTTAGTACCTTGTCACTTTAATCGCTGTGATAATTCATATTTGGCAGTTTAAACATCACATTAAATAGACAAAGGACTAAAGTGTACACATATTTATGAGCTTGACTGTACTACACTACAACTACAACTAGATTAGCGAGTGATCAGATCACGTGTTCAGCCCCGGTGATCCCGCGCTGTAATCAGTTAATCTGGCGATAAGAAGCACTCAGGCGCTACGGGTATGTCGCTGCAGTGTCTTTAGAAGAGCCGGTGTATTCGTAGATGCGAAAGTTGACGTAATCATACAACTAACGAATTGTTTATGTAAACCGGCGAATCTAAAACATGAATGTTTAAAAATTAATCTTTAAACAAACTAATTTTATACAGGGTGTTTTTTTGGTCATCAACTTACTATATTCATGACTCTGAGCTCAAAAAATATATAATTAAAAATGTATTTTTTTATGAAAAGTCGAAAAAATATCCTCGCTATTTTATAAATCATGGTCTCTCGTTTCTATAGCTACAAAGGGGGTAGGCCGCTTATCGTCACGATTAGTCTATGTTATTGTTTGATACTACCCTCACAAAACTATGCGTAAGGGACGTCAGTTCCGTGTTTGTTTCGAAGCGAGTGCTTGTTAAGTGAAATGTTAAATGATTTAATTGAGAAAAAAATGGCTTGGCAAAAATATTTACTTCTGGACAATTGGTAAATGTTTGACGTTGTAAAAATTTACTTTGTGAGTGGTCAAAACATTGCTGACTCCGTTAGAATTTGGACTGAACGATTTCCTAATCGGCAGGCCATTACGCGCTACACTGTAGGTCTATCGCTAGCAACCTTTACGAGTGGGGAACTTTTGAAACGCCACGCCATGCTCAAGGTTTGTAAATTTTTAACAATCGTTGTACAAAGCTGATTCACCTTTTTAAATAGGTACGCCAAACAAAACTCTTTTGCGGTTTTGTAATCCATACCGTTATTCAGTAGTTAAATGCCATTTCAGAACGATTTTTAACAACAATACCTAATCTACAATTTATTAACCTAAACCATGTTTGTAATCTTTGACGGCCCAATATTTTTCTCTCATTCTAACAGATAGCTGCGTCCCTACTTACGTAAGTCGTAAGTTTCAGTGAAAAGCCGGCCTAAGCCCGTAACAAGTACGAAGGGAAAGATGAATCATAACATTGTACACGGTGATTACGTCATTAAAGTCTTCAGTAAACACGGCGCATGGTAACCACGATTAAGTGTACGAGTAATAATGGGAAAAAATGAAAATGCTATTTCTCTGACCTCCATAGGTTTTTTTATTTTTTAATGTGATATTCGAATTCAGCATTACTTAAAATAATCTCTCCTGTTTTGGAAGTTGTCGACCAAAAAAAACACCCTGTATAATTATGAGTAGGTATAACTCATCCCGAAAAGAGAACTCGACTCGTGTTTGAAGTAAAATGCCTCACCTTAGGACGTTGTACACGGTCCGCCCGGATTGCTACCATCGTCTTATCCATTAACCTACCGCGAAGCATCAGTGTTCGTATTGTTGTGTTCCGGTGTGGGGATAAGACGATCGGTGAAATTACTAGCATAGAGGCATTCCATCTCAGTCCTCAGGGTTGGCAACGCATTTGAAATCGTAGGATTGCACTCTTGAGATTGTAGTCTTGAGAATTCAAATGTTTTTGGGTCTCAGATCCCACTAACTATCGGGTGGCCATAGTGATCGTGTGCCTTCCCTAAAAAAAACAACCATTCTCAGGTTTTTTTATGTTCAATCCGAGTTAAATGATTAAAAGTCGAAGGCATATTTTTTATCTTGCAAATGACCATGAGCCTCCGAGCCTGATTTGAACACCTAGTGACTTACGTGCATATATTTGAATCGGGTGCCCTTCGACTGACAATGATTGTTTGGTCGAAAATCGTTTGGTCTAACACCCTTTTAGACTACTATATTACAGAATTTAATAAACATCTATTGTGTAGTTTCGTTAAGTTAGGTTAGATTAGTTTTTCTTATAACAATAAAAAAAATACGGATGCAATTGTAAAAACCGTTTTCGACCGAATGATTTTCGACCAAACAATTTATTTATTTTAATACTTTAATGGACCAAATTTAAAAAGTGTACAAAAGGCGAACTTAATGCTACAAGCATTATCTACCAGTCAACCTTAAGCTGAAACAGAAATCAAAAAGTAGGTAGGTGCAATAAAATGACAATTCATTCCTTTTATCTAAATTTGGAAAAATGTTGAACTATTATTTGATTTTATTATTCTACAATATAGTATAAATAAACGTACATATATAATCATTAACTAAATATATATGCATATACTAAATATATATACAAATACGCGACTAGCTAACAGAAATAACAATGATATCTAAGGCTCGACAAGAAAACTAAAGAGAGAAAGACGAAAGGTAAAACTCACGAAGCTGTTCCTTAAAACTAAATTTATTAGGAGCTTCCAATCATTAGGACAAACAATTACTATGCCACCCGATATAGACCCATTTGAATCATTTATGCAATAAAAAAATATTTCGTCTGCGTAACCCCTCTACAATATATCTCTTCTATTTTATCGTGCATTTTCGTTGCCGCGCACAAAGTTTAACCACACATTAAGATATAAGTTGGTTCCAATAATTCTGAAGCATATGCGCGTACGAACTCACTTTGTACGGAGTTTGATGCGCAACAGGAATTTCAGAGAGGCAGGGAATACCTTCTGAACAATTTACACTGAAAAAAGAACTTGGCCTCTCTAACAAGATTGCGATTCTTGTGTATAATGCGGGGTTCTCACGAGGCGATTATAGTTGATCATTTTGATCAACTTTTAATTGATCAAGGAAAATCGATACGAATTGCGTTCTCACTCTCGCACCGATAATCGGGCCGAACGGGCAGTTGCTTCAAAATGGCGTCAAACAATGTCGTGCGAACATGTCTCCGCAAAATTTGTAATATTTTAACTGATGAACTGAGATTTATTTTTCGCAAGGAAATATTTAAAAAAAACGCAGATTTGGGTGAGGGCAACAATACTGCCACCACAGATAAGCCAACACAGATAAAAATAGTTCAATACCTTGAACGGATCGTTCTCACGTTCGACAAGTTGTTGCTTGCACGGTGACGTCATCAAAATGAACCGACTCGCACACCAAAAGTTGAGAGGGAATCAACTTTTGTTGTTCAATAAACTTGTTCCCATTAGCGATTGTCATTCAATTCGTAAACCGATTTAAGTTGATCAACTAAAATCGCCTCGTGAGAACACTGCATAAGCGTCTTCCATTTCCAATCCCATACGAGACTAACAAGAAGTTAGATACATCAACTAAGATGTTAGTTAAATCACTTAGCAAGTTAGTATTGCTACTAATCCGCTTTGGTTGAAACTAATATCATAACTAAGTACTGTATTTATTTTTTGTCAGCTAAGAGAAAATCTCTCTTGATAGGTTCTAATTTTTTTGTGTACGAATGTATTTAAACATAATACTAAATTTACATAATAGGGATGTACAAAGGCGAACCTATCCCTTTAATCTCTCAATGTATTTGGATTTACGAACCATATCTATTAGAGATTAGAGACAGAATGTTTCTTGTTCTTCATAAACCTAGAACATTGCCTTAAACAGAAATCATGACTGATCTTAATCATGAACATTGAAAATTGAAAAAATAAAAAGAGGTGACAATCTCACCCTCAACAGTATTTGCCTCAACTATTATTTTGATCTTAAGATCGTGTCGCATCAAGATCTCATGAACCTAGCAAACAATAGGGAGGAATGGCGGCACCTCACCGACAAGAGGATAACTCTTGAGTTATCAATCGGATTTCATGAAAATGGAATCAATGATATTCAAGTTATTGACAAACAAACATTCAAATAAACGGATCCAGTCTCATTTAGCCTTTGTACGTCACATCACTAAGTCGAGTTTGTAATAACACCCTGACCGATCCGTCTCCATGTTCAAACTTAAAAGTTCCTATTTGCCTTGGTGTTTTCAAGGCAATAGTGAATAGGCTTTTTTCTGGGTAAGCGTGTACCACCTTTTTTTTTTTGACGGAGAGGAAATGTCGTTACGCATCGTCCCCCCCGGCTATGGGGGGTATGACGGACTCTCGACCACCTCAGTCTCCTGCGAGAGCTGAGGCGGAAGCATACCGTCTAAAACCTCTCCGGTGTTAACCTCCAAGGGCTGTTACTGGGGGCACCGTGGGCTGATGACTATTCACAAGCGTGTACCACCCTAGACCTCGTCGTCACGTCACTTAACATCAGGGGCCTGTTTTATAAAGCTACAAATTACAATTTACAGGTTACAAGTTTCCATTTGACAAAACCTCGACCAATGAAGACCAGCCATTTGAGCAGTGTTGCCGGTTTAGAACTGTAAAATTGTAACTTGTAGTTTTATAAAATGTGCCCCAGGTGAGCCGAAGGCCAAACGCTAAAATTTTCTTTTGTTTTGAGTCGACCGATTACTTTAAGTAAATACGAGCTATTGGTACGTTGACAATACGATAACATGTCAAAAGTAATTAGGTTCAGCCTAACTAGAATAGAGCCCCTGAAAACAGAAATAAATCAATTACAAAGCTTGCAATAGTATTATTTTATTAATTTAAAAAAAAAACTCAAATAATAGACTTTAGCCTATTAAACCTATATTTTTAGTCGCAGATTAGGTACTTAACACTTGAAAAGAAAGAATTCTATTCGTGATAACGACCTGCTAAAAGTCACTTCGAGTAAAAAATGTCGTCGCATAAAAAAGCCTTTATCCGTTTATCTAAATGTCCTCTATTCGACAGATGAATGCCCTGAAAGGAACCCAATTTCAACTATCCGATTTAGCTGAATGTCACCGGTTTAACACTAGATGGCGCTACTTGTCGCTAAGCTAAGGTTAAAGTATAAAATAGAACAGTAAATCCTCTTCTGCCCTTTAGGAGTTTCTGTTACATACTCCCGCTCGATTATTACGGTTGCGTTATTTTATTTATTTAAGCACGGAAACAGACGTGGCCAAGGCGCGGCTCTAGCTAAACCAGCTCGGTCCGTCTTGTTGAGTTTGCTTGTGGTGGCTCGCGGCGCGTACGGTGAAGGAACGCACACATGCACGCAAGCGATACACCTTTGTTTGAAGACGAACTACTGTTCATACTGTGGTTAGGTACTTCATGCACCTGCATGCAAATGCATATTGAATCACTATAAACGAGCATAGGCTTGATTTGAATGGATGGCCGCTTGATGATTGCAATTAACGGTTACTACGTTACCCGCAGTCGATCCAGTGAATTAATGCCAATTTTGATCATCTAACATGTATGTATGTATGTAAACTCTTTATTGTACAAAAAACAGCAAATCAAATATAATATTTACAGAATTGGAATGTACAAAGGCGAACTTATCCCTTTAAGGGATCTCTTCCAGCTAACCTTTGGGTGATTGAGGAAAATAAGAAAAGTAGAATGTGGTAGACATTAGTACAAAACAAAGTTTACAGAAACTGCGTGAACTAAAATTTAGATCTTATGAATAAATACTAACAGAGACATATAAAAGTAATAAAAATAAATATCAAAATAATTAAATATACAAACTTACATAAATATACACATATACATCATATACGTACATACAATATACATAAATATATTATATAATAAAAACAAAGGACAGCATATAATTATAAGGAGTCAAGCCAGTATGTCCTCAATTTTCCTTGTAGAGATGCGACCGATTGCGATTTCCTAATATCAGATGGCAGCCGGTTCCACAGTCTGACAGAGTGCACCGAGAAGGATTTGGAGTAAGTTTTAGACGTATGGGCCGGGAAGGCAAGAGAGAGGTTAGCACTCGACCGCAAGCGATTCTGGGAACCGCTCGCCATGAAGCTAAACCTCTCGGAAAGGTAAGAGGGAGAACATGGCTGTGTAAAGCTAGCATGTGGCGTACTGAACTGTATGTAACTAGGAAAGATACCCAACTGTCCGGCTCCGTTTGTTTTATTTTGTTATATGTTAGAGAGAATAGAATAGAAGAATAGAATAGAAAATCGTTTATTCAACAAACACATCAATACAGGGATACATCATAGAAAAGATACAATAACGTAATAAAACTACTTCTTTTCTCCTAACAAGCGAAACTATTAAATTAAAAAAAAGAACAATCAGGACTCAGTAAAATGGTTGGCATGGGCATAGTATAAATAGAAAAGTAGCTCGACTCCGGCCCTTTAGGAGATTCTGATACCTATTGCCGCTCGGGCGTCAGGGTCGTCCAAACATGTTTTTCAATTTTAGTCACCTACTTGGCCATAATGTGATTTATAATCATGTTAATTTTCATAAATTACACAAACCTAAAGTAAGTATAAATATTGTTAGGTACCTAAGTACCAAATTTGAATTATTTTACTTAATTATTATTTAGTGTCAACAGATAAAAAGTATGTTTATAGGTATGTGACGTGATATGTAAATTCCTTTTCGACCTTTTGATAATGCCGCTTTCGCGCAAGGCGGCTTCCTTTGGCTACTCAGGTATCTATTATTGGCGGCACGTGCCGCCGCCGCGCGGCTTCCTTAGAGCATTGGCCGCTCGCTTTGGTTCTAGGCTTGTGCTTTGGGTACTAGGCAACGATAAGCGTACTTATGTAGTGAAAAATACATACTTAATATGACTACATAGGTACATATAAAACGCCCAAGACTCAGAAACAAAAAATACCTAGTCGCACTCATCACGCGAATATTTGCCCTGACCGGGAATCGAACCCAGGACCGCTAGCTTCGTAAGCAAGGTCACTACTTACTTAGTCACTACTAACTACCTAGGCCATCCACGTCGTCACACTCAATAACTTAAATTACCTACTTAATACGTATTTATTTCACCTAGGTATACTATAGGCAGGCCGGTACGAAATACCTTTTATTAAATCTGGATATAGTTGTACCTACCTAAGCTAGGTTTAGACATCCGTATACAGAACAATATTTAAGCGTTTCCGGCAGCGACATTGTCGCTCGATAGCTAAGTACGCGCGCTAAAACAAAACGTAACCGAACGCAATGACGCCGCGGCCCCGACAAAGTTCCCTCGAAATCCCCCAAAGATCTCGTTTCGTATTGGTTCGCCCCGCCACAGGCCCCGCCCACAGCCGCAAGCCGCGCGATGTACCTTTGTTTGAAGACGACCTACTGTTCTCTATACTGTGGCATGGGAATGTCAACCGGGCTGGTTTTCAGTGGAGCCAGGCGGGTTGTTTGGGACAGCGTACTGTGACTTACGAGAAGGGATACAATAAAGACGTTACATGCATACATAATAATAAAACTATTATCCTGAAACACCATAAATTATAGAAAGTAAATAAATTAAAATAAGAGGTATGGTCATGATGAGAATAGTCTAAAACAGACACGTATTATTTTTTTAGCTGCCCAATCTAACCTGTTGGGAGAAATCGTCCTCCAAAGTACTGAAAAGTGACTAAACCCTCTAGGAAGTACTTGTACTCTAGTAAGCCATACATATTTGATTTATGAATTTCACTGTCAAAAGTCATACATATTTCATGAAATATCTGACCTTAGTCATGTCTTTTTTTTTCATCTAACCATTACTTTTAAAACAGTGCATAAAAAACTGCAACACGAAAAACTTAATATAAACGAAGAAGCAGCCATTAATCAAAGAAGAAAGGTAATCAAAAGTTACAAAAAAACAAAACAATTTCAGCACAAAAGGGTCTGGCTCCAACGTCGCCGGAGACAATGGATTGGAACTGATAATCTCACCCGGACCCTTTTCTTATCTTTTTCATTTTCGAAAAACTGTTGACCAAACATAAATAGAGGTTGAAATGGGTTTCATCCTACGAAAGATTGATAACTCCTCTCTAACACCCGCTGGGTACGATTCCAGACTAGTCCACTTACATTTTTTTTCCTAATTTCCTTACATACACACCGAATTCAACTTTTTGAAGACATACATAGGGTTGGTTTTTCTTGGTTTTTGCTAGGGTCATGCGTGCTTATAGGCAGTATCGGAAAATTGGTCCCATTTTAAAAGAATGATGGGACATTTTTTCCTGAAACGATCTGCGATTTCTTCCCATTTTACCGTTGTCTGGGTTGTTGGAATGCAATTGGTGGGTTTTAAGGGTCGTATATTTGTCTGATGGCGGTAACGCGGTTGTTGGATTCAAATGAGTTTTTTATGAGGTTATAGTGATAAATAAGTTGTTGGATTCATTTCAAAATTATCGGATTTAATAGTGTGCATTGTGTAAAATGTAACGACTAAATGTTAGTATGAAAGTTATCCATAATTCTATAACCACAATTTGCACAATTAGGCTAAGACCAGGTTACCAGCGTATTAGTGACGGGTTGCAAGCCCATCGCCTAACAGTACTACAAGCCTTTATTCCCTTAGTCGTCTCTTACGACATCCACGGGAAGACATGGAGTGGCACTATTCTAACTCGGCAACCACACGTGGTTATAGAATTATCAACAAGTTTTTAGAGATGTTTGTAATTCTGTAGCTCTGCCTACCCCACTCTGGCAACGAATACACTCACGCCGCGCCTTCATTCCTAGTAGTGGGGTCGGCAGAGCTACAGAATTACCAACAACTCTAAAAACTTGTTGTTAATTCTGTAACCACCTTTAGCACAATATTATTGGCCATGTGTATATTATCGATGTGTGTGTTATCGATGTTGTAATGAAAACAGCAGTTTAAGTATAAGGAATTGAGTTTATTAACTGAACCCCACGGACCTAAAAAAAAAAATTTTTTTTAAGACCGTGCTGAACCCTACAGTAATGCTGTGATAAGTAGTTATTGTTATTATGTTTGTGGTTGATATGTAAGCAAGATGCGCATTTCGTTCAAATACCCCTACAGTTGGGAACAGGAGTAAGAACAGTCTTATAGCTTTGTCTTTTTCTCTCGTTTCAAAAACTGTGCAGCCTTAAATTAAATTTTTAAATCCCTTGTTTTATCGACTGAACCGGCATTTATATGTTAATATGTTTATCTGTTCGGTTCAATAAGACCCACGGACACTTATGACGCTATTATTATTTATTTTCAACCTTATGCTACCTAACCATAACCGGTGAGACACTGTATTGAGTTTTACCCTCTCATTCATCATGCTTGGCCCTTAATTATCAATATGGAATTTCACAGAAAGGGACAATGATATTTTTAATAAAGAGGTTTATAGTAAGGGGTGTTTAAAATGCAAGCGTTTAATTTTCAAATTCAGAATAAATCAGCCGTTCCAAATTCAAACAATATTATGTTACCAAAAACCTTTCTTCAATGTGCCGCGAGATGTCGCCACGTCGTCAACATAAAGCTCACGCAGCGGAACTAAATCCGTACAATATCCACGAAGCATCCAGTCTTGATTCCCGGCGCAAGAAGCGAAGTAATATTTCACCCTGCGACACGAACATTTACCTCGAGAAATGCATTTTATTCCGACACGTATGTAGGTACGAAGGGTTTCCAAGTGATTTAACCGCTCCGCGCTGGCGCAGGCGACAGCTTAGAAACAGTAGCGACGATAAATATAAGGGTAACGTTGAGCTGGGATCCTAATATGCTGCGTTTATTGCGTGACAAATATGGATAAAACATCTGTCACTTTTTGACAGGTATTTTAAGTGCGAGAGTGACGGGTGATTTATCTACATTTTGTTGTCACGCGATAAACGCAAGCATACTAGGTGCGCAGGTATAATAAAGGAAACGGAAGTAGGTCATCGGAAGTCCTTACTGGCAAAAAGCAGATCCGTCAAAGTTGGACACGTCTAACTCCCCTTAATGACAAGTTTACCATCAGCGTAAGAAATAAATTTGGCAGCGAAGTGTCTCATTTAATATTATTTTAATGAGAAACCTATTATCTTTTGAGTTGTTTAAAGTTGTTACATAACTATTCAAAAGGTATGTAATGGTGTTTCAAACCCATGGTGTTTCGTCCATGGTATTGGTGTTATTAACGTCATTATTTTGCTCGAATTTTCAGGTAAACCTCTGACTGGTCGTTATCGACACAACGTTATTGTGTCATTGTCAACCTTCACTAGTGGATCAAAAATGTAACCAGAGACCAAAGTCACTATACCTTCGGCCCCGTACGAAACCGCAAGTTCGTAACCAGTTACGATAAAAGAATTTTTATTCTTTGTACGAAACTAGTTACGATCGAAGAATTAATCTTCCTTGTTGGAAACCTGTTACGATCGCAAAACTCTAGGTAGGTTAGGTTCGTTAGTTATCTTCAGATGCCCGAAGGGCAAACAGACCAGAAATAGAAGCCCCGCGACGCGGGGCTCCGTCGAAACTGCTGAATTACGAAAAAAAAAACGCAATTTGTTTCGTACACAGAATAAAAAACCATCGATCGCAACTGGTTTCGTACAACGAATAAAAATTCTTCTATCGTAACTGGTTACGAACTTGCGGTTTCGTACGCGGCCGAAGGGGTCACTATAGTGGCTGAAAGGGTCGTAACACTAAATTAAAAAGTTTTTAATTGTCCTATTCCTGTTGTTCGCTGTGGTTTTGATAGAGAAAGCATACTCAATTTATCCACTTGTTAGTACAGTCGCCCTGGATTCAATACATTACGAAAACGTTATCGCTATCGAAATGTATTGGATTGTCGTAAGCTGCCTTACGGACGCGTCTCCGATAGTCGTCTACGTTAGCATTAGCATCTTGTCTAGGGCTACAGAGACATTATATCAACAGAATTAGGATTTTATTTTTGGTAGCTAATATGTGTATACATACATTCCTGCATTCATGCTGCTGCTTTACTACTGCTTATGCTGGTTTCACTCGGAGGCAGAGCAGTGGACTCCAAAGTACGTACCTACTGCTACTGTGTAAACGCCCACGCCAGAACAGAACAGTGCTCTTTTGTGCATTCACATAATTCGACGGTAAAAAGCGTAAACGCTGTAACCCACAATGTACCAAAAAAATTTTTTTGCATATTCGGAATCAGATTTTTTTTCTGCGTCGAATGGTCCGGGTCTCGTGGCTCTACGACGATTAGAAAATTCTGTACAGCGTTGAAATTGTATGTACTTTTTTGACATATAGCAAAATTAATTGCTGTAAGCCGCCAAAAAACAGGTCTTTATTTTGCATTTGCATTTACACCAATTCATATTTTACAAATTTTTCGAGTCCAGTAGGTTACTGCGTGCGTAAAACCATTTCCACTGTCATTTACAGCGTTTACGCTTATTGAAAAAAAAAGTGACACTGCACTTACTACGTTTTCTGTAAAATATATTTAGATGATAGTGACTTACTACGTTTTAATCAGACACCATAATGTGAATACTCACAAGTTACACCAGATATGAAGTAATACGCAAAAATATTACTGACCTTTACCTCATTTCTTAAACGATTGCTTATTATTGGTCGCTTGAGTTTACCGTATTTTAAATACGCGCTCATGCTGTGTGGGTAACGGCTTAACGCCCTGATCAGTCAGTCTGAGACCGCCGTGGGATCAAGTTGTGTGTGGTGTAACGGTCTTTCACCGCGTGACAACAAAAGTTTAAAATGTAATTATATCTATTTTAATAGTAAACCAGTGCAAATAATGTGAATAGTTAATACTATACTAATGAATTCTTATTGCATTTAAATAGTAACTATCTAGCTAACTAAGTGTTGCTTTACATAATTATAAGTAATTAAAACTACTTTACGAATTTTAACAATACTTTGATAATAGTTATTAGTTTGAAGAAACGCTAGTATAGTGTCTTAAACTTTTCAGTTTGTTAAACATTGATGTTTTTAATTTTAATTGACTTTATTTCATGAGTAAGTTAACTTGTGATATTTAATTTATCATAATAACTAATATACTTATTTTATACGAAGTGTTTGTAGCGATGCATAATTATCGTTAAAATAAATGTATTTCTTTTTTTTCTACTAGACTTGTATTGTAAATGTTTATAAGCATGTATATATTTATATATATATTTATATGTAGATGTTCGGATGTTTATATCTAATGGAGGATTGAAAATATATTTACATACACATACAAACACATTCGTATTAATTAATTCTTTAGGATAACATTTAAAAAAAGGATTAATAAATGTTATCTCATATTTACGTCGTTTTAATATCAATAACCTTTTTTGACATCTATCATTGAATACAATTATGATTTTTTTAAACTGCAAGCACTGCAGCATAACATCAATTTAGGCAGTGCTCAACATTTAAAGAATGGTGGTTACATCACTTACGCTTATTAGAAATCACACTGATTATTACCTTTCCATACATTTAACAAAATCATTAACAGCGTTTTATCGTATTGAAAAAAAAAGTCAGGTTGCTGTAACCGACACTAAAAAGAAACCTAGTCACTTCTGGTACACGACAGGCATATGGTCTAATAGGGAATTTGAAAATACGTATGTAGTATAAAAATGGCACCGATCGCTCAAATAAAAAAAAAGATATGATTTTTTTTGTAAAATTTCAAAAGTTTTTTGGCTCTGGTGTAAAGTTTGATTTTGCGGGTTACAGCGTTTACGCTTTTTGCCGTCGATATAAGCAGTACTCTGCTGTCCACTGTTCTGATTATGTGTGAAATCAGCATTAAATAGCTGGAGTGTCAAGTTGTTATGACAGTGACTGAATACTACTGTTCCGATTCTGTGTACTGCGCGAACGGCTCTCTGAATTTATAATGTTCGACTTGAATTCCGGTCTGTTTCGCTCAGCGTGCCGCCTGAAAAATAAACACACCAATTTTCTTTGTGGGGCGTCATGTTCTAGTTCGAGCCGGTGAAAACCAGTTTAATCCAGTTATTAATTTGGGCCCTGTATGAACGTTTCTCTCTTAGGTTACGAGAAATTAGTTTGACTGTTTTTATTTTGGTTTAATAATTATAAATAGTAATTTATCTATGTTATCTATGTTCATAAATAGTTGTTTTTTTTTTTCAGTTTAATCTATACTAATAAAGAGAATATAATATAAGAGTATTATAAAGAGGTAAAGTTTACCAATAGAAAGCTACGTTATTTGTGAGTGTCATAGGCTATTATTAACCCAAAAAAAATGATTATTGGCCAACGAAGTGGGCACGGGAACAGCTAATGTTAAATAAGGGTAAAACATTTCAGGATTCGCTCATTTTCAGTTGTTCAGCGATTTTTAAATGCCATCGAAACCACCAAAGGGCTTTAAATACCTTATATCAGGCAGACACAAAGCTGTGATATTCGCCACAGCTTTCAAAGTACCGCAGTCCATACAAATTCGAACGATAAAAATATCCAACACAATATCCCTCTAAATAAATCGTGTCTTTACACAGCGTGTCCAAAGTTAATTCTCTAATACAGGCTGTTGTTTTTCATGTTTGCGACCAACGTCCGCGGCTTTTCTTTTCATGGCGTGTCTTCGGTTAAGTCCGGCTACGCTCGGGACGTCACGATCGGCTTACGAATATCGCACGGACAATAAATGTACTGGCTTTATTACATATACCGAGACTTACATAATAGTAACTAACTGTCTGCTCTTTTCATTATTTTTAACTTATTTGAGAGAGAAAGCGAAAGTTGTAGCTGTATTTAAGTTATTTCGTAGTCTCTACCTACTCCATTGGGAGACATGCATGAAGGTGTGTATGTGTGTTTACTTGAGATAAAAAAGACGTGTAAAAAACATTTTTAACCTGTGGTAGCCGAACAACAGCTTCACCTAACGTACATAATTTCAATTTTTATAATGAGGAAGATCTCAGTACCAACCTTAAATTTATTTCTGTTCGGCCCGTTACATTATTTTATACAAAAATCTTTATTTACTATCACAATGGTTATGATTATAATTATTTATAATGATTTATGTAAATAAATAATATTAATTGAAGGGTTACACGTGCAACTTACCGTCTGTACTAATGAAAATAATAATAGTACGACGTGGGTTGACTGGTAGAGAATGCCTTAAGGGATTAATTCCAGTCGTGCAATGAAGTTTGAATATTGAATTTATGTACTCACAACTAAAAATTACAATCATATTTGACTAATCAGAGTTCGGAATAGGTAGTGCTTATTTACCATAAATTTATGCATGTTTATTCAATAATCTATTCCCATCTCACTCATGCATGTATGAACATGCGTGAAGTTTAGGTTAATAAGCACTTCCTTTTCCGACCCCTGCTTATTAAACACCCCCTTGCAAAGAAAAAAGGCACTTGGGATTTTTTAAAGTAGTTTTAATTAAGTAAGCAAATTACATTTTACGGTAGAAAATTAAAAATGTAAACTATTAATTTATCGATTATGTATCATAGAAGTTATCTTATTGCAAGTACAAAGTTTTGTTTCCCGTTTCGTGTCTCTGAAAATTTCTAAGTTAGTTTTTTTTTCTAAACCTATTAATCAAATTGTTTAATTAAATATACCTACAGAACCTGTAGGTTAGTTTCGGTTTGTTTTACAAAAACCCTAGAAAGTTAAATAATTCGGAAAAACGATCAGCTTCTTAAAATAATAGTAAGTACTTTGCTTTGGTTTTATAAACATGTAAAATAACCGGTCACGTGCGAGTTGGACTCGCGCACCGAGGGTTCCTTACAGCAGTGGCCCGTTTCACTAAAGCTACAAGTTACAAATGACAAGCGGAACTCTCTTTCTAGCAAAGGAGTTAGAAAGAGACTTCCGCTTGTAATTTGTAACTTGGAGCTTCGTGAAAAGGGTATCAGGTATTATTTTATTCCGATTTGTATTCAATTTTGAATCGATTCAGCTTGAGCCCGTCTCACACTTAACGATTATGTAGTATTTGTTGTTTTATTCAGGGTTTGTATTATAATCATACTAAATTTGACGCTTACTATGGCTTACCGTTTTTACAATACAATAAAAATAAAACGCGAAAAAGGGAAACGTTGAAAAAACGCGTTCCCTATATTTATATACTTCCTTAAAAAAAATGTAGTAAATCCGCCGTAAAAACAAATACCTATTCTAAAAAAAACCGCCATCTATTACGGTTTAAATGATACAGCTTTTTAAGGTAAAGACAGACCGACGGACAGCATAGCTTAGTAGCTAATAGGGTCCTATTGGGCGTCCTTCGGGTACGGAATAAGGCTTGCTTTGCACTTCAACTACCGTAAAACGGGGCGAGTAGGAATTAAGGAGTGAGTAGGGACACAACCTAAAATGAAGCGTATGTTACTAATTATAAGACTGAAATTATTTCCAATAGACGGAACGTTATTGTACATTTAATACTTGTTCTTATTTGTAACAAGTTATGAATTATTATAGGTTGTGTCCCTACTCACCCCATAATCCCTACTCACCCCATTTTACGGCACCAAAGCACATTTCCCAAATACTTAACAGTAAAGACGTTTCATGCCAAATAAAGTACAAATAAAGTACCATAACGGTGACTGCACAATATATATTTCAAACGGTAGTGCCAGTGCCTCAAACGTGCCCGTAAGCGGGGTTATTTCCAAGTTATTCGTCAAAGAGCTATTTTAAATGGTGCTCGAATGGCTTCCAAGTGATTTAACGCGCACGCAACATTTCCTTTTCTGTACACGGCTTGAGAAGAAAAAATACTTTGCGGTTACTTGTGTAAGTAATATTGTTGAGTAAAGTATACGGTGCTTCAAAGGGGATACGATACAAAAACAGAATTTTTCATTCAACTAAGAATATAATTTTCACAATACTGCTCGGAAATATGGCCATAGATGGTCTTGTTTGGGGTCACAAAACGTCACTTATAAGGACAGACCAAGAATGTTTTTGTCGGCGTGTTTGCTGATTGGACTAGTACATAGTTGTCCAACTTTAAGAACCAATGAAAATCAATCAATCAATTTTTGTGTCATAGCTCCTTAAAATGAAAAATTGAAATCGACCAATCAGAACACACCATTTTGTGTCGTAAAATATTAGGTGTATTTTGTTAAAAGATACACAGACTAAAAACTATGTCCCTGCTTTTTTTTTTAATGTAATTCAAACTTGGCCCCTAATCTCGAATCACTAGAGATGAAATTACATGGGAGATATGGCGAAACATATACAATTTTATATGGAGTTGACATCTTCATCTCGCATGTTAGTTTAGTAATCTCGAGTGCCACGAGAATAGGGGTCCAGAAAAAAAAGTTATCTATGGTTAAATTGGCGGTGATGTCAACGATGTGAGTTTTGAATATGAATTTTTATTTTATTTCCTCTCAGTAGTTGTGAAAAGCACTATGTCTGCCTCGGTAGAAAGTGAAATTTATGGACTCGTACACTAGAGGGCCTCAACTACGTTTCGGCCTTCTATATGACTCGTCCAAAAATCGCGTACTTTCATCCTCTGCAACAATGTACTATTAATAAATTTGTGCTTTGCTTATTATGATATTGTAACCTTTTCAGCTGGATGTGAATTCTGCTCGGTAAAAGAATCGTGGTTTTGACATGTATTCGTATTGTTTTTGCTGCCATTACTGTCAAGTAAATAAGAGTGAACTAAATGATGTAGTGAAATATCCTTTGACATCGTATTTTCTCGGAAATGTTCGTATTTGTCATGCCACTTCAGTCTGACTCAGTACCCATCAAGACAACGTGGGGGAACGTCGCATTGAGAGAGTGATAATCGATATAGAGTGGCTAATACCAGAGTATTTTTTTGTTCATTAAAGATTAAGTATGTTTTCAGTTCTTTTTAATAGTCATGCCGAAAGCATTAAGACCTGGGAAACGTTTAGATCGACAAGCCTGTGAAATTTATTTCAACATTTATTTATCCTAATTTCTATATATTTAATCGCGGTGGTTTTAACATATCTAATAACTACTGATTACTAATGTACTCTATTTATTTAATACAAACATGTTACTTAATAATTCAATAATTCATAGACACGTCGGCATCATTCGGAAGTAGACGTGAGTTCCGAGTTTTCACGAAATGAAAGGATTATTCACTAGATCTGTAGATAGAATAGATCAAGTACGATCACGGACTTAAATTGATGAACTATAGAACCTTGTCGTAAAAAACTAACAATTAAGTCCTATGTAATTTCTATCTCGTCACTTGACGCTGTCATTATGTCAAGGTTCTATGGTGGATCAACCGACGACAGTTTTTTGGAAAAGCGAGACCTCCTAACACAGGTCTACTCAGACCTGCAAGGAGACCTCAACCTTATTTGTGTACAACGCGTTTGTTAATAGAAATAAAAATATTTGATTTGATTATTTTGATCTTATTCTGCACTTAATTTCGGTGTAGTTGTTCGGTGTCGATGTCGTTTTGATGAACCATAACTTTATGAAAAAATATCGATATATTTAATCAAAAAATTTGAATACTAACGAAACATAGCGTTATAATAACGATATTTTTCTCTGCACTATGAAGATCTGGTTTCGTTTTTAAACTAATCGCGTAACTCGTAGATGACGTGATACGAAAAGTCACTTGATGTACCAGTGACGCGATTGGTTTAAAAACGAATCGAATAGAAACGGTAGTTAGCGCAATGCATCTTGGCAGGGCCTCCAGGGCGTATGTTTATTCACTACATCTGTTCCTATATTAAAATTATAGTATCATATACGTAGAGATTTTCCTAGCACGAACGACGTGATGTTAGTGCTTGACATAATAAAAACATCGACAATCCTGTTATCGATAAGTGTACCATTTCAATGTCATAGACTGATTTTCACTGATGTATGTAAAATATTAATAAATTTATAGTTTTGTTATTATTCTTTTATTTTAAAACGCACCATGTTCTTATATGAATCATATGACATAATTATGATTGTAATTTTTCCTTGGTGATATGATTTCGCTATGTTCTTATAAGATAGGTACTTCAATGAGTTTTAGGACATTGTGTTTTTTTTTTAAATAACTATATAATGATATGATGCATGAGTTTTTCCTCTATTAAGTTGAAGTCGTGGTTATCGATAAAAGGTTTGTCGATATTATAATTACGTCAAGCACTAACCACGTGGTGTTTCTGCTAGAAAAATATGTAGGTATAAGTATTACATATTATAAGTTCTTGTTATACAGGATGTTTCCCAGCGTCCCGCGTCTTATACAGAATGTTGTCAGACATCTTACGTCTTTTGATCTCTGTTCACTATTATATTGCCCAAGTTTCAGGGAACACCTGCTATATACGGAAGTAACGTGTGTATCTTAGAGGTGGGAATCTAAACAAGGGTATTATACGCTAGTAATTTGGAAGGTGCTTTATCAATTAACAGCTGTCTGGAGCAAACTTGGATGGAACATGGGATGGCAGGAGATGGGCGACCAGCGGGTCGATTTTTATTTTTTAAGCCCGGTGACTATAATTCACCGAAATTGCCTATTTTTATAATTTCTACTAGTTTGTATTTTTGTAATTGCATTAGAATTCGTAGTTTAGGTAGTAATTTTAAGTGTATTTTTAATAACAAGACGGGCTACATTGAATTGTAGATTTTGAGAGTAGGTATAGAGGACAAACAAATACACGAACGTTGATTTTTATGTAGGTATGAATAAAATCCTAGCTAAAAATGTTAACAAACATGTACATACATACATGAACTCACGCCTTCATTGCCAGAGAGGGGAGGCAGGGCTACATGATTACCAATAACTCTAAAAACTTGTTGTTAATATATGTAACCATATTTTGCACAAACAGGCAAGATGTTGGTTTACCAATGTACATTAGTGACAGGTTGCATCCCATCGCCTAACAGTACTTTATTACTGTCATATTAACATGATTAAAATTTTGAGTTTTGAATATGATTTTTTATTTTATTTCCTCTCAGTAGTTGTGAAAAGCACTATGTCTGCCTCGGTAGAAAGTGCAATTTACAGACTCGTACACTAGAGGGCCTCAACTACGTTTCGGCCCTCTATATGACTCGTACAAAAATCGCGTACTTACACACAGGTAGAAAAAACAAAAGTGATCCTACAGGGTGTAACAAAAACCGAGCTCAATAATAAAAAATGAAAAGCTTTGTATGGATTCTGATTTACAAGAATGCTTTTCTACGTGACTATAGCAGTCGGAATGACTCATGAAATTCATCAGAAGTTCATTCGCTTACTTTTAGCTTACATTTTACGAGTATGTAGTTGTATAGTGTTATACTAGTAAAAAAGTCCTTTCATCAAATTTTTTAATAGTTTCTATTAATTATAAAATGGAAAAAAGGTTCTTTCTTTTATTTGCTCTTGTATCTACCTCTCTCTGTACTTATAATTTGCTCAGATACGAATACGTATATTTTGCGTGTAGGTACTTACGAATCTTTTGAACAAGCGCAAATCTTTTAAAGCGATTATATCTGTATTCTAAATGGCTCGTACGTTTTCCGGGAATAAATTAATGAAACATCGTTAAACATGTTCTGAGGGGATTACAAGCATTTAGTGAAATTAGGTGAATTTACACCGTTCATTTGGGTTCGCTGTTTTCAAGTAATACATTAATAATTGCTATCTGAGTTAAAGTATAAATAACTATATGAAAAGCAAGCTTTAAAAACCCGACTGCATTTTTTATACTGTCGTCGATATACCTACATATGTTAATAATTGTCATTTGGCCATTGTTGTTAATTCAATTTTAACAGTTTAGGTATCCTATGACACTCGCTGCGAAGACGAATCCAATGATACCTCATTTGTCAAAATCGTCCAAGCTGTTTTTGCTGTAGCGGGGAACATAGAACTGGACATACATGACGGTGAAAAACATAACCCTCCTTTTGGGCTCCGCCGCAGTCGGGTAAAAAGTATTTATATTTGATAAAGCACTTGAAGTATGCGGCATTAACACTATGCAACATTGGTACAGTCAACTGATATTTATTGGACTTGATATCTGAGACTTGAAATGTCAAGACTGCAATGACATTGCATTGTCAATCATGATGGCTAAGATAAAATGTCTGTATGCAAGTCATTTTACCGGTTGTCTTATCCTCACACTGGAACACAACAATGTGAACACTTGGAGTTGAATAAATAATGAATGACGCACACACATCACAACGCTTGTGTGATATCGAATGTCCGGTGTAATTGTCTAACGTTGGTGATAATCAAAACCTAAATACAAAAATGCCATGAAAAAAAACCGGTCATGTACGAGTCGGACCGGCGCACCGAGGGGTCTGTACCACCACATAGTAGGTATTACCATATTCCAATTTTAATTCTATTTGGCATCGAATCAGCGCAAACCTAATTCACGCTTGATCATTTTTAGTAAATATTTTTTCACGTTTTCTACTATAATCACTCCAAACTTGACGCTACAGTTTGGTCGTTCTAAGAGGGCCGATTTGACAGCTGTCAACGCAGTATAAAATATAACCTCAAACACATATTTTGTACTGAGTTGAAAGCTGTCAAATCGGCCCTCTTAGAACGAGCAAACGTATGATTTACTGTTTTTACGATACCACAAAAAAATAAGTTGAAAAAAATTATTTTTTACGGTATCCCCCTTTATTATTTCACATTCCCTTATTTTTTTTATTTTGGTAGTAACGCCAGGTTAATAACACATTCCGAAAAAAACAACCCTCTTTCTATTACGTTTCAAAAGATACAACTCTTTAAAGTTAGGACAGACCGGCGGACGGACGGACGGATGGACGGACAGACGGATGGACGGATGGACAGATGGACGACCAGACGGATGGACGTATGGATGGATAGGGCCCTTTTCCACGGTAACATCCCGTTTCTTGCAGGTACAATTTCTCGTTTAGTAGTCTTCATCATCATCATCATCATCATGTCAGCCGAAAGACGTCCACTGCTAGACATAGGCCTCCCTTAAGGCTCTCTACTCAGACCGGTCTTGTGTTTTTCGCATCCACCGCGTTCCCGCGATCTTTACAAGGTCGTCACTCCATCTTGTTGGAGGCCTACCTACAGCTCGTCTCCCGGTCCGCGGACGCCACTCAATAACCTTCTGACCCCATCGGCCATCAGTCCTGCGAGCAATGTGCCCCGCCCACTGCCACTTAAGTTTGGCTATTCTTCGGGCTATGTCGGTAACCTTAGTTCTACTGCGGATATCATCATTTCTGATTCTATCACGCAGAGAAACCCCGAGCATAGCCCTCTCCATAGCCCTCTGAGTGACTTTGAGCTTGCTTATAAGGCCCATTGTTAGCGCCCACGTCTCAGATCCGTAAGTCATCACTGGCAACACACACTGGTCAAAGATTTTTGACTTCAAACACTGTCAACTGTGAAGCTTCCCGAACGCTGCCCAGCCGAGTCGGATTCCACGAGTGACCTCTTTCTCAAAGTTGGACCTACCTAACTGGACCGTTTAGTAGTGTAGGTACGTGTTTTAATATTAGCAGTCGCACGAGCAACCTGTTTATAGTATCCGGTACACAGGATGCTCGTGTGACTAGTATTGGATCCTGCAAAAAACTGTACCTGCCAAAAAACGGGGTGTTGCCGTGGGAAAGGGCCCATAGTCGGACGGACGGATGGATGGATGGCCGGACGGACGGACGAACAGCTTAGGCATATTAATAAGGTCCTATTGGGCAGATTAAGATTCAAAACCCTAAAAAAATATTGAAACTGCCATCGTGGCTTGAAAACACTTGGACTAAGGTCATTAAAGTCCTGTGTCCCGGGATATTCGCCACCTGAATAATACAATTACGCTTATTTATCCCGTAATTCCGCTGCGCTTCCGCTGTGTGGTCCGGAAGTTCCTGCCGGAACCCAACCGCTTCCTTTACACGAATACCCTTGTTTTCGCATTATCCAGCTATTATAAACATGCGAGTGACTTTGAACTGTGTTCCAAAGTAGTTTGGGCTAGTTTTGTGTGTATTTGCGGTTGCGTAACGGTTTTTGTTTAGTTTCGTTTGCGAAGCAAAAATATGAGGCTATAATCTTGATACAGCGTGTTCCGGTTTAAGAGCTTAGTTTGATACTAGTGAATATACTTGAAAATAATAAACACGAGTGGATCACTGCCACTATACAACCCTTTCTCATTGCACCCGAAAGTTATATATATTCTAAGTTAAATACAAATTATTGGGATTTTCCTGTTTTTGTCTGTTGTTCTGATCTGTTTTTAATTTCTTCTTTGTATCTTGTCTTCCAAAACTTCAAACAAAAGGTTTTCTTAATGCATGCATGCTCGCATGGTTTGATTTATAACGGAAGAAAGTGAGGTAATGGTTTTTAAGCCCTAAAAAAAAGCCCTACAATTGTACCCCCCGTCCAACTAAACGGCATCGCCCTCGCGTGAGTCACCCGCTTTGAGTACCTCGGGCACATCGTTACCGACGATCTGAAGGACGATGCCGACATGGAGAGAGAGCGCAGAGCATTGTGTGTGAGGGCGAACATCCTGGCCCGCAGGTTTGCTTTATGTTCAAGTGCAGTCAAGATTACGCTGTTTAAAGCATACTGCTCATCTTTTTACACTAGCAGCCTGTGGGTCTGCTATACCCAAAAATCATACAATCAGGGTTGCCCAGATTCTGCAGCGCATCCGCCATGTTTGCGGAGTCACGAACCGACGGATTTGCAGCAATTTTGCGCAAGAAGGCAGGGTCTCTGCTGGGCAGGACGAGGGACAGCCCGAACAGCGTCCTGAAGATGATTGCTGATCATGTGTGTTGTCCTATTTTGAATCGGTTAATATTATGTGTAAAATCCAATTTAGTTTTTAAGTACTAACATTATTTCTAAGCCTATACTAACAATAATGAGATCAAATGTTATCTTGAAATAAGTAAATGAATTGAATAGAATTGAATTAAAAAAATTATCAATTTTTAAAGATAAACACCGAACCTTGTCATGCCTTTTAAGTCCTTTAAATTCATTTAGATTTTGTTCAGCAGTATATGCGACTATGTGTCAGACATGTCAACATCTTCATAAAGTTTCTATTTAAAATTAAGGCGTGATTTTGTAGCTTCAAACTGCTATTAAAACACATATCGACTCGTGACCTTTCCTTTAGATAAAACTTATACAGCTCTTATCAATTCTTCGCTTAAAATTTCACCGCCAAAAAAACCTTCTACACTTTTACTCAGAAATAGAGGCAAATAGTGGTAAAGGAGTTACTTAGTCTACTCCACATCAACTTTTTAACTAGCGACCCGCCAGCGGCTTCGCCCCGCTGCAAATTTCCGACCTTCCAAGAGGTTTTTTTTTTTAAATTTCTGCGCAATTTTCTTGATTTTTTCTTTCATAAGAACCTTCTCCTGACAATAACAAATACAACAAAAAAAGAATTAGTGGAATCGGTCCAGCCGTTCACGCGTGATGGCGTGACCAAGGAAAATAGGGATTAATTTTATATATATAGAAAAAATATATACAAAAGACCGTGTACCAAATATATTTTTTAACTTCGATGCGTCCTTTTTTCTGTTACCCAACTACCCCGCAATTCGATTCCCCCTCCCCTCCCACCCCCTTTCACCCCTGTAACGAATAAACCAGATTTTTCCGCGATCCGAATAACTCTTGGATTTATGGGTCCCACAGGCCACGCGCTGAATTTCAATTCAAACCCTGATTAATTTTTTTCATTGCAATGTAGTACTTAAAATTGTTAGGAGTAGAATTTATAGTCCCGTGGTAGTAGTGTTTATATTTATGTATTCTTGGAGCGTAACTGTAAGAAATTGTTGAGAATGAAATTCATCTTGAAAATTAAACGAGAGCATCCTTTAGTTTTTGCTCAACTATAAACAATACTAGTAGAAATGTGTGTGTTGTACTTGGTGTGAAGATAGCAGGATATTTTAGCTGACAAACGATTTCTTAAGAGGTATGAGTACATACTATTAAGACTATACTTTGATTTAAATATTGTATAAAAATATGCTAGCGTTGTGCTCTAACTATACTGATCGACAAACAAATTACAATTTGCGAGCAACTTTCAAACTCGACGAATTGAGAACCCTCTGATTCTTCCGAAGTCAGTTAATAGTAGATTGTTCAACTAGAGACTAAAACAAGCCATA
Organism: Acleris literana; assembly: GCA_946894065.1. NCBI lineage: Eukaryota > Metazoa > Arthropoda > Insecta > Lepidoptera > Tortricidae > Acleris > Acleris literana. The sequence continues at coordinate 22,523,473 of OX335670.1, forward strand.
ATGACAAGAGATGTTCGATTGTCATTAATGTCATTATGGTTGTTTAGTCTCGCGTTAAGCACTCTACTTTTCACTTTGAATGCGAGGAAAAAAAACGACGTTCTATACAAAATTAAAATATTTAACAAAATATGTAACAAAGTTTCTGACAAATTTGTTTCGCGGTTGTCAGTTTTTCGTAAAGTGATACAAATGCTTGCATATTTAGCCAACAGATACAAACTTGAAAACTATTTGGAATATGCCTAATAAAATAAAATTATCCTTAATATATTTAAATAGATTCATATTCGTAATCATTAATCGTGTTTCACGAAATTAAATCGGTTTATATAATATTTTTTCACAGTTGTCATTTTGAGGTTATTTCCACGACCTAAGAAAGGTCCATACACAGTCACTGAAAATGGTGATAATCCTCCATTTACAAACACCGTGATTGGTTGATTAGGGATTTCCAAAGTAAATTTAAAATAATAAACTTTAATCCCTAGAAATTAATAAGGAGCTTTAGTCCCGATGTGCAGAGATTAAAGTAACATTTTAAGAGCATGAGAAGTGAAAAAAGTATTGTATGCTTTGTTAACTTTAGTGACACTTGAATAAGTTTTATCATTTTCATGATATAAATAAAAAGAATCAACGCAAAAAATACGACCGCTAAAATTCCAAATGAACTGCTTTTATCCAGTAAACATGCATATCGTGTACTGTACCTTTATTTTACACGCAATAAAAACGCACCCTCTATCCCCGCTTCAACTTTTAACGTCGACTGGGTTTATCTTACCTACATTATTAAGCCATCATAAGCCACACACTCAAGCCGCGTCCACACAGCTTCATTAAAATGTCCCGGCACGCTTGTGTGGAGGGCCCCTAGCGTCCTGCAGTACTTGACACTCGGCTACATTCAAAATAGGAACCAGAACGTAGTCATTTTAACGATCTTTCAGCTGCTGTCCTCTTTTCACTCATGAAAGGCATGAGAGATGGACATATAGGTTGTAAATTATGAGCGAGAGCCCTCAAAGCGAATTCTGCTTGCAGTTTGGTGAAACAGTTGGGTGTTTTTTTGGAGTACCTAGAGATAGTATGTTTAATGGGTTTAGTTTTAATTGCATTTTTCAACCTGTATGTTTATGGCTATAATTTGAATTTAAATTCTATTGAAGTAGTTAAATTACATCAAATAAAGAAGAATGTGCATTAGGACTTTTTGAGACATGAAAGAGCTGGCAGATGGAAGAGAAGATTGGAATGTGAGAACGGTTCGAGAGAGAGGGAGATGATATTGTGGACGGTCACTTTTATATCGTTTTTTAAATCTAATTTTGTTTTCTTATATACGTTTCTTATTATAGCAAGATTAATAGACAAAACGTAGTTAAAATACTAATCATTTACTTAGTGTCAGACATAGAAGTCGCGGTGGCACGAATAAAAATATAGCTAAGGACTTCCACACGATATTATTTTATCGATAAGTTGTACTTTCTTATGACTAGACCCCGTTATCTTGTCGCAGTGACATCGCTATTTTGTAGGGATTGAATGTTTTTTTTATCGACCATCTCTATATCGATGTTTGTAGTTTATATTGTTCAACAAAGCGATTTATTTTTTGCCTTTTAAATCTCTGCTCAATTTCAATATTGCGTAGGTATTAAAACTTCTTGATTACAAATAAGTAGATATCCTAATTAGTATCGTATCTCGTAGATGCAATAACCTTATGTACAGGTATATTCACTAAAGCTGGCACGAATGGAATGAACAAAAGTAATGTCACCTATCACTGTGTGAGTGCCGTCCTTTGAACCGATGTTCGAATTTCAAACCGAAAACCTGTTATTATTTTACACACTTGTACACTTTCGTTCACTCATTCAATCCATTCGTGCCAACTCTTGTGAATCGACCTATAATGATTGTGGAAAAACTAAGATAAACAGTTTTAACTAACGAACACACGCGACTTTTATTCCCATTACTTTTTATCACATTTTTAGTAATTATTGTCTTTGACTCATTGTCAGTGACATGACATATAACTTTAAGCACAATATCATCGACATTTAGATAGTCGATAAAATAAACATTCAATCCCTACAAAAAAACGACGTCATTGCGACAAGATAACGGGGTCTACTCATGACAGTACTTGTGTTATGACTATGAGATAACGTATGTTATGAATATGCAACTTGCAATACCAATTCTGCCCTCCTAAGCAAAAATGCAATAACTAAATTCAATAGCCAAAGCAGATTCAACTCTCTTCTGTTTGTAACTAGGTTGCAATTTCTACAGATGTTTTGTCTGAGATATCGCCATTATGCTTAGTAGGGCAGTATTATACTGTATGATTTATACAGTATGAACATTGAAGTTCGTATAGGTCGATTAAGGAAGATAACGGTTTTCATATACGTGACGTTGACATAATATGACAAATCTATGAAAAAAATATTTACTTGTAAAGGTTGATTTTTATTTGAATTTTAAAACTCCTAAAAAGTATATAGGTAACATTGACGGGTAGTACGAATCATCACATTTTAGTTAATTTTCAATTATCCGGTGAACTTTACAGCTAATATGAAATGTCACTTCCAAATAAGTATTCAGCTATCGATAAAGGGCATTGGGTAATTTGTTTGAAGAATATTGTCATTTGTTTTTTCAGCGGCCACGGATGATTTTTACATTGTTATTTAGAGGACCTCTAAATACACATATATATATATAATTTATGGCGGTAAATAATTTCGGAGCGGAGATTTTAAAGATTTAATTATTCAGTTTTTAGTACAAAAGTACGCCCAAGTATGAATATTTAAATATCTCGGCTCCGATGAACTTTAGAGTATTACATTACATAACAAAATATGTTTGTTTTTAATAATTCTATCATAATTTACCACTTTTACGAATGGCCGCTCACATTGAAAATGTATGAATTTTACAAATGACAACACTTTTACCCAAACCTTTACCCAATGCCCTTTACGTTGTGCGATTGTGTAAAATAATATTTGGTTGTAGCATCCTGAGCCGCCCGGATCGCTACCAACATTTTATCCTTCTACTTTCCACCACTCATTAATGTTCCGGTTGGTACGTTTGGTCTTGAGATGTCAGTCTTGAGATTCCATATGATTGGCATCAGTGCCCATTTATCATGGTGCCATGTGTATGGTGTGTGAATATTCTTAAAAAAATGTAGTACGATGTGTTTTCGTGGATCAAAAATGGGTGCTAAATATTATTTTAGTGACTTGAACTGTTTTTATTTAGCTACAGTCGACTACAAAAAGATGTATCCATTTCATTCACCTTATTTTTCATTGTCATAAGGTCCAAAAATGAATACGTCTCTTTGTAGTCGACTGTACTGTTACTATATTTTACTTACATTTCTGTACCTCTAAAATAACGAGCTCAAAATACAATTAAATCTGCTTTTACAAATCAATATACACCGACACCGGTATTGCGTGCTTGGAAAATTGTAACGTGTACATTTTTTGAACGTCCCCAGTGTCATTATATCCCTCTTGTCGCGAGTGGGGGGCACTTTATCCCCACTTGTTTTTATCGTGTCGCCGGAACTCTCGTTAAATTTAAAACACGCTTTTTGTCATCGTTTTAACAAGTTAGGAGTTCATATCGTCCCTTTTCTTTCACAACCTCGTATCCGATCGAATAGATAGGAAAATAGTCTTTATTTTTTTTGGGACATGAGTGCTTTTCCTATCTAATGATTCGATCAGATACGAGGTTGCGAAAATAACGGGACGATATGCGCCGTATTCCCAGGTGATATACAGGGTGAACTGTGAAATTCGACTGTGTGGGGACGGATTAGAGTCTATTTTGTAGGGTTTAGATTTATAAATGAATGGCACGAATATTAGAAATAATAGAAAGCTTGTGGTAACATTAAAATTTTCCCCTTTTCCAAGAATATTTTGTGCATGCTCCTTACGAAATACACTTTAGCTTTTTTCCGCGACTTTATCTACTTTTTTTAATGGTGACAGAATCTTGTGCATGGTCCGTTCGGGTCGCTATCATCATGTTGTCCTTTAACCTACCTCCAAGCATCAGTGTTCACATTGTTGTGTTCCGGTGTGGGGATAAGACAACTATCCCGAACTCAAATTATACAAAGTTCCATAGGCTACTTAGGCTTATTTACTAGAGGTAACACAATATTGCTTTTGACGTATTATCGTAGTGTCAATTTTATGATAGCTTTTATTTACTTAACAGTAATGGCGGCCTTGTTTAAAACAATACCATTACATGCCAAAAACAATAGGGTTTTAACGGGGTACACTACATAATCTCGAAATATTTTATTCCGAATTTGATAAACACTAATTTCAGAATTCCGATTTTGAAATTTCCGAATCATTACAATTCCGAATTTTAGTTTCACGAAGCATCACAATCACGAACTTTTTAAATTCCGAAAGTTCACATTTCCGAATTATTAAAATCCCGAAAAATATTTTTCCGAATATCACAATTCCGAATATTCCTATTCCGAATCCGGAATGTTCATTATTCCGAAATTTTAACTGCCCGAATTCTGTAAGATTATTTATTTCAAATAAGCGCCTGATAAAATATTGTATACCTAGTACCGTGAAATGTTTAACATGCATAATACTCAAAAACTGTAAGAAATGTCGTGTCCGTCTCGACAAAGTCAACGGAACTCCGCTTGGCGGAGCTCCTTTTCCGCGTAGCTAAGGGGCTTCGCGCCTTGATGCAACTCTAACCTAACCTAACCTATCGAGTTGAGATTGACCAAATTTAGTAATGTGCTCGTCGTCGCACCTACCTTTTGTTTCAAGTAGAATACTTCAATTCAATTCAAGTGGTGAGTTTCATAATTCCGAATTTTACATTACCGATCTGATTTGTGAAGTTTGGAATTCAAGTATTCCGAATTATAATTTTCGTAAAAATACAAGATTCGGAATTGTCAACATTCGTAAATATTATATTCGGAAAAACGTTTTCGTGATTTTCATATTCGGTAATTTAAAATTCGAGATTGTGATAATTCGGCGTTATATATTTTCGGTATTGTGAAAATTCGGTATTTTCAAATTCGGCATTAAATAATTCGAGATTTTAGGGTGTTCCCGTTGTAACGACAAGTGACAAGAATTGGGCCTCAGGCGAATTGCATAATTAAATTCCATTTATACATTTATTTTTATACAGGGTGTCCCATAAACCAACGTCAACCCGCCTTGGGCTGATAGAGCAGCTAAAAAGTTATCAATTTCTCAACGTTTTTTTTTGGTTTCGGAGATATTGATCAATTTAATCTGATTTTTTGTAATTTTTCTTATTTCCATGTCACGAAAAATCGTTAATTTCATGTTTTATTTCATAAGTTTTTCAGTGGTATCTTACATTATAAGAATTATTACGAATCAGCGAAGTTTTAAAACCTATTTGCCACTTAATTATATTTTGTTTTAGTAAATACAAAGTTTTTTTTTCATACAATGTGAAAATCTAACCCTGGGACTCCTAGTAGGTATAGAGAAACCAACTTTTACTAATTACTTTTTTTTTAAATCGGGCAAATAAGTTTAAAAACTTTGCTTATTCGTAATGATTCTAATTATGTAAGAAAACGTTAAGGGAAAATTACAAAAACTCAGATTAAAATGATCAACAACTCCGAAACTGTTAAAAATCGCTGAACATAAATAGGGTTTTTTTAAATCGATAGCTTTTTAGCTGCTTTATCAGCCCTAGGCGGGTTGGCGTCGGTTTATGGGACACCCTGTAGATATATCAGTTCGACACGATCTTGTAAGAAAACGCTGTTTGATTGTTTTCTAAATATAAATTATATTCAGGGGTAATACTTGACCTGAATCCTACGAGTGGACCCCTATATTCCAAGGGCGTTACGTACAGGAGCCTGTTTCTAAAAAAAGTATTAGTCTAATAATATTAGTGTTTTGTCTCGTAATTAAAACTAAAAAATGAGACAAAACACTAATATTATTAGACTAACACTTTTCGCCCCCGGATTGACCGTGGTTTGATTTTTAGCGATAAAAAAATGGTTCTGTATAAAGGACGTTCGGCCGTTTAGGCTAACAATAAGTTTATAGACGTAGTTTCAGAGTCTGTCAATTTTAATTGTTAGAAAAGATGCAGGAATCCAGGAGAATACATTTGTGCAGAAAAATAATGTAAATAGGCTAAGCCGGTTAAGAAACTTTTTATTCTATTCAAATACAAACGTAAACTCCTTAAAATGTAAATGGATTAAACAGGGCTTTTAAAGATATGCAAAAATACACTAATTTCTTCCAAAACAAAGCAAAAGCCGTTATAATTTTAATAACAAAATAGAATTTGAATACCAAACGAAGCGCGCAACAAAAGAATATGCAAAGAAATATCAAAATAACATTGCGGGAGCAAGGAGGGTAACGCAGATAACTCGGCGTTTAAACAGCGTTTATAAAAAAAATAGGTACGGTCAGCTGCAAAATTGCATGGACACCTTAACGTCTATAATGCTGTGAACACGTGATGCCACGTTCGTAAGAAACAACCTAGATGGCGTTGTTAATTGAACAAGTTATATTGTTGTTTGCTTCAACTATATGACGTTTTAGTATTAGAATCGATAATTTCACCACTTAACTAGAAGGGCCGTTGGCTTAGTTAGTTGGCACTCCGATTTCGCGGAGTCAGTCCGTGGGTCGGGAGATCGATTCTGCTTACAATATCTTTTTTAATTTATCTTGTTTCACATAGTAATTAATAAACGAATGTATTATCTTTTGAAATAATAGTTTCAAGAAATGATACAACTTTTGTTATTTGAAATGAAAAATCTTTATTCCTTGTATAACATTTTAATTCAGTGAACTGTTTAGATAGTTTTTTTTTACAAATTACCTTTGTAACAATGAAACGACTACCTACTACTTAACTTTTATTACTGAGGTAATAGCTTAAGTTTCGTTTCCGAAATCAGAAAGAAGATTGAAGCTATTAAACCACAATAACATATAGTAATTATTAACATATTTAGAGACCGGGTTACCTTAACTGTCAAATGCATTATGTTTAACTATGTTATACAGTTAGGATCACTTATATAAGGATAATAACTGAAATTTCGTGTATAAATGGTGTGTGATTTGTTTGACTTTAAATATTTAAAATAATATAATTATTAACTGCTATAAAATAGTATAGACACGTAAAAAAAGCGAAAATAATTGTCACTTTTGTATTAATTACTTACGTTAACCCGATCTCCACTTGACCACTGTATTACTATATACTAAACTTTAATACCTAGTATAACCCCCCCTCTGTTCGATTACCGCTTGCATTCGGGAACGCATTGAATCGATAAGATTCTGACACAGATTGGAACCTCGAATACTATCCCAAATTTTTGAACAATGTTCTTCCAAGGCGTTCGGAGTTCGCTCATTCTGGTGATCCCAACGTTGGACAATAATACCCCATAAATTTTCGATAGGATTTAAATCCGGTGACCTGGAAGGCCAGGGAATAACCCTTATATTATTGTGCTGACTAAACCACTCCCGCACACTACGTGAACGGTGTATTGGGCAGTTATCTTGCACAAACGTTATCACCGGCAACACACACCGGATACACATTGCGAACGGTGGGCAACATGGTGTCCTCCAGCATTTCCACATAATGAACACTGTTCGCTCGACTGGGAAGTTTAACCAGTTCTCCTGGGTCAGCCGCACTCATCCATCCCCACATATTTACGGTTATTCGACCAGATTCCATGTTGGGCACTACATGGTTGTCATTATACCGGGTATTGTTTCGGCGCCACAAGCTTAATCGTCCGTGTTGGCTGGATTTAAAAGTCTTTTCATCCGTAAAGATGACATTGCTCCAGTCGAAATCTAGATACTCCAAAGCGAACTCTAACCTTGCTCTTTTATGGCTTTCTGTTAGCAAGGGTTTGACAGCGTGCCTACGATGATGCAGACCCTCACTATGTAAAACACGGCGAATAGTATCCGCACTTGTATTGAATAAACCAGCGTAGTGGGTTGTTGGTTTGAATCCGTCTTCCTCATAATCCCTCACCATGGCTTGACGCTGGGGTGTGCTTATGAGTAGTGGTCTTCCCGTTCTTTGCCGGGGTAGCAAAGATCCCTCCTCTTCGAACCGCCGTACCCATAAAACAACAGTTTTCCTCTGTAAAAAAAAACGGAAACTTATAATAACCATTAAAGATATAAAAAAGATGAAATAGAAAATATTTTTGTAAAAATCTGAGTACTTAAATAAATTACTACTTACGTTCACACCGGTTTCTCTTGCAATTTCTGACAAATTTCTGCCTTCACTGTGCAAGGCAATTATTTGCGATCTTTTGACCAGGTCAATATTGCAACGAGAAGTCATTTTTTAAGAAAAATTTAACGAAAGTAAAATCTACACAAAAAAGGCAATCGATTAAGCAGCTAACGAACGAACGAGCAAAGTCTTTGTAATAATCAGTGTGGTATTTATAAATCTTTAGTCTACCCTCCTTATAGTAATATTAACCGTGTTTCTATTTCATTGAATGCGAAAATAACCAAATCATAATAAACTATTAATTTCAACTTCATATTCAAATGTGTGATGGTCCAATGGCGTATAACGCCGCTCTCACTCACGACTCCGAGTATCGCGGGTTCGATTCCACGCAATGGAAAAAGTGTTTTTGGTAATTTAACCTCTTAGTTTGGAATTGACTAACATTTCATACTTCTAAAATCTTCTCTATACTAAAATATAATAAACGATAAAATAAAGAAAAAGTGTTTGGCTCTGGTGTCAGTATGAGGAATAAAATATTTTTTAATTTTGTTTTTTTACAACAACGCCATCTAGTACGATCTTATTGAACCACTACGAGCGTGAGGCGTCAGTTTGCACCTCAAAGCATTATCTTTATGAACTGTCCATGCACTTTTGCAGCCCACTGTACAAATAAAAAGTTGACTTTTTACCTGACCCGTCAGTAAGGTTATGTTTTTGATGGAGTTTATAACGAGGTATCGTTAGCCGGCATTAGGTACACCTGTAAGTTATTGCTGTAAGTTTTGAGACGCAAGTATGGGTAAGAGTGAGTGGCAACTATCTCTCTCTTTCATATAGCTTTGTTTAAAAACTTACAGTAAAGATGTAGTGAAATATCCTTTCACATCGTATTTTCTCGGAAATGTTAGTATTTGTCATGCTACTTCAGTCTGACTCAGTACCCATCAAGACAACGTGGGGGAACGTCGCATCGCGAGAGTAATAATCGATATAGAGTGGTTTTCAGTTCTTTTTAATAGTCATGCCGAAAGCATTAAGACCTGGGAAACGTTTAGATCGACAACCCTGTGAAATTATTTTTAGTATTTATTTATATTTCTTCTTGTTTACCTACACCTAATTTCTATATTATTATGTTTGATCGTGGTGGTTTTAACATCTCGGTGTGATATACTTCAAACTCGTGGTTTGACATTTGACACTGATAACAAAAGTACTCTATTTATTTAATACAAACATATGTCACTTACTAATTCAATAATTCATAGACACGTCGGCATTATTCGGAAGTAGACGTGAGTTCCGAGTTTTCACGATGTGAAAGGATTATTCACTAGATCTTGTAATTTACTTACAGGGGCCTGTTTGATAAAGCTACAAATTACAATTTACAGGTTACAAGTTTCCATTTGACACAACCTCCACCAATGACGACCAGCTATTTGAGCAGTGTTGCCATTTTAGACCTGTAAAATTGTAACTTGTAGCTTTATAAAACGTGCCCCTGTAAGTTATTGCTGTAAGTTTTGAGACGCAAGTATGAGTAGCAAATATCTACATCTCTCTCTTGCATATACTTAGCTTTGTTTCAAAACTTACAGTAATAACTTACAGGTGTAATGCATGCCTTAGATTCGCCTTGGCTGTGGTAGAGACATCTTCTTCTTTATCTTTACATAGTATAAAATGAAGTCGCTTCCGCTGTCTGTTCGCTTAGATCTTTTAAACTACTCAACGGATTTTAATGCAGTCTTCAGCAATTGATATAGTGTGAATATAGAAGGTTTTACTGTGTACATATGTATATGTAAACATATGTATAATAAGTTCTGGATTATGTGCGGGTGTTACATAAAAGTCACAAACCGAAGCGAAGCGAGGGCGGGTCGCTAGTCGGCTATAATATTTTAATCAAAGTAATAATAGAAAGTAGAGAGAGAATGGTAACAAGTTTTTATTTAAAAAAAAGGACTGACTGCTGAATTTCTTGCGGCGTTTCTTCTCAGCAGTGGTCTCTAGGGAAGCGCTGGTAAATTTTTGACGTGTAGAAGTGCCCGTGCGGCCTACTTACTGAATAAATGTCTTTTATCTTTTTATCTTGAACTTGCAATGTTTGTATGTATGTACGGGTCAAATCTTGCAAGTTAAATGTGACCCACTTTCCGTTAACGGAATGGGCTGAAATTTGGACCACCGTAAAACGGGTGCGCCAAAGTTCATATAAAATTGCAACTCCCTTACCATTTTACATCATAATGATCACTCTTCATACTCTTCATAATATTTTTAATACTAATAATAAACGCCAATATCCATGGAACCGTACACTTTTCAGAATTTCTTAAATATCTTACGTGTAGATAAAATTAGGTTAGGTTAGGTTAGATTCATAACCATACACCGTATTGACGGGGGCAAAAATGTACCAGTGCTAGTGATTCATTAAATATCGACTAAGTTTATCGACAACTTTTTTCGTGACATATGGATCTTGCATTTCTTGCAAAAGTAAGTCGTACCTATAACTTCTATATCTGAATGATCAGCTTTCCATGAAGATTAACGATTTCTTTTCTTTCGACGCATTTTTAACCGACTTAAAAAACAAGAAGGTTCTCAATTCGTCCGAATGCTATAGAATATTGTTATACTGAATTAATTTGTTGTTCAATGTAATTTCAATAGTTGTCAAAAGTGACTCGAGTCCAGAGTCAATGTCAGATACCGGTTGTTTATAGTTGCGATAAGTATAAATAAAAGAGGTTTGCACATAATTAAAAGGTATCCAAACTTGGCCATTACTTATGATAATGATGATAAGAAATTTCTTTTTATCGATGTCGATAAACTTAGTCGACATTTAATGAATCACTAGCACTGGTACATTTTTGCCCCCGTCAATCCGGGGTATGTTCATAACAATCCTCAAAAAGTAACAGTTTCTTGAAAATTATGACTTAAAAAGTATGAACAAAAAAGTATGAGCAAAAATTTTCGGAGAAACGATGAGTATAGACACAAATCGTTATTTGTATAAAAATTCTAAAGAACAATTTGATATGAGCCAATATGGACCCCCGTAAAACCGATGACAATGCAATATCATGGTATCTAAGAGCTGATCAGATGACGGAGTCGGAAGGTGGCGACAGGATCTCGGCTATTCTTAACGTAGACCCACCGTGTTAGGACTCAATAGTTTGGTCTTGACAAGCAGATAAAGATTTTGCAAAAAAAAAATACAGTCAGCAACAAAAACTTGTCCCAAAAATAAAAAAATCGACATAAACTTATTTAACATGCATAAAGACGTAACATATCAAAAAATGCAGTCGGGTTTTTAAAGCTTGATTTTTATTAGACTTACATACAGTGGTGGTCACATAATTAGGGACACTTGTTTTTTTCCCATACAATTGCCTACAAATATGACTTTTAAATTTTGATCACCATCCAAAAAGTTCTTGACAAATTTTATTGCTAAATACAATTTACTTTAGATCATTAACTAAGGTTTAAAATTATGTACAATGAACTACTGTTAAAAACGAACCTTATATTTTATAGGGATTTAAAAATTTAGTGCTGACCCGTCCATACAAAGTTTTACAACTTTGTATGAACGCGAGGTATTTATTTTTTCAAATCCTTATAAAATGAAAGATCCGTTTTCAACAGAGATGAATTGTACATACATTTAAACCTTAGTTCATTAATGAGCGATGAGTGTAACCAAATATTAAATTAGTTTAGAACTTTTTGAATGGTGGTCAAGATTGAAAAGTCATATTTGTAGGCAATTGTATGGGAAAAAAACAAGTGTCCGTAATTTTGTGACCACCACTGTATGTTTTTATACAATACTTTTTTTTACGTGAATGAGAAAGGAACCAATCTTTTTACGGTTCATGTTATGGATGCTTTGGAACTAGTGCTTATTTGTTATTTTACTGTGTTATTGGGGCCAATTCGGACTGTGTTCTGTAATTTTAAAAATCTGTGAACCTAAATTTATAAACGTCAATTCTTACCTACAGTCGAGTTCATAAATATGTGTACACTTAAGTACCCTGTCACTTTAATCGCTGTCACAATTCATGTATGGCAGTTTAAACATGACATTAAATAGACAAGGTACTAAGTTGTACACATATTTATGCTTGACTGTACAATCGAGTTTGACGTTTATAAAAGGTTCACAGATATTTAAAGTTAGAGTACCCACTGTACCCAGCCCGAATTGTCCCCAATATATATTTTATAAGATTTAATGTATTTTAATTTAAAAATTTGAATGTTTATATTTCTGTTTTTCAATGCTTATTATAGAAACAATTTTATCTTTTATGCAATAAAGATCGTTTGTATTTGAATTTCACCGGTCCCAAATCCCAAACTAAGCTCTAGTTTTGTACCTTATAAAGATAAATAAATACCTGATTGATTAAATACCTATTATTAATCATTCAAAATTGAAATAATAGATCTGCTCATTACGCAAATATTTGACCTAACTAGGGATGGAACCCAAGACCGATAGCTTCTTATGTAGAGTCACTATATATATATATATACCTACTTGTTGCAATCCTACTCTACTAATATTATAAATGCGAAAGTTTGTGTGTTTGTTTGTTACTCCTTCACGCTGCAACGGCTGGACAGATTTGGATGAAATTTGAAATGCAGATAACTTATACCCTGGATTACCACATAGGGTACTTTATGTTCCGGAAAATTTAAAAGTTCTACAGGGTATAACGATATTCGAATTCTACACGGACGAAGTCGCAGAAAGAAGTTAGTTCCTAATAAATGTTAACTACTTAATTATACCCACTTCTCTGTACAATTTTAACCCCCGTCGAAACTTTTAACCTGACTTTTCAATTACTCTAACTTGGGAAAGCTCGAAAGCTCCAAATTCAGGCCGTGTCAGGAGTTAGTGTCAAAGTTCAATTACTGCGATTACGGGGCGGCTGACAGATTGACAGGTGTCAATCAGGCTCTGCGGGGATTTTTCACTGACAGCTGGGATTGGAAACCATTTTCGCATTGTATAGGCGTGTTTCCACTCAAGCGAAACTGAGCGGAGCGATAAAAAACTACCAACAAGATTGTAGCGATATATCTACTTTTAGAGTTCCATAACGACCATAACAAAAGGGTGCTAAACGGGGGTCCCGTTTATTACTTATTACTAATATTTCATTGTCCGTCTGTCCGTCCATCCTAACTTAAGAGTCCGACCATTATATTGAACCGCAACAGATAACTGGTTTATTTGCAGAATATGTGTTACAACGAGCTCGGACAAATGGGCGTCATTACTCGCAATAATGTGAACATGACTCCAAAGATTTTAACTAAACAAATTAAATTACGTTAATTACTTACCCTAAAAATAATTTTGATCCTTTGCAAGTTAGTAATTAATAAATTACACAAAGATTTGTTATTGTGTAGATAAATTAAAGCAAAAAAACGGTATGTTTTATAATTTTTTCGTGGTTAGTTTATTCCTTTTCACGACTAAAATAAACTTATGAGGTGAAAAGCTCCTTTCGCAATCCACGGGTTTTAATGTTAACTTAAGTACATTAATATAAATGGCCACTCCTGACGTCTTTGTATTATTTATTTATGACTGTGCTGTAAAGGATCAAGGTAAGAAATCAATAAATGTAATTTAATTTGTTCAATTAAAATCTTTTGAGTCATGTCCACATTATTGCGAGTTAGGACGCCCATTTGCCCGATCTCGGGTTATAACACAACGGCAGACTTCCTAACAGGTAGTTAAAATAACCACTGGAGTTGCGGCTTTTGCCCACAATCCATGGTGCATCTCCTGCACTGTCTTGCAAGCCCGACACCCGCACGCGGCAGGACCTATACGACACCTCTGAAAATGCCGTCGGGAGAATATTGTTCAGCTCACATTGAATACGCCGTCGACACGTCAGTGGTGGTAGGACCTTGTGCAGGGTCCGTCCTGATAGCTACCACCATCGCATCCATTAACCCACCGCCAAGCAGTAGTGTTCGCATTACTGTGTTCCAGTGTGGGGAGAAGACAACCGGTGAAATTACTAGCATAGACGCATTCCATCTTAGTCCTCAGGGTTGGCAACGCATTTGAAGTCTTAGGCTTGCAGTTTTGAGATTGTAGTCTTGAGATTTCAAATGTCTATGGGTCTTAGATCCCACTTACCATCAGGTGGCTTGAGTGCTCGCGTGCCTTCTCCTGGCCATAAAAACGCTAAGAAGAAGAAGAATAATGAAAAATATCAACCGAAAGACGTAAGGATCTCCACGAGACGGTTGTAAACTATATCTAAGAAATCATCTTTATCTTTACATACCTTGTATAAAACAAAGTCGCTCCCGCTGTCTGTTCGCTTAGATCTACTACGCAACGGATATTAACCTCGTAAGGCCCACCATACTACAAACACGGAGTTTTTTGTGAGTGGGACTTTGAACCTACCATGAAGGCAATAAAGTTCAATTAAGTTTGTTCGATAATGCCATTTTCAGTTTATGAAGTAAGGAAAATAAACCTTATTCCAATTGCAACACAGTTCAAATTAAATTGCCTTGATTATGTTCATTCTATTGCACACTAGGCCTTACGCGGTTAATGTGGTTTTCATCAATATATTCAAGAGGAAGGTTTTTATTTATAATAAACATATACCGAAGCGAAGCGAGGGCGAGTCGCTAGTAAATGATATTACTCTCATTTATTAGCATAATATCACATTTCCTTACATTATACTTAAACTACTCCAATTGAATTATCACTCGATTACTTAATCAAAATTGTCCGTTTTCTTCGCAAAGGGGTTTGTGTACACAGCCAATAGTGACTCACCCATTATTGCCCTAACTTCCTATACCGTAAATCCAACGATTACATCGCAAATTCCGCTTCCATTCGGTATGCGAGCAATTTATTATTATTTGGCTTCGAAATTAATTTCAGCGGCGCAGCCTCAGTCATTATTTGCATAATCTTTTTGATTCCCTAAATAATAGCGTGAGTCGTGATTTTAATATCGCAACCCGCTTTGCAGCAAAGTGCCGTATAATAGACGTAATTACTGAAGTTATACGACCTTTCGGTGCCGGGTGGCGTCGGGTAAATACTGCGGTTTAGAATTTGCTGTATTTAATTTTGTGTTCGCTAATGATTCGTTATTTGTAAATCTGCGCAAATACTGAATTGTGGGAAGCGGATAGAATTATGCAGCAGTTCTGGTTATTTGCTTTTGAGTTTGGATGTAACCTCTCACCCTACAGGGTTTAGTCTACTTGCTTATTAAACAAACGTTCTTCTTTATTAGTTTAGTTTCGTTTATTTATTAATCAATGTAATATTACAATATAAGTTGCATTGCATGTCAAAAAATACGAAATTACATTGAGATCGTCAAAACATAAATACTAATAATCAAAGAATACAAAAATAATTAATTAAAACAACATCAATTAAAAATCAAATAAATGGTCACTCGTCCGATGTCAATATACAAGGATTAATAACTGTCAACACAATAATAAATAAATCTACAATTTTAGCTCCATATATTCATCCACAAAGTATAATGGATTATCCAATAAAAGGTTTCTAAGCTGATGTTTAAATGCTTCGTCGGAATGTACATTTTTAAGTTTGGCGGGTAGACGCTCATAGTACGTGGGACCGATGACACGCGGGTTCTTACCAAGCAAGCAGGTAAGTCACTCAGAGGGCTATGGAGAGCGCTATGCTCGGGGTTTCTCTGCGTGATAGAATCAGAAATGATGATATCCGCAGTAGAACTAAGGTTACCGACATAGCCCGAAGAATAGCCAAACTTAAGTGGCAGTGTGCGGGGCACATTGCTCGCAGGACTGACGGCCGATGGGGCCAGAAGGTTCTTGAGTGGCGTCCGCGGACCGGGAGACGAGCTGTAGGTAGGCCTCCAACAAGATGGAGTGACGACCTTGTAAGGATCGCGGGAACGCGGTGGATGCGAAAAGCACAAGACCGGTCTGAGTGGAGAGCCTTGGGGGAGGCCTATGTCCAGCAGTGGACGTCTTTCGGCTGACATGATGATGATGATGATGATGAAGCAAGTAAGAAGAGTAATAGATAAATACAAGTATCTATTCCAATTTATACACCGCAGAAAGGATTATAAGCACACATAAGCCGATTGTACATGTTGTTTTAGGTTAACAACGTCGTACATAAATTCATGTAGGTAGGTACTTAAGAGACACACATAAGGGGAAGCAGGGAAGAGCAAGACCACAAACGAAAATAGAAGGGTAGGTAAATTAATTCGCGGCTTATGGCTCATTGAGTGGTAATTTTTATAAAGTGGTTTGTCGCTACTGCTCTGTCCCTTTCTGTCAACCTTAACTGAACTGCTAAAGTATTTCATGGTAACCCACAAGTTAATTGTGCTGCTGATGGGACAGTTCCCGGATTAGACCTTTTATTTTTAAAATGCAAATCCCATAGCAATGCAATTCAATGCATACAATCAACTTAAATATTATATAAAAGCTTTATTCAGTAGCTCATAAAGCCCCAGAGTTTAATCTAAAAATGGATTCTCGAAAAGCTTTCAGGAGGCTGATGGGGAATGCATAAAAGATTATCCGTTGGCCAGAGATCGGTCGCTCTGGCCTGGCCGAAATTATATAAAATATTCGTAAATATTTTACAACAATACATTACGAATAGATTTTGAAGTGGCTTTGTTTTATTAATACACAATACAAATATTCTTTCAAACGTTTTTGATAGTCACAAAAATGCCTAAGCAGTCCATTTCCAAAAAAGGTGCCCGTGCAAGCTTGCTTAAGAGACGGTATGAAGATAGTTCCACAAGGTTAAATTTTGTATTCAGCTTACATAATTCGCTTAATATAAGCTGGGTCCACATTTGTATCGTTTTACCGATCACGCTCACGCGTATCGTATCGAACTCCCATATCCTAAGTATGGACGTTCACTTTGGGCTTACCGTATCACTACCATCGTCGTGTGAAAGAATGCGTCCATGCTAACCGTAGCGTAGCAGCGTATCGTATCATAACACCGTGGCATCATTAAGTGTGGACGCTCACAAACTTGTCAAGTGCGTATCCGTATCCCCTTTGATGATCGGGGAAAAACCGCCTCGAGAGCGATCACGGCGTATCGCGTATCAAATCATAACTTCATATCGTGATACAGTATCAAAACACGTCCATACTTACCGTTCTTGATACGCGTATCCGATCGCGAGTGTATAAAATAAACGCGTATCAACATCGATCCCGAGCGATCAAATACGGCGCGCCGCATTAACGCGCTGTTTTTGCGTCCACACTAGCGATCTTGATACGCGACGGAGATACAATACGACGAAATGATACAAATGTGGACCCAGCTTAAGGGGTGTAGGAACTATTATTTAAAAAAAAGCAAGCTTTAAAAAACCCGACTGTTGTTGCTAACCAACTTTAAATCGTGATAAATCCTAAATGATCGTTCAAAATGAAAAATGATTAAAGAAACCCCATTTGTCAAACTTCGTCGTCTTTTTTCTCCTTTTTTACAATATGACGTCTAGTTGCCGCCATATTGAATTTTAATTACTGTCACTTTAGTGACACTCACAAGATTAAGACAAATCCATTGACATAAGAATCATCAAAATCGGTCCACGCGTTTAGTTTCTAGAACGCCACAAAGGAACAAACATACATATATAGGCTGATAAACACATTACCCTCCTTCGGCGGTCGGTTAAAAAAAAACGAAATTGACCATTCCTCCTCCTCTTTCTGATATTACGAGTCATCATCATTTACTTAAGAGACATCATCATTTATTTTTCTTGTCGGTGGAGATTTCCATTTTTCCCAGTTCCAAGCCTTCTCTTTAACACACTGTTCCTAAAAAACAAAACTACACATATCATAAGTCCTCTATTATGCGTTCAAAACCCGTAGGCAATGACCAGCATTACCTGTGGTAGTAGGTGACAGCGATGACAGGTGTTAATTTTGGAAGTTGTTCCAAATTTGGATCTCATTACCTTACAATATTCGAATTTCAAAATTACGTTACAGCTGTCATGTCAGAGTACTTATAATATGTGTGTAGATAAAGTATTGTACGAGACTCTGCGTAATTAGCATTACGCAACCGTCACGTAAACTACTATTTTATACGGAAAATAGTTAACTATCTACTTAAATGTTACAGAAAACCTATAAGATTCTTACGGAACCCTCTCCTCTCCAAGCAAGTTCAACTCGCACATAATTATCTTTTTTTTTATTATTATTAGCTATTTTGTGGTACCTTCCTTGAAGCTGGGAGAGGCAGATACCCGACGGTGGGCTTTTCAACGGAAAAAAACCGGCCATGTGCGAGTTCGACTCGCGTGGAGAGGGATCCGTCTCCACACCATATGCCTGTCTGTTAGTCCGTCTGTGTATCTGTCCATCTGTAACAGCAGATTTTCTCCAAAACTACTGGACCGATCGAGTTGAAATTTGGTACAAATATGTAAGTCGGTGGCTCAAAGACGGATGCGTAACGTAAATAAATGAATTTTGGACAAGGGGGCCACTTTTGGGGGGTAAATTGGAAAATTAAAAAAAAAGTTTCAGAGGGAGGGATGATCGATTTTTGCGTATTTTTTTAAATAACTTCAAAACTATTTATGTTAAAGTTATAAAACAAATATATTTGAGATGCTCACAACAAGCCCTTTCATTTGACTAGTCACACAATAAGGATTGCAAAACTTTTTTTTTAATTTCCATATTTACCCCCCAAAAGTGGCCCGCCTTGTCCAAAATTTATTTCCTATTTACGTTACGCGTCCGTCTTTGGGCCACTGACTTACAAATGTGTACCAAATTTCAACTCTATCGGTCCAGTAGTTTTGTAGCAAATCGGCTGTGACAGACGGACAGACAGACAGACGCACGAGTGATCCTATAAGGGTTCCTTTTGAGATACGGAACCCTAAAAACAGGGAGAACATTGTGGCAATTAAGCACTGAAATGGCCAGGCCTTTAATCTTGCCCATATTGCTTCGCAATTACTGCTGTGGCCCTAATTGCCATCGATATTCCATTTCTTTGTTTGTTCAAAACCATCGTCAATTCGCACACACGGCAGTTAAATAATCTGG
Organism: Acleris literana; assembly: GCA_946894065.1. NCBI lineage: Eukaryota > Metazoa > Arthropoda > Insecta > Lepidoptera > Tortricidae > Acleris > Acleris literana. The sequence continues at coordinate 22,543,036 of OX335670.1, forward strand.
AGTTCTATTTCCCAAGTCAAAGCTTGACCATTCTATTTAGAGCCCCGGGCAGCCGGGATTTATTAGTTTGAGGATGCACAGGATAAACATTCCTTTTCTCAAACACGCAATGGAATGTTGGCGTTATGTTAGTTATTTTAGGCCTCAAAGTATCACGTTGCGGGCGGAACACCTCGAGAGAACTGTAAAGGAATTTCATACAAAATTGAAGGCCTAGGCCTGGAAGTAGTTTTTTTTTTAATTTTCATGTAAACATGGGGGCTGCGTTTATGAACAGACTAAATAGCTGTTTTTTTTTATATACTAAGCCGTGCATCCAACCAAAGCGTTTGCATAAAGGCACCAGGTACCAGGAGGGCAGAAGTTATTAGGGGTGCGTAGCGCAACTTAGATCGCAGGCGGTGTAGCACAGGGCGGCGCGCCGCGGGGCGCACCCGGCACAGCGCGGACGACTGAGCACTGTAGGTTACTTTTAATGTTTATGCACTCGTAGTACGTATTTGACGTTGTAATTTTTGTTTTATATTTTAATGAATTATTTATATGTTTGAGAAAAGCACTATACAAACCTCGGCGTGAAGTGGGATTGCCAGCCTCGTAACTATCCGTCTATATGAACTCGGCCGGCAACCCCCTACTTCCCGGGCTCTGTAGTAATGTACTGTTATATTCTACCATCGGCTAAAACGGCCTTAAGCTGCCAATACCCAATATCACTGCTAATATTTCCTATCCACCCTTAATTAATCCCGTCATTGAAATCAACGTTGCACCGTTATATTCTGAACGCCACAATCGTAGCATTTGTTGGGAGATGTAGATCAAATACGCTGGTGCGATCAATCAATAAAGTTGCTTACGCTGTAAAAAGGCCGCACGGGCACGTCACACGTAAATCATCTAATGTAATTGTCAAACGTTTAGCAAACTCGTAAGTTCAGCCCTAACGATCAATTGCACAATAATTATGATGTATTGCGCAATATTATTGACCGTTTAGCGTTAGTATTGAAAGCGCAATTATTTAGTAAAAGTTTGAGTGAGTGCAATTTTATTGCACCGTGTAGAGGCAATATTGTCCAATATTTTCTAGTCTCTGGTTGGCTCGTCAATATTGTGCAATATTATTGCCTGATAATATTTATCGTTTGAGGACAAACGATTCAATTATATCGTGCAATTAACATATTATAGAAACTTATCGCAGGGTTAGGGCCGGCCCAAAAGCATTCACTCTTGGCTACCAGGGTTGTCAACGCATTTGAAGTCTTAGGATTACTCTACAAGTGTGTATTCCATACGATCCTATATTTTAAGGGCAGTTAGATAAGACCCTAATTAACGTAAATTGGTACATTAAGTTAACAAAAGAAAACATATATTTTTTCATACAAATTAATTCGGCACGCAATGTATTCAAATAACCAAGTCGTCTACGTAAGCACTTTGTGTTCATTGATTTATTGACGACGTTATTGTCATCTCAATATTTGCATTACATTGCTGGCCGGGAAAACTTTAAAAAAATCATTACGCTTAATTATTGAGAGTATTTGTTAAATTTTATTACTGTACCTCTTAATACTGCTTAAATCTATCGTTTGTTAAAATTTAGGATCGTATGGAACACACGCTGTTTGGTCTATTGTCTATGCGTCTCAGTTCTCACTTACCATCAGGTGATCGTCTGTGTGCTCATTTGCTTTCTCCTTGCTATAAAAAGGTACAAAAGGCATGATCTACATGACGTTGACTATATGTTGGTACACCAGCATACATTGACCTCCAATGTCGACCGCTTGATATGACTTTAAGGTGCAGGATATTATGGTTATTCAGCGGGTTCTGCGCAGTATTAAAGAGTAACGCCACTGCATCGGGTTTAAACTCAGTTTATACCAGTGTTAAAACTTTGTTGTTTGTTATTTGGGAGTCCGATGTAAGCGCGGTTTTTGCGGCGGACTTTGGCTTGAAATATTGGATAGTTTTGGTTATTTTCGACGGTCATTTAATATGGCTTCATTTACTATTAATATACTCGAATGTGGAATTTGAACGTTTCCGTTAAAATCGGATTCGAGAGGCCATAGTTTATTAAAAATCAAAATATTTATCGTGGCATTTTATATACGTTATGAATGCTACGTCAACTATATTAATCACATTCAAATACCTTAATTAAAAACAAAATTTCAAAATCAATATTATGCAACTGTCACATAATTAAGGGTCTTGAAATACGACTGACGATATCTGGATCACGGGGTCCTTAACCTTTCTCAGTTAGAAACGTCTGGAAGCCGTCAGTGCACGCCTCAATGAACATTCCTATATTAACGCACTATAGGTGAAAAACTTAAGTAAATTACCTTTTGCATGTAGTTGTAACACATCTGTATAGACCGTTCGACATTCTATATTTGAATTTTGACGTAATGTGCATAATAGTTTTGTACACTACTACATGCAGGCGGTTGTCAAGCAACCCGAAGTTCTCGAAGGAAAAGCGGTTAACAAACTCAATAAGACATACTAGGATGTACTCGTACATGGTTAGAAAAAATAGCTTTTAGCCTCAACATTTCAAACAGCATTTACTGTAAAGCGAAGTGCACTCAATGCCGTTGTATCCACCGCCGGTAAGCACAGATAATAGAAAATTTAAGGCTTTCGTTTAAATTCATGTTCGTGTTTGGGAGTCAGGCATAATTTAGCGCGAGCTGCACTATGGACGTAGGGTTGCCATATTAGTGGCTGCTTCTGTTTTACTAAAGTTGGTGTCAAACTCGGTTTGGTCCTAATAAAGTTCAATATTGAACGCGTATAGAATTTTATTTATAGTACGGAGAGGGGAAACGAGCACCAGATATTTGCAATTTTAAAGTCCTATAATTTTGCCGCATTTGGGTCGCCAAGTCTGAGATGTAATATGGAATTTCTGTATGCATGTTTTTGTACCGGTTGTCTTCACCTTACACTAGAGCACAACAATAAATACACTACTGCTGCTGCATGACTAAAAATGATTTTAGCTGACGATATAGATTCATTTTAGTTATATAAATGAATAAATCCGGCTAGTGATGGTCCCTACCACTCCTTGTCCAGGGTCCGTGCGGATTGCGACCACCACCGTCACTTTAACCCTTTAGCAAGCCAAGCAGCAGTGTATTTATTTTTGTGCTGTAGCGTAAGGTTAAGACGACCCGTAAAAAACTAGCGTTGAGAAATTCCATATCAAATCTCAGACTTGGCAACCCAAATGCGGCAAAAGTCTTTGGACTGCGAAGTTGCAAATATCTGGTGCAAAATTGTAAAGGTTAAGACAACCGTTGAATAAAACTAGCACAATCAATGGGTCTTTATCATCTGCCATAATTATTCTTAGTCATAATGTGTTTTAGGTCATATTTTTCGCAAGTTATAACGCGTTTTTGTTAGAACTGTTACTGTTTTAGGATTTTTCTAAATCAAACCTAACCCAACCCAGCCTTGTCTGCACGTATCACGTGCAGACAAGGGGTACGTGTGGGGGTACGTGTCACGTATTTGTTGATATTCAAGAAATTCTGAAAAGTTTACGTTTCCAGCGATATGAAAATTATGACTATCAATAATTATGTCAACAATAACTTTATAATAAAAAAAAAGACAAACAACGGGATCCCAACGGAAATATGTACTAGGCCAGCGGTTTTGAGTTCGATCCCCGGAATGGGTAAGTACATAATTATTTGTGTGATGAGCACGATTTTTTTCCGAAGTTTTGCATGTCATCTAGTTGGGTCTATATTAGAATCCATAATATTGTTTGTCCTAATTGTCGTTTGTCCAAAACGTTTTAGTGTTGTTATAACACAACTCTAATCTAACCTAACAGCAGGTATTTTTGGAAAGCTTAAAAAGTTGTCTGACTCAGTTGAAAACCAGTGTAGGACAAATGTCGATTAGGACAAACGATATTATGGATCGCAAATGACACCCCATCTAGTTATATAATTGCAATCCTGAAAATTCTTCCCTTATATTTTTCATTAATTATTTCTTAACGAGACAGCCCTATTCAATACATACATATAATCCGCTACACGTGTTGTACAGACCCTCGCAAATTCGCTGTGCTCTCCATTGACCCATAACTTAAATCAAGCAGTAAATTATTTAAATATATATTTAAACAATGTTCGTAAATCCTTCTTTGATTCTAATTTAAATAATGAATGGTAGTCGGCAAAATTTATCTTTGTATTGCTGTAAATTTTAAAAAAAACTGTTTGTTTTGCAACATATTTGCAGTGATGGTATTGAAGTCATGTGATAACAGTCTTAATTTTACCCAGGACATTTAGACTAGGGGTGTATGTACACATGTGACAACATACCTACAAAGGGAGTGTTAAAGAGGTTTGGGTAAAAGTGTTGTCATTTGCAAAATTCATACATTTTCAAGGTGAGCGGCCATTCGTAAAAGTGGTAAATTATGATAGAATTATTAAAAATAAACATATTTTAAGTGCATCGGAGCCGAGATATTTAAATATTCATACTTGGGCGTACTTTTGTACTAAAAACTTAATACTTAAATCTGTAAAATCTCCGTTCCGATATTATTTAACGCCATGAATTATATATATCTATGTGTATTTAGAGAACCTCTAAATAACCATATAAAAATCATCAGTGGCCGCTAAAAAAAATGACAATATTCTTCAAACAAATTTACCCAATGCCCTTTGGGCATTCCAAAAATATGTGTTCTCTACCTTTAGCGGTAGGTAGTGTAATGATATAAGGTCCTGCTACTGAAGGCGAACCTTATCTCATTAAACTATTTGTACGAAGTGTCCAATTTGGTTTTAAATTTATAGATTTGAAATCAAATTGGTTCGAAGGAACAACGGTGCTTTGTTTCATTGTAAAAAATAGACAGACGCCGCTGTGATACCGCTTAGAACGCAACTACTGTATTCGTTATATCTGAAAAGCAAATAAAAAGAAGAATAATACAGCTATACCTGTGTTTAAATGCTACATCCCCAGCCCCCATTATTACATGGTGGAAGAAAACGGGGTCGCCGCTATTTCTCGCGCAAAAAGAAGACGATGCTCTACCAAAATGAAGCGAGAGAATAGAGCACAAGGAGATGAGTAGACGTTGTGCCTCATCATTTGCAAGACCCACCAAGGAAACGAAAGTTACGTATAAAAATTAATAACGCATAATGATCATTCATATATTTATTATATTTCATCGCCTATAGCACTAATTTATTATAAACGACGATATGGACGAAATGGAAGTGAATTTGGAATTCTCGCCATGGTCAACATCGACGCTTATTTTATTCACTTCACTGCACCGCAAAAAAGAAATGGGGCCATCAAAAGGGGAGATTAAAGTCACGTTATTATAATTAGACCCCTAGCACGGGTCAGTAATGTTTCAGCCCCACTACTCGTCGTAATAAGATGCTGTGCAGGCGGCAGAAGTTTCAAGCGCAGCAGTGTTCGTTGAAGGAGAATCCAGGATCAAGATGTATTCCACGATGTAGTCACGCCACGAGGGGATTGATGATTACCAGGAGACGCCGCCACGAAGGATTCCCATTATAAAGTCAGCTCTTTTATATTATTCATTCGTAGGCATAGGCGGGCGTGTTAACGTTAGGCGCGATAGATTTTACAATCCGGGATTATTTTTCTTTGGGAGTAATTTTTTTTTACTATGCATAATTTATTTTGTAGCAATTTCTATTTATGAATATGAATATTTTCTATTTAAATATGAATACGACGTATTTCGTAAATTGTCATAAATATGACGTGACGTCGAATATGACATTGATTATTTAATGGCTTTAATGGCATCTAGCGTTGCAATGTCTGAGGTGTGAACGCACCAAATTAACTTTTTAATTTTCATTAGCTATGAGCTGTCAGAAAATTTATGGCTTTTGCATGTCAATCAATAACGATATATATATATATATATAAAAAAGAAAATAAATAACGATAAAATGCAAATTTTAATTATAATTTGATGTGTTATTCATCCAGGAAGTAGTCGAGGACAGTGAATTAGTAGGATTATGGGTAGGCGAAGAATTGTTTTATGGAATGTTGGTGTGAATGACTTGACCGGGATTGTTTTTATATTTAGGTAAATCGCGTGCTAATTGAATAAAAACCCTAAATGATTTCATAGTAAATCAGGGGAAAGACGCATTGTCTTTCATTATTCACAACGGCAAATGATTTACACGGGGGTTGACTAGTAATTTCTTATAGTCTAGGTGGACCCATATGACTTCATAGTAAGTTCGGGTTATAACAATGGTTCGATGCCTTGTTCACTTATAACTGTATGAAATGTTGGGGGTTATATTTTATATGTATAGGGTCATTGGTCGTTAAGATAGAAGGCTTTAGGAGTGTAAAATGGTTAAGCAGACATGATGGAAAAATGGATGAATAATATAGTTAAATGTATTGTGAATAGAGTAAATATTTTATCGTAAAACTCTATTAGAAAATGTATGAAATGTAATGACGTTGTTATTTTGTATAGTCAGGTAAATATCCCTGCTAGGTAATGCTGATGAATCTAGTGATATTGGATGGCTAATTAAAATGATAATGAAGAGTATAAGGTGTGATAATGATTGTTGTTATTTTCACAGAATAGCAAGTTGTGACAAGCATGAACAACCATAAAGAGAGGGGAAAGGAACATAACATGATGCATGGGCATGTCTCCATGGTATGGTTTCAGTGTGTCTGGGGTTGTGAGAATTCCTTTACGCCCATAGGGTTGGAAGAAACTTGATTGGTTTCATCTCACATATCGCATGGCACATGGGTTCCTTCATGGTAGATGGGTCATGTATTCCATGTTAAGTTGGTGATGCTTGGATGCTTGTTCATGTTTACTATTTGCAGGTTCTGTTCTTTTACCTTACTGGTATTTATCATGTACTAATCACGCGTTCTTTTTCATGTACTTAACAACAATCAAGCTGCGCAAACTAAGGCATGTGCCATGCAGTTTGCTGATGCTGCAATCACCTGATGTCTCATCAGGAAGAGAATGCAGAGCATCATCATGCTGCGAAGATGCTATGTCCATGTCTCAGGCCGAGATGTGTGACATAGGCACATCATAATTTAATATTGTTTTTTATTATTCATGTTGTCCACGTTAGGTATTAACGAAAAATAAACAATTTTGATTATGTGTTATGATTGCTAGGTAACTTGGATCCAAAAGTGACTTGGCAAAGGTCAAGTCATGGCCGGATTCTGGGGACAGAGGTCCACTAATATGTAATAGGATGTAAATAGTCTGAGAGTGACTTGACTAACGTCAGAGCACTCACAGATAAGACGAACACAGGTTCGCATCAAGACACAGTTTTGAGTAATTAATCAGACGATAAGTAATGACGAAACTGGGTCTTATTTAACCTTTTCAACGCTTTTATCAAAAGAGTGGTTACTCGCGCGTCATTGACAGCTCAACGTCAGAGCTAATGTCAACTTTGCCTCACAGATAACCATGCATGTTTTTATTCAACCATGACTGATATGTCAGTCGTTGGCATAGAGCCTGCAGTACTGATATATGTCCTTAGTGTCGAAAAGGTTAAGGCATTCCAGCATCCTCCATGTTGGGACTGTCAAAATTTGCTAGCTAGGGTTAGGCAGGTAGTTAATTTATCTGTCAGTCGCGGGTCTTACTTTTTGTAGGGTTTTTCGTAGAACCGGAACCAGCTGTGCTATGGTATTTAATAAGGGACAATCTTATCCCGTTCTAACTTAAAGGAAAAACTTGGCACAGGAGGTTATCCCCTAGTGGGGGACGACTGTTTAATTGTTATGTGGATGGTCCCTACCTAGGTAGTATTTAGGAATAGGTAGGTTTCATTCCTTGTTCCCAGAGGGACGAGGGATGTAATGATATAAGGTCCTGCTACTGAAGGCGAACCTTATCTCATTAAACTATTTGTACGAAGTGTCCAATTTGGTTTTAAATTTATAGATTTGAAATCAAATTGGTTCGAAGGAACAACGGTGCTTTGTTTCATTGTAAAAAATAGACAGACGCCGCTGTGATACCGCTTAGAACGCAACTACTGTATTCGTTATATCTGAAAAGCAAATAAAAAGAAGAATAATACAGCTATACCTGTGTTTAACTGCTACAACCCCCAGCCCACATTATTACAGTAGCCACATCAAATCCACACTCGCACAAAGAGTGTTCACGAAACATCACAAATATAGGTGATTTACTTAAGTTTTTCACCTATACAACCATATTTTTCTGCTGTTTAAACTGACACCAGTCATTTTATCGTTAAAAAATCGAATTAAGTATACCAACGTTTGAGTTGCGCCTCCGCTTTTGACGTAATGAAATTACGCGCATCTCTATTTTGACGTTACACGTAGCGCCTGCACGCTCGTGCGCTTCGACAAAATTGCATAATTCTGTTTCGACGTAATTCAACTAGATGGCGCTATGTTCTGAAACTTCTCAAAGTCAGAAGGTAACTTGAGAAAGTGCACCTTACAATATTCTACTCTAACTTCTATAGAGAATAAAAAAAAAATGCAATTTTCTTACCATTTTTGATTATATGTTTAAGAACATGAAAAAATAATGAGCTCGTGTTTTGTTATATCGGCTAAAACTCATATTCAAAAAAAATACCAAACAAAGTGTATCTTCGATAAGAAGTATATAACTTTGAAGGGTTTTTTTTTTATTATGAGTTTTACCCGATATAACACGGCCCATTATTTTTTCATGTTCTTAAACATATAATCAAAACGGTAAGAAAATAGCATTTTATTTTTTTAAATTCTCTATAGAAGTTAGAGGGTTTAGTCACTTTTCAGTACTTTGGAGGTCAATTTCTCCGAACCGGGTGAGTTTGGGCCGCTAAAAAAAAATACTTGTCTATTATTTTAGACTACTCTCTAACATACATCAAAATAAACCAAATCGGAGCCGGACAGTTCGGTACCTTTCCTTGTTAGTGATAATATGTTGCAGTAACATCGGGTTTAAATACTCTTATGTACAATTGCCAAAACAATCAAAAGTCATAATGTCATTTTGTTGGACAATTTAATTAATAACGTCACTGTGACACAGTTCTATGGTAGGTCAGAAGGGCTATTGCCTAACGCACTTGCAATCGCAATCGTTTTCATTTTGAAAATCGAAGGCTTGTCTGCATACAAAATGAAAACAATTGTTCTGCTTTGAAGTCGATTGCGATTGCGTTAGGCAATAGGCCAGCAGGGTTTCATATGGCCAGATGGTACAGTCAACAGCGTGAATAAGTGATTATTTATGTACCTTGTCACTTTAACGTCGTGTTTGAAATGTCATACAAAATTGTGAAACGATTGAAAGCGACAAGGTACATAAATTATCACTTATTTATGCTGTTGACTGTACCTATTTCTAATGTCAGCCCATTAAAATGGCAATTTTACTAAAGAAAACTACAAACAAACAAACATTTGCAGTACACAATGTTAACATTTGACAAATAAAGCAATACAAATAATTATTATCTATTTCTGTTTCTAAATAAAACCCTGTAAATAATCAAGAAAGATAGACGTCTTCTTGTGCGCAATAAACCTTAGCAAATGGCAAACAAAATAATAATAGGATACACAACTTGAGCAAACCTCCTAAAAAATGTAAAACCTAAATTCACCTGAGTAACTCGGTAACAAAATGGCGGAACGCAATAAAATCAAGAACACGGAAAAACAGGCGCAAATAAATAAAATTTACTCGCCGTGGACTTTTTTTATTAAAACCCTAAGAGCGTCATAAAAAAGGGGGGGTAAGGCCGAAATTTATTCATTTCGGAACATAATTTGGGGCGTATTTTAATAAAAACGTTACTTGAGCTCTTCTCGTCGTTTGAATTTTCATCTTGGCCTGATCCTTGAAGATTTGGCGTAAGTGCTGAATAAAGGTCGCCAAGACTATGTTTTATTTATGAAGGAATCTATTTTATACCAAAATAAGCAAATGGTTACGATACTAAAACCTGATGACGATTATAAACTCAAGAAAACTACATGTATATAAATTCAGGAGTTTTTTATGACAAGGAGAAAACACACGAGCCGTCAGGCCACCTGAGGGCCCTGCCAAGATGCATTGCGCTAACTAACATTTCTATTCGTTTCATTTTTAAACCAATTGCGTCACTGATAGATCACGTGACTTTTCGTATCGCGTAATCTACCAGGGACGCGATTGATTTAAAAACGAATCGAATAGAAACGCTAGTCAACGCAATGCATCTTGGCCGGGCCCTCTGATGGCGAGTGGGATCCGAGATCCATAAACATTTGAGTTCTCAAGATAACAACCTTGAGGACTAAGAAGGAATGCTATGCTAGTAATTTCACCGGTTGTCTTATCCCCACACCGGAACACAACAATGCGAAGACTGATGCTTGGCGGTGGCTGAATAGATAAGATGGTGGAAGCAATCCGGACATGCATTAAGGTCCTGCCGCCACTAAAAAGGTTTGATTGCTGTAATTTTTGTTCTAAGCCTAAGTCCCGAAATAAGCTCTAGGCTTGAACTATAATGACACAGATACCATGCTATATTAGCAAGCAGACACGTAGCAAGAGTAGTAAATGCTAGTAGCATTATGCTACAGTCCCCATGGGTCCTCGTTTTCCTGACATGTATTTCTAACATGGGTGTGATTCTCTTAAAAACGGCGGTCGGGGAGTTCAAGTAGTCCTGACAGGACTAGCGAACAAAACACATTTTAGAGCGTGTATTCTCAATTAGGCAGCGTTATACGTTCACTCGCTCGCTCGACAGTTCTCGCACCCTAAACTTAAGAACGAACCTTAAACAAACCAAGGGGCGCTTGAAAGAATTCTCTACGGGCTCTGCGCTGGCTGAATCTGGCACTGAATAGATTACGAGTCTATACGCACATGCATACATACTCGCCCGCTGGAGTCCTTGTGAAAAAGGGTACAACTCGACTTTACTCGTAATTAAAAAGGGTATATACATGAACGGAGCATACTAGACTTAAACCCTTTTTCACTTGATCTTCAGAAGACATACCCTTTGTCACTAGGACCCTGCTATGACACCGCTGCATAAACTAGTTACTGAAAGTAAACACAAAGTAATTATCTACCAGTCTTATATAATTTTACTACATAGTTACACATTGGAAAGGTTTTAAAAAACTTACCTAAATAATATAAATTAAATTATAATGACATCTTGCTGTGAAACTAATATTATACTGGGTGTCCCTAAAACCAACGTTAAAACTGAAAGGGCTGATAGAGCAGCTAAAAAGCTATCGATTTAAACCCTATGTATGTTCAGCGATGGTTACTAGTTTCGGAGATATTGATCATTTTAATCTGATTTTTTGTAATTTTCCCTTATGTCCATGTCACGAAAATTCATTAATTTCAGGTTTTATTTCACAAGTTTTTCAGTGGTATCGTACATAATTAGAATCATTACGAATCAGCAAAGTTTTTAAACCTATTTACCCGTTTTTTTTTCCAGTGCATTTGTGCCGTAAATCTTGATTAATATCAAGGTAATCGAGGTAATCCTGGGGGACTAACGATAAATCAGTTAGAGAAGGCTAAATTTTAATATAAATTCATTCTTTTTCTAGGGATCTTTTCGATATAAGTAGATGAATAGTTAACATTTTGAACGCCAAAATTTACTTAAAATGTGTTCCTCTGTCTGAAAGTATTGTAGCCTAATAAAACACCTATTTTTTTCAAGAAGACACGCTTGCATAATTCAATTCTAAATCCATTTACTTAGACAATTTTCACTCTACAAAATGTCCTGTTACGCAAAAATGTGTCATCCCACAATTATTTAGCAATAAAAAACAAAAACCCGCCTTCAAAAATGCAACAAATAACTTCTTTTAAAATGGTAGGTCAGTCCAACTGCATTCGGCTTTTGGTTTAAAATATTGTGGGACGCCGACTTCAGTTGGACTGACCTACCACTTTAAAAGAAGTTATTTGTTGCATTTTTGAAGGCGGGTTTTTGTTTTTTTAAACGTTTATTTTATTTTATACTTTTTAGTGATCCTATTTATGCTGTTACGTAGCTCCACTTCTAAATATTAATGAGAAACTATAGAAAATTTTAAGCTCGCCGCAGACAATGCCGCGGGAATGTCATAGTCATATTTAAACCTAAATGTGCTTCGTCATAGTCGCTCAACTACCTTAATCGAAATATCTTATCGCCACCCTTGAAATAGGTACGGTTAAGGAGTTCCGGTGGACATCTGTGGTCTTCATCATCAGTTCCACTTCACCATATAGTACTTTTCAAAAGCAAATGCACGAGTTACAGTGAAAAATACCAAAATCGCTATAGGTGTGCCTATAATATTTGAGGAGTTCTCTTGATTTCTCCAAGATCCCATCATCAAATCGTGACGTGTTGACAATGGGACCAACTGGAAAGCATACCCATTCAAACAACGAAAATTTTTTTCAAATCGGTCCAGTGGTCTTCGAGTAATCGGGGAACATACATAAAAAAAAAACATCCCGACGAATTGAGAACATCCTCCTTTTTTTGAAGTCGGTTAAAAATGTCTACCCATGACGATAGTATTTAGGGTTGACACTTTATTGCTAAATAGTTGTGGATTGACACATTATTGCATAACAGCGTCATAATTTAAGTAATTTAAAACTGAACAGAAAGCAAAGACATGTACAGAATTAACCTCATTCAGAGGAAGAAAGAAGTATTTTATCAATTCTCCTCGTTATTTTTAATAAGTTGTCCGCTATCATGTTTTTCTCCTTCATTATACGACGTCATAGATCCTATTCGATATTCAACTAAGTAAACCATCCCTGGCATAAAAATGGCTCCCAACTCCCAACAGTAATGACGTCATTTCGAACCGCAAAGATGCTGAGCAAGGCTTGATAGCCGATGGAACTCCACTAAAGGGGCTTTAATGTGAATATTATTCAGTACCCACTTACCCCATTTACCATTTTGCCCCTACAGGGGGTAAGCTAGTGTTTTAGTGCGTTAAAAGTTACTTTATCAACAAGGTTTATGGTTTGCTTTAGATTGGGGTTTCTAAGCTTTTTATTATGGTGACACGGTAATAAGATGTTTTAGAATCAAAAGTGTTTTTTTGGTCATGTTTCAACTTTTAAGTACGTAGTCGGTTAGGTCAAATAATAAGTATTTAATAAGATTTATTCGCAGTGATGGGTCAAGTTAGGTGAATTAAGTATAGCAGTGTTGTAGTTTTAATCAACAATGGGGTGTCCAGCATTTAATGAATAAATCTATTTACAAAAAACCGGTCCAGTGTGAGTCAGACTCGCGCACCGAGGGTTCTATACCGCCCGACTTTTATTATTTGATGTATTTCTTTAGGGCTTGCACTTTAATCACACCGAATTTGACGCTTGTGTGTATAACCATTTTTACTGTAATATATGTATAGAACTATAACAAAAATCGTTAAATAACCCTTTTTTGTATAGGGACCCCTTTATTACTTTTCTTTTTTTATTATTTATTATATGTTTAATAAACCACCGTTATAAATATTCTGTAAAAATAACAAGCAGCTATCTACTACTACTAGCAGCTATCGACTACGGTTCTAACGTTACAGTTCTTAAGTTAAGACGGAAGAATGGACTGATGGACAACAAAGGCTTAGTAGTATTAGTCCCCTTCGGCACCCTTTGTGTACGAAACCATAAAAAATAAGTAGGTACTCGTAAAGGGGCACTTAGAATTATAACCCAAAAAGTTGGATTTTCATTCACCGCATATCATAAAGATTCCTTATCTAGATCTCTATAGTGAATTAACATTCGCAAGACAGTCTGAATAGTAAATAAGGCAGATGTAAAAGATTTATTCGTTTCTGGATACGGACGGCAATCCACTTAAAGTCAGTCTTTGCATTTTAATGTGCCTGTCTCTTTCCTGGCAAGGAAGCTTATTGCGCGTTTTTAAACTTTTTTCCATTATTGTAAATCTTTTGGGAAACGTCTAGAGTGGGGTCGGCAAGTAGTTTTAGGTGGGGTCCGGATACTGTGGGAAAATTTCAACGAGGTCCAGATAAAAACAAAAGTATTAAGTTAGATTCTATGTGGCTTAAAAATATTATTTCAATTAATAAACGTATAGTATAGTATATCTTATCTATGTATTAATTGTAATATTGTACCTGCGTTCCTGGGTTTCCTGTCCCGTTCCTCTTGACTATCTCGCGGGCGCGGTTCACATGTCGGTTGGACCGACTAACTTTAGAGACGTATAATTCTTGATTTTTTGAAGCTGTACGGTGTATTGGTTTTCCATGGCTCTTGCGTACCTTTTTCCTTTGAATAATTGCTATTCTTTTTAACGATATTACTTTTGTAGCCGAAAATATTCACTTTTTGTTTATATTTTTCCATCTGACAGCGTTTGTTATCTTTGTTGTCTAGACAACGGGCAGAGACGATATCTTAGGTTTATACTAGACCATGGAGTTAAAACGACAGTTTTACCATAGAATTAATATCTGGCATGTATAACTTTGAAATTTTATGAATTTAGAATTTGTAAATTAAAAAAGCTAGATCACCTGGGTATATAAACGGCGGCTCGGACTAGAGTGATCAGTTCTCCCTCAGCCTCTTAAGTGGTGACTAGAAACTCTGAAGATAGGGTCAAGTCGGACCCCTAGAAGCCTCTATCTCACTCATACCAAAAGTCGACTTTGTGTGTGGCCAAGTCGGGCCCTACGCTTCAAGAGTCCTTCATCTACGAGGTTCCTGCTTTCCTCGGGAACCGCTACTCACTCTGACGGGTCCCACCTCGGGCCCACCTACCTTCGTGTACCACCAGGGCCGCTGCCTCTAGCGCCCCTCATTACAGCGCCAGCGGTGTTCCTGGTCCGACGACTCCGGGACGCGTACTAAAGGAAGTCCCGGAGGAACTACCTTCACCTTCACCACTAAATCTCTAACTTTACCCTGGTGATATTAGGGACTAATTTTATTTTATTTTTTTAATTTATGTGTCATAATTATTTTATCTGTGTGAAGAAAGCCTAAGTGTTAAATAAATACCCAGACCCTGACTTACTATTGCTGTCCTTTTCTCTCTAATCTACCTCTCTTTTTCTCTGATCTTTCATTAACGTCTGGTACCTGGTCTTCCGAATTATCGGAAGACCACGTAACACGACATAATTTATACTTGGTATGCAATACATTACAATATTTGGCGGTCCAAGGTTCGACCTTTCGCGGTCCGCAAACGGACCACGGTCCGCCTGTTGCTGACCGTTGGTCTAGAGCATTGCCTGTATTACGTAATATTCAAGGACACTTTTCCTGGCACTTTTGCGGTGCCATTGTGACTTCCCATTTATCAACTTTATCAGCTACATATCGATATACTTAAGTTTAAAATATTTTTTTAGCAACATATCGCACCTTCAGAACAACAGTGACCTAATTCAAAATTTCTGCTTTTAAACTTCAAGTCATAATTTTATTATTATAGAGACCTAACTCGAAAACTAAAATTTCTCAGTTACGACACTATTGTTTTGAAGGTGCGATATTGTGTCATGCAAGTAACCAGTGAGGCTAGACAAGTTACTTAACGCTAACGTAACCGATTTTCGAAAAATGACAAAATATATAGAATTGACGAATGCGCTCGACGCGACTGTCTGACAGCTTAAGTCAATCCTATACATTTTGGATAACGATAACGAACGCCGAATGCTACTTGTCTAGGGCCTCAGATAATATAAAAAAATAAAGAAACATTTTTTATTTATTCAGAAACGCTTGCAGAAAGTATTTTAAACATTTGAAAAAGCAGCGATGGATTAGTTGTTGTTAGCCGTATCGATATATGCATATCGGAAGTCGATAAACGAGAACTCACTAGCATTATTGAAAAATACCACGAAAATTACGGTCAATGTTTAAATATGAAAATGTATTTGTTTGTTTGTTTATTCCACCTTTTTTATGGCAAGGAGAAGGCACGCGAGCACTCAGGCCACCTGATGGTAAGTGGGATCTGAGACCCAAAGACAATTGAAATCTAAAGACTACAATCTCAAAACTGCAATCCTAAGAGTTCAAATGTGTTGCCAACCCTGAGGACTAAGATGGAATGCCTCTATGCTAGTAATTTCACCAGTTGTCTTATCCCCACAGCGGAACACAGCAATGCGAACACTACTGCTTGGCGGTGGGTTAATGGATAAGATGGTGGTAGCGATCCGGACGGACCCTGCACAAGGTTCTACCACGTCAAGGCCTCAGCGCTCAGCTGACGTGAAAGAGAGTTAGAGTAAAGCCCGGTGAAAGGCATTAGGCTTCTTTTTATCCTGGGAAATTGAACAGTTACTGAAGGAAATGCGACAAACGACGGAGACGGAGTCGCATACAAAAGTTTGTAATAATTAATAATAACACCTATAGGCCTCTATTTTAGGTACTAGGCAACGATACACACATATGTACAGTCAAAGTCATAAATATATGTATGCCCCTATGCCGCTCATAATTCGGACTATGTTTTGTTTACATATAATATTTATTTGGCGCAATGGCCGGATACATATTAATGTTTCTGACTGTAGTATTCAGTTTGTTTGTTTCCGACTGTATTCTGGATAGTTATAATTAAATTTGTTTGTTGTGGTTATTTATTAATTAAATACTACTTCGTATTTGAATTAATATTTTACCGCATTTTCCAATCGAACAATGTTCATATTATCAAATACAACTGAATTGAAGTGTGACAAAAGTCAGAAATCGGTATGTTTCTGATATTATTTAGTTAATTAGCTAGTAGCAGCTTAGTTCCCCTTTAAAGGTTCCAAAGTCAAACTAGTAACCCTTAAAGCGTGTCTGTCTGTCAGTCTGTTTGTATGTCACACTCACGTAAACACTCTGTTACCATATTTGATATAATTTATTTTTTAATCCACCAAATTATCATAATTTATGTTGACATTATTTCATATTTGTTATACAATACCTATACTATACTAACTAGCAATTCTTATGGACCCAAACTTTGCAATAAGTAGGTATATTAGAACAAATAAAAAACAGATATCTTTTTTATTCCTATTTCCCATCAAAAAGGCTCAATAAGGGAAACAAATCGTTCATTTGCAACGTAACTTATTGATTACATCGCGAATCATTTCCTGCTAAGGAATTCCAATCCCCAGCGCGGAAGTATCAAGCGACCCTTCGCGACTGATAGAGCACAATGTTATGGAGAACTAAGAGGTAGTAGATTGTTTAAAGATAAAAGATAAAAGAAATTTATTCAGTAAGTAGGCCGCACGGGCACTTTTACACGTCAAGAATCTACCAGCGCTTCCCAAGAGAAGACCACTGCCGAGAAGAAACGCCGCAAGAAACTCAGCAGTCAGTCATTTTTTAAACATATTTCTTATTACAACGGTACTACTTAGTCTAGCATTATATAAAGCTATAAATATTAAATTAAATATAGTATCAAATAACATGCGTAGTTCAGCAGGAAAACATGCCAATTAAGAATCTTACGGGAGAGATAGAGAGAAAAAAAAACACTTACTTATGTGTAGTTATATAAGATGGTGCGAGACGACCACATAAAAGTTTCGATATGTTTTCCTACATCAACGGTGTCCCCTAGACTTATTCCCGACTGACCGAAACGGAGGGTGTCACAGTATAAACAGTAGTTCGCCTTCAAACAATGGCATATGGCACTGGTCCCACAGCGGGCGAAGCGATTAGCTATCGACTACTTTCTCGCTCAAGAAACGAACAAAAGATATAGATCCCGTGTCAATAAAAAAACCGGTCAAGTGCGAGTCGGACTCGCGCACCGAGGGTTTCGTATTTAAGATAATATGGTTGGAAAAAGCAAAAGAAAATACTTACTTTGTTATGAACTTTATTATCTATGCAATAAGGCCCATTTTGACTAGCCTAAATTTTAATACAGATTTTTAAAGTTTTTTGATAATTTTTCCAAAACTGTAAAGTTTGACAACTTCATTTTATTTTTCCTGTAAAATATAAGTAATTATCTTTAAATCAGGATTTTTTCAGATTTTTTGGTCCATAAACTTCGGAGATAAGGGGGGGAACTGTAATTTTTTGCACATTTTTGCCTATAAATCAAAAAGTACGTCCCGAAAAATTATAAAAAAATATTTTCAAAATGTGCAGACTGAGCCCTTTCATATGACACCCCGTTTGCTATAATTAAATAACTTTCATTTTTCAACCCCCATTCTAGACCCCTTACCAAATACTTAGAAAAATAATTTCATACTTTTTTTACTAAAAACAGATGCGGGCAAGCAAGTCATACAACTATGCCAAATTTCAAATTGATAGCTTGTATAGTTTCTGAGAAAAACTGCTGTGACATACAGACAGACAGACAGACAACGAAGTCTCACCATAAGGGTTCCTTTTTTACCATTTTGGTATGGAACCCTAAAAAGACATATATTATTAGTTGATTGCTGGCTGTTCACACTGCCGGCGAGAACTCTCTCCGCTAGTTTGTCGAAATAAAAGATATAGATCCCGTGTCAATAAACGAGACACATATATTAATAGTTCGTCGCTGGCTTTACTCGCTTCTCGCTCATCGTCGGCTGTGAAACAAGTGCCTATCACGCGGCTTGCATATGTGCGTGCCTCAACCGTACGCGCCGCGAGCCACCACAAGTAAACACAACAGGACGGAACGAGCCGGTTTTGTCGGGGCCGCGCCGCCGTGGCTGTTCTTGCGTGCATGCGTATCAAGTATCGAGCGACGCGCATGGACGCAACCCTAGCGCCTGAGTGGTAATAGGTAACAGAAACTCTTTAAGGGATGTAGATGAATAATTTTCTATTTATACTTTGGTAAAGTTTATGAGCTGTTTGTAGGTTGTTAAGGTTCAATGGTTCTAAAACAAATATTTTATTTCAATCATAAATATTTCACTTTTTCTAATAGGTAAACAGGCTACTATTTGAAAACGTGTACTATACTCGTACTTTTACGGAATCTATCCATAGCACAAACTCCTAGAACAGACTATAACACAAAAATAGCACCAGCAAAACATAGTTTTCGGAAAAATGAGTATTCGGAAAAGAAACCGGAATTTTAAGGTGTAAACATGCCTCAAACACATGTTTTGTACTCAGTTTACAGCTGTCATTTTACACTTTATAAGGACGCGACTATAGCCATCATCATCTCCTTGGCCTTATACGTCTTTTTCTTCCACACGTCCTTTTTAGCCGTCTCCCTTCTTTCTTATATCACTCTTCACACAATCCATCCATCTAATAAGCGCCTATAGTATCGTTCAATATTATTTCTAAACTATCCCTGTCCATAACTTATTCATTAACAGTACTTTAGGACTTAGAGGGTAGATTAAAACTTCGGAGTCGGCGAGATCGGGCTCAAGGTTGAGTTCAAGTTCCACGAAGGTATCGGTCTATTCCGCTACGCTGGCCGCGACCCGCATAAACCTTACTAGTGTGTCCATCCGTCCCATTATAGTCGGGATATCCTATTACAAAAGTAAAAATGTAAGTATTTTGCTCATCCTTCTTTTTTACCGACAATTGCCTGTCTCTCGTCTTATTAAGCGTCTCATTAGAGTATTGATAATTAAGTTTTTCGTGTTTAATACAAGTCTATATTTTTATTTATCAATTTGTACTAAATAATTGTGCTCTTTCTTTAACCCAGTATTATTTTAGTAATATTTTTTTTCATAGAATGCCGTGACAGAGTGGTTAAATTGGTCTCAGCTGAAAACGGCCACTCTGTCAGTATTTCTGGTAAATCACATTAATAATAATAAAACATTATCTGCAGAACAGGAAACATTAATTAGTCTTATTAAAAACAATACAACTTTTTTAAATAAAACACTGAAACCATAATAACTACATACATAATCTCACGCCTTCGTTCCCAGAGTGGGGTAGGCAGAGCTACAGAATTACAAACATCTCTAAAAACTTGTTGATAATTCTATAACCACAATTTGCACAATTAGGCTAAGATGTTTACCAGCGTATTAGTGACAGGTTGCAAGCCCATCGCCTAACAGTACTACAAGCCTTTATTCCCTTAGTCGTCTCTTACGACATCCACGGGAAGACATGGAGTGGCACTATTCTAACTCGGCAACCACACGAGTAACTGATAGTTCAAAAATCTAAAAAACAGAAAATCAACGGTTTATTCTCTATAAAAAAGAAGAACGACCCATTTAATGATATTTTTGAACGTTACCGTTAACTTAACCTATAGTATATACTGTTTATGTAATAGCAGGCACGGTCAAAAACTTTGTTAAGCCGCTATCCGTACAATTACTTCTGACGTAATTTATTTCTCGTGACTTGATGCTGTCATTGTGACAGGGTTCAATGATAGTTTTACAGTAAAAAAAAACAAAAAAAAAACAAATTCTAATAGTACACAAATTTAATTCCTATCGAGTTGCATTGAGGTCGATAGGAATCAAATTAAAAACCACATGATCAAAGTAATATGATAAATGAGGTCGTAAGAAACATAGTAAACAATTTGCTTTACTATTTTGCTGCGAATGAGCTATGCTGTGCCCCCTTAATAGGAATATATGAAAAAACCAATCACCATTACAATACAATACAATACAAAACACTTTATTGAAACACCACATACACCAAGTAACGAATATACAAGAAAATAAAATACCACAATTTATAATGATCTTCTTACATTATTAACACACTATGCCAATTTTAGATATTTTGTCGATGCAATTAAAATTGTGTTTATTTTTACAATGGTTAGGAGGTGTCCCATTTTGAGGAAAAATATGGTCACTTTATCAGCATTAGCGCACCCCTCCCACATCTACAGAAGTTTCACAAGTTATAAGAAGTCTGACGTTATCCATTCGTTTCATTTCTGTATCAGATTTATTGATGAGTTTTTTCTTCTAGCCTATATGAGTATCCCACTGCTGGGCAAAAGCCCTTCATCCCTATGAGTCCCTATTAGGGCTATTGTGTATGGAAGCCGAAAATGAAATACCAACATAAATTTTACAGTAAATTACAAAGCGCTCGCGGCCGCGTGTCATAGAACAAAATGGAACTGGCGAAACTAGTATTTTTGAGGTTATAGTTTAGAAAGATTTCGTCCACGAGCGCCCTCTAAGATTTATTAACGATATAATAGGCAAGAGAATTAACAGATGGCGTTGCTATGCACTTCGTTACTTACAACTAACATTACATATGTATGCACACAGTTTATTTATAGAAACATAGTTACTTCGCAGATGTGTACTAATGTGCAGGTTTTATCACAATGCCTTCAATCAATGAGAAGGATGCCGTGATTTACATACTAAATAAATCTAAAGAAAATATAAAACATAACAAAAAGTATAGATTTTATCGTGTCGCCTACAAGGGCCTCTTCCAGCCAGTTGCTGAGGAATGCGTCCAAGTCGTCCCGCCATCTCCGTCTAGGCCTGCCCCGTCTACGTCGCCCATTTTGCGGCACCCACTTGGTGGCCGCGCTAGCCCACCGGTCCAGAGGGCAGTGGCGGTACTGCCATACAAGCCCAAAAGCCGGGCTTGCCTTACAAATATAACAACGATCAAAAATCAAAGGTCACGATCACGAACTATTTCAATTCGCGCTCTCATTAAAATTTTCAAATAATGCAACAGCAGCGTAGTACCGAATTTGATCGCGCTCCGCCGCCGCACGGCGGGCAGCACTGCTGTGCGCTGAGACGACCCGAACTCGCTTGAGACACGGCTAGTCATCCCGCTCGCACGCGGTGGCTTGCAAGGGGGCTTCTATCTTAACCGGTATATCTCTTTTTTACGCATTAGAACTGCCTTATAATGAGATATAACTATTCATAGGTTCATATAGCAAATAGTACGAGATTTTAAGCCCTGCTTGCGTCTGAAGTTGTACCCGAGTCGAAAATGCGAAATTCGCGCATGCGCGTGTTGAGCCGCGTTGACGGCCGACTTCACTTCTATTTATTTGCTTGCTTACTTACTTCAATAATTTAACTTGTTTTGTTTGTTGTGAATTGTGAATTGTTTTGTTTGAGTCAACTGCGGTCACTAAGTATTTTGTTTGTTGTGTTGTTCAATTGGATTGGCAATGGTGGAAGTATTCCCTTGTGAATCTTGTGATTGTGATTATTTAAACTGTGCACAAATTTTGCTTGGCGAGTGAAAGGTAAACTCTTGAAACTTTGCTGATAAAACATCAGATTTTCAGTACCTATTTCTCATTTCTCGCATAAGTAAAAGACGGTTTAATGTTTAATACCTAGATCAGTGTAAAAAACACAATATTGCTGCTGTTGTAGTGTAGGTATATTATTATCGAACGACAAAGTTTGGAATATACTATCTGATTATGAAAAATTAAATAACTTAGCTGACACGATTAAAAGGCATATGAATTTTATTTGAAATAAGACACGAACGATTTTAGTAATTTTGGTAAAAAGCGAATTGAGACATTTATCCGCAATAACTTTAAAAACTACAAAATCATATCTCTCGGCTTGCCCTATCCTGAAACCCTAGGCACGCCACTGCCAGAGGGCCCTGCCAAGATGCTTTGCGCTAACTAACGTTTCTATTCGTTTCGTTTTTAAACCAATCGCGTCACTGGTGATACGAAAAGTCACGTGATCTACGGTACCAGTGACACGATTGGTTTAAAAACGAAACGAATAGAAACGTTAGCGCAATGCGTCTTGGCAGGGCCCTCAGGTGCATGCGACAGACGTGACCGGCCCAATCCCACTTAAGCATGACGGTTTTTTGCCCTACGTCAGCTACGCGTGTTTTGGAGCGCAGTGTGGTGTTCCAGATGCGATTTGTCCTTTTGACACCTAACATACTGCGGTCCATGGCTCGTTGGCAAACCTTCAATTTGGACTTTTGACTCTCAGTGAGTGACCATGATTCAGCACCGTAGGTTAGGACAGGCAGAATACACATGTTAACGAGTTTCCGCTTCAAAGATAGGGGAATATAATAAAAAAAAGTTTTGAGAATGGGCATTAGTTTATGGAACTCAGGCTAAACGTGTACACAGAAAATCACAGGGAAAAAAACTCAAATAACTAGCATTTGCGCATGAATCCGTCCACGTAGAAGTAGTTTATCGCTTCCCTCCGGAGCTCTCCGATTTTCCCAGATAAAAAGTAGCCTATATGCCAAATTTTATCCAGATCCGTTCAGCTGTTGTGTGAAGTCCGTTGCAGTGTGAAGGAGTAACAAACTAACACACGAACTTTTACATTTATACTACATACATACATTAAATCACGCCTGTTTCCCACAGGGGTAGGCATAGACCACTTCTTTCCACCTGCTACGATCCTGACAAATGTCTTTCGCTTCTTCCACATTTATACATAGAGTCATGCATGCACGTCGGTTTCGGGTACTTAAGATTCGGCCCTTTTCTAGTATTTCTCCGATTTGATTCGAAAAAGTACGCCTAGGGCGGCCGCTTCCGACCCTTTCACTCACTTTCGCTCTATATATCTCTTTCGTCAATCTTCATTCATCCATCCTTTCCAAACGACCAATACAAACATTACCTACATTCATAATACAAGTTTTTTCCTGCGACTTTGTCCGTGTAGTTTTCAATTGTCGCTATTCCCGCGGGATCTTTTACATTTACTGGGATCCAAAGAAGCCTATGTGTTAATCCAAGGTATTTAAGCCATTTCAAGTTTCATCCAAATACGTCCAGTCGTTGCAGAGCAAATGAATAACAAACTAACACAAAAACTTTCGCATTTATAATATTAGTAGGATTACAGCAGAAAAAATAATAGCCAGTTATATAATAACGTAGCTCTTAGCCTACAACCCCCACCCTAATCAAAGTTACTGTCATCCCCGTTTCTCAGTTTATTAAAACATTTGAATCGCTTTAAACCCTGTTTCATTCATCAAAGTTATTCGCTCAAATTATGAAGGGAAGTTCATTCAATGAACTAGAAATATTCATGAATAAATTAGTCCGGTCAATTATTACTCGGAGCGACTTCATTAAAAGCGAAGTCAGTCCAGTAAATGTACAAATGGTACAATAGCGACTCGGTACATGTATTTTAATTTGTTTGTCGCCGTTTGTACTAATTGGTGCATTCGTATAAAAGGAACTAAAAGACAAACTTTCCTTTACTAAGTAATACTCCTTAGAAGTTTCTCAAATAAACCAAATTAAATAAAAACATATTTATTCAGTAAATTGGCTGCACGAGAGCTCTTTTACCTATCAGTTTTACCGAGTGAATCAAAAAGCCCATTATTGAAGAAAAAAATCGCCGCAAATAAGTTTAGCGTTTTTTTTAAAATTGGATATACCTTTTAGTGCTTTTTTCAATCAAACCTAACCAATTTACTGAATACATTATTTACACATACATACATAATCTCACGCCTTCGTTCCCAGAGTGGGGTAGGCAGAGCTACAGAATTACAAACATCTCTAAAAACTTGTTGATAATTCTATAACCACAATTTGCACAATTAGGCTAAGATGTTTATCAGCGTATTAGTGACAGGTTGCAAGCCCATCGCCTAACAGTACTACAAGCCTTTATTCCCTTAGTCGTCTCTTACGACATCCACGGGAAGAAATGGAGTGGCACTATTCTAACTCGGCAACCACTCGAGGAAAACATTATTTAATTTCTTAATAATGGTAAAAACAACCACTTTGTTTCATTAAAATAATAATATAGTAAGGTACGGTCAACAAAATGTATTCATGTACGACCACAACTCTGTCGCAATGTTTTGACGTATTAAACTCTACCTTGCTTGTTTTAGGTGATGCTACACTATCATTGCGACAAGGTTCAATGAACGGTGGTCATGTACCGCTAACAGACATACTGTAAGTGGCAGTTACCGACGAGTAAGTCGTTTCTTAGTGATGTTTTTTCATACATAAGTTTGAAACAGGAACGAGTTAATTAACTCTAACATTTCCCAGAGGAGGTACGGCGGTTAAAAATGCAGTTGTTTAATAAATAAATTGCAAACATTTTATAATGAAACTGAAACATCTGCATAAAAGCAGACTTCACATTTATTCTCCATAAAATGTTCATTTAATTATACTACAATAAAACAATTTTCGTTTCTCTGGCTGCTTGCTCAGGCTGTCTCCACTCAAACGTCTTGAATCGTGCATTTTCAGGGAGAAAATTGTTTTTACATTCTGACTTGTTATTTTAAATTGCGTCGCGAATATTTCGAAAGTTTCAGACGAGTTGAGGGACGGCTTTAGAGGGCTGCAAGGAATTTTGTAATTCAATAAATAAATTGAACGACTTAAATATCGTAAAAAGCGTTTTATAGAGAAAATTAAAAGAAGTAAAGACTTATTTTTAGGAGTAAAACTAGTTGCGATGAATTCAGCAACCCTTTTTCCCGTAAATAAGTGTTAAAATACAAAAACTGTAACGACTTAACTAAGGCAAATTTGTGGGCTTTGCTTTCGTTTCTATTGAATCCAAAAATCATATTAAACGAGATTGCTTTTTCCTTCGTCCACAAAGAACTTGACAGTAATTTTGAAGACTATCAAATTTACAAAATATTCTGTTTCATTCTCAACTATTTCCATACCAAATTCCATCGAAATCGGTTCCGTACTTCGGCCGTAAAGGTAACCAACCAACAAAATGAAAGTTTACGGCGATTTAGCATTTTTAAGTTTTACCATACGTCTGCAATGTATAAACACCATAGCTTAAGACGAGTACACAATTTCAAAATTTTTGAACGGAATCCAACGAAACCTTTTGTCTAGACTTACACGGTTTATAAAAGAGTGACTATATCTGCACACCTTCAACATTCCACGCTGTCTTACAGTATGTCTTTATTTATACACCGTGCCCGGGACGTACCCGAAGGATTTTAACCATCGATTCTAGACCCTATTTGGAGTATATAATGTGGTATTACATGTAGTCTAAAATCGCATAATTTCCGAGATTCTTATTATTTAAAAACCAATTCCATAGTTAATTTAATTTGAACTCTGTCACCTTAACCTAAAGCATCATTTACTAAGAAATTGATTAAATTAATTTACCTATGTTGTACGTTGATGATATTGCTACTTACAACATGAATCTTTCTTAGTAAATAATGCTTTAGGTTAAGGTGACAGAGTTCAAATTAAATTAACTATGGAACTGTTTTTTAAATAATAAAAATCTCGGAAATTATGCGTTATTGGACTACATGTAATACCACATAATATACTCCAAATAGGGTCTAGAATCGATGGTTAAAATCCTTCGGGTACATCCAGGACACGGTGTATTTTGTATCGTATTATTCTAGATGTAGATTTTATATTGTTCGTGAACTCTGTTTAGATTTTTAGCCACATTTACAAGGAATATTTGTGTATCTTAAGGTAAATCGTCACGGTAATATTCTAACTAATCTACTTATAAGATTTCAGTCGATTTTACCTACCATTTTGAAAAATGTTTTTGCGTTTTTGAAGGCGGGTTTTTGTTTTTTAAACATTTATTTTTACACCCAAAAAATAATGCGCTCCATCGCTTTTTGGCAACGTTTCAAACTAGACTTTTGAATCTCGGTCAAGGACCACGCGAGCATTGTAGGAATTGGATAGGCAGTATAGAAGTGTCGACGAGTTTCTGCTAAAGTGTTATAGCGAGGTTTACCAGCATTTGCTAAAAATCGTGTCACAAACATATCGTTTTGCAAAACTTTTTTCTGATACTGTAAATATTTCAGGATTTTTATAAAACTAACCTAACCTAACCTAATAGGGTTCTACAAGATGGTCCTGAAATAAATTCTGAAATATTTTATAGTTTCGAAACAAAAAGCGTTTCGCAAAATTATGTTTGTGAAACGAATCACTTTGTGAAATGAAGCAATTTGTGAAATTTTGTTTAGCAAGCGATTGTAAACACTGTATTGTTTAAAAAAAACATACAATGACGATAGTAAAATAATTTACAAAAGCCAACTTACACATTTATGGGATCTCTTCCAGCTAACCCTTGAGAGATTCACAAAAGTGGAAGGTTATGCTTCAAGTGTACCTATTTAAATATATAGGAAAAGAGCATAACAATTAAAGTAACAAATAAAACCTATATAAAAATCTATTAGGTACAGTATTCCCAGCTTCTTAATATCTTTCGGATGGCTATCGCTATCACGCTTGCACTCGCAACTGACAGTATATTTGTCACTCGTGTGTGATAGATAAAATAAATGTGTAAAAAAACAAAAACCCGCCTTCAAAAATACAAAAAATAACTTCTTTTAAAGTGGTAGGTCAGTCCAACTGCATTCGGTCTTTGGTTTAAAATATTGTAGGACGCCGACTTCAGTTGGACTGACCTACCACTTTAAAAGAAGTTATTTTTTGTATTTTTGAAGGCGGGTTTTTGTTTTTTTTAACATTTATTTTATTTTATACTTTTTAGTGATCCTATTTATGCTGTTACGTAGCTCCAGTTCTAAATATTAATGAGAAACTATAGAAAATTTCAAGCTCGCCGCAGACAACGCCGCGGGAATGTCATAGTCATATTTAAACCTAAATGTGCTTCGTCATAGTCGCTAACGAAACCGAAAACCTGCCTTACCTTACCCGAACCGAACCGAACCTTAATCGAAATATCTTATCGCCACCCTTGAAATAGGTACCGTTAAGGAGTTCCGGTAATCAGTTCCACTTCACCATATAGTACTTTTCAAAAGCAAATGCACGAGTTACAGTGAGAAATACCAAAATCGCTATAGGTGTGCCTATCATATTTGAGGAGTTCTCTTGATTTCTCTAAGATCCCATCATCAGATCCTGACGTGTTAACAATGGGACCAACTAGAAAGTATACCCATTCAAACAACGAAAAAATTTTTCAAATCGGTCCAGTGGTCTTCGAGTAATCGGGGAACATACATAAAAAAAAACCCGACGAATTGAGAACCTCCTCCTTTTTAACCGACTTCAAAAAAAGGAGGAGGTTCTCAATTCGTCGGGTTTTTTTTTTTTTTATGTATGTTCCCCGATTACTCGAAGACCACGGGACCGATTTGAAAAATTTTTTCGTTGTTCGAATGGGTATACTTTCTAGTTAGTCCCATTGTCACCACGTCAGGATCTGATGATGGGATCATGGAGAAATCAAGAGAACTCCTCAAATATTATAGGCACACCTATAGCGATTTTGGTATTTTTCACTGTAACTCATGCATTTGCTTTTGAAAAGTACTATATGGTGAAGTGGAACTGATGATGAAGACCACAGATGGCCACCGGAACTCCTTAACGGTACCTATTTCAAGGGTGGCGATAAGATATTTCGATAAAGGAAGTTTAGCGACTATGACAAAGCACATTTAGGTTTAAATATGACTATGACATTCCCGCGGCGTTGTCTGCGGCGAGCTTGAAATGTTCTATAGTTTCTTATTAATATTTAGAAGTGGAGCTACGTAACAGCATAAATAGGATCACTAAAAAGTATAAAATAAAATAAATGTTTAAAAAAACAAAAAACCGCCTTCAAAAAGCAAAAAATAACTTCTTTAAAATGGTAGGTAAATAGGTCAGTCCAACTGAAGTCGGCGTCCAACAATATTTTAACCAAAAGCAGACTTCAGTTGGACTGACCTATTTACCTACCATTTTAAAGAAGTTATTTTTTGCTTTTTGAAGGCGGTTTTTTGTTTTTTTAAACATTTATTTTGCAGTCGGTTAAAAAACGATTATTGCCGATCGCTATTAAGAAAATGTAACTGATATTATCTCATTCTCGATTCAACTTTTTAGAACGAAAGAAAGAAAATGATTTTATTTCTGCAAAATGATACCCACAGAAAATTATTTATTAACTTTGCATAGTGTTTTAGCAAACAGTTATAAACAACCATCTAATTGGATTGAAAATCAATATGACCCGGTGTGACAGCCAGAATCATTATTGAATTCAAACATTTGCACTCAATTCCCCTAAACTCGATTAAAAAACGAATCTAAAATATTATCCAACCATCGCAAAACGGAGAAAGAAACCCTTCCTCAAAACACTCAAGGAAACGAAACAAGGAAATACAATTAACGGGGTACTTTGACATTTCTTAAGACCAACAAACTGCAAATCTGCGCTGAGTCAATCCCGTTAGATAATTTTTCAATTAGCTGTGTAAATATTTTTGCAGCCGGAGCTACTAATTTGGAGAGGAATTAATTTATTTCATTATAAGTGCCCGTCGCGAACGAGTTTGAGTTCCCCGCCGACGCTTCGGGGAAGTTGTGCTATTTTTAAAAGTTTGTTTGTTTTAAACTTTTAATGAATATTAAATTATGTATGAGAATCATATTTAAAGTTTATCTTTGTCTACTTGAATATCTTCTTAAGGGTCATTTTTGAGACTATATAATATTATTTTATACTTAATTAGTGTGCAAAATGTGGTTACAGAATTATGGTTTTTTTTTAGAGTTGTTGCTAATTCTGTAGCTCTGTCTACCCCACTTTAGGAACGTAGGTGTGAGTTTATGTATGTACATATGAATGTAATTAGTTTGCGTAATGTAAGCATTAAGTTATGTCATTAAAATGAGAGATTTATTGGGACTTGACAGAAGCGCGTGGAATTTACCCTATGTGCTTCTCTTTTGTCCACAAGAGGAAATAAATGAACTGAACAATTATTGTCCTCGTTTGTGATATCCATGAACTTATTTCTCTAAAAGGTGCATGGCAGTGTCTATGAATATCTTGACTTTGGGTTACACCTTAACAGGAGTGAAAGTCAATAATTAAAAAAAGAATAAGAGAGATTTGTTTTTAAAAAAACATGACGAGAGTTTCTTCCGGCGCTTTCTCTAAACAGCGTTCTCCTTGACAAGTGAAAATGCCTACAGGACTTACAGAATAAAGATTTTCGTTTTCATTTCGGGAGTCCCACAAGGTACACATATAGGTCCTTCAGAACTAAGGCACTTCCATATGGGTTGGGTAATCAGTACAATTATGTTGTGCTATGACCGGTTAAAACCGGAGGGGTCTTAATTCTAGTCCCGATGCATTGACGCTAGCAATGTTATCCTTATCCTTATCAGTATTCAAGATCCATGATTAACCGTCTAAATTTTCAAATTAACACCATAATTTCGTCTTTGTGACGTCGTAGTTTCTAAAGAAAAGTCAATTCTGCACCTACTAAAGTCTTAACTAAACTAAAGTATTTTTTCTGGATTATAACTAGTTTAGAACTTTTCTAGAATCAAAAAGCAAAGGCGTGTTCCGAACAAACATATTCTGAAAAACTTGAATATTTCCAGTGTATAGTTAAAAGTTTTACATCAACACCTGAAGGCATCGATGTAGAACGTATGCGGCAAAAGTATCCCAACGATCGGAGCTCAGAGAAAAGTTTCGTCTTAAAATAACTATAAAGTTCTTTTATGCTTCGGCGGTTCTAGACGGCCAAGTTAGGAGTCGTAAGAAAAGACCACGCAAAACGATTTAGTCGTAAATTTGAAGATAAAACTGATTGGATTTTTACCTTTGATTGGGTTGCTGGTATTCGTGGTTGGTGCTTGGAGCACGATAATTAGTGTTGCTAAGTCTTATCGATCAAAAATACGGGCCGTGCTAAATAAAAACCGGGATTTGGGTGCACAAATTAAACTGTACAAATAATACATTAAAAAATCGAGAAAATGACAGGCGTCTTACAGCGCCAACTACGACATATCGTCTTTGGCCTCCGATCGCTATTTATAGTATCTTATATACATGGTAACTTCAAATTGTAAATACGTAAAACTTGATTGTGGATCAGTTATAATGATAAATAGGGTATAACTCAGTTGCTTTAAGTAGCCTTCTTTCAATATCGTAAATTTCTAATAAAACGAATAATTATAAAGTCCTAAAGTGAGGTTACCCTACATTTAATACATTTTATACCTGTCACTCGGTTTTATCAATCTAATTTAAACATAGTATTAGGGTAACCGCATTAAGCCAAAAAAATGGGAATAAATTAAACTTGGAAAAAAAAACTTTTCGTTAAATTAGCAGCATGAGACGGTAGGGTGGTTTAGTTTAGAGAAGATCTGTATAAAACATTGATTTTGTATTACCAATTTGAAGTTAGCCGGTGGTCGCTCTGGCGATGTAGGTACAGATGTAGTGAAATATCCTTTCACATCGTATTTTCTCGGAAATGTTCGTAATTTGTAATGCTACTTCAGTCTGACTCAGAACCCATCAAGACATCGTGGGGGAACGTCGCATCGCGAGAGTGATAATCGATATAGAGTGGTTAATACCAGAGTATTTTTTGTTAATTAAGATTAAGTTTGTTTTCACTTCTTTTCAATAGTCATGCCGAAAGCATTAAGACCTGGGAAACGTTTAGATGGACAAGCCTGTGAAATTATTTTCAACATTTATTTATATTTCTTCTTGTTTACCTACACCTAATTTCTATATATTTGATCGTGGTGGTTTTAATATCTCGGTGTGATATACTTCAAACTCGTGGTTTGACATTTGACACTGATAACTAAAGTACTCTATTTATGTAATACAAACATGTCACTTAATAATTCAATAATTTATAGACACGTCGGCATCATTCGGAAGTAGACGTGAGTTGAGAGTTTTCACGATGTGAAAGGATTATTCACTAGATCTGTACTGTAACTGACACATTATAGGGAATATGCAAAGATTTTATAAATCACATTTCTCACAAAAATATGAAAATACCGTAAAAGAGATCACCAAAAGTGAAATTAAAATTAAAATCGGCCAAGAAATACGGATGATACTAGCATTTTAAACTGCAAATTAGACAGCGATTAGACAGAGAGATCCGATATGCACTGTGACGTCAAGTAACAGGTCGGCCATATATACTCCATGTTAAATTCTGTTTTGCTAGAAATAGATAGGAACAAATCTTTCCTGGCTTATATCTTGGTTATATTTATAGCTATTCAAAAAAATATTTTTCTCAATTGTTTGTTACCTGAAACAGTTTTTATTGAAGCTGTGAAAAAAACTCATGAATATTACCTATCGGGATTATTTTTAGCTAGATTTCATGAAAATTGGTTGGGCCTTTTAAAAGATATCAACTCTGAAAGAAAGGGTTGCCATTATATCGGTGGTTGATAACCATAGATCGGAATAGGTAGAGCTAATTTGCCTAAACTTGACGCATATTCATTCATGCGTGAGAGAGATGGGAATACATTATTGAATGAACATGCATCAAGTTTAGGCAAATTAGCTCTACCTATTCCGATCTCTGTTGATAACCCCCGACAATCAAAGAGGGGGTGTTATAAGTTTATGTTACGGCATCGTAGCTCCTAAATGGATGGAGCGATTTGGATGCGGTTTTTATACATAGAAAACTCGTTAAATTGGGATGATTCTAACTAGATTTTATGGAAATTGGTTGGAAAGTTTTAGAGATTTCAGCTCTGAAAGTACGGATGCAATTGTTTCAGGAGTTTTTATTCCTATTTAATTATACTTTCAAGTTCGAACGTGTACGTACTATGAAAAACAAATAAGCAAATATTAGTAGATATGGAATAAAGAAACTAAAAATATATTTAGTTCATTTTGAAATATGTCTATACTGACTCAGTATGGTCATATTACTGAGGGTTAAAATCAAAGTGTCATGTATTATAATAATTAGGATATAGCGATTCCATGGATTCTAGAACTACGATATGCCACGAAAATCCTAACTATAGCTATTATGTATGTGATACTTTATTATACAAACGGGAAAATAACAAACAACAAAATAGACAATAAACTCGAAAGGTGAACAATGGCGAACTTATCCCTAAAAGGAACCTCTTCCTAACCTCTGCTAGTTTCCCTTCTTGTTATGGATCTCAATAAAGCTTATATCGTACAAACAAATCCTCTGGGGTCGAAAGTGCAGCCGCGGGGCGCGACTAGTCCACTATAATTCGCGATAATATGAAGCCATTCGTCTGGTACAGCTGCATCGCTGCATTCTCCCGAGAATTCCTTGAGGCATGCACAAGGACTTAAAAACACTAAAAGGAACTGTACAAATAAATAAGCTAGAATAAAACTTGCCCTTCTAAACCAATACGACGCATCAAAGTCAGACTCAAAAAACAAATCAAAAAATCAGCAAATTTCGTTGGCCATAGTTTAGTTTAGTTTATTTATTCATCAATGTAATATTACAATATAAATTGCATTGTATGTCAAAAAATACGAAATTACATTGATATTGTCAAAATTAATACTAAATAATAATATAATAATACAAAAATAACACTCAAATAATCAAAGTCAACATTAATAAACAAGTAATAAATGGTCAGTTTCCGATGTCAATGTAAAAAAAGTAATAAAGTCAAATAAACAATAATAATTTTACAATTTAAGTTGCATATATTCGTCGACAGAGTATAATGGATTATCCAATAAAAGGTTTCTCAGCTGATGTTTAAATGCTTCGTCGGATGGAACATTTTTAAGTTTAGCGGGTAGACGCTCATAGTATGTGGGACCGATGACACGCGGGTTCTTACAACGCGGTAACGCTGCCAGCGTAATGGGCACATTTATGCCACTATCGAACCGGTTTGACTTATAATTGTTTATTTATGTGTATTTACTTGTGTCATACAGCAGCTTAAATTTGATTCTTTGACGAAGCCTGTGGCGGATTATATTTTGTCAGTATCTAATAAGGTTTTTTTTTTGGAATAAATATTTTTGACTAGTAACTCAAAGTCAAAGTCAAAGTGTTTATTTGTAAACATAGGTAAAACTAAAATAGTGGTGGATAAAAATATTTTTCTCAAAAATGTCTGGAAATGTTGATATTACTATCTACATATTGAGACGCGAAGGACATAGTTTACAGACAGATCTCAAATAAAAAAAAAAAACATTGCATGCTCGCTACACAAGCCCGCAATGTTGCATACAAATTCCATTACTATCTAGCTTGTAACTTTTTAAAAAGTGAAAAAGCCCATAATAAAATGAGGGCACAAGTCTTATACATCCAAATTTTATTCGAAACATAACTTTTTTATCTGTGTCTGGAATAGCTTATGTTTTTTTAAAACATAACTTGCGTTTCTCCTTGTCATAAACAAAAAGGCGGTAAAGAGTGATAGTTTTTTCACATGAAGTTTGTTTGTATGCAATAAAAAAAATGAGTTCAAGTAATGAAGATTTTACTCCAACACAAAAAAAAACTTGCGATTTTTGAGAAAAGCACTATATCTCGCAAGCTCGTCCGTTTAAAACAATACTCGGCCCGCAATTGCCTACTTCCATGCCTAGGCAATAATGTACTAATGGTGGAACACCCATGTTTTGCCATGTGGCGTACAATAACATGATGAGAATTTCACAAACATACTATAATATTGTCCTACGCTAAGATATAATATTAAATTATGAACAATAAAAAATAAAATAATTATTATTATACATTATTACGCGTTGAAATTTTCGAGCAGAAAATGTTGTTGACGACGCGCTGGCCTAGTTGGTAGTGACCCTGCCTACGAAGCTAGCGGTCCTGGGTTCAAATCCCGGTAAGGGCAGATATTTGTGTGATGAGCGCGAGTATTTGTTTCTGAGTCTTGGATGTTTCAATGTATTTAAGTATATATTTCTCTATATAAGTATTTATATCGTTGTCTAGTACCCATAGCACAAGCCTAGAGCTTAGTTTGGGACTAGGTCCATTTGTGTGACATTGTCCCCTGATATTTATTTATTTTTCATTTTTAATAGGCAGTATCTCAGATAAAACTCCTGTAACAATATCAACCTTATTACTAAAGGAAGAGAATTAAAACTGCTTTGGTTATTGAATTTGAGAGATGTGTAGTAAATTTATTTAACCAAGGGATAAAATGAAAACCTTGAATCAGTTGTTTTCATTTTATCCGACCGCTATGTTATGCTGGGGCTATTCCACTCGGTAAAACCATATCGTATGTGACTTGTTATCGTATAGTCAACGTTGTGATAGCTCTTATTTACTTGACAATAAAGGCAGCCGAGTTAAAAAAAAAACGATAGCACGATACGATACGATAGCGAGCTAAGCTTTTTTTATAATTATTTTGTGTAACATAAGTATACATAATAGTTCTTAGATTAGGTTACCCGACCTCTATGCTCTTCCTTGCGGCGTAAAAAAAGAGAAAACAATTAATATCATTAAATTACTAAATGGTTAGTACATACATACATACATAATTTCACGCCTTCGTTCCCAGAGTGGGGTAGGCAGAGCTACAGAATTACAAACATCTCTAAAAACTTGTTGATAATTCTATAACCACAATTTGCGCAATTAGGCTAAGATGTTTACCAGTATATTAGTGACAGGTTGCAAGCCCATCGCCTAACAGTACTACAAGCCTTTATTCCCTTAGTCGACTCTTACGACATCCACGGGAAGACATGGAGTGGCACTATTCTAACTCGGCAACCACACGAGGCAATGGTTAGTAATGGTTACATAATAGCATAGGACAGCACACATTATAGCATAGCTATTAAACATTAAATGCTATATCCTCGTAAAGCCCAGTGTGCAATAGCATGTAAATTATCAAGGCAATTTAATTTGAACTGTATTGCAATGAGTATAAAGTTTATTGTCCTTTCTTCATAAATTGGAAATGGCATTATCGAACAAACGTAATTGAACTTTATTGCCTTGATGGTAGATTCAAAGTCCCATGGACAACAAACTGGGTGTTTGTAGTACGGAGGGCCTTACGAGGATATAGAAAAGTTATAAAGTGAGGATAGAACTGAGCAGTATCATAAAAAAAAACTTAAATGGTTTTTTTATGGTATCGAGAAGGCAAACGAGCACACAGACCACCTGATGGTAAGTGGAATCTGTGACCCATAGACATTTACATTCTCAAAACTACAATCGCAAGACTGCAATCCTAAGACTTCCAATTCATGGCCAACCCTGAGGACTAAAATATGGAATGCCTCTATGCTAGTAATTTCACCGGTTGTCTTATCCCCACACCGGAACGTGACATACTTAATTATCTCGAAAATATTTGTAGTTCCCGAGAAAAAATATATCTAGTAGTTTAATAAAAACGTTCCTAGGATCCTTGACCTTTTTATAAAGTTGTGAAGTTTAAGATCGAGTTACCTCTTTGACTTACCTTTTTTCACGTTGCTACGAAACCAGCTACGTCGTAGAAGTGCTACGAGCGCGCTCTACGGAGTACAATCATGGACGGCGAAAACTTTGCCCCAGTAAGCATTTTTTAGACCGCATTTCCAATACTGCAAATACGTTAACAAACCTGGCCATCGCCAGTCCTAACTCGACACCGGAACACAACAATATGAACACTGCTGTGGGTAATATGGTGGTAGCGATTCGAACAGACCAGGCACTAGGTCTACCATCATATAGGCCAGGTGATCCGAGACGGCTTACGAGATTAGCGGTCCTGGATTCGGTTCCCGGCAAAGAAAAAAAATAGAAAGAATACACGACATAGAATGTAAAACAGGTACAAAAACAAAAAACAAAAAACAAGTACATAGCGTTATAAAGTATGGGCAAAGATTTGTGTTCTGCGTTGCGATCATCATCAGCCGCAAGACGCCCACTGCTGGACAAAGGCCTTCCCCAAGGTTTTCGACAACGATCGTTCCTCTGCTGCTGTCACCCAGCGGTTTCCCGCGACCATTAACATTGTACCAAGACCTTTAACATTGCGTTGCGATATACATTGTAAAAAATAATAATATAAGAATATGTATTATTCCTGGTTATTTTTGATTAAATCAATAAAGATAAAGATAAAGAGACAACAATATAAAATAAAAATATAGTGTATTTATTCATTCTGTGCGTGAGTCTATGCACGACTTTATTTGTAGATATTTTTTAATGATAGTTATTTATTGTGATTATTGTGTTATTTAGTTATGATAACATTAGAGAAAATATTACTATTATATATATATATATATATATATATATATATATATATATATATATATATATATATATATATATATATATATATTATTATGAATCGGTATCTCTAGCAAAAATGAACTTTAAGTAGAAATAGATGTCGCTGCGTTTAATTTTTATTAACAACTTAGGCTACTTACTGCCGCACTCAGAGACGTCAATTAAATTAAATGGTTGATTAAATTTGTTGCTGTCACTTTCTTTGCTATAGCAATAGAATAAGACCACACGTCACTAAACAAGCATTAAATTTAATCGACGTTGTGACAAAAAAGCCTCGTAGAGCTTAGCTTAGCTTGGGACTATTCTCAAATAAATAACTATACGAGTATGAAAGCAAGCTTTAAAAACCCGACTGCATTTTTTATACTGTCGTCGATATACCTACATATGTTAATAATTGTCATTTTGCCATTGTTGTTATTTTAATTTTAACAGTTTAGGTATCCTATGTCAACCGGGATGACGTAAGGATTCTAACGATACCTCACACATCTAAATCGGTCAAGGAATTTAGAAGTTATAGTGGAATAAAGAAACTCACATACATACATACAAACATGAATCCTGAAAACATTACACTCCTTTTTTGGGGCAGTCGTGTAAAAAGTAATTTCAGAGCAAAATCCTAACCTCAACCGGCGCACATTCGCCGTGATTACTGCATTTTGATATCTTTATCAATAAAACTTACCCTAATATTACTGGTTCCACGAGTTCTCATTCATATTTTTATGAAATAATGCTATAATAAATTTAGGAAATATCAGATTTTGGTCTTTAATTAGATTTTCGAGTATAGGTCAATTTGTGTTTTTTTTAATTGTTTTTTTTTCCAATAATATATTTAACCCAGCCCCATCCAGCGAAACTCCGACTATATTGATAAACACGTTCAGAACTGGGAATTTTTCTCGCGAAAGTTAGAACCTTCTTCTTCCTTTAGAAACTCCAATATCGGGACAAAGGAATTTCATATTCTCAAAGTATTGTTACCTCTGCATACGGCTTGAGTTATATCGAGGCGATTGAAAACACATTACAGTTGGAAAATAAAATGGCGGTGGAATGCAAAAGAAATGTTACTGCTGCATTTTTTGGACAGCTTAAGAATCTAGTCTTAGGATTGGGCATATGGGAGCCTATTATTCTCTGTGACAAATATATGTTACGTTAAATGAACGTCATCTTGTTTATTTTCTAAGCTCATCTCAACCTTTACATTACAAATAGTGTCGGTTTTTCAAAAAAAAACGTAAATGCGATTGAATCAATAGGGAATATTCATGGCAATTTTTCACAGCTTCAATAATAGCTGATTCATGTAACAAACAGCGTGTTTTTTACTGAATAGCTATAAAAATAACAAATATATAGCCAAGAAAGATTTGTTCCTATCTCTTTCTACAAAACGGATTTTAACATGGAGTTTATATGGCCGACCGACGTGACGTCACAGTGCGTATCGGATCGCTTTGTCTAATTGATGTCTAGAATCAGTCGTTTATCATCCATATTTCTTGGCGATTTAAATTTTTATTTCACTTTTGGTGATTGATTTTCATATTTTGTTGAGAAATGCTATATAAAAAATCCCTGTATAATCCTTGCGTATATGTCAACTCCATACATGTAGAGTCGATAGAAAATAGAAACGTTAACAGTGTTTATTATTGGTTCTAGCATTCTGCCGTACTACCTAAAAAGGCGGCTAACTGTATAATAATAGTATAAGTATTTTAAATATTATGTGGTTATCAATAGAGTATACAATGCAATGACTTCTAAATTGCACTTAGCGCCTTATTTAGTAGGACGGCAGCATTCGTATGTTTATTCGACGATAACTTGAGTATTGTTGATCGTATCTTATAGAATTTAGTAGAAGAGTACTTGAGGCAAATACAATTTATTAGTTTGAACTTGAGATGGATCGGGGTTTTGAGAAGGGGGGGGGTACCTACTAGTGTTAAATAATGGTAAACTTTTTCGTTGGTTTAAAATTATCGTCAAGCCATTTGCAAGCTCTCCCTCTCCAGTGTTTAACTTGACTTTATTCTTGTAGTTCGCTCTGAACAGAAACTGTACGACTATCTCCCCTAATTCCGTAACCTCGTAACTGAAAAAGCTCATGCTTAAACCAAGAAGTTTCATTTTTGAATACTCTTTTACCAACCTTCATTAAGATCAAATGAACACTACCCAAGTTATCGTCGAACAAATACACAAATATACAAATACCGGCTCAGTAGACTCTTAGACTTAAAATGTATCTTCCCCAAAATGCCAAGTTACTTATAATTAATCAAAGCATTCCCTAAAAACAAATATCTAGATAAATTCAGCAAATTCCACAGCTCTGATGTGGGCGCTTTCCCGACGTTTCAGCCCAGAAACACTTAATAAGAAAGCAATAACCACTCAAAGAAACGGGCGCCCCGTCAAGCAATTAACTTGGTACAATTAGGACGAGTTTCCCGTGCACGGCTTCCCCGCGGGACCTCGTTAAACCCGGCGACACTTCAAAGCAAACTCACCTTTGTCGCCCGCCTGCTTTGATCTCGAAACACAGATCGATGGAATTTTAGCTTTCTTGTAATTAAAATTGAGCAACTATCTAGGAGCGTTTAATTTTGAATTGTACAATGGCGGACAATTTAAGTGGACGTTTTATTTTAATTGATTTCACGAGAACTTTGGCTTATCAATTAAAATATTGATCACGACGCGATTAGCCTAGTTGGTGGTAATCTTGCCTACGAAGCTAGCGGCCCCGGGTTCAATTCCCGATAAAGCTAATATTTGTAAGAGAAAGATAGCCTTGGTTGTTTTCTATGTATTATCGCTATCTAGCAACCATAGTACTTATTAGCTTAGAGCTTAGTTTGGGACGAAATCGATTTGTAGAAGAGTGTACCCCATTTTTTTAATTAATTATCATTTGGGTGATGTTCGGGCTGCCGTGACACTGCAGCGCATCGGGAATGTTCGCAGAGGGGCGGATTGACGGCTTCCACGCGATCATCAGGAAGCGACGTAGCTCGCTGTTGAGGCAGGGGCGCGCCAGCTCGAATACCATCCTGTGCACGCTGGCCGACCGGTGGGACTCACCGTGGCTAAAGCACTGGGTGCAGCTACATGCCCCCTTATGTAAGAACCTTACCTAAAAGAAAACCTATGTTATGTTAATATAATACTAAACCTAGATTTAAGTAATACTGTTACTAACCTGTTAAAGACTTTGTCCGAAATAAATGATTTTGAATTGGAATTTCCAACTTTCGCTTGCCTATCGATCGTTAGGCTGTGGCCTAAGGCTACACGAATGCGTATTTTATTTAGGCTTTAGTCAAAGAACCAAAGGTTTATCTCGATATCTGCCAACACATACTTATTTTTAAAACTTAGCTCGGGTTTCATAGCTTGCGGCAAGACTTACTCCCACAATATGTGACTGTGACTCTAGTTCACAGTAACATAATTGTAGGAGTAAGCGTTGCCGCAAGCTATCAAAAATCCTTTTCTTTTAGAGTTCTGAACCAATAAAGTCAGTATTCAACCTCTATTGCACATTGTTTTAACTAGTGTTGCTTCTATATCGTAATGTGGCCGTAGCTCGACCGCTCTTACGATTAGTAAGACCTATTAACAGGTCTGTAGTGTTCTACGATCTGATCTGGATCTTAATAATCATAACGCCTGTATTGTATGTATGTTCTTTGGATATAAGTATCTATTAAACTTGGTCATATTTCCTTGAGACTGTTAAACGGGAAAACACGATTACAAACCAAAATCCTCGATCGTTTTATTTATCAAACATGACACCTTTTTCGCATGTTTTTGGTTGAATCTTCGAAACCCTCCGATCTTAAACGATGATTTTTGATTCAATAGTTGAGTAATTATAAGTTCTTAATCCTGGTAAACCATTTTTTGAATAAACGGTGTGGTTCTAAAGAGAACAGTCATTATTTGAATTTGACGCGATGGCAATCAAGGCGCGCGCAAACTATCTTCATCTGTTCGTTATTCGCGCGAAAGCACATAAAACCATCCTTTTTGATTCTTGTGTGGGCGTGGCAACATAATTATGTGGCGTCTTAAAACAAATAAGAATAAAGGCTGTTCGTCTATCTGTACGAGTAACATACCTGAGCTTCTATTACACACGGTAAAACCTATATCGTTTTTGACCTGTTACCGTATTGTCAACGTTTTGATAGCTTTTATTTACTTAACAGTATGATGGCCGAGTTAGAAACAATAGGGACCAATACAGGTCTTATTACTATTTGGATTTTACCGCCTAGAATAGAATCGTAGTTTATGATGTCACAGCGACGTAATTCAAATTTCTAACAAGTACTCATTTGAAGTTTAGAATAGATAGTAATTTACAATATTAATTTGAAAAAAAACCCTGTTATGGGGTTGAAATGGAAAAATGACAAAATCAAAGTGGAGCAATTTAAATACGGTCTCATATGAAATGGACACATTTCTAAAAAAATAATAATAATATGGCCTTCACTTAGTTTAGCAGTTGTGTGGATTAAAAATAAAATTTACCTAATCTCTAATAATTAATTATTGAGGTTTACTTATGTCATTAATACTTCTTATCTGTATTTACGCAATATACAGAAAGTAAACGAGTCTGAAGATACTCATAACAATTATTAACAACTCGGTGTTTATCTTTTAAATTGTTCCGCAGTGTACACCGAGCTGAGACAGGCAAACTGGGTGCCGGCGGAATTACACCAATTCATTACAAGTGATGAGGTCTGAATGTTCAGCCCAACGATAGACGTAAGTATAATTTATGCAAAACGTCTATTTACCAAATTATACTGCCAATTAACGGAGATCCGATTCATCTACGATTAAGTTCATCTGTTTCTTACAGGGGGCATAATATGGCTGTGTTTATCGTGTGACAAAATGTGGATACTTTTTTGAAATGTATAAGAACGAGAGTGACGGATGCTTTATCCATATTTTGTCACGTGAAAAACGCAACCATGCTAAGACCGCAGAAAGTCGATTTTTAAATATTCACCCCGTGACAGCTCATCGTGAAAATAGATAGTGGTGCCAATTTGGATGCTTCTATTCTACGACGTTAAACGATATTGTTCTTAACATGTTATCGTATTGTGAACGCTTTGATAGCTCTTATATTCAAACGTACGTCAGCACGTCAAAAGAATTATTGTTTATCGTCGTAGAAATAGAAGCCCATGTATCTAGTCTAACAAAATAGAGATTGACGTTTATAAAAGGTGTTTCGGTAAAAGTGTTGTCATTTGTAAAATTCATACATTTTCAAGATGAGCGGCCATTAGTAAAAGTGGTAAATTATGATAGAATTATTAAAAATAAAAATATTTTGTTACAGAATGTAATTGTCTTAAGTGCATCGGAGCCGAGATATTTAGATATTCAAACTTGGGCGTACTTTTGTGCTAAAAACTGAATACTTAAATCTTTAAAATCTCCGCTCCGTTATATTATTTAACGCCTTAAATTATATATATCTATGTGTATTTAGAGGTCCTCTAAATAACTATGTAAAAATCATCCGTGGCCGCTGAAAAAAAAAACAAAATATTCTTCAAACAAATTTACCCAATTCCCTTAGTAGGTATTACAATATTGCAAATTAGAGAACACTGATCTGTGAGGCTAGACAAGTTGCTTAATGGTAATGTAAACGAATTACGAAAACTTAAAAAAAGATGATTTATTCAAAAAATATATTTTTGTCAACTGTTTGTTTTAATCACTTTTGACATACTATATTTTTGTTTACTTTCCTCTCAGTAGAAATGAAAAGTAGTAGTAAAAATCCATTGAAACTATCTATAACACTCTCGAATTACACACGCACTCGAGCGCTGCGCCCGCGCTGCCTAGAATCTCGGGGTGCAATTGATCACTTTCATCCGTTAGCTAGCAATCTATTGTTACTACCGGTGGTGGAAGGCTGACAAGTTAAATTTGGACCGCGCCATTTATCAATTTGCATTGTGACTGGGTCCGTTTTTCACTAGATGAACAATGCACTTTAAAAAGTGGTGAATAAAGCGAGGTTGGTGGTCGGTAAAGGCGCAATATTTTATTAATTCGGCGAGTAGTTTTAGTTTTCCCTCTATCTCTCTATGCATGATATTTTATATTATATTTAATTTAATATTTATAGCTTTATATAATGCTAGACTATAGTATCATTGTAGTATGAAATATGATTGAAAAATGACTGACTGCTGAGTTTCTTGCGGCGGCTTTTCTTCTCAGCAGTGATCTCCTCACGGGAAGCCCCCTGGAATAGTCTAATAACTATTACAAAATAGCCTTTCCCCGTTGCCAAACCATAAAATATGTTAACCAAGTATCACTCTGCATTCCAGATCCGTAAATTTAAATGTGACAGACTCTTCGTATAAACTTTATTTTACAATAATGTAGCTAACTTACATTGTGATAGATAATTCACGAAACATCTACCTAAGATTTTCGAAGAGAAAACATTTAATTCTCAGTCGATTCATCTTGATCGAACATAACGCCCGTTCCAGCGTCAATAAGCGCCATTATTGGTGTTTGTTGAGTGAAGGGGCTGAGTTGGGGGCATTCAATATTCAACAGTTTACGCAAACTTATTTTAAACGCTTTCAATAGTAGTCACTAGCAGTAATACCTTCTGACAGTACAGGGTAAGTATCACGGAGACCCACG
This sequence comes from Acleris literana, assembly GCA_946894065.1. Taxonomy (NCBI): domain Eukaryota; kingdom Metazoa; phylum Arthropoda; class Insecta; order Lepidoptera; family Tortricidae; genus Acleris; species Acleris literana. The sequence goes on from OX335670.1 coordinate 22,587,032, forward strand.
GTGATGTTGGAGACGGGTTGATATGCAGGAGTTGTAGATAATATACATAATGACAACATTGTAACAACCTTGCTACAACCTTACCCTACATTGAGTAGAGAAATCTGACGGGAGCCTCCCGTTTTGCCCAAATATTTTTGCCAAATGTATTATTTCCCAAAAAGCTTTTTTTATTGTTTATGTTTTATATCCGGGATATCGAAACCGCTTACTACGTCTGTTAGGTTAATTACACTTGTGACTACAGAAAAAATAAATCAACTACGACGGGACAGCACTTTTTGATAAATGAAAATTTGGCAAATGATACCTACATTTGACCAAAAATATTTTGGTCAAATGTAGGTAACCCAAATCTGACATGTTTTTATTAGTTTAGTGGCGGATATTTCTGGGATCCCAGTGAAAAAGGTTACAAGTCACCTGAAAATAAAGTGAAAAAAAAATCAAGTCTAGTACACTCTGTTTATGTATATATCCTTTTTTATTACGAGTTAAGTGGACTTATACCCTTTTTCAATAGGTCCCCAGATTTATGCATTTCATGTTAGTTATGATCTGTACCTGCACGCACACCTATAAACTACCGCCAAGCAACAGTGGTCGCAATGTTCCGGAGTGGGGATAAGACAACCGCTAAAATTATTAACAAAGGGCCCTGCCAAGATGCAATCGCGTCACTGGTAGATGACGTGATACGAAAAGTCGCGTGGTCTACCAGTGACGCGATTGGTTTAAAAACGAAACGAATAGAAACGCTAGTTAGCGCAATGCATCTTGGCAGGGCCCTCTGGGTTGGCAACGAATTGGCAGTCTAGGGATCAACTACGGATCGCAGTCTTTAGATTGTAGAGTTGAGAATCAGTTAAATAAATAAATATCAGGGTTGTTCCCTCACACAAATTATTGAACTAGTAAAGATATAAGTACTTATATAGAGAACTAATTACTTAAATACATATTCATCCAAGACTCCGAAATAAATACTCATGCTAATCACACAAATATTTGCCCATACCGGGATTCGAACCCGGGACCGCTAGCTTCGTAACCAGGGTCACTACCAACAAGACTATCGCGTCGTCAAATGCAATGAATGAATGCAAATGTCTATGCTCTTATGCGAGTTTTACCGAAGTTACCCGATCACAACGTTGTAAGTGCTTTTGCACGGTACCTAACGATCTCAGATTGTTACCAAGTAAGCTCACTTTAAGGTCTGTATTATTCATGAACCCCCTTCTTATCCGAATAGACTTCTGGCTATGATTGATTGACGCTTCACCTAACTTGATGCTCCCCGTTCAATATGAGACGGGGTTGACAGGCGCGAAAACTTCATTTTGCGATAATCACTATAATACAAACTTAAAGACCGGTACGGTCGGTAAATCTACATGACCAGCAGAAGTGGATGTTTAATGTAGAGTAATGTGGGGCAACTGTGCGCACTTTATTTTCAAACTAGTATCAAAATTAAACGATAAGCATGAATGGAAAATGAAAATATGTATCTGGCGAAGTATTTATTAAGGTAATAATTAAATCAAGAAATTATCTATAAAACCTTGCCACCTCGAAGGAAAATCGCCTTAATTCAACCAGCTCAAAATGCGCACACTTACTGATACTGCGGGTAAGTGTGCGCAGCTAAGCGAAGTTTTTGGATTTTTTATTACTGATTTTGATCAAACTTACGTCACTTTATTAAGACATAACAGAGCTTCAAGTGTTATGCAAAATTGAAAGCTTAAATACATTACTAACAGAAATAAAATTCATTTACTCGTGTCGATTTTCGCCATGACAGCAAATTTTGCCTTTACGGCACCGGATTCTGAATATTTTCTTTTTCAAGTAAATGAATGATACCATCTGGGTTTTTCTTGCATAAACTTAATTCTCCACCAACATATCTTTAATTTGCTTACACATATCACAAACTTCTCCCTCCCCATTCCTAAATAAAGGGGTTGCGCACACTTACCCGCTGCGCACAGTTACCCCACATGACCCTATGTATGTAAACTCTTTATTGCACAAAAATATAAATATTACAATATTGTTATTAAACAAATGTAGGTACAAGTCGACGCACGTAAAAAGAGCCCTGAGCGACCTACCTGCGCAGTGAGCTAAATACGGACCAAATTGGTGGGCGCGGCGGGGGGAGCGTAAACCGCTTCGCTTTGCTGCCACGCTATTGGTTCACGGTAAATACACTCTTATCTATGATTGGTTTGTTAGTAGACAACATGCGTATACCTATCCCCTCTACTAGCCGCTCGGAGCTATTTTTATGTGCGTCGACCTGTACAAAGGCGAACTTACCATTACTTTTACTCACAGCTTTTACTTAACCCTGTCGCAAAATGGCGCGTCAAACGTCAAATTCAAATTTAGAACTGTTCTATACTTTATAAACGTTTCATTCAACGAATGATGAATGTCTATGGTTTATTAGTTCATTAGGCTTGGAGAAATTAATACATTTTAGACTCTATGAGACTTATTTTTAGGTTCAAAATCGAATAAAATGTTGATCACGTGACCGTGCACTGATCAGTGCTTACACACACCCAGGGCTTGAAATACAGGTATTTTTGAGAACCGGTACTGTGACCTTGATGGGAAACCTGTACCAGTCTAAGTACCGGTACCGTGGGTACCGGTACCACGCTAGGTACCGGTACTCGTTGTACCGGTATTTTGTAAGAAATACAGGTATTTTACCGGTACTATACCGGTACCAATGAGGCTCGAATACCGGTACAAATACCGGTATTCAGTGATAGTGGGTATAAGTGCGAGGAAGGGATAAAAAAGACAGAGAATAGTATAGGCATGGTACCTATGTTTCAAGCGGCAAATGGCCTGATGGTCGGTCAATTATTTAGATTCAGGTTACTTGTCGATTTTAGTTTACTACCTATGTCTACTCCTTCAGTCATATATTATCATAATTTGTTAAGTAGTTTATGGAGCGTAACCACTGAAAAAAGACTGATATGTAAGATGATGTTAGTTGATGATCATGATGATGGTGATGATGATGATGGTGATGATGATGGTGGTGATGATGATGATCGTGGTGAAGATGAGGATGGTGATGAATATGGTGCATATGATGGTGATGATGATGGTAATGATGAAGGAGGTGATCATCATCATCATCACCATCATCACCATCATCACCGTCATCACCATCATCACCATCATCACCATCATCACCAACGACACCATCGTCACAATCATCACCACCATCATCACCATCATCACCATCATCACCATCATCAACATCATCACCATCACCACCATCACCACCATCACCACCATCACCACCATCACCACCAACACCACCATCACCACCATCACCACCATCATCACCATCATCACCATCATCACCATCACCACCATCACCACCATCATCACCATCATCACCATCATCACCATCATCACCATCATCACCATCATCACCATCATCACCACCACCACCATCATCACCATCACCATCACCATCATCACCATCACCATCATCACCATCACCACCATCACCACCTAGTGCTTTGGTACACCCGGACCTTCGGATTTAGATTCATTTTGACGCGGCGCTGCCAAGGTCGTAGGACTAATGACACGATTGAAATTTGAAATTGTTCAAAAGCTGCAAGCCAAAGGCGCCGCCCGGCAACAACGCCGCGTTCGGTGTGATATATGGTGACAAGTCGACAACCAAAGCAGCGGCGCGAGCGTCGAGCCGCCGACGAGACTTGACCGGGTTGCACGTCGTTGGAACCTTTATTAGGAACCGGTATTTTAAGGTACAAATACAGGTATTCGTATTTACCTGTTCTTTGGATTACCGGTATTTATATCTGGTATCGGTACCGGTATTCTCTCGAACCTAAATGAAAAATACCTTTAAATACCGGTAAAGTACCGGTATTTTTGGAACCGGTTCCAAGCCCTGCACACACCAAGGGTTAAGTGGTTACCATGGGGATGGAAGTTAATGCTATAGCCGCTTGACTCTTGTACGTATAACTGTTTTTACACCTAAAATAAAAAATGAACTTTTTTTGTAGGACCTAGTATTGGGGACCCCTCTTATAATTTTACTTACAGATTTTTCCTATTATTTTTTAGAAAATCCGCCGTTCTAGGTAATTCGTATTCTTTTAAAAAATCGGTACTATTATGGTTAGAAGGAAACAGCTGTTTAAAGTTAGAATGGAAGGACCAAGAAGGTTTAGAAACTGGTAACCTTTGGATACGGTACTCTAAAAAAATATAGTCGACCAAAAATCTCCTGATGAGCCGCCATTTTGAGTAACATCTCCAATTAAAAAAAAAAGTAAGGTAGGTAGGGAACATCAAACTATGCAATAATTAAATAATATTATAATGTATCCCAAAATATTTGTACGGAAAGTTCCTTTTGTGTTACCGATATTCATAGGTTTTTGGTAACACAAAAGGAACTTTCCATACAAATATTTTGGGACACATTAGAATATCATTTAATTATTGAATAGTTTGATGTTCTCTACCCACATTCCATTTTTTTTTAGTTTGGAGATGTCACTCTAAGTGGCAAATTTTTTGAGAAATGCTCTTTTGGACTTCATTTTTTAAAGCATTAGGGTCAAAGTGGCAAAGGAGTTTCTAGGTCTACTAATACCTAGGCGAAACCTCGCATGTGTATTTCAAATTTTCAATATTGAAAATCAAGATAAAAGTATATCATAGGGGTGTAGTAGCCAGAAATTATATTAAGGGCACAAAATTGGGTCTAAATCGTCTGCAATAATTATCGCAAAAGGAGAATGGGCAAAAATGTATGAACGCTGGCCTAGAAACCAATAACAATAAGCACTATATCATCGGATATCCTTTTTAATTCTACAACGACTTTTGTGTAGCGGGAAATCTCAAATAACTGAGTTTTTTTTAATTTAGAACATCGGGACGCCTACATAGACGACTTTAGCATAATTACTACGAAATACCGCCGTCTTTGCATGACGATAATTTATTTCACACAAAGATTGCGAACTACCTGCCATAGTTATAGTTTTACAACTTAGAATTACGTATGCAGTGACATATCGCTTGTCCTTATTGGTCATTAGGCCAATTCGCCCACCCTCCTTTTGTCTGTTTTTTTAAACTATTAATTTTTTAGGTTTTATATAGTTTAAACCCACTTTCATTGCCAAGGCCTCTAATTTTCATACAAAGCAAAGCGATATAAAAATTTGGCATTATCTATGTAAAGGGACCTTATTGTCGATGGCGCTTACGCCGCACTGCGTCACGCGACGTTGTATTTATATCGAAGCATCTTTAATAATGGCGGAAGCGCCATCGACAATAAGGTCCCTTTTCATAGATAACATCACAAATTATGTCTCGATAATTATGTGAACAAGGACACATTGACCAAAAAAACCGGTCAAGTGCGAGTTGGACTCGCGCACCGAGGGTTCCGTATTTAAGATAATATGCTTGGTACGCGCAAAAATCCTCATTTTGTAATGAACTTTATTTTCTCTGCAATAAGGTCCATTTTGACTAGTCGATTTGTCACTGGTAGATGACGCGATGCGAAAAGTCACGCGACGACGAAGACGCGATTGGTTTAAAAACGAACGAATAGAAACGCTAGTTAGCGTAATGCATCAGCCCCAGGTTTAGCTAGCCCTGGTGTACTAAAATTCACCCCTGTATATATAAAAAAAAAAAGCAATCATACTTTTTATCCATTTATTATAATTCTTTGTAAACTCATACACTTGATCTATTCATCGACCTTAACCTCGTTATACACGCCAATACATCACAAAATGAGACTTACATATAAAACACGCACTGTAGAGTATTACACTTCGTGGAAAATCGTGATGTTAACAACCTTGTTCATAACGATGCAATCACAAATTAACTTATTTGACTGCATTGATAAAAGGGTCTTTTTTTAACCTCGTAACGCCCACGATACTGCAAACGGAGTTTTTTGTGTGTGGGACTTTGAATCTACCGTCAAGGCAATAAAGTTTAATTACGTTTGTTCGATAATGCCATTTTCAGTTTATGAAGATAGGAAAATAAACCTTATTCTAATTGCAACACAGTTCAAATTAAATTGCCTTGATTATGTACAGCCTATTGCACAGGGGCCTTACGAGGTTTAAAAGCGTTCCAAAAATAATAATGCTTATAGAGGTTTGTCTATTACAAACTATTTTTTTTGTTTATTATTTACTGAGAAAATCAATAAACAAATTTCTACTAATGGCTAAAGAGCGCAAACGCCACATGGTCCTTTCTACGTCACAGCTAGTCAATAGCTAGAATTTAACGCGGTTACTAACAAAATGACGTCATTCCGACCACTAGTCCAAAGCAAGCGTAGTAAACACTGGGGGCTACCATGACATACTTCTGGAGGCCTTGTGAAAAAGATTATAAGTCGACTTAACTCGTACTAAAAAAGGGTCTATACATAGACTGACTAAACTAGACTTAAACCCTTTTTAACTTGATCTTCAGGAGATTTATACCCTTTTTCACTAGGACCCCAGAGTTTAGGTTGAGAGAAAGGGACAGAGCTATATCATTTATAAAGCTCTGTCCCTTTCTCTCAACCTAAACTGAACTGCTTTAGTATGTCACTGACATTCTTAATTTTTTTTCTCTGTAAATTAATATTAAAAAAAAGAAAAATTGGATGCTTTTGAGACAAACCTCTATAAGCATGTTTTTTTTACGTTTTCAATAAAGACCTGTCGTCGATTAGAATATTAACTGTTGTACGATAATTTTATGGTAAAAACCCATGCTTGTCTACTTTATCGTAAGTTTTTAGTTAAAGGGCGTCAACCATTTTTTTTTATTTGTTTACTATGTTTTGCATTAATTGTAATACTTCACAGTACACAAAATACATACAGTAGTTAGTTTTATACGAGCGCACCATAATTGACTTGAAAAAGCAAACTATCGCCTTAAGCATAAACTAAATAAGAAAAAAAAACTACATTATATCAGGATAATTTCGAGGAATAAATTATATTCACAACATCCAATAGTATTGCTTTTAAATAAAAATATGGCACTCATCTTAAATGTCGGCAGTGATTTGTTCATTAATAGAGATACGGTTTACTCGTCATTTCAAACGTTCTATGGTAACTTTATGTATAGTTATTAGGTATATAACCTTTCCGATTTAATTTTAAAAAAGAAAAAAAAGAACCTGACACTTGCGAGTACAATCTGTACAGCGAAGTGTAAAGACTTGTAACAAATATTACATCTATTTAACGTTACGTTTTTATTTTATGGTTATAAATATTGTGCAGTAATTACATTGAAAATGGTGTTACTTATCAGTTAGTCCAATTTTATTTATTGCATTCATTGTTCCACCAGAATGCTTGTGATTACTCACGACAGTCAGAAATAATAAGAGTAAAAAAAAAGCCGATTTTTTTTATTTTGGTTATAAGTAAACCCTTTAAAATTCTTGGTTTGTTATAAAACAAACCTTACTTAACCTATAGGTACATATATTTAACCTCGTAACCCCACGTCAAATTTCGTTACTTCGAAAAAGAATCTTATGTCAGTCAACTAAAGTCAAAAATCACTTTGACAGATGTCCTAAATTTAGCACATCGGGCCTTACGGGGTACAGTCACAACACGGGAATGTTAAGCAACTTGCTACTCTTCCTAATTTAGCCGAGTAATACATACTGGATACACGAGTATAACAGACTAAACTAGGTTTGCATTACACGGCCAAAATACGAACTGTAGCAAGTGGCTATACAATCCCGATTCAGAAAAAATGCATTTTTAACTGGTCTCTGTCTATTTTCTTGTCTTGTCTTCTAACCTATCAAAGGTTACCATTATTTCAACAAATTTTGACAGATGACAGGAGACAAAATAAAGTTAGGGTTTGCTAAAGCTAGGGTAATCAACTTTACATACAGGCAAAAATGTGCAAAACGACAATGAACGAATTGAATAAAATAAAAAAATTGGCTGTCGTGGTAATCAAATAAAAAATACGGTTTATTATAAAAATGCTTGTCCTACAGAAAACAATAAATAAACTTAGAAAAAAATAACTTTAGAGAAACAGAAAGAAAGCAGGATTTAAGTATATCAAAGACAAAAACATTTTTAAAACAAACCGTATACATTTGAATAAATATTTTCCATAAATCAGCGACATATCGCAACAGATAAAGTAACAAAACACCAATATGGCCGCCTCAAAATCTAGATTAAGCTTATTTCTAAATTACTCTTATCACTAATTAAATAAAATTATGCATTATCTTTGGCGAATATACTGCGGTACCGTGAAACATAGAAAGAAGGTCTTAAAGAATGTACTAATCGTTGTAAAGTCTCACAAAATTCGCTATTAATACTGAAGTACAAAACATCCCGTTTCATACGTGTCTGGGCCTACGTGGTACCTTCATTTAAAACTACGTCTTAACTATAGCTAGTAAGGTTATTTTTATACATTAGAAAAGTGACCAGGAAACTTACTATACGATTTTTAAATGCGACAGCAAAAAACGGCGGTTGCAGTTCTTATTATATTTTCTAAATGAAAAAATCTGAGGAACTTATAACACCGCGATGAGCATTTTTTCTCATTGCGTAATTACTGAAGACACCAAAAGTCTAGAAAGCCGAATTTTATATCAACGACCGTTGATAAATGCTGATTTCATGCGTTTATTAGCATAAAATGAAATGTACCTTTAATATAAACGCAAGTATATTCAACATTTAAGAAGTCAATCACATAAATAAATAAGAAATGTTACAAAAATGCTCCTACCTTCATGATCACATTTCTTAAATTACAATTAATTAAATTGTGGTGTTACATCGATACCAGTACTCGTTTATTAATTATTAGTCTATTTATACCACCTACATCATTGCTTATCAGTTCATTCGAACTTTATATACAAAAAAGTTGAAATTCCAGTATCAAGATGGAATGTTCATTGATCAACTCTAATAATCTACTATAGGTTAAGGACACTACATCTATTTACAACATTGCTGTCTGCCAAGTTGAGCCGGCTGAGCAAGTAACGAAGCGTCGTAAGAGATTCTAAAGTGTCGGTTCAAATATACAAGTTAAAACATTCACACGAAACGTTACAAATACGAGACGTATGTTACAGGTATGTACAATCATGAGTCCGCATCGCAACATGTTGCACTCTGGCGGTTCCCTACCATTTGGCATCTTCCTAGCTCTCGATAAAAAGCTAAAACCAACGACAACTCCGACATTCTAACCATAAAAGCGATGAATCCCAAGAGCCGACAAATCTGTGTAGTAAATGTCCTTGCTCCTTCAGATGTTAATGACCTTGGAATGTTACTTTTTAGGTTTGAATGATCGCCTCGCCTTAACCAGATTCCCTTATGTCTAGTATTGAGCGAAAACCGATTCAAAAACGTACAGTCAGACAAGAGACGAGTCTTGAGAATTTTTGTTTTTTTTTTCAACTTTTTTAATAAGAAAGTTTTCAAAAAAATATTTCATTGGTCGTTAAACATTTAATGGCACAGCCTTATTGTGGACACGATCAAAGGAATACGCGAGTTTTAATAAAGTATTGTGAGCAACCGGAAACGATATAAAAGTAAAAATAACAGTTACATAGGCCTGCTTTTCGAAGTAGTCAAAAACCGCATCAAAATTTTCATTAAATATTTGTGCTAATTTTCTTTTTAATAAATGAAATCGAAATTTTCTTAAAAACATTTTGCATAAATGAACGCCGTTAAATTCAAATACAAATATTAGACCAGTACATTACTTTTCGAAACTTGAGCAAACTCTTAGTCTCCAACACAACACAACACAAAATTATTGCATGCGTCTTCATGGCAAGATTCACCTCCCTATTGTGCTAAGATATTCCGTATATAATAATCGAATCCTACTGAACGTTTTAAAATTTAGCTAAAAATGTCCGGCGTCACGACTGTGAGCAAAAATACTGAGCGTCGCATACAGACGGCTACATTAAAAAGTCACACTTATCTCGAAAATTCATTAAGAATCGCTTAAAATCGCACTCTTACCGCACTATGAAGCCATAGTGAGTGAAAAAGTCTCGTCGAATATTAGAGCCAATCACCGGTTTGAACCGCATTCTAAATTTAAATCACTGAGCACGTTAGACATCTACGTCGATGACATCGCCGCACTAAAACCTCGCTGCAAGGTCTCCACGTCCACCAAACTTCATAATTCGAAGGACCAGCTTGACAACTTAAAATGCACAAATGATGCCAGATTGATATTTTAAAAAGTGTGATTTATACTTAATAAGTTTTACATTTATTATAAGTTTAGATGGTAAATGGATATTTTGGCGTAGGTACTGTATAAGTCTATAGTAAAACATCGATATTGCCTCATAATATCATGACTTAAAATAGTATCTTATCTGGCAACATTATCTGTCAAACGCGCATAAGTTGTCCGCATCTTATTTGTCGCTACTCTCTACCTAGTCTATAACGAAAGAGGTGTCTTTAGCGACAGGCGCGACAAAACGTCTTGTTGTCATACTGGCCCGTCGAATTATGACTATGAATGTATATCTAGAAGCCCAGTTTGCCGCTACCGTAATAAAGTCACTTGTCAGTGCTTTGACACAACAGTACCTAACCTAATGTGGATGATTATAAGTAGGGTTAGGAGTTTTCTAGAATCCATGGAGTCGCTATTTCCCAATTATTACATACATACCACTTTGATTTTCACCATCAAAATTTAGAGTATTGTCACTGTCATTGAAATTCAAATTTTGAAATATGTCACTGTATCATATTTCAAAATTTATTCATTTGTTAACGTGCCAAATGACTTTTAATTTTGGTACGGAGGATCTCCGTTATGAAAGCGTAACAAACAAACAAATATAAGTAATAATGGATAAACCGAATTCAAAATGTATGTAGTTCATTTTGAATATATGACAATACTGAGAACCAAAAGGAAGAATGTGCGGCGAGGAGGTGGAAACAATGAAACACTTATTGTGTGAATGTGATGCCCTCGCCGGAGTAAGTATGAAAATCCTCGGTTGTGGCTAGCCAGAACGAAACCATCCGCTTTTTGGAAGGGGTGGAGTCTGCATTGAATTAAACGCTAAAAGAGAGATAATTAGAGAGAGAGAGATAATTAAAGATCTCATAGAGTCGAAGTGTATCCGTGAGGACCCCATCAACAAGATAAGAGGGCCAAAATCAATGTTTGTTATAATAATTAGGAAATAACGACTCCATGGGTTCTAGAACCACGGCATGCCATCAAAAGTTCTAACCCTAGTTATTCACATTTATAATCATGATGATAGTTGGAGTGTCAAGTGGCTAGTACCGCGCGGTGGTGGTGGTAGCGGTGGCGGCCCTAGAGCTCTGTGACGGCGTACAGGTCGCGGTGGTCGTGCCGCTCGGCGCGCTCGGGCCGGCGCCGGTGCGTCGTGCCCGTGCCGCCGGGCGCCGGCTGCCGGCGCGGCCGCTGCAAGGACCTGACGAGTGATACACGAACAGTCTATAGTACGGGTTAGTATGTGATAGTATTCGAGATCGGTAAATCAGGACAGTGTTGATGATAGAGTAAGCTTACCTAGAAGGTCCTAATACTAATTTTTATTTGAATGCAAGGTTAGAAAATAGGCAATAATATACGACCAAACACAGTGTATTTCATGATTTAGCTGCAAAATCTTGTCATTATTTATTTTTAATAATTTTAGGTTTCGTATTCTCGTGGCACTTGAGATAAATTTATTATCGAAGTAAAATAAATTCAATACGGATGAAAAAAAATGTAACAGATTGTTATAACCGTTAATTCGCCTCGAATAAAGTAAAAAATAAAGGTTAATGGTACGAACAATCTTGAACACTTTGGTTAGAAGCGGTAACGCTATGAGATGATGACCTGGCTAGTGAACCAATAATATTTTATTTATTTAATTACCAAGTAATAACGAAACAGTACTTAAAAAATTTGCTCACCGGTACTCCAAAGCGGCGGCCGACAGCGGCTGCGACTCGGTCCTTCTCGGGGGACGCACGGTCGCATACTTGTCGCCCTCCCTCTCCCTCGGCTCCCTCGGGAGCTCGCGCTCCCTCATCGGCTCTCGCGGGAGCTCCCGCTCTCGCATGGGCGGGAGATCTCTCGGGTTCGGGAGCTCGCGCTCTCTAACGGCGGTGTCCCTGGGGTTGTCGCGCGGGGCGTCGCCCCTCGGGTCCCTCGGGTCGCGGGCGTCCCTCGGGTCGCGCGGGTCGCGCGGGTCCCTGGGGTCGCGGGGGTCGGCGCGGGGGTGCGGCGGGCGGTGCGGGGTGAAGGTGGCGAGCGGCGGCGCGGGGGCGGCGGGGCGCAGGCGCTGGGCGCGCGGCCCGAACGAAGCGTACTTAGGATCGAAACGGTTCAGGGCCGTGCGTGCCTGACCTGAGGAGGGAAGCGTAGCTTCTATTAACATGGCGATGGCTGAAATAACTGTAACAATTTTGGCATTTTCCATCAGTTGTGGTTGCGTTTATCGCCTGACTAAATGTGGATAAAGCATCCGTCACTCTCGTACTTATAATCCGTGTCAGAAAGTGGCGAATGTTTAATCCACATTTTGTCACGCGATAAACGCAGCTATATTAGGCCCCTTGTTTTTTTCTGGAACAGCATGGGTAAATCCAAAAACATAGAAAGACACCGTAGAAAGAAGATATCTAAACCATAAATGGAAACAAGGACGCTTGAAGTAAACATGACCAACTATTGTGTCTATTTATTTTCCGAACATTGAAATGATATTTCAAAATACGTAATTTTGAAATATATACAGTAGTGGTCATATAATTAAGGACACTTGTTTTTTTCGCATACAATTGCCTCCAATTATGACTTTTAAATTTTGACCACCATTCAAAAAGTTCTAAACTAATTTAATATTTGGTTACACTCATCGTTCATTAATGAAATAAGATTTAAATGTATGTACAATTCATCTCTGTTGAAAACGGATCTTTCATTTTAAAAGGATTTGAAAAAATAAATACCTCGCTATGAACGGGTTAGCACTAAGTTTTTAAATCCCTATAAAATATAAGGTTCGTTAAACCTTAGTTAATGATCTAAAGTAAATTGTATTTAGCAATAAAATTGGTCAAGAACTTGTTGAATGGTGGTCAAAATTTAAAAGTCATATTTGTAGGCAATTGTTTGGGAAAAAAAACAAGTGTCCCTAATTATGTGACCACCACTGTATATATAGAAATATTTCGTATAGACCCACTTTTATTATCCTGTTTTTTTTTCATATGTGCGACTCATTGTGAGCCAACAAAAAATACGGATGATACAGTCGAGTTCATAAATACCTATATCCTTTAGTACATTTTCACAATTAAAGTGACAAGTAGACCCCGTGATCTTGTCGCAATGACGTCGTTTTTTTGTAGGGATTGAATGTTCATTTTATCGACTATCTAAATGTTGATGATATTGTGCTTAAAGTTATATATGTCATGTCACTGACAATAACTACTGAAAATGTGATAAAAAATAATGGGAATAAAAGTCGCGTGTGTTTGTTAGTTAAAACTGTTGATCTTAGTTTTTCCACAATCATTACATAAGGTTATTGCATCTACGAGATACGATACTAATGAGGATATCTACTTATTTGTAATCAAGAAGTTTTAATACTTACGCAATATTGAAATTGAGCAGAGATTTAAAAGGTAAAAAATAAATCGCTTTGTTGAACAATATAAACTACAAACATCGATATAGAGATGGTCGATAAAAAAAAACATTCAATCCCTACAAAATAGCGATGTCACTGCGACAAGATAACGGGGTCTAGTGACAAGGTACTAAAGTGTATATATGTATATTTATGAACTCGAGTATAAAAGCATTTTAAACTTAAAACAGCCGTTAGACAGAGAGATCCGATATGGCACTGTGACGTCAAATAAAAGGTTCCCCTATGGAATCCCAAATCGTCATTTGTCCTAATAGATCGTTTGTCCGAATTTTCGTTTATCCTAAAGCCATTTCCGCTTACATTTTAAAACTTTTTAGTGTTATTATAATACAACCCTAACCTAACCGAACCGCAGATATAATTTGAAAACTTAAAAAGTTGCCTGACTCAGCTGAAAACCAGTTTAGGGCAAATGAAAATTCGGACAAACGATGTGTTAGGACAAACGTTAATAGGGATTCTGAGGGACACCCCATATAAAATACATGTTGAGTTCTATTTTTTTAGAAAAAGATAAGAACCAATTTTTGTAGGCTTATATTTTGGTTATTTTAATAGCTATTCAAAAATGATTTTTCTCAACTATTTGTTAGATGAATCAGATTTTTTTGGCACTGTGTGTGTATGACTAATAGTATGTTGCATGGTCGTGTGTTAATAATCAGATGTGGGCGCTCACCCTTGTCGAGTGTCGCGTCCTGCGCGCCGCCGCGCCGGTCTCAGTAGAAGTCGCTGCTCTCGAGCGTCTTGCACTGCTTGCTGAGCGTGGCGTACTTGCCGTTGTGCGCGCGGCCCAGCGTGTGCGCGCCGCCCAGCTCCGAGCCCAGCGACGCGCTCGCGCCGCGGCCCAGCGTCGCGCTGCCGGACATGCGCGCTCTGACAATTAAACAAAAGATAAGTATAACCCCCTAAGTCCTGTATTTTATCAATAATGGCAGTGCAATATACCAAGTACATACTAAGGAAATGGTTTCAACCTGAGACGAAAAGTTTTTCATTTTGAATTTTTTTCAGAATTATTTATATTTTTTTCAGAATGTTGAGCATCTACAACACCTCATTTAAATTTATTAATTATTAATTTATACTTTTACAAGTATGCTTCGACTTACGAGTATACATTTAACATGCCCTTTGTACTCGACTAAGGACGGTAATATAATAGTTATTTATGTAACTGATTCATAATGAACCTGGACACACGTACCTCAAGAGCTAATTATGTACCGTTGCATATATAACTTTTTCTACAAGCTTAAAAAGGAAACTAAAAAGTTTGTCGTAATTAGGTTAGTTATTTCTGGCGGTTTTTAAATTAACAGCAGCATTTCTTAATTATTATTTCTCTGCTCTAATTATTATAGCTCCCGTAATGGAAATTAATGGAATATTTTTCGTATTTTTACACATTTAATTTTTCGTAAGATCTGTTTGAACAAGTATAATATAAAAATTGAGATGTCATTTGATCACCAAACACCATCACTTTGCAAGCGCATAACCATGGTAATAACAATGCTATAACAATTATTACAGAACTGTTATTACCAAGGCAACGCTCATTATAGAATTGTTTTCGCGCTTCGGTTACGCTATAAGTGATATTCTGATAGGGTTAACGATGTCAATATAAGCGGTTTGCAGGAAAGTACTGTTGGCGAGACTTGCCGTGGGTGGTCGCGGTCGCCGAGCTCGCACAGCTGCACGCAGGCGCTGTAGCTGGGCGGCTTGCCGTTGGGGAAGGGCGCGGGCCGCGGCAGCGTGCGGCTGCAGGCGCTGCTGCCGCCGCTCGACAGGAACGGGGCCTGCTCCTCGCCCGTGCCGGCTCGCCTGGACCATGACGAACAATATCATGTACAGTCACCCAATCAAAATGTTGAGCATACTTAGAACCTTGTCATTGTGAATGATATTGTCATTGCCTTGTGTGTCATTTGATGTTCTGTTTGAAGTTTACTATGACAACGCACTTAAGTGCTTAACATTTTCGTACATACATACATAATTAAATAACGCATTCCCAGAGGGGTAGGCAGAGACCACTTCTTTCCACCTGCTACGATCCTGGCAAATCTCTTTCGCTTCTTCCACATTCATATATCGAGTCGTGAAAGGATGGATGAAAGGAGATTGACGAAAGAGATATACAGAGCAAAAGTGAGTGGGAGGGACGGAAGGGGCCGCCCTAGGCGTACTTTTTCGAATCAAATCGGAGAAATACTGGAAAAGGGCTGGATTTTAAGTACCCGAAACCGACATGCATGCAAATTGTCTGAATTATTTTATTCTATTATATTCTATTCTATTCTAAATGCCACCTGATGGTAAGTGGGATCTGTGACCCATAGACATTTGCATTCTCAAGACTACAATCTTAAGACTGCTATCCTAAGACCGCAAGTGCGTCGCCAACCCTGAGGACTAAGATGGAATGCCTCTATGCTAGTAATTTCACCAGTTGTCTTATCCCCACACCGGAACACAACAATGCGAACTGCTGCTTGGCGGTAGTCAAGCTGCAATGTAAACAGCATCCTTACTTGGTGTTGATGTAGATCCAGGCGTGCGAGTCGACCAGCACGATGGCCGTGAAGAGGAAGCCGGCCGCGATCGCCGCTAGCAGTTGGAGCGACAGCGCCTAAACAATACGACTAGTTAGTACAAAGGCCTTTTAAACAACTTGAATACGCATTTGTTACTCTAACTTTTAGAGTTAATAACTTTATGAAGGGCTCAAGCAATAGGGTACCTGCCTGATATTATTTATCATAAATTTATTTGGATAATACATCAATATACGTAGTATGATAAAATAATTCAAAATCAAATTTGAAATTGGTAATAAAATAAAAAAGTTATAGCCTTTTAAAGTTTTTCGTCTATCTCTTTCTCACGAAACGATGTTTTGCGTGTAATTCATATGGCGGTTGAGTCGTATGACGTCATATTCCTGTATTTGTCTCTCTGTCTAAAATCAGTTTTTAAACATTTATATCTATCTTATTTTTAAAGATATTAAAAAACTATTTATACTAGGCTATTCGAAAGGTAAAAAAGATTCAATTTGAATACCCTATTCCCATCAAAGCTAGCTTGGAACTAGGTACTTAGCTTACAATTAAACACTGATTGTAATCCAAAGCTAGACATAAATGGACATCAAAATTTTCCGGCAGATTATGAGCAAACATTAACTATTGTGCAATTCGCAGTACTTTATAGCCTATATGAGTGGATTAGCGAATTGATAAAATATGTGGGTTTATCATGTACATCTGTCAGATGGTCAAATGCATCAAATGTATCATTAAATTTATTTTACTTATCATAAAAGTAATTTCATATTGAATTTCGAAGGCACATTATGGCCTGTGTCACTTTTATCGTCGCAATAAGTCATTTTTATCACGAGTTAATCGATAAATTATCACTGTCGACATATTTTATCGATTGTCTTAGAGAGTGTCGACCCTATGGGAGGCTACAAAAATCTCATTTAATACTAACCCTGACAACTGCCGCGTATTGCACAATAATTAGAGAGCGATAGTTCTTAGAACAGTGGTTCTTAACCGGTGGTCCGCGAGCCATGCGAATAAATAAGTGACAAGAGTCTAAAATAACCCTTTATTAACTTATATTTATTTACGGAATATTACCTCCAAATCAATATACCAACGGAGTGGTCCACGGAATAACGGAAATTTTGTCAAATTGTCCCCCAGGACTAAAAGGTTAAGAGCCACTGTCTTAGAAGGTGCTTCGGATTTGTATTTGTCTCTCACTCGCTCTTATACGCTCTTATTAAGAGAGAGTTAGAGAAGTACAAAACCGATGCCCCTTCTAAGTAGTCAGCCATTAACTTCTGCAGGATTATTGTTGTTGGACGAAGCCCGAAGTACTAACCTGCAGGCCACTGTCACAGGCGGCTCTTGCGCCGGCCACGAAATAGGCGCGCGCCATGCGGCACTCCAGGGCTCCGCTGAGGGACACCAGCGCGCGCTCCGCCTCGCCCGTGCCGGCCCCCAGCGCGCCCAGCGCCGGCTGGAGCCCTAAAAATTATAATAAAAACATGTTGTAACATGCAAGCTCGCAAGTTATACCGGCCCATTAAATAAGGTAGCACACGGTGACTTTTTGTAGGGATGCAGTCGCGTACCGCTGTCACTTTTGCTCTCTAACGTGTGAAAGTGACATCGATACCGAACGCATGACTATACACATAAACACATAAAACGGAAGAGTAGCGTGCATACTAGTTAACAGCATGTACAACTGGCACACGTTTGCATGCAATGAATGCCTGTTGTTGTCACGTTCATTCATACGTGCTGTAAGCATACGATTTGCGGCCTCCCGCTATGCAAGTGTGCCAGCGACCGGCATGTATATCCCTGGCTTTATGGTGGTGTTTATCGCTATGCAAAAACTTGGATAAAGCATTCATTACTCCAGTAGTGCTGCTATCTCGTCTATCTTGTTTTATCAATTTATTAATATCTATAAAATTGACCATCACAGGCCTGAACATCTAGTTAATAAGGTAGGTCAGACAGTTCGTATGCAACCGCCCCGCCCGACATGTGACCGTAGTTGGGAACGAGGCCAGCAAGTGTCAGTTAACTGTGTAGCCAGGAAAAGATGTGTGCCATTATTCGTTCATTCAACTAGATAGGGTGGTGCGAATTAAGAAAAAGACAAACGCGCGAATTCGAAGTCTACGCTAGACTGAGCACGTCACTGCGACATTATGGTACCTATAGTTTTAACATCATTGAGTTAACCAGATTTATTGTCCTACAGGCGAGTTCATACGAAGTTACAAAACTTGAATGGTTTTTTTTTTAAAGCTACGCGATTTAACCGGCGCTTCACAAGGCTCTTAAGGGTGTTCCCTACGACGCACCAGGGTCGTTGAACAGCTGCGGCGCGCCGCGCGCCAGCACGGCCAGCGCCTGGCGCACGGCCACCACGGCGCGCTGCGCGTTGCGGAGCTCCGCCGTGAGGATGTTCTCGCGGGACACCTTGCAGGACAGGTAGTAGTGCACCATCTGGAACACAGGGTATGGGCCCATTTACTTGACTACTATAAAAGTTATTTTTAAGGTTATATTTGAATAAATGTATAATGCCAGCTGTATATTTGTGGAGAACCAGCGTTAGTAAATTCACTCCATTATATCGACGTGTAAAAGCGCCCCCATGTGACCAATTCACTGAATAAATATTTTGAAATTTAATTTAATTTCAATCCTATTGTGGGCCAGGGTCTGATTTCGCCGATTGTACACACTCGCATTTGGGTCATTCCGGGATGCCTCGACTACATACAGCCGGCATAAAACAATGACAAATGGAATCAACTGAATTGTAGACTACTCACGTCGAGGGGCAACTTGTGGGGCGCATAGTTGGCCAGCGCGGCGGCGGGGTCCTGGCACGCGTCCGCCGCGGCCACCGCGCCGGCGCACAGCAGCGCGCTGGCCAGCCAGCACGCCACCAGGGCGCCCAGCGCACCCACCTAACCAACAAACAAATACTTTTAAGGAGATTGTGAAGCTAAAAATGTCCTACAGAATGCGATGACGTTTCTTTCCCCTTAAACCTAGACCGATTTTTACTATGTTTCCAAGAAAATATTTATTTGATTTAAACCAATTTAAAAAAACCAGAAACAGAAACGTTCATACCCAGTTTTTCATAATAACTACGACATGAAAATCGGACTTGATTTAGGTGGTGAGAAACGCCTTAAGCGGCGCGATTTAGGCGGCGACATAATGTGAGACTCAAGCATTTTACTGCACTCGCCCGCTCCGCTAGGAGTCAAGAAACATTTATTTTGTAGCATGTAGAAGGCAAACGAACAGGTAAGGTTGGTTAAGATTTAGAGTCTAAGTAAGAATGTAACAATCGCACATTATTGAAATAAATAGTTTTTTTTTAATGTGTAATATACTTGCAATCTCAGGACTGCAATCTCACGACTGCAAAGCGTGCAACCCTGAAGTCTAAAATGGAATGCGTCTACGTTAATTATTTGGACGGTTGTTTAATGACGAAAACATTGCTTAATTCTCGTTTAGCACGCCGTTTACCACTGCAAAGTGAATTGCAAACACATTGGCCTACGATGCTAATTTTAAACCAAAAACTGAGAAAATTTAGTTGCAACAGTCCCAAGGCTGCTCCAATAAGACCTGTAGAATATAAAGGTACTCACACACAGCAGCAGCAGCGCGCGGCGCGAGCGGCGCGCGGCGGCGGCCAGCAGCGCCACGCACACGGCGCCGCCGCAGCACCAGCCCGCCATGCCGCCGGCCCAGCGCGCCGCCTCCCACACCCACGCGCGCTGCAACAACCGACCACGCCGTGATGGAACTTGAACTGATCGAGACGATACCCTCGGTACTCGATAACAACGATCATCAACGGTATTGCGTTTTCTTCGTCTTACCGTAATGCAAAATATACAAATAAAACAGCCGTGACCGATGTGACCGGGTGGAACATAATCAAATCACTAAAAATATTCAGTCGCGAAATAAAACTAAAATCTAGCCTGATATAATTTTACTTATTCACAAAAAATCTTTAAATAAAAATTACAAACACTTTGCCTTAAGGAATGTTAAGTATTACACGACATAACTTTAAGGATTAATTTTATACATTGTTTACAAAAGTGAGCCGATCACGATTCCCCTAAAAAAGGGTCCATCACGGTCTTTCCAAAATATACTTGTTTCCCGCAACTCAGTCCACGCCGAAGTTGTTCATCGTTATACCTTCGGGCCTATTCTTTTTTTAGATGTATCCGTGAAGACGGAACGATCAGACGATAACATTCACATTTATAATATTACTATGGACACACACACACACATTAATTAATTTGCCAAAATCATCAACATAGATCAACCAACCTTCATGAACGCGTCCAAATTAAGAGCGGCGAGGGGCCTCCTCAAATTATCGGCGGCTGACGCGGCGGCTGAGGCGTTGTTCCTCAGAGTGGAGAGTGCTCGGAGCAAGGTTCCCAGGGCCGTCTGGTTGGCTACCGGAAGGTCCAGGGCATCAGCCAGTCGGGCTAGAGGGGCGCGTGCCCTGGAACCCATGGCTTCTTCCAGGATGCTGGACTGCAAGCGAGAAATTTTCATGATTTTTAATCAATTATCCAAATATGTTGGATGGACTTAAGCTAAGAGAGGGGTGTCCTTGGAAAAGCTCTACAAAGTTTAATACTCGTAAGGGGTGGAGCTAACTGGTCGTTATAATTCAAGCCGGACTCGTATCGCCCTATTGTTTCTTCTTCTCATTCACTATTGCGAGATTTAGAGCAGAAGGAAGGAAAGAAGTCATATTACTTTGTCATTGATTGGACTAAACGCATAGTCGGCCACATATGAGTTCTGCCAACAATGTAGCCGATTAATGAGTCCATTAACTCGAACGACTGACTTTAACTAACTTATGGAAAGTGGTTTTAACATTTAAAGACCGCCTTTTTGGACAACTTTACTTAAAATACGACACGGTCTTTGACAACCCTTCAAGTGTTCAGGTTAACTAATGGCCGTAATACACTATACAAACGCGACGCGACGCATAGCGTCGACACCCGAAATGCACCGTGTTCATTACCAAGTACCAACACATCGGATGTTCATAGTGTGATTATGGTCGTAGAAAATAATACGATTTGATTCGACTCGACACACATCGCGTTCTGTCGAGTCTCGTGCCATTTCAATAGTATATTTCGTCCATAAGCCTTCTGGAAATATGACCTTAGACTTCAACCTCAAGTTTTGAGAATCCTTACCTGGTTCTTGACAGTGTTGACAAGCGCAGCCAGCTGGTTTCCAGCTTGGATGCTCTGCAGCATCGCGTTGTGGAGATCATCATTGCCGAACAGACCCACGCCGATGGCCCCGCAGCAGAGCACAGACAGGATCATGAGCGTAATCTGGAGACAGAGATAATGATGATTACATGACGGTTACCAATGACAAATTTTAAGCTATGGTTTTCGTTTAGTACAGTTTTGATCAATGCTAGGAGTGTTATGCCAATATCAAGGCATACAGCATTTAACGATTTGTAACAACATTTATTCAATGTAACGTAAATGTGTCGACAGCAACAAGCTACTCCTTTCTCTTCTTATTAGAAGAGACTACGAGTATGTAGCACTTGGGAATGCCGTGGATGCGAAAAGCACAAGACCGGTCTGAGTGGAGAGCCTTGGGGGAGGCCTATGTCCAGCAGTAGACGTCTTTCGGCTGACATGATGATGATGATGATGATGTAGCACTTGTTTCTTGAGTAGTTACTCTGATAGTTATTCTCTAAAATGCGTAACTTAAATGAACGTAGTATGCCAAAAATCTGGGATTAAAGGTAATTTTCGAGGGACGTTAGATTATTAAAATGATAACTATCGTATGTCGTCTCAGTAAATTTGTAGTAAGCCATTAAGATTTATACTTTATAACGATAATTTTAAGAATCATCTAATAATTTTGATAAACAGAATCCATGTTACTACATAAACTTAGATAATCGTAGAACAGGATAGTGAATTATGTTTCTGTAAATTAACAAAAAGCCCTCATTTTAGACGTGGGTGTCACGTTTATGTAGATGATTGACTAGTCTAATAAACTGTTTCATAATGTTTGATCAAGATCTTTTTAATGTTCAAAACACACCCATTAATGGGTTCAAGCCACGATCGCCGACACATTGAGCTCATTAAAACAAAGCGTTAAACCTTGGGCGCCATATTGCGCACATGTGGCTGTGAGAAGCGATTTGATTGTGTTCACAGTTATCTTTAATAGACTTGTAGGGAGTACCGCCGCTATTTCTGACGAGAACTGTAATATAGAATGCCCATGCGATGGCTTGCGTGAGTTTCTTCGGCGAGTGCAATGAATGGCAGACTAAAACAGGCCAGTGCCGCAGTAAAAAGAACAGCTTGAAGAAGGAATGTCAGACAGAACGTCTAAAATATTATTTATGCGAGAAGTAGGTCCCAATACTTTACAACAATGATATACTGAAGAACGTTGTATTTTGGTGAAAGAAATGGTCCCCGTGGAATAGTTACTTTGGGCTAACGCTAACTTTAACCCGCGACTTTGTTTACGAGTACGTAGAAGGTTGAAACTCTTGAAACATTCTTCATTGATGGTCCGCTAGTCCGCTCCTATTGGTCTTAGCGTAATGATATATAGCCTTCCTCGATAAATGGGCTAAATAACACTGAAAGAATTTTTCAAATCGGACCCATTTTTTTCCTGAGATTAGCGCGTTCAAGCAAACAAACAAACTCTTCAGGTTTATTATATTAATATAGATTTTGATATAGTTCTAAAAATTAAAACCGAAATAAGTTATATTGATTGACCTAACCTGACCATGTTGTTCGTTCTTATTCTTGAAACTTTATTATGAGCTTGTTTACATCTGCAATAAACTCAAATAGCACGCCTCAACTTCGGCCACTTATATTTAAATAAGAATTGAATTTTGTTGCGTTCAGGATGGAAAAAGTATGAATAACAAGTCGAAATAAAATAAAATATCTCTTGATAATGGAATTCCTTTGCAAAATTGTCAATGTTCCTTACAATTTGCCAGTACTTTGAATGCGAAATGGAAACAGACTTTTATTTAAATGTTTCACAGAATACAGTTGTGTCCCAAATATTTTGCACTCGTCACGCATTGTTGCAAAATCCGGTCATCGACCTTAGGTTTATTTTATTTCAGTGTGTGCCTGACTTGTAGGTATGAAACAAAAACGTAAGTTTATGATTTTCATGTACGGCGGGGAGAGGAAAATAATTATATTCACATCTCTATAACCACGACAATCTGATCAGGAGACTTGTAGCAACCTAAGTCAACGGACCCTCAGGAAATGGTGATACTCTTGGGCAAGGTCTGGTTGCCGTCGCAGCATCTCGTAAGCAGGTAGATGAGAAGCATAGTCAGTGTGAAGATCAGCCAACACCTGGAATGGAGGCAAGTAAGCCCAGGCTCTGGCTATAGCAACAGTAACTGAACTGACCTTCAGGGCCGTGATACTCCTGGGCGGGCGCTGCTTCCTGTCGCAGCATCTCGTGAGCTCGAAGATGAGCACTGTCAGTGTGAGGATCAGCCAACTCCTGGGATGGAGGCAAGTAAGCCTAGGTTCTGGCTGTAGCAACAGTAAGTGAACTGACCTTCAGGGCTGTGATACTCCTGGGCGGGCGCTGCTTCCTGTCGCAGCATCTCGTGAGCAGGTAAATGAGGAGCACCGTCAGTGTGAGGATCAGCCACGCTCCAGGGATGGACCCAAGAATGCCCAAGCTCTGGAAACAGCAGGGTAAAAGTTGTAAATGTGGTAACTTTGGTTGTGATTTTATCTATTAAAAATTAGAAGATCTCTTTAAAAAAAAAAAGTGCACTTATCGAACACCTTCGTCATTATAAATGAGTCATTTCTGACTCGCTTTGAGACGCCTATTTCTTTCAAGATTTCTTTAAAATGAGAAGGGTTGCATTTGTGTTAAATATTTATGTAGTTACAAAAACCAGGGAGCTAGGGACATCGTAGTAGGTACTTTTTTATCAAACCAGTCACCTACTCAAAAGATGCGCTGAACGATAAAGAAAAATTTACCTGTGCAAGCTCCCAACTGGCCGTTCATTTTATAATTTATTTACGTTCCTATTAGGTGCTGTTTTGATATATTTATCAAAGTGGAGAATATAGTAACTATCAACGACGATGATAATGATGTCATAATTGTATTCAATGATACTCGTAGCTATTAAAACTAGCTCTTGTCACTATGGTCATTCAAAGCACTTATGCAAACAGACAGTCGGTGTGTGATGTGTTAAGCAACCAATAAAACGATGACGTATATCTACTACTCGACATAAGTGCGAAATATCAACAACGCTATACTTTTAAAAGCACTCGATACGAGTATATTATAATCGTTTCGCATATTTTCTACATGGAACCCAAGTGCCTCAATCCATTAAGTAATTTCTAAACAACGAGCCAACGTCATAACGTTAACCCCATTCTTGCATTTGCAGCCTTAGACATTTACACTCAGTACCTACACTAGTTCACGTATGTGCATTCACGGACCAGCATAGGTAACTTAATATAGGCTGTGAGCTGGTCAGAATTAGGGTAAAAACCGGTTCTGACTGAGACACCTATCTTGAGATGAGCTTTCTACAAGTTTACCTATACCTTGAATACAATAAAAAATTTGAGTATTGAGTTTAAATACAGCCCTTATAGCTCGCTGATTCATCCCATCAGTTTCTCTAATCTGCCGTACCGAACTTAAACAGCAAGTGGAAAACAGGACATGGTACCATGATCTGCACTTACTGCGGTAAGGTTCTGC
Organism: Acleris literana; assembly: GCA_946894065.1. NCBI lineage: Eukaryota > Metazoa > Arthropoda > Insecta > Lepidoptera > Tortricidae > Acleris > Acleris literana. Next base: position 22,612,301 of record OX335670.1, read on the forward strand.
ATGACAGCATTGCAACTTCACTGCTTTTGATACTTTTGTATTGGATAGACTAACAACAGGCAGAACTAACAAAAGGTACAGGATTGACGTATGGTGACGATCTATCGCATCCACCACTTAAGACAACATACATTATGTCAGCTATCGAAAATCGCTAACCGTTATGCATCTTCCATCGTCCAGGATCTTATAGAAAGTGGTTACGGCCGCCTACACACATTAGCATCACCAATGCTCCCAGTTCCCAGTCACGAAATACCAACCTCGAGGTAGACCGGCGAGTCAGGTGCGAAGGTATCGTTGACGCGGTGCAGCGTCACATTGATGTGGGGAAGCGAGTGCAGCAAACGAGACAGCCGCGGCGGGGTGTACTCGTCAGACACGCCCGAAGCGCCCATCGTAGCTGGGTCACACCTGGAAATAATTATAAATAAATATTAGGGGGCAATCTTGGATAAATTTACTTAGTCTAAAAGTGAATTATAAACTGTTCCTTAAAGGTTATCAGACACAGCTCAAAGTGAAACGTTGAAAGGTGAGCGTTAATTTGGGCTACTTCTATATATTTTTTAAATTGAGAATAAAAGCCGGGCGCGGGCCTCGCGTCGTCCACTGGAAAATCACAGCAACATGAGAGGGCTCGCTTAACAATAAGTAATTTCCTGGCGATCTAAAATTACCGAAGAACAGTTCAGAGGGCCCTTCAAAGATGCACTACGCTAACTAACGTTTCTATTCGATTCGTTTTTAAACCAATCGCGTCACTGGGAGGTGACGTGATACGAAAAGTCACGTGGTCTACCAGTGACGCGATTGGTTTAAAAACGAATCGAATAGAAACGCTAGTTAGCGCAATGCATCTCGGCAGGGCCCTCAGCTATATCTAACATTGAAATATTCACTTCAGCTGTAGAAAGATTTATTTATTAAGAACGTTTTTAATTGTTTTTTAAATAGTATTGGTTTGACAATGTTTTTATAGAATTCGGGAGATGATTATACATTTTAATTAACATGTGATGGGGGCTGGATGGTGCTAGTTTTAATTGGGAACTAATCTGAATACTCATTTTTTATTGTTTATACACTATTATTATACTTTAGAGTCGAGTCACTGAACTCTGCTTATGTATTATTTATAAATACGCAATTCATTACAATTAGTTGCAAAACCCATGAATGAAAAGAGAGGACTAATGTCTCCATTATGCGTCAAACAATACAATACTATCATTGTCGCTAATGATCATATGCGCATACGCAACTAAAAGCTGTCTTTACCGTTAGTGATTATGTTTAGAATTCAATGTTACCTATTTGAAAAGGCAAAGATGTGAATGGTTCCACTATTTTATGACCATAGAGGCTGTATTTTGAGCTTTAAAAACCTGTCAAGATCTAGCCAGTGAAGCTATAGTGTTATAGGAGTCATCAGCCTCTTTCACTGCCTGGAACTTGACAGGTTTTATGAACTGTAAAAACCAGCCGACAAAAGACATGACACAGTTATAACAGTCATGCGAGTATCTGTTTTGTGGACCTGTTAGGGTCTCCCCAGACCTATCGACGCGGAATCGGCTTGAGCCGGTAAGAAAAAATTGTATGTCCATGCAATAAAAGCGACAACGACGTCATTCCGTTCGCAACGCCGAATCGAGCCGAGCGACGCCTTTTTCACTATTACTGCACGGATATAAAACTTCCGATTTCGCGTCGATAGGTCTGGGGAGACCCTTATGGTCGTGTTTATCGATGTGTAGCATCTGTCACTTTCTGACCATTATGCAAGTGCGAGAGTGACGGATGCTTTATCCACGATAACGGCGAACATAATAAACCCTTGAAAGTTCATAACGGCATTCAACGCTTGCATTTAACCTTAGAATCAGCAATAGGATGAATGAAATAAATGAAAATTAAACGTGTATTGTGATTGTAAAGCAACACGCATTGTATTAATAAAAGTGTTACAACTACAACAATGTTTGACCAACCCTCTACACCTTTTTTCTCATAATCGGCCGGTCGCGTGACAAGATCCACGAAAGCCACCGCGTTTTATGACTACGCAAAGTCACGTCCTTATGCCAAGATATTTTTAATTCTCGCCGTGGTTCGTTTTTAAACGGAACTAGGGCAATATGTCTATGTCGACGGGATGCAAGGGCGGACACTACTGCTGACATTAAAATTGCTTACATCTTTTTAACTTTAACTAATTAATCCTTCTTTTTAACTAATTAATACACCGTTATGGGTGGGTTTTCTTTATATTTAAGTGTTCTTATTATTCACATTTTGTTTTCTTTCTATTTTGTAGAATAGTTTATTCGTGCGTATGTGGTTTTTCTCTTGTTATCTTGGTGTAGCGCGGCGTGTGTGCCTGATTTGACTGTTATTTCTGTCTGCTATGCTAAAATATTATGTCTCTATCGGTGAGAACCTTTGTTTTTTTGCTATGTAATTTCTATCCTGTTTTGTAAGCTGTTGGATCTCCAATAATTCATAAATAAATAAACAAAACGTATAATTCGTCATCTCTACAAATAAAATTCTTCCATAATCGACTGACAACGCACAATCTAAACCACTAAACACGAGTAGGGACTTCAAATTTGAAGGGAATATTCCATGAGTACTCTGAGGGTGCACCAAGAAAGGATCTTTCGAAAATCTACCCCCAACGGGGGGAAATATGGGAAGAAGAAGGAAACTATTACTACTAGGCTTCCTATAGTACCATGTAACCTACATGATGAAATTGACATGGTCGTCATAGGTTGACCCTCAATAATGTAACACATATTAAGCGACAACGTTGACACTTCAATGTATAACTAAGAGTCCATTTCAACGACACATGCCCATAGTACCTATACTAACTTTTGAGGTGGAAGAACTTGTGTGTTAATTTGAACTACAGCGCATAACAGTTATCTAATTAGCAGTTCATTAAAGCTTTCTAGAGGTCTTCATTACGACTCAACGTCAGTGCCGACTTTCATAAAAAAGTAATTTCAGTTAAACTAATACAATATACGTTGTATTCCACGTCTGATTGGATCTGCACACGTTTTAATTGAAACGTTAGTGTTGGAAATCTATCTATGCAAGAATTATTTTTTTCCTAAGTTGTGGATGTACCTATTTATGTATGTTTTTCTCGGTTACCTAATGATTCGCCGACAATTATTACGCAGATTATTGATTGGCAGACAACGTTTCGCGGAGTAACGGTACGCCGACGGATTTGTTCGTAGATGTATTGTTTCGCAGATTAACGTTTCGTAACTAAACTTTTAGCAGCTATTTAGTTTGCTTATGAGTCAGTAACCTGTACAACTATAGACAGAAATTCGCTTAGGCTATTAAACACTACACATTTTGAATGTTGCTCGAACAACCTTTCGCTTTTAAACGGTTGAACGGTTTAGTGCTCATATAAAATTTTCGCCATCTTTTCGTTTTGCACCGGGAATGGCATGTTTGCATAGAAAATAAAGTTCATAACGAAATTACCATTTTCTTTTGCGTTTTCCAACTATATTAAATACAGAACCCTCGGTGCGCGAGTCCGACTCGTACTTGACCGGATTTTTTGTATTTTTTGTGTATTTAATAATAATAGACTAAAACGGACAGATTGATCTGGACTGGAAACGAACGGTTGTTCTAGAAAATGTAGAGATGACGGTTTAAACGGAGTTAATGTATCAACATTAACAGATAAATTGATGATATGACAAGATTAAACCGGTTCCACATGTTTAATGATTATACCAACCTTATCAAATTCCTCTAAAATTTTGTAAGTTTCGCAGATAAACAAGTTATTATAACAAATTATGATGATGCAATGATAATACCCCATTGCCCATTATACATATTGGATAGGTAAATATTTATTAGGATGGTCCAAAAAAACAAAAGTTTTTAATATTGTTTCTCCACAAGTTTCTTTTTATTTCAAAATGCACGAAAATAGGCTCTACCAAGTTTAATTGCAATTTTATTGAATAGACTTTACCGGTCGCCCATACTGACAACATTGTTTCATATAAAAATGTATAGAGCTTCACACATCTAATAAAGATATCGAATGAGAGAGGTTTTGGACAGATTATGAGACTGTATTCTGTGTTGCAGCAGCAGGCAAAGAATATTCTACTACTGTTTTTAATTTTTGTTAAGTTTACTAGATGTCTTTTTGTATGAGAGGAGATCCTTGTGGCACAAACTAAACTTTTTGGGCGACCAATAAACGACCACTTAACAAGTTTAAATTTGATACATAAATAACAAAGGGCATTGAGTAAATTTGTTTGAAGAATATTGTAATTTTTTTTTTCAGCGGCCACGGATGATTTTTACATATTTATTTAGAGGACCTCTAAATACACATAGATATATATATAATTTATGGCGGTAAATAATATCGGAGCGGAGATTTTAAAGATTTAATTATTCCGTTTTTAGTACAAAAGTACGCCCAAGTATGAATATTTAAATATCTCGTCTCCGATGTACTTTAGAGTTTACATTACATAACAAAATATGTTTATTTTTAATAATTCTATCATAATTTACCACTTTTATGCATGGCCGCTCACCTTGAAAATATATGAATTTTACAAATGACAACACTTTTACCCAAACCCCTTTATCGTTAACACGGGACTGTAGACCGGAGTATAAGGTTTTAATTTCAACTCGATACGTCCACGCGTTCCCGAGATAAAGGGTCTTGACAAACAGACGGACAACCAAGTGATCCTATAAGTTCCATTCCGTTCCGTTTTTTTCCTTTTGAGGTACAGACCCCTAAAAGATTATTTGACCGGTTTTTTTTCATACCTCGCAGTTAATAAGTAGATGTGTGAAAGCGAGCGTCCCCAAATTAGCCGCGCGAGACATCTGGCGTTTTCGCCCACCACGCTGCGCCCACGTGGCGTCCTGCTTTGTCTTGTTATCTCGTATAGAGATGCAAGTTGTGTGATACAACGGCAACAGAAGTTAAGTAACGCGGTAACGTGCGTCGGCGAATTATTTGTTTTAAAGGGACACAATAATACATAGTTCCTAAGGCCTTAAAAAACCCATAAAATAGTCCAGAATTAGTGGTAATAGTGTATAGAAAAAATTGAAACTGATAATTTGTGTTCTAAGCTAAGACGATAAACCGACAGGCCAAAATTGGCCGGCGAACTGTTAGTTTGTGGGAACTTTTAGTGCTTTTCAGTCTTAACTCTGCCACGCTAGCAATGCCATTAGTAACATGTTTCGCATAGATCATTGAGAATAGACAAGTCGGATTTTGCGAACACTTACGACTAAATAAGTGCACCACCCTCTATGCTAGTAATTTCACCGGTGGTTTTACCCCCGCTCCGGAACCGGAACACTGCTGCTTGGGGTAAGTTAAAGGCCCAGCCACACCGGATGCGTGTGCGCGTGGCTGGGCCTTTAGGGATAAGGTGGTGGTAGCGATCCAGACGGACCCTGCACAAGGTACTAACTAAACTTTTAACACAAGTAAATAGATGTGTGTCACCCCAATCACGGCTGAATGGATTCGGGAGAAATTTAGTACATATACAATAAGCTCCGGTGACGTCTTATATAATACTTACCAAAAGAAGCAAGCAGTGTTTTCGCCTACGACGACATGGCATCAACGGGATATGGAGTCACGCACTTTGAGAGCACATCTGCGAACAAACAAAATAAAGCTTTATTATAACATGCTTTAAAGTCGTATTATCATCTAAATATTATCGTTTACACACAACGTAAGAAGGAGTATTTAAACTATGCTTGATGGAAACTTCAGAACGGCAGAACTCACTTAGTAATTTTGATGGCATGGCATGGAGGAGGCTAACCAACACGCAGATCACGGTTGCAATGGGCTTCTGAAGTAATGTCAGACCTCATAATATAGGCACTGATAGAACTGTCAAGCTTGTCAGAAACAAAACTAGACATTATCTGTTTACTGCAAGAGGCCCAAAATACATTAGCTCTACTTACGTTTTAAGACAACGAATAAGTAGGTTATACTGACTGTTGTCAGTCTCTCTCAATTTCACATATTTCCACTAACTATTAATTAGATTACCTAAGACAATAACGACCACCGTGTAATAAGTAAAACAGTTTATAAGTTCAATATAAACTGTGCATTAAATGCCACTAATTTGATACAAAACGCGACCACATTGCCAGACTACTATAGTCCTTACACCAAGCCCTCTTTATGGCTTTCTTGGCACCGAAACTCACTCCCATCAATCCGATCCAGTGCCCACGAAAGTATTTTGTATGGATATACGACGCTGAAGAGTGTCACAGGCTTTTAACGAGTTTAACAGCAAACAACGGCCCTTGGCATCTAACATGTCATTCCCATGTCCCCACTCAAACTCTTTAACACACTCGAGTGTACCCTCGTCTTGCTTAACCTATATACGAGTAATATAGTGAGCACAAACAAACAGTCGTGCGCAAGGTTTAGGAAGAGGAAATGTATGATTTAGCGATGCTTTGTTTTGACAGATCATAAACTAAGGTTTCCAACAGTTGATTACGAGTGGAACTAGATTTTGGTAGCGTACTACAAAATTTTAATAAAGCAAAAATAAAAAAATTTGAGCTTTGAGAATGTTCATTTTGTCGGTATATTGCTGTTAATCCTATTTATATTAAAATAAAACAATATTTATAGTAAAAATACTAAAACACAAGATGATAAGTCCAAGTACTAAAAGAATACATAACGCATTGGAGCTAAATAAATAAAAGAGTTGCCAATGCCATTTTATAACAAACTAGGACAGTACGACACAAACGATCCAAAGTTAATCCCCTAATGGAATGGAGGATTAATTTGGGGGTTATTTCCACGTGGTTTCATTCTTTTGTTAAAAGTAGGACAGCGAAACAGTTTCTCACTGGAGTATAAAAGAGCATACGTTTTTTTAGCATGGTCGATCGCTGTCATGGAATCACGTTACATATTATGAGTAGTGAATAATCAAACGACATTGTATTTTGTCAGATAAGTTTGTATTTATTTCGCTTTCTCAGTTAACTTATCGATGGAGACCATAGCTATCAGAAAAGGCAAGATGAACACTAACGTATCAGACAAAATAATGTGCTTTTCATTATTCACTACATCTGTCTGTACACACATAAGTAAATAAAAATATATAATCATATCAAGTTAAAGTTATTCTCTGCCGTTCCCAATATTCAATCTACAGCTTAAGAGACGCTATCCTTGGTTAGCTATCTATCTTTTCAATTATTCTGACCTGCCTAGAAGAGGCTGTCTGGAGAGCTTGAAACTAGCTCTCAGACAGCCTCTTCTATCTCTATTATATCACAACAAGAGATAGATTGCATTTTAGGTCATTCGTAGGTCATACTCGTAACGCAGCAAAGAGCAAGAGGTTTTGTAACAAATATGTGGTTCGTTCGTCAGTCAACAATTTTCTTTTTAGCAAAGAATTAAAGCGATAGATTAATTAACCAATAAACTCATTGTACGCATGTAACTTGAGGGCCTTGAAGTACGAGTATGTATTCAACTTTGATCGATTGGTCAGGACAAGTCATTTGCATTTTACTGTGTTATCATACTACAAACGTAGACCGACATCAATATAAAGCACCATAACCGTTGATCACCATCGAACGATCTTATCTTTAACGGCATATAACGTGTATCGGTAACACGGTAACACCCCTTCGTCCAGTCAACACGTGAATGTAAACGGGCTAGGCACACAATCACCTTTGCGTGAATTGGACCCCACACAATACTGTTTGAGGAGTAGTCGGCTTTACTTGAGTTTGGAGACTGGTTGTCTCTTTACACAGTTCACTACTTATTAAAACTCTACGATACAAATGAATTTACGAAACGTTCTTCGGAACTAAATATCTCAGCTCTAAGTACTTTATTATTAAAGCCAATTTAATAGCTACCGCGCAGAACATCTGATGGTAAGACGCTCATATCAATGTCAAGGGCATAGCCAAGTCGCTGTCTTTCAGCGAATACCCTATTTAGGTCACGTTTAAAGGACGACATGACATTACTGCTGGAGAAACACCACAAAACATAAATTATTCAACTAAAACTTAAAACTCATGACATTTCTCCAGAGAATTAATGTATGAAGCACTTTAAAAATACAGTTACATAACTTGCGACCCATTTCTAGCCAACTCTAACATCCAATTTCCACAAACCCGTAACAAACTAGAAACATCCAGCGATGGCCCAGTAACGGATCGGATGTTCCGGCTGCCGGACGCCGGATGTCGGATCGCCGGCGCTATCGGACCAGCATTGATTCTCAGCATTGCTTTATTGGCTGGGAAGCAATGTACGACACATTCATGGATGGTATCGTTAGAGGATTAAAACCAATGTATGTTTGTTATGAGTATCATCAATGTAAATGTCTTCTAATTTTTAACGCATTTGCTGTCAGTAAAGCATGCGAACGTTTTCCTGACCTATTGAGAGGAATGCGTAAAGCGTGAATCAGACTGATATTAAGACTTGCAGAAGTTGATTTTTATCTCACTTTAACTTCGGTTCGAAAAAAAGAAAATGTTGATGTCTTTTTCTAACTTAAAAGACTGCTGCTTACTCTTATCAGAGTGGTCGTGGCTGTTGATGTTATACAAGGTTGATCTTGACCTCCTGTTTGCTTGTTCGAGAGCACTTCCCTCGCGATTTCTCTCCATTTCATGCGGTTTATGGCGTTGCGTGTGCACTCGACCTCAGGTAATTTAGTAACATCTTTCAGCAGGTCTGTCCATCGTGTAGGAGAGCGTCTTCTAGATCTTTTCCCTTCAACCTGGCCCTGTACTACAAGCCGCTCCAATGATTGCTGGATATATGTCCAAAGAACTTAAGAATTTTTGCTTGCACAGTAGACGAAAGCCGCTCCTTTATATTAAGCTCTTTTTGATTGAGCTGTTAGTGCGGAAAGCTGTCCAGGCGATCCTCAACAGACGTCTCCAGCACCGCATTTCAAGGGAATCGATCTTGCGGCGATCGTGCAGTCTTAGTGACCAAATTTCAGCTCCGTAGAGACTAAAGACGAGGCATTTCGTTAGTCGAACCTTAGTTGTTTTGATTATCCGCTTGTCTTTCCATCTCTTTCCCAACTTGAGTTCTTATAGACTAGCAATAAAAATTGCTCATGCAATTTCATGAAAATAAAAACTATTAGATTTTTATTTTTATGACATTTTCCTGCGATACGATAAACCACGTGGTCAACAGTCACCCCAAGGATAGAAAAGTAAAACGTTAGTAGCGTTTTCATCTTGACTAGGGCCGCAGATCCGTAATTTAAAGCAAAATTTTACCTTCAAAGCCATAATTTATCCCTCACCTATTTTTAGCTCATTACATAGACCAACGTAAAAACACTTAACTTTTTCCAAGACTTAATGCACGTCAAATTAAAAATAACAATAGCCCGTGCCTTGTTTGTTTTAAAAACCATTTAGTTCACTTCATAATTATCTGTGGGAGGTTCTATCTCTGTCCAACATTCACAGGTAAGAATAGAACGACGGAGAGAAATGATGATGCATTACCGTTTTGAACGTTTTACAATACTGACGGTCAAAGAATGGTCGGGGCTATCAATTAACAGCTGCGTAGTGATTGATAGGTATTTTAATGGTACAGTTGGAAATTATCAATTTAAAGTTAGAATCAATTTTGTAACGGAACTGTGTGCCGAATATTCTTGACAAATTAGAGGTTACGTGACTATTAACCTTCTAATCCTAGACATTATTTTCTACTTCACCTAGTATTCAAATTGTTTAATCTTACGTACAGGTAAGTACTATGGTCAAAGTAAGGGATCGTATGTTTCCAGGAAAGTAAACTCTAGCGCCATCAACGGCGAAGATAAATAGTGCTACTATGTAATAAAGCTAGACTGATTTTGATTTACTATGATTGAATGATCGCTGCTCTCTCTTCCGTTAAGTATTAAAATTAACGGACTGTAATAATTCCAACTATATAGTAAATGAGCTCCGGGTTAGTGTTTTACCGTTATAAACGTCAAACAACATACACTGCCGTTAAAATGTAGTCTGTCCTTAGTAGAATAAGGTTACATTTTTTAACTAATGGTAGCGCAATGACCCAAAGTGGGTTTGTCAACAATTTACCCCACTTTTCACGGGTCCTTAAGTTAACTAAAATAGTTGCGTTACACTAGCGACCCGCCCTCGCTTCGTTTCGGTTTATGTGAGTTTTCATACAAAATTTCCGTGGGAAAATATTTCGGAACGGAACGGATGGTGAAAACCTCATGAAAATCACTTCAGAAGGGTTTGAAATTTTCGCAAACATACATACAGACGCGGTGGGGGACTGTGTTTTTAATACACTGGAATAATTAATAAAAAAATCCGTCGATTAATAACTTAAAATTTTGGGTTACTGAGAGAAAGTAGTACGTCATGACTTGGCCTGTTTTTTTTCCTCGGTAGCATGAAAGGTTTGTAATAGCACAATGCACACCGTTACAAGTACTGGAATGCATCTATTGTTGTTATAGGAGCAATGAACTGAAACTAGGAGGATTTTAGTTACAATAACAAACTAGAGTTAAAACTATTAGTCTATTGTGGCTGTTAACAAATGAACCTATTAAGACATATTCATTGATAAAAAAAATAAGTAATTGTTTTTTTATTTCTTGTCTACATGATAAACATTATTTTATCCTCGTCCTGTCCAATGTTTCTTTATTAAGAACAAATATATTTATTTCCCCGGGAATTTAAATTATTCATATAACAATCCTTCATAGAGGACATTGGGCAGAAATCGGAAATAGCTTAAAAATGCTTCGGCAGGACGAGGATAGTGATGGTAGGACCTTGTGCAGGGTCCGTCCGGATCGCTACCACCATCCTATCCTTTAACCTACCACCAAGCAGCAGAGTTCGCATTGTTGTGTTCCGATGTAGGGACAAGACAACTGGTAAAATTACTGGCAAGGTTTATTCCATCAAGTCCTAGGGGTTGGCTTGGCAATACATTTCAAGTTTTCGGTTTGTAGTCTTATTAAGAATGCAAATTTATTTATCTCAGATCCCACTTAGATGTCTCAGGTGGCTTATGTGCTCGTTGGTCTTCCAACCATAAAAAAATTACCTTTTAGGGCAGTCTGTTTACCGCTTTAAATAAACCAAGACCAGACCAAAGTTTAGTACAGAAATAGATAAGTGGTATCTGAGACTCTGAGACCTATACACATTTGCAATATCAAAAATTATAATCCTAAGACTGCAAATACACGCTAACAGTCAAGACAGCATAATACGTGACTACTCAAAGTACAGGTGGCTTCTATCCAGTAAATAGATCCAAAGTGGATTTCCTATAAAAAGGATGAGTAGTTTTTCAGTGAGGTCCTTTTTTATCTGCTTATCAACATCAAACAGCATAAATAAAGATCGATGACAACTCAATCTAGCTAGGTAGACTCGTTTAATAAAATCCACTTTTGGATTTATCGACAGACAGGTCCGGCGACCGGTTGGTGCAGAGCTTTCATTATCAAGACGAGTATATCAAGAGACCGGGCTATCATTTATGGTGCTATGAAGCGAAAATATGACGTGCTGCTGGCAAGTAAGAAGAAAATATAAGACTCTTTCATATTCACACGAGGTATTAGACGAATAAGTTTAGAACCAACAACTATACTTGCCTTTCCCCGTAAACTTGAATTTCTTATTTTATTCAATAGCGTTTTCTGTTTTTTGTTTTTAGATTCCGGCGCAATCTGTAGCTCTTGCCTATTGTCTGCTGCCACTATTGTCTGCTATCTCGGAAATTTGTGTTATTTTATTATAGAGAGAAACCCATTGGTCTCTTGGTTATTGCAGTCTTGTTTATTGTTCACTTTCTTGTTTTATTTCTCTTATTATTTGAACCTGTCTAGAAGGCTAGTGACGCTATTTCTGCGTAGTCTGTTACAGTTCATGTTTTCAGGTATTATCATCGAATGTACTAGTTCATTTGGGTCATTCTCTAGCCGGTGTTAGTATCTGCTGATTGCTGATTTTAAATTCTTCGCTGCCTACCCCTCTGGGAAACAGGCGTGATTTAATGTATGTATGTAAATTCTTCTCTTACTGTTGGAAGTTGGAGTACCTGTGCCTACATAGGTGCTTTTGTTGCTAATGTGCCAGGGTATTTTAACACCAACCTGATTTTTGATGCGCTAATTTGATAACGCATATGCTTTGAAAATACACTCAAAGGGGACAGGATCGCATCATGTTGAAAGATTTCCAAATCAGAAATCAATAAAGGCTATTTATGCTTCTTTTTACGCACGTGGAACGTTCATAGCTTAAAAGAATGACGCTATGTTTAGCCATGTAATCTAAATAAAATGAGACCCTGGACTTTTTTAGGGTGTTAAAGGATTGAAAATGACTTTATCTGTTTAAATTCAATAAATATTTAAGCCTAATCCGAGACGAGAATCCGATAGCTCATTCATTTCCGTAATTCTTTTGAAGATTCTCACGTAACTCCATCCTATTTGTTGTTTACTGAACGCCTACGCTTTCAAATAGATAATTCAATTGAAATGTATTTCTTAGTACCTTGTCTAGATAAGATTACGGTCCCAGTTGATTATAAATTGAATTAACTACTTACAATAAATAAAGTGTATTCATTTAATGAAAAAGTTCTTCAATAGTAAAAGAGCAAAAGTGACGCATCTTTTTTATTTCGCGACTATACGTTATGTAAGTTTAAACCCGGTCTTATTTTGCAATTGACCTTACGTTTCAGAAGCGGGATACAACAATTTACTATTGACAAATATAAAACATAACCGATTTCACACAGGATCAAAAACGTCCCGGAACAAGCAATTTATCAAGACATTCTAGATTTAGTCGCCGGGAGGAAGTCGTCAATCATATCCAGCGATCGCCAAGAGCTAGATAATTGAATATCCTAGGGATTGTCTTTGGTTACAAAACGACCTCGTAACATGCTCGAGAATAAGGATGTCAAAGTCAGCTGATGATTAAATTAGTGTCAATTAAGGTAACTTCTACATTAAACATAGGAGTTGGTCATAGCAACAGACACGCCTTGCTCACGCCTGGCGCTCCACCTTTAAACTGTCATTCATGTGAGTGACAGCGTAATTATAACGTGCGTGATTAAATAACGACGTTTTAAAGTTCTTTATTCCAAATATAAACTACATTTCCGTCGGACCAAGTTTTTATCCGTCCAACCAAAAGCTGTGTTGTGTTGTGATCAATCTTCTAAGAAACTGCTATAGGAAACAAAGCGAAACGAGCTCACTGGACATCCAATACAAACTTCCCGTTGACCTAGAATCATGATATTTGGCTCACAGGAAGATTTCATAGCACAACTGAGCATAAGGGATCATAAAACGCCGAAAAATTGTATCTCAAGCGCTTTTATAACGTTTATTTTCAAGTCTGCTTCACTAGTGTTTAGGGTTCCGTAGTCAACAAGGAACCCTTATAGATTCGCCATGTCCATCTGCCCGACCGGCCGCGTAACTCAGAGACTCTTGGTACTACAAAGCTGTAATTAGGCATAGTTATACTTTAAAATTACGCCGACAAAGTTGTAAGATAAAATCTTGTTGATTTTCGGGTACTTCCCATGCAAGTAATGTTTTTTTTCCATTATATTATAATTACATCGATCGGATTTGGATAGCTCTTAAATTTTTAGATTTGGGGACCGTTTAGCAAATATTGAACTTGAAAAGCGTAATTTTTGCTGGTTATGTGTTACAATTTCAATTCCAACATCGCAAGACATTTATAAATATTACAATAGACATTGGCTAGGATAGGATAGATGAACTTAAAACCGTGTCCATTTTGTGTATTCAATAGAAAGCCTGTCAAGTCAATGACTATGTTATTTGGTAAAAGATTTCCAAGTTCGAAGATTTAAACAACAAAATTAACCAGCGGAAAAAAAGCATTTACTCGTCACTAACTTTTTCATACGTGATTCTGATGAACGCAACTTAATCAATTCAAAGTTTCGTAATCCCACTTCTGATTAAATTCCTTGTCAAGTCGTGCCGCACCTAAGTTTGCGCCGGGTTTGCAGTTTTAATCTCGCAGTCTGCTACTCAGTTGACAAATTAGTTGGTTTTTTTATAGCTTTGCAGTAAATAAACAGGAATGTAGTAATTAGGTGCTATGATTTTCGTTAAAACCCGACTAAATTTATAATGTAGTATTTGTTAACTTAAACTCACAACATATGTGAGAACAATGTACTGCAACATACAGATTTGTAAATAACAGGTAGCTAATTTAGAGACATTGCGCTGTAAAGATCAAAGAGGACTCATCTCAGCATGTGCTACTGCTAAATTACTATAAAAACAATTTATGCCTATGTAATAAAACCAATAAACAACCATACTTAATGATATTTACAAATATAACATAAACCATTTCTTAGATCCGCCATATCTGTACCCACCTATAATAAACTGCCCCAGTCCCATTTCTCTTGTACTTTATTTCAAAACTAGAACAAAATTAAAAGATAAATTAGGCGTTTTTCACACTCCACAACCTGCAGTACCGGCTGGTAAGAGGAAAGCGAGGCTCTAATTAAGAAACACTGCTAATATATCAAGGGCCCGTTAAAATTAATAGCCTTTGTGTGAGCCGCGCATGCGTAGTAGCAGTAAAAACTGTGTCACGCTCACGCCTCAAACATTATCTAACGATTGGAGTAATTAACACGTTGAAGTTTGTAGTAATTTCTGTGGCATTAATGAAAACGGATCAAGCTAACTTAGCAAAAAGGGTATAAATTATATACAGAGTATACTAGACTTATAACGTTCAACAAGAGCCACACAATTCGAATTCCTTCCAGTGCGTAAAGATTAATTTTGGAAAAGAACTATCCGTGAGTAGGTGTAAGTGGCAATTTCGAAATTATATTAACAGCCATAAAGATGTAAATATTGTTGCTCGAAAATATCAGATAACGATCTTTCAAAACCGTATTTATATTTATAACTAATATATATTTATAGGTAGTAAACTTTTACATTTACTGTTTCAACACAATGTAACAAAAACACAAGCCCCATGTTGGGCGCCAATTTGAAGACTCATCAATCTTTAAGAGTTAGGTTCAATTTGACGCAAGCTCGTATAACTCTGGAACAAGATTCTTTGGCACGTCGTTCGGAGCTTTTCTATCGACTGACTTTTATGTGCATCGAATGCACTTTATTGCCCTCAGTAAATGACGAAGCAGATGGCCAGGAAAACAGGTCAGAGTTAACTGTCGATCGATAGTGATTATCCTTATCCTTACCATAAATGCGAAAGTATGCTTGGTTGTTCCGTCTTTACGGTTCAAATCCTAATCCGATTGACGTATAATTTAGTACTTTATATCGCGGAAAACTGGGCAGATTAACGATTTCTGCGCGGACTGTTTCCCGTGAAAAAGGAACTATTTAGTTACTGATTTAACCACATAAAATGATTAACTAGCCAACATAAAGTAATTTAGTGTCAATTCAATAGTGATCCTGCTCGTAGTATATTTTATCAGAGTCAAATATAGCCATCTCTAAATAGTATAAAACAAAGTCACTATCCGCGATTCCGCGTGACTGTCTATTTTCCTGCGTGCTTCTTCTAACTATGTGTTCTACGTGTGTATATAACAAACCACCGGTATATATATACAATAGCAGCTCTATAGTGCATCTGGGATCTCAGGTAATGGAACCATCTCGACGGGATAAAGGCTAATGAAACCTGAATCCGATCATAAGCCTCTTAAGGTTATCATGACATCCATCTCCAAGAAGATGGCAAATAAGGTGACAGTACTTGAGATAATTGAGTGGGTGAGCCTCGCGTTTAGATAATTGATAAGTAAAATAAAAATGATGAAATAGGTACTTAACTTTGGTAAGCAAAAGAAGAACTATTTGTTGTCAATCCTAAACGATTGGACCATTAAAAAAGATACGTCGACAGACACTAACGCAGATAAACAAATGATGGACGAATTGGTTAGTGAAACACGAGAAAAAAGCGAGCTGAATAAAATAAAGAAATCTATGAAATGGGCAAGTGACAAGTAGAAGCTGGTTAGTTATTATGATACAACGACCGATAAACCTTCAATAATAAGCACGGCAATTTAAGTTAAGTTAACAAGATGTCAAAGCCAAGATGCAACTTTATTTGGTCATCATCAAACACCATAACTTAATAATCTAACCATGGAGTAAATGGTGCGGAGTACATTTTCAATAAGATTTTATTTAATATGCACGCTAACCACGCACTGTTTTTGTACATTTTTTTTAATTATTATCTCCGCTTTTTGTATTAAGTAAAATTTTCACATCTGGTTTAAAAGTAACCCTTAATTTGGACGGACAGTCGGACAGCGTAGGCCTAGCAACAGAGTCCCTTCGCATACAAAACTAAAACTGCAAGGTATCGGCACACCGCCGGCGACGCCGGCACGTGGATAGTGAATGGAGCACGTGGTGCGGGCGCGGCCGGTCGATAGCGCGGAGGCTGCGCGGCCCGGGCCAGGGCTGCGGCTGCCGGGATGCAACCCGGTCAATCTTGCTAATAACTGAGGTTCTCGCGCGGCAGGAACCGCTTATAGGAATAGTAACTGGAAAAACGCTTTTTCACGTACAAGAAAACTTCTGCGAGAAATATCTGACAGTGGCTAGTGGTAGATTAAACTTGCAAATGACGTGCTGGGAACGTCAGACAGACGTTTCTTGCAGGCGAAAACGCTGCTTAAGAATGTGTATCAATGCTATTGGTAGCTAACTCAAAGCTGACCAACACATTGAAACTCGATCCTTTTGTTTACAGTTTCTCATCCAAGATCAAAGGGCGTTGGCGTAATATTTGCTATCGTGTCTATGCTGCGTGATGAGCAAGCTTTGGTCATGACGTCACAAATCCAAAAATTATCCTTTAAAAGTACATAATCAGTAATCAGCCAACATTTGTCCACATGTGTACAAGGAATCAAGACGAGAAGGTTTGGCCACGGTTCCGACGAGGCCCCAGCCCGGTTTGGAAACTTCACACATGCCTTTTAATTAACGGTTACACGTTACCCGAAATTGCTTTCATGAAAAAATATGGAACAGTACAGTAAAGGAAAATTTTTCCTTGACCACTTTGGACTATGTCAAAGTAACGTAATCAATCAAAACGTATGACACTTCTTATGATTTTTTTTACAGTGTCACTTTGACGTAGTCCAAAGTGGTCAAGGAATCATTGACTGTACATAATTTAACTTTGCACATAAATTCCTTAATGCCAGAGCGATGCTAAAAACCTTCTGCTAGTAATAGTCGCTCAAAAAACTAGCTAGTCTCTAAAGTAGCAAAAAAATTGTCACCGGCACATCCCTATTTCACACTGCCACCCCACCCATCTACTAGTGTGTGACGAACGTATCTATCGACGCGCAAGAAAATTAGTAGTGACATTCGTATCATCAACTTTATGGGAGCGCAATACGAGTCAAAATCGCTTGATTTAATATTTAACCCGTCAGCAAGATGAAGCAGTTAGTCTGCACTAATGACGTGTCGCATCATGTCACGTCTTGAAGGCAGGAATACTGAGATGAAGTTGACACCACAACATTTTAGGCGGGATTAGTTTTGCGCAAGTTGTATAACATTCCCAAAAACAATTAAAATCTTGTCGACAATATTAGTAAGATTCTCAAAAACATTTGAGAGCATTTGATAAGTTCTGTTTCCCTACAGAAAATTAAATTATTCTTAGGAGTTACCGAGAATTTGGAATAGGAAAGTTTTACAATTTAAGAAGTTTCTCGTCCGAACAATGCTAGATGGGATTTTTTTGTTTACACATAGTGCAAAAACTTTCAGGGACGGTACGGGGGCCTTTAATACAAACTTATAAGGTAAAAACTTATTTAGTTAACAAACTTTAAAAACCTTATTAATATGATAAATGAAGTGTGTTTGTTTGCCTCAATCGATCGACGTGAAATTTGGTGCAGTTATAAGTAAGGGCCGCTAGTTCATAAGAAAATTACCAATATCACAAAAAAAATACGATATTGTTAAAAAAGAGCTTTTAAAAGCTGGATTTTTTTAAAGAACGACTGTTCGAATTAATGATTACTTACGCACTTTTTTAAACTACAAATTTATTTGTACAAGGTGCCTTTTCCAATGATAATGATTTATGTCTTGTATATGAACATTGTATCACTTAACATGGCACAAACAGAAATAATAGAAGCGCTAATAAAGGATCCATACATGATAAATGTGATTGTGACAGATCGGGTTCTTATCTGCTGGCATTTATCCCAGTTTCGTGACCTC
Source organism: Acleris literana (assembly GCA_946894065.1). Taxonomy (NCBI): domain Eukaryota; kingdom Metazoa; phylum Arthropoda; class Insecta; order Lepidoptera; family Tortricidae; genus Acleris; species Acleris literana. The sequence goes on from OX335670.1 coordinate 22,630,780, forward strand.
AACATTATGTATGTAGGAAGACGTATTGTATTAATTCGCATGAGAAATGGGCACTGTCGAGAATAATTTAGAACCAAAACCGTGGACGTTGTGAAGTTGTTTGTCTATACATATAAAACTCTTCCTGACTGACTGACAGACCACTGAGACAACGCACCACCTAAACCGCAGGATCAAGGGACTTGCAATATGCAGAGAATACTTCTAACACTAATAAAGATTTTTTTTTAATAGACAAACAACAAAACAACAATTGCCCGTGTGGTTTTCGGCTTAGAATAGTGCCACTCCATGTCTTCCCGTGGATGTCGTAAGAGACGACTAAGGGAATAAAGGCTTGTAGTACTGTTAGGCGATGGGCTTGCAACCTGTCACTAATACGCTGGTAAACATCTTAGCCTGATTGTGCAAAATGTGGTTACAGAATTATCAACAAGTTTATAGAGTTGTTAGTAATTCTGTAGCTCTGCCTACCCCACTCTGGGAACGAAGGCGTGAGTTTATGTATGTATGTATGTAGACAAACAACAGGAAAAAATAGGGGAAGTAGAGGGACACTAAAATGCTACGCGTACGAAGTCGCATCCTCTAGTTGCCAATAAAATTTGTAAGCCTATATCCCCTTGATTTGTAAAATCACTCTCACAATTACAACGTTATTTTAACCTTACTACCAATACCAAACCGAACTTGGGTATATAAAATGTAATTAAAGTCTAGATTTGTAATTATAGTTTTACATTTGGCATTAATGAGTGCATATACGAAGCAAGCATTAAATTTTATCCAGCTGAAAAGGAATCTAATAAGAATGAGGTATATTAATTAAAATCTGCTCAATCAATAGAGAATGTCAAATCAAAACCCACCTCGCCGCGTGGGCGCTGTCTGTGCCTATTCAGTCCTGTCATTGACAATATCAAAGGCAAAAGAACGATTAAAATCTTTAGCACCGTTAATTTCTGAAAAAAGAATAATCGATTGTCACTTGTTTATGTCACAAATCACTGCGGGGGCGATGTAACTGCCAGTACGGGCATATCACGGAGCGTGCATCGGTAAAATTAAATACGGTAGAGAATTATTCTATCTGTGATACGTGGGTGTACTCCGCTCCTACACCCATCCTAATGGGCGTATGTTCATATTACTTTCTATGGCACTTAAGCCTTCGTATACATAGCATGAATTTGTCGATTCTAAATGTATGTGGCATGTTTCTTGGTAAACGGGAATAGGAATCAGTGAACCGTCTTCAAAGGATTTACCGTAATGTATGCAGAAGCATTCGAGAAGAAAAATCATTTTATTTAGAGTCAAATGTTTATTCAAATATTAAGTCCCACGTTGGGCGCCATTAACGGGTTGTTTTGATGCAACTGACAAACCAAGTATAGATAAATCTTTTTACTCTTGTAGAATAATTAAAAACAGCGAGAAATGTTAGACATTATAAGGTCTTCCAAAAGTTAAAGAGGGGCACAAAAGTGTATTGAACTATTGAGGCTGCAAGCCTGAAGGTGATAATGATGGAATGGAATCTAACATATTCACGTGTCCTATCCCAAATCGCAATTAGACCTCCAAATATCAATCCAGCGGCAACACCAAACGTAAGCCAGAGGATATGAATGCATGATCGCGTTAGTCAATAATTGGCGTTTCTCGGTCATCGGGGAACCGGACTGCAGCACGATGCTATTACTCACTGGCCCGATATACACTGATCCATTATTCCGGGAAGTGCAATTCATATCAATTCCCATTTGTTAATGTTTTATTTATTAAATGCGATGGTTTTTTTACATTCCGGAAGATAAGCGTACATACACACATACATGCTAACTAACTTTGTCTGTTGGTGGCATTGCAGCTCCCAAACGGATGAACTGTTTTGGGCGCGTTTTTTTTTTAAAGACAGCTAGTTTAGTTCTTAGGGATAGTTCTTATCTAGATTTCATGAAAATCGGTTCACTCTGTAAGAAGAGGTCGCTATTATAACGGGGGTTTTTATCTATTTAAAAATTATAATTACTGCTAGCTCTTAGCTAAAAATATTGTTGAATAAGCATTTGAATACGTCAAGCTAGAATTGTTGTAAAATTGTTGTATCTGTTATTGAAGATGATGATGATACACTGTAATGGCTTTGTCATGGAGCTACTATTTAAAGGCCTAAAAATATAATTTCTATACGTTTCGAACATTATTGAATATAATTTCTATGGACAGCAGACTTTAGAAGTCTTGATGAGTTATAACTGAATTTTCGCTATTATTCTGCATTACATCAATGTGATTCGGAAATTTGTCGACTTACATATACATTTAAACCGTTTTCAAATACGTTTGTCGGTTGGAATAAATGAACGATACGCGAGTAAAATAAAGAGTAGTTCGTAACGAAACCGCTGAGCCGCATGAGATAAAACTGAAACAATATTTAAGTCGCTTTGTATGCCCCTGCTCCCGTTTCACATTTGTGGGCAGAGTTGGAAAGCCTCTGAATTATTTTAAAGAAAGTTAGAAACCAAATTTATTTATTTTAGGAGAACATATGACTAATTCAATCGTAAAATAAACTTCAATTCGGGTTGAAAGGAAAAAACCGACCATTCTTTATTTCATTCATTAATTTAAAACAATAATAATACGTGTAGAGATGAATAGAATCATGATAATGAATGACAGAGAATGTTTAATTTTTATTGTCTCTTCGCATAATTATACCCAGTTACGTATAAATAACATCAACCCAAATCTACACTAAGGCTTAGAATCAACGACAATAGACTAGTTGAATGACAAGTGAAATCAGTAACTTTTTCTTTTTCTTAGTCGATGCACTCTTGACAGAGTGGTAGTGGTTGTCAATTTTTGTCACGATGCCTGGCAATTCGGCGCCATTTCTCTCGGTCTGGTGCCGCTCTAGTGCACTCATGCATTCTTTACGTAGGTCACTTTTGAAGAAGTGTCAAAACGATAGGTAGTATTAGAGGTTTATACAGCCCAAACATTGACGTCCAAAAAAAATAAATTAGCTAAACCATGTTTTGTCCTTATTTGTTATTGTGACATCTGAATTTGACAGATAAGGACAAAACATGGTTTAGCTAATCCAAGGTTATTCTACGTTTATAAGTAAGGGGGTAAGGGTTCTTCATAACATGGACATAAGGAAAACTTACCAAAATTCTGATTAAAATGATCCATATCTCCGAAAATACTAAATATCGCGGGACATACATGGGGGTGATTCGGATACCCCACGACACGAGGGACCAAAATTTTTTTTTTGGACGTCTATGTTCCGGCCACCCTGTATGCTACTAATAAATTTCCTACTTTTTAATGTTTTCGATAGACTTTCATTCTACTGGCGGGAGCTTTATTTCAAGGTTTACGCGATCTTTATCTTGACTATAGTCAACATCCCTATTATGCTCGGTCTTGACAAGGACAACTTTATGCCATCTAATAAGGTTGCAAGTGAAACTTGTATAGTAAGTTACCATAACTGACCAACTGGCGAGTGGCGACAAGATATCTCAGCCTATTAACCTCCACTTAAAAGGAAAGTTGTGGCGCCTAACATAATGTAATCTTTTAAAAGGGTTTATACATAAACTGAATAATAAGTACGTTCGTAATCTTTTATGTTATCATAATATGTTAAGTCAAGACTTTTACGAGTACCACCTAGAAACTTGTCATAATAAAGAAGTAGACATACTTAAAAACACTTTGTTGTAGTATTTGTCTTGAGTGCTGCTGTTTTATAGTTATATTGTGATGGGCAGAGGTTTCCACTGGAATATTTCTGCCTATCTAACCTGTCATTCTTAAAATCTTCCAAGCCATCGAAACAAATCATCATCATCATCATCATCATCATCATCATCATCATCATCGTTTTAAGGAACTTCCATTCAATTTGTTTAAAAAAATATTGTTTTGTCACCTGGTTGAAAATAGTTACTACTCTGTTGATGACTTCATGTAAATTATGAGTACTGAGAAATCATGTAATTTATTTAATTTATTAACTTCGTTACTATTCCTGTATATAATCGCATTTTTTTTTAATTATTATTATTTTTAGTTGACATTGAATTAAACTTTGTAATTATTTTAAGCTGCACCTATGCATGTAATAACTTAAGTAAATTTAATTATGAAATATTTGTACGCCATATTATGGTAAAACAAGGAATGGGCCTGTTTTATAATTGTGTTACACCTTCTTGTACCCTTGTTTATGCAAATAAAAATATTTGAATTTTAATTTGAATCGTCGTCGTCGTCGTCGTCGTCGTCGTCATCATCATCATCATCATCATCACCATCATCATCAGCATCATTATCATTATCAGCCCGTATTAGTCCACTGCTGGACAAAGGCCTCTCTCAATGCACGCCACTGCTCCCGATCTTCAGCTCCTCTCATCCAACCGAATATTATTAGGTTATTGATCCAAAAAATATTATTTGAACTCTTCATTCAAATCACAATTAATTTTATTCAGTGTCCCAAGTTTATGAACGAATCTATTGACGTCAACAGAAATGTCTAAAACTAGAACTAAGGTTGGCTAGTGCCAGACAACCCGGGAGTTAATCTTACGGTCGTTGGCCTTTAGGTATGACGTCACGCTTCAAGGACTGTCTTTATCCATATTAACTAAGTTAAGAGTACAATTCTAATACCCGTGTTTTTATACGCGATCAGCTACGGAACTCTCGATGAAGTAGACCATTTCCAAACGCAAGTAGGTGGGTAACATGACATCTTCACTGCGGATTTAAACCATAATACCAGAAGAATCACAGTGAAAATAGAGATAGAGGGTGGAGGAGTGGTAAAAGAAAATGAAGACGATTTTGGGTCCTGGCACTCTTGCTAACGTTACGAAACCCAAAGTTATACTACTTACATTACACCTTATCTTTGGTAAGGTAACACCACACCATATAACTCACTCATACCGCAGCTATTAACTGCCTAAAGCGTGATTCTATTACTGTTACCATATATTTTATTCGCATTATCAGAATAGTAAAGAAATCACTGCTGTGAATTGATCTCAAATACTCGAGCTCTGCCCTGTTGTATAAAAAACCCAACAAACACTCAGTAATGTTTTGCTCCAACTTTTCAACGAAGTGTTTGTCCCCGCTTTTGTTTCATTATTTTTAATGCAATCTCATCCGACAGCGCTTTCACCCAATTACAGCTTCTATTGAAAAATCTTGGCCGCGGTCTTAGGTCGTCACGTCTCGGCGAGGCGACAGCGAAAAATACTGCGGTAACGCTGGCACGGTTTAAAGTTGCGGAGAAAACAATCTGTATAAATATTTGAAGTATTTATGTACAGTCGAGAACTTAAATTTGGCGCCCACCTTAGGTCCAAAGTCAATCAGACATTCTACAACAATAAGGTTGATCTTCCTAAAAGTTACAAATGATTTGACATCTCTTATGAAATTGACGACTTCAAGCCTATATTTTGAAATGGGTCATAAATTAACGTTCGTGACCGTACTTACTAATGTTTACAAGTAAATGACATTGACAATTCAATAAAACATAACAATATGTAATATGCAAGACACTCTAGATGGTAAGAGCACGTTTTGAACAGCAACGCGGACTTTTGTCAAGCAGTGAAACTAAACGACTCAAAAAAACAACTTTTATTAATATCTATAGTCAATCTATTAAGAACTCCAGAAATATATTGCCGGAAGTCATGGAATTAAAAGTCGATCGAGGTTCTTAAATACTAACCTTTTCTGTAGACCTCAATCCATCCTAGATGAAATTCGGTAGTAACTTATATTTCACTATACCGTAGCGATCTAACAATTATGGTGAAACGATTGGCGCAAAAATATCTTTTTAATCTTTTCGCCGCCATCGACTTGATACAAAAATCGTCCACACACGCCAATGAAAGCTGAAAACCACAGCTAATTTCAACCTTATGTCAGAAACACTCAGGTCTATTTTGCACTGTAATCCTCGACTTGATATGAAGTCATGGCGTGTGGGGCAATAAATGTACTGAGTACTGACTCAAGTCAATGGCGGCGAAAAGGTTAATTCATATTTTATACAATATCCTCGATGCGACTTCTCTAGGCTAAATAAGGTAAGCCTAAATAATAAATCACAAGTAAACATTTCAGTCTTGTTTCATCCTTCAACTCGAAATTTCGTTCCCATATTCCTTTAATTCCCTTTTATATCATAACATACCAGTACCAGCGCAGCAGGAAAAGGAATGGCTCTATTTGATCTCAACAAAAACTATTCGCCCCTTTATTGGACATTTCTTGTGCCCGCTGGCGCTTTCATAGTGGAGCCAACAAAGCGACGTGATCATATCTGGAAGCAATTGAACCTTATTTTTATTGAAATCTTCAATATTAGATCAGTTATTGTTGAAATCTACGCAAGCCTTGCTTACCTTTTCGCAGAGTTCGATTTTTTTTAGTGATGAGTACGTATTGATGGTATTATGATGATGTATTTAGGTATTGCATTCGTTTCAGACAAGTAGATAAAGATAAAAGAAAATGTCTTTTCATGCGAAATAGGTTGACCAGAATCTCGATTGTTTTAGACTTTGACGTCGATGAAGGTCGAGGTGAAGAAGCAAAAATTCAGAGCTGATAGGCACAGGCAGCCTAATAATACAGACAATTTTTTTGCGAAGTAGGTAATTTGACCTTTTGACCACAATCTCGATTGTTTTCGGTGAAGAAGCTGATAAAAATTCAGAAGTGATAGGCACAGCCTTATAATCCGGCCTAAATTTTTCCATGCGAAGTAGGTAATTTGACCACAATCTCGATTGTTTTCGACTGTGAGGTCGATGAAGGCCGAGGTGAAGAAGCTGATAAAAATTCAGAGCTGATAGACAACCTAATAATTCAGCCAACATTTTAAGTTCCTTCATACAAAATTGTAAATTGTTTATTTTGGAACAACAACGAGACGTCTTCTTAAGAATACACGATTATACTATTTTGACCCGTAAACCACTCGGCTCCAATAGAACACTGCAATAAATTCTTTCAACAAATGCAACAGAATAAAATCCCTCACAGTGCATCATACAGAACATTGTTACTTCAATGAAAAAGCTCCACCCACCTGAATAAGATCGATAGAGCACCTGTTATTGTTTCACGTTGTAACAAACGAAAGATTCTATGTGGCAAAGCGATGTTATTCTCTTAAGAGGATTGTCAACCGACGTTTAAATCGAGTATTTGTAAAAAAAAACATACTAATTTAGCTCCGGGCCATAACGTTTCTCATCCCCTAAATCAAATTCGATTTTCACAATTTCTGAATATGTTGTAGTTCTTATGTAAAACTAGGTTTGTACGTTTCCGTTTTATTTTTAACTTCCTTAAAACCGTATTAATAAACTGATCTTGACTCTTGACTCTTGAGTGAGATGTCCTTTTAAGATACGTCAAAGTAAATGTCAAGTCTAAGGAAAGAGTCATCTTTGACGCGTCTACTAACGGGCAAATCACTCAACACCAGGTTTCCGGATCCTCCCACAGTCAAAATATCTCCACCGAACATTCAAGCGTGTCTAATGTCAAGTTGTCATTGGCCAAATACGTCTTGCTAAAAGATGTTAAAGCCATTAAAAGGAAATAGGTTGTTAATAAGGCTCTTAGAAGTATCATTGTTCACTTCCTCTTGCTCTGAGCGACCGTGACATCGACGAAGAAACTCAATACGGTCGGGTAAGTTTGTTTTGATTTTGCTTTCTCATTTAGCTTTAGTACCCAAGGATAAGCTAAGTGAGAAAACATGATAATCACGAACTTATTCGAAAAATTACAATATCATTTGATTATTTAATAACTCTGTAGGTACTCATGTAGCTGTATAAAGCTAATCGTGTCTTACTTTTTTACCACGAGGTTCTTCGACATATCAGCAATATGTAAAAAACAAATCAACAGCAAGGCAATAAGTTCTATTAGAACTTGCTTACTTTACTGGATCAATTGCATATTCAAAGCAAAATCTCTCTTTCATAATCGACATTTAAAACGCGTCCAATATTTCAAAATTAAAATTCAAACGTGCCTTTAGGAACGTGATGTGTTTCAATATGGGTGTCACGTACCGACTTTTATTGGCGCGCGGATGAAGCGAGACCAAAACAATCGAATGGCATGCCGAGATTCTGAAGTACGATTTCGTATCGATATTTCGATATTGAACTTTCAACAACAAAATGTGTGGGAGTTATGGGACAAAGGATGATGGTGGATTTTGTATGAACCCCGGTCCCACTTTCCATCAGTCATCGGATGCATGTTAAGATGCTCGTTAGGGTTGGATGGATCCAAAAAAAGGCAAAATACGTATTTTATTTAGTTGCAAAATCGATAGGGATTATTTAATGAAAAAAAACTTTTAGGCAAAAATGTGTCAATTTTTAAATAAATTCCATACATATCGTATGGAATTTATGATTGGTTATATGGGTTTACGATTTTTCTAGAAAACCAATCGTCGTCATAGTGAAAACATTATGTTGCCAAGATATATTAACTAAGACATGCTTAATTTCTGTTGGGGACATTTTTGCCCATCATCCTTTGTGCGAATGTAAAAAAAGTCGAAAAAATATATTTTATGATCAATAAAAAGTGATGAATGAAAATAGAAGGAAAGCGTGGAAGGAGTCAAGATGTAATAATTTCAAAAGGGATACTATTTAATATATGAGCAACAAAGCGAAAAAAGCTCAAGCGCAGACCTCGCTACAAAGTTTACATACATACATACATACATAAACTCACGCCTTCGTTCCCAGAGTGGGGTAGGCAGAGCTACAGAATTACCAACAACTCTATAAACTTGTTGATAATTCTGTAACCACATTTTGCACAATCAGGCTAAGATGTTTACCAGCGTATTAGTGACAGGTTGCAAGCCCATCGCCTAACAGTACTACAAGCCTTTATTCCCTTAGTCGTCTCTTACGACATCCACGGGAAGACATGGAGTGGCACTATTCTAACTCGGTAACCACACGGGGGGGGGGGAGTACAAAGTTTAGTAAATAATAATAATATGAAACCTTAAGTATAAAAATAGATTTATGTTGACAATTAACTTTAATTAAATACCGCAAGTGTTAATTAAAAGAAAGAAACAAAAGACAACGAAGCAAGAAGAAAACACGCGGTTGCCCCGCGGAAAGACAACGTGAACGTGACGGCCTCAATATTTATTGCCCTACGAGGAAACCATCAAATTTAATTATATTTTTACGTTCAGCGCCCGCTTTTGAGACTGCTCTGGCTCATTATCCTCAGAGCCTTAAGGCTCTTGAGGATAACGTGAAACCTTAAGTGAAACCTTAGCTAAAAGCTACGTTAGTATGTCACTTATCTGTTTTTAATGATTTACGGTTTCCCTACATTACCCGCAATTTCTCAAAGGTAATCGCAGTCAATATCCCTTTGATAATATGTCTAATATCAACGGGATATTGACCGCGATCACCTTTGACGAAATGGCGGGTAGGTGGCTGTCTACAGTCTACACTAGTTAAACACCTACCCGCGATTACTTATCTACCCGTGATCTTGACGCATGTAACTTGGTTGAAATATCGAGAGCTCAACATTAAATCGAAAGGTAATCGCGGTTAATTTCCGTTGATAATAATGTTTGACTTCACTGGTTTGCTTATATTGAACTTTGTTCATGTTTTGTTTTAAAACTAACAAACGTTTTTAGTAAATAGCTAAGCATCGTTCTTCACGATTGGTGTTCATTGCATTCATTGCCAATCACTGGTAGGAGAACTCGGTAAGTCATCCATAACTCTTTCCTTAAGTGGATTGTGAAGCTAAAAATTTCCATACAAAATGCGAAAACGTTTTTCTCCCCTTAAACCTAGTCTGATTTTTACGATTTTTGAATATGTTGTAGATATCATAAAAAACTATGTCTGTACGTTTTCCTTTACACGAAAAAAGTTCTTAGAATGAAACAAATTGAAAAAACAAAAAATCGAGACGTACAGACCTAGTTCTTTATAATAACTACAACATATTCAAAATTCGTGCAAATCGAACTTGATTTAGGGGGTTAGAAACGTTTTCGCCCGGAGCTAAATTTGTATGGTTTTTTTTTTGACAGCTACGAGATTTTAGCGTCGTTTCATAATCCTCTTAAGTTGCCAGGTTGTCACTAAGCAACAATCAAACATGATTCTAGCATGCACTCAAATAAGAATTTAAAATCAACTTCAGATTTCGTCAATGCACTACGCTACAGTAAAAAAAGGGTTTCAGATAAGAGGGAGAGGCAAGTAAACGTACGTAGTAAATAGATCCTTGGTTGTATCCTTAGAATGTTTTGAAATTGACGCATGACGTCTCAAATTATCTTCTCGCCCTTCTACAGGTGGCCCATCATGGGCCAACGTAAGGGACGCATTTACACGTTACAGCGAGCGACATATTCTTGCATCTCACTCTTACGCATCACTCAGTCCCTACGTTGGCCCATGTTGGGCCATCGTGTAGAGCAGCCATTCCTTTGCCTTGCATAGTAATAAAAACGACTTGGTAACTAGGTATATTATTTGCCGGTTCGACCAAGTTAATGGTACTCCAACAGTTAATCTTACGTTACTTATTCCCGACGACAGCGAGATTGCTACGTAGCACAAGCCGCGGGCACAAAGCGAGCGTGCACTAAACAATTGCCACGACTGAATAAATTGCCGGTGATTTTTATCTGCAGTACGCAATGCTATTCCATTTCACGAGCGCATTCTTGGCCCTTTGGTTAGGGCTGCTGAAGAAGCTAAAGCAAAGACAACCAATTGGTACCTGTTGGTTCACGAAAACTAAACATAAACCAGCCATGTTACTCTCAAAAGGAAGCACTTTTCGAAGAATTTGTGGAGCATATCAACTGTTGTGTTTAAGTTGTTCCGTCAGCGCGTACAAACAACATTTTAGGAAGTGCATTCTCAATTAGGTAGCCTAAAACTCGCTAGTATACGTTCGTTAAGAAGCCGTTTTTACCTGACTACCTCAAGGAGGTTATGTTTTTCGAGTGTATGTATGTATGTATGTAGGTATGTATGTAAACGGCTTGATAGATTTTAACATATGAGCTGTCATTAAATTAGATAGCATAGAATATAATATTTTAATCAAAATTATGAGAAGGTAAAGGGAAAATACAGTCGGAGTGAACACGACACGATACCTAGAATTCATTTTAATTTCTCCAACTCTAGTAAAACCATGAACTGAGTCTAGCGCTGGGCCGCTTGCCCTTGCTTGACAATTATTTTATCCATATTTAATTAAACCACAAACACGAGAAGCGATAGTTTTTAGGTATAGTGTTTTTATTTCACGACGGCTTGCCCCGCCATTTATTTAACTTAAATGTTACGTATATTTCCCTATGCGTCAATGTACGTAACATTTAGTTTTCGGGCGGGATCTTTATCTATATAAGTACTTCACAGGCTCTATCGAACAAATACCGCACGGTAAATCTAACATTGACACAATAATACGAAAAACCTATTTAAATAGTGACATTATTGCGCTTAAAAAGAAATAACTTTTGTATTCAGAATTCATTTTTAACATAGTGCCACTGTTTTACTTAACGTGCGAACGATTTTACTTAAGCACATAAACGGTTTTTACAGAAATCAAAGCCAAACATGTTTGAAAAACCTTGCCAACACAATGTACAGATGTAGTGAAATATCCTTTCACATCGTGTTTTCTCGGAAATGTTTGTCATGCTACTTCAGTCTGACTCAGTACCCATCAAGACAACGTGGGGGAACGTCGCATCGCGAGAGTGATAATCGATATAGAGTGGTTAATACCAGAGTATTTTTTTGTTAATTAAGATTGTTTGTTTTCAGTTCTTTTTAATAGTCATGCCGAAAGCATTAAGACCTGGGAAACGTTAATATCGACGAGTCTGTGAAATTATTTTCAACATTTATTTATATTTCTTCTTGTTTACCTACACCTAATTTCTATATATTTGATCGTGGTGGTTTTAACATCTCGGTGTTATATACTTCAAACTCGTGGTTTGACATTTGACACTGATAACTAAAGTACTCTATTTATTTAATTCAAACATGTCACTTAATAATTCAATAATTCATAGACACGTCGGCATCATTCGGAAGTAGACGTGAGTTCCGAGTTTTCACGATGTGAAAGGATTATTCACTAGATCTGTAGTGACTTCTAAAACAGCCTGTATACCTACACTACATATTTTCAATAACCTCATATAAAGCTATTCTTTCTGCAGCAACCCTACCATAGCTGAGTCACTCAGTTGTCGGCAACTTGAACATAAAATGAACAATTTGAATTCTTTCGCATGAGTCAACAGAAAGTGCAAGGTTTTGCCGGCAAACAAGCTATTAGATGAAATGGGGGTCATTTCTTTAAGATTCGTCATGATTGGCACAGATAACGCTACAATGATGGCTAGTTTGTTTTTAAATCACAATTTGAAAGCAGCGACCTCAATACAGGGTGTTAGGTAATGAGTGGATAATCCTTGAACTACGGATAGTGGGCACTTAGGACGTTATGAAAAAGCTAAAATGGGTCTAGTAAAAGTCGCACGGTTTTCGAGATATTTGGACTTTTAATCGGATTTTTGTCATTTTTCCTTATGTCCATGTTACGAAAAACCCTTAACTTCATGTATTAATTCATATTTTTTTAACTTTTTTCTTGCATGGTTAGAATCACTATGAACTAAGGAAGTTTTTAAAGCTACATGCCAAGTTTTTTTCATGACAACTTTTTGAGTAAACTCACTAAGTTACTTTTTCCATACTAAGAAATCCCCGCGTTTGTTTTTCACGTAGTATGGAAAAACAAACTTTGTGCAATTACACAAAAAGTTGTCATCAAAAAAAACTGGCATGTAGTTTTAAAAACAAAGTTCATAATTCTGTGGTCCTAGTGAAAAAGGGTATAAGTCTTCTGAAGATCAAGTGAAAAAGGGTTTAAGTCTCGTATACTCCGTTTACTCAAAAAGTTGTCATGAAAAAAACTGGGCATGTAGCTTTAAAAACATCCTTAGTTCATAGTGATTCTAACCATGCAAGAAACAACGAAAAAAAAATTGAATTAATACATGAACTTAGGGGTTTTTCGTAACACGGACATACGGAAAAATGACAAAAAAACCGATTAAAATGACCAATATCTCGGAAACTATTAACAATTGCTGAACATACATGGGGGTTAAATCGATAGCTTATGAGCTGCTCTATCAGCCCTATTCGGGTTATCCACTATTTACCAAACACCCTGTATTCTTAGTAGTGATCAGATCACTAATGTAAATAACGGAATTATCGCAACTTGATATTTTGGATAAGGATGTTTTTCAACTCTGGCAATTGAATACTTTTTAAAGAAATACGTTTAATTGAACATTAAAAGATAAACAATTGGACCCACAACACTGCAAAACTTGTGCAATTAGGGAGGATATTTACGTCATCTACCTAATTAATTATCAATTATTAATTTCAGTCATTCACAATGCCGAACATTTTGTCAGTTTTCGAAAATTGTTCACGTTACGTTACTTGTCTAACCTGTAGCTAGCTCATAAAAAATCTAAAAGAAATAAGTATTTAATACATAAATGTCTATAATACGTATAAATAAACGAAACCTCAAAGTTTAGATAACCGCTATTAAATATAAATAACTAAGTTGTAATAAAATATTATAAATTACCCATGTAAGAAATAACTTGTCCCTAATGTATTTATACTTATCCTGTTGAATGTCATGCCAACTTAATTGTTTGTCAACCCATTTATAAATGCACAATATGCACATGCAGCGACCCGCCCTCGATTCACTTCGGTTTATGCTAGTTTTTTGTAACACCAGTACATAAACCATTATACAACAACCTTCCGTGAAAAAATATCTAACTGATGGTGAATACCAAATCAAAATCCGTTGCGTGGTTTAGGACTTAGCGTACAGGTCGATTCACGAGAGTTGGCACGAATGGATTGAATGAGTGAACGAAATTATACAAGTGTGTAAAATAATAACAGGTTTTCCGTTTGAAATTCGAGCATCGGTTCAAAGGACGGCACTCACACAGTGATAGGTGACATTACTTTTGTTCATTCCATTCGTGCCAGCTTTAGTGAATCTACCTGTATATACAGACAGGCAGAAAGACAGACAGACGGGGAGAGCGACTTGTTTTATTTTAGACTACTTATGTTAAGATAAAGTTAAAGAAGATACCGACGCGAATTTTGGGCTATAAAAATAACGACGGTAGGCTGGGACCGCCATTATGCCCGTAAACTGATGGTGCAGTTTGGCGGAGCATTGTTTACCCAATGAAAGTTTAAAAAAAAATGTTAGCTTAATGACAAGGGTAAAGGCCCAGCCACACCGGATGCGTGCGCGTAGACGTGACGCGCTCGTGCGCTTTCCACTGCTGTGTACAGAATGAATTCTCATAGGACATGTCACTATACAACGCAGTGGAAAGCGCACGCGCAACGTCACGTCTACGCGCACGCATCCGGTGTGGCTGGGCCTTAATTCATCAATTCATCATTCTTTATTCAGTAATAATGACAATGTAATTGTCAGATTCACATTGGTAGAAAAGATTCGTATAGGTGAAAAGCTTAAGTAAATGACCTCTTGCATGTAGTTGTGTACAAAACTTATATGGAATTTACGTCAAAGGGGTTTGGGTAAAAGTGATGTCATTTGTAAAATTCATACATTTTCAAGGTGAGCGGCCATTCGTAAAAGTGGCAAATTATGATAGAATTATTAAAAATAAACATATTTTGTTATGTAATGTAATACTCTTAAGTGCATCGGAGCTGAGATATTTAAATATTCATGCGGGCGTACTTTTGTACTAAAAACTGAAAAAGATTAAAAATCTCCGCTCCGATATTATTTAACGCCATGAATTATATATATCTATATGTATTTAGAGGTCCTCTAAATAACTATGTAAGAATCATCCGTGGCCGCTGAAAAAAAAAATGACAATATTCTTCAAACAAATTTACCCAATGCCCTTTCAAATATATAATGTCTAACTGACTATACAGATGGGGTAATACTACAGGCAAGAGATCATTTACTTAAGTTCGTCGCCTATAACTCTTAATCCAATTCTTAATTCAATTAAAAACAAACGTCCCGCTCATTAGCGAACCGGCTATTAAACTGAAACGCGTGCCTTTGTAAAGGGTTAATTTCTGTAATGGGCAGTGACGGGCTAACGCGACAGACAGACAGATCCATTAGCGCGACGATTATATCAGTGTCGGCGTAATGTAATAGGTAAATGAGGTTTATGCTTACGCATGTGATTAGAGAGGATGACTCACAAATTTTTTTTTTTTTGTAATCGCCTGAAGGACCAGAGACAAAAGTCCTTGCCTTTGTTTGCTGTTATTAATTAATTACTTATAGAAAAACAAAAAGGGGCAGAGGTGAAAATCCCTTCCGGAGATTCCTTGACTATCTAATTTGGAAGACTTGCGTACAGTGAGAGGTACCTATTTTAAGTACATATTGCTGGATCGAGCTTATAGGAGTGTGTCCTGGTTAAAAAAAATATCGAATTAGTCCGTCAGTAAAATTATCAAAAAATATTGAACACGTATTTTTTGCTTTTTCAAATCGATCAAAATTGAGAAATATAACGCACATCAAAGTTCGGGAGTGGGGGCTCGTGACGTCACAACGTGGTATAAAGTGTGCCACGGCGGCGTCACGCGAAACTTCAACGCACTGTATCTACGTAATTTTTTGTTTAATTGACAAAAGAAAAAATATGTGTTCAATATTTTTTGATAATGTAAATTACGGACTAATTCGATTTTTTTAGGATACTAGCCTAAAACCAAACAATAGTATATGCATTTTGAATTTAATTTGGTTGCTAATAGAGTATAGAATGATTCGACTACTGCATTGCAGTTAGCAGCCTTGTTTAGTAATAGCCACGTTTAGGTTGAACCGAGTACGGTACATTTCTATTTTATTCTAACTGCAACTGCGGCCTTAGACAATATGCTTAACGCTTACTTAAACGATTTTCGAAACTTAAATGGAATCGACATAAGCGCTCGATGCGACCATCCAGCAGTTTACGTCAATCCTATATCTTATCGATAACGATAACGATCGCCGAGTGCATTTTGTCTAGGGCCACTGGTTCCTTGTAGGTTTTTATCGTAATTCGTATCGAATACTGTTGAGCTCTCTCTAAAAAGAATAAAAATAACTATGTTGCATGCCTAATTTCTAGCAATGTAATCGAGTCTAAATGGACTATTCATCACCCTGTTAAAAACTAGAATCCATCTATTCATGTATAGTTTTCTATGTAATTCTACCCAAAATCATACCCCGTACAGCAAGAGTGATGCTTCTTTACGAACCTAATAAAATTTTCTAAAAACTACACCTGTATCATTTAGCATAGGTACAACCTTTCGTTAAACGTGACACAATTGTATAGTATTTACCGTCAGAACACAACCCGTCACATTCTGAACTCGTTAGCAGTCCTTCGAATAAACTTCTCCCAGCCCCTCGCGCATAACCTACAACTTTCCTCGATTTGACTCTCAAATACTGCACAAGTGCTCTCGATTGATTTATGCACAATAAGTCGAACAATTTCACAATTGGGGATAGATATAGTGGGCGTGAGGGGGCGTTTATTTATGCTATGAACCGTGCACGTTTACCCTAATGGTCGTCTTGGCCGATAGTGTCTTGAGTTATTGGTGGTACAGTTACTCAACCCCGGAGCGGTTGCATCGAGATTCTTTAACCAGTTTGTGATACATTGAAGCTTTAACACTGCCTCTTGATGTGTATTCGGTTTATAAAGCGTCGCTGTATTGAGAAATAGGAAAAGGTCCCAGATGCTTAGTCCGAGGCTAGGTCTTACAGAGATCACTAATGCAAGATGGTAGACTAAGCAGGCATAATTCAAGTAGAAGTTCAGGCAGACTGCTAGTTAGCATGGAACTATTATATAAAATGTTGCATATATGGTGAATCTAGGACCTATCTTATTTCTGTATTTACTCCAAATACCGCGCATATAAAAAAATGAGAGCCAACCATAAGAGATTTTCTTTAAGCTGACAAAGAAATAATAAAACAGTTAAAATATTAGTTTGATCAACCAAAGCCGATAGTAACAACAGCAGGTTCTTTAGTGATTCAACTAACATTTTTGTTGATGTATCCAACGTCTTGTTAGGCTCGTATGGAATCAAGACGCTTATGCATAAAAATCACAATCTTGTTATGACAGCTAAGCTTGGGCACCGCCACTCTTTCCATTTTCTTAGAGGGACCTTATTTTTTCTCAGAAAATTCATATGGATCAGGGACTTTATCAAAATAAGTTGCATGGAAAAGCTAATGTTGGGTAAGATTAACTGGCAGCTATATTGGCATTAGTTAAACACGTGGTCCGGCCTATTTCTGCGGGTGAATGCCCCGGCCTTGCCCAACGCTGGCCTTGGCCACTGACACGGCTGATACTGGATAAACATACGATATTGCATTCGTAGTAGTCCATTCATGTTCAGGGTCCGCTACCACCGATGTCTTGTTTAGCTTTGGTTGCACAGCCTTCTCTTTTACGCTACACTAACGATTATTTGGTATCTTCATTGTGATTGTTACAATCAGTAACTATTTTATTAAATGTAGTCAATGTGTATATCAACTAAGAGCAAATATCTCTTAGTTGTAACGAAAGTAGATAATACCGTCTGCCGTTGGTTCCTATTCCCTATCCAAGGATTATAGAAAAACATCACATGCGTTTGTAGATTCCAGGGTCCCCGTTCACTATTTACAGGTGTTGTCTTGCTTCGTCGTTGTATGCCAGTCACATTGAAAGGTTAGCAAGTTGAACGCGCCGAAAGCACGAAAAAGGCAGGCCGATGGGATCAGCGTAAGGAACTCACCATAAAAACACAATGGCAGGAAATCGCCGTCACGACACTGCAACAAACGGAACGCATATTATGTACAGTTCAGGTGTTAGCTTATGTGCGAAATCTTAAATAACATTAATAAATACGAAAGTAGGTATGTGTAGGTATAGTGCAAATTTTGTGTATGACAAAACTAGGATAAAGGACGGACAAAGATAAATAAAATCGATGAAATGGATTTAGAAAATTACTAGAGAGGAATTGGCGATCAACTATTTAATTTTCTCTTCTAACTGATAATTTTTAACGCACCCTAAGAAAGTACCCAAGAAAGTAATGATCTAAGATCCGAATAGGAGACGACCTTCACCGGGCTGTTTATTCGATAAAAAGTATTTTATATAAAAATTTATATGCTAAGTAATATATAGCGAATAAGTTGACTGAAAAATATCACTCCAGTCCTTATACGATAAAAAAAAAAAACTGAAAATTAACTTTTTTTTTATTGCTATAGAGCCTATAGAGGCTTCATGCTTTCGATTACTATGTAATTAGTCTATATAACAAACAATAGCAATAAAAAATAACATTTTCAGTATTTTTTTAATCATATAAGGACTGGACTGAAATTTTTCAGTCAACCTATTCGCCATTACTTAGCATATTAAATTTGATATATAATATTGTTTATCGAATAAACAGCCAGGTGAAGGTCGTCTCCCATTCGAATCCCCCATTACTATAAACATAGTTGCCACTTGAGAAACATTTTTTGTACGAGTAGTTGCACCGGTATAAATCGGAGCCTTATAAGAGTAGTAATTGACCAATGCACAGACTAATGGAGACCATTTCGCTTTCGTTTTAAAGTAGCGTAGTTAAAAATAACTCTATCACCTACAAGAATAGAACTCCTGCAAATGTATTTTACGATTCGAAACCCACTTCCCGTTACATCGACATAGATAAGAGTCGACCGCAACCGCTGCAATCGATACTCGATCGATCGAAGCCACCATTAAAGATGCACGCCGGCCATTATGCAGTCTTAGACGCAGAACGAACTAATTAAAGTTTTTATAGCGTTTTGTGCGGGACAGACCTCATTACTTCTGATTAAAGGCTTTTTATATTTTAACTCTTTGGAACACCATGAGAGTTCCAATTATCTATCGGTTTTTGTTATTTTTTACTATATCCTTTTATAGCAAACAAATGGCGACGATTATCAGATTATCACAGATATTTTAGTGAATTTCTGAAGGAATCTTACTTTTGATGATCTTATCATGAACCACCATAGGTTACCGCTGGTGCCGAATATGTTAATATAGTCCTTATACCTTGTCGGTGGACTCTGCAATATCACGTCCAACATCACTTTGACTTTGAACTTAGCGTTAAAACGATAAGTCAAGGACACGAACCGAACCCAAAACTTATCTTAACCATTGGCCAAAAAATACAACAAACGGCGTCACATACTCACATACCTAACCCCACCGATATCTCTGAAGCTATACAAATAACTGCAAGGGCTTTGCGATTTGCCGCGCCCTGCGTTCAAAGTAAACCGAGTAGATATTTTCGTATTAGTTCCGCAGACTTACACAACATGCTCGCTGCAGTCCCACAAAAACAGTTTCACAGATAAGGGGCTCCTTTGCATGACTATATTCTTAACTAATGCGGGATCCCCCTTACTCTTTAATCTTGACTAGATATAAAAGGACAATGCAGGTATTTTTATCTAAAATCTACTAGATCAATATTTATACCTACAGTCGAGGAACCGTAGTCGCGTACCAACGCAGAATAGAACTGGCTAAAGGGCGCTGCATACGTAACGCGATTTTACACGGACGGGACGGGGACGGGACGGGACGACAATATCGTTACATAGAAAATGTATCAGAATGTGCATACGTAACGATTGCACGTACGGGACGGGAAAATCAAAACCGTATGCAACCACGTCCCGTCCACGTCCTGATCACGTTACGTATGCAGCGCCCTTTAATCACCTAAAATGGAGTGTTGCAGCGTTTAACACGAACTCTACATTTCTATATTTATAACTGCTGCAAGGAACCTGCAGAATTATATAGATAGAAATAAAACTCCGTCACAAAGTTTCTTTCAGAGGTCATTGCATATAAATACTTTGCTCAAAGAAAGCGTCTATCGTCTTCCGGTCATCGTCCCATGCCAAAATAAACAAAAGTATAGCGGCGGTGCCGCAAACAACATTTATTTCTGCCAACGATTCCTGTGACCTTTGGCATACTTGCATGAGTAAGTGAAGCCGATCGAAGATAATAGTCGTTTTGTGAGTGTGTCTGTTGACATTATAGTCAACACAATGAGGTGCACGACGCCATTGTCATGCACAATAATCTAGCCGCCATTGTCCTTTCCCGATATAGTTATCTAAGTTTCCTTTGCCTTTAACAACTGTATTTGGCATCTTGGTCGGTTCTTTTCAACTTAAACAATAGAACTTCACTCGTGCAAGTTACTAATATGGTGTATCGATGTTCTTAGAAAAAGCTATGCGTGCACTTAATTCAAATAGCAAAATTCTTTACAAGTCACACGTAAAGTAGCCCCTTATAATGTACCCTCGTACAACTACAAGCTTAATAGCAATCTTTTTAGAAATACGCCTCAAAAGAAAATGTCAAGTAATGCCACGAAGTTGTACGAAACCTCGCAACAAAAGGAACACACGTGCCGTGGGCACATTTTGCCGACCTCTAGCATGAATTATAACAAAGAGTCACATTCAAAGGTATAATATTCCTAAATGTATAACAGGTACGGTATACATTCGAATGCGAGGCGAAATCCGTTCCTACCAAAAAAGGACGCGTCGACATACGAGTCAAAGTTCAAACTGGGACACAACGTGTGCAAAGATTGTAAATGAGCGATCAAGGTTTCTGTTCTTCTACTTAAGATTTAAAGTTCATATTTGGGTGGGTGTCGAGGGTTTGTGGGGTGGGTTTTTTACGCGGTCGTGTGTCATATTGTTCCGTGGCAGGGATTGTTTGCTCGGAAATGCACGTCTTGTTCACGGACGTGTTGTTTCACTACTCGATGTGATGGTTTACTTTTGTACTTACATTTCTGCGCTGCGAATTCCTATGCTGCGGCAAAAAGCGCTGTTTTTCAACGGTTTTTAGGTAAAAGACCCAAAAGGGTCAGGTCAGGTAGCCGCGGGATTATATTTTGGGGTTTATCTCTGTATCTTAATGTTTAGAACCATCCGCTTAACGAAATGCAGCTGTATAACTTTAGGCGAATCTTCGCAATTGTTAGCGTGCTTATGCAGGAACACGAACTTTGCATAAAGCTTACGGCTTAATCCTTTTGAAGAGTGATTGACGCTGCCCTAACGATTTCAATTCACGGGCAGGGCAGGGATCGCATTAGAAAATATTTTCAATTCCAAAACCAAAACTTCGACGGTTCTATGGGGGAAAGAACCAATTAAAATGCTCGTTGGCTAACGAATTTTCCTTAAGTTTGTAAAAAGTTCTACATACGGTAGAAATTTCCCTGCCTCAAAATGATTCGACTACCATTTTGCAAATAAAAGGCGGAAGTGAATTTGAAAGAATTCCTTCATAGTTGTCTGTTTATTTACCAGTTACCACTTATAAATTGGCACTGCCGGTAGATACGTTCATTTTATCTCTCAATTCGACATTCGTTTTACGAGACTTCGCCGAGGTAATTTTTTCCGTTGTAAGTCAAAAAGTTTTTTCTTAAATTGACCGGCCTTGAGTGAATCTATCGTTGCAATAAGTACAAAATCTCCTAAATAATAAACGTTATTCAATGTAGCAAAAAAATAATTTAAAAGGTACGATCTCCCATTTCGATAAGGATATTGTTATGTATGTTTTAGATAAAGTAGGTTTTTGTACCGTGGCTCTATTGATAGTCGTTTCGTAATTAACAGTAGGTACTAAGTACCTTCCGACTGCTACGTAAAATCTTGATAACCTGCTACTCCAAGGAATCCGGGAAGGATCCTGAGTGAAAAACCGTAACACCAGTTTCAGTCAGGGATCGTATGATGGTCGCCTTTATCGTGGTTACCCACCGCGATAAAGGTTGAATCACAATAGACGTGTAATTTTCATTTATTTCACTCAGCCCATTATTGCTGGTTCTGAGGTTAAGTGCCGGTGAACGCCGTTATTAACTGTCCAGGCGCGTTTTATATCGTATCTAGCCTTTATCGTGTATAAAGCATCCGTCACCCTCGCACTTACATATTGGTCAGAAAGTGACAGATATCTTATCCACGTTTATCTACATCGATAAACATGACCACAATAGGGTCGCAGGAAACGTCAAAACTGTCATCTCTGACGCTTCTTAAAACAAGCATTTCCCTCAAGAGGAGTCCTTACATAAACTATGTAAATGAGTTTAAAATATAAATCCCCTGTAGTGTTTAAACAGTTAAAGTCAGACAGTTAATAGGGAATGCATTTATCCGGTTATTAGCCATTTTTGTATGAAAATAACCGGTTAAAACCGGTTATTTGCATTCCCTAAAAGTGAGACCAGCAAGGATCGTGGAAACTGCAACAGTAAGTTCATCAAAACTCGAAACTTTCCACTAGAAATAGTTTTGCAGGTGTTATACTCACCCAAACTTACGTTCCTGTGACACATTTATTTTCTGCCAAGCATTATACCTCTTAGATTTATTTATTTACGAGCACATGTTTATTCATATTCGGACGTTACCGGAATACTTCTAAAACTGTGAACTTATTAATGTCTGTTATAAACAAAAACTTGTTTTGATGATATGGCCAAACCTTGACATCATTGAGCAACTCAAAGTTCAAGCTAATTTATCACAATCTAATTAATTGAATAACAAATGCCAATCTTTATATCTTTCTGCTTAACATTAAAGTAAAGAAAACGAGTACATAAAACTAAGGATTCGTTTCTTCTCTAGCAAATTATGTTTCCTAAATAATTTCGTACGAATTTAAGACGCCACTCATGCCTCATGCAGACTGAAAGAAGTAGCCGTGTCAGAGTGTTGATTTCAAATGCATTACTCAATCTCAAAAGCCATAAAAGCAACTCGATCAGTTATTCAATAGAAACGGAATTAACATGAGAATCGAAGAGAATTTCTGGAGCTGGGTCGGTTCAATGACCCGTCTTATCTCGATTCTCGGACACCAACTTTATCTATCTGCGATCCACATCTACCTCACGCCTCCTAACAATTCTGAAACATTTAATACGAAAAACAACCTTACTTTCTTAGGAATACGGCACAAGCAAGACCAATATCTCCAGGGGGTGCCCGTAGGTAATACAATCTACTTACTATTCGGGGATTTTGAGTTTAACTCCAAAGGAATTACAGTAGAGGATCCTGTGTAGGAGTTTTGGGAACAATATTAGGCCAACTCGAATTTCGCGGCGAACGCTGCCAGTGCCAATATTTGTCTAGATTAGATAAAAGGATCAAAGTGAATACTCAATTGTGCCACGTTTGGTAAACGCTTAACGTAAATCCTATTGTAAATGAAGTTTTGTTTAGTTAATTTTACTAAACTAAACACGTCAATGACATCATAAACAATATATATATATCAGCCTTTCTATGAACTATAACTTTAATGACAACATAAAGATTTAATTAATAACTTCTCAACTGTCGCGTCCTTTTTGCTCCATTTCTTTAATGGCATTACATTACTTTCCCAGAAATGAGCCCAACGACCTCTTGAAAACAATAACGCAGTCTCCCAAATGAATTTATAACTAGGATCCCCATAGTTATATCTGGTAGGCGAGCGAATAATGACAGTCGGCCCCCAGCGGAACTGCTTCCCTTTCCAGGACGACCTAAAAATAAAACAGGCCAACTGGCAGGAGACGACTATTGTGAGTGGACTGACTTCGGCCGTCCGGATGGTTTTTTGTCGGCTTAAATTAAAACCTGTTTTTTTATCACCCAGAAAGTAGGACGACACTTGGATTCTTTGAATAAATTAAATTCCTGATTTCCGGGACAAGGGAATACGATGTCATATTTTATTTCGTGAGAACTACTGCCATAAATATACAATATACTCAAACAAAACCGCTTGATAAAAGAAAGGAGAAGTTTCCTCTGACTCGTGTGACTTTTCTACGAGCAAAGTTTCTTTTATTTATACCATAGGAATCTCAAAATGTTATACGCAATTTACGAACGAAACCGTACCGTAAATCAAAGCCGTCATTACGTACGCTCAGCACCGGGAGAGCGCTCTCACGCGTCCAACCAGACCGGATAGATCCTTCACGATATCGAAATCATCACGATATAGTAGCAATGCTAAAGGTCATGCGTAAATGGCTGTGGCAGTTAGGCGACCAGATGAAGAAGAGCTTTGATTTTCGGCGTTATTCCCTAGTCTGGGTAGAAGTTGGGGGTAGTAGAGCGGGCGAGGAGGTCTGAATAATTTGGTGTGTGGAGAGCCTGTTCCGGGCGGGAGCTTAGCGCGCAGCCTCCGCAGTATCGAACGGGCGAGTCCGAGCCGACCCACGTGCTTCATTCACCGGCGTACAACCACGTGAGAACCAGCCCCAAAATAAAATAGATAACTTATTTTAAGTTACTTACTAGTAATACTAAATGAGTCTTTAAACGAACGCTGCAGTATGAAATTGGGTGGGACCCAACATGGAACTCAACTACAAATGGCCCAAAGGAAATCATAATAAAATTGAATAGCCAACTTTAGGGTTAACGTTTTTATTTAAATACAGATCAATAAAAAGTCGAGACATTATCATGTTAAATATCTTTTACAATCTGAATTTTGCAACGTTTCTTAAGACGTTTTAAGGCATTTTAGCTAAGAATAAAAATTTATTAGCATTTTTCGTCTCACATAGACCATACCTAACTCTTAATTTTATGCCTGTTGCTTTTACAAAAACTGTCAATAATTAGATACATCTCTTTTCTTTCACTCGTAACTTTTCTGAGTTCAAAACACATTTAAATAAAGCACTTAGCAGCTTAATGCTAACAAATTAACAGAAATGCTAAATCTTCCTGGATCTGCCAAGACATTAAATTAATTCCAGACAACTTTAATAACTTCTCTGAACCAGGTCTTTTAATTTATTAAAAGCTTACAGCTGGACCACTGATAACCCGTGCATTTGCCAGCGAATTCACTTGCAATTTATTCGTTATCTCCGAGCTGACATATAAAAAGGTTTCTGCACTTAGATAAGAGCATCAATCAGGCAATGGGTGTGGTAGTAATTTTGTATCAGCCGTAATTAATTGTCGTTGATAAGCGTTTTATTTGTATTAGTTCGTTGCTAATGTTGGTGATAAAAACTTCCAATGATATGACGAAGGATACATTGACCATGTATCACATCACGTCTCGACTACCCGTGTTGAAACCACGTCGATATCTTTTTATTTAGCACGGAGAAGGCAAACGAGCACATAAGCCACCTGATGGTAAGATTCTGAAGCCCATAGACTTTTTCAATCTTAAGATGAAAATCTCAAGTCTTATCCTCACACCGGAATGTCCGGAATACAACAATGCCAACGCCGCTGTTTAGCGGTAAGTTAAAGGGTCAGAGGGCCCTGCAAAGATGCACTACGCTAACGAACTTTTCTATTCGATTCGTTTTTAAACCAATCGCGTCACTGGTAGACCACGTGACTTTTCGTATCACGTCATCTTCCAGTGACGCGATTGGTTTAAAAACGAATCGAATAGAAACGTTAGTTAGCGTAGTGCATCTTTGCAGGGCCCTCTGATGGTAGTTTGTAGCTATCTGAACAAATCTTGCATAAGTTCCTTCCAGAACTTCATCCTTCATGTTATATTTCACTGTGGAATAAGCAAATAAACTCTCGTCTAGCCAAATGTCGGTCAGTTAGTCGAGTATTTGCGATGAACTAAATGAATCCGGACTGTGCCGAGGTGTGGCATCAACTCCAATCAAATATGCCTGATAGGATTACCGTTTAAACCAATGAGAGGTTTTACTTACCAGTAAGACTATTAGGGAATACGTTTATTTGTGTCAAAAAGTGATATGGAAGCGGATTTACGTTGTTGAAAATTGATAATTTTGGAAAGAATTAAGTTCATTCTAGATTCATGAAAGCGAAAACATTAAAATTTATGGTAACTAAACATGTTTGTCGGAAGTCCAGAAAGCGGTTCTTTGGAATTTTTCAAGCGGAAGTTTAAACGAAGCTTAAGAGAAAACTTTCGCGATTCTCCAGAGCAAGTACTGAGACAAAGCTTTCGTTAGAACTTGTTTGGTTACAAAAGTTTAAAGGAGTAACTTCAAAAAGTTAACAGTAGGGTGCTAAGGGTATTGTGACCAAACAATTAAGACATTGAAGACTAAGTTTGCTCACTTTTTCATAATAAAACACTTTTAGATGCTCGTAGTAAGGCATAAATTAGACTGCGTACTCAGAGTTCATCAAAATAACGACAAGGCCTGGATACAATTATATAATAGCTGAAACGGAACCTATCACTCGTTAAAATTTCAAAGAACTAAAAGCCTTTGATGGCGTTCACGTCAGAGTTTGCACTTGTTTGCGAGTTTACGTCGGAACTTTGCTACACAAAAATAGTTAGTCTAAACATTCAATAAAATTCCGCGTATGTAGCGATTATGTCATATGTTGTTAAGTCATTTATTTTATAGTCATCGTTTCTTTGAGTCCATATATGTCTAAATCATCGATGGAGGTCGTAGTTTTCAATGTTAATATTAAAGTTGGAAAAAAGGGAGCCTACTTCTAAATATCAAGACCGATAAAAACAGGTCACGTGTTCGTACCTTACATCCGATAACCAGTTTGCTTCTGGGACCTTGAGCATAGCTGTGTCATCATCAATTTTTAATATTACATCACCTTCACCTTCGGTAAATAACGCAATGACGTCCACGTTACCCTTTCTACGGAATTAATTTACAACTCAAACCGGATAACTTTACACTTTAGTTCCACGTACAATATTACCATTCTGATTCAATCCAGCAAAACCTGGGAACTTCAGCGAAACTCCGCACGGCAGAATCGGTGATGTCGTGTACCGGAGCAAAAGTTAAACATAACGTTCGACACTCATGGAATAATGGAGAGAACTCGAGCTAAAACTCCTATTTGCCAAAGTTGAATTGAAAATCTGCTAGATTGTAAAACCACTTCCTATTGTGTCAGAGGATCTGAACAAAAGAGTTCCTGCAAATTGCCATACATAGATGTATGTGTGGATGAAAATGCAAATGGAACTTTACGAGCACACGACTACTAAAGAATGTCGATGCACCGGCGATATATTCGTACTTATGAATGAAATATGAGGGCGGCTACTCCGATTTGTTTGGAAGGCTTTCTTGGTGACAGATTTATTGGTATTGGCTGTTTCTACTAGACATACACTCGTACCTACATTCGCTTTTCTAACATTCTTTGATAGTTCTACAGAACTACTGTTAACCTATTTCAGAAAATTAAGCGTTTAAACTTACTACAAATAGATATGTAAACGAACTCAACTATTCGTAAATCATTTCCCACTATTTCAAACGGCGTAAGAGCCTAATATATCTTGTATTGTGTTTCTACGGGGCGTAAAAAACATCGAAATAAATCTTAGTGAGACAAAGCAGTGTTCGTTAGTGAGAACTGCAATTAAAAGTAGATGTACTCGCCCGCGCCCGTTCGCTCCGGTCGAAGATAACGTATTAGCTATCATGGGACATAACGATACGACGTTAACCGATAAACGTGAACTACATATCAGCTATTAAAAACAAATTAGAATGGTAACAGGTTTTGAAATTAAATTAAATAATAATGTAAAAGACCGCAGCAGAAGTTTATTTCGATAACATTTTTGGGATTAATTCAAACTCCGCCAGTTTGTTTAGCTTAACCAAGAATGCTACAAAACCAGCCAAAAACCGGATCCGAGAACTATATCCATACCATCCATCTCCATACAAATCCCATCACATTATGTTTAGATCAAGTCCACTTCCGCAATTTCGTCGTCGACCTTTTGAAAGGCAACTTTACGGTGCACAATTTAAAGTTTATTTAAAATCGTTGTCGGCTGTTAAACAGAACTGACACAGCAATATAGAACCTGTGACGATACAGACAAGATACAATGTGATGTGAACGGTTCGGGAGCGGAATGGAATAAAATTCCAAATTGGCGACTCATTCCTCTGAGGATGACACGAATCAATTAATTTAATGAATTCGATGAAGCGAATCTTTTCTAGTGGCTGCCGCCGGTGCTTTTAGACCGCTATTAATAAATCTTCGTAATTAATACCATCTCGCTTTCTATTACAACTGGATCAGAAGTGGGATTGGACTGATGAGCCCGTAGCAGTCACGCCTCGTGCCTATTTTTTCAAGGTTGAATTGTTTCTGATTGTTTTCATCAGTCAGTAATTGCTTGTAACGGATCCAAGATAACTACCTAACAGTATTTAAAGAGTACAGTAAAATCCCTAATAAAAGTCGGGAGAAAGGTCACGTAGAAAATGTAAAGGCTTAGGACGTCATCCAGTAGACCATAAACGTTTAAACGTCTCCCATTCTATTCTAAATTAGAATTTTACTGCACTGTCGGTAAGCGGAAACCACTACTGGAATATTCGAGATTCTCGAAACCACTACAGCTAAGAGATTGAAGACAGGGAAAGTGCCAACTGCAAAAACTAATCTGAGTGCAGTTTCTAGTCCGTACGTGTCTGGTTTACTTACTTGTACATTGGTATCATCTCTATACATGAACCTAGCTGGGAACTGGTTTGGTTTATTCATAGTGTTACTTTAGAAACCTAATTCACAACATATTTGGTTATTTGATTATCAAATATAAACTTACATAAATCAAGATTTGAATTACGGCAGTCAGACCATGGGGCTGATTTTTGACTTTCGAGCGCTCGAAAGTTTCACTCGGAAGTGAGCAAAATCTGTGAAACCGTATTTTTGAAAATACGAGCGATAGAAAGTTTAAAGACGAGTGGTCCACACCATTCGTTTTCAATTCTACCGCTCGTATTTCAAAAAACTGTTTCGAATATTTTGCTCACTTCCGAGTAAAACTTTCGAGCTCTCGAAAGTCAAAAATCGGCCCCCATAAGGTGTGTCGCAAGCCCAAAAGACGACGGGTCCGCGGCGTGATAGACGCTGAGGCACGAGCCTTGCCAGCCTGCCTTGTGTATTATTTGAATGCCTCCTCTACGCCACCGCCCCAAATCTAAAGCCACAGCCAGCACCACAGATAATCCGTAGTCCCAAGTTTGTCTGGCCGCCTTGCAGTCCAAAATCAATACTGGTGCGGCCGATTTTAAAACATGTGGTGAGCCACTGTTTTCAAACGACAGATCGAGAACGCCGATAGACGACGATCATCAATCCGTAAACGTAGCGAATCCTACCAAAGAGCGCCGATTTTTTTCCGCTTCATATAGTTTATGAAAAACTGTCTGTATGTTTTCCTTTCCAAGTTCTTTTTTTGAAAAAATGAAAATTAAAAAGACGTTAACGTACAAACATAGTTTTTCATAATTACTACAACATATTTAAACGAAATCGGACTTGATAAACTAAATCAGTATGGATTTGTTTTGACAGCTACGCGATTTAAGCGTCACTTCACAATCCTATTAAAGGCCCAGCCACACCGCTTGCGTGACGTGCACGTGCACGTGCACTATCGCTTTCCACTGCGTTGTATAGCATGAATTTTCATTATGACACGACATGTCACTATACAACGCAGTGGAAAGCGAACGCGCACGTGCACGTCACGCAAGCGGTGTGGCTGGGCCTTAAGTGAGGCACACCTGTTGGATTTTTAGGAAGTCTGTACGGCTAGCATAAGTTGTATTTTCTCGCTTGTCGCTCAGTGCGTCTCTATCGTTACTGACTAGATAGAAAGAGAGATCCGAGCGACACACAAGTCGCGGAGCACTTCTGCTAGCCCTCCTAGTTAAGTCACACGTGTGAGCGGAGCTTTAATATTACTGGCTGCGTCAGCGCAGGACAAATCAGGGAGTGACCTCACCGATCGACAGCCGAAGGTCGATTCAATAACGGTGCGTCGCAGATGCGCTTATTCATCTTAGTCTGAACTGGCAGACGTTAAAATTAACTTTATACATACATAGAGATTGAAACGTGATATAAAGTCTCGATTATCTTTATCTTTACATAGTATATAACTTAAGAAAAGCAAGCTTTAAAACCCCGACTGCTTTTTGTATACTGTCGTCGATATACCTACATATGTTAATAATTGTCATTTTGCCATTGTTATTATTGCAATTTTAACAGTTTAGGTATCCTATGTCACCCGGGATGACGTAAGGATTCTAACGATACCTCACACATCTAAATCGGTCAAGGGATTTAGAAGTTATAGTGGAATAAAGAAACTCACATACCTACATACATACATACATACAAACATGAATCCTGAAAACATTACACTCCTTTTTTGGGGCAGTCGTGTAAAAACAAGGTCGCTTCCCGCCGTCTGTCCTATTGTATTTACGCTTAATCTTTCAAACTACGCAATGCATTTAAATTCTTTTTTGGTTAATAGATGGAGTGATTCAAGAGGAAGGTTTTTATGTAATAAATTCTGGTTAATATACGGGTGTTACGGAGAACTCACATAAACCGAAGCGAAGCGAGGGCAGGTCGCTAGTAATAAATTAAAACAGCATGGTTTTGGATTAAGTATCAGGAACAATCTTACACAAATTGACCTAGACCTAAACTAAGCTTACTTGTACAGTCGAGTTCAATATGTGTACACTTTAGTACCTTGTCACTTTAATCGCTGTGACAATTCATAAATGGCAGTTTAAACATGACATCAAATAGACAAGGTACTGAAGTGTACACATATATATGAACCCGACTGTACTAGCATTAGAACGTGTCATTTGAAATTATTTCCAATTAAATTAATCGTGTTAAAAATACAATAATACTACTCTTATATCTAAGAGGTAAATAATGAGTCTCTTAACGCATATGCTTCCTCGATTTCACCACTTCTCGACACAGTTTAATGTTACTGTCGATTAAACGTAGGCCATTGATCTGTATTTATAGGCAAGTTCAGGGACAATGGATGGGCAAGTTCCAAACAATACAAGTCACAAATTGCTCCGATTGCCGTTGGGGGTCTTTTTAATAAAAGCCATATTGTTAAACACAATGATAGTAATAACGACTTTAATTATGGGGTATAATAACAGCGCCACCACTGAAACTTAGTATATTACCTACTGTAATTTCACAGTGTTTCTTAGAAGTCGCGTTATATTCGTACCCTCTTATTCAAAAACACGCGATAGCTAAAGTGTGCTTGAAATATGGTTAGTTCTTATCTGTCATTATGACATTTGATCTTGACGGAAAGGGACAACGAATACTTTAACTAACATATATTTGGACTTGACTGAAGCGCGTGGAGCTAACCCCATGTGCTTCTGTTTAGTCCACCAGAGTAAATCTCTTTAACCGAACAATTGTCCTCGCGTGTGATATCCATGGACTTGTTTCTCTAATAAGTCCATGGCGATTGTCTAAAACTCGATACTGGCGAAATACACCTTGTTAAACACAAGAAGTGAAAGCCATTAATTAAGAAAAAAAAAACCTTATATTTATAGAGCGTTAATCAATTAGCGAGTAAGGCTTTTCTCTAGTAGTAACCCTAGTAACCAAGTTTGAAAACTAGTTGTCTATAAAAAAAAAACTCTTCGTAGCTGACCCGATGAATTAAATTCAAATGCAAAATATTTATTTGTTAAAAGCGGGTATCATATGAAATTTCAAATCAGAAAAGGAATATAATTCGGTTACAAGAAAGAAATAATGTCTTCGTAGCGAACCCAGTTACAGAAAATGAATTTCAAATCCTCGTAGCAAACCGAAATGATAAATTCCTAAAGTTTATCTATGGTAATTCTAATTTGTTTTCTAATTGGTTATTGACGAGGAGCAAATCCATTTGAAACAAGACATTTCTGCTCTAATCCAAATACTATACCTAATCTTTAACTTGCAATGAAACGTGCTATTTGCATGTGATTTGATCATTTCAATAGCAAGCTGCCCACGCGCCGATTCTTTGTTTTGTTTCGTTTGATCCCTAGCTTTCATTCAGACACGTGTTCATCCAGTTTATGAATAACTTGATTTTACGTCGGTAAATAGACTATAATTTAGAAAACATGTTTATGCCTTTGAATTCCTTGAGACCTATTCGTTTCCTGTGCGAAATTTGGTTTCATAAAGTAGATATTGTGTTTATCCTTTGTTTGTTTTGTAGCTTGCGTATTAAATACTAAGAAACGACACAAAACAACATAAAGGAATGTTATACTTATTTAAATGCAGAGTAAATACTTAAGTATGATTAGTATGACGACGGTACGTACCAATTTAGTGACTCGTCATTCTAATTCGTCACCAGACAAATACTTAATTACTTACTAATAAGCAGCAAATGTTGCAAATGTTGTTAATGAAAAAATATAACTATAATTAGTATAAAACTAAAGGCATTTCTTTTTATGTTGATTTAACTAAAGGTTTAAAGCGAATATTTTTTTGTATGAGGAGACTTATGATTATGGAGGAAGCGAGAGAAGTTTATCTGGATTGTAGCAAGTGAAAGGAAGTGGTCTCTGCCAACCCCTACGGGAAAGGGGCGAAATTGTACGTATGTAAGCATGTGTAATATTTTCAATTTGCCCGTCACTAAGTTCAACCCACAAAGGTACACCTCACTCCTTACGCATTTTTTACAATCATAACAATATAGTACTCGTGGAAGATTTGTAAAAGTGGGCGCTCCATACAATAAACGGTATATTTCTAATTCACTGCGGCGCTCCCCGTCACTCAAACAACTTTGCACGTCACTGACTCACTGCTGCGTCAATGTACGTAAAATAAAATAGTACGTCGCTTACATTCTACTACGAACACAGTTTAACAAAAACTAACTAGCCTAGCTGGTAAAGATAGGTGTACACTTTACAAAGAGCGGCATGGAACGACATGACACAGGCTGACGCTCCAGTAGCTCTTGCGATTCCCTTCCACTCCCCCTCCGTAGCTCGGCTCTCGTAAATTGAACGTATAGTAACTTCATTATTGTTATAAATCCGATTTTATCGTGTCATTTCCTTTCTATAAAATGCCTCGTAGTCTACGGCGTCTCTCGAGGTTAGCTGCGGATTCCTTATCAGCATCAGTAAATTAGTTAAACGCACAGAAAATATTGTAATATGAATAAAACGACAGGGTCGTATTATACTGATCTTGGGTGATACTCGTATCAAGACGCGTCCGAAAAGACAATGTTCTATTGGCCGTATTAATAAACTAATCTCAACTCTAATGCTCGTCTCGAGATGCGTCAAAAATGACAGTGTTCTATGGTTTGACGTTTACTTTCACGTATCTTGTGATCGGCATCTCGGCCAAGATTTGTTTATTAATACGGCCCTATAACTTGACATTTCAAGTGATGTATATAAAACGGCCTATAGTACCTTTTTTAAGTTAACGTCTACCTTGTTTGATACATCACGTTTAATAAGGAAACGATTGATTGAAAATTAAGGGTCGTAATAAGAGTTTTCCTGTAAGACGGCAGACAGCTAAAGAGGATAATTAATTATAACGTTATATCTTATGATTTATCATGCTATTTTTATACGTACTGCACATTGTGTGCTTTTGCCTTCTCCATTAAATAAAAAAAGCAAAATTAGGGAATATGTAGGCAAGGAAAAATGGTTCGAAAGAAACACGAATTAAGCTTTCGTAAATAGACTGAAAGCTTAAACTATCGTTTTGACACTTCATAATAAATTTAACAAAAAGCAAACCTTAAAAACCCGATTTCGTGTTCTAATATCGTCGTCTATATTTATTAAAACAAAAACCATGTTTCTATTCTCGATCGATACATGCTTGATCGAGCAACGCACAGCCGAAACCACTACACCTAAAGACTTGAAAGTTGGAGGTAATATTCGTTGGATATCCTAAGAAGGGATTTTTGGAACTTCATCCCCTAACTGGGAAACTAATTCTACGTGTACAAAGTCCCAGGCATCCTGTATTCATATATAAACGTGTATCCTAAACACTATTAGTATGTAGTTATTGCATGTATGTCTACCTACAGCAAGTATTACTCACGAATGCACGTGCAAAGGATTGCCGTAACATCTGAGCCGTATAAACAGTAAGATCGTACCTTGTAATTCTATCAACGAAATCTTGTTGGACAGTCAGCAGCATATTAACGAAAATGAAAAAAGAAGTG
The DNA here is from genome assembly GCA_946894065.1 of Acleris literana. Classification (NCBI taxonomy): domain Eukaryota; kingdom Metazoa; phylum Arthropoda; class Insecta; order Lepidoptera; family Tortricidae; genus Acleris; species Acleris literana. The sequence goes on from OX335670.1 coordinate 22,665,263, forward strand.
AAAAGAAGTAAAAGAAAATGGTGAAAAGAAGTTTTGTTTGCTTGATTATATGGTAAATGGAGCTACCCAAAACATTTCGAGGATTATTTTAATAGCCAGCAGTTACTCGTACTTAGAAAACAGGTCATTGCATGGCCTAAGAAGATACGTAAGATTATGGCAGTTGCATAAGACTAGACTAGGCGTCTAAGGAGTTGATCTAGTGACGAAATCGGAAGGTGACAATGGGAATTACGCTGTTCTAAACGTTAACCCAGAGTATAGCCAGATGATTTAAAATAAAACTATTTAGTAAGGATAAGAGGATAAGAGGTATGTTTGCGTTGGACAGAGTTGGCAACGCATTTGCAGTGTTAGGGCGCGTACCTACACATAGAACGTCCGATTTACAGGATCCGTTTTAAAGGATCTTTTCACCTTGTAATCTTCTTTTTTACTGGATACAGAATACTGTTTTGGGTGTGAACCCGCTCATACAACAACATACGCCATCAAATAACGGACCTGTAAAACGGATCGCTATGTGTACGCGTCAAATTGCAGCAAATTGTAGACTTAAGATTGCATACGAGTATCCCAAACTCTCAGATCCCGTTGCATTACCACGTGAACTCGTTCGCATTGTCTATACCATAAAATAAAAACGTACCCGCTTAGCCATCTCTGACTGTACCCCAAAATAAGCACTTCCTCAGGCTAAAGGTGTACATATTCGGCCGTCGGCGGATATGCCGCGATTCAATGCACTCTGCGTCCGGCTGTACTATTAGGCGGCATGTCTATTTGTTTGTCTATAGCTTCCTGTATATCGCACGTAATGAATAACAAAATTTGGGTTGCTAACCGGTTATTTTTAAATGCCTCTATATGCTTCTTTGACCAATTGCCGAGTTTTACAGTGCATGAACTTAGTTTTACTAGAGACTTAAGCTGTTTAAATCCAACTAAACCATGTTTATTCGCGTTTGCGAAAGATTGTTTTATAATTGTTGAATTCCAGCACCCATTCCGCAAGTAGTGGCGTCAGTAAATAATTTCAAAATCATTTGCAGAGTAATATTTATACTGTAGAATGCCAATATAGCCCGCTTTAAAAACAATTCTCAGGTATTCAGTAGAGAGCTGTTACTGTAACCGTCGCAAATACAGTAACGAGACTAACGAGCTTAGCAAAGAACAAGTTTTCGAAATAAGTACACATTACTTTACGTTCAACATTTACATCTGCTTGTAAGAAGTCAGTTTTTGACTTGTATTGGTTCGAATCTTATGGCGTCAAATGACGAAGATTATAGTGGAATTAGGATGTTCCGTCAAAGGAACAATCTAGAACTCCTGCAAAACGTTTTAATCAAGTCATAACCCGATTACCACCGCAATTACGTCCTGTCGAATACCCTGATTGAGGCCTGAATGTTTAACGCTTTGTTCGCATTGCGGAAATGGAATATTATAAATTGAATAGAAAGGGCAAAGGTAAAAGAATAAATTCAATTTTTTACGGGCTCTTTTGTTCGTGAACTTGATAATGTACCTTGGCAGAATATTTAATCCGATGAGGTTATTGTTGGCGCTGAATTAGGTTGGAGTTTTATTTCTTAATCGGTTCAAAGATCTCGTTAAACATTGTTGGTCTTATTTATAACACAAGTGAAACGTTGCAAGCACGCCTACGTCGTTTTTTGTCGGGTCTGGCACTGTTTCGGAATAGAATTGCCAAGCCTGATCAACGTTGGTGAATTGGGTAAAGTCGCAATACTAGAAAGAAAACTGGGTATTCTTTGGGATTGTTTTGACATCAATTTGCGTCCAAAGCAAAAGATTTTCTTTGAAACATTTGAAACTATGTTGTTCAGGAATCAACGAGCCATGAATTGAATGATATTATGTCAACTAACAGGATTTGAGAGGTGCTGGGAACTAAAACTAAGTCACAAAGAAAACACTTTTTGCAGTTGAGAAACAGCGTTAAACTAACCGGTGCTAATAGAACAATAAAATAAAATAAATAGTAAACTCGGAGATATGACAGATCAGAGTAAACAGCTGCGCTATCGAACCATGCAGAAGAACCCCGGATGCCGCCCACGCATCCGCTCGGATAAGATACATTAGTTCGCGAAACCGCCACAATGTCGCTTCCCAGCTAATCTAAATAGTCAGCGTGTAAACCTAAACAATAAAGCCCTTTGATAGAGACAATTCTAATTAAACCCAGTCACTAATTTGATTCCTAGAACCGTGACACTATCAGAGGGCCCTGCAAAGATGCACTACGCTAACTAACGTTTCTATTCGATTCGTTTTTAAACCAATCGCGTCACTGGGAGATGACGTGATACGAAAAGTCACGTGGTCTACCAGTGACGCGATTGGTTTAAAAACGAATCGAATAGAAACGTTAGTTAGCGTATTGCATCTTTGCAGGGCCCTCAGCTCTCTCGTTTCCCAACCGATACGATTCGGCTTATCTTAGTTTTTTCAGATGAGGATAATATCAATCAAATTCGGACACATTTCCACGAATAACAAAGATTAATACTCATTGTTCCGTCTAAATATCCTTATTTTTGTTCATAATAACGATAAAGATAACATATTATTTCCTCCTTCTGACTTCGTTTCAGGCGAAATCGTGTGCAAAATAACGGTTTTCAATACTCATCTGAAGAAACAAACAAAGTGAAGGGAACTTCAGGAACTAAATCCGTTTTCTAAAGGCCGGCAAAACTCTTGCAAATCCTTTAATATTAAAAAACACATCAGACAAACAGACGCACAGTTACTCATCATTTCTTTAGAACCATGTAATAACAATCAAGTTCGCCTTCATATATGTACAGTAAAATCCATACTAATATTATAAATGTTTGTCCGTCTTTCACGCTTCAACCACTAAACGGATCGAGATGAAACTTGGCACACATATTGGTTAGGTCCTGGAATAGGACATAGGATAGTTTTTATCCCGGAAAATTTGAGAGTTCCCGAGGCAGCAGTGACAAACGACTTCTACGCGGACGGAGTCGCGGGCGAAAGCTAGTATATAATATATTTAACGTTTGTGCGCTCTCAGACGTTACTCTAGAATGGTTCCAGTTAACGATGCAAAACATTGGTGTAATGTACGTGGAATAGAATTGTACGCGCATAGCATTAAATCTACATAATTCGCACCTTCAGAACAATAGTGACCTAATTCAAAATTTCAGCTTTCAAACTTCAAGTCATAAATTTATTATCATAGAGACCTAACTCGAAATTTAAAATTTCTGAATTAGGTCACTATTGTTCTGAAGGTGCGTGTCATACTCGCAGTGTACCGTTAGTTGTATTAGACCATGCCCTTGTAGATAGTCTTAACTTAAGTCACTTGTCTCAACACCGACGATGAGCGGGAAGCGACTAGTCAGCGATTTACTGTTAATATATGTGTCTCTTTTATTGACACGGGATCTACATAATTTTTTCGACAAACTAGTGAAGAGATGCCTAGCCAAACTTAAGTGGCAGTGAGCGGGGCACATTGCTCGCAGGACTGATGGCCGATGGGGTCAGAAGGTTCTTGAGTGGCGTCCGCGGACCGGGAGACGAGCTGTAGGTAGGCCTCCAACAAGATGGAGTGACGACCTTGTAAAGATCGCGGGAACGTGGTGGATGCGAAAAGCACAAGACCGATCTGAGTGGAGAGCCTTGGGGGAGGCCTATGTCCAGCAGTGGACGTCTTTCGGCTGACATGATGGAGTGGAGAGATTACTCTTCGGCAGTGTGAACAGCCAGCGATCAAATATTAATATATTAAATACCAAAAAGTTGGGCACGCTAACTCACTCAATTAAATTTTCTATAAAACTTTTCCGTTGTGACACGAAAATTAGCCATACAATTGTGGGGATACTTTTCGTCCCACAAAAGATCTTTTTTCCACTTTGTTGATTATATGGTTAACTGCGCTTAACTGTGGTCTAACTTTTTGGTCCTCACCCATTATGTATGTTTCTTTTATTGACACGGGATCTATATCTTTTGTCCGTTTCTTGAGCGAGAAAATAGTCGATAGCTAATTGCTTTCTCGCCGGCAGTCGGACCAGTGCCTAGAGCAGTATGCGAACAAATGCCCATTGCTGAGCAAATAAGCCAGGAAAAATTGCACAGGAAGAATGCACTTTGTAAGAGTTGTTGGACGATCAAACAGTTCTATTAGTGACCTTTTCATCACTGCAGTTTTCCGCAGAACTTCGAAAGAAATCTGACGCTTGCTATCCGCTAGTTCATGGCGTGAATCGATAACGCAGATCCTGAGGGCTCAGACAACATGCACTACGCTAACTAAAGTTTCTATTCGATTCGTTTTTAAACCAATCGCGTCACTGCAAGATGACGTGATACGAAAAGTCACGTGGTCTACCAGTGACGCGATTGGTTTAAAAACGAATCGAATAGAAACGTTAGTTAGCGTAGTGCATCTTGTCTGAGCCCTCTGAAAGGCAGTTTATGGTCTTAAGAATTAAGAGCCGTATTAATAACTCATCTTGGTTGAGATGCTCGTCACAAAATACGTCAAAGTAAACGTCAAACCATAGAACACTGTCATTTTTGACACATCTCGAGACGAGCATTAGAGTTGAGATTAGTTTATTAATACGGCCCTTAAGAGTCGTCTGATATTTTTTATTTAGTTAGACTAATTATTTTAAGTTGGAGATGGTATCTTAGCAACTGGCCGGAAGAAACGCCAAAATAGGACTCGAGGAGAATTAGGGGAGAGGCCTTTGCCCAGTAGAATACACAAGATAAAAACAATATCATCATTAAATTTAAGAGCGTAGGTCTTTTCGGTCTAATTCTCTCCACTTATTTCTGTTAAAACAATATTTTACGATTAAAACCAGCACGCAAAAATCGCTTATTATAAGATCTTAATAGATACATTTCACCATCACATTACCAAATCAGACCACGGATTTTGATTAACCTAGCGTTTAAGGTCGAGTAGACTGAACTAAACGCATTTTCTCAAAAGAAATAACTGACGCCATCAATGTAATACCCAAAAACCATAAAAATAGTCATTGGAATTCGGAGTCCTTGCACAGCTCCGGCATATAAATAGATCCATAGACATAAATAATGTTCGGTTTCATTCGTCCATATAGAGGGCAAAGGCATCTTTCGCGTCGAGGGTCGATTACCGATTTATAACTCGACGGGGCCCTATTCCAAGTTGGAATTTCCAACGCACTGCACCCATATGTTATGTGATAACATAACTTTTTTTTATTTGTAATGCTTTTTTTCCACATGCATGTCAAATTGTAAAAAGCAAACGGAGTCGTCATCTTAACACGTTGGGCTATTAAAAAATGAATATGACAATTACATCTACAAATATATACTTAGGTTTAGTTCGCAAAGCACGAAAGGAGAGCAGAATCGTTTGTAAACTTTAAAAGCCAGCCAGTCCACAACGATAACTGGATTGCCTCATCAAATTGTACTATGAACGCACTTTAGTCGATGAAAGCCAGGCAGTCTACCGATCGGAAGTTAAGTGGCCAAAGCGACCGCGTTTGAACTCCGTGCTCTCAAAAAATTAAAATAAACATTGCCCAAAACCATGTCAATTTCGTACAAAATAGGGGAGCCTGGTTCTGGTGCTACTAAATATCCTTTATTGAATAGTACCAAAGCTATAACGATGCAAAACCAACTTCACCGCAACCTTCCAGCAATCTCGATACAATTCTCCATCTGTACAAATGAACTCTGCTCTTACGTAACATACCGTTAACCTTTGTGGTTTGAGGTCGCGGATCACTGACGGCTGACACCATCGGACTTGTATGCCCTTATTCCGCTGCACTATCCAGTACACTCGTGACTTGGCTAGAGAATGGGAAAAATGCAATTACAAAACGCAGTAATACAGCTGCCATTTTATATTACGGTCGCACGTGTTTGGAATAATAACCTTTATTGAGAATAGACACAATTATTAAGTTTTTTTTCAACTTGGCCAGTTACTTTTTCTTTCTTTGATTTGACTGTTTTCCTAAAGCTCGAAGTTGAATAGTTAGTAGTAGTATACATATATTTTGAAACCGTTAAGATTAAAATATCTTCGTCATTTTTCTGTAAAGAGGGTCGTCAAGACGCTTTACGGTTTTCCTGGTAATGTTTAACCGCGTATATTAAGTTACCAATATGTCATTAATCATTACTTGATCTGGTATTTAATATTTTATTAATACTTACAGCAATTGTCTGGTAATGTTCGAGTTTTCGGACCATGTAGCGAACATTATCTAAGCTTTTCTGTACCCGATCATTTTCCATAACTGTACCATCCTACGTCAAAAAAAAAGCAAAGAACGAGACGTAGAAGCCGTTTCTACTACAATATCGTTATGGTTCAAAGTTAAACAACTAACTTTCAATTACACTTCTGCACCTCCTTTCCAAGTTAGACTGCCAAAAAGGTAGTTGCAGAATCTTCGACGTGATCTGGCCGAGGCATTCCGCTGCCAAATACATCTAGGTTAATGCCTACAACCTTATGTAACCATATTGTTTTGTATTTATTTATTCTGTTATCTAATTGTCGAAATAACAAAACCAACTAACCAAAAAATTTATTTACCAGCTTTTAGTGTATTATGTCGCAGCTTATCTTTATTTATAACTAAAGCAAAGTCAATCCAAGGTTCAAACCGTAAAATCAAGAAAAATAAAAACGTTTTCGAATTTGTGTGGGCGAAACATAAAAAAACTTTGTGACGGAGTCGCTCCGTATGGACCAAAGCATTTAGGAACTGTACGTTGATAAACAGTATTGTGTCAATGCCAACCCACATGGACCATGAATGATATAGCTGATCAGAATTCGGGACACCTTGGACACCGTTAAACAAACATACCTACAAATTTTCGAATCAATAATTTTTTATCTTAGACTTACCATGTCACCCTTCGTGCATTAAGGAGGGGATTTTAGTTCCGACGGTATTTCTTCGTTCCCCTAACGCCCCGCCGTCAAATGAACGCAAGAACTTGAACAACTAGGTAGCAATTTGCGTCCGCGACTCAAAAATTCGCCGGCGCCGATTGGGGCATCCGAATGGTTAAGAATATTAACAAAACAGAACCGTAAATAGTCACAGCAGACTCCGTTGAATTTACATCTACCGATGGTAACGTAATCATCGCCCTATCCCCCAAGGCACCAACAATAATGCATCTAACACTACTCACATTATTGGGGTTCCGGGATCCAATTAACTTGCCCTCTGCACTGAGCGGGAAATATCGCTATTCGTAATTAGTTTCACGTATTAACATAACAAGTGCGTTATTGGTGATCGAGATGAAAATGTGCCCTGTGCATTAGAATTTTCATGTTTTACATTATATGAAATTATACCACCATGTTTTTGTTCAGGACGTCTTATTATAGCATAAAATATTATTACAAGATTTGTTGCTTGACATTATTTGTTTGTTTCGTTGGTCAGTACTTATAATTCAAATCTTGCGAGTCAATCTTAAACCAGATTGTTATTGGATTGTAAATGTGAAAAAACTAAGAACTGATGATGGACGCTTGTATTAGTTGTATTGACAAGATCTCCGCTAACCTAACATCTACAGAGTTTGGCTAGATTAGTTAAATTTGTATTAGTATAAACAGGCTAATGACCGATCAAAAAATTAGAAACGTTTTGCCTTTTTAGTCTAATCCAGGAGCAAACAATAAAGTGGGCGACATTATGATAAGCAATCAAAGCCAACACCAGTAGGTACGCAGGTGCGTAGCAAGTCATTAAAAGATAATTAGAAAAATATCAAGGGAGGGTGGAAAGCGAGTACCTACCTAATGGTAAAGGGAATTTAGGTCTCTGGTGCTCTCTGGTAAATCTAAAGGCAGGTATCACACTAATTACATTGATGTTCTGCAAGAGGTGTGTTAATATCTTGGAAAGGCTTGCCTATTCGTTATAGAAACAAAAGTAACGTGTGAGTATATCACCGTGCAGTAGATATGGCGCAATGTGACTGGAACTAAGTTATGCAGCTACAAAAAATACCTAGACGTCGTTAAAAACCTGTCTTTTATAAGGTCGAATGTTGGTGCTGTTTGAATAAAGCAAAATCGATAAAACTTGCAAACTTGTTTGTCTGTGGTCCTACGTATGACTCAATATTCGATACGCTTCAAAAATAACAAATCTCTGTTAAATGTTAAATTAAGAAAATAAACAAACATAAAATGCCTGGTCCGTTATAAAACGGCCATCTTGTAATTCAATACAGGGTTTAAATTACGAAACAATTCGAATTTCGAATCCGTAAAATTACATTTTTTATTCGTGTTACAGTCGAGAGTAACAATGACCGAGAGCCATTCTGCTTTAAATTACTGACGATGTTTAAAATTCGAGTTGTTTTTTTTTATTTGTCTGTGTAATGTGTGCCGAGAAGCATTTTTCTTGGGTTTCTTAAAAGGGGCTCGTTAGCTTGTCGGGACTCTGAGTGCAGGTCGTCATGTTATCTCAAGTGCCATCTCAAAAGAGAACGGTGACCGTCGAGGAGTTTTGACCTTAATTTTCTTTGAGAAGTTTGTATTTGTTTAGATTGTATACGTTAAATAATAATGTACAGTAATGTATCCCATACAATGGTTTATTATATTTCCATTCACCTCTATTTAAGTGCATTTTTGATAAATGCCTTGGCTCTTGTAGAAATGTTAAAATACAAGATAAGTTAACGAATCATAGCTTCATTACTTAATGAATATTTTCCAAATCCAACATCCGGCTCGAAGGACCATTCGCAAAATTAACAGTCAACATCAAACTATCAAAACATAAAACCCTCATTAACTAATTATTTAAACAGACATTGTTCCGTGTAAAATAAACAAAGTGATTCGTTGGAATAGTAAAATACGGGTGAAAGGACCAATAGGTAAACAGAAAACAATCCCCAGCTGGGTACCAATAACACTGATTACCACCCGGGTGATCAAGGGTGATTTATATTATACCGCTTGATAATTCTGAGGACGGGTCGTAAATATACAACTTACTACCTAGACCGGTCGTAAAGTGACGTATATATACGACGAAAACATCGATATATATCGATTGAAGAGCAAATAGTTACTTACTGCATCTCACTAAATTTTTTTGAACGCAACTTTAGTCTGTACGGGTATGCCGAGTGTCAAAAATGATCGCTTGAAAAGTGTAAGGCCTAAAACCATGTGTTTTTTTCGGTAACAGGTTTGTGAAAATGTGTGCGTTCGTGAAAGGGTCACCAATGCATGCAATGCATCGTTTCGCGGCGTTTCTGTCGAGGGGCTCCCCTCCGTTGTAGCTCTGATAGGCATCACCGTACATTTTTGGCCCCATTTGACTTCGAAATCTAATTTGAATCCTGTGTGAAACGACGAGATGCAACCACTATAGTAATAGTAACTCTTAAATTAAAAAAGGGCATCAATGAAACCGGGCTAGTGCGAATACACACGAAGGGTTCCGTACCACCCGACAGTATTTAATTTAACACTACCTACATCTTTTAGTAACGCTTTACTAGTGACTAGCCTATCGTCATTATCCAGATCCAGCAAAAAACGCCGAAAAATACACAGTTTCTTGTATGGGGACATTATTTTTTAAACTTTGTGTTTGTTATTGCAGTGATCGGAATAGGTAGAGCTAATTTGCCTAAACTTGACGCATATTCATTCATGCGTGAGAGAGATGGGAATACATTATTGAATGAACATGCATCAAGTTTAGGCAAATTAGCTCACCTATTTCCGATCACTGAGTTATTAGGTATACCTAGCAGCCATTGTGTTTAACTATAACGGTACCAAAGATACAGCTCTGTGACAGACGGACAGCATCTTTGGGCATATAAACCTAAAAAGTGCACCAATGAAAAAAAAGTTATCTCTCGACTGCACGTAGTTTCGTAAGTTGGGCTGGCATTTGGTTTTTACGCAACACCGACTCACTTTGAAGTGGTTGGAACGCTGTGCTGTTTTAGTTGGGGCTTAATTGCTTAAAAGAGCTTCGGGTAGCCATGTTGTTATGAAACTTTTAATCTGCAGTTTATTATGCGCCATAAATTTTGTTTTTGGATTAAAGGCTTTTCGATGCACTTTTTTTAGGGCTCTATAGTAAGCTAAGAGGAGTATTTTTGGTGGAGTTGTTTAATTTGAATTTTACGCATTCTTATCCGTACTAATCATATTTTTAATTTAAAAAGTTGTGTGTTGGTTTGTTCGTCCGTCGGCTTGATTTTTAAACATGAAAATTAAGTAGGTATGTACAGTGATGGTTTAAAGCCCGGAGACGGACGTACGGAAACATGATTTTCGTAATTAATGGCTTTCACTATTGTTGGAAGGAGTATATGTCTTATGTCGCGTTATTCATAGATAATCACCATGGAGTTCTTAGAGGAATAGGATATCACACGCGAGGACAATAAAATGCCTAGTTCGGTTAAAGAATATTTTTCTACTATAGACTTGGCAGAAGCACATGGGGTTAGTTCTAGACGCTTCTTTCTAGTTATTAAGGTACTTGGTACGGCCTTTTTATTAGTGTTAATTTTGGCACAACACAATGCCACTGGTAGGTACTGAGTTTCTAGAATGAACGGTGTGCTAAACGTAACATAGGTACCTACCACCGGAACTTGCAGTTTGATGCCCCCCTTCTCTAATCCCCCATACGTCAATGAATCTGTGACCGTTATCACTTTAACTGTCTATGTATTATTGCATAGGTATTTTATGAGTCTTTCGTTTGGAAATAGTGTTAACGAATATAATAGCTTAGTTTCATTCATTCGTCGATAGCCCGCATGCTTGTAGCAATCCATTGACGCGTTGTTTGAACATTTTTGAACAGAGAGCTATTGCAGCGACGCAATGTATCACGAAAAGGGCTATCGAGCAATGACACAGCTTTAAGATCATTCGGGATAAGTATTCAGGGACATTATACGTATTATTACGTTGGTGATAGTGAAATACTGCGTAAGTAACAAATTCGATAAAGTGCAAAATACACCTTAGCAAGCGAGTCAGTAAGGTGCATTTTGCAACTGATTGAAATTGTTACTTACGCGGTATTGCACTATGACCGACGATTTTCAATCTAGGATGACGCATCCCCGTTACTTAAATTGACGATGCACGGTTGCGTCAAATTAAGTAACTTAGTGGGGTACGTCAAGGATTAAAAACACTAGTCGGGAAAAGTTGACATTACTACCTATCTATATATTTGGACGCGAAGTAGGTACATAGTTTACTAACAGTTCTCAAATTAAACTTGTCATAAACACAAACGCGGTAAAGAGTGATGGTTTTTTCACGTGAAGTTTCTGTTTGTATGCCATTCAAAAAATTAGTTCAAGCGAGCGACGAAGATTTTAATTGTACGCCAAAAGAATTGAAAGAGGAAGCTAATTTTACTCCCGCACGATTTTTTTTCGTGGGATTTTTGAGAAAAGCTATATATTTGCCTTGGCAGGAACGGTAATTGCGGGCTTCTTATTTTTAAAAATACGCTCCACGACTTCCCTACCTTGGCAATAAATTACCATTTAATCCTTACTTCAAACAAAAACAAGGCAAAGGTCACAAATCATTCAGCCTCGGTGCTTAATATACCAATACCGCTATTCCCGCCGCACCATAAACCACGTGACTCATTGGGGTGACCAGGGGCAACACTAGGCCCCTCGTTTAGTAAGGGGGCGGCGCGGCCTTGGGTTCCTTTGTAATTAAAACAAAATTGGGTTTACGGATGACATGGGGTATTATTATTAAATATTAGGTTCCGCGTAGATATGACAGCAGAGTATTCTGCTTTTAAATAATTTTCGGTCAAACATTTCATTTTCGGGACAAGCTTTTAAAATATACTCGCTGTTTTTAATTGTGTGAAAGCTGCAGTCCTTATTTCTAGGACAATATTTACACATGATTAATAACATGATTAGTAGCACAGTATTTATGTGGAAAACTATAATGACATAATTAGGTATATGAGAATACAACAACCGAAAAAACATGTCAAGACTGATGGTGTCAGATATTTAAAACTGTCATAGACACAAAGGTATAAATGATGGAGGTGGATAGCGAATATTTAATGATATAGAAACTATTTCAACAATTATTTAGTAAGGAGGTAAAATGTGTGCTGCTAACTTTAGAAACATAAGGTATTTATTTATGACTAAACCACAGTACTAACCATATACCACTGTAGGCATTATGAATATTATGATAGTGCATTATCAGCCAGAGTACAAATATAATGCCCTATAGGTATGTATATGCAGAATGAGTATGGCATTATTTCTAAGCTTGATTTACTTCTGTATCCCATTGTGGGTCTGTTTTGCATAGAAATCAGGATCTGTTTTGTATAGAAATCGGAATTTTTACTGGTATTCTAAAGAGAACACTACAAACTTACATAGGAACTGTCTATGTAAACATTTTTTTTCATAAATTTTTACATAAATAAATTGAATGTAAAATATAATTTAAATAAGTAAAAACTGCCAAATTACCAATTCTAAACTTGTAAAATGTGGGCCAGACATGTTAATCATGCAAAGTACTGTGGGAAAATTTGCATACTGTTGTGACTTTGAAGACGTTTAGTATTCAGGAAATGTGTTGTGATAATGGCAACACGGGAGCATCTACGTTTTGTAAGGCTAATTGCGCCAAGCACCTGCATTGTGTGTTTAATACTGAAAATTTATGTTATCCTGGTACCTACATTATTCTAGAACGAAGGGAACGAAGGCGTGAGTTTATGTATATATGTATGTAAAACATATAAGAGACTGGAATTTGGTATTTTCTTATCTGGAAAATCTGGCATAAGTACAGTCAGTATACAATGTACCTACAATGTGATGTTGTAAACCAAATCATAGGAAGTTTCTTATGTTTTGGTTGACAACATCACTTTAACATAGGCCAAAGTGACCTAGAAATCAAATTGATTAACTGTACAGTCAACAGCATAAATAAGTGATCATTTATGTACCTTGTCACTTTAACGTCGTGTTTGAAATGTCATACAAAATTGTGAAACAATTGAAAGCGACAAGGTACATAAATGATCACTTATTTATGCTGTTGACTGTATATAGTATAATTAGTGTTTATAATGAAGTAGGAGAAAGTATAGGTACTAGTTTAAGCAAATATTAAACACTATACATTTTTACATGCATTATATTTTCTATTAGAAATTATATTCGGTGACTTAAAGAAAATGTGAAGTTAATGTACTCATATACCTATTTCATTTTTCACACTTTGAGTTAAAATAAATGTAACATTAAGGGCCTGTTGTTTGATCAGTAGTTAAACTAACTAATTGTTAAAATTCAAAAAACAAATCGAAAATCTGACATATTTCCTTGAGATTTTAACCATTATTAACACATTTTTGACTATTAGTTAGTTTAACTACTGATCAAACTACAGGCCCTTAATGTTAATGCATTTTTTCCTCCTTCTAAATATAATTAATGAGTGAAATTAAAATTATTTATTTGCAAGATCACCTATATACCTACATGTCAGTAGTTTATGTTCTGCAACAATTTGGCATGCAAAATCTTAATTTAACTTGAAAATAATGCTACATTATGTATTGTTCCAATTCATCAAAATATTCATTTAATAAATAAATGGTTGAGTAACCAAGTAGGGGTTTAATTTTCTAGAAAAGTAATTAATTTTATTCCATTGCTTTATGTCCTCATTTAAAAATATTTTTTTTTATACCATTATATTTGGTAAATGTCCAAATTATATCCACATAATCTACATGGTCTGTTGTTACTAATGCATGCAAAACTGAACTTATTTAGCTTATTTTATAATGTTTATTATTTACTGGACTGGTGATGTTTACAACTCCAACCTTTGAATTATATATATCATAACACAAAACAAAAGTTTATAATAAACAAAAGCAAAAAAGCCCCCAATACCAGTTTACTCATTTGTTATTCAACTAGGCCTACAAACACAGTAAATAAATTAGTCAGCGTAAAAACCCAACACTAGATCTAAATAACCGCAAAGAGCAAGTAATTTACAAGAAAATTTGAATAAACCATGTCGCGTTCTTTTAAAATAACCGAGGGGCGAAAAATATTTCGCAGTTTATAAAGTCATCTTGCGATCGCCTCCATCGAGTTTACGAGGGGTGGGTCGAAAATCGGCTCAACGTACGAGACCCGCATTTATACGCCGCCCGCACCAGGCATGTTTACTACACTACGCTACATTCTACTGCCATCAACTACACAAATTAAATCAATTACTATAGTAAGTTACCTCAGTACAATCTTGGAACCCCGAACGCCGCGAGCCAAAGTCGAGAACAAAATCCTTGCACAACCACAAACTCAAACTCTACGCAAAAGAAATACACTTGCACCCGCGAAACACTATCTAATCTATAGAAAATGAACACGTAAAACTATATCACAAACTAATTGTGTCATAAAACGTCCAATAACCCTGTGTGTATTGTGAAAAATAATTCATTTCCTAATAAGAATACCGGTTCGCAGACTACACAGCCACCGCTACAAAAATCTTTACAAAACTGAAGAATTCCGATTTTACCACAGCACAGCGGCGCCACGGTCTCGGTCTCGCGCAAGCGCTGTCAAAAGTGGGGATGCGGTCGCCGGTCACGGGCTTACGGGTGCTTAGGGCTCAAGCCGGTCGAATAAAATATGTCTGGCTTTATTTAAATAAATGTTTCACGCGAAATCCTTTTTGCTTTTGTTTTGTTTAAAGCTTGTGATGATGTCTAATTTTTGCTATTAATTTGTCTACGTTATTTGTGTTGCCATTCTGAAAATGCCGGAACCGGTATCCTAACTGTCAGTGTCAATCAGCTCAGCTGTCACAACTGTCACAAGTCCCAAAGTTTTGGTGTTTTGGTGATCCACTCGTACTATTTATATTATTTAATGAAAGATGTTAGACGACGTTAAACGCGTTATTTTGGTCCTTTCGGGTAAAGGAGGTGTAGGCAAGTCTACAGTGAGCACTCAACTTGCTCTCACTTTAAAAGAAAGAGGTTATAAAGTAAGTACTATAACTTTGCTACTTTAATTACCTAAGTTAAATTACATATTTTTTAAACATTTTCATTCTCTAGTTTAATTGTGACGCATATGTATTCTAGCTATGTCTCCTTAATTTTTAAGTTAATTTGTTTCGTAATATTTCGTCAGGTCGGTCTGCTAGATATCGACTTATGCGGACCCAGCGTGCCTTATCTACTAAACCTAGAGAACCAAAACGTGCACCAGGGCCCTCAAGGATGGGTACCAGTGTACACGGACGCAGACCAGAAGCTCGGCGTCATGTCCATAGGCTTTCTGCTGAATTCGCGAAATGACGCCGTAGTGTGGCGGGGACCTAAGAAGACCTCGATGATTAAGCAGTTTTTGGAGGATGTGTATTGGCAGGAGCTGGATTATCTCGTGATTGATACACCGCCGGGTATGTATTGCGTCTAATTTTACTCTTGTTATAGTTGTAATTTGTTTAGTGGGTTTTAAAGCAGCATATCCACTGAAATCTTCTGATTAAATCATCCACATACAACTGACTTAATATTCTGGGTGTCCTAAGCCTCTATTCTACTAGATGAAACAAAATTCCTTATGACGTGTTATGGTATTGTTTTTCACTCGGCCACCATTACTGTCAAGTAAATAAGAGCTATCGTAAAATTGACAATATGATAACATCCCTCGCCCACTAGGATCGAGTCAACCTTTTGTGCATTAAAATCCATCAATGGAGTCCAGCAGACTTTATGTAGAGTAGAATCCATAATGGAGTATGGTGAACTATAACATCGTTTAGAATTCATCAATGGATGAATGTGAACTTTTTTATGACTAGGATCCACAAGTAGATTTTAATTTACATTAATTTTGTCTAGAAACTGTGAATGGAAAAATTTTTTTTAGACTGGGATCCATATGTGGATTAATTTACTTTGATGCCTTCCATGAATGAATCCAAGTGTATTAAAAGTTTATTAGGATCCTTTAATGGATCTTTTCAGATATTACAATCTATTACAATCCATTAATGGATCTGGGTATCATAAGTGTTTACTAGAATCCATTGATGGATCAGCGTAAACATTGTAGTTTCACAAATTCTACTGAAAAATCCAACTGTTCAAAAAAATACCCTTAAATCCACAGATATAAATACACTTAGATAACGTAAACACCTCAATCTGTATGAATACCAACCGTGTCACTTTTTCCTACCAACTGGGACACACCAAGTGAAGAGAATTTTCCGTTTTCCGCACAGAATCGATTCGAAGACGTCTTTTTGGGCTATTGCAGTTTATTATCACGCAACGAGGCATTTTCTTAATTTTCACGGTCGACCGTCTGCAACAACAGGGCGGGGTTTAAGTCCGAATCAGACACGCGAAGTAGATGCATTTGCGTTATCTATGTGTATTATATCTGTACTTATTCCAAGTTTATCAAACTTTATCAACAACAAAACGTAAGCACATTCAAGACTAAGTTTATAATTTGAATTTTTCAGGAACTTCAGATGAGCACATAACAGTAATGGAGAATTTACGCCAAGTGCCGCAGTGTTCAGCAATACTGGTGACCACTCCGCAACAGGTAGCCATTGAGGATGTACGGAAAGAGATCACCTTCTGCAGGAAAACTGGTATACCGATCATGGGTATCATTGAGAACATGAGTGGGTACGTAAAGATTGGCTAACTATAGAATCCTGCTGAACTTTCATTAAGTTTTGTTATGTAGAAGTGGTAAGGATTCTGCATTGTTATGTACAGTTGGGTCCTATTTTGACTGCCAATGTTTATAACAAGTATAATTGAAAACAGGAACTTTTTTTAAAGATGTTCTGAAAAAAAAAGTCTGTAGAAAAGAACATAATGTGCCGTTTAAGCTCTTAGCAGAAATTACATAAATTACATTACATTAAATCACACCTGTTAGGGTAGGCAGAGATCACTTCTTTCCACCTGCTACGATCCTGAAAAATCATAGCAGAAATTTGCTTAGTTATTTTATTCTCAGTAAATAATGAACAACATAATAGTATGATTTTTTCAATTTAGATTTTGGAGATTAAGTACTTGGCGCGATCCTCTCGTAGTCTTCACATATTTGTGTTATTAACGTTTTCAACGCCACAGTCGGCTCTGGCCGTCAACTAAAAGTCGTGCCTCTGACGCCACGTCGGCTACAGCCGACAAGAGTTCAAGATTAAAAAAGACTTTGTTTGGTAAAATAAAATAGTAATTAAATTATATGTTTAAGTAAAAAATATATAATAGTAATTAAATTATATGTTTAAGTTGGTGATGGTGCTGTGTGTGAGATCGATTAAATATTTTCATTTCAT
This sequence comes from Acleris literana, assembly GCA_946894065.1. Classification (NCBI taxonomy): domain Eukaryota; kingdom Metazoa; phylum Arthropoda; class Insecta; order Lepidoptera; family Tortricidae; genus Acleris; species Acleris literana. Next base: position 22,682,772 of record OX335670.1, read on the forward strand.
TTCATTTCATTTAAAATAGACGCCCAGTATCTATGACTGAATTAATTCTGACTTTAAACTGTTGTTCGTGTGTGGATGACTAATTTTGTATTGAAATGATGTTTAAGACATTCTAATATAATTTCTCTAATTTTTCAACAGAAACCAACCTATCACGTGTTCTCTTTTCAGTTACGAATGCCCGAATTGCAGTGAATGCACTAACATATTCTCCAGTGGCGGCGGCAAGTCCTTAGCCGAGTACGCCAAGATTCCCTTCCTGGGCAGTGTGCCAATAGACCCACGTGTGGGCAAACTGGCCGGGCAGGGTCTGGCAGCAGTTAAAGAACTACCCGAGTCAAATACAAGCAAAGTGTTTAGTGAGTTGGCGGAATTGTTAAGTAAATAAGGAATTTACAGTCCATTTCATTTTACTTGTTTTATTTAGTAAACACTTTTTAACCTAAAAATGTTCCTTTAGCGCCAAAAATAACTATTTCGATGTAAAATCGGGAAAAAGATGAGCAAAATGTGGTCTCTAGTAATATTATTTACCAGAAAACGGCTGTTTTAGCCAAAAAAGATGCATTTTGAGGTTATAAACATGTTTACTAAGTAAGGCAAGTAATGTGGAATGGACTATACTCTATTTGTTTAAACATTGAACAAAATGTAAACAACAAAACCACGTGATATAGCTCGTTAGCCAACAGAAGTAGTACACTGACACGTCAAAACTCGACAAAACAGTTTTGATAGGCTATTTAACAGAACCACGTAGTTTTGATGTAGTTAGTGATCAGTTTATATTTAATTAAGACTGCACCACAACAAGCATCCGTATTCATTTGTAAAACTAAAAACGTCTCCTCGATTTAAAGACAATACTTTAGTTCATGAGAAAACTCAATAATAGTAATGAGGGCGCAGGCGCGAATCCATCTTTCAGATTAGGATGTGGTCATTAACTGCTGAACGCAGAAGTTCGGTCAAGTGCGAGATAATGCCACACGACTATTTACTTTCTGACCCGTATCTACGAGTGCCGAAGGGGGTGGTCATGACCTACTTGACCACCCCCGTGGATCCGCCACTGTGAGGGCGCCACTGGACTCTCGGTGCCCTCGAAGTCCCAAATAGACGGGCGAGTAAGTAAGTAGGCGTACTTAAACGTCGACGACCTTTTTCGTCCGTGTTTTAGAAGTTGGCGCACTTGGGCTTTTTTTTATACCACGACGGTGGCAAACAAGCGTACGGCCCGTCTGATGGTAAGCGGCTACGGAAGCCTATGGACACACGGGCGAGTAAGGTCGCCTAGTTATAAGTACGGCGTACTTACTCGCACGTCTATCTGGTACTTTAAGTACTTATCTAAACAAAATGTGTATATAATAGGCAGGGTTCGTAAAATGCGAGCAAAATTCATTGAAGTGCTAGGGTTGTCACTTATATATAATCGAATAAATTATATATGTATGGAGGAACAGGTATGTTTATACTTATGAAAGCACTTGTTATCATTATGGTAATAAATTGCCCCTATCAGTGTTCATAGTTTATCTTTAATGTTAAACTAAAACTTATTGGAATTGATAAGTACATTGTCTATAGATTTACGAGTATTATCTTGTCATGATTGTCAATTTGATTGGATTGTTTGCATTGTTTCGCCATCATACTTGCGAAAATGATTACTTACTATCGCAAGTGTAAAATTGGAAATTATTTGGTTTGAAATTGTAAATACAATAAAAAAAATATACCAGCCAGTAAAATGAGTTTTGGATTGTGTTCAATTTCATCAGTAAAAAAAATATTTATTTGTATTATTTTAGTACCTAATATGTTAGTTCATAAATTTAGACCCATTGCCAACCCTAACTGGTTGTTATTTTGCTCGCATTTTACGATCCCTGATAATAGGTAAGGTGTACAAAGTAATAAAATAAGGTAATAAAATGAAAGTGTCATACTGGTTGTAAAGATGGATCACTGGATCTGTTCGCTCTTTGAATGTAGTGATTAGGCAGATTTGAAGTACACCACTACATATCGACGCTGCCTAGACTCAGTAATACATTTACAAACATTTTGATATTTTGGTTTTATTAGGTCTCCTGATCTGACACAGGTATTCTTATACTTAAAAGAAAACCTCAACCTTGTCTGTAGCTATGTAAGAAAGAAAATAATAAGACATTTTTATCATCATGAATGTAGTTTAACTCTTTAATGCACATAAACAAATAAAAAGACATATTTGTATCAGTACATAGGCGAACTTATATGTGATCTCTTCCCGTTATCCTACAATCCCTATCTACCCCTACCCCTATCCCTACCTATTATCATGTACCTCACCTAACAGCGTGGCCATGACAGCGTAGCGACGACTCAACCGATGGTGAACAGCTGTCGTCTCACAAATGCATAGAAATCGCATCGCCACCGCAGACCTTGGCTAGCTTTATACACCTCTATCTTTTATTATACCTAGTGCTAAACCGCGTAACTAACAAATTTAATATGGAGTAAAATGGACCTTCTCGTTAAGTAGGTAAGGTGCATTTTGCTATTTATTAAAATTGTTACTTACGCGGTTTAGCAGTAACACCGACGCTATGCATTTGTTTGTGGGCGTTCGTCACTCCCGCTGTTGTCTTCGTGCAAATTTGTTTTAGCCCATCTCTATCATGTTGTTGGCATAGCGCTCATGCTGTCAAGTGAATAATAGCTACCATAAGGTCGATAAGAATGTGATGAAAATATAGAAGCAAAATGATTTAAGAGAACTTGTAATAGAGGATCAAACATCGTTTGTAATAGAGTTTGTTAGATTTAAAGTTACACAAGTGATAGCACAGCAATAATGTTTATATTAATTAGCTTAAGTACTAATTTCACAAAACGATGTTAATCAATGTTAATCGACTGTTAGTTCATACATTTTGATAGCTTTTAACACTCTAATCTTTTGTTGAGTGGTTGATGAAATTCGACATAAGACTATGAACCAAGTAAAATAATATGTGTTTAATTATGTTTTCTTTTTAATACGTTAAAATTTGAAGATTGATATTTCAAACATCGGCATGATACCCGTTCGACATTTCAACTTTCGATATTTTGGACTTGGATGTTTTAACTTTAGATATTCAATTCCGCATGTCTACTCTTGTTTAATCAGTACAGTCCTTAGCTATATTTCACGAAAATCGGTTGGGCCGTGTAATAATCTGTTCTTAAAGAAGGGGTCGCTGTTATATCGGTGGTTTAAATCTATTTATAAGTAATTCTGCTTAGGACCCTGCCAAGATGCACTACGCTAACTAGCGTTTCTATTCGATTCGTTTTAAAAACCAATCGCGTCACTGGGAGATGATGTGATACGAAAAGTCACGTGGTCTACCAGTGGCGCGATTGATTTAAAAACGAATCGAATAGAAACGTTAGTTAGCGTAGTACATCTTGGCAGGGCCCTCTGTTGTTTTTTGAGTCGCTTAACTTCAAACTCGGATAAGTCCATGCAAAAGGACAACGGAATTTGAGTCTTTTTTCAAACTATTTAATTTTTAAATTCGCATACCAAATTTCAAGAAGATATCCGAGTTTGAAGTTAACGAAGAACTTCAACGAGAAGGCAAACGAGCTCACAGGCCACCAGAGGCCCACTTCACGAAGCTACAAATTACAAGCGGAAGTTTCTTTCTAACTCCTTTTGCTAGAAAGAGAGTTCCGCTTGTAATTTGTAACTTGTAGCTTCGTGAAACGGGCCTCTGATGGTAAGTAGGATCTGTGACCCATAGACATTTGTATTCTCAAAGCTACAATCTACAGATTATACAATTCTAAGGGCCGTATTAATAAACTAATCTCAACTCTAATGCTCGGCTCGAGATGCGTCAAAAATGTCAGTGTTCTATGGTTTGACGTTTACTTTGACGTATCTTGTGACGGGCATCTCGGCCAAGATGAGTTTATTAATACGGGCCTAAGACCGCAAATGCGTTGCCAACCCTGAGGACTAAGATGGAATGCGTCTATGCTAGTAATTTCACCGGTTGTCTTAATCCCCACACCGGAACACAATGCGAACACTGGTACTTGGTTAGAGTATTATTTTTTTAATTCTGTGTGCAATATTTAGGTTAAGTATAATTGTAATGTAACGTTTTAACAATAAGCCCCATTGTCTTATGTCGCTACGCCCTTACAGGGCGTCTCATTACCTTTTTGTAATTACATCTTTAACCTTTTCAACGCCACAGTCGGCTCTGGCCGTCAACTAAAAGTCGTGCCACTGACGCCACGTCGGCTACAGCCGACAAAAGTTCAAGATTAAAAGAATACTTTGTTTGGTAGCAATAAGGTGTAATTTGCATATCATAGCAAACATGTTTGGCGTATGGGTGGCACATTTTGTATTCGACGTATAGCGTTCAAAAGGTTAATACTTGTTATGTGACATGCAATAAACGATTTTAATATGGATAAGATGGTAGTAGCGAACCGGAAGGACCTTGCATAAGTCCTACCACCTCTAATTAATTGCTTGTAATAGTGGTTTACTAATAATGTCCAATTGACATTAAAGCAAAAATTTGATTGGATATTTAACGTTTAACCTAAATATTGTAAAATCATTCCCATTGATTTTAAACTATGAGCATTAATAAGTATGGCCACGTTAAGAGGAGGCCTGACTCGTTGGGAACTTTGGATTTAATCTTTCCATCTCTGGTCGTTGATCCGGGGGTAGACCCAAAACAAGGTGGTAAGATGTAGCGCTGAAAGACATGCAGGAGTGTCAGGCATCCGAGGATGATGTCGAGGACAGAGCGAAGTGGAGAATAAAGATAAGAAAAGCTGACCCCACCACCATATGGGATTAATAATCGCTATACTCCGTTTTTTAAGGTACTAAAAAAAATTAAACAAAACAACTACGTACAGTATTCCCAGCTTCTTAATAGCTTTCGGCTATTCTATCACGCTTGCACTCGCAACTGATAGTATATTTGTCACTCGTGTGTCACAGAAAAACGAAGATTGCTGATCTCTATTAAGAAAATGGTTGAACTGTAATTTAGTTCGTCACTCGTCAGCCAATAGAAGCAGGACACTGATACGTCAAAGTGCGATAAAACAGTTTTGATTGACTGATTAAAAATCCCACGTGGTTTGGATTGTTTACATTTTTTTAAGTACCGAAACAAACAGAGTATAGGAAGAGAGAGATAATAAGTAAAACAAACATTGTCAATGTGGCATTTATTGATAATTATAACTAAGTATATGTAACATAATATAAATATTATTTTTTGATTATAACATTCAATAATTTACATATAATTATGTATTATATAAATATTTAGATTTTGTATTATATACCTCAAAAAGTTCAATCATTTTGTTATATAATAGTGCAGTACATAATACTTGTACAATGTATATATTAGTGGTACCCTGGTTTTATTTCTCTTTGGAATATTGTTAAATAAATTGTTATTACCTACATTACGAACTTATTTTATTCTTATAGCTACCTATAATTACAATAAATCTATTTTTTAAATGCTATTGCCTGTCCATTGTATAAACAAATATCAGATTATCGGATAGTCTGAAACGAATTTACCTAAAGTTCAGCGTTGTCTGTTGTGTTATGGAAGCGGACTTTGTATTTGATTTATAAACCGATGGAAGATTTAACAGTGTTAAATAGATAATATGAATAAGTGCAGTGCAATAGCTCTTAAAACTACCTTCGGGTTTACATTTCTCTTTCACTCTCGTGACTATGCGACGACTGACCATTCCTGAAGCGGAGAGACAAAATTGCAGAAGTATAGTCCATTCGCTTAGATAGTGTCGCTACGATCACACATACTTGCGGTTATTGTTATAAAATACGAATATAATTCGAAGTAAACTGCCAAATTCACTTGCGGCGTAACACCCGCAAGAGAATTTGGTAGTTTACATGTAATTATATTCGTATTTTATGACAATAACCGCAAGTACGTTGTGAGTGTAGCGACACTATGTAAGCGAATGAACTATATGATTGCTGTCTTACTTTAATAGCTCCTGTTATAGAGCAAGAGCACTATTTTGAGAGAAAGACATCTAACAACAGGACTGTTCACTTTCGTGGGAATTTAAAGATTTAATACTGGTAACCCTCATACTTCCGGTCAGGGTAACAGTTTTATATGACAACATTGATAGATAGATCTAGCTTCCGACCGGCACCACGCCGTAACTTCTAAGTTACTTTAATTCGTTGTAAAAGTCACCTTTTCCTCTCTTGTTGGACTTTTCGTGGAAATAAGTAGTTTACTTCATACAAAGTGCGGATTCACTGTGTTTTCCTACGGGCAAGTGCTATATTAAGGTGTCAAAGGCAAAAGCGGTGGTAAGTCGAGCTCGCGCGCTGTGAGTAGCTGATGAGCCGCCAGAGACGGGCCCAGCGTTGCCCCCTTTCCAAAGGATATCAGGTATGTGATGACGCACTTAGTCTAACGATCCGTATTGTCGCACAAATAATACATTTTCTCGGTTTTGTTTTCGATTAATTGCAATAATTAAATATTTTCGAATAAACCCATACAGTCCACTATTCTTGTCGTTAACATTGGTCCTTCGAGCCGGATCGTGAAAAGTGAATTTTTTGGCTATAAATTAAAGCATTGATTGTATTTTAATTTGTTGAGGGTAAAACCCATTGTGATATTTTTTCGTTAAAAGGGTAGGAAAACGTGACTTAAAATATTCGAGTGAACTCTTTTCGTATAGTTTAGTTGGCAATATTGTAACGCCCTCTAGGCATAGATTATCGTTCCCGCGGTTACTTTATCGTTTCGTTATATTCTGTGGTTGTATTGGCAGCACTGTATAAGTGTCGTTGTGACATTTGTCATTTAAATTCAGTTTTCGTTGTAAATAAGACTTAGATTTCATTGTTTTGTTGTACTTTTCGCTTAAGTTTTATTTATTGTGTGAATAAAATGACAAATGGCAAAGCAACAAGTGATGATAGTGGTGATGCGGATAGAATTGAACGTGATTACGCGATGATGCGGTTGGAATATATCGCCGCTAACGACTTAGAAGGTTATATCGAGTCAGACTTGACTCCGTTAGCGGAAAGTTTTCATAGATCTCAAAGATAAATATTAACCGCTAGTAGTGTCACGGAACGAAGTGCGGAATTTCCATTAACGATGGAATTTGAAAAAAAGATGAGATCAGTGCTTCATCGATTACGTAGCCGACCCATGGTAAATCTTCCAAAACTAGGTGAGTCCTGCTCAGCCAAGTTGCCTAGAATCAATATCAAACCCTTTGATGGCCGGATTGAGAACTGGATATCATTCATTCAATTATTCGATTCGTTAATTCATAAAAGAGAAATTCCAAACGTTGAAAAACTGCATTACTTGCTAACAAGTGTCGAAAACAAAGCTTTGGATTTAATTAGAAATTTCCCCATTAGTGATGACAGTTACATTGACGCGTACAATACCCTATTCAAGTATTATAACAAAAAACGTCAGATTGCTTTTACATATTATGAGAAGATTTTGTACTGTGACCCAATTAAAACAAAATCAGGTGTGGAACTGGAACGAGTTCATCGAACATTCGTTGAGACATTGACAGTTTTAGACAAACTTAAATTACCTGATAGAAATTTCATGTTGTTTCATTTACTATGGTCAAAACTGGACAAGTCAACTCGTGAAGCGTTCCAACTTGAGTTTAATTCAGATGATATTCCAAACTTTGAAAAATTGCAAGAATTTCTGGAAAAGCATATTAGGGCATTGGAAGTAACTGACATCAAACTTTCAGGAAATAATTTTGTTAGTAAAGGCAATAATAATGTACCTTTTAGTAATAAAAAATCCAAAGTGACACTTATGCTTACATCATTGACATGTGACTTCTGTAATGGCCCGCACAATCTTGCCGGCTGTGATAACTTTTTAAAATTAAATACTACAGCCAGGTTTAGGTTTATCAAGGATAAGGGCTTGTGTGTTTGTTGTTTTTCGAAAGACCATAGAGTAAAGCAATGTGGTCAATCCTCTCGTTGTGACGTGTGTGGGTACTCTCACCACACCTTATTACATTTTGATAAACAGACAGTCGCTACATGTGAGGCTAAGGTAGCCCCGCATGTAACAGTAAACGATTCCTCCAGTAAAAATGTTGCTTTGACTACTATTTCGAAGAATAGTACAGTGTTGTTTTCCACTGCCCAGGTTTTAATAATGGATGGCTCTGGTCAATATCAACCTGTTCGTGCCTTGTTGGATTGTGCCAGCGCATGTAATTTTATATCGCAACCTTGCGCAGAGCGTCTTGGAATAAAGGTAAAGAGGACTTGGGAGTCAGTTTCTGGGATCGGGCATACTGTGGCCCAACCTAAGGGTTCTTTGTCATGCTGTATCAAACCCATGGGTATAAATGCGACTAACTTTCATTTTGAGGCATTAGTTCTGCCGTCTATCTGTTCCGATCAGCCTTGTCAGTCGGTTGACCACTCAAAGTGGTCTCATATTCAAGACTTGCCCCTTGCTGACCCAAGCTTTGGTCATCCTGGACCCATTGACTTACTTCTTAATGCAGATATTTTTGCATCATCTCTTGTGAGCGGTCGTAAATATGGGCCTCCAGGCCAGCCAAAGGCTATTGAGAGCATATTCGGTTGGATTATAATGGGTGAATGTGATGTTGGTCATTCACACACAGTCAATGCTCGTCGAAAAGACTGTTTTTTCGTGTCGAACGCTTCGCCGGCGAATTTGTCGTTGGATAACTCTTTAAAGAGGTTCTGGGAAATAGAGAATGTTAGTCTACCCAGTAATCCTGTATTATCAAAGGAGGACCAGCTGTGCGAGGATGTTTTTGTTAATAATTACTGTCGCAATACTGAAGGACGGTTTGTGGTACCATTACCTTTTGTCGATCCCACAAGCAAGCCTACCTTTTCGGATTCTCGTGCCATCGCCATGAAAAGGCTGTTCTCGTTGGAGCGAAAGCTCGCCAAGCATTCAGATTTTCGTGATGCTTATAATTCTTTCATGGATGAATATGAAATCAGTGGTCATATGGAGGAAGTAGAGCCCTGTTTTTCTAATATTGGAGAGTTTAATTATATACCTCACCATGCTGTTCTCCGGCCTGACTCAGTTAGCACTCCGCTTCGGGTGGTTTTTGACGCGAGTTGTAGAGATGCAAATGGACTATCGCTGAACGATACACTTTTGGCTGGTCCCAAGTTACAAACTAACATTTTTGATGTGCTCACACGATTTCGGTGGCATAAGGTTGTATTCACGGGGGATATAAAGGCAATGTATCGTCAAATTTTAGTGCCGGACAAGGACGCCGATTATCAGCGAATTCTGTGGCGCCGTTCCACCACGGGCCCGATAAAGGATTACAGGTTGCGCACAGTAACTTACGGCGTGAAGTCTGCTCCATACCAAGCACTTCGAAGTATCGCGCAACTAGCCAAAGAGTCTGAAGGTAACTATTCTGCCGGTTCGAGGATACTGGGTAGAGATATATATGTCGATGATATCGTGACGGGCGCTAACTCTCTCGAGGATGCTCTACTATTACGGTCTGACCTTTCGAATATCCTGTCGTCGGGTGGGTTCCATTTAAGAAAATGGACCTCCAATAATAAGGATTTTATTGCTGACCTCCCTCCATCTGATTTATATTCAAATGATTTTAAACATTTCGATGAAATGTCGGATTTGTCGCTTAAAATATTAGGGCTATCGTGGCGTCCGCAGACGGATTGCTTTCAGTTTGAAGTTGCAAGCCCTAGTGATCAAAGGTGTACGAAGCGAACCATTCTTTCTAGCATCGCCCGTATTTATGACCCGCTTGGTTTTTTGTGTCCTGTTGCATTTCATGTCAAATACTTAATGCAGCTGTTGTGGTCGTCGGGAGTTTCATGGGACGACGACGTCCCTGAGGCGATTTCTTCGGAGTGGATTCGCTTTAAATCTCAGTTGCCGTTGTTAGCGGTGATAACAATTCCTCGTCGCTTAGTTCGTGATTTCAAATCGTTGCAACTCCATGGTTTTTGCGACGCGTCGGAGCGTGGGTACTCTGCAGTAATCTACTGTCGTGTTGTCGATGCAGAGGGCTCTACATTTGTAGAGTTTTGTTGTGCAAAGTCAAAGGTTGCGCCACTTCGCAAACTGTCAATTCCTAGGCTGGAACTCCTCGCCGCCGTTCTCTTGTCGGATTTAATGTCATCGGTCGAGGACGCGTTGAAGCCTTTGTACATAATTAATGATATAGTCGCTTGGTCCGACTCCAGTGTCACCCTAGCATGGATTAAGTCGTGTCCATCAAAATGGAAAACCTTCGTGGCTAACCGTGTCAGCCATATACAGGAAATAATAGCTCCTGAGCGGTGGCGGCACGTCAGCACTTTATCAAACCCTGCCGACGTCGGATCGCGAGGCACGCTCCCGGCTGACTTGGTCAATTGTGACATTTGGTGGAGGGGTCCCTCCTGGCTTTTGGAACGCCAAGAGGTGTGGCCTCGGTCCTCGTTGGACTTGACCTTAAATGACTCTATCGCTGAAGAGCAAAAGATTTACACCCTTTTGACTTTGGATGATGTCAATTTCGTTGACTCCCTTCTTCAAAGGTTTTCTTCGCTTTTTCTTTTAAAGCGAGTGTTAGCCTATTGCTTTAGGATTCTGCGTCCGAGAGAAAGTAAAACTCTACACATATCTGAAACGACTGCAGCTCTCATGTTTTTAGTAAAACATGTGCAGCATTCTGCGTTCGGTGTAGAGATTGGCCGCCTGGAACAGGGACGGGCTAATTCGTTGCCTAAAGGTTTGCGCAAGCTTTCGTTATTTTGTGACGCCGCGGGTATTCTCAGGGTGGGCGGACGTCTGGGTAACTCTACAGTAAATTTCTCGGTAAAACATCCTATTTTGTTGCCGCGTTCCCACCGGTTAACTGCTTTAATCATTGACGAGTACCATAAGAAGTTCTTGCATCCAGGCGTTCAGACTCTACAAAATTTACTCGCGCAATCCTTTTGGATTTTGTCGCCCAAGCGGGCTATCCAAGCTGTGACTGGAGGATGTATAAAATGTTTTCGTGCAAATCCTACCCCAGCCACAGCCCCGCTCATGGGAAACTTGCCGCTCTATCGTATAGCAAAATTAAAACCCTTCTCAAGTGTAGCCATCGATTATGGCGGACCATTTGACCTCGCACTTGGACGCGGAAGAGGCGTGAAGACGCAGAAAGGCTACGTTTGTGTGTTCGTTTGTACTAGTACAAAAGCGATACATATAGAACTCGCCTCGGAGTTGTCAACAGAAGCTTTCCTATGCGCGTTGAAGAGGTTCATTGCCCGCCGCGGTCGCTGTAGTCAAATTATCTCCGATCAGGGTCGCAATTTCATTGGAGCCAGCAACTACCTCGGTTCTCTTATGAAACATGCTGCTGACGTCAATGAAATTAAATTCTCGTTTAATCCCCCCGGAAGCCCACACTTCAATGGCTTAGCCGAGGCTGGGATCAAATCTGTTAAGACTCATCTCGCTAGAGTCATCGGAACCCAGCGTTTAACGTTCGAAGAGTTTTACACCGTCCTCGCTCAAGTCGAGGCAATGTTAAATTCTCGCCCTCTCACGCCTCTCAGCTCTGATGCTAATGACTATTCGGTTATAACCCCGGGACATTTTCTAACTATGGAACCATTGTCCATCCTTCCCGAGGAAAATTTCACTGATGAAAAAATCAGTGTCTCTCATCGTTGGAAACTAATCCAAAGAATGCACCAAGACTTCTGGTGTAGGTGGCATACCGAGTACGTACACACGTTACAACAGAGGACTAAATGGAATAAAACAAATACCAACATTCGCGTAGGTACCTTAGTGTTGCTAATCAATGAACAAACAAGTCCTTTACATTGGAATATGGCTCGTGTTTCTGCCTTACACCCGGGGCCTGACGGCATTTGTAGAGTCGTCACAGTCCGGACTGCGGCTGGCCAGTACAGAAGACCTGTGGTAAAGCTGTGCCCGTTGCCAATCGATAACAATTAGTCTCGGATCTACGCATACTTTGTCTTAGTTTTAGTTTATTTATTTGTTTAAAGTTTTGTTAGAGTCGTAAATACTGCATATTTAGGTGAGCGGTATGTTCACTTTCGTGGGAATTTAAAGATTTAATACTGGTAACCCTCATACTTCCGGTCAGGGTAACAGTTTTATATGACAACATTGATAGATAGATCTAGCTTCCGACCGGCACCACGCCGTAACTTCTAAGTTACTTTAATTCGTTGTAAAAGTCACCTTTTCCTCTCTTGTTGGACTTTTCGTGGAAATAAGTAGTTTACTTCATACAAAGTGCGGATTCACTGTGTTTTCCTACGGGCAAGTGCTATATTAAGGTGTCAAAGGCAAAAGCGGTGGTAAGTCGAGCTCGCGCGCTGTGAGTAGCTGATGAGCCGCCAGAGACGGGCCCAGCGTTGCCCCCTTTCCAAAGGATATCAGGTATGTGATGACGCACTTAGTCTAACGATCCGTATTGTCGCACAAATAATACATTTTCTCGGTTTTGTTTTCGATTAATTGCAATAATTAAATATTTTCGAATAAACCCATACAGTCCACTATTCTTGTCGTTAACAAGGACGAAACAGCTAACTTAACATATGGCTTAAAAGAGACAAAACATATGGCTGACCCAATGCCAGATGACGTGAAATAGTCCCAACCCAGCATGTAGCTGGTTGTAAAACCACAGCTGGTCTTCCGCTGGAACCATAATCTTGGTGTCTTTTTCTAATTCAAAAGTTAAAGTAAGACAGCAGTCAACTTCTGCTTTTTGTGTTTCTGGTCTACTCACTTTATAGTCCTTTTCAACGCTATGACAAATTCTAAAGACGTCACTTACACGCCAATGACAGCTTACAATCAAAACGAATTTCAACCTTGCCTCAAGACACGAAGGTCTATTTTGCGCTGGCAACCATGACGGTAATATCCGTCAATGGCGTTTACAATCTAAGAGCTATTGCACTGTCAAGAGTATACCCAAGGGGGGCATTATATATAACTTTTTTTTTTGTCTCGTAGTTCTGCTTGCTTAAGTTCCTGATTTGCCACAAATAGCCAAAAGCTAGGTACGCCCTTGTGCACTGTACTTGCTTATGGTTAAATAAAAAAGTTTGCTTTGTAGCAATGTTCATGATATTTTACAAGACTTAAGAAATCTTCGTCGAAACAGATCCATAACGTGAACAACATAAAAGCATGTTGTCCCTTATAAATTTCAGTTAAATGCATTTTTATATAATTGTAAAAAATAATGAGATTCCGGTTTGATACATTTAATAGTACATTATTGCCTAGGCATGGAAGTAGGCAATTGCGGGCCGAGTATTGGATTAAACGGACGAGCTTGCGAGTCCGTTTAAAAATACGAAGCCCGCAATTGCTGTTCCTGCCGAGGCAAATATAGTGCTTTTCTCAAAAATCGAAAGAAAAAAATTGTGTTGGAGTCAAATCTTCATCGCTTGAACTCATTTTTTGAATTGCATAAAAACAGAAACTTCATGTGAAAAAACCATCACTCCTTACCGCCTTTTTGTTTATGACAAGGAGAAAAGCAATTCTTGTTTAAAAAAAAACAAAAGCTATTCCAGGCACAAATAAAAAAGTTATGTTTCGAGTAAAATTTGGATGTTCAAGACTTGTGCCCTCATTTTATTATGGCCCTTTTCACTTTTTAAAAAGTTACAACCTAGATAGTAATGGAATTTGTATGCAACATTGCGGGCTTGTGTAGCGAGCACGCAATGTTTTTTTTTTTTAAATTTTAGAACTGTCAGTAAACTATGTACTTCGCGTCTCAATATGTAGATAGGAATGTCAACATTTCCGGACATTTTTGAGAAAAATAAATATTTTTAAGAAACCGCATCCATATTTACTAAACTAGGTAAGTTAGCCCTCGAATATTTATGTGACCCTAGTGAAAAAGGTTACAAGTCTCCCGAGGTTTAGGTGAAAAACGTCATAAGTCTAGTATACTCTTTATATGACGTTTACCCTTTCTTATTAAGAGCTAAATCAACTTGTAACCGTGTTCACTACAGCCACACATTTAATCTTTGCGTAGCATAATAGATTTGGTCTGAAAATATTGCATTGTAGCTCGCTTCTGGGTACGCCCTTGCATACATACATTTTATGAACATACTATAACTAGTAGCGACTCTAAGGGCCGTATTAACCTTTTGAACGCCATACGTCGAATACAAAATGTGCCACCCACACGCCAAACATGGTATTGAAAATGTATAGAAGTATTGGTAGATTTAATTTATTAATTAATTAAGACAGGTTATACACAGCAGTGCAATAGAGACGAAATAAACGTTTAAATAACAAAAAATCAATGATGCTTTTAAATATATTGATAGGCTTTTTGTTTTAACCTTTTGAACGCCATACGTCGAATACAAAATGTGCCACCCACACGCCAAACATATTTGCTATGCTATGCAAATTACACCTTATTGCTACCAAACAAAGTCTGTTTTAATCTTGAACTCTTGTCGGCTGTAGCCGACGTGGCGTCACTGGCACGACTTTTAGTTGACGGCCAGAGCCGACTGTGGCGTTGAAAAGGTTAATAAACTCGTCTTGACTGAGATGCCCATCTCGAGAGAATTCAAAGTAAACGTCAACCCAGAGAAAGCTGGCATTTTTGACGTGTCTTGTGATTGACATCTCAAACAAGATGAGTTTATTAATACGGCCCTAACATCCCAATTGTGTACATTTTCTTTGGTTTTCCTACATTGTATACTGGTTTTAAATGTTTTAATTTAGGTCTTATGTTTAACATTTTTTTGGTTAACCGAGTGTAAGTTTGTAAAGTGCGATAGCTCTCTTACGGGTTTTTATTTCCCTCTCTCTCGCTCTCATATGCTCTCGTTACCAACTTTACTCGAAGTGACCAGGACCTGAAAGACCGAGCTATTGCACTGTATCTATCTCTGTCTGTCAGTTACATTGTTTTTAATACACGTCGGTTATCCCCGCCATTTGAATTGACGCTGGGCCGTGTATTGAAAACAGCTTAAGGCCCGCTTGCACGTAAATTTAACCCTAGGTTAACCCCTGGTTTAATTATTCACTAATGTCAGATTCATATGAGAACTGTCAATTTTAACTAATAGGCTATTTGACAACATTGAAAATATACTACAAATTGGGGTCATCCTATCAGATAATAGCGTAAAACAACATATTTCACTTTATTTTAAACTAAATTATGTATACTTTTTTGGAAATTACACGAAAGAAATTGTAATATCTTTTGAAACCTTGTCTGTGGCAGAAACGCTATGAATTGGTTTGCAGCTGTGGTTACTTGCTGGTGACGTCACATGCAAGTAACCACAGATCATAAGGGCATATCTCTTCAAATGATTGTTTATTGTTTACTTGCGTGTGACGTCACACTTGTCATATGGTCAGCGCCATGATAGAAACAGCGTTTTTAGCGCAGTTTTGAGAATTTAAACTTTAACATAGATTTTTATTGATAATACAGTCGAATCTCAAGGAAATATCGATGTAGTGTGCTTGTTATGTCATAAAGAATCATTTAAAATGGTTTTGTAAACTTAGTCAAATAGCCTATTAACCTGTTAACCTGGGGTTATTTACGTGCAAGCGTGCCACAGATAAATTATCTGATAAAGCCACATAAAAACGATGTCTTATGATTGTTCACTATAATAACTTAACCTAAAATAACTCTTAACTTAAGGTCTGGTTTTATAAAGATCCGTTATTAAATTTAAGTTCGTAAATAAATATGTCAAATCAAATTTTTTGTCAACCCCGATCGAAATTTGATCTAACGGATATTTTTAAAACCTAGCCTAGCTATCTTACCCTACCTTAAGGTCGGAATGTTATTCCCACAGAAAAATGCAAACAAACAAACTGTCAAAGTGACATTTCAGGGGCTCTCAAAGTTTGGACCAGCAAGAAATATAATATTAAGTTGGTTATCATTTCGCTCGAACCGTGATATAAAAATAAATTCGAGAAATAATTGAAATTAAAATCGCACAAATGAGTCACTGGAAAGCGATTACGACGGGAGCACGAACTGTGAAGCGAAGCGAGTGAAATGACGTCTCACATCAATCAAGCGGCCCTCAACTCGTTGACACAGGTGTATCGAGTCAAGTTTTCTCGTTTTAAATTAATAAAACAAAGAGTTTACATCAAAATAAAGTTTGCCATCAAAAAATTAAATTCTTCAATCTTGATTACAATTTTTTTTATTTTATAGAAAGTCGATTTCTTTTAAATGTGGGAAGTATAAATATTTTGAACTCTGCAAATGTTTTTCGTTAACGGCAACACCTTACCTTGACCTTAAAATACTCGACCCACAATAGTGGCAATGGACTATGAGATTTTGATCTTTATGTGTTACAGAATAAAGTTGAATTTAAAAGTGTTAGTTGGTTACCTGGTCCCTGCATATTTCAGTCATTTCAATTAGAAATCTTAAGGTCAAGTTCGTGATTTGTTTTTAAAAGTTAAAGCAGTAGCACTTTAAGTGCTTTAATTTAAGGTTCAAAAACGAACGACGTGTTTTATTTTCAACTTTTGTGCTCGCGAAATTAACTTATTATTTCTCTTAATTATAACTCTATTTTTTTAGGTACTTTAACTAAAACCAAAATACTTTTATATTAAAACTGTTCTTATATACTACTGTTTTTTTTAAATAAACTATACTCGAAAATGTAATTAAAGAGCAACGTGGGTTGCCACTAATTAAAAAAATATTTGCCTTAGTATATTTCCACTTTTTAAAAGACCGCACTAAGAATATTTATTTGTAGGCAGTTTTAAACCTTCCATTTAAATAAACAAGTTAAATCAAGTTACTTACACAAATATAAGTTGGCCTATTAAATTTAACCAAAAAAGATTTTTTGGTAGCAAAACTGTTATTGCACTTGTAATACTTCAGGTATTAATAACATTTGGTACGATAAATAAACAATATTTGTAAACAACGTTAAATGCAATTTAAATATTACATACGTTTAGCTATTCGACAAAATAACAGGCCAAAAGTGTGTAGCTCACTTTATAATGACAATCATCGGGCATTTTACCAGCCATGACACCATGGGGTCCATGGCTAACTGTCAAGTTTAAATAAATAATAAATAAATATCAGGGGAACAATGGCACACCAATTGACCTAGTCCCAAACTAAGCTCTAGGCTTGTACTATGGGTACTAGACAACGATATAAATACTTACATAGAGAAATATAAACATCCATGAATCGGGAAAAAATATTCGCGCTCATCACACAAATATCTGCCCTTGCCGGGATTTGAACTCAGGACCGCTAGCTTCGTAGGCAGGGTCACTACCAACTAGGCCAGCGCGTCGTCAATCAAGCATAAGTGTAAGGCATCCGAATTTAGCTTTTCATTTTGTTTTAGCTGATAAAAAACTCGCCATTGAATACACACACCCGCCATTTAATGACTTAACACACTATATGAGAAAATATTTGTTTCGGGGTATTTTAATGTTTTGAATATCGGGTGGAAAAAACATTGGATGCATATTCCCTATTGTTAAATATAACTTTTGATATTGAAAATGTTAGAATTATCTACAAATATTAACAACAATTTGATTATCAATGCAAAAAGGTTGGCTAACTCTGAAATGTTCGATTGACACTGACATAAGTGACTTTGACACTTATGGCAGTGACGTATCTGTTGTAGTTTTTTTGGTCATAAATTAGATTTTCGAGTATAGTCTACCATGTCAAGGGTCTAAATGAGAGCTAAAATACATAAACCTACTTAATTAGAGCCTACGCTTACACTATATATATAATTATACCCATCCTCTGACAAGAAATCAGGTACTATATTTAAGAATAAACAAACAATAATAATAATTTAAAATCAGGGCTTAACGCGACAAACTAACGAAAGGTACGGTCGGCCAAGAAAACGGTCTACCAGTTTTGACAAAGATCTAGTTAATTATCGCTAAGGTTGACACTTGTCACTGTCATAATATTATTGCAAGGAAAAATCGAACTTGTTGTATCATGACGTGCAAATGAACTTTTACCGTAGGATGGTAGACCACATTTTTGACCGACTGTACACATACTTACGGTATGTAACTAGATTTCTACTATGTTTTACAAACGCTATAGTTAAAAATACCTAAGAACCCTTGTAATATAATATTAAAAGCAGTTTATTTTTACGTCTATTACTATTTCTTAAAATATAACCTTTTACTGTCTTTGCAGCGTTCTTGCCAGCGGAAGGGATAACAAAGAAAAAATGTGTAACAAAACATTATTTACGTAAGGGTAACCTTAAAATATTCCAAATAAACTTTGAAACGATAACATGAAACGACACACAATTTTTCTATAAAATCTCCTGGAACACTTTAACTCAACTCAATATACAATAATTACTAAAATTTTGCTATAAATAAAGCTATCCTGTACTTGTACTACAATATATAGTGCAGGAAATATGATTTGGCCGTCTGTTATCTACTTTGCGATATGTTTTTCTGCGTTAAGAATTACCGGACCTAACCTTAACCTTAACCTTTTAACCCACTGTGCTGTTTGAAGAACGAGGGCAGTTTTACGATTACCTTTTGTTTGATATTAACAAAAAGATCTTAATGAATATTACAGATGACCAATTCATATTTCCTGAACTATACATACATTATCTAGATGTACCTATACATTTCTAAGAAACCACATATGCTGCCACGCCTTGCCTCCCCGCTCCCCCGATCGGAATATTTGAGAGGAATAGAATAACGTGAGATTGAGATAGTTCAGACAGTTACGAACGCCTCATCCGATCAAATAATTAATGTTTTCTATAAAGAAATAGTTTATAGAAAACCAAAGACTTAAACATTTAAAAAGATGCGAAAAAAGGTTTTTGTTAAGTGTTGTTCTATTATCTTAACATATCTTAAGAACACACATCATCGTTATGGTTTTTGAGATCCATACCTCCAAACATAACTGACTGTAGCATATGTGCCCCCTTAAAAGGCTCCTTAAATTAAAGCGTTACTCTACTACTAATTCGATCAAATGGCAAGATATAATATTGAAATTTATTGTCTTATAAACTCATCACTATTTTGTCAGAATCACCAAGTTAACAAGTACTAGATAGTAATAGCTATCAAAATTACCTTCGGGTTTCTTCCCTCTCTCTCGCGCCCACACGCTCTTATGTTCCTTTATCCAACATTACCCGAACCCGAAACACTTTAAGAGCTATTGCATCTATCTTTGTCTGTCAGTTACCGTGTTTTAATACACGTCGGTGATCCCCGCCATTTGAATAGACGTTGGGCCGTGTATTGAAAACATCGATCGCTAAACTGACCGAGACAGACAAAAGACTATGACTTAGGGTGAATATCCACCAGAGCTATGCGAGGTAGCGGAGCGGTATGCGCGGAAAATTCCACCAATAGGAACTCTTCATTTTCCGTCCTCAGCGCAGCTCTCCTATTGGTGGATTTTTCCTCGCACACTGTTCGGCTACCTCACTTCATTACATAGATGTAGGTACAGTCAGGGGCATTCCCGGCCGACCACCTTTAGGGTGTTATTCGTTTGCACGTTCGACTCGTAACGACCTGAAAGCTGTAGGATTAGCTTAGTTCAACGAACGAGCCAAAATTTTCTTAAGTGTACACCCGCGAATGTCCCTGACTGTACAGTACTGGGTTTCGCTATATTTTTTATGGCATGGAGAAGTCAAACGAGCACTGTACCTAGTAAGTATTTTAACAAAATAATAATTGAACAACATTTTGTTCTTTTGGTATTGCCCAAACAGTTCGTCGGACGGTCGGGTTCCATAGAGTCACCGACGGGAGAGAGGCAAATACTCGTACGCGGCACGACCTCTCTGCTACACAGCCAACCAGTTTGACAGAAGTGTTTCCAGTTTATTTTTTCCTAATTATTGGCTTTCGTTCTAGTTACTGATAATCACCACGGACATAAAGAAATAAGTCCATTGATATCATACGCGACATAACAATAAAAAATGGCGATGTTTTAGTATTGACTCGACCTCTCGACAAGTTCTTGAATCGAAAGCTCTGATTAGTTTATGAATATGAAGTTATGAAAATGATAGAATATATCATTTTTGTATGATACATATTAAATTATACATCACAGTAAAGAACAAGTAAATTGGTATTCCAAGTCAAATCTTTTTTAAGCCGACAAAAATGTTGGTATTTTTTTTTTTTTATAATATTGGGAGGCAGACGAGCAGGCGGCTCACCTGATGGTAAGTGATCACCGTCGCCCATGGACACCTGAAACACCCAGGGGGTTAAAGGTGCGCTGCCGGCCTTTTAAGAAAGTGTAGGCTTGTTTCTTGTTTCTTTCGTTTCTATAACTTTTGTTTCTTTGTGTATGGCCGCGGCAACGTATCTCCCAAACGGATGGACCGATTTGGGCGGCTTTTTTAAACAAACGCAATGCTAGTTTCTTCGCTAGGTTCTATGAAAATCGGTCGGGCCGTTTCAGAGATACCAACTACGAAAACTTTACGTTTATATCGGGAGTTTTATCTGTTTATAGATAATAAATATTTTACACTGTGGCAACATTAATGAATTTGAGTAGTCAAACTGGTTTGCCTTTATAAAAATTCTACTTCCATCGCAGCACGCAAGTGCGCACGCCTCCTTACCTCCTACCCCCGCTAACGCCCAGATGCCTCCCCCACCGTCTGGTACCCCACGGGACGATCTCGCGCGAACTTGTTGGACTACAGATATCTGGACAAACTTAAAACTAGCATGATATTATACCAACAAAATAAACACTTAAAATTTCATGACTTTTTTCGACCATCTCGTCTTAGGACCATCCTATGAATACTACCTCCTACTACGTTGTCTCACAACAGTATGGTCTTGTGGGCGGAGTTTCCTTTAATCGACTTTTACAATACCCGCAAGAAGATATGGGGTAGTGCTATTCTACTCTGCCGGCACCACACGGCTATGCGGTGTGCCAACCTTTGGTTTAATTCCGTTTGCTATAAACCATTAAGGTTAATAAGATGCATCTGTCAATTTGAAGGTTCAACTTTATAGTCGCGCCATTCTTAAAAGCATTTGACAAGTGTCTGTGTGGTGGTGAAATATGGTGTTTTAGGTTATATTTGAGAACATGCTGGCTTGACTCCTTATAATTATATACCTACTGTCCTTTGTTTCATTATTTTAATATGTATTTATGTGTATAAATGTAAGTATGTGTAAGTATTTATGTTGTTTTTTTTGTTGGTGTTTATTCATTATTATAGGGAAACTTTAGCTCACGTAGTTTCTGTAAACTTTGTTTTTGTACTTATGTCTACTCACCCAAAGGTTAGCTGGAAGAGATCCCTTAAATCGATAAGTACGCATTTGTACATTCCTATTCTGTAAATATTGTATTCGAATTTCTGTGTTGTTGTAAAATAAGGTGTTTACTTACATACATACATACTTTGTACTGCGTTGACAGCTGTCAAAACATGCCTCTTAGAATGCTGCGACTATAGGATACTTTTTATTTATTTAAAAGGAAATTGTGACAAAATTTAAATACCACTTATTTGGTCCACTGTACAAAACATCATAGAAAACTGGAGATCATTTCTACAATACTACTTCTCTCCATTATGCCTGCCCAAGGGTCTATCCACGCGGAATCGGCTTAAGGCAGCCAGAAAAAGCTGTGTGTCCATACAGAAAGTGTAAAGATAGTAGACACACACACACTCACAAACTCTCTGACACGCTCACACGTCGTTGCCCTAAGTTGCTAACAAGATGGAGAGCACCAGTAGCTATGATACAGTTTATACTAGTAGCAAGAAAGAGGTCCAAGAAATCTTTTTCAGCCTTTTTCAAAAAGTCATGACCTCCTTAAATCCAAAATCATTTTCGAAATCGGCATCCCCAAAACCTAGACACGCATTTGGTTGTGTGCGTATCAAGCATCAACACAACTCTAGCGCCCGAGCGGCAATAGGTATCAGAAACTCCTAAACGGCCGGAGACGAATAACTTTTCTATTTATACTATGCTTATATTAATTTTAGGCTGCTTCCTCATTGGTCGATGCGAGCAATACAACACACGCGGCTTTCCGAGGCGATGTCGAGATAGGGAACTTCTTCATTGCCTAGGCGCATTTTGTGTTGTCGTACTAACCAATGAGGAAACGGCCTAAGTCCATTCCGCGTCAATAGATGTGGGGCTCTTATTCTTCGATGTTTATACATTCCCTTGCGTGCACCATTAGAGGTACGCGACAGATGCAATCTCAAACCTTCTAGAAAAGGTTTGTCTCAAACATGCTCGGCTTCTTTTTTGAAAAACGAAGACGGAAAGAGCCTCATTGCAATATTTTATTTTAAAATGTTCTCCATTGTATATAAAATCGAAAGGACCAAGAAAAAAAGGGCCTAGGCAATAATATACTAAATAAGGGAGAGTTGTTGAGATGCATGGACTGTACAGTCAGCATCAAATATATAGACACAGTAAAACTTTCAATAATATGTAAACACGACTCTGCTGCGAGGGAATAAGGGTGTATATTTATTTCTGAAACCTTGTTAACGTATATATATTTATGACGCTGACCGTACCTCGAAATGTCCCCTACAGCACGCACTGGGAACGTGTAAGTAGGTAGTGCACTGGTTTAACCGCTGCCGACTGGTTGAGGGTCATCGTACAGCCACATGAACTGACGGATTTCCTCCTCCGAAGACGGGCAGCAGTGGGGCGGCGCCTTCTTCAGCATCTGACGAAGCTCCTGAGAAGAAAAAAATCAATTACCTTCATATATTCCCATAAAGGGGAACCATAGTCTCTGCTTATTGGGAGACATAGGCGTGAAGGTATGGAAGGTATGTATGTATGTATTTGTTATAATGGAGATCCAACAGCTTAGTGAACATGAAAGTGGTAAGTAACGGAAAAGCAAAGTGAGGTTCTTAACACTTTCTCTGCTCATGCATTACATGTAATGCACTGGTGATCTAGCTTGGTAGGTACGTCCACATAAAGCACTCTGCAGTCGTGCATGGACGTACCGAGCCAGGTCATTGATGGAAACGGGGGCCAGTGGAAGTGTTAACTAATAAACAAAGTATTAAAATAGGAGAAATAACAGTCAACGCAGGCACACGCCACGTTACGTCAAGAGAACAACGTCATACGCCTGAATAAACTTTTTGCCATTAGAAGTAAGAATGTCCAATCTTAATTTGTTAATTTAGTGCAGTCACATACTTCAATTGTAAAGCATAGAACTATGTCTCAGAAAGGCAATGATTAATTTCGACGTTATATCTTTCACGCTGTCATTATGACAGGGTTCTAAACGATTAATAATTAAATCGACCCGCCGAACGGGTGGCGAATTGTTCGTAGCACAATTTTGCTACAGGCTACGGTGTAGCGGTCGTAGCATTACTCCAGACGGCGTGCCACAAAGAAAACCAAAATCATAAATCTAAAACTGGTCGAAACTTGGTCCAAAAACAGTAGTATGTTATGCAATTAGTGAATA
The DNA here is from genome assembly GCA_946894065.1 of Acleris literana. NCBI lineage: Eukaryota > Metazoa > Arthropoda > Insecta > Lepidoptera > Tortricidae > Acleris > Acleris literana. Next base: position 22,706,499 of record OX335670.1, read on the forward strand.
AAGGATGGATTTAAAGCGAGGGCCATAGATGACTCACGAGCAAGTGAAGGATACTAACGACTGAATCACGACCGCAGGGAGTTGCATACTATACTTTATCTACTCTTATATCGTAAAGTTCGAATTATAAACTTCAAAACGAATTTATATTGCCATACTTTATAAATACAATACCTTTGTCTAACTTTGTATCTGTCCGATATTAATACCGTTTTTTTATTTTTGGAAGTTTGTCCTCCGTTACAGAAGTGGGTTTTATTATATTTTTAAGAAAAATCATTGCTATCTTTTGAACATTGTGTTCAATTCACTACGTCAGGAGTATAAGAAAATGATTGTATATGGCCATACGGTCATTTATTTTGGTACCTATTGCTAGCCAGAGTACGTTGAAGACGTTTATTTAAAAAAAGCGTGTACTTTAATGGTACAAACTAAAATGTCCCAAATGCAGCAAATATTTCAATTTCAACCCGATACAACACAAAGTGCGTACAGCAAATTCTTTACAAATGTCAGAGTTTCCATGCTCTTCATGTGCGAGTCCGACTCGCACTTGGCCGTCTTTTCGACGTAGTGGACTACATCTTGAATACGCCCCCACCCTAGGAATGCCTCACTCACTCCGTCGCCTCCGATCCGGACGGATCCTGCACAACGTCCTACCACCCAGTAAACTGCGACTCTCTGTGGTAATAAAGGTCACCTTCATAGCGTTTCGGTTGCGCTGCGCGGCGGTGAGGTGGTTGACGATGGGTTCCGGGTAGTGTTTCCCGATGACGCACTGCGCGCGCTCCTGGATCTCAATCGGGGCCTTCCACGGCTCGTAGCTAATAAAACAAAGTCGAAAGCAAAACATTAAGATGACACAATCGGTCATGCTAAAAAAATAATGTTGCCATAAAAGAATATAGATCTGACAGTTTGAAATGTCAACTTAAGGCGACGGAGTACCCGAACGCTTTGACAGGTCCATTTATTTTCTCTTTGCTAATAGAAACTAAATCAAGCTAAACTTATTTAGTCCAACCTGTAAGGACTTACACAAGTTTTTGTTTTATAAAAAGCGGAAAATGATCAGACTGGCTCCTGATACCATCACCTGACTTGTCGTCACCAGCTTACCCGGCAACTGTATAGTAGTATAGTATAGAATAGATACTTACATGTACAGATCCGGCATGTTAGTGAGCTCCGGCACGTAGCGCCGCACATACTCGCCACTGGGGTCCAGCCTCTGCCCGAGTCGCACGGGGCACGCGCAGTCGCCAGAGTCCAACAGCGCTTCGAACGCGCTCGATGACACCCACATCCAGTTGCCAGCGCACACGGACCTGTCATTTTTTGTTTTAATTTTTAGCATTCATTATTTGGTGCCGCGACCAGGATGCGTAATCCTGGTCACGACACAAAGTCCTGTTAAGTGGTGACATTATTGGTAAAATACGGTGTTATAGAGAGATTTTTAAAGTACCCTCTCGTCTTTTAAATGTTCAATGATTGAAATTGTGATTTAGTATGAACATGTGCGTTAAAATGCATAACATCCGCAAGGTAATTCATGGTTTTTTTTAAATCATCTTGCTGTTGAAACTATTAAATACTCGTAAATATCAGGGGATCAACTCACACATATTGACCTAGTCCCAAACAATCTCTAGGCTAGTGCTATAGGTACTAGACAACGATAAACATATTTTCATCGAGAATTACATACGTTACCGAGAATCGGATGCAGGACCGCTGGATTCGTAGGCAGAGTCATTGCGGTATTAGGTGGATAAAGTGACAGAAACTTCATGGTTGTGCCATGTGTGAGTATTAACTTCTTATCTACTATACGAACTAGGCCATCCATGTTTTCTAAAACTATATTGCTTTTAACGATACGGCCGTCATTAATGTGTGTCCTCATGCGATACCAATACCAGTGACATACCAGTCAGCATCAAGGAGGTACTTGAGGAAGTGATTGAGCCCGTGCTCCCAGGACATCCAGAGCGTGCCGCGAGTGAGGAACGACGCAACCGTGTTCCTCACAGCATGATGGAGCCAGCCCTCGATGCGGAGCTGACGCATGGCTGCGTCAATGAACGGGAAGCCCGTGCGGCCTTCGGTCCAACTGCGAATGCACGCAATGGATTAATAGGAGTTTTAGGTAATTTAATAGTCGATTGCGTGTATAAAAATCAATCGTTAAACAATGACAAAGATTTAAATAGGTGTTGCGACCAATGTTTAAAAAGTTGCTTAAAACATCACGAGATTAATGGACGAGCCTTTATTACATAAATTGTATAAATACCACTTCAGCTCGTCGCCTTTTGGCTCCTTCCAGGGGATATCCAGGCAAATTGGATTGCCAGACATCTGCCCGTACTGAGGGTTGTTAACGCTCATCGTGTAGAAGTACTCGCGCCAGATTAGCTGGCCTGTAGGAACGAGTAAATATTCTATATATTTTATTTTAGTATTTACTGTAAAATACGTAATTCAAAAGAGTAAGTCGAAAACCGGAATCGCGACCAGTGTAACGCACTCTTATTAATGTGTTCTTGGATTTAAAACACTTTATTTGGCATCTGCCCCTTTTATTAAAGTCGATCTTATAGTAGATAGACTTTGAAACCTTCTTTTGGCTTCTTTTACTTATTAAATTAACTATCATTTCTTTACCTCCTTTGAATTCCTTTTTATCGTCATTCAATATTAAATCGAGGGAAAGGGCTGGATTTAACGTAACTTTAGGGCTTCGATTTTCAAACTCCCAGGACGTGTAAATTTGTGGGTTGACGTGTGTTAAGACGTAAACTAAACCTGAGAAAGGTTCGGTTTGTTTTATGTTTTTGGCAGTAACAATGTGGTGCCGCTACCAGGATGCACAACCTCCGCATTCATTAAAATCCTTGATTCCATAGTTCATTGTAATGTTTGTTTGTATTCCTTACCCGTTATGGAGTGGGTGTACGGCAGTCGGCCCTGGTGCACTTGATGGTACAGGTCGTGGATGGACCAGTAGAAGCTAAAACAGAAGGAAACTCGTTTCTCCTCTTGTTAGATTTTCTTATCGCTAAAAGCTCAGTCGATAGTTTTTACTTATTTTACGAATGTTAAGGTATGTGAGGATGTTTGTGGTGGTTGATAAGTGGTAAGATTATTAGATATTTGTAACCTCAAGACTGCAATCCGAAGACTCCAAATGCATTGTCAACCCACAGGACTAAAATGAAATTCCTGTATGCTAGTCATTTCACTGGTTGATTCATTCCTAAACGAAAACACAACAGTGCTGCTTGGCAGTAGGTTAAAAATTAACCGAGTGTCAAATGTGTTAAGTAACACACAAGTTTCGTCAGAGCTAAGAGACTGCAGGGGCAACAGTCGCATCCAATTCATATTGCATACATATAAATGCATTTATTCATATCGCAAGACCAGAAAACAAGTAAAAAATTCGCAAAACTTCCATTATAGCAGTATACATTATTTATCAGTGCAGCTGTGACTTGACGTCAGTAAAAAATTTTCTTGGTTTTGTTTGAATTTAACATAACTTTTAGGTTAACGGCCAAGAAAGACAATACAAAAAGGAGGCAATAACCACGAGTATGAAACCTAATATTAATTATTGATCGAATAGGCATGAAGGATAAAGTTAGAGTCATGTCATGCCATTACTAAGTGATGAAAGAGGAATTTCAAAATTTAGAGTTTTAGCAAAATAAGTGGAGTGGGTCGTCGTCCACTAAAAATACTATCTATCGTTTTCCGCTTAAAATAATTCACCAACTTTGTCCAATTATCCAATTATCCAATTATCCAACATTGGGCGCAAAAAATCTGACACGTCTTTATTACTAGAGGTATAAGAGCGTGTCAGATATTTTTGGGCCCAATGTTGGTTAACATAATTATTGCTGGTGACTGTACACAACTAGAAGAAAAAGTTAAAAGCACCCAGTCAAGAAATATATCACGATATATTTCGAGAAATAGATAAAAAGATACTATAATGGAAACCCCAGAGCTGATAACTCTTCAACGGGTCCATATTGGCTCATATAAAATTGGTGTTTTGATTTTTTATACAAATAACGATTTGTGTTTATACTCATCATTTCTTCGAAAAATTTTGCTCATACTTATTTGTTCATACTTTTTTTAATTCATAATTATCGCAACTCATAATGCACTTTTTTAAGAAACTGTTACTTTTTGAGGATTGTTATAAATCTAACCTAACCTAACCTAATTTTATCTAGACGTAAGATATTTAAGAAATTCTGAAAAGTGTACGGTTCCATGAATATTGGCGTTATAAGTTCAGATGAGTATAAGTTCCGATCATTAGTATTAAAAAATATTATGAAGAGTATGAAGAGTGATCATTATGATGTAAAATGGTATGAGAAAAATTTTTGGAGTTCCGATAATCGGAGTTGCAATTTTATATGAACCTTGGCGCACTCCTCTTAAACACACCAACCAATTTTCATGAAACCTAGCTAAGACCCACCCAGATTGAACCAGCTTACTTTAAAAAAACCGCGTCCAAATCGGTCCGTTCGTTTGCGAATTACGACTCTACAGAGACACGCGGATACACACATTAAACGTATTACACTCTCTGTTTTTGTCAGGGGTTTTAAAAGAGACTATCAACTTACCTCCTCACAGACAGACACCCGAAGCGTAGTGCTGGGCTGAGCGAGATGGGCGGCCCGAGCAGATCAGGGCTGCCGTGCGTCGGAAGGTACGAGCCCCTGAGACACAAAACCTGTTAGCTTATAGATATTAACACCCTTATTTATAAACGTGGAATAGCCGTGGAGTAGCTAAACCATGCTTTGTCCTTATCTGTCAAATTCAAATGTCACAACGACAGATAAGGACAAACATGGTTACTCCACGGTTACTCTACGTTTATAAGTGAGGGCATTAGGGGAAATCCGAAACCATAGGAAATACAGGTAAACTGTCTTAGCAAACATAGGTCTTTTTCATTAAAACATTTTGGCTTAGTCATTTTTGGTCAAGAGTTGTCCGTAAAATCAATAATTTTGACAAAAAAAATGCTTATCGACTCAGTTTCATGTAAGGATCATTTTATTGAAAGGAAAGAAAAAAATTGGAACAGCAGAAGTTGGTTAAATTTAGTAATATTCTTTCGTACAAATTGTAAGTATTTTTTTGAAATTTGACCAACTTCTGCTGTTCCAATTTTTTTCTTTCCATACAATGAAATGATCCTTATATAAAACTGAGCCGATATGCATACTCGTAAAACTTTTTTTTTGACAATTGAATTCACTTTTACGAACAAATTACTCTTGACCAAAAAAAATCTTGAAAAGAAACAAAACAATGGAAATCAAAATCATGGAAGTCGGACTCGATTAAGGTGGTGAGAAACGTTATCGAAAAAATTGTATGCTTTCTTTTGACAGCAACGCGATTAAGGCGTCGCTTTTCAATCCTCTTAGTGCAGCGGGCTGAAACGCTCAGAGGCCGCGAAATCTTCCTAGGAATAGGTTTTAGTCTTTAAGACAATCAATATAATCAGCAGCAGTTTCTGACCTGCAGAAGGTCTCATATTCCACCTCGAGCCGCTGCTTCATCTGGCGGAGCGCGCTGGTCTCGCCGCCCACCCACCGTATCATCCGAATATCCTCGTTCTCCTGGTGCACGCCGAAATCCTCCGGCTTCGGCGTCTGTTTTCAAAACATTTTTAATTGCTCATAACGCCCAGAAACAAAAAGCCTCCTGGAAAACTGCTTTTGAACAATAGGTAATGTTTCAGTCAATTTAGTTTTTGCACTGGGTGTTACGAGGAGAAAAGGAACTAAGTCGGTAGTAGTCGGTTAAAAATACTATCAACCCTAAATTAAACATTAATATTCTGGCATTGTTGCCCGCTTAAATATAAATTAAATCTTCTTTACAATATTTTATTGCGTCTCAATTCTCTAACAAATTGTCGCTCGGGTAAAAACGATTTTCCCAAAGGTGACCCGATACCCTCTATTGACTCTATTCGGTTATTTTATTCAACTATTTTTCACTTTTATAACCTAATTATAGGATTTTGGTGCGTTTTTTTTGACTTTGGCTGTGGATTTCATCAACAAAGCAGGTCGGCCAAAGTAGTAGTTACGTCACTCTCTTTCGTGCCTATGAGCATGTGAGACAACTAAAGTGTGTCGGTTATTCGGTTATTCATTCCCGAATTTTTAATAGTATAACACCGTCTTAATTTAACGGGAACACCTTGAAATTCTAAATTACATTTTTCCGAATATTCATTTGTCCGAATTTACATTTTTCCGAAAGCTATGTTACACGCTGGAGCAATTTTAGATTAAATGCATAATTTAATTGTCATACGTAGGTTAGGTTAGGTTTGATTTATAAGCTATAGCAAAATGTTAAATCTTCTGTTAAAAAATTGCGTTCGGAATTAAAAAAATTCGGAATTTTGAACAATTCGGAATTTTGACTCTTCGGAATTATGTAGTGTACCCTAATTTAACACATTATAATTGCAAAATATCAAAATTATGTAAGGTTGTTTTTTATTCCTGACACCTTGTGTAGTAACTTGAAATAGAGATAAGCCAAACCTTGTCAAACACGGTAAACTCCTTATAGAAGCGTTCGGGCAGAGTCCTGAACTGCACGCCGGCCAAATCTATGTCGTCGACGGGCCTCGGGGGGTCGCCGATGGTCGCCACAGTATGCTGTAAGAGTACAGTCAGCATCAAAAGTAGCTAAGCAGAATAACATGCTCTATTCTCTTGAAAATAGAGTCGAGTGTAGATAATTTTGACCTTCGGTGGCGTAGCGTAGATCTGCTGCTGACTTTTATTAATTAACCTACTACCATGCCAAGCTTTTTTTATCGCAAGGAGATGGCAAACGAGCTCACGATGGTGAATGGCCACTGCACCCCGAAGACAATCTTAAGACTGCAACTGCGTTGCCTGCCAACCCTGAGTACTTAGATGTGGAATGCTATACTAATTCCACCGGTTGTCTTACACAGCAACACCTCTGACAAGGTGGAACGGACGAAGACGCGGCTAATGCCAATGGATGTACCGATGTAAGCGGCGCAGAACGGTCCCTGAGGAAAACCTTGGGTGATGTCTAATGTGGAGGTCTTTAAGCTGAATTGATGATGATGTTTGTTTTTATTTTTCATGCCTTGAAGAAAGTGAACGAGCGCACAAGCTACCTGATGGTAAGTGGAATATGTGTTCCATAGACATTTGCATTTTCAAGAGTACCTACTAATGCATTGCCAACCCTGATGACTAAGGGCCGTATTAATAAACTAATCTCAACTCTAATGCTCGTCTCGAGATGCGTCAAAAATGACAGTGTTCTATGGTTTGACGTTTACTTTGACGTATCTTGTGACCGGCATCTCGGCCAAGATGAGTTCATTAATACGGCCCTAAGATTTAATGCATCTATGCTAGTAATTTCACCGATTGTCTTATCCCCACACCGGGGCACAACAACCACTGTTGCTTAGCAGTAGTTTAAATGATGGTGGTAGTGATCCGAACGGGCCTTGTACAAATACTGATTATTTTAATACTCACCAAGAACATCTGGTAAGTCAGCGGCGGTATGCCGCCATTGGCTCGGATGACTGTGTCCGGCTCCCATAGGGTATGCGACACGTGCTCATGACACGTCACACCGATACCATGACACGCTGTCTTGACAGTGTCGTCACGCGCACGCCAGACTGGCTCACAGTCTTGCTCGAAGCACAGTTTATTGATACCTGGTTTTGAGGCAAAAACGAACTTTGTGATCAGTTCGGGAAGCCTTGCATTGATAATATTATGCATAGAATATATTATTAAATAAATATGAGAGACAACCTTACACAAATATACCTAGTCTTTAGCTAAGCTCTATAGGCTTGTATTATGGAAGGCAACACTACATTTAGAGAAAAATAAATATCAAAGGTGACATCTAAGACTGAAAATACAAGTTACTCTTAGAATCATGGTAGACTGCACACAGGGCGTCTTCCTCATAACTTACCACAAAAAATACGAGGGCTGCTAGTGATGCTACTTATGTAACCGGAATCCGATATTCCAACATTTTAAACGCTATATCTGACCTCCATGGTAAAATTTGAACCATTTTTAATACTGGCCGCTATACATTTTTTTCTTATGTACGCTAGTATTTTATTTTTGGCTCATTTAAAATGTTATATCGCTGCAAGAATGGAACTCACTCGTGAAATAATTAGTGCTATGATTTATTACGATTTGGGCCTGGTTTAACACAACAACAGTGCATAGACCAATTAACTTCGACTTTTGGTGATGAAGCTCCATCGATAACTACTGTGTATCACTGGTTTAGTGAGTTCATCATCGAGGGGAATAAGTCGAAAAACCATAAAACCATGTTTAGTCATATAACTACGTTTGTCTATTTTTTCTATTCCTTTTACATAAGTAGCAGCCCTCGTACACTTACACTGAGAATTGATGCTTGTTGATGGGTGATACGAGTAGTAATAGTAGTAGCATCAGAGAGAAACTGTTGACCAACCATAAACAACACTGTCTTAAATAGTCGCTCAGCAAATAATCTCCATGATCAAGTGAAAACAATCGAGAGACAAAGCTGTAACGTAGAACTCACCGAACTCCTCCCACAGGCTTTGGATCACGTCCTTGGGCCTGCCCTTGATCATGATGAGCCGGCCGCCATGCTTGCGGAACTGGCTGTCCAGGTCGTCCAGGGCCTCCAGCAGGTAGCGCATGCGGTTGTACCCCACCACCTTGGTACCTAGGAGGATTTTGGTCTGGATTAAACCTCGATATTCCTCTTTTTTGGCGTGAAGGCAAATGAGCACATGGGCCACCTGAGATATTTGCAATGTCAAGCAAGACTACAATCTCAGGATGCAATCCTAAGACTGAAAATGCATTGCTAACCTAACTAAGATGTAATGACACTATGCAGACTTGTTTTTTTGTTAGTCATCAAACAGTCACAATTCCAACACCGACAACGCACGACTCGGGAACGTGCCTTACTACTGCCGTTTTCACGTGTCGCCAGGCTCACAGAGGATAAAATTCGTGCTCGGGATACTGCTACTACTGATGCTGTCGTTGTCTTACCAGCAGTCTCTCCATCGAAGATGAAGAGAGGGAAGAACGGCAGGGAACGGTCCTCCAGGGCGGCGTGGAGCGCCGGGTTGTCATGGAGACGCAGCCCGTGGCGGAACCACAGCACGCTGCCGCCGAGCATTGGAGCGTGCAACTGGAAAAGAGACCAAAAATTTAGCTTCAGAACAGATCAGCTTGTTGAAAAAAAAGGGATGTACGAGGGTGATCTTATCATTTTAAGGGATCTCTTTTGAGAGATTGAGAGAAGAGAAAAGATGTTGTGCAAATTTTTGCAGGAGAAGCAGGAAGAGTTGTGGATGTTTTCTATGTTAAATACATACATACAAATACAAAGTATATATTTATTTATATACCTAAGTATATTTATCGTTGTCTAGTACCCTAGTATAAGCCTAGAGTTTAGTTTGGGACTAGGTCCATTTGTGTTAAATTGTCCCGTGATAGATTTTTATTGATATAATAAGAAGATACCTACATAACTACCGACGGTTAAATATCTACATAAATAAAAAACGTTCTTAAATTTAAATAAACACTTTTTATAGAGAAGACAGTTGTTAAATATTTAGGAGCTACGGTCGAGCGCGAACTTATTCAAAATCTTTGCGCCTTATGAATGCAACAACAAAACACTTTTGTTATTTTCAAATTCAAAATCAATGTGATTTTACAAATAAAAAAAGAAAGAAAGAAAATAAATCCAGAACAGATACAAAAACGTAGGTACAAGATGAAAGTAGTCACGAAATGGTCCCAACTCAGCGTAATGCTGGCATTAAAGTCAGCGCTGGTCTTCCGTTGGAACCGTCATCAAATAGTATCTGAGTGGGTGCCACAGGACGGCTATCATGGTAGACCAAGGCGAAGGTTGCGGGACGTCTTAGATGCAATTCAAACTACCGGTCAGAGATTGCTATGGATAGCGAGGGTTGAAAATCCGAGGGAGAGACCTTTGCCCAGTAGGTACACTAAATCAGGCTTAAAAAAAGCTAACCAGTTTGTCTAGTGGCAGTGGACGGGGCACATTGCTCGCAGGACTGATGGCCGATGGGGTCAGAAGGTTCTTGAGTGGCGTCCGCGGACCGGGAGACGAGCTGTAGGTAGGCCTCCAACAAGATGGAGTGACGACCTTGTAAAGATCGCAGAAACGCGGTGGATGCGAAAAGCACAAGACCGGTTTGAGTGGAGAGCCTTGGGGGAGGCTATGTCCAGCAGTGGACGTCTTTCGGCTGACATGATGATGATGATGACAAATGTTGCCAAAGGAATGGTACCTAGTGCTGTTCGTATCGATACTCGTACATGTTCGTTTAAGTATATTAATATATTTTTTATCTACACTAATATTATAAAGAGGAAAGATCTGTATTTTTGTATGTTTGTAACGAATAAATTAAAAACGACTGGACCGATTTCAAACATTATTTAATCATAAGAACTGAGTAACATAGTCTACTTTTTATCCCGGCCAAATTTTTTATGGAGGTGGCTAACCATGTATCAGGCCGCCTGATGGTACGTCGTGGGATCTGAGACAAATGGACATCGACATTTATCACAATACTATAAATGCGTTGTCAACCTTGAGGAATAATATGGGATGCCTCTATAGCAGTCGTTTCGTTAGTTTATGTTTGTATAACTATATTGCCGTCGCGCTAAAAGGCGCGTAATAATAGCTTTCAATACAAAATATACCTATTTAAAACTAGGGTGAATAGGCATCTTCTGGGTGAGCTCGGTTCACCGTCGACAAAATCTTCGTCCTCCAAAGGCAAGAGTTATTAAAGAGCAAATACATTATCAAACAAAAAAGTGATTGAGGAATGTTTGAGGTTATATTTTGTACTGCGATAACAGCTGTCAAATCGGCCCTTTCAGAACGAGGCGCGTATAAAACTTGAAAGTATCGATACTAAAACATCAAATTTTCCTCGTCACTATAAAACTAATTACATATCTGGCAACACTTTACCTGTCAAACTAGACCGACTAAACAATTCTTCTATAGAGGAACAATACGAATTGTGTAAATTATTAGGTATAACCGTATAACTCAGGCGTGTCACTGACAGTATATCCGGACGATAATAGAGACACCCGGACCCCTGCCGGCACCGCCATACCTATAGGTTTTAGTTATTTAAAGGACATTGAAAGATAATTCGTTTTCCCGAAAAAACAACCATTGTTTCATTGCTGTAATTGATAAATTTGATAATGTAAATGTTAAGCTACGATTTTCATAGGAGCTTTGTACACACACCCACACATGCACGAGCTACAATATTTTAATTTTAAACAAAAGAAGGTTATTTTATGGACTGCATGATGGTACAGATAGTCAAGATGGCCTAGATTACGATGACGACAGCCCTACAGACCCTGATTTTTAACCGACTTCAAAAAAGGAGGAGGTTCTCAATTCGTCAGTATTTTTTTTAAATGTTTTTTGCCTCAGAACTTTTGACTGGGTGAACCGATTTTGATGATTCTTTTTTTATTTGAAAGCTGGTGCTTCCCGTTTGGTTCAAAATGAAGATCTGATGATAGAGTCCATTAGGGATCGACGGAACTCCTCAAAATTTATAGGCACACCTATAGCGATTTTTGTATTTTTCATTGTAACTCGTGTATTTGCTCTTGGAAAGCACTATTTGGTGAAGTTGAACTGATGATGAAGACCACAGATGGCCACCGGAAATCCTAAACGGTATATATTTCAAGGGTGGCGACAAGATATTTCGATTGAGATAGTTGAGTGACTATGACGAAGCATATTTAGGTTTAAATATATGACTATGACTTTCCCACGGCGTTGCTTGCGGTGAGATTGTAATGTTCTATAGTTTCTTATTAAATGAGAATAGGGAGAATAACAGCATAATTATGATCACTAAAAAGTATAAAATAAAAAAAAAGTTTAAAAAAACAAAAACCCACCTTCAAAAAGCAAAAAATAACATCTTTAAAATGGTAGCTTAGACCAACTGAAGTCGGCGTCCTACAATATTTTAACCAAAAACAGACTTCAGTTGGTCTGACCTACCATTTTAAATATGTTATTTTTTGCTTTTTGGAGGCGGGTTTTTGTTTTGTATCAGACTTTTTGATCTCATAACTCAGTGTTGCCCACTAGATACTGCTGAAAAACGTATGAAATGACATAAGCGAAAATTACAAAAATTTAGATTAAAATGATCAATATCTCCGAAACTAGTAAAAATCGCTGAACATAGATAGGGGTTAATAAATCGATAGCTTTTTAGCTGCTCTATCAGCCCTAGGCGGGTTGACGTCAGTTTCTGGGACACCCTGTATAATAGGTTAAGTGGGTTATGTTTGTATTATAACAATCCTGGAAAGTTAAAAATTTATACCTATGAAATTTATGAAAATAAGGTCAAATCAAACAGTTTGTGACCCACTAACAACTATCGGTCGGCATGTAGCTATATAACAGTTTAGCTGAAGTTCCTGTTGGCGTATAAAGTTGTTATTCACATAAGATATGCGAACATAATACCTATTACCTAACGTGCGCTGATGTAACAAACTTGACCTTCAATAGAAATATTCAACGATTATTTCTATTTATACAAACTATCTCAATACTGCGTTGTTGCAAAAAGAAGCTTTGTGATTGTGGATTAAGCTTCAATTTCGATAAAAACAAATGTGACATCGAATCTTGTAGAAATGTAAGTACTTGCTTAAGTCTGGAAAATACGCGGTTGTTCTTTTTTCTCAGGTATAACAAAGCGATGTTTTAGGTAGCTGAAGTGAAATCGATTAAGTACATCTTTAGTTTTAAATTCACATTATTGTACCTATTAGTTATGCCCAGTTACTGCCAATTACCTATAGGTAAGGTAGGTAGCTTTATTTATTTATTTTCTCAAACATGCAATGGAATGTTGGCGTTATGTTCCTTATAATAAATAGGCTGCGAAGTATGACGTTTCAGGTGCGGCTAGGACAAGAGCTAGGTCGTTAATGGAATTTCATACAAATCGTGCAGGCCTAGGCTGGCTTTTTTTTTAATATACTAAGCCGTGCGTCCAACAAAGCGTTTGCATGTTTATTTAAAGTAACAGGAGAACAAAGGTAATTAAGGGTGCGTAGCGCAACTTAGATCGCAGGCGGTGCGCTGCGGGGCACATGACACAGCGCGGATGACTGAACACTGTAGGTTACTTTTAATGTGTATGCACTCCTGGTATTTGACATTGTATTGTTTGTTTTTTTTTTATGAATTATATGTTTGAGAAAAGCACTATACATACCTCGGCGGGAAATATGGGGTTGCCCGCCTCAGACCTATCCGGCCTCGCTTTGCTCGGCCTATATGTCTTCGGCCGGCAACCCCTTTTGTCCCGGCCTCTGTAGTAATGTACTATTATTTTTACGAGTATTATAACAAGAGTGGGCCCTCGACTTTGTTCGCGTAGAATTAGTTCCCCGCTTCTCCTCAATTTTTATCGCGTGGCGTATAACCAATTATCCTTTCTTAGTGCATTTATCCTGTACTTTAAGTGAATTAAACTTGTGCTTTACATTCTCAGAAACAGCACTAACAATTCTGATGAAAACAAGTTTAATAAAAAGCAAGTTTTAAAAACCCGTCATTTTTGATATTGTCCCAGATAATGTCCCAGAAACCGACGTCAACACGCCTAGGGCTGATAGAGCAGGTAAAAAGTTATCGATGTATGATCGTTCAGCAATTTTTACTAGTTTCGGAAATATTGATAATTTTAATCTGAATTTTTGTAATTTTCCCTTATGTCCATCCACGTCCATGTCACGAAAAATCATTAATTTCATGTTTTGTTTTTGTTTCAGGGGCATCTTACATAATTAGAATCATTACGAATCAGCGATGTTTTTAAACCTATTTGCCCGTTTTTTTTAAAATTAGGTAATCATTTTTAGTTTGCTTCTCCATACTAGGTGTCTCAGTGTTTGCTTTTCACTTTGTATGGAATAAACAACTTTATGTGATTACTAGGTATTGATTGCTTTGTATTTATGTATGATGTTGTTTGTGTCTGCGTATGTATGCATGGTACTATTTCATTTTAATTTTATTTCACTTTATTCCCTCAAAGATGTTAGACCGACGACTAAATTTCAACTAAGGTAATGATTCTTAATAGTGTTACCTGTGTCACTACGTAATTTAATTGAAAAAAATACATTTAAGTTCATTTTTTAAACAAGTTTTTTTTTGTTGGCAGCATGGCTTCTGTCGATAAGATCGATCGTATAAGGCTGCCTAATTGAGAATGCTCGCGCTAAAATATGTTTTGTTCGCTCTGACGGGACTACATAAACTCGCCGCTGCGACATTCACTCGTTCGTTTGTCCGACCGCGTTGAGAATCAAACCCAGGTCGTGACTTTAATTAATTTTGGCTTTCCATTAATGGAATATTGCATATTCATACACAGATAGTAATTCTAATATATAAATAAACACATATCTATCTACATATTTTTTTATTTTATTTTGTAAATATTATTCTTCGGCGCTAAATTTTAACTGTAGTCTGTGTCATTTTTTTTCCGGCTAGACTTCCAACTTTATCTTGTAAAGATATTAGGAGTTTCCCGAATATTTTGTGATATTCGGTAAGTAGGGGTTTGGATAGACCCAAAACCGAAGAAACCGAAGAGACAAAAAGTTTGGGGATCCTGGTTTAAGGAGCATCTGGAGGACCGAGCGTCGCTCGGGTTGAAAACGAATTTTCCCGAAGATGACATCTTGACAGATCATTTTTTTAGAAGGACTAGAGGACGCCCGCCACTTCCTACGCGTAGAATATGTTTCCCGCTACTCCCCCTATATAACCCGTTAGGGGGTAAAATTTCAAAAATCCCTTCTTCGTGCACCCCTAGCCCTCATAAGGAACCTACGTGCCACAGAACCTAATTCTCGTGGGATGGTGGAATTACGCGGACAAAGCGCTCCACGCGGACAAAGTCGCGGCCAGCAGCTTGAATTAAATAAATCACTAATTATAATTTGCAAATCCAGATACCGGCCCGGTCAGAACTGTGACGAATCGACTCAGACTTCAGAAAGTAGTTTTTAGTACCTTCTACAAAGCTCCTTTTGAGAATGAGACATACTGATAAAATAAGACCATTTTACACGTTATTGTCGTCATAATGTCATCACACTTTATTTTTTATCTTGTATTTCATTCAATAAAGAAAATTTTAAATTTATTTTCTTTTTACATTTTACTTACCTCGGTTAAAATATTTAGTAAATTCCTAATATCATTTAGCGAACCCGTTAATTCTTGTAATGTAGCATAGGTAGTCGTTTTAAAAAAAAATGTACATAATTAAGGACTTTAATTAAATCAAAACTTAATTGATTCCTTTGTATAACGAAAGTTACCCATACAGTTTGTATGACTAATTTTCGTTAACCAAAAGAACTCGATCGTGATTTAGTTTTCAATAAGCCTTTAATTATGTACAATAATTTTTTGAAAACGACTCATATATTAACCGCGATAGTTTTAAAAAAGTTACTTTATTTTTACAAAATTAACTATTGAATGATTCACTAGTTAAATTATATCAGGGACAGCAAAGCTTACCGTTTAGCAGCAGCAAATTGAACTAAACACGGAGTTTAATATTTCAAAGCAGTCCGGCTAGCTCGAGCTTCGGAATAATACTGAAACTGCGGCCGGCGATCACATTTCAGGAAAGTTCGAATCGGAACCTTCTAGAAACTTGCGCAACTTTTTTGACAACCCCTTAAATTTTTGCCAGTGTCTGTTGAACTCTGAGGGAATGGAATAATTGAAAATTGAGAAACAATAAATAGACTGGCTAACTCGATCTTGCGAAAGAGTCTGGAACATTTGGAACGTTCTAGAAGCGTTCGCAACATTTTTTAACAACCCCTTCAAGTGTGGCCAGTATTAGTTGAACTCTGAAGGTAAAGGATAAATGTAATTCGAGAAACAATGAATAAACTGGTTAGGTAGATCTTACGAAACAGTGTGACTTGGGTAAGAGTTATAAAATAATGAAATATTTAGCGTCGTAATGTCATATATCTACAGTCGCGTTTTTTACTGTAGAGGTACATTGCCGCCAAAACTTCCGAGCCGCCTTCATTTTTGGTGGCGTGGCGCTACTGGCGCTGACGTTATTAAGTAGTTTGTACGGTAAAACATAGGTAACCTAACTTTAATCGAAGAAAAGCTATTAGATTCCGTTATTAATGATATAGGGCAGAGATTGTCTCCGGAGTTACTCGACCTATTTCAGTCGGGGGTTTTTCTACCTAAACCAAATGTTAGTGTCAGAGACTGGGATATCGATATCGAGACAATAAAAAAGTGTGTCATTAACGATAGTGTATCAAATGTTAACAATGAATATCGACTCTGGATGGCCAAATGGAAAAGAGAATGTGATAATAATTCCGCTATACCAGAGACGGTAGCTCATCTCATTGAAGCATGCGACGAAGATGTAGGTATACCCCTAACATCCCGTTTTACAAGCTTTTGTTGCCGATTATACTTTTTTCCGGTCAGACATCATCTGCTTATCAAGACGAAACTAACGAGCCGCAACTCGGCGGGTAGGTACATATTAAGTTCAGCAAATATCACGTCGACACCTTCCATCATCAGATCAGCTCGATGGTACCATAATATTGCATTGTCATCAGGTTTACACCAAATTTCAGCCCATTCCATTGACGGAAACTGGTTCAAAATTGAAATAAGTTAAATAAAAGCTTGTAAAAATCATCTAAGGGCTTGTTTACGGAGACGCGGAGCGTCGCGCGTGGCGTGCGGCTTGGCGTTGCGCGGCGCGTCGGGCGTTTTTTCCGTTTAAAGAGAGGCGGCGCGTGCAGCGGACCGCGTCATCAGTGTCATCACACGCGCGAACACAAACATATGGCAATGTACGGTGTTGTTTATGAAGATGCCAGGCGTGATGCGGCGCGTGGTGCGGGGCGTAGAGAGTAGCGGTGCCCGCCGCTGCAGCCGCGGCGGACTCTCGAGCTTGTAGCGGAGCGCGCACGTCACGCATCACGCCCCACATCTTCATAAACAACACCGTACATTGCCATATGTTTGTGTTTGCGCGTGTGATGACGCGGTCCGCTGCACGCGCCGCCTTTCTGTAAACGGAAAAAACGCCCGTCACGCCGCGCGACGCCACGCCGCACGCCACGAGCGACGCTCCGCGTCTCCGTAAACAAGCCCTTAGACGGCACCAAGTAGGTAAGTAACTTTAAATAGAAAATTCGTTATATGTACTGTTTGTTTTTAGAGATTTTTTTGTGTTTGTAGTAGCGGCGTCGGAACCCTACACTGACCATGGTCTGACGTGCTCTTTCCCGGTTTTTTAAAGAGTGAAACATCCAGATACTTGGGTCCGTAAACACATTCACCCCATAAGTACAGAGATAATTTTCTTTCTATGAAAATTATCATAATTATAAACTGACCAAAAAGAAAACATCCACAAAATTAGGCTTGCGTGGATGATCGTTCAAGAAAGACAGACGATTTCGTAGCAATGTGACATCAAATGGTGCACTATATGTATACAAAAATTATAAATAATCAATGTAAAAAATACATAATATACCTACATGAAAATATTTACAATCGCTACAGAGTAGAAAAGTTAAAAAAAATCTTAAGCCGCAAACACACTAAGAGCAGAGAAAACGCTTTATAAGGGAACGTGCAAACTCCGCTCTTAGTGCGATTGTGGCTTAAATCACGTTTATCTACACACATGTCATAAGTCCTCTATTATGCGTTCAAAACCCGTAGGCAATCACCAGCATTACCTGGGGTAGTAGGTTCCAAATTTGGATCTCATTACCTTACAATATTCAATAACGTAATTTCAAAATTACGTTACAGCTGTCATCGCTGTCACCTACTACCACAGGTAAGGTAATGCTGGTCTATTGCCTTTCGGCCTCTGAACCCATCTTAGAGTACTTATAATATGTGTGTAGATAAAGTATTGTACGCGACTCTGCGTAATTAGCATTACAAAACTCGTGTTATCTATTATGAAACAATGCCTGTCATTACGCAACCGTCACGTAAACTACTATTTTTTCCCCAAACCAAATAAGTCTCGCAGGCACCCTTTACCTGCGTCATAGAACTTTGGAACGACTCGACTTTGTAAGGTTTACTTACGTCTTTGTTCACTTTTTTCCATTTGCATCAAGAACGTCCAGACAAAGAAAATGTCGAAACATTTTTACGTTATCCAGGAGGGGGATTTTTTATAAATCATTTCAATATAGGTAAACTTTTTAATTGCGAAACGGAATATCATAGGTTTCAACGCTACGTGACCCTGCCACGTGACGCCAGTTGTTTCGTATTTCTCGAGAGCGTGTCGCAACGGGATATTTCTTTGTTTTCAGAATGAGGAAATAATTTCTAAGAAATGGAACTTCCCTACGCACTTTAAATGTATTTGCTCAGGGCAGTTGTGACGTAATCTGAGTTACGTAATAACGCAATGGTATTAGAAGCTTCTAACACTAACTAGCTTCTACCCGCGACTTCGTGCGCCAAGATTTCGATTAGCATTATTCCCTCGAAACTTTTTAAATTTTCCGAGTGTTAGTTTGTTACCTACTCCTTCACGCTGCAACGGTTGGACGGCTTTGGATGAAATGGATATACACATTTTTTTCTCCCACATGCTCGGAAATGTTAACCTTACTGTTGTAAAATCAGCCCGCGAAGTTCTGAGTTCCAGGTCCAGGCAACATTTAAAAAAACCAAGTTATTATTTACCAACGGCAGCGGCCGCGAAAAATGTATGAAATTTCATAACGTACCTGGTGTTTTACTTTTTAAAACCATGTTTGGACTAGGATAAATAACTCCAGACAGCCAAAGACTCGTGCAATCAAAATTCTTCCTCGTATATTTTACTTTTTAAACGTCATAGACTAAAAAAGTTAAATATTTCAAATAGCGTTTACAGCGTATTTAAAAGTGTATCAAATAGTTTGACGTTCTTTTTTAAACAAATTGCGTTCGTAAACAAAATGCTTTGCCGAAATAACATAAACGCGTAATAAATGTTATAAATTATACTATATTTTATTCAAATTGAATTTATTACGTTTAAATGTGTGATCTTATTTAATTGATGCTTTATTTCAGTGTCATACTAAATCGTACGTTTCTTTTCTTTTTTTCAAGGAAATGTTGGGACTGTGTTTATAATATTATTAACAACTGTGTTAAATTTCCTCACATTGTTGGAGAGAAGCATTATACAAGCCTCGACCGGGAAGGGCGGTTGCTGGACTCGTATACCTATAGCGCGGCCTCGACTGCGTCTCGGACACGCTAAGGGTCTCCCCAGATCTATCGAACGCGGAATCGGCTTGAGCCGGTAAGAAAAAGTTTTATGTCCATGCCATAAGAGCGAAAACGTCGTCGCTCGGCTCGGCTCAGCTCGCTTCGGCGTTGCGAACGGAACGACGTCGTTTTCGCTGTTATGGCATGGACATAAAACTTTTTGTTACCGGCTCAAGCCGATTCCGCGTCGATAGATCTGGGGAGACCCTAACTCTACTCGTCCCGCAACGGCCTATTTCCCGGTCTTTGCAGTAATGTACTATTACGTAGTCGAGTTTTTTGATTTTAAAAATTTATTTGTAGTTTAAAGTTTTAAACTGGAGCGAAGCGAGAGCGGGACGTTAGGATTTAAAATCAAAGCCTATGTACTTATCGCGTAATCTTACATAACCAGCATAACATAAACACCCTGCATATCAGCGCTTAATACCTAGAGTTAGCTAAATTATTGCGTAATAGAATCTAGCAATGATGTGACCTGAATGGAATCAATCGTTAAACTGGACTTTATAACCCACTAGCTACGATTTATTTTGCAATGAGGATACAGTAACTAATGTATAAGCTAGCTATAGCAAGCTAGTTAGCGCATCGACAAAATTAATATTGCAGTTGATATAGACGATATTTCATGGAGTTAAGGTTTATTTTTAAGCTACACAGCGCAATTGCTGTTTTGTGTCAGTTTTGCGACTGTAGTTGACGGCTGCAATGAAACAATTGCATGCACGTGCAAACCTGTGCTGTGCATTGATATTTTGCTGCGCTGAACTCTTTTTATGATTTTTCTATGATTAGATGTGAAGGTTAACTCGTATTTAGGGTTTGAAGTTCAACTCATAACATTTATTTAACAGAAACTCACTGCAACACAACAAACATAATCAAACTTTTTTTTATTTTTGGTAATCGCCTGAGAGGCCATAGACAAAAGTCCGTGCTTTTGTTTGCTTTTTACTTGAATCACTTTAACAAAAAGGGGCAGTGGTGAAAATCCCTTCCGGAGACCTGGGAATGGAGGGCCCAGGTACTGCCGGGCTCGCACCGGCTAAAAACACCAATGCCCCTATTACCAACTAGAATTTAGACTCCCGCGGATACTACCCCAGCCAGTGCTAAAAGGCCGGAGGAGAAAGTCCTTCCTCCGTTTACTTATCCGCGGGGTTTTACTTATAGCTATGTGAGTCGCGGAGTAGGCTTCCTGACGCTTGCATGCTTACAGACTACGGGCTTCCTTTCTTTTGCCCGACAATGGAAGGGTTGGGTTGGAGATCTTTTTTGGACCGCTTGTGTGGATACCATCTTTATGGGAGGGGCTTCCCTTTTTGAGGCTTTCTCTTTTGCCTGGAGATACTATTTTTTGCACGTGTCTCCTTGCGCTGCCCTCTTTTGTGACCTCTTCCATTAATCAAACATTTAAACAGTAAAAACTAAAACTTAAAAGAATAGAACACAAAGATATTTGTATACAAGTACCGAATTTATTTAATCGTGTACGGGACTATTTAGGACGCCGTTAGCCCAGTACCCTGCCGATGAAGCTAGCGGTCCATGGTTCGATTCCCGGTATAGAGCTACATTTACAGGGTACATATCCCATAAATCGACGTCAATCCGCCTAGGGCTGATAGAGCAGCTAAAAAGCTATCGATATTACTAGGGCTTCCATTCCGTAATTTCGTAATTTCGCAATTCCGTAATTACGGATTGATTTCGAACCTTTTCTAATTAAGTAATTGCAAGCCACAATTCCGTAATTACGTAAGTCCGTATCTTTACTTGTTTATTGGAAAAAGTGACGAAAATAGATCCAATTTTATCCTAAAATAATTAAGTCATACATAGTATACCTAACTTACTCAAAGAAAAGGCACAGGAACCCCCGCGTACCGGTTATTCCCCGCCCCGTGTATTACAGTTTGGCTTGAATACTTAGCATACCTACTACAACACGACTCGTATTTAATGAAAATAAATTATGTCTAATAAACAATGGAGTTCAATGTCGTCTAAAGAAATATTTTAAGGAGAACTTCTGAATATTAGTACCTATGCCGGTGCGTTGCGGTGCGGATAAATCCCGACGGGGAAGTCCGTGAATATTAGTTAAATATTTCAATCAGATAAATTACGTAATTACGTATTTTAAATAAATAAATTCGTAGCTGGTTACGTAATTGAAATGTCCATAATTTTGGATGCCCTATATAACCCCTATGTATGTTCAGCGATTTTTACTAGTTACGGAGATACTGATCATTTTAATCAGATTTTTTGTAATTTTCGCTTATGCCCGTTTCCCGAAAAATGTCGTCAACATAATGTTAGTTTTCATGCCGCGCAATTTGGCACCAAAAATCCGCATTTTTGATTTCAAATAATTTTAATATAGCGTATGACGTTCTAGTGGTTAAGAGGAATCTAGCCATGTATAATTTATTATCGGTTTAGCCGTTTAGTAGTTACGGGGGAACATAGAGTCGGGCATACATACAGGTCAAACACATAACCCTCCTTTTGGGCTTTGCCGCAGTCGGGTAATAAAAAATAATTTGCATGTTTTTTTCAGAAGCCTTTTAGAAAAGTTCCTGTTGTCAATTGTTCTAGCCTCGTAAGGCCCAGTGTGCAATAAGTAGTACATAGTTAAGGCAATTTAATTTGAGCTATATTGCAATGAAAATAAATTTTATTTTTCCATCTTTAAAAACTGCAAATGGCATTATAGAACAAACGTAATTGAACTTTATTGCCGTGCTGGTAGATTCAAAGTCCCACTCACAAAAAACTCCTTACGAGGCTAGGCGTGTTTCACTGACGTCATTTTATACGCGTGCCGTTGTTACGCTGTGGGAATATCTTTTTTTATGCCACAAAGAAGGCAAACGAGCACACAGGCTGGTAGCCCCCTATATCACAATCTTGACAACGACACGTGACTGGTGACGATTTGGTATACATTGCAAAGTTAACACGCTGCTACGTCTCTGGGTTTCATATAAGCAGCGCCATGTACACTGAAATGTCACCTGTCACCTGTCATTGTCAGGATGGTGAAATAGGGGCTGATGGTATGTGAATTCTGAAGCCATTAGACATTTTCAATCTCATGATTTAAATATTTCAAATACTCTCAAGACTGCTAATGTGTTGCCAACCCTGAGGACTTAGATAGAATGCCTCTGTGCTAGTCATTCCACCGGTTGTCTTACTCCTGCAGCGGAACACTACAATGTGAACACTGCTGTGTGGCGGCAGGTTAAAGGGTAAGGCGGTGGTAGCAATCTCGGTCTCGGCAAATCACGGCCAAAAATCGTGCCGAGATCTCAGTCTCGGTCTCGGCCCAAAACGGCCGAGATACTCGGCCGCGGCCGAGACAACGCGGTAATCGTTTTTTTTTTGTCATGGTTCAATGCCGAAAAATTGCTTTGTTTTGTCGTACAATATTGTTCTTTTCAATTTTGAGTACCTATTAACCTTTTGAACGCCATACGTCGAATACAAAATGTGCCACCCACACGCCAAACATGTTTGCTATGCTATGCAAATTACACCTTATTGCTACCAAACAAAGTCTCTTTTAATCTTGAACTCTTGTCGGCTGTAGCCGACGTGGCGTCAGTGGCACGACTTTTAGTTGACGGCCAGAGACGACTGTGGCGTTGAAAAGGTTAAGTTTGTTAAAACCATAATAATACCTGTTTTTCATTGTTAACGGGGTTTGTTTTTAGTTAAAAAAACGCAAATATAGAAAAAATACCCCTTTTTCCGTGTCTCGGTACTCTCGGTCACGATCTCAGTCTCAGCCGAGAATTTATTTTATTCTCGGTCTCGACCAAGATTAAAAAAGCGGTCTCGGTCGGACCTTACCTAACACACAAGGTCCTTCCACCACTAAACACAACAACTTCTAATATCGGTTCCCCTTAGATTTGATCGGGCGAATTTCCTATTGCTATAGAAACCCCCTCAGGAAAAATCTTGGGGTGCAGCAGTAACTATAGAGAGCACCAGCAACCCTAGTGTACTTAATGCATTTTTTTCAGTACATAGTTTGTATGTTATGAAATATAAAACAAGTAAGTAGCTAATGAATGAGAAATAAGTTAAGTTACATACCTAATTAAGTTACTTCACCGGTACTTAGGTTAGTTACCTATCCATTTATTTCAATAATAATAATTACTAATATTTCGCGATTTTTAAACAAGGAACTCAATTAAGTGTACAGCTCTTTTTTAAGTGTTATGAAAATGGCAACTCAGAACAAGTTATACAAAACATATTAATAATTAAATTCATATTCTGGAACATTATAATGAGGACGTTCCATTTCTTTTTTCAAATAAAAAACCTGACGAAGATTTTCACTGTGTGACAAAAAGAAACCTAACCAAACAAAGAGTACTTCTCATTTCACAACCAGACTTTTTCGACTTTATTCTTTGTGTGAATATTTTTTGGCTAACTACGGCTAACAATTTGATTACTGAAAATAAATATGAAAAACTTTTAAGTTAATTATGTCCATCTATTTAAACTTCAACCAGGCCATATTTAATGAAAATTCAATAAAATGTAAATTAAAATCAGATTTACAACGATAGACAGAATTATTATTTTTTGCTAGCCTCTTTTTGTATCCCACTGCTGGGCAAAGGCCTCACCTCTTTTTCGCCACTCATCCCTATCCAGACCGCACTCTTTGTATTTTGTATAGATTAAATATCTATTTCGCATATTTTACTTAGAGATTTTTGTACCTAAATCCACCATTTAGAACTAGTGTTTTCTAAATATTCATTTATTAAAGTTTTGCCCGCAACTTCATCTACTACATACAAATTATTCATTTGTTTGCTGTTCCATTTGGAAATGTAAAAATTTCCTGGGGTGTGATAAATCCTTCTACAGGATTTACGCTAAGTCCATACTAAGTTTTCAATTCAGCTGTTGAGTTCTTAAAGCCAAAATCCAAGACCATTTCGCATTTATGAATAGTACCTACTGCTATTGCCCTCGACTCTGTCGGTATAGAACAGGGGTCGGCAAGTAGTTTTAGGTGGGGTCCGGATACTGTGGGAAAATTTCAACGAGGTCCAGATAAAAACAAAAGTATTAAGTTAGATTCTATGTGGCTTAAAAATATTATTTCAATTAATAAAGGTATAGTATACCTTATCTATGTATTAATTTATACTTGGTATGCAATACATTACAATATTTGGCGGTCCAAGTTTCGACCTTTCGCGGTCCGCAAACGGACCGCGGTCCGCCTGTTGCTGACCGTTGGTATAGAAGTTCTAGATTTATTGGTTAAGTCTTCGTATGCGGGGCTTAAATTAATACCTACCATATTATACTTTAAGCCATAAAAGGACGTAAAGCATAAAGGTAAGTAATATAAAACGATAACAAGAAGTACCTAGACATATTATTCAATTACACAGCCTCATAGCAACCTATACAAACAATTAAAAATACACACGTTTTTCATAATAATCAGTTAATTTTCTAGAAAAAGCCTTACCTTGGACCTCAAACTGATGACAACTTAGGAACTGTTTCGCATTTTACGCACTCACGACTGTTGTTACTAGTACATACTTAATTAACTAATACGATTATCAAGTCCTACGACTGTTGTTACTAGTACATACTTAATTAACTAATACGATTATCAAGTCTTACGTGTATTGTAATGAAACATAACAGAGAAATAACTCTCGCGATATGGGAGATCGCAAAGCAAAATAGTTTTGATACGGATGAAAACAAGCAGTGGGATTGAGATTATGACCTTTATATAGTTGATATTAAGTTCAAATTCGAAGAATAAAGTACAATTATTTGCAAACTGTGACAGGTGACAGTAAGATTTTAGTGTTGCCAAGCCTATCAAGACCATTTTATCTGAAACCTGAATGAAGAATGTCAGTAGGTACGCCAAATCGCTTGAAACTTTGTAGCAGTAAAGCTTATAAATAAACAAACATACTACTTTTTATTTTATTCAAAAAGACTCAGTAGTTTTGATTCTATGAACGTTTAAAATTTGGGTCAATAATATTAAAGCGCGCGGGGGCATCTTGCTGGGGTGACGTCATCGCTTAACAGCGGTACGCGCCCTTATATGAAAAAGTAAGTTTACAGGGCTATAACTTTTTAACCGTTATAAGTAGCCAGTTGATTTTTTCACTGAATACGTGTTATTATAAAATCTATCGTTTAAAATTGTACAATGAACAATAAATCAAATCCCAAGAGGGGTCCCCATACAACAAACATGAAAATAAATCATTTTTCTTAGCATTTTTATACGGATTGTATTTCTTATTTTGATGCTATTTTGAGCTTAAACTGTAGTCTAATTTTTGCAGTTTACGTCTAAATAACAATGTCAAGTAAAACTGCTACAAATATGAGACAAAACTGATTTTATCAACACGATATTTTAAGCGTTCACCCATCCTGTTTTAGACTACGCGTATAGTTGCTTAATTTTGGAAGGCGAAGTACGGGTTGTATTTGTATAATAGCTTTTTATTTCGGTGTCACATTAAGTTTAGATAATAATCAAAACTCCATACAAACATATATAGTTTACGACCAAACAGTAAACTGTAGTAAAACTCTTAAAATATGTTAAAAAGAGCCTAGTTTAAATCAACACGATCTATGTTTAGGTAAGCGGTGGTTGCTTAACTTTGGTGGTAGGCCTTTCTTTACAAATTTCGTGTTAATTTAGAATTAATATCGCTACTGTATAAAAGAGTGAACTATATAACATGAATTTTTTGATTGACCTAGCAGTAGTTCTGATACTTCGTGTATTCATTTCATCGATTTCTACCAAGTCGACAGACGTACCTACCTACATACCTACAACACTCTCGCTTTGCTAGGTCTAGGCATTATTGCCACTATCCCAAAATTTAAAGTGCTTAATTATTATTCTAATTTTATTTAAGCAACTTATTCGACAAACATTACAAATAGAAAAGCCGGTTAGTGACAGACAGTTAGTTATGTAATACAAAATAATAGATAATCATACCTGCCATAGTAACATCAAAACGAATTCGTAAAAATATTACGACTTACAAATTTAAGCAAGTACAAGCGTACTCTATAACAGGATGGGTGACCGCCTAAAACATCGTGTTGATAAAATCAGTTTTGTCACATATGTGTAGCAGTTTAGCTATTTAGTCGTAAACTACAAAAATTAGACTACAATTTAAGCTCAAAATAGCATCAAAATAAGAAGCCGTTATAAAAATACAATCCGTATAAAAATGCTAATAAAATTATTTATTTTCATGTTTCTTGTATGGGGACCCCTCTTGGGATTTGATTTATTGTTCATTGTACAATTTTAAACGATAGATTTTATAATCACACGTATTCTGTGAAAAATTTAACTGGCAACTTATAACGGTTAAAAAGTTATAGCCCTGTAAACTTACTTTTTCATATAAGGGCGCGTACCGCTGTTAAGCGATGACGTCATCATCCGTGAGCGCTATCCGCCGGGTTTCGAGCGCCGCATACGAAGTTTAAAATTTAATATCTTGAAAACTATTTGACATATCGAAATGATTTTTTTACAGCTATTTTTAGTTTTTAATGAATAATACGGTAAGCCAAAAATCTAAACTGGCTGACATTCTCTATTTAGAATAAAACCACGCGTAGTAAGATCAAAAGTAAATAGTAAGTCATGACATCACGTACCCTACTACGCATATACTAACGCCTTAGTACCATGACATGACTTGCTATTTGGCATGAAACCCAATACCTTTTAAAATTGGGCAAACTTACAAGTTTCTTCAAGTCTTTCTACCGCGAGCTAAGCTCTTGAAGTCACCGTTGTACACGATGGGCCTAATAAATAATTCCTGAAATATTCGAAAATAAAAACTTTTTGCAAAATGATGTATCTGTAAAATGTTGTTCAGCAAGTTATCGGATACCTAATTATATACATAGAAAATACCCAAGACTCAGAAATAAATACTCTCGCTCGTCACACAAATGTTTGCTCTGACCCCCCTCGCCATGCCTTGTAATATATTGATGAACTTCAGATATTAGTAATTTAGAGGCAACTTTGAAGTGACGTTTGTCCTACGCTATTTAAGGCTTTTGTATAAACGCTTTTAATATGTAAAACCTCCTATTAAATTTGGCTATCTATGGCTATTGGCAGCACATTTATTACGATAAAAAAAACTGGCCGTCATAAAAAAAGATTAAATGATTATTCTTGAAAGAACTTTTTCACGCATTTTTCCACGATTAATTAATTGATATTTATTTAGAAGTAGCTATAAAAAACGCTGGAAAATGTCATGACGTCTCAATTATTTTGACAGCTGTCTCACCACATTTGACGGATGCATGTTACATGTGACATTGACGGATCAAAATGTACACACACATCCAGCAGCTGATTGCTCAGCTCAGATGCGAGTACAAAAGATAAAACGTATAATTAGTGGGCGTCCGCTGGTCTCCGTGTCCGATTGTGCACCCGGCGATTTCAGACGGAGGATGTTATAATTCTTTATTATGCTTAGCACTATGAATATCGTTACTCGTTCCATTAGTTCAAAGGGTGTAAGTTCAGGATGGCATCGCTTTTTTTCTGTTTCCGCGCCAAATAACAAGACTCATTCGTAAGTTATTCTTATTGTTGACTGTTTTATATAAGTTTTTTTCAAACTGTATTGCGACATTAAGCAAATCGTTGCTTAATGTCCAAAAATACATGTATGTAGTTAGGTACCTAATTTCTTGGTACCTATCTAGGTACTAGGGAAAAGTGAAAGTTTGCTCCAAGATATGTAGTTGTAGGTATGGTTAGCCATTTCCAACTCTCAATCTTAATAAGATAGGTATGTTCTTTCTTATTTTTCAGCCCATTATAAGGAGTTTATGATCAAATTTTATATTATTCATTATTTTAAATATTTGTTTTCAACATCTAATAACAAAGTTACAGGATGAAGCATTGGTTACGCACAATGTGCTAATTGATAATGCAGTCAATAAAATATCATTTGCAAATTAAATATTATTGAATATCCTGTGTTTTGCAGTGAACAAGTCATTCAAATTCAAACTCTGTCTCTGACCTAGATGGCTTATTTTCCATTGTCATATTTGTTCAAATCCTAGGTCATACAAGTACATATATCTATAATAAAACTATGCATATGTAGGTGAGAAGTGAAACAAACAATGTATTGCAATAGTACAAATCAGCCCTGCTATAAGGCAAATGGTTGCATCTCAGACAAAACTCTAGTAGCAAGTGCTACCCTATTACTAAGTGTAAAGGACTGAATTTTCTTTGGCTATTGGTTTGAGGTATCACCAATTGGCTTTTAAGGGCAGTGTTGTTAATTTAGTTTAGATGATTTAATTATAGTTAATAGTTGAGAAGTGTCAGTTTCTTAGGTTTTTTTTTATACTTTATTAAAATTTTAAATGAAGGCTCTCCTATCAATTTTTATCTTTTTATTTTTGGATGTGTATTATATGAAATTACATACTATAACATTCACTTTTTATATCTTTTTTTTATTTTGTTAGTTTAAAATCCGAAGAGGCTTGAATCCGTGACTTTTTTATATTTGCAAAGAAAAGGGCTAAAGAAATAATATGGGAGAATATTACTCAATTTTTTTTTTTTTTTACTTAAACTCTACGCTTATTGTACCATTGCAATGGAAAGATATGTACATACTTATTATAACAGGAATACATATTTAGTATATGTATACACAGAAAACACCCAAGACTGGAACATATTAAATATTTGTTTTTTTTTTCTTGCCATGTATTTTTTTTTAGTATGTAGGGCATTAACTTTTGATCAAAATATTAAGTGTTTTAAGTACACATACATAGTGAATTTATTGGCTGTAGACAAATGGCAATTGAGTGGAGTGTTCTGTTATCTATGTATTGAAGTATTTATTTTTCAGTATAAGTATGTTTATTATTGTATAGTTTCCGTAGTACAAGCCTTGCCCTTATTTTGGGACTAGGCCAATTTGTGTTATATTGTACCTTGATATTAATTTATTCGTTGACTTTCTACGACAGCGTCCTACAGTGGCTCAACAAAATTAAGTTGTTGACTTTACTCACACCCATACTCGTTTATTGATAATATTATAAAATATCACATGTCAAAAAGGATTAAAATAATTCTATAAAAATGTACAAAACAAAATATTTGGTCATTTAAGTAGCGAGTTACATACAAATACGTAAATCAATTACCAGTTAGATAATAAATAAACCTATTATAATTTGACAAGCGTTACTTGTAAGCAGTTGATACATTTTATTTTTTTGATAGCCTTTGTGCTGAGAATCAGATGTGTAGTTTGCCACAATTTAAAAGAAAACTAATATAAGTGTAACAAAAAACAAAGAAGTTAAATAAAATACCCATATAATATTAAATCCGGCATTTTACAAATACCTTGTGAGACTCCCGACGCTACGATAAATCTAACAAAACCTAGTTTGTATTTCTAGTTTGTTGGTAGTAGTTTTCCCTAGCCAAGATGCATTACGCTAACTAGCGTTTCTATTCATTTAGTTTTTAAACCAATCGCGTCACTGGGACATCACGTGATCTGCCAGTCGCGCGATTGGTTTAAAAACGAAACGAATAGAAAAGCTACACTCTTTTTAACCGACTTCAAAAAAAGGAGGAGGTTCTCAATTCGTCGGGTTTTTTTTTTTTTTTTTATATGTATGTTCCCCGATTACTCGAAGACCACTGGACCGATTTGAAAAATTTTTTCGTTGTTCGAATGGGTATACTTTCTAGTTGTTCCCATTGTCACCACGTCAGGATCTGATGATGGGATCATGGAGAAATCAAGAGAACTCCTCAAATATTATAGGCACACCTATAGCGATTTTGGTATTTTTCACTGTAACTCATGCATTTGCTTTTGAAAAGTACTATATGGTGAACTGGAACTGATGATGAAGACCACAGATGGCCACCGGAACTCCTTAACGGTACCTATTTCAAGGGTGGCGATAAGATATTTCGATAAAGGAAGTTGAGCGACTATGACGAAGCACATTTAGGTTTAAATATGACTATGACATTCCCGCGGCGTTGTCTGCGGCGAGCTTGAAATGTTCTATAGTTTCTTATTAATATTTAGAAGTGGAGCTACGTAACAGCATAAATAGGATCGCTAAAAAGTATAAAATAAAATAAATGTTTAAAAAAACAAAAAACCGCCTTCAAAAAGCAAAAAATAACTTCTTTAAAATGATAGGTAAATAGGTCAGTCCAACTGAAGTCGGCGTCCAACAATATTTTAACCAAAACCAGACTTCAGTTGGACTGACCTATTTACCTATCATTTTAAAGAAGTTATTTTTTGCTTTTTGAAGGCGGTTTTTTGTTTTTTTAATTCACCTAAGATGAGTCCTGTGACTACTCATATAAACACGTATTACACTTGTTTCTTTAACTTTACGTAAAAAATACACTGGTACACACCTAGCGACGCCGTTCAGGAACTTAAATAATTAATTGCCTATTTTTAAATACGTCGCATGTGGTTATAGTAAGTAATTCAAATTTCGAAATAAGGCTGTGACAGGACTCATCTTAGGTGAAAAAGAGTGTAGCTAGCGTAATGCATCTTGGGGCACGTTTTATATAGATACAAGTTGCAATTTTACAGGTCTAAACCGGCAACACTGCCAATCGCTGTTCGTCATTGGTCGAGGTTGTGAAAAATGGAAACTTGTAACCCGTATATTGTAATTTGTAGCTTTATAAAACAGACCCTTGGCTATAGCAAACGTCAGATAACAAATTAAACCCGACACCTGTCATCCCAGTACAAATTATAGCCTCAAACCCAAGTTTAGGTTATAAATTGTACTGCGATGACAGCTGTCAGGATATACTTCTTATCTGCCTAGCCCTATAGGGCCTCAGGGCTCTATTCTACTCAGTAAAACCTTATTGCTTTGAACGTGTTATCGTATTCTCAACATTCTGATGGGTCTTATTTACTTGACAGTAATGGCGGCCTATTTAAAAACAATACGATAACATATCAAAAGCAATAACGTTTAACGATAGAGCACTTGGTCAAAAATATTACTCTCCTCCAAGTCGGGTAAAAACCAAGAGAAACATATTTGTTTTAGATGCAAGCTGTTGGTGGTGGGAGGGGGGTCTGGTGGGTGCACGATCGCGGCCAAATTCTCGAGGAGACTGCAGAAGGACGCGGTCATCGTACTTGAACCAAGTCGTGTAAGTCCTATTCTTCTTCTTTAGCGTAACACTCTTGTCAGAGTGGTCGTAGTCGTCACGTTGATTATGTGGCCTGCTTCACAATGCGACGCCATTCTTTGCGAACTGCCGCCCTCCTGGTACATTCGTGTAGAGGACCGTCGACGCGGTTTTTATTTGGTCCGTCCGTTTGGTTTTTATCGGCGATCTTCCGCGTGGTCTGATGCCCTCGACCTTGCCTTGCACTACCAGGCGTTCGATAGATTCGCATCCGCGCCGCGATACGTGTCCAAAGAAAGTGAGGATACGAGCTTTTACCATGCTTCATAGTCTCTGCTTGATGTCTAGCTCTCGAAGAATGGTCTCATTTGTTCGGAATTCCTTCCACGATATATCGAGCATTCTCTTCCAACACCACATCTCTAGAGAATCAATTCGTTTCTTCTCACTTTCTCGCAGGCTCCATGTCTCGGAAGCATAAAGAAATATGGGGAATACGAGAGCCTTGACAAGTCTTGTTTTGGTGGTCTTGGTGATTTTCGATCCTTCCATATTTTCTTCAGCTTATCCATAGCCGATCTGGAGATCGCCATGCGCCTCTTGATTTCGTCTTTGCAGCCGCCGTTATTTGTTATCAGTGCTCCGAGATAGACGTATTGTACTACCGCACAATACGCTATGAGTTGCTGTTCGCACGATCAACAATCATTATCTTAGTCTTGCTGTGATTTATTTTGAGACCAAAATCAAGACTGACACGTTCCAATCTGTGTAGGAGCTCCTCCATACGCTCAACACTACTTGTGAAAAACGTGGTATCGTACCGCAAGTTTGAAACAGTCCTTCCTCCGGTGGTGACACCGTCAGCCCAGCCTTCGAGAGCAATCCTCAACATAGCTCTGTGTAGGTATTAAACAGCAAGTCCTATTACTGCCCTCCAAAAGAAAAAGGTAGTAGAAGAGTATGTCCGTCCGTATACGTATACGGCCTTTACACTATGGATGGCAGATTAGCACATTCTAGACTAAGTAGACTTCATTAGGTTTTGAGTTAGAGGTATAGTATAAATAGAAAAGTAGTTCGTCTCTGGCACTGTAGGAGTTTCTGTTACCTATTGCTGCTCGAAACTGCTTGGTGCGTCCTGTTGAGGTTACTTGTACAGCGGCACGTACTAAGGTCAAGGCATAACACATGCAAGCCGCGCGATATCTTTGATGACCAACCACTATTTATACCTTTATGCGACTTAAAGGTTTATAGCAACTTTAAATCATTTAAGATACCAGCAAATAGTCCTAAATAGTAGCTAATCCTTTTTTTTTAATCTTCATTGTATTGTTTGTGCTTTTCTTTTGTACATACATACATACATACATATTACATAATTAACTTATGGTTTGGGTACATAGTAGGTATTTTATGTTCGTAGCAACGGCGACGGAATCCTTCATACACAATTAAATAGTTAGACAAACAATATACTATAGACGAATACTAAACACATCGAAAACATCCAAGATTCAGGCTCACATCAGATGCTAGTGCTCATTACAAAAATACTTGCCCTTCCCGGGAATCGAACCCTAGACCGGTAGTTTCATAGGCATGATCACTTATAATCAACTAAAGGCTAACGGCGTCATCCTAATAAGAGTAGGTACAGTCAAGGAATTTAATTTGTGACCCACCTTAGGTCCAAAGTCAATCTGACATTCTACGGCAATAAGGTTGAGTTTCCTATCAATTACAAATGACTTGGCATCTCTATTGATAATGACATCTTCAAGCAGATTTTCTTTGAAATGGGTAGCAAATTAACTTCCATGACCGTACTTGAATTGGACGGATGCATTCAATGTAGGTATTGTGGCGTATCAAGTTAAGGTGGCAAACTTTTAACATTTCGATGTATTATATCACTCGCGGTGCGTATCTAATGGGCGCGATTGGATAAGGACCGCGAGTTATATACTCACACAGGATATTCGATACAAACCTTTTAAGGAGGCATAGTAGAGCTCATTTGGATCAAATTAGGTCATGGAGTACCCTGACCGAAAATTATTAGTTTCTGAGATATTCTTAATTTTAATCTGAAAACTTTGATGATTTTCCCTTATGTCCATGTCACGAATTCTTAATGTCATGTTTTATTTCAGAAGTTCTTTAGTGGTATTTTTCATTATTAGAATCATTTCAAATCAGTGAAGTTTATAAACTCATTTGTCCGTTTTTTTATAATCAAGTTTTTAAGTAATCGCATAAAGTTTGTTTCGCCGTACTAGGTGTTCCCGTGTTTATTTTTCACTTAGTATGGAGAAACAAACTTTATGTGATTAAGATTTATGATTAAAATTATGAATATCTCAGAAACGAATAATTTTCGGTCACGGTACTCCATGACCTAATTTGACCCAAATGTGCTCTACTATGCCACCTTAAAAGGATTGTATCGAATATCCTGTCACCCTGTATATTACAAGTTACAAGTCAGTCGCTTCCTTAAGAGGCCACCTATGGTGCCACGCCCCCACAAGAATAAAAAGGGATGGCTTTATGTGCTTCCGCGCGAAGAATGTGAGATGGAGATAGTTTGCTCGCGCCTTGACGGCAGCGTTAAATTCAATTAATTGCTGTTTACTTTAAAACCACAACATTTATCGAAAAAATGGTTTACCAGGATTAAGAAGTTACATATCCTCAACAATCGAATTGAAAATCATCGTTAAAGATTAGGGTTTCGAAGATTCAACCAAAAACATGCAAAAAAGGTGTCATGTTTGAAAAGTAAAAGTATCGAAGATTTTGTTTCTAATCGTGTTTTCACGTTTGCCAGTCTCAAGCAAATATGACCGAGTTTAATATATCCAAAGAACAGATACAAAGGCGTTATGGTTATTGAGATCCAGATCGCGGAACACTACCGACTTTAGCATAGGTGGCCTCTTAACGATCAACGCCACAATACGTTGAATACATCCGTCCAACTTAAGTATTCTTAGGGTAAAACCAAGCGAGCGTAATTTTGTGAGTTGTGAGTCGTGTAGGGTGACGGAACCAGTAATGTACACAAGGACCAATCTTATCTTATCTTATTGGCGGGGTCCTTACGGAGGGTTATTCATTTGTTTTGCAACAATCAATTTACGACCGTATAAAGTTTGAATTAAGAGTTACGTGTCCATTACTGTTGCCTGTCAGCTAGAAGTGTCCAACACTGGTGCCATCACCCTAATTTCTGCTTCATACAAAAGTCCAACTCGTTTTGCGTCGCCGTGTGAACCAAACAAGAGTTTTGTATGAGACCGAATGTAGCAGAAATTATCAAATTACCCTCATTAAGATGGCAACAATGTCGTTAGCCTATTGTTGATTGTAAAGTGATCTTGGCTATGAAGCTATCGGACAGCGCCATTTTTAGGGTTCCGTAGCCAAATGGCAAAAAACGGAACCCTTATGGATTCGTCATGTCTGTCTGTCTGTCGGTCCGTATGTCACAGCCACTTTTTTCCGAAACTATCAGAACTATACTTACTGTTGAAACTTATATCTTTTTTTTTTGGTAATCGCCTGAAGGGCCAAAGACAAAAGTCCTTGCTTTTGTTTGCTTTTTGCTTTAATTACTTTAAGAAAAAGGGGCAGAGGTGAAAATCCCTTCCGGAGACCTGGGAATGGAATACTGCCAGGCTCGCACCGGCTAAAAACACCAATGCCCCTATTACCAACTAGAATTTAGACTCCCGCGGAATTTAGACTACCCCAGCCAGTGCTGAAAGGCCGGAGAAGAAAGTCCTTCCTCCGTTTACTTATCCGCGGGGTTTTTCCAAAAATGGGGGATAGGAATGGGGGTTGGGATGGGGGGGAAACTTGTAGCTATGTGTGTCGCGGAGTGGGAATCCTGACGCATGCATGCTTACAGACTACGGGCTTCCTTTATTTTGCCCGACAATGGAAGGGTTGGGTCGGAGATCTTTTTGGACCACTTGTGGCTGTGGATACCATCTTTGTGGGTGGGGCTACCCTTTTTGAGGCTTTCTCTTTTGCCTGGAGATACTATTTTTTGCGCGTGTCTGCTAGTGCTGCCATCTTTTGTGACCTCTTCCATTGCAACTTAGCCTATACATCTGCTATAATTTAATGGAGGGGGGGGGCGCGTGTCAATTTGACCGAATTTGACCGAAAATTGGTTTGAACGAGATCTAATAAGTAGTTTTTTTTAATACGTCATAAATCGTCAACCGCAATTTACCTTTCACGGAACCCTTCATGGGCGAGTCCGACTCGCACTTGGCCGCTTTTTTAACACAGAGAAACTTCTGTATTGTACTCGCACTACTTCTGTGATTATAAAGTCAAATCGTGTAGTGCAGTTGTTATGCAGTTCCAATAATCCTCAAATACATTTCTATTCAGATCACGTTGTCAATCACCTTCCAACAAAACATAGCTGCCCTCTATTGGAAAAAACAGCGCAAGTGTGATAAAAAATCCATTGGATTTTTATCCTTATTCATAGCTATCTAAAGTGCAATATGCTTTCGCTAGTAACCGCCGGATGCATCGTTTTCGCTAACAAGAGCGATGATGTAATTTTATGTTTACTTATAGTTTTGCTCCAAGGTCGTCAGATTAATGACTAGGTACGTTGGTTTGTTGCAATTGTTTCATAAATCCCCTTTGCTTATCACTTTTGGCCAGTTTACGAGTTTCTGTGTTACGGCGTGCGAGCATTTTATGACCATTTTAATTAGCTATTGTTGTTGAATCAAACACCCATATTTAACCTTTTGAACGCCATACGTCGAATACAAAATGTGCCACCCACACGCCAAACATGTTTGCTATGCTATGCAAATTACACCTTATTGCTACCAAACAAAGTCTCTTTTAATCTTGAAATCTTGTCGGCTGTAGCCGACGTGGCCTCAGTGGCACGACTTTTCGTTGACGACCAGAGCCGACTGCGGCTTTGAAAAGGTTAATAGCATTTGCCGGCGGCAGTGAACCCGTTTTTACCTGACTGCGTCAAGAGAAGGTATTCGTTATATTTTTTTCCGGGCAAATATCCTGTAAGCTTAATTTTTCGGGCGATGGGATTTGTGCCAAAATACGCAAAATATTTAAATGATCATAACAGGCATTATATTATTTAGGTAATCATAAAGAGAAGCTAATGATTATGCAACTGTTACATAATGATGGCGAGTGTCATAATAACATGCACGACTATCTGTCTTATCACTGATTTATACACCGTTGCATACATAACTTTTTATGTACAAGCTTAAAATGATAATTATGTAACTGTGGCATAAATGCCAATTAATTGTAAAACAAATTTTCACGGTTGTCAAATACAACGATGCCTTACGAATAAGTACTTTGCCAAATTAATTTTACCCGATCCGAATCGGGCAAGGACGCTTTTACTAGCTTCACTTGTATGTATTGTAACTAAAAATGTAATTTTCTCAAACATGCAATGAAATATTGATTTTATGTTCCATATAATAGGCTGCAAAGTATGACGTTTCAGGTGCGGCTAGGACAAGAGGTCGTTAATGGAATTTCGTGCGATGGCTAGGCCAGCAAAGTCCTCTTTTTTAATTTCCATTCCAAATAAATTTGTGACATTCTGCCACTATGCGTATTAAAAAAAAACAATAAACGTTTTTTTTTTAATTTTAGTGTAAACATGGCGGCTGTGTTTATGAACAGGCTAGATAGCTGTTTTTTTTTATATACTAAGCCGTACATTGAACCAAAGCGTTTGCTGTTTATTTAAAGTACCAGGAGAACAAAGGTAATTAGGGGTGCGTAGCGTAATTTAGATGGCAGGCGGTGCGGGCGCACCCGACACTGCGCGGATGACTGAGCACTGTAGGTTACGTTTAATGTTTATGCACTCGTAGTAATTTGACTTTGTAATTTTTGTTTTATTTTTTTAATGAATTATTATTATGTTTGAGAAAAGCACTATAAATACCTCGGCGGGAAATATGAGATTGCCCGCCTCAGACCTATCCGGTCTCGCTTTGCTCGGCCGTCTATGTGTCTTCGGCCGGCAACCCCTTTTGTCCCGGCCTCTGTAGTAAGGTATTATAAAACATGGAAATCGATTTTAAACCAATTCTTATTGTCGGATTGACTATAATTTTGCATGCTTAAGCAAATCCGATTACAATACAAAAATATGGTACTATCAAGCTGGTTTGATGATGAAGACAAAAGGTGGCCATAGGAAGTCCTCAATAGCTCATAGAAAATCCGTCGAGTTCGGACTCATTTTACTGGCCCTTACAAATTAAATAAGGTGAAAAATAAATAAATCTTTTTCCTTTCTTTCAAAATACACCTTAGAGAGTAAGTCAGCAAGGTAAATTTTGCAACTTTTAAAAACTTATATTCTAAAACACTCGCGTCCCAGGACCACTACTACCAGCCCCTCTGGACCCTCGTGGGAGCTGGCATCACCAACTTAAGTACCACCTGTCGCGATGAGGAGAGTGTTCTCCCCAGGAACGTGCGCTGGATAAGGGACGCCGCCGAGACCATCGACCCGATGCGGCGACGCGTCACCACCTGCGATGGCGACGAGATCGACTTCGAGTACATCGTCATCGCTGTTGGACTGGAGAATGATTACTGCAAGGTTGTTATCTTTTTTATCCTATACGTAAAATGTTATGAACAAACGTCATTATCTCGGGAGCAAAAACGACTTGACAGTACTTTTTTTTCGTATTTAATGGCTTTCACTCCTTGTGTTTAGCAAGGTGTATTTCGCCAGTATCGAGTTATAGACAATCACCGTGGACTTATTAGAGAAACAAGTCCATGGATATCACACGCGAGGTCAATTGTTATGTTAAAGAGATTTACTCTGGTGGACTAAACAGAAGCACATGGGGTTAGCTCCACGCGCTTCTGTCAAGTCCCGTTGACTGTACTTGCTGAAAGATTATGACAAATAGGCAATAACAGAAGTGACACTCGTATCGAAAGACGTTTGTACCTACGGGTTCAAAATGTATCAATTTCCTTTCTAATATCTTACTTTATGTTAACCTCTCCAGTCACTTTTCCTGCTACTCTAGACATTTGTCATTCTTGATTGATTTGATATGTACAAAAAACATACAAAAATATGGGTGCAAATGGAAAACATATATTTAAAAAGTTAAAACTAGTTTTGGACAAAATTACTTTTAACTTATTAAATATGTATATTGAAATAATAAAAAAACAAGTTGACACATTAACTTATAGGTAAGCGTTTACTCAGTGTAAGACAAGTTTGATTGACCTTTTCCAGCGAAAACTTCGTGCGAGATATGAAGAACTTCTTAAAGGCTTAGAGTGTATTGGCAGAATATTCCGTTTATACTAAACAGACATTCTGTTATATGTGTTCTTTGATAGATTTGTTTTTGCTCCCGCGATATCGAAGTTTGGTTATGAATGGACTGTATCCTCGTAAGGCCCAGTGTGCAATAGGATATACATAATCAAGGCAATTTAATTTGAACTGTGTTGTAATAGGAATAAGGTTTGTTTTCCTGTCTTCATAAACTGAAAATGGCATTATCGAACAAACGTAATTGAACTTTATTGCCTTGACGGTAGATCCAAAGTCCCACTAACAAAAAACTCCCTGTAGTATGATGGGCCCTACGACGGTATTGCGATACGATCGATATACGAAACGGAAACGACAATACTGTGATATTTCTGCCAATAAGCAGTACCCCAAATTTAATAATCAAAGCAGTTTGAATTCTCTTCTGTTAGTAATAAGGTTGATATTGCTACAGGAGTTTTATCTGAGATACTGCGTATTGGATATGATATAGCAGTGCAGATTCAATATTGAGTACCTTGAATAATCAAAAGAATACTTGCCTAATGCGGTGCAGCGGTGAAGCCTCACTGTTATCAAGAGTAGGCTCTCCGGGCCCCGATCTTAACCCCGTAAGGCCCACCGTACTACAAACAGACAGTTTTTTGTCAGTGGGACTTTGAACCTACCATCAAGGCAATAAAGTTCAATTAAGTTTGTTCGAAAATGCCATTTTCAATTTATGAAGAAGGAAAAATAAACTTTATTGTCATTGCAACACAGTTCAAATTAAATTGTCTTGATAATGTACATACGATTGCACACTGGGCCTCACGAGGTGAGGTTTGTGATTCTACCCTTATTAGCTGTCAATATTTTTCCATACAAATTTAGCTCCGGGCGATAACGTTTCTCACCACCTAAATCAAGTCCGATTTCCACGATTTTTGAATATGTTAGGCTAGGTTTAACGGTAGAGAACCGTTATCGAAATATGTTCCTAAAGAAAATAGCTACAGACCTAGTTTTTCATAATATCTACCACATATTCAAAAATAGAACAAAATCGCACTCGGTTTAAAGGGAGAAAAAGCGACCGCATTTAAAAAAAAGATAGTGTATTTGCTCTTGACTCACTCTTGCCCTTGGAGGACTATGATTTTGTCGACGATGAAGTTAGTTCACCCAGAAGATGCCTGTTCAACCTAGGTTTAAAAAGGTTAGGAAATACAGTAATTTTTTAGCATGTGTTAATTTAATGCTTTTATATGGTTGTTTTTCGATCTTTATACTAAACATAGCTTCTGCCCGCGACTTCGTCCTCGTGGAATAGTTACTTTGGGCTAACGCTAACTTTAACCCGCGACTTTGTTTACGTAGAAGGTTGAAACATTCTTCATTGGTGCTCCGCTCCTATTGGTCTTAGCGTGATTATATATAGCCTATAGCCTTCCTCGATAAATGGGCTATCTAACACTGAAAGATTTTTTCAAATCGGACCCGTAGTTCCTGAGATTAACAAATTTTAATTTGTGCAATAAAGTATTTAAATTAATAAATAAAAAAAAACATTTACCATGAGATAAAACAAATTGAAATAAAGCTCTAGCCTTTTGAAAACAATGATGATTTCTCTCGTAGATCCGGGGATTATCCGAGGCCCTGTGCGAACCTAATAGCCGTGTGTCCACAATATAT
Organism: Acleris literana; assembly: GCA_946894065.1. NCBI lineage: Eukaryota > Metazoa > Arthropoda > Insecta > Lepidoptera > Tortricidae > Acleris > Acleris literana. Next base: position 22,747,406 of record OX335670.1, read on the forward strand.
TCGGCCGAGTTCTGCGAGAAGGTGTGGGAGGACCTCCAGTGGCTCAAGGAGGGGGAGGCGGTGTTCACCTACCCCAACACAGCGATTAAGTGCCCAGGAGCGCCGCAGAAGATAGCTTACCTGGCTGACTCGCATTTCACTCGCGTAAGTACTATACACACACACACACACACACAAACACACACACACACACGCACGCACGCACGCACGCACGCACGCACGCATGCATGCACGTACGCACGCACTCATACACAAACATTCTCAGACGCTAACACGTCGTTGCCATAATTTGTTAAACAAAATGGAAGGCGCCGGTACCTGTGATCCAGTTTATACTACTACAAGTACGAACGTTTTAACTAACCCTTGTAAGACAACCACGCGTTGATTGCTTTAATTTAAGAAAATGTAACGAGCTTGTTTGTGTTCAATAAAGTATTTTATTATTTTTATATAAGGTCTAAAATACACATCTTGTAAGTCAGTAAAGTACATTTTGCAACTTATTGAATTTAGTTACTCGGTATTGCAGTAGCACCAAAGATAACGAGGCTTTGGGTTTTCAAATTCAAATATATTTTTTTTATTGCGTTTTACGTTGTAGGTACGTAATAAGGTCTTAAAGTAAGTAAGTCTAGCATCAACATAAACCCCGCATCAACATAAACGTCATCATTTCAGCCCGTAGTCCTCCACTGCTGAACATAGGCCTCCCTTGATTTCCTGCGACAACGATTCAATGCGGCCTGCATCCACCGACCTCTTACCACCATGGAGTCGCTATTTCCTAATTAGTATATACCTTGATTTTGACGTTAAGTATTTTCATATTTCAAAATTCATTCATTCATTAAACCGCTGGACCAATTTAAATGAATTTTGGTACGTAGGATATCTCTGCTGTGAAAGCGTTACAAACAAGCAAATATTAGTAGGTATGGAATAATGATAGGTATGAAAATATGATCATACTGAAGGTCAAAATGAAACTGTCATGTATTATATTATAATAATTAAGAAACAGCGACTCCATGGATTCTAGAACCACGATATGTCACCAAAATCCCGACCCTAATTATAACGCTATCCCATTTCACACTAGAGTGCTATAAAGTTGAGATTGCAATGGATTGTAAACTTTATTTACATAGTATAAACCAAAGCAGCGTCCACCGTCTGAAAGGTAATATCTTCTAAACTGCGCAACGGATTTTAATGCTGTTTTCATCATTGGGATGATTGATTCAAGAGGAAGGATTTTATGTGTTATAAATTCTGGTTTATGTACGGGTGTTACAGAAAACTGACATATACCGAAGCGAAGCGAGGGCGGATCGCTAGTATTTTATAAACGTTAATCTCGATTCTTGTCTGACAAGAATAGAGAATATAGAATAGAGGACTAAACACTTGCGCTTATCACACAAATATTTGACCTTATCGGGAATCGATCCCGGGACCGCTAGCTTCCTAGGCAGGATCACTAATAGTCTAGGACCATTTCTGAAGAATTAGAATGCAAGCGGCAAATCATGTAACAGTTGGGGTGACAACGTTATCAGAGGGTTTTGATCCTGCAGAATACGGATCTGCCTGTCGCAATTCGGAATTGTGAACCGGCAGTCTGATATAGCGGAAATAGTGCAGCCCATACAAAAATTTTCGACGTACATTATGTAAATCGTTGTTCCGGTACCCTAAAAAGGTCCGATTTTTATAACTAGAAAAAAGTAGCAGTTTTTAACGCTAGCTCCCCATAGACGATTCCATATCTTCGTTCCTAGGGGTCGTGGAAAAAATCTTTGAAGCCAAAAGTTTTAGTTAATTTTGTACCTACTCTACAATATTGCCGAACCATGATTAGCACTAGAATGAACTTCAAAAAACAGAAAAAAGTGTCAGTTTTTGCCAGATGGCGGAGAAATAAATAGAGCTGGAGGGATGAAAAATTTGGATTAGGTACCATGGCTATATTGTCTTTTACAACATATTATAAAACCATAACAACCGGACCATTTTTAGGATACCGGAACAACGATTTACAAAATATACGACAAAAAAATTGTTTGAGCTGCACCTTTTCCGGTTCAAATTTCGGAATGGCGACAAGCAAATCCGTGTTCTGCAGGGTCAAAACCCTCTGATAACGTTGTCACCCCAACTGTTACATGATTTGCCGCTTGAGTTGGTTTAGAGATGTGTTTTTCAGTTTTGGGCCTAGTCTATAAACTAAGCTATCACTTATCGACTCATTACTTCACTTCACAGTGGAATAAGGACAAATAATAATACGATCAGTTCCACGCTAATTATATTGGTAAGGATTACTAATAAATCCTTTACCGTATTTGCTGGCTGTCACTTAAGTACCTACCTTAGTTCCAAGTAACGACGTAAAAAGATGTCACCTACTTGATACCAGTTATTGGAATAACGTTATCATTATCACTTCAATCGGTTGCACTAATAGTTTTACAAATAAACGCAGTGAGTATCGAGAATAAGATATCGATTTCTCTTGGAAATCCCCTACCTAAATATAATTCGAATAAATAAATGTAAGTTTCTGCTTATTTACTTGGTCTAATGGTTAGGAATGCCATAATATACCTATTAAGACCACTATTTGTACTTGTTTTAGTGCAATAAAGATTAAAAAATTAAGTATTATTATAGAACTATTATATTTGTTATTACTATGACATCGCTCATTATAGAACTGTTTCCACGCTTCGATTACGCTATAGGTGGTATTCTGATACTGTTAATGATATCTATCACTATTAGCGGTTTGTACAGTCAACAGCATAAATAAGTGATCATTTATGTACCTTGTCGCTTTCAATCGTTTCACAATTTAGTATGACATTTCAAACACGACGTTAAAGTGACAAGGTACATAAATGATCACTTATTTATGCTGTTGACTGTAGTACGCGAGTAGAAAAATAAATAATGTCCTCATCTTTGATGATTTGAATAGCGTTTCACCTGTTTTTATCTGCTAAGTTTGACTTAGGCAGGTAGCCGCCTTCTTTGGACAGCAGAGGGGGTAAAATAGTTTTCAGGCACAGTATAAACAAACTGTTTTTTGCCTCAGGGTTGCCAACGCGTTTGACATCTTGGGATCACATCAATCTGGTAGGGTATTTATTCTGTGGCGACGAAATAGTATTAGTAGAGGGAAGTCCCGTAAGGCCGGACGGCACCTAACGCCGGACACTCGTAATATCTCGACGGATCCAACGTGTTCGATTCTAAAACGAACGATCTTGTATAGATTACACTCCCCCACACCTCTTTCAAACACCACCTGTTTTTTTTTATCGAACGCCGAGATATTACGAATGTCCGGCGCTAGGTGCCGTCCGCGTCCGGCCTTACGTTACTTCCCCCTACTAATACTATTTCGTCGCCACAGAATAAATACCCTATAAGATCGATGTGATCCCAAGATGTCAAAGGCGTTGGCAACCCTGAGGCAAAGAACAGTTTGTTTATACTGTGCCTGAAAACTATTTTACCCCCTCTGCTGTCCAAAGAAGGCGGCTAACTGCTATGGAGTGGTCAAACCCTTTTGTACTCTATTGGTAACCACATTCAATTTAAAATGCTTATAGCATTACTGTGAAGTTAGGTGCCTTCTTTGGTAGTACGGTAGTGCTGTCTTACTACACCGAAATCCAATAAGTCGCGAAATCAAAACTACTTTGCAGATGACACAGGGATCGGGAATTCGGAACGATATTTACCTAAAGTTGGCAAAATCCCGGAAAAAGATAGACGAACATGGACACGGCTTCTGTAAAATATTATTTTAATTATATAAGTTCCGGGATTCCTGGATTCTAAAAACTTTAATAATAATTATTTTACATGTAGGATAAAATGTTCCGTTTTGCTCCTATAAATTCGTTAGGTCACTGAGTTACAGGTAAATTAAATAACATTTGGTAAATCTCTACATGGAAACTAACTTCATATAGTTAATATAAATACTTATTTATGAATTTATGCTGGCGTAATTTATTTATTTAGAAATCCCGTTAATTTTATTAATGAATTATTAGCAGGTGGAAAGAAGTGGTCTCTGCCTACCCCTCTGGGAAACAGGCGTGAGTTAATGTATATATGATTGAGTCCGCCTCCATACAACTGAACAACAACGCCGCCGCGAAACTTTAGGTTAATTTCGATCCGAATTTCCGATCCTTGTTTTGTTTGATGATACCCTTGTTTTATTTTATCTTGGTGAACGCATAATAGGCTCGTAGGAACCAGAGTAACAATAATATTATGCTTTATACACTGGTTGGCACAGCATTATAAGTGTGAAAATTTATAAACAAATGTCATGGCACACTTCTGGATTCGATGCGGATATTTACAAAACGGCTTTGTTTGTTTTCCTTATTTGAAAACGAGCTAGAGAGTCACAACAGAAAATATTTATATAAAGAGTGAGGAACCCTTTTATTGCAATAAATTATTCAGTATTGACGTTTTATAAACGCAGAATAACTAGAGCATGCTTGTCATTTGAAAAGAGATAAAGCATTATTTAACAAAAATGGGTTTGTTGTACGTTTACGAATATGGGGTTTGAGTTTTGATTTTAAATAAGGGAGCCGTCATTATTTTAACAGAATAAAACAATTGCTTGATTACCACTAAATACAAGGTAAAGAAATAAAAAAAATAACTCCGGGGTCCTAGTGAAAAAGGGTGTAAGTCTCCTGAAGATCAAGTGAAAAAGGGTTTAAGTCTAGTATAGTCCGTTGATGTACATACCCTTTTGTAGAACAAGTTAAGTCGACTTATACCCTTTTTCACTAGGTACCCAGAACTATGAAATAGATAAAAACACCGACATAATGGCAACCCCTTCATTCCGAGTTGATATCCCTTGAACGGCTGAACTGATTTTGATAAAACCTAGCTAAGAACAACCCGATGAAACCAGCTTTTTAGGGTTCCGTACCAAAATGCTAAATAACTATATGAAAAGCAAGCTTTAAAAACCCGACTACATTTTTTATACTGTCGTCGATATACCTACATACATTAATAATTGTCATTTTGCCATTGTCTTTATTTCAATTTTAACAGTTTAGGTATCCTATGTCACCCGGGATGACGTAAGGGTTCTAACGATACCTCACACATCTAAATCGGTCAAGGGATTTGGAAGTTATAGTGGAATAAAGAAACTCACATACATACATACATACATACATACACACATGAACCCTGAAAACATTACACTCCTTTTTTGGGGCAGTCGTGTAAAAAGGAACCCTTATGGTGAGACTTCGTTGTCTGTATGACACATCAGGTTTTCTCAGCAACTATAAATGCTATCAACTTGAATTTGGGCATGGTTATACAACTTGCTTGCCCGCATCTGTTTTTAGTAAAAAAAATATGAAATTACATTTATAAATAGTTTGAAAGGGGTCTAGAATTGGGGGTTGAAAAATGAAAATGATTTATTGCAAATGGGGTGTCATATGAAAGGGTTCAATCTGCACATTTCAAAAGTTTTTTTTTAAAATTTTCTATGTTGAACTTTTTGATTTATTATTTCCAAAATTTATCATTCAAAAAAATCTGAAAAAATCCTGACGTGTGACGTAATTACTTATATTTTATGGGGAAAATAAAATAACGTGTTCATTATTTACAGTTATAACCAAACAACTATGCAAATCTGTATTAATATTTAGGCTAATCAAAATGAACCTTATTGCATAGAAAATAAAGTTCATAACGAAATGAGTATTTTCTTTAGTTGTTACTAAATAAATAAATTATCAGGGGACATACATACATTCAATCACGCCTGTTTCCTAGAGGGGTAGGCAGAGACCTCTTCTTTCCACAGGTTACGATCCTGGCAAATCTCTGTCGCTTCTTCCACATTCATACATCAGGGGACAATGTCTCACAAATTGACCTAGTCCCGAACGCTTAGTTCTAGGCTTGTATTACAGTACTTGACAGCGATATAAATACTTATATAAAGAAATAAATACTTAAATACGTAGAAAACATTTAAAACTCAAAAACAAATACTAGACCTCATTGCACAACCGGGAATCGTACCCGGGACCGCTAGCTTCGAAGGCGTGTAACTACCAACTAGGCCAACACGTCGTTCGGGAGTTACGATGCCAATGACGCTACAAACAAAAACTCAGATACAGATGTAGTGTATAATCCTTTGCCATCGTTTTTTGTCGGATAAGTTTCTATTTATCTTGCTTTCTCAGTTGGCTTATTGATGGATACCGAAGCTAGTTGAGAAAGCAAGATAAATACGAAGTTATCCGACAAGATACGATGGGAAAGGATTATTCACTAAACCTGTACACAGAAACACACCTACAGCTAATCTTTAAAGATGAGTCCACACATCTGGAAACACACTACAGGACTTTTTACCCTAAATGTGGACAGTGTAAGTTACTGACACGCGTTACTGGCACGTTCACGGGTCCATGTTACGATATGATTCACGCATAGAAAATAGAAGAAGAAAAGATATTGTTTTAAAAGCTCCTAAAACCAAGAACATATTTGCAAGCAGACAATTTCCTAGGCTGTCCAGTCACCTTTATAATACAATAAGTAAACATTTAAATATTTATAGAAACTATTACCATCACTGTAAAAGAATCATACCAATATGGCTTCAAGAAAAAAAAATGAGACTGAGCGACTGTTAGAAGTGACAATAGAACACACACACGCACGCACGCACGCACGCACGTACGCACGCACGCACGCACGCACGCACAAATACACACACACACACACATACACACACACACACACACACACACACACACACACACACACACACAGAGAGAGAGAGAGAGACACAGACACACACACACAGACACACGAACGCACACACACATATTTATGTTGATTATGATGATTTATGATGATCATTGTCAAAATGTTGATTTTTGGAAGAGTGAGGCGTCCTTACAGTTTGTAAGTCTAAAGGGAGGCCTCAGCAACTGTACATATAAATGTGAAGTCTAGTCTATAAGGACTGGCTTAATGATGATAAAGACTGAATTTTGATTTGATTTGACGAAGAAATGCCACAAATGTGGACCCACCTAAAGGCGCAGTTTCATTACGCGATAGCATGCTTTTCATGATACATTGCGTCGTTACAATAGCTCTCGGCTCAAAAATGTTTAAACAACCCGTCAATAGATTGCTACAAGCATACGAGCCTCAAAGACTTACAGGCTGACGTTTTTTCAGAGGGGAATACGGTCCTCCGTGGACATCTCGTACATCACCGCGCTGCCCGTGATCTTCGGCGTGAAGAAGTACGCAGACGTGCTGCTGGAGGTCGTCAAGAGGAAGAACATCCACGTGAAATACCAGACAGTGCTGTGCGAGGTGCGGTTCGACCAGAAGGAAGCCGTATTCTCGCAGAACAATGGGGACACAGTAAGTTACTGATCATGTCTCATACAAATACAAATATATATTCACTTCTCATGCTCGTAAAGTCCTTGTTTATGCTGGGTATTAGGCTGCATAAAATCACATTATATGCACTAGTGCATAAAGTGTTGTCATCTAGGCTAAGACAATTAAGCCCTACAGCCAGACAGACGAGGTGCCAGCATTAAATAAACTTGTCTTTTGAATACATTTACTTTAATTTATTTGCCTCTATGTTGCATAGTTATAACAAAAAAGAAAGTTAAAACTATTACAAATAAGCAACATTAACAAAACATTACAAAATCAACGTATGACTTTGGCAGTATTGCGTTCGACCTAAGTTTAAAATGTCATGCAGTAAATAAAAAAATACAGTGGCGGGAAAGAAGTTTTTCTCTCGTTTTTGACTATTAATTAGTTGTTTTCTTTGCAAAACTTGTTGTGTTACGAAATTTGTTTTAATTCCTCGTAATCGGAGTGAAAAGGAGATTGTATAATTCGGTCTTAATACCCATTTTAACCTCGAATTAATTATCCACCCTTCGCCTGCCAGCTCGGATAGATACCATAACTCTTTTTATGTTTGTTCCTTTGTGGCGTTCTAGAAACTAAACACGTGGACCGATTTTGATGATTCTTATTTCAATCGATTTGTCTTAATCTCGTGATTGTCACTAAAGATATGACAGTAATTAAAATTCAATATGGTGGCAATCAGACGCCATATTGTAAAACAAAAAAAAAATGTCGACGAACTATGACAATAAATAAGGCATTGAATAGGTATTTAAAAATCATCTTTATGTTTCTTTAATCATTTTTCATTTTGAACGATCATTTAGGATTTATAACGATTTAAAGTTGGTTAGCAACAACAGTCGTGTTTTTTAAAGCTTGCTTTTTGTTTTTTTTTTGCATGGAATGAAGGGGACAGAGTGTGAGGTGTAAGTGTAAAGTGTATTAAGTGTGTGTTAGTGTGAATGTGAAGGAGAGTCGGTAAAGTAAACCTACGAGTATTCAACGTCCACGGTCACGTGGTGAGAGTCATGCATGGCGACCCTAGGGAAGAAAAGTAAAGTAAAACCTATACAGCCTCTCTGTAGTAAGATTATAAAGAAAAGTGATTTGAAAAAATAACTATCGACGAATTACGAGTCGATACTCCAAGAACTCGGCATCATCAGCGTCTATCATCAATAATAAAGTCTCGCATCCTCACATTTTTTGGCCACATATGCCGTAGGGGGGAGGTATCTATTGAGCGACTTCTGGTCCAGGGAAAAGTTGAAGGCACCCGGCCTAGGGGCAGATCCTCTATGAGATGGACAGACCGAATTAAAGCTGCTGTAGATAGCTCGTTACACCAATCTACGAGGAAGGAAGCTGTCAGAGAGGAGTGGCGGCGAGTTGTCAAGCTTGCCACCAGCGCCTGATATGATGACCACGACCACTCTGTCAAGAGTGAAAACGACGAAGAAGAAGTACTAAGCCAAGCTAAAATCTCATACACACACTCTTTGTTAGTACTATAAATGAGTCTAACTTTTATATGTTTTATCATCATTTTCATCATACTCAACATGAAAATGTTTAACTCGGATGAAAGTCACCATTTATATTTTTACACTCAAAATGACTCGTGTGAATTAGGTGCCTTTCATCCCTTGGTTAAACATCTACTATTATTCTCTCAAAACTATATATTCTATATTAACGTATCTGTCCGATGCATCCGAATGCATCGGTAAAGAGTTATAAAAACAGACTGATATCGAGTCGCTTGCAAAATAACATTACTGCCTATGTCACAAACTAGGGCTTCCAGTCCCGCAGCCTGTCTTCAATCTCGGTATCTAAGGTACTGAACATTTCCAATCCCGCGGGATCCCGAATAGAAATTGATATAGGTGAAAAACTTAAGTAAATGACTTGCATGTAGTTGTGACATATTATCTGTATAGATAGAACGACATTCTATATTTGAAGTTTGATGTAAATTCCATATTGGTTTTGTGCACCCACTGAATAAAGACTAAAGGCATAGAAACCGTACTAAATAAGCAGAAAATACATTATGGTTCACTTCTTTTTACTTATGGTTTTCATAGTGAGTGGGAAAGAGATGAATCTATAATCTATAGCTGTTCTTTCGTTATTTGGTACATCGTCGCCAGTAAGGCTTGATTTGGACGTATAAGCACCTATATTATTTGGACCTATAGACAAGGAAAGACAAATCCTTCGTATAGGAAGGACAAAGAAGTCCCTGTGTAAAACCTTGTGACAATGACAGTTAAAGAAGAAAAAACAGTCTACTTTTTGTTTCATTTTTCTCATGTAATACGTAATCTAAAAAGTAGAGAAAGATAGCTGACGCAAAGTACATCTTATAGTCCGGTTTCTATGCTATATGTTCTTATTCTGTGTGTGCACCATATGCAAGAGGTCATTTACTTAAGTTTTTCACCTAAGTATACCTGTTATTGATGTAAAGTGAAAGAAACACAATGAATAAAGAACATATATTCTAGACTAGTCGGCGGTATTCCTTTTTTATATGTAAATTATAGATATTTACCCATTGAACCTCCAGTTTAATTATAATGAACCTAGGGAACCCTTCAATTCCTCGGAATAAAAAGCCTTTAGCCTATGTGTTAATCCAGGATATAAGCTAGCTATATCTGTTTCAATCCAAATCCGTCCAGCGGTTGCAGAGTGAAGGAGTAAGAAAAAAATACACAAACTTTCGCATTTATAATATTTGTGGGATAAATGTCCCCAAGCAAAATATTCCCATCTTTTCGACCTCTATTAGTAATAAATTGCATCGCAACTGTACGTGAACTACCGCTGTTGCATTAACATTTCCACCATTTTAAAATTGGAATACCTTTTAAAATCTTAACACTTTCTTTTGATCATTCTTTCTTTTGAACATGGAACGCTTATTGCCCTCAGGTGTATCTGAAGAAGTACGGCATGCTCCACGTCACGCCGCCGATGAAAACGCCCGACTTCCTCAAAAATAGCTGGTATGACCTGGTGGACTCGGCGGGCTTTCTCGAAGTGGACAAGTTTACGCTGCAGCACAAGAAGTTCCCCTACATATACGGCATCGGGGACTGCACTAACACACCGAACAGCAAGACTGCTGCCGCTGTTGGTGAGTTTTTTTTATTTACACAGCAAACAGGGAGTTTTTAGTGAGTGGGACTTTGAATCTACCATCAAGGCAATAAAGTTCAATTACGTTTGTGCGATAATGCCATTTTCAGTTTATGAACATAGGAAACCAAACCTTATTCTTATTGCAACACAGTTCAAATTAAATTGCCACACTGGGCCCCACGAGGTTAAATTAGAATAAGTACTGTGGATTCCTCGTTGCGTGAGTCCGACTCGCAGCCTTGTTACAACTATTTATGTACTAAATTCAAACCACTCTTCCACGAGCTCTTTATACCTGATAAACTTTCCTCTAACATCTGAACGTTATTCCAGCAAGGCAAAGCTACGTGCTAGAATTAAACCTCCTAGCTACCATGGCCAAAGACAATCCCAAAGAGAGATACGACGGTTACGGTGCGTGTCCGCTCGTCACTTCGTACAACACTTGCATCCTGGCCGAGTTTCTGTACGACGGCGTGATCCACGAGACGTTGCCTTTTAACCAGGTCAAGGTGTATTGTATTGAGTAGCCTTTTGTACTTAGATAGCGTAAGATTTCACCCGGTGGGTGTAGTAGGTATTTACCTAGGTATCACCTTTAAAATATCGAACATATTTTCCTAACCATGTAATTCTTTGAAAATGCTGCGGGTATTTACCTAACGATCAAGTGGATAATATGTATTAGTCATAGTTGTTATGGCGAATTTTTGGCCCAAAGCTGCATTTCGTGATGGAAGCATGGCGCTTTGTACTTACATAGTAGGGACCAAAATAAGCGATTTTACCTGCAGCAGCAAAACTTTCACCCCTTAGGAACACAGAAGGCGCCACTTCAATTTTTCATTTTTCAAAAGATTGTACAAGCAAAGCGGCTGCACCGATTTGAATAATTAGGGTGTCAATCGAAAGAGAATTAAACAATGTATTATAAAAAAAATATTCCATAAAAAACAAAACATAATTGCTACAAAAAACCTCGCATTTTTGTAAATTTTTTTTAGCTGTTCACCAGTTTTTTTTAGATTTGCATTAATAAATGCAAGAAAAGGGTATTATTTTATTAACTCCCATGATTACGCTGTTAATAACACATGTAATAAAAAAAACTGCATGCCAATACCTTTAATATTTAGAGATATTTACGATTATATGCGACGGGGCGACGGGGTCATTGACCTCAAATCCGCGCGCCAACCCAAATTAGGTCAGTAATTGAAACAAATGATACCTTGACGATATCAAAAGCATAGAAATTGACGTCTAGCATACTTCCAATCATGGTTCATGCTAGTTACAGATCATATTTATTGACGAAATAGGTATATTTCTTGTTGTTTTTGTCAAAGAATGTTTATCGGTAATGTAATTTTTAAAATATTAGTATTTTTTATCACAGAAAAGTTTTTGGCTGTCAACCAAAAGATTTTCTGTGGTTTTGTGGACCTGGAAAAGGCCTATGATAGGGTAGATAGAAAGGAGTTGTGGACGGTGCTGTCTATGTATGGAGTGAGCAGCAACCTGGTGCAGGCTTTGAGGTCCCTTTATGAGGGCTCCAGAGCCTGTGTCAGGATCAATGGGGCATACTCGGCCTGGTTTTATATCTCTAGAGGTGTTAGACAAGGCTGTGTTTCTCACCATGGCTGTTCAATCTATTTATGGACAGTTGTATGCGAGATTTGAAAGAGTTTGATAAGGGTTTGCGTATGCAAGAGTTGCTAATCAAATGCCTCTTATATGCCGATGATCAAGTTATACTTGCTCCATCGGTACTTGAGTTGCAGGAGATGGTGACAGTGATGAATGAGGGATTTAAGCAAAAGGGGATGAAAGTAAATGTTGCCAAGACCAAGGTCATAGTGATAGAGAAGGACGAGGAGATGACTGAGTGCGTGATAAATATAAATGGTGAATTAGTAGAGCAAGTGAGTGAATTTATGTACCTGGGAAGTATGTTTACAAGAGATGGTAAGTGTGAGAAGGATGTCGAGAGGAGGGTGAATGCGGGAAATCAAATTAATGGGGCCCTGTACTCCTTTGTGAGCAGATGGGGCGTTTCACAAAAAGCGCGACTGGCTGTTCACAATGGAGTGTTGACCCCTACTCTGATGCATGGTACTGAATGTTGGGTGTGGCAGGACAAGCATGAAAGTCGTATAAATGCAGTTGAAATGCGCTCTTTGCGTAGTATGTGTGGTGTGAAACTGATTGAAAGAGTAAGGAATGAAAAGGTCAGAGAGAAATGTGGACTAAAAGAAGATGTAGTGACTAAGATTGAAAAGGGCATGTTCGGTCACTTGGAAAGGATGGATGAAAGAAGATTGACGAAAGAGATATACAGAGCTAAAGTGAGTGTGAGGGCCGGAAGGGGCCGCCCTAGGCGTACTTTTTCGAATCAAATCGGAGAAATACTGGAAAAGGGCCGGGTCTTAAGTACCCGAAACCGACGTGCATGCACGACTCGATGTATGAATGTGGAAGAAGCGAAAGAAATTTGTCAGGATCGTAGCAGGTGGAAAGAAGTGGTCTCTGCCTACCCCTCTGGGAAACAGGCGTGATTTAATGTCTGTATATCTCTTTCGTCAATCTTCTTTCATCCATCCTTTCCAAGTGACCGAACAATCGAAGCATGCCCTTTTCAACAGCTAAAAAAAATTTAAAAAAATGCGAGGTTTTTGGTAGCAATTATGTTTTGTTTTTTATGGTATATTTTGCTTGTACAATTTTTTGAAAAATGAAAAATTGAAGTGGCGCCATCTGTGTTCCTAAGAGGTGAAAGTTTTGCTGCTGCGGGTAAAATCACTTATTTTGATCCCCACTAACACTGCAAAGTGGCTTGCTTCCATCATAAAATGCAGCTTTCAAACCGTAACAACTAGGACTATATGGTATTTACCTAATGTCTACTGTAGGTAAATACTTATTAAACCCACCGGATACACACACATTCATTTTAGATTTAAAACACTTATAGTCGATTTAAAGTATCGTAGTTAGTTTTGTCACTTGATTAAATTATCCTACTTTTGTCATAATGGTAAAATTTATAGAAGATTGTTTAGAAACTTAATCACAAATAAACAAACAATCATTTTCTTCCCGCCCTTTTGTCAGCCAAGTTTGCGAAGCAAACACGCGACAACTATGGGAGCCGGGGTTTAATGTATTTGCAATGTAATTCAATAATAATATTACATTATTGCCTAGGCATGGAAGTGGGCAATTGCGGGCCGAGTATTGGTTTAAACGGACGAGCTTGCGAGTCCGTTTAAAAATACGAAGCCTGCAATTGCTGTTCCTGCCGAGGCAAATATAGTGCTTTTCTCAAAAATCGCAAGAAATAATTTGTGTTGCAGTAAAATCTTCATCGCTTGAACTCATTTTTTGAATTGTATACAAACAGTAGTATAAAGTATAATGTTATCGAAATAATGTCATTGATGTCAATTTTTCATACTCTGCAAACGAGTATGAAAAATTGACATCAATGACATTATTTCGATACTTAAAGCTTAAAAAGTGTTCATAGGTCAATAAAAACATTATAGTTTACTTCAGCGGTCTCAACTTTACTTCTATGTTTTTATGGGTACTAAACTACGAGTAGATAAACGAATTCTAGGACAATTACAACTTAATAGGCTTAAATACAGTTTAAATATATTTGAAAATTACATCAATATCCAGTTTTCATAGGTGAAATATTTTCAATTGTAATTATTTTAAAGTATATAATCGTATCGAATTCATATAAAGACATCATACAATAAAAAAATGCGTGCTAATTATTAATTTATAAATGTTTCACAGGCTTACGAGAGCAGGCTTGCGTATTACATGAAAAGGCATCTCTTCCCGTACATATATTGGAACCTGATGCTTAAAGGGCGGTACCACGGGCCGGAGTTGATACGAAAAATCGTGAACCCGTTCGCAAAGTAACCTGATCCCTTCGAGGACTATCGTCAGAATAAACCCGTTAAGTGAAGGTAATGTAAGCGTACAGGCATTGCGCTGCCGAAACTGTTATGTGGAGGAGATTAACTTGTAAAAGGTTCAGCTATCGGCAAGGATCGGAAAAACGCCCGTCATTTTGAAAACATAACCCTGTTCCGTACAGGAGAGACTTCCTTCTGATGTTAATTAAAAATATTATTAGGTATTTTACATTTATTATACTATTATTTATATGTATTCAGCAACAATATTATTAATGAATAAAACCATAATGGTTATGGGAAAAAAACACTTTCGCCAATCAAAAAGACTGTCTTTTTTTTTAATTTTCGCCTGTTATTCCATAACGACGTGAATTTAGGACCATTTAGTGTAAGGAGGACATTGGGGCAATCGTTGACATTGGTTTACTGTTTGTATGTGTGTTTGTGTTTTTTCTAATTAACATTTCGGTGTCATTCATTAATAAAATTGTCACTAAGTACATATAAATTATTGTATAATAAATCTATAAAATACCTAATAATATTTTTAATTAATATCAGGAAGTCTCTGCTATACGGAACAGGGTTATGTTTTCAAAATGACGGTCGTTTTTCCGATCCTTGGCTATCGGAATAGGTAGTGTTGTGCCTAAAAAACTTGGTGATTTTACTACTTTTTATTCTAAAATAACCCTGAGAATACTAATTGGTATAATATAATTTGTAATAAACATCGATTTATGCAAAAAACTTCTCACTCTCACATTTTAGGTAAATAAGGAGTGGTTCAGTAAAAAAGTAGCAATGAATTATTTGGTATATCTTTTTATTTTTTGCTATTTATGAAGCAGTTTTTTTTTAGTAATGTTTAGATATCATACTAGGAAATAATAATACAATTATATTGAAATGTATGAGATTCTATGAGTTTTCTCAATATTTATTGCAGGTACTTTATAACTTTTTGAACAACACAATTTCACAATCTTCGCTTGCCGTTTTCTACAATGACAGAATTGAATTTCCATTTTCACAACTTGTTTTGGGCTTTTAGGAATATCATCTTACGGATAAGTTATACGAATAAACTGGATTTTACCTTGGGTAGTAAGGAAGTCTCTCCAATCTATCCTCTGACAGAGGTTTTTCTATGGAACAAAATGGCAAATACACAAATGTTGAAATTCCATGTAACTACCTCAAAGAGAAGTCAAATCAAAAAAAAACTATTGATCAAAATACAATTTAGTAAGGTATTAGATAGCCCATCAAACTTAAAGAAAAAAACATGTATATGACATACACCTCATACATTCTCTCAGGAGACGCTGTTCAAAAAGTTTTAGGTAAGATGTAATACAAAAGGCGAAAACTTGAAATCGCCCATTCATTTTTACGATTGTTATTTTTTATTTTATAGAATAGTATCTACAGATTACTATAACAAATGTACTGGTTAAAAATTACCGCATAATAAAAAAAAAACATTATGTGCTGCTACTTTTTTTCCGGACCACTCCTTAAGCACCACTTATTTCGACCACTGAAACGTAACGGTAGGTGTTCATTCTTACTTGTCTTATAAAGTAAACAACTTTCTAACCTCAAAATAAACCATTTTTGGCTAAAACAGCTTCTTTATCGTAAATAAAGTAAACTGAACAAACATTATGGACATCACTTGGCTAATGTATTGTCTGTGATTGCTTTATTTTGTTTAAAATAGCTATTTTAGCCAAAAAAGGTTCATTTTGAGGTTAGAAAGTTGTTTACTATATAAGACAAGTAAGAATGAACAGACCTTAGAAATAGTTATGAAGACGGCTTTGATAATCTTTTTTTCGTTTATTATTTGGCAACACTGGACAAATCAAGATTCGGACTGATGAAACTGAAGAATGAACGGTAGGTCGGATTGCCGAACTAAAGATTAATTTATGTTGAAGATAAGTAAAGGTTCTTTCTTGTTTTAAGAAGCTACGATTGGTTGATTTCCAAAGACACACTCGTTTTAGCCAGTGCCATTATTCTGTCACGTATATGTCTTAGTAAACTTATGTAGATTAAACTCTTTTACTTTTGTCTACAGAAGGTTTTTAAAGACGTAAAATTTGTAAGTGTTTATTTTTGTTTTGACTTCGAGTTTTTTATTTTCTTATTAAGTAGGTACTGTATACCCTTGTTATTGATGTAAAAGCATAATTATTTTTTTATTTACATTATGTTTCTTCTGTGATGGCATAACTTTTATGAGAGATTAAATTATACTCATATTTAATGTTTTCCAAATTTACTTACAACACTTTAATATAGTTACTAGTTATAAGCCGGTTTTTGGTGTATCATTAACCTTTGTTATTTAAATTTGAAGTTGACGTAATAGCTTTATGTAAATATATTGTAAAAATAAAAATGTCCTCGTTTAAACGGTATTTTATTTTTACTTAACCTTACTAGGCGCAATAAGGGAGACTCAAATTATCTTAATTGCGAATATTTTACTCTAACTTTTAAGCTAGAAATACATCGAGATGTGACCGCGTGCTCTAGTACAGATTTTTATTTTTAGTTAATTTGCGCAGGACTAGGGGTAGGTAAATACCATGGCAGATACCTAGTCTTTACACCGCCGAGTATTTATCTGGATAAGGCTGGGTAAAACTTATTTTTTCGGGTAAATACCCAAATCGGGTGGGTAAGTATTACTGACATAAAAGAGCAAAAACCAAAAAGATATACTTTTTGTATTTACCAAGTTTTGAGTATTTAGTAGGCTCCCTGATAATATAGAATATTTGTTGGAAACATTCAATTTATTCAGGACTTATTCGACTTTATTCGACTATTGACGTTTCAGCGACCGACTAGATTTGGTTTGTACCTGTATGTTAGTAAGGTGACATTACGAATCCTGACGAATTCAATGTTTCCAACAAATATTCTGGCATGTTTCTGATGGCTATAGTGTTAAACAAGGTGAACATATTAAAAAGTATTCCTTTTCGGTTGAGCGGCAGACTCACTTCGTCTTATAGAGGTGGTCGGTACAAGTAAGTTGTTTTAACTCTTGTGTTTATGCAAAAAAAACGGTTTATAGAAGTCTCATCATCATCGTCATCATCTTTCAAAATGATTAGGTATTTTACGCGATTAATTCCCATTTAACTACAAAATATAATGTTTTTCGTTGTTAGTACCTACCCATAGTATTTGACTTTATTTAGTATTATTTATAATATATTTTTCATTGTTTTACACTTGCTTGTTCCAGTAGTTTATCTACCTGAAGGAGTAATGTAATTGTCAAAAAAAAGTTGAGTGTTTGAGTTTAATGACGGATTTTATCAACCAATTTAACATACTATTAAGCCCTAAAAGCGTACAACTTGAGAGCTGGGGTAGGCAGGAGGTGCGGGGGTGAGATACGATAAAACTCGAATAGTCGCCGTTGACTCCCCGCACCCCATGCATACCCCGGCTCTCAGTTAAGTATGCATAAAATAGACTGTTAAGGCATTATTACGATGTCAGCGACCACGGCCACTGACCAAATCTATAGCGACCGTGACGTCACGTTACCGAGTCGCTTGCTTTGGTCAGTGCTCCATATAAATTCATACTAAACAGTGGGTCGCGCGACATGGTCGCCGTCGCCGGTCGTGGTCGCCGACATCGGAATTATACCTTTAATCAATACATTTTAAACTCATCGTCGGTCGACAGTTGTTGTTAGTAGTTGTTACATTGTAGATGTAAATTGCTAATTGTCGGCGGCGGCACCGGCGGTTGCAGCATCGCATGGCGATTCGCCAAGAAACTCAGGGACAACGAGATCTGTGTGCTGGACCCTTCTGAAGTAAGAATGTTAATTCATAAATAATTGTATATCAGTACCTAGGTCTGTTGGTCTAAGAAATCAGGATTATTTCGGCTAAGATTTTATTTTTATAGTATTATTATAAAGTATGCAAACTATATTTAATTAATACTGTAGTATTTTTACTAGATAGTACGTTGGAGATTTTCATGTGACTCTAGCACTTTGTTACGACTACGACTTTGTACGCGTTCGTTTTGTGTTAATCCGCCTTTTCTTCCCATTGCGTAGTTACTGATTTTCTAAAAAGCGTAGGGTACCCAAAAAGTGTCCTCAAAATTTCGGGTTAGTAGTAAAATTACTCGGTCACAAAATCACAAACTCGCAAAATGACTGTCACAAAATCACTGACTCGCAAAATGTCTCTGTCACAAAATCACCGACTCTCAGAAAGACTGTCAGGGAATCACCGACTCGCAAAATGACTCTGTCACAAAATCACCGACTCGCAAAATGGCCACATCGCTTGTAGTCTACACCTCAAAATGACGACATTGCTATTTTCACTTTGTCTGCGGGTCTCCTATTCTTAGGTAATTTGCCCGCCAGGTATTTGAAGCCTAACCTAACTTACTTAGTAACGCAAGCGATGTGGTAATTTTGCGAGTCTTTCTACTACTACCCCAAAATTCAAGTTCTAAGAAGAGTTTTATATCTATAGATTTCATCATAAGTCAAAAGCGACGCATAAAAAATAAACTATTTAGGAAGTAATGTGTAAAAGGAAGTTCTTTCGTTCGACTCCTCCGATTCGGTCCCTAGTGCAAAAATATACAATTTAGAAAGTTAATTTAGTCAAATTGGCTGGGCGATTCATAAGGTGATGTTCCCCCTTCTAGTTCCATTACTATCAACCCCTTTTCTCCATGGTGGCTGCTGGCATCAAGCCGTTCTCGAAGAGCCGCAAGCCGTTCGGCTCGGTGCTGCCATCTAGCGTATATTGGATGAAGGACTACGCCCAAGAATTTGACCCGCAAAAGAATGTCGTGCTCACGTATAAAGGGGACAAGATATACTACGAGTTCTTGGTGGTTGCTGTCGGTATGATGAATGATTATTATAAGGTAAACTTCGTTCTTGTTGGATTCAGACTTTGTGCGCTTAGCTGTTGAATATTAGGTCATTCATGAGATTAAATAGCAGATTACCAGGAAACTTCTGGAGGGACGCAAGTAAAATATTCCGAGAACCCAGCCTTATATTTTTCTGTTTTAATCGAAATCTGGCACGGTCTTTTAACCTACCGCCAAGCAGCAGAATTCGCAATATTCGTTGTGTTCCGATGTGGGGATAAGACAACCGGTCTTATCTGGTATCTTAGTCCTTAGGATTGGCACCGCATTGACAGTTTTAAGACTGCTCTAGAGATTGCAAATAAACACTAAGTAGCCTAAGGGAAAGGGAAGCCGATTACACCGTTTGCCTTACCCATGCCACTAAAAAAAACTTAAAGCAAAACTGACTGTCATTCAGAACACATCTTAGACAAGTGCCTTTCAGATAGAGATGCTACTGTCCCTACTACTACTGAGCTCTTGCGTTGCATCATTCCTACATATTGCTGACCTATACAAATATTGAGCATACCTAGAACCTTGTCATTGATTATTATATTTGAGTGTAAACAAGGATATATAGAGTTTAACATTTTTGTTAGCTTATTCTAAAGCATAACATTCCTATTGATTTACATACTTAATCCACCTTATAGTTCAAAATCGACTGGTTGTTCCAGATCTCAGGGCTTAAAGCAGCTCTGGACGACCCCAAGATCCCTGTCAGCACGATATACTCGGCCGAGCACTGCACCAAGACCTGGTCGACCATTAAACAGATGAAGGGCGGCCACGCCATCTTTACTTTCCCTGCCGCAGGCGCCAAGTGCTCAGGGGCTGCGCAGAAAATCATGTATTTGGCTGATGATTATTTTAGGAAGGTAGGTTTATTAGTGGAAGAAGTTGAAAACTTCATTGTCCGTGGAACATGTATGGAGCACTCGAGGATGCTCGTGACTTCGTACGCGTGAGTTTAGTTTCCCGCTCTACCCCTAAATCTTGGCATAAGCGCCTCGAACAGGGCTCCTGCTTACTCCTTTCTACTTTCTGGTACGGCATAGTGACTATTCGCTTCGTTTTTAAATACCTCATGATAATTATGATTTCTGACACATTTTGTTTGGTCAAGTTTGAATTGAGGTTCCGAATACAACTCTAAATCAATCAAGAAGCTTGTTTCAACTTTTTCCAAACATAAGACACACTTTTTAGACACTTTGTTTGTCTGAACTATTTCTATTCTATTCTATTCAGCAGTCATTTTTAACTGCTATTCCATAGAACAGTCGGCCAAAAATGTTGTCTACCACCCTACGGTTGAAGTTCATTTGCAAATGAACGTGCACGTCATGACCGTACGACATTCTATATTTGAAATTTGACTTAAATTCTATATTAGTTTTGTACACAACTACATGCAAGAGGTCATTTACTTAAGTTTTTCACCTATACATCACGATTTTCCCTATTATGACAGTGACAAGTGTCAACCTTAGCGATAATTAGATCTCACAGAAACCTTATTCTGCGTTAAAACTGCTCTTGGAGTAAGAATGACTTGCTCCAACAGCATGACCTTTAGCTGAAGTTTCTTGCGGCGCTTCTTCTCCGCAATGATGGTCTTGTCCGAAGCGCTAGTAGATTCACTCTATATTACCGACGTGTAAAAGAGCCCATATGTGGCCAATTTACTGAATAAATATTTTAATTTTGATTTGATTTTGAGCAGTTTTAACGCAGAACACAAAATAACCGCAGAAAAATTTGGAATAGCGGGACAGATAGAACTGGGTATGGTATTCTGTAAGTTTAGTAGTCCAAAAGTCCCTCAATCCGTATTATATTTATTTCACAGAAAAAAATCCGGAACCAAACCAACATAACCTACAACACTGGTGCCAACGAGATATTCGGCGTACCCAAATACGCGTCAGCGCTGAGACGGGTCGCACGTGATCGCCATGTTGCAGTCAACCGTTGCTGCGAGCTGGTTGCCGTCATACCGCGTCATGCCGTGTTCGTCGACCGCAGCGGGACGGTATGGTATCTTTAGCCGAATACTCACTAGCAAACTGTAGCTGTAACCGTAGCAGTTACAATAAGGAGCCTTTAGTGAAG
Source organism: Acleris literana (assembly GCA_946894065.1). Lineage (NCBI taxonomy): Eukaryota > Metazoa > Arthropoda > Insecta > Lepidoptera > Tortricidae > Acleris > Acleris literana. Next base: position 22,769,044 of record OX335670.1, read on the forward strand.
AACAGGCTTGCGAGCCGCGTACACATTGCAACAGTAACAAATCGCTTGTGAATACCCACCCGGCTTTGAAGATTTATATTACCTCGTGACGAGTTTTTGAGAAGGCTATGTACTAGGTTAAGGGTGGGTTTAGACCAAACGAGCGAATGCTCTAGAACATGTTTTGTCTTTATTTTTTACAAAGAAAACGTAAGAGATAATGCCATAGAATTCTTGTTCGTTCGCTTGGTCTAAACCAACCCTAAGACTGCGCCGAGCATACGCCGGATGTACATTGGCGCCCTCATTAGTGTTGTCTTGAAATCGAAAAGTGGTTTTATGTTGCAAAAATGAATACCTACACAATTTATAGGGTATATCACATAGTTAAGGAACCTTTAACCTGCGTGTAATCAGCTTTATGTTATGTGAAAATATCCCACTTATTTTTTACAACGGCTAACAACGGCTACCGTGGGGTATGTTTGGCAAAGCCCTTATTTCTAAACCTATTTTAGTTCAAGTATTCTTTGTCCCTTTCCGTCAATTTCAAATGTCATAATGAAAGATAAGGACAGAGCATATTTCAAGCATACTAGCTATCGTGCATTTATGAATAAGAGGGCAAGAGTCTAAATACTATTGGTGCTCAGTATTTTCGTGGTTATCTGTCATAAGCAGAGAGCGGACAAATGGGCGTCATTACTCGCAATAATGTGGATATGACTCCAAAGGCTTTAATTAAATTACATTAATTGATTACTTACATACCCGAAAATATTTTTTTGATTCTTTGCAAGGCAGTAATAAATAAATAATACAAAGACTTATTTTGTAGATTTATTAAAGCAAATAAACAGTATTTTGTATATTTTTTCCGTGGTTAGTTTATTCCTTTACACTGCGAAATAAACTTATGAGGTGAAAAGCTCCTTTCGCAATCCACGGATGTTAATGGAGCATACCTAATTAGGTTAATATAAAATTAATGGCCACTCCTCGCGTCGTTGTATTATTTATTTATTACTATCCTGCATAGGATCAAGATTACAGTTCAGGTAAGAAATCAATTACCTAATGTAATTTAATTTGTTAAGTTACTATTTTATATTTTTTTAGCGTTAATTTCTTTCTTTTTTGTAGTCGCTTAATAAAGAAGTATACGAACAAGTCGACGGAGCTCCGCTGCGCGGAGCTCCTATACCGCGTAGTTATGGTGCTTCGCGCCTTGACGCAACTCTAACCTAACCTAACCTATAAAGGCGAGGGTGACCTAATTAAGCAAGTTGCTTTGCATTTTCTAGGAACTGATACTATTTATTTGGTGAAGTTTAACGCTTGTGAATCCATTAATCCATTAGGTATTTTATACATTAGGTATTTCATCTATTAGGTATTTCTTCCATTAGGTATTTAGTGTATTAGGGGATTTAAATTTAGGCATTGAAAACTTAGGTCATTCAATATATAGGCAAATTAATTTTAGGCGTTCTGATACGTGACCGTAATGACACCCATTTGTCCGATCTCTGGTCATAAGACGGCGTCCGTTACAATGTCATTTTATCGGAGTTTTTTCTATTTATAACGTTATTTTTCAGGAAATCGTCCTCCCATTCAACCTGCTGCACGTGACCCCGCCCATGTCCCCCCCCTTCAGCCTGGCGCGGTCGCCGCTCGCCAACGACACTGGTTTCATGAGCGTGGACCCTCTAACCCTGCGGCACTGGAAGTTCCTCAATGTGTACGGACTGGGGGACTGTACTAACACGCCCAACAGCAAGACTGCCGCTGCCGTTGGTAGGTTCGCTTACCGTTGTAATAGCCATCTAAGGTTCTCTTAATCGTATCCTTTTTAACCGGCGAATTTAAGTAGTTCCATCACAGCGTACAAACACATTTTATCGCGTGCTTTCTGAATTAGGGATGTATACAGCTCCTACTAGTGCAGTTAAGGTCGGTGCCAATAGAAATGGCAAAAGATGTTAACTAAACCAACCGGATTAATTTACCATTATTACTTCATAATCACGTACTAATCGGAAGAGAGGTCGGCCTCTGGCACGCTGGGCTGACGATATTGTCGTGACAGCTGGTAAAAATTGGGTCTGGAGGGCCAAAATAGGAAGAGTTGGAAATCTCTGGAAGAGGCCTTTACCTCATAGAGGGTTCTGGTGTACAATACGATATCATTATAATCTAATTAATTATCTAAGAAGTGTTTTAGAACAGTTTGCAAGTGTACTGTATATTTTTTGTGTAACCCAGAAATTAAAGGCTTTTTTTTTAAAGGTATTTTTAATGATTTACAAGCTTGACCACTACTTTCATATTCTACTTAAGATTAAATAACTATTCATTATAGGCTTTTTATCATAAGATCTCGTTTGCTGAAAATTTGAGGTTATGTGTCACAGTACAAATTTATTTACATCTTTTGCCAGTTCTATTGACGCCGACTTCAACTGCACTAGTAAGAACTACATTTACAATCGTAACAGTAAGACAACTGTTTTGAGCAGCTATGAGGAGTCCACGTTGGTAGTGACTCTACCAACGAAGTCATTGGTATAAATATATCGGGGTTGACTACCGGGAATAGCAAATATTTTTTCTCCCACATGCTCGGAAATGTTAACCTTACTGTTGTCAAATCAGCCCACGAAGTTTGTAAGTTCCAGGTCCAGGCAAAATTAAAAAAAAAGTTATTATTTACCAACGGCAGCGGCCGCGAAAATGTATGAAATTTCATTACGTACCTGTTGTTTTACTTTTTAAAACCATGTTTGAGCTAGGATAACTATCTCCAAACAGCCAAACACTCGTGCAATCAAAATTCTTCCTTGTATATTTTACTTTTGAAATGTCATAGACTAAAAAGTTAAGCCTTTTCAAACAGCGTTTACAACGTATTTAAAAGCGTGTCAAATAGTTTGACTTTAAAAAAAAAATGAAATTGCGTTCATGAACGAAATAAATTGCCTAAATAACATAAACGCATAATAAATGTTATAGTTTAAACTATATTTTATTCAAATTGAATTTATTACGTTTAAATTTGTGATTTTATTTAATGTTTTATTTCAGTGTCATACTAAATCGTACGTTTCTGTTCTTTTTTTTCAAGGAAATGTTGGGACTGTGATTAATATTATTAACTATTGTTTTAAATTTCCTCACATTGTTGGAGAAAAGCACTATACAAGCCTCGACCGGGAAGGGCGGTTGCTGGACTCGTATATAGCGTCTATTCTATTATCTACTCGTCCCGCAACGGCCTATTTCCCGGTCTGTGCGGTAATGTACTATTATGTTGGGCGCCACCGTCCGTTTGCATTATCTTACCAGCTCGATTTATTGTTGTAGTCATCAAATTTTAGCCCCAACTGTCTTTAGACTAAGAACGTCAGAGGACAATCTCACACAAATTGACTTAATCCAAATTAAGCCTTAAGCTTGTACTATTGGTACTAGATAACGATACATAAAAAAAAACAACCAAGACTCAGAAACAACTCGCGCTAATCACGCAAACATTTGCCCTTACCGGGAATCGAACCTCGTATCATTTGACCCTGCTTCTAGCTCGTCAGAGCCACGTGGTGGAAGGGAACCTGACACTTGCGATGGCCGGGCGTGCGCCGGCTCACAAGTATGACGGCTACGGCGCATGCCCAATGCTCACCTCGTACCGCAAGGGCATACTCGCCGAGTTCCTGTATAACAAGAAGCCACATGAGACCTTCCCATTTGACCAGGTTAAGACCTTATTTTTGACCTTATACGCTATTACGATACGCTAGAAAAAGTCCAAAATGCTGTCCATTTTACTCCGAACAGTGACTTCTTTTTTCAAGCTTTAATACTTATGCCTTTTGGCGAAGTTTGTTTGCTTTAGCTTGGCAAATTCGTTCGTGACACTCCCATGGTCTGCGGGCGACGGGGGACGAAAGACAGCGGGGGCGGTATGAAGTGTGCGCGGGGTGGGGCTGCCCCCCGAACCATGGGAGTGTCACGAACGAATTCTATCGGTTATTCCTAGCCAACAGTTATGTAGCGTTCTTGCAGTGTTTTCTGAGGCCCTAGCCAAGATGCATTATCCTAACTAGCGTTTCTATTCGTTTCGTTTTTAAACCAATCGCGTCACTAGTAGATGACGTGTACTCAGAGTCACGTGATCTACCAGTGCCGCGATTGGTTTAACATGAAACGAATAGGAACGCTAGTTAGCGTAATGCATCTTGGCATTGCATCTGAGGCTCTATTCTACTCTATAAAACAATATTCCTTTTGACATGTTAACGTATCGTTTTTAACTCGGCCGACATTAGTGTCATTACTGTCAAGTAAATAAGAACTTCGTAACGTTGACAATACAGTAACTTGTTTTAACTTAATCTATTACCACCCAGCGTAGGTAGGTACTTTTGTTGCCACTTTAAACTTTGTTCCTCAGCAATAAGTGTGCGGGTGGTAACGGATGGAAATTGCTGTTAATTCTTAACTTTTGTTATAATTCCCAGAGCAAAGAAAGAAGAATTTTTTGCTACTTGAAACGCGACGTTTTCCCATACTTATATTGGAATAAAATAATAAAAGGCCAGTGGGACGGCCCGGCCAAGCTCCGCCGGCTGCTGAATCCATTCGGACGAAGGATAAGGGACAAATAATAGTAATAAACAAACATGTACCTATACAATATTTAATACCATTTTGTTCAGGAAAGTATACATACAATCATGTGAATTATTCCTATACTATATTTACAAAGGAACTAAAAATATTGCTTTCTTATCTAGTATTTTCTTTGCTTAAGTATTTTAGTAGGTACATGGCTTATATGTTCGATAATGGTCGTCATTTAGAAGACAAATTTTTAGACATTCCTGCATAAATCTGGTGTTCGACATCAAACCTAGGGTTTCTAAGGATTTCTTTTGATAGCGGTGACGCTATGCGACAAGCTTGATATAGGGTTGAATGACGAAACTAAAACGTTCTCCTACTCCCTATTTTCTGTAGAGAAAACTCTTTAGTGACGTCATTCACTGCTATATTACGCTTTTAAGTTTATACGAAATTTTAATACAAAGCAAATAACAACTTACCTAATCTACAATATCTGCTCTTAAGCTATATAAATATAATAAGTTAATAATAATTTAACGGAGCTGCCTATACAAAGGAAGTCTGCGAAAGTTTTTATTATTAAAGTAGGGTGACGGCACCAATGATGGACACTTTTAGCTGACAGGCACCAGTAATGGACACTTCACTCTTAATTCAAATCGTATGCGGACCAAAATTGATTGTTATTCATTTGTTGCAAAACAAATGAATAACCCTTATCTTCTGTAAAATAAGAATCACGTGTTCATTATTGGTGCCTTGTCCGTTACTGGTACCATCACCCTATGTCTATCAAAATGAAAAATATTTTCAGAGGTGTTGAATAATATAATGTATTTATTCAAGTAAACACATAGTGTAAGTGCCCTTTGTTACTTTATGTAAATTCTCTTTCAAACACACGAACTACTTTTTTTTACTTACCTTACTAGGCATATTTAATACGTATGTGTACGCTTTAACAACTTTATCAAAAAGTCCCAATTCATAAATTATTTATTATATTACCTTCTAAAATCTTTTCTACATATGGCAAATGGCAAGTAAAAAATTGCGCTTTTAAAGGCAAACTTAGAATTAAATTCTACATTTTGAACTTCATCATCCTTACGAATTAATTATAATTATTGGTAACGTTTGTTTAGAATGGTGCTTTTTCTGGATGGGATTCAGTTTAACTTAGTGTTAGAGTTCCAATGAATTTCATCCTTTTTTTTTTTACAATGCTCATTCCTGAAATTCCGAAAATTCAAAATACCTGATTTTGAATGAACTCGAATCCCAAAATGTGGAATACTGTGTTTTGTGAATCTGGTAAAGAAAAGTTTTGAAATTCTGGTATTTTGGGAATGAGAATTTTACAATAACTATACTTTTTGTAAGATATGATCTTTTTCTTAATAATTGGGGGCTGCTACCCATCCATCTGCACAAATTAAGGAGTTAAATTCTAACTACAATTTACTTTCTTCCTAAAATCTCAAAATTTGTCAATCTCACTTTTTTAATGGGTATCACAAACTAACAGTCCGGCGGCCGATTTTACGATTTTGGCTTGTAAGTTCATAGTATTAGAACAGACGTTTTAAATAAATATCAGGGGATTATCACACACAAAAATTGACTTAGTCCCAAAGTAAGCTCTGGGCTTGTACAGTCAAGGACTTTAATTGTTATGCCACTATGGAACCCTGTCATAATGACAGCGTCAAACCACATGACAGAAATTACGCTTAAATGAATGATTAACGTTATGCGACAGGGTTCCATAGTGGCATAACAATTAAAGTCCTTGACTGTATTATGACTCTATGATAAACATACCTACTGATATAGAGAAATAAATTTCAGGCAGGGTTACTACCAACTAGGCTATACACGTCGTCATATAAGAACAGAGATAGCTGCGTTGCTCTCGGCTTGTCTGTCCGACTGTTAGTCTACGGCGTCTATGGCCCATATTAAGGTCGCGTTTATTGCGGTGGATAAAGCACCCGTCACCCTCGCACTTCCGCATTGGTCAGAAAGTGACAGATGAATCCACGATTATCCACATCGAATAACACGACCATAATAGGCCCGCAGTACACTAGTCTGTGTCAATTGAAATCGCCAAAGATGTAAACAAATTAGTAGGGGAGACTGGGTACGGTTGTAACGGGGTACGGTTGAAACAAAGCGAATATTCGAGAAACTATCAGCTGTAGGGTGAGGGGTATAATGGAAGAAATGCGTGGCATTTTAGTGCGAACAAGTTCCACAGTATTGCATCAACTATCGCTCGTTGTAGTTTCCTGCAAGGGACCCTATTATATTTTGGTAATCAAAAGTTAGTATTTTCAGTTGATATCTTTGTCTAATAATTTTTTGAATTCTATCGATTGAATATTGATTACGCCACTATGATTTTTCTTTGACGTCAGAGGGGGGTGGGTACTGTTGAAACACACGTAAGTATTAATGAGTATTGATTGATTGATTTAATTTGCACTGAGTGAATTGATCCGGGAATAAGCAATAAAACAGGATCTTATAATTACTTAGGCTGTTTAGTTCCGGGTAACTTTTTTAAAGAAGAAATGCTTTGATTTCTTGTTAAGTACCTTTATTTGCCTTGATGAAGTTATTTTAAGTGTTTAATACATTATAAGTGTTGATCTTATTTGAGACTGAGTTGATTAATACGAGAATGAGCAATAAAGCAGATTTAAATACCCATATTGAATATTATTTCTTTGTGTTACAACCGCCCCTGGTATGGGGTCGGTTGTAACAGAGGACAGATTTTTTTTAAAACTGCTCCTGTGTGAAAATGAATATATCTGGACATAACACAATAGTACACAATTCAAGACAGATGTATGCCCTCACATATTTGACATTTTATTCAACCCTCAATAGCATAATGCTGATGCTATGAGCCATCAAAGAAAAATTGTTTCTACCGTACCCAGTCTACCCTACTGTTTGACACATAACCTCAAATATTAATCAAGCGTGTTTCTATTTAAAGTAACGCGTAATTAATAGTTATTTAATCTTAAACTTAATGTCGCGGGCTTCATTCTAAAGGGGCGTATGGATTTGCAGGCGCATAATATGAAACCTTCCCTAATCGATAATTTAATTTAAAACGAAATTAATCCAGTTCATAAGTTAATATGATAACGTTTCATTGTAAAATCGTGCAAAATACCGTTATTTCATTTTTTTTCCAAATTCATACGGCTATCTGGCTTGACAACAATATTAACTTTTTTTTTTTTGCTATGAGGTCGTAAAATAAAACATGCTACTATTGTATAGAAAATAATCTTAAATAATTGGACAATCGCAACATACTAAATTCTTAAGTAATTTACTCTCTAAAATACAGTTACATAAAACGAGTTTTTATGTAACTCTGCTAAATAAATGCTTTTACGGCTGCTGTACGTCTTTTTGGTTTGACAGCGTTTTTTTTATTCCAATTATACGCCTTAAAGTTTTTTATCATTTTAGCGAAAAATATAGGTCGCAAAATTATGATAAAATTAGAGAATGTGTATCACTAATACCCGAATCGAATGGGACAAAAAAAGTTTTTTGGGATTTTCGCATGTACGTTGTACGCCCCTTTAGAATGAAACCCGCGATGTAAAAGTAAAAATCAAGTGTATAAATCATTGCTTAGACCTCACTTGATCTTTAAAAGCACGTGATTATCGAGTAATCATGGTAAATTGGTTCGTTTGTGTTTACATCTTTGCCAATTTCAATTGGCACAGAACACATATCTACGACTTGGGCGGAATGACTGGGAGACCGATCGAACGCCCTGTTCCGGCCGGGCGTCCCCATCGTCATCACATCTAAGCCTTGTTGAGCGCAGAGAACTGGTCCTTCCCGGTCCTCTCGTCGTGCGCGCTCTGGCGCTTCCTCTTGAGCGCGGCCTGGCGCACGCGGTACCGGCGCCGGCTGCGCACCAGGTACACCGCCAGCGCGATCGCCACCAGCAGCGCCACCACCACGCAGCAGCCCAGGATCACGCCCAGACGGCTCAACGTCGGGGTGGAGCTCGTGGAGGGCTGCAGCTGGAATGGTAAAGTCAGGATTAAGATTTAGTGCGCCAGGGGGCCAGGAGGCATCGCTTGTTTGAATTCGTCTGTGATTAGGCGTCGTTTTTGTTGCAAAAACTCTGTTTATGGGTTTTGATTTATTTAATAGCTAAGCTACCCAAAAGGTTATTTCTTCTGACACAGGAATATTATTTTAATCTCATTCAACATAATGTACTGTACTGGTACAGTATGCGCTCGGTAATCCGGCGCTCGCCAATCCGACGTGCCGTTATCCGGTAGTTAGCGACTCAGGTGCCCGCAGGCCTTTCGCGTAACTCACTCGCAATCGCGATCGGCTTCAGATCAAAACAATTGGTTTCAATTTTGTATGCAGACAAGCCTTCGATTTTCAAAATGAAAACGATTGTGATTGCGAGTGTTGTTACGCGAAAGGCCTGCCGCTCTATAATTCGGCAGTTTACACAGCCGAATGCAGGATTACACAGCGGTTGCACAAGCCATGATCTCTATCTCCGGGGTCGCGTTATAAATTTCCCATACAAATCCAATAATCCAGCAGTTCCAACAATCCAGCATGGGGGAAAATTACCGGTGATGGATTATCGAGCGCCTACTGTATATATAAAAGAAGAAACAGACCGAGTGATCGATCAACGCACAGCCAAAACCGCTGGACCGCTGGAAATTTGGAGGGAATATTCCTTAGACATCCTAATGCACTAAGAAGGGGAATTAAAATAGTCGGAGCAACGAAAAAATCTTCGCGTACAAAGTCGCGGGAGTCCTCTATACTCGTATCTCAATAATCCACGGCAGATTTATATTCGAAGACAAGAAAGTATTTTTGTATATCGTCAGTCCAAAGTGTGGTTGACCAAGCTATGCCTTCCAAGACACCACGTTTCTATGCTTTAGAATTACCCCTTAAACTCGAGGAAGATTAGGGACTCACAATGTATGTCCCATGGGGGCCGGCGTGCAGGTAGTTGTCTCCACAAAACGCCTGCTCTGTCCAGTTGTACCAGTGCACCAGCCGCAGCCCTTCTATCGCGCGTGGGGCGCTGCATCTGTAACAATATATTTTCACATTGGAATAAAGCGAAAGAAAAATCGAGAAGCAACTGGAAAAAACAAGTGAGAAAGGCCACATTTCCTTTGTTTCCTACAAATTGTAGATTACCCGTGAAGAATTTAACATCCAAAATGCCGGAGGAATTGAAAGGTCAGCTAGCCTAACTTTTAAACGCCATAGCTGACAGTATTTATTTGACGACATCGTGGTGACAAATATAATTTTCCTCTCATGATAACAGGGCTTCCCCGTGGGGACTTCACACTTTATAAGTGGTTTAACAAGAGCGATATGGAACGAACGAAACAAATGCCACCTCTTGGCTAATTTGTATAACAAATTTACCATTTGGATCTATTTTTCATGTCTAAAAAATACATTTCAAATTCTAAAAAGCCATTAATCGTTCCCGTTCTTACTCTTTATTACTCTAACAACTTTCACACACACATACACACGCACCACACACACACGCTGTAAAGGTCGTCTTATTTATATACTTATACATACTTAAAACTAAACTACTTCTATGTGTAGTTGATGTTCTTTATTTTTGTATTCGTTCGAAATATTGCCTGTTTAAATTTGCAGTTGATGTCGTTAATAAATATAAAAACTTAAATTGTGAGTGCCATCACTTTTAAACGTACTTAGTTCAAATTTCAAACCAAATCCTATATTTGCACAAAATTATTATTAATTTAATTTACGTACTCGATCCACTCGTTGTAACTCTTGTAAATATACCTATGCACATGTTATTGTTTGTTTGAACAACATAAGTTTCGAAATGAAATCGGCTGCATAATAATTCTATCACACTAATGCGATCGCTTTACGGAAGCGAACCGAAACCGGGACAATATTATATAGCAATAAAGTTCAATTTTGGTTACAATATTTTTGTTCGATTCACTTTCGGGGCAAGTCTGACAAAAGCGGCCCTGCATACGATACTCACCTTAATTCCGCCAGCAGCCTCGAATTCTTTATGTACATCTGAGGCAGCAGCTCTTCCAGAACCCACTGAAGCTCGCAGTCGCAGTGCCAAGGGTTGTGCTGAAGGTCCACACCTTCAACTATCTTGGACCAGTCCAGAAGATTCACTGAAAGGTGCGACAAGTTGTTCTTGCTTAGGTCCAGCTGGAAGAAAGAAGGTTCGAATTAGAATGCTGGTATGGTATGTATATGTAAAAACCGGGCAAGAGCATGTCTGACCATGCTCAGTGTAGGGTTCCGCAGCCATCTCAAAAAACAACAAGTATGAACAAGAATTAAAATTTATTATTCAAGAATTAGAATTCTTATCTCTATTTCAAGTTATTTGGTGCTGTCTTAGATGATTTTAGTAGATATAATCATTTTAATCGCCTGTATCTCAGGACCCAATCAAGTCTACTTAGTCGTGATAGTTTTTCTTTCAAATTCGTTAGGAATATGTGATTTCATCTAAGATATTTTTCAGATTTTTAGTATTTGTAGTTTTGGCTGTAGGGGGGGGGGAAACTTGACTCTAACAAAAATTTGCGCTTTAAAGATTAATATTTCATAAACGGATCCCTTAATCGAAAAATTGTTTGTACAAACCCGCAATATTTTTGAAAGACCTATCCAACGACACTATGGGGTAGACGAGGAAAAAAAGACATCCGCATGTTATGTGTAGGGGAGGTACATTAAAAAAAAAACAAGTTTTTATTTTGCCACTTTGTTGCCGTGAGTAATATGTATATTCTTCCAAAATTACAGCTTTCTAGTACTAAGACCCTCTGAGCTAGGCTGCGGACGGACGGACGGACGGCCGGACATGGCGAAACTATAAGGGTTCCTAGTTTGACTACGGAACCCTAAAAAAGAAGTACAAAGGCGACGAAGGAAGGGGAAGGGGAAGGTCGCTGTAAATGGGCTAAATATTGCAGCTTGCAGGCAATCTTGCTGGAAACTTAACAATAAGGTGAATGGATTTCGCCAGGAGAGAGAGCCAGGATTGGGTTACTCCGGACTCGGAAGTACGTACTAAATTAACATCAGGCCTCAATTAGCAATAAGCCTTCTATGTCTGAAAATTATCAATTAAGACAACTAGGTTAAAAGCAAACGAGCCAACGTAACTTGGGACTAATGCCCTCTGGTCACTGCGGTAGATATTTTGGAAAAGGAAAATATTAAGAAAGACTTCTTGGGCCCGTGTTGTCGCCTTTATCACAGTGGATAAAGCTTCCGTCACTCTCGAATTTGCATACAGTCACAAAGTGGCAGACCTGTATCACCGATACTTAAATTTGAACATTAAGATGCAACCACATCAATAACCCATACTTTAATGATATGCAATACTTTAATGTTAACATTAAAATACCACATAGATACAGGTTTCTTAATGTAGGCCATTTGCTTATCGTTTCTAAACATATTATAGGGAAGTTATTAAATGTAGATAAAATATTTTAATAAATGACTCACCATACACAATGACGTAGAATCAAATGCTCTCTCTTGTATCTCGCTCAGATTTTTACAATTAGACAGGGACAGAGTGAAGCAGTTGTCTTCAGTCTCATTAAAGCCTCGACCTACTACGTTACTAAACGCCTTATCCTCGACTACTGCCAACATACTTAACTCATTCATATACAACCTCCTTACTGCTAATATATTTTTAAAATAAATACTCTCCATAGGGTTGCCATCTAAATGCAACTCCTCTAAGTTGGGGAAATTTTGACTACTCAAACTCTTTGGTACTTCGGTGAATAAATTATAGGATAGGTCGAGGCTGTCGAGCTTTGGAAGTTTCTTCTCCATGGTCAAGTCCTTTATTTGGTTGCCAGCGATGTTTAGGATCTGGAATAAAAGTGTTAACATTCAAAGTAATGTGATCCAATCAGGATTTCTAATAAAATCTCAAAATTTCACATTGCCTTAACCAATCGATGTGAAATTGGGTACTAAGATATTGATTAAGTTTAGTTAAGCTCAGAGACACATAAAGGGTTAAGTAATAATTACCTCTAAATTATCAAACTTAGCTTCAATCTCGTCATACATCTCCGATAATCGATTATACGACAGATCGATGTAAGTGATCCCGCTAGGGAATACCGGCCAATGGTACAGGGTGTTCAACTTTAGTATGGCGATTTGAAGGGTTGGCGGCAGCGCGAATGTGAGCGTTATGTTGTTCTGCGCAAGGTTCAGTTCGCGTAGGTTTGTGCACGTTGAGAACGCATCTGACTCAACTATTTCAATGACGTTGTTTGATAGGTCTAGGAGTTCACTGAAAAAATATACATTTGAATTTTATTACGGAATCTTGTCGAACCCTTTTTGCAATGACAGACTACATCTCATAAACTTTAATACCTGTATGTGACGTGACAGGGTTCTAGGTACGGAGGTACGCGATACATTATCCAAACGTTCATACATTTACAACTGTACAATAAGTAATTTTATTAATTGGTAGAGACTTTGTGAGAACGTTTCAAATCAGTAAATTAAAAAGCACTGCAGAAACATGATTATTATTAGTAGATTGTCTTACGGAGATATCTACTTGTTGTGTAATAACCACAAGTCTGTGGTAACAAACATAACATTGCTAGACAAAACTAATGCAATGGGTGCAGACTACATTTAAATACGGATGAGTAATACTCACATGCTGTTGTCAGCCGGAAAAGAATCCTTCGTCACCGATCTGATGCGGTTCCCGTTCAGACTAAGACGCTTCAGACCCTTCAAACTGGCCTCCTCACTCCCCGGGAGTAACACGTCAGATATGCCATTCTTCCCTAAATCCAAGTCTTCTAATGCCGTCAAGGGCTGCAACGCAATACTCGGTATTTTCTTCAGCTGGTTACTTTGTAAATTCAACCTCCTTAGATTGACCAAAGATTTAAAATCCATAGGCTTAAAATCTACCAGTCTGTTGTATGACAAATCTAAGTCTTCCAATGCGTGGATTTCAGTGAACAGGTCCGGTGTGATTTCGGTTAAGTCGTTTTGGGCGAAGGAGAGTTTTTTTAAATGTGGAACGTTGCTGAATGGATCTCGCCAGTACGCTTGGATCGCGTTGTTGCTGAAGCGAAGTGTTTCTACCTGGGTGTTTGGCGGTAGTCTGAAAAAAAAGAACTTTATCTTATACTTACTTTAAGTGAGCACGCCTTGTTTAGTAGTAGGAATGTAGTAAGTATGTAGGAATCCTCTATTCCTATGTTATTTTTTCGGGTCCAGAAGTCGATCTGACAACACTTCCCAGCGGATTAATTAAGGTAACTGCTGTCTATCTTTAAACGCCGAAACGGTGGGTTAAGTGTGAAGAGCTTGTGGCGGACAAAAGCTAGCAACACTCATTCCCACCGAGTTTCCTACTTCCTAGTCCCATCATCCAAGAAATTGACAGCAGGAATCATCTGTGAGTGGAACTCCATCCATTGTGATCGTCATGCTGTTCAAAATATTGTTCTTTGTTGAAAGCCAGGATCATGCATCGCAGTTTGGCCTTCGACTACGAACAATATTTTGAACACCTTGCTAGCAATCAGAATGACCATCACAACGAATGGGAAATCATGAAATCCTTTAAATAAGATTTTTATAAAAGGCTACTCTTTCGAATAAAAAAGTACCTAAACATGTCTTTGACCTCGACTATACCATCAAGTTTTCCCTACTAACACATGTTATATGTTATGGACGCCATACACCATCAAGTTACTGTTAAGTTTGCAGCGGACTTGAAGCGGGCCCGGTGAACTTGCCTGTTGCTGCTATCAGTGCACATGACAAGTCTACTTGAAACAGAAATCGAATTTCGATTCTGACAGCTGGATCAAGTATAGGGACTATTCACTACGTTTTACAGTCCGTCCGCTCAAATAGATTGCAGTACACCCACACACGGCTATGGAAACCATGTAATATTTTCTCAAAAACAATAACCACATTTTTGAATACTTTAATGTGTACATCATTTTTTATAGCAACAAATAATCATACAGGAGAAAATTAAAAAACACATATATAGCATTTCAACATATTATTAATCATCTGGATCATTTTACGGGTTTATTATTATATTTTGAATATTTTGATCAATGTCTTGGTCTGCTCCGAAATATTTATTCTCTTCTTTAACAGCATGCTCTACATATTTGTTCGGGTGATACCTTTGTATATATATCCTAACTGCAACGAACACGCAACCACTTGCCGCAACTTACCAGCGCACACTGCGGATGTACAATCTTTAGATGCCGCCGACACCGCTTTGTGCGCGCCGCGTGGGCTTCTTTGTGAGCGGACGGACTGTAGATGGTTTTAGTTAGGACATGCAGTTGTTCAGTTAAACTGGACTCTAGCGCCACTCTTATCCATACTTCGCACTGCTAGATCAAAACTGTAGTAACTCAAAACACAACTGTATTTTAAAATCAACTTTAATACAACTTCGATGAACTTGAAACAAAACTAGCAAGGATTTTGAGTTGATGCTGTTTTGATAATTTTCATCCGAATTGACCATATTGTCAGATTCGGCGTAAGTATCTAAACATCTGCACTTTTTGGAGTGTACAATTAATAATAATAATAGGCAGGGAAGCTTAGTCACTTGCTAGCGGCGAGCTATTGGTGACTCCGTATTCGGGTATCTGCTGAATTAATAGTATACTTTGTCTCATGTTAAAAATATGTTTTCGCTGCCTACTGCCACAGTGAAGAGAGCTTGCAGAAGTAACTAACTAACCTGCCTTGATTGAACTACGTGTAATTCAATTGTTTGCTGAATGCAATTTTTTTAACTAAGTATTACGATTTTTATAAGTTTAGTTTTTTAAAGTTATCTAAACATAGCATTATACACCAGAGAAGTAGATTTCGAAGGAAACATAAATTCGCTAGTCAAGTTTACGGAGGAACCAAACGATTGCGCGATCTAACGTACAGCTAGCGCCATCTAGCGAACCTGTAGTAACTGATGCGTTAAGCTGGGTCCAATGGAAAGAGGATCGTGCGGGATACCGTTCAATAGAGTCTGTAAAATGAATTATAATCTAAATCTTCTCTACACTCTTGTTGCTGACTGTAGTTGTGCTTGTGTCAAACGAGTCCATTCTCGACGCACATTCTATTTCCCATCGAAGAGTTCCTAAGGCCACCTTCCGTCTCCACCATCATAGCAGCTTGACGGTACCATATGGTGTAGTCATCTGAATTAAATTAGGCTGCAGAATTTCAAGTAAGTCCGACAACAGAAGTAAGTTTAACTTCCAAGATTTGATTACTATATTATTTTTTAGTTTGTTGCCGCCATACTCAGCAGAGACATTTTAGTAACAATGAACTTGTTCCTTTTTCAAACTTGTGTACCTAATAATGATCCCACAATGGGAAAAATGCTTTACCCTTGTTTCAACGTATCACGTCGCAGAATTTTCGTTTCATAGAAAGCTATTTTCTGCTGAACCCGTGTTGATTTCAGGTTATCAATCATATTTAAGATAACCGGAACTCGACACTGATACAGCAGAAAATATTTTTCTATGAAACGAAAATTCTGCGAAGTAATACGTTCTATGAAATAAGCGTAGGTAAAACAAGCGGACACCGGGGAAAATATATGTTTATGCGTCCCTCGGGCCTTGCTCAAGTTGTGTTGAATTACGACCAAGATCAAGAGACGTAGACAGACAGACAAAAAGTCAAGCAGAAGCGAAGAACAAATTTTACGTAGGTATACATAGTCGCGAGAGTCTAGTTGCAAATAAATGGGGCCGTTTAGAAGCCCCACTCGGCGGAAATGACCGAGATCTTTATTTCACTGCGCGGGCGACGGTGTTTGTGCTCAATAGTGGTCGCCTACGAACGACACTTATAAATAAGAAGAATGCCGTTTTTATTAACCAGTGTTGCTGTAAAGGTTATGGTAATTTTTAACTGACTTCAAAAAAGGAGGAGGTTCTATGTTCCGCTGTATGTTTTTTTTTATGTATGTTCGCCGTCAATGTGGACCGATTTTAAAACTATTTTTTGGTTTGATTGAGTACCTATACCTATACGAGGTGCTCCCAAATCTGAATCTGATGAGGAGATCCGTGAGGAATTGAGGGAACTCCTCAAATACTATAGGCATAGACATAGCGATTTTAGTATTTTTTTAACAAGATCAGCATTTGCATTCAGAAAGAATCATTTGGTGAAGTGGAACTGATGATGAAGACTACAGATGGCCACCGGAACTCCTCAACGGTACCTATTTCAAGGGTGGCGATAAGATATCTCGATTAAGATAGTTGAGCGACTATAACAAAGAACATTTAATTGTTTAAATATGACTATGAATTTTCAGCGTCGTTACTTGCGGCGAGCTAGGATAAAAGGTTATTATGATCACTAAAAAGTATAAAATAAAATAAATATTTTAAAAAACAAAAAACCGCCTTCAAGAAACGCAAAAAAATAACTTCTTTTAAAATAGTAGGTAATAGGTCAATCCAACTGAAGTCAGCAACCCACAATATTTTAAACAAAAACCCGACTTCCGTTGGACTGACCTATTACTATTTAAGCTTAAGACTTGAATGAACAACGCATTTAAAAGATAAACATATAAAGATAAAAGATAAAAGATGTTCATTCAGTAAGTAGGCCGCACGGGCACTTTTACACGTCAAAAATCTACCAGCGCAAGAGACCACTGCTGAGAAGAAACGCCGAAAGAAACTCAACAGTCAGTCATTTTTTGAATAATTCTTATGATATTATACAATTATAATACTTTGTCGAATTTCACCCACCATTCAACAGACGACTAGAGTGTTAACAGCTGTCAAAATGTAAACTAACAATCGATTAACGTTGATTATCATTTAACTTGGTGAAATTGGTACTTAACCTAACATTAAAAACAATGAATTTAAAATAAAAAGTATCATGCGTATTTAGGCAGGAAAACGTCTCAAATCTCATAATTTTCACAATAGGTAATAATAAATAGTAATAAAAAATAATAACCTTACCTACGACGGTGCAAGACAACCGGGCCAGCACAAAATATTTTAAAACAAGACTTTATTTCCCCTAGACAAGATAGAATGTTTTCCTACAGATTTTTATGACTAAATTTAATTATTGAGTTATTTAGTGGTTTGGCTTAGGCCAAGCGTTTTTAGGGTTCCGTAGTGAACGGTGTTTGTGAATGGAGGATTATCGCTATTTTCAGTGATTGTGTTGTTAGTAGGAGATCCGAATAGGAGACGAATTGGACCGGGCTGTTTATTCAATAAAAAGTATTTTATACCAAATTTAATATGCTAAGTAATATATGGCGGATAGGTAGGCTGAAAAATTTCAGTCCAGTAAATAAATAAATAAATAAATAATTAATAAATAAAAAAATAACTTTGTTTTAAAAAACTACACTAGCTTGTTTAATGGACAAATTACATCCCAATCAAAAGTATGAAGCCCATAGAATATGCAAACGTTAGTTTGACTATTTTTTTCTTGTCAAGCTATTGGGTAGGCAGGTATAAACAGGTAAGTCGGTACTAGTAATTTGCAACAAACCTAACGTTTGCATTTTCTATAGACTTCATACTTTCGATTAGTATGTAATTTGTCTATTAAACATACATTTGCAATTTTAAAAAAAAGTTCTTTTTTTTTTAATGATATAAGTACTGGTTTGAAATTTTTCAGCCTACCTATTCGCCACATATTATTTAGCTTATTGAATTTGATATAAAATACTTTTCATCGAATAAACAGCCCGGTCCAAATCTTCTCCTATTCGGATCTTAGACCATGTGTATTAGACCGTGGCAATAACCACAAAAAGACAATTGTGCAAAAATATTAAAATTGGGGATGTTTTTTTTTGTCTCGTCTAGCCGTCGGTGTGGTTTTTTTGTTAAAGTCATTTGCCTACCCCCCCTACAGCCAAAACTACAAACGCAAAAAATCTGAAAAATATCTTAAATTAAAGCGCATATAACGAATTACCGACCGCACGTATAAATTTGCAGATTCGAGACATGATTGATCATGATGATCCGACGACAGAACAAACAGTTTGTTTCAGATAACGTGGACATTAACCTTAACTACAAACTACAATAGGGAAATTAGCACTGGATTATAATATTAACAATATACTTACAACATTATCAACACGTAGACTTCTTTGCATCCCGGAAAAAATATAATTTCCCAACGGAATAACGATAATTTAATTCTTTGCGGAAGAAGCCGCGGACAGAAGATAGTTTCTCTATAAAAGTATGTTTACCGTTGTTTATTATAAGCCTAGACCTTATTTTGGTTGATTAAAGATTGTCCCCTATTATTCATGATTTACCCTTTGCCATTGTTGTGTCCTTCAAAAGAAGAGGAGACGGGTAGAGCTTAAAGAGAGATTTAATAGTAGATTGTACAACAAGGGCATAAAACAAACCATTTTATCAAAGACTTAGGTGGACAATTAAGTCAAGGGTAAAATGGATTGGGATGAGTTATACTCGGATTTTTACCTCGATTGCTAGGAAAAAAACAGTAACTATGTAAAAAAAAGATGGTGAGAATGTAGATGGTTAGATTGTGAGAGGAAGATGGCTCTGTATTCGAGGACATGGGATTTAAAGGCTGAGGGTGCACTTGAAACATGCCATTTCTTAATGTAGAAGGGCCAGGCTCATTTGGGACTAAATTAATTGCCTCTGTAAGTAATACAGGCGGTAATCTTGCACTTAATTTGCACGGAATTCCGTATCACGACCAGTTTTCCAAAGGAAACAACTAAATACTAGTGTAAAACAAAACAAAAACTTCTTTCCCGCCACTGTATTTCTTTTTTTACTTTTTAATTTATTTTCTGCTTGTGTCCGACGCGATACTGCCGAAGCATACGTTAATTTGGTAATGTTTTTGTTAAATACTCGAAGTTTTTTTGTTAGATGCAACATTAATTATAAATTGATTATAAATAATTAAATAAATAGACATAGAAGATAAATAAATTAAAGCAAATGTATTGAAATAACAAAGTTTATTTAATGCGGTCACCTCGTTTGTCTGGCTGTAGGGCTTAATTGTCTTAGTCTAGACGACAACTACACTTTTCGGCACTAGTGCATAAAATGCGATTTTATGCAGCATATACCATGCATATATTTAAGAAGGACTTTACGAGCAATGGAAGTGAATAAAAACATTTTATCAGTAAGGAAGTTCTCCATAAAATATGAATAAGAGGTTATTAATAGTAGCTCTCTAATTTATCAGCATTTTGTTGTATCTGATACGAGTGGTAACGAGTGTCCATTTAACAAATAGGCTTGCATAAACAGTGATAAGGAATAATCTAATTTTATTGTGAAACATTTCAACGACTCTTCAATCAGAAAATGTTAACTACGTCAATATATTCTTGAAATATACGATCCGGTTCAAAGGACTAGGTGACCCACAGGTTAAAAAAATCGGAACAGACGAATTTGTAAACAAAAGACTGATCTGAAAAGAGAAATATATTGTATATTTTGATATCTCGGTCTATTTATTTAGTTGGTAACCTTTTATATTATCTGTTTATTTAGATGGGCATATATTCCACATTATATTAACGTCAACAATGGGATAACGATATTGAAGCAAGATAGGCTAAACCAAGTTGAATAAAGGCTCAGATATGATGCTTTTCTCTAATTTAGTTAAATATTAAGTTGCTTTTTCTGTCTGTCTGTTTGTCAGTTGCAGTCGTTAAAAATAACCGTCGTGTTGCTTTGACCACCATTTAGAGTAGGTATTCTGAAGATTTTAGAGAATTAACAAGGACAGTGCATTGCCTTCGAAGATGCGGCGGGCATAGCTAAACTTGGATTCATAATTAGATTCCATCAAATCTACCACGGTGTTGCCATTGAAATGAAACATTCCAACATCAGTAAATTTACTCTTGGCGAAAGAATGCACGTAAGAAATTAATTACCTACTTAGTAATTTTAAGAATAACATTTAAATGCTTTGTTTAAATAAAAATGCTTATATAAAAACCTGTTGTATAAATAATTATTTAACTGAAGCAATTTTGTGGTAGAAATATTCTTATTGCAATGGTAAAACTTCAGGTCTCGATAACATTTGGTATCCGTTTTGATACAATAATATTATCGTTTGAAGATGTGCGTATATTATTAATTATTATACCTAAAATACGTAAATTCGAAAAAAAAAACCACTACCTAGTTGTGTTAGCTATTTTTAAGGCGTATTACATTATCCTGACTGTAGCATCCAAACTGGAGGAGGGGCGTTAAATCATCTCACTAATTAGAGCGAAACAATTAGGATCCTTTTTAATTAGAATTTAGGAATATATGAATATAAATGTTTACTTCGATACATAACAAACATCTAAGAATCAAAGTAGTATAGGCGACAAACTTATAACGAAACCCCTACGTTTATGTAATTGTATAGTGTCTGTGTACAGAAAATGGAGACTATATTTGAATTTGGACGTTAATTTCCTTAATTTTCTACACCACTTTTTCACCTGCAGTAAGATAATTATATTTATTATTATTAAGAAAGGGTTGGTGGCATCTGGACCTTCATACTGACAATGACAGATTTTATTGTGACAGTGACATTTTTTGGTAGATTTGATGGAATCTAATTATGAATCCGAGTACCTATAGTGAATTACAAATTACATTAATCTATGGTTTAGTTTTTAAAAGTCTCCTGTACTTTCTGTATGGTAAAGGTTTAAAGTATTCTAAGCTGTTATGCTTTTAAACTTATAGCCAGTCTATTAAAGTCTACCATGAGTAATATTCAAAACAACATAAACCGGTCCAGCATTTTTTGCTATAAGTAGGTAGGTCGCAAAAAACGCCTAGTCCAATCCAATGTTCATAATAGGTGCGTACCCATGGAAGTTTATTATGTAAGTATAAATGTCTTTCGTTTTTTTTTATCATAGGCAGGTACTTGGTAATCCAAATTAAATAACGTCTAGTAACTTCAAATCTCGGTTGTATAATTTCATACAAATCTCCAAGGTATTAAATAGGTACAGTACACCATAATGTTTACTTGTATAAACATTCCAAGACGCTGTACGATAACTATATCTTGTAAAAATACCATTATTTACCATACAATGGGCAAGTAGGTACATATATTTAATCGCCGAATAAACATCGAAGCCCTTAAATGCGTGTAAACAAGATAAGCAAGTCAAGGGAATTACTAGCACTTGCCTTGGTACTTCTTTACTTGACTATTAGTACTTACTTGTTTAGTGTTTCAATTCCTAAACCCTCGAATGCTGCTGATATTTTCAGGGCATTCGTGTTCTCCGGCCACTCAATATTAGCCAAATCCGGAACGTTCTCAATTCGATCCAATTCAGAACACTGAATATTAAATACTAAGTGAGTTCCGTCAACCTCACGTATTTCACTGCACGTACACACTGAACATAACTTGATCACATCCTTTGGCTGTTCCGTAAAATCCTGGCCAGTTACAATTTTTAAAATTAAAAAGTAAAACGTCAAAATTTTGGCGCGCATCTTTTTTTAATTCGCGGCACTGATACAAGCGCTTTCGGCTTTCGATCGAGGTGGAATGATAAGGTTCTTTATCGTCGCGTTATCTGTATCGGGTGTGTACAATGTGTACATTGCTGAAAATGACGCAGCCTATAGATAGTGGATTAAAGGGAAATATGACTGTCTTGCGGCACACATATCGAAGCACAAACATCGCGTGGATTCGAGATATTAAGGAAGCGTGTAATATGAAACTTCATAACAATAATATCGTTAGAATTTGTAAACAATAACGCAAAGAGCCGTGCGGCTTGCTCTAGCTGTTTGGTCTCAATGGCCATGCATGTAGGTATGATATAATAGGTATCGCGGTAAGACAAGCCGGGTAATGCGAGACGGCGAATCGTTGTCAGCGATCTAATGACGACATTACGAATCACCGCTATTAGCTACCGGTATGTATTGCTTAAGCATTCCTTTGACTATCCCTATAATACAATACAGTCGTTACCGACTGAATTACATAGTATTCTAGTTGTAGTTAAATAACCGCATTGTCTGTTTGAGAATGTCTTTAGCCTAGTTGGTTTGTCAGTGAAGGAAACGGTCCCGGTTCGATTTCCGCTATATGCAAATATTTGTGTGATGAGCACGAGTGTTTGTTTCTGTGTTGGATATTTTCTATCTATTTACTATGTAGTTCTCTATGTAGAGTATATTTATTGTTGTTATAAAGAAACTCCCAAACGGAGTAATAACATATTCCGAATAGCCACCTTGTGATTAAGTAAATGGTTTAATTTATTAAGGGATCATTTTCTGTATCCGAAATGTATAATGTAAACTCCATTCCAATTGACTCGTCTTATTTAGTAAACAATTTTATAACCTCAAAATGCATCACTTTTGACTATTAAAAAACAAAAAACCGCCTTCAAAAACGCAAAAAATAACTTCTTTAAAATTGTAGGCACCTAATAGGTTAGTCCAACTGATGTCGGCTTTTTGTTGAAAATGTTGTGGTCGCCGACTTCAGTTGGACTAACCTATTAGGTGCCTACAATTTTAAAGAAGTTATTTTTTGCGTTTTTGAAGGCGGTTTTCTTTTTTTAAAACATTTATTTTATTTTATACTTTTTAGTGATCATAATACGCTGTTACGTAGTCCCACTTCTTAGTTGAAATAAAATTTTAACTTATATCAAGCGCGCCGCAAGCAACGCCGCGGGAAAGTCATAGTCATATTTCAACAAGTAAATATTATTCGTTGTAGGTAGTCGCTGAACTATCTTAATCGAGATATCTTATCGCCACCCTTGAAATCGGTACCATTGAGGAGTTCTGGTGGCCATCTGTGGTCTTCATCATCAGTTCCACTACACCAAATGATACTTTCTGAATGCAAATGCTGGACTTGTTACTAAAAATACTAAAATCGCTATATGTTTGCCTACAATATTTGAGGAGTTCCCTCAATTCCTCACTGATCCCCTCATCAGATACAGATTTGGTGACAATGGGACCACCTCGGAAGTATACTCTACCAAACCAAAAAAAATTTTTTGAAATCGGTCGACAATTGACGGAGTAATCGGTGAACATACATAAAAAAAAAAAAAAACATACAGTGGAACGTATAAGCTCCTCCTTTTTTGAAGTCGGTTAAAAATGGCCGTTTTCTGCTGATTAAAGCAATTAGGTAGAGACCATATTTTGCACACCATTTTCTTTTATTTTAATTGTTATTTTAGGCGAAAAAGGAGCATTTTGAGGTTATAAAAGTGTTTACTAAATAAGACATGTCTATTGGAATGGACCTTACACAGATGTAGTTTTCATAGTTTTCATACGAGGGCCACACCGAAATGATCGGGAATTGAGTACTGGGGATTGACTTAGCATAAAACCTTTTTTTGTTACGTGGGTACTGGCCACTTGCAACCATAATGACAAATATACAATTTAAAAAAAGCTCGTTTTTTTCGTAATGCCAGTTTAAATTTGACAAGACGATAGGCAAAATGGAGCTCAGGCGTGAAAATTTCCGTGCCATAATTTTCACAACTTTCGTCGAGGGTTATCTCAAGATGAATGTCTCGGTGAGCTTGTTTCCATATATAATGTGGAAGCACCAAGCCAATCGACTATTTATCGCTGATATTGGGAGTTTCGACGACGTCGTGCCTCTCTCAGCACCGTACATTCTAGTGGTCGACCAAAAACAGCAGTAACGCCTGAAAACGTGACGGCTGTGCAAACAATTCTACAAGATGATCGACATGTGACATACGAACAGATTCAAGCTTTCATAGGGATTGGAATGACCGCAATTCAAAATATTTTGCATAATGAGTTGGGCGTCAGAAAGTTAATTTCCTGCTGGGTACCCCATAATTTGTCTGAAGAGCAAAAGGCGGCTCGTGTTGAGAGGTGTCGGTCTACTCTGAAACGCTTCGATGGAGGGAAGTCAAAACCTGTCTATAACATCGTCTTAGGTGGCGAATTATGGATTTATTCTTATAAACCTGAAATAAATTATCAGTCGGCAGTTTGGGTCCTCGAAAGCGAGGTGAAGCCAAAGAAAGTGGTGCGTTCCCGTAGCGTATCGAAGAAAATGATCGCTCCGTTTGATTCCAAAAAAGGACATGTGGTCACAATTACTTTACAGGAACATATAACGGTTACCGCCGATTGGTAAACTTCGGTTTGTTTGCCAGAAACGATAACTGAACTCCGTAGAGGTAATAGTACACGCCGCATCCTCTTACACCACGACAATGTGAGCTTCCATACCGCTCGAAAACAAAAAAGTTTTTGAACCAGGAAAACGTAGAGTTAATGTCTCATCCTCCATATAGTCCTGACTTGAGCTCTAATGATTTTTTTACATTCCTATAAATTAAGGATTTGTTACGTGGTCAACGATTTCATGACCCAGAAGCGGCAGAACAAGCTAATAAATCGGCCATTTTGGAAACGTCCACTTCAGAGTCGAGTTACTGCTTTAATAACTGGTTCGAAAGAATGCAAAAGTACATTAATTGCAAGGAAGAATACTTCGAATAACAATGAAATATAATTTAGGTATAAAATACTTGTAGTTTTTTTAATTCCCGATCATTTCGGTGTGCCCCTCGTAATATCTATCCAACATATTCAAAAATCGCAAAAATCGGACTAGGATTAAGCGAAGAGAAACATTGTCGTATTTTGTATATTTTGTATAGTATGAAAATTTATAGCTTATCTATAGCTTAGTATGAAAATTTATAGCTTCACAATCCTCTTGAATAAACAAATACTTGCCCTAATCACACAAATATCTGCCCTTACCGGGATTATAGCTTCGTAATCAGTGTCACTAGTGACACTAATAAACACTTGGCTGACGTGTCGTCAAAGCCCATGCCTCAAAGCATTACCTAGGACGCGCAGTTAGCTAAAACTCTCTAATAACTAGGTCATCCAGTGTTAATTCGACCACAAACTCGCCTGTTAGTTCAGTTTTAGAAGCGTTATTGTGAGAGATTGTGAACTATGTTCAATTATGAAGGATTCGTTATTCTTAAAGCATTTGCGTCCTTGACTCCACAACGGGTCGTTTTTTTATGGAAACAAAAGAGGCTGGCACTGGATGTTTATCACATTTGATTCGGCTCGACACATGATTATAAATGATTTACGGTCGTTAAGGATTACGGTCGGATAACGGCTAGCGAGAGAAGCGAATAAGAACAATCATTTATCCTTTTGAACGCCATACGTCGAATACAAAATGTGCCACCCACACGCCAAACATGTTTGCTATGCTATGCAAATTACACCTTATTGCTACCAAACAAAGTCTCTTTTAATCTTGAACTCTTGTCGGCTGTAGCCGATGTGGCGTCAGTGGCGCGACTTTCAGTTGACGGCCAGAGCCGACTGTAGCGTTGAAAAGGTTAAAAAAGTTGTTTGCAGGGGCCCTAATATGACTGCGTTTATCGTGTGACAAAGTGTGGATAAGGCATCCGTCACCTTCTGACACGTAAATAAGTACGAGAGTCGCTTGCTTTATGCTTTATCCACATTTGACACGCGATATAGACACAACCATACTAGGCCCGCAGATCTTCAAATAGCGCTTTTACAACTTTATAATTAGATCGTTATTCTCGTGCTATAACGTTATAAAACCATAGCGGTATTCATCATGACGATATAGTTAAACTTCATATCGATAATTATGTAATAACGATATTTTATACAACGTAGGTTAACGTTACACTTCACCTCTTTTACTGCACATTCATTCATTCATTCATTCATAATATGCATATTAACTAAGTAGTATTTCATTCAGTTAGGGGCATTAAACATACAAATTGGCAATAGCGCATCATAACGTTATTCTGGTTTTGTTACGATGTGAAACATAACGTTATGAAAACATAACGAAATAAGTATTTAAACGAAATCTTTTCTAAATCCTCTAAGAACGAAATGTTTAAAACTAAAACGAAACAGCATTATGCTAACGATATTTTTCTTAACGTTATAAAGGTCCGGTTGTTGGCTATATACTCGTATAACGTTCAATTTAGTTTGTTTGTTTGTTAATATTAATAAACCGACTTCAAATATTTAAGACGTTCCGTTGACCTTCTCGTCGATTCATCAGTTGAGGAATCTAAAAAGAAATAGATTATTTAACCCTTAAACGGATTTTGTCCGTTTTAAAGGACATATCAATTAAATGCTCACCCTTCTAATTTTTACGAACTGTCGCATAGATTCAGTACCAAGTGAAATTAATTAGTTTATCTCTTTCCCACTTATGCATTAAGAACGACTATGCACGAGACGAGAACAAGACGCGAGCAAATAAAAAAAATTAATGACTTGAAAATTTATATGATATTTTTCTTTTCTAACCTTAATTTCTTACTGTGGTTGTAGTTTAAAAAAAAACAATCACTGAAACGTAGAGATCATTTAAGGGTTAAAATCTCATTAAAATTAGTAGTTAGTAAACCTGGGGCTTTATTCCAATCGATCTAAACCTAATTGCTTTTGACAAGTCATCGTATTGTGTTTAACTCGGCGGCCATTACTGTCATGTAAATAAGAGCTATGGTAACGTTTACAATACAATAACTTGTCAAAGCAATTAGGTTTTACCAGGCCCCTGAGCTAATAGAGCCCCTGAGCGACAGATTTTTTTTTTTTTCGCTTTTCGCTTTCTGCCTCTCTATCGTTCCAGACCAATAGGGAATATGCATGTTTTTTTTTACAGCTTCAATAAAAGCTGATTCAGGTAACAAACAGTTGAGAAAAAATATTTTTTGAATAGCTATAAAAATAACCAAGATATAAGCCAGCAAAGATTTGTTCCTGTCTCTTTCTAGCAAAACAGAATTTTACGTGGAGTTTATATGGCCGAACTGCACGATGACGTCACCGGTGCACTTCGGATCGTTCTAATTAGCATTTTAAAATGCTTGTATCATCCGTATTTCTTGACCGATTTTAATTTTAATTTCACTTTTGGTGATCTCTCTTACGGTATTTTCATATTTTGTTGAGAAATGTTATTTAAAAAATCGATGCATATTTCCTATTAGAAAGGGACATCGGAGCGACAAAGACAGGATCACCAAGTGCTAGTTCGTGATGCCAATAAAAAAAGAAAACTATAGGTGTCGTTTTTTTAAATTGATATATATTTCATAACTTGGTTTGAATACATGAACACTTTTATGTTATTCTTATAGCTATTGTCTTTGACAATTTAATATTTTACATAAAATATACCAACATTTTTACAAAAGTTATTTGGAAGACTACAAGCCATATCTATTGCAAATCGCATATCTATTTATGATATAGGCAATAAAAAAGTAATTTTGACACAACTTCAAAATACGAAAAATCCCTGTAAAATTTTACAAACCAGCTTTTTTTGGAATGTTAACTAGAATAAGTACGATTTTTAAACTTAAACTGTCATCGAAATATAACAAAGGTAAAGCACTATAAATATAAAACCCATATTAATAAACCGATCTTAACCTCATAAGGCCCATTCTACAATAGATGTATAAAATCAAGGCAATTTAATTTGAACTGTGTCGCAATAAGAATAAGGTTTATTTTCCTATCTTCATAAACTGAAAATGGCATTATCAAACAAACGTAATTCAACTTTATTGCGTTGACGGTAGACTCAAAGTCCCACTTACAAAAAAAACTCCCTGTTTGTAGTATGGTTACGAGTTTAAGTATGATGTCCATCTCAAGAGACGTCAGAGACGATATTTTTTATGGCATGAAATAGACAAAAGAGCGCAGGTGCCATTTTTTTATTATGGCATTTATTCTCAAGACCATAAATGCGTTGCCAACCCTGAGGACTAAGATTAAATGTCTTTATGCTAGCAATTTCACTGATTGTCTCATCCCGACACCGGAACACAACAATGCGAATACGGTAGCTTAAAGCGGTGGATAAGATGGTGGAAGCGATTCGAACGGACCCTGCACAAGGTCCTTCCGGGTCTATCTTATTTCCTATAAAATGAAAATACATAATGGTTCATTTGCTATAACGGTTCATAATCTATAATGGTTTTTTTTTTCGGAAACCGTAATGTTTTCAGAATTGTTATAAAACAAACCTAAACTAACCTAATTGGTTCTATAACATGGCATTTAAAAAAATCCTGAAATGTTTACGGTTTCAGAAAAAAAACCATTATAGATTATGAACCATTATGTATTTTCATTTTATAGGAAATAAGCGTCCACCGGTCCTACCACCATTTGATGGTTAGAGAGATCTAAGCCCCAAGGTCATTTGCAATCTCAAGACTCCAATCTCAAGATTCTGGTATAGGTAGATCTGATTAATAAAAGCTTAACTATTGCTGGATTTGCGGAAATGAAAAAAAAATCTTGATGATACCGGTGCAAATGATCAAATGATGATGAATGAATGTACAAATGATGATCTAGTACAAGATATAAACACGAATTATATTTTGTACGAGTTATACCCCCATCACCTAGATTACTCTACATGTGAGGAATTCGAACAGTTCTCGAAGGAGTAGGACGCTGGTAAAAAAAATATCATCTATCATCTAAGAAGACCGCACTTAAAAATACGTCTTAACCTCGTAAGACCCAGTGTGCCATAAAATGTACATAATCAAGGCAATTTAATTTGAACTGTTTTGCAATGGGAATAAAGTTTATTTTCCTATGTTCATAAACTAAAAATAGCATTATCTAACAATCGTAACTGAACTTTATTGCCATGACGGTAGATTCAAAGTCCCACTCACAAAAAAATCCCTGTTTGTAGTATGGTGGGCCTTACGAGGATATTGCTGAGCAATACCGAATATATATCTAAATCTATCAACTTATCATGACATTAAAATGATGTTGCTTGCTGTGACCAATTGACTTCATATCAATTAACGATATCTTCAGAATGATCAGCTGTCCTATTGCCTAAAGCACTCGCAATCGCAATCGTCTTCAAAGTGGAACAATTGTTTTCATTTTGTAAGTACTCTCCTTCGGACTGTCAAAATGAAAACGATTGCGATTGCGAGTGCGCTAGGCAATAAGACAGCCGATGTAAAAGCATCTTGTAATCAAGATAAAGTAATGAAACAATACGTATTTTAGATATAACTACAATATTTGTGTAGAAAAATACATTCGTAGCGTCATGAAACGAGAAAGAGGTTAGGAATGACGCCAATGTACGGTTGGTCTTCAGGGTCTGGTACACGATCAACTTTTTACGGCAATGTGTGGCTGGCAACTATTGTTTTCTTACTCTTATTTTGTATGTTAGAGCAAGACGCGTATAGTTGCCGGCTAAAAATTGCTGTGAAAATATTGCTCGTCTAACCGGCCCTTTATAAGTAGCCACATTAATACTTTGTGACTTTAACGTCATGTCTGAACTGCTGCACTAATAGAATAATAGAAGGAAATATATTTATTCATAAGTAATCTGTCAGGCTTTAAAGCGACAAGGTACAAAATTGTGCAGCTACTTTAAGATCGACTGTACACTAAATGAAAATGATTCCTTGAACACTTTGGACTATGTCAAAGTGACGTAATCAATCAAAACGTAAGAGACTTCTTATGATTTTATTTACAGTGTCACTTTGACATAGTTCAAAGTGGTCTAGGAATAAATTTCCTTGACTGTACAAACATTGGAAGATAAATAAAGAATACGCAAAAATGGAAAAAGCAACAACGCGTACCTAATATTAGAAAGTACAAAAGATGAAAATATATTTTTTCTACACAAATACTATATTGGTCTTGTTGACGTACAGGTGTAATATTTTAAAGAATATATTTCTTAAGGATACGGCCACACTTAAAACATATAATTCAGCCGGAATTCCACAGCGGCGCTACGCACGCCACGTACACGTACACTTTGTATCAAAATGTATATACACACACACACACACCTGCTGACACGCAAGATATGACATTAGTGACACACGCCTAGAACAATCGGGAATATCCTTTTTTTTTCACACCTTCTATAAAAGCTGATTCGTGTAAAAAACAGGAGAGAAAAATATTTTTTGAATAGCTATAAAAATAACCAGTATTAGTTCCTAAGTATTTCTATCAAAACAGAATTTTACGTGGAGTTTATATGGCCGACCTGTTACAATGACGTCACAGTGCACTCCGGATCTTTCTTTAATTAGCAGTTTAAAATGCTTGTATTTCTTGACCGATTTTAAGTTTAATTTCACTTTTGGTGATCTCTTTTAAGGTATTTTCATATTTTGTTGAGAAATGCGATTTAAAAAATCCATGCACATTTTCTATTATACAGCGGGGCTCTGGTCGTGTTTATCGATATCATTATAGCACCTGTCACTTTCTGACCAGTATGTAAGAGCGAGAGTGACGGATGCTTTATCCACCGCGATAAAGGCGACCATAGAGCTGGCGAGGAGATATTGATCAATTAATGATTTTTCGTGACATGGACATAAGGGAAAACTACAAAAAATCTGATCAAAATGATCAATATCTCCGAAAATAATAAAAATCGCTGAACATATAAAGGGGTTAAAGCCATAGCTTTTTAGCTGCTCTATCAGCCCTATCAGTTTTGGCGTTGGTTTTTGGGACACCCTGTGTACTGGCTCACGTGTGTAGCGCGTGCGTGCGTGGCGTGCGCCGCAGCGGAATTCTAGCTTTAAAGTCGCACGCAAGGATCTTGGTTTCAAATATCAAAAATATTATTTAACAATTTAAACGTTAATATCTTTACAAAAATCGTTCAATTCAGTGGATTATAAACTTGTATACGCCATAGGAGGTATACCTTTTTACTTATTTTTAAGTCTTTGACCCTGTGCCTGCATATATTTTGACTAGTGACATCATAGAGCGTCGTGTTCTTTCAATAAGAAGTGTCCTACTAGCCGCTTCTGTATGTCTGTCACGCCGCCGTAAATCTGCGTGCCGCGCGCGTCCCTGTCGAACAACATTTATTAATAAAACTAAAATTTAAATTTGTGATAAGTATTCTAGCATATGAAATATTTTAGCGTAGGTAACATTGAAAAATAAGTCGAAATCAAAAAGCTTCAATTTAACTTTACCCTTGTGAGCACCGTCGGCAGCTTATCTGTCAGTGAGATGTTTGTGATACTTACTTCATCTTCTAGACGTTGCTAGAAGCTTCTAGAAGCTGCTAGACGCATACCTGAAGTGTCTATCGGCAGGGTAGTTGGTGGAGAGCCCGCGGCCGCCCAGGATCTGCACGGCGTGATCTTCGACACGTACTTCATCTTCTACACGTTGCTTTACTCGAAAATCTAATTTAAGACCAAAATCCTAACCTCAAAAGGCGCACATTCGCTGTGATTACTGCATTTTGGTTTAAGTGTAGGTATTTTTATCAACAAAACTTACCCTAATATTACTGGTTACACGAGTTCTCATTCATATTATGAAATAATGTTAAAATAACGAAATAATCAAGATGGGAACTGTCAGATTTTGGTCTTTAATTAGATTTACGAGTATAGAACCTTCTAGAAGCTGCTAGAGGCATACCTGAAGTGTCTCTCGGCGGGGTAGTTGGTAGAGAGCCCGCGGCCGCTCAGGATCTGCACAGGGTGGTCGGCGACAAGTACTTCATCTTATAGACGTTGCTAGAAGCTTCTAGAAGCTGCTAGAGGCATACCTGAAGTATCTCTCGGCGGGCTAGTTGGTGGAGAGCCCGCGGCCGGCCAGGATCTGAACGGCGTGGTCGGCGACACGTACTTCATCTTGTAGATGTTGCTAGAAGCTTCTAGAAGCTGCTAGAGGCATACCTGAAGTATCTCTCGGCGGGCTAGTTGGTGGAGAGCCCGCGGCCGCCCAGGATCTGAACGGCGTGGTCAGCGACACGTACTTCATCTTGTAGACGTTGCTAGAAGCTTCTAGAAGCTGCTAGAGGCATACCTGAAGTGTCTCTCGGCGGCGTAGTTGGTGGAGGGCCCGCGGCCGCCCAGGATCTGAACGGCGTGGTCAGCGACACGTACTTCATCTTGTAGACGTTGCTAGAAGATTCTAGAAGCTGCTAGAGGCATACCTGAAGTGTCTCTCGGCGGCGTAGTTGGTGGAGAGCCCGCGGCCGCCCAGGATCTGCACGGCGTGGTCGGCGACGGCGGTGGCGTTGCGCCCCGCGACGTACTTCGCCATAGAACTGTTCTTCGTGCTGACATCGGTCGCGGCGCGGTAAGTGAGGAGACGCGCGCTCTCGACTAGGATGGCCATTTCAGTCAAACGGTCCTGGAAATAATAACACCCGGTAAAAATAAGAGATATTGTGTTCGAATTAAATACATTAGGTACTCGCAAGCTGTCTTATTTATAAAGTATCTTAATAGATGGCTTTATTTTTCGTATAAGTTCCCTAAATGTGTAAGTAATAAAATAATGTATTTAAATCTCATACAAAACAGGTCATAATCAACATCCTTCGTATCCGCGAGCTTTTTTTTTAAAAAGCGTTTTAAGCCAAATTCTGGCATTGTCCTTTCAGCCCATTTCATTAAAGGGAACTGGTACAAGATTGACTTGCATATTTTGACGGACAACTAACAAACATACGAACAGTGCAAGTTAAAAACACAAATTTATTGATCAAGATTGACAAATACTTAAAAATATAATACAAAGTAACAATTAAAAATTAAAACTAAAACTGTGGCAAATTAAAAATAAATAAATAAATAAATTAAAACTAAAATAAACCTAAATATAACTAAGCTAAAAACTATAAAATTAAAACTAAATAAAAGCTAGAAAAGAAAGGGCCCCCGTGGCAAAGTACCACAGATGCTAGCAGCATTTCCTCGTTGTATAGCAATACTTATGCGTTGGCCGAGGAAGCTGCCAGCTCTGTGGTCTCCAGTTGTTTCTATTAGCCTTTTTGAAATGTCCTTAAAAAGGCTAATAGCACTGGGTCCCCACGGACCAAAGGTCTCGACGCCGAAAGGAACAAAGTGGTATTCTGCGCCGAGACCCTTATATTTATTCTAGTTAAATAGAAGCGAGTGATTACCTTAACAGAGGGCAGGCGAGTGAGGTTCTTGCCGAATGCGACCCGCTCCTTAGCGTAGTTGATCGCCGTATCTAGTGCGGCTTGCGCGATTCCTACGGAACAATTATTGCCTCATCACTAAGGGGTGCATGAAACGGAATGACAGCTGACGTATGAAAGAGACAGATAAGTTGTGTAAACGAGTGAAAGTGACGGATGATATTAGTTTTATTTCTTAAAAACAAAGTACCTAACACATGATCATAAATAAAAACACGTCCTCTCCCTGACTCAGCGATAGGGAATCAGTATGTAGCATATTTCATCGCGAAAGTGGCTCCGATAATTTGTACCCGTCAATGACAAATTATTTCAAACTGATGTCGTACCACTGCTGTAAGGGAGGGGTTTACAGCAATGATACTTTATATTAAGATACGTCATCTGCGTGCAAAAGCGTTCCTCAAAAAGGAAGGTAATTGCCGCGCCGTGGCCGCTGACACGCACGCGTCAAAAACAGTAAAGTTTTATTACCGAAATGCAACAAATATAAGTCATGAAAAATACCGTCTTATGTTTTTCGAGGCTGCCGAAATTATACTGTAACTATAAAAGGAAGAAAGGATGTCTCATTTCATTTGTAAGTACCGTAAATATTTTTTTACATTTTGTTTTACATCGCCATACTTTGTTTAATTTGCACCGGTGGCGTCACTGTTACCTGTGAAACATGAGATACACAATTAGATATCGCATGAGTGCGATAAAGACGGGTAGCTATATGGCAGCCATGAGCGGGCACGCCGCGTCATTCGGGTACGCAATTTGAAACAACTATTTATCTGTTTCTAACAATAGCGTCCGCTACGAATTGCCGTCTTTGTCTGTAGAAATATGGCAACGTAGCAAGACAGTAATTGGCGACGGTTTTCGAATGCGTTTAGTATGAGCATAACGTATCTAAATATAAAATATCATTGGTTTACAGCTGTGACACCGCCTTGCGACGTGCTGCTACCGCCAATATCATCAACATCATCATCATCATCATCATCATGTCAGCCGAAAGACGTCCACTGCTTGACATAGGCCTCCCCCAAGGCTCTCCACTCAGACCGATCTTGTGCTTCTTTTCCCCCCAACGGTTCTAGATCAAAAGCCTTAATTAAGTATGAATTTAAAACTACAGCCCAGACCCCTAGTCCCCGGCGGCCCCGCTATTCCTGGCTCCGGTAGCGGCTATGGTAACGGTGGGGCAGGGGGTGCTTTAGGTAATCTCCGGCAGAGACCCGGCTATCGCGGGAACGCGGTGGATGCGAAAAGCACCGCCAATATGCGTCAGTATTTTTTTTAAATGGCATTTAGTGGGCAAACTAGCACACAGGCCACCTGGTTGTAAATGGGATCTGAAACCCATGGACATTTGCATACTCAAAGCCCACTCCTTAAGGCCGCAAATACGTTGCCAACCCTGAGGACTAAGAAGGAACCTCTGAACCTAATTTCACCTATTGTCTTATCCCCACACCGGAACACAACAACGTGAACACTGCCTGGAGCGAGTGCCTTATATACTGACCCACGGCGTGCGCGGCGACCCCGATCCGGGCCTGGTCGAGCTGCGCCATGGCGATCTTGAATCCTTCCCCCTCTTCACCCACCATCCAGTCCGCCGGCACGCGCACCTCCTGCAGCGTCACGTCGCACGCCGTCGCCGCCCTATGGGAAGCGCTTTACATTTGCGTAACATAACCTTATCAATGGAAATTAAACTAAGCCGAACACTTTGTAACTGTACCTTCTATAAGGATTCGAACTTGCTTCTCTGACTATGTGTATGCTTCATGTATGTAGGTAATTAACTATAATTGTTTACAGATGTAGTGAAATATCCTTTCACATCGTATTTTCTCGGAAATGTTCGTATTTGTCATGCTACTTCAGTCTGACTCAGTACCCATCAAGAAAACGCGGGGGAACGTCGCATCGCGAGAGTGATAATCGATATAGAGTGGTTAATACCAGAGTATTTGTTTGTTAATTAAGATTAAGTTTGTTTTCAGTTCTTTTTAATAGTCATGTCGAAAGCATTAAGACCTGGGAAACGTTTAGATCGACTAGACTGAGAAATTATTTTCAACATTTATTTATATTTCTTCTTGTTTACCTACACCTCATTTCTATATGTTTGATCGTGGCGGCTTTAACATCTCGGTGTGATATACTTCAAACTCGTGGACACTTATAACTAAAGTACTCTATTTATTTAATACAAACATGTCACTTAATAATTCAATAATTCATAAACACGTCGGCATCATTCGGAAGTAGACGCGAGTTCTGAGTTTTCACGATGTGAAAGGATTATTCACTAGATCTGTAAACTGACAGAACCACGAGGCTCTGTTAACAGCCAATCAAACAGTTTTGTGAGTCTTGACGTATCAGTTTTCGGCTTCTATACCTGGCTGACCAAGTATACCTATCGCATATATGCTCAAAAATACAAATTTGAGTACAAAAGGTGAACTTGATGCTTAACGGCATTCCCTACCAGTTGACTCAAATCAAGGGCAAATCAGAGAATTTTCTAAATTTAGTTAAGTAACTAACCAAATATAGGCAGGTGCTTTACTTATTATGTCACCAAAATCATTATTGAACGGAAAATTAACTTTAGTCAATTTAAAGTCCCTGAAACATCGAAATACAATAAGTATATACTTCGATGCCCTGTGTGTGTGTGTGTGTGTGTGTGTGTGTGTGTGTGTGTGTGTGCGTGTGCGTGTGCGTGTGCGTGTGCGTGTGCGTGTGTGCGTGTGCGTGTGCGTGTGCGTGTGTGTGTGTGTGTGTGTGTGTGTGCGTATGTGTGCGTCTGCAATATTATAGTGTCTAGGAGCTGATCTGATTTTGGAGTTGAACGGTGGTAATAGGATCTTCACTGGACTCCCGATTTTAGTCTAAGGAGATGATGAATGTGCAAAAAAAAATACAGTCCGACACAAAAGTTGGCTTATAAATGTTTTTTTGTCAGAAACATGTTTTCTGCCATTTATAAAAGTTAGAAAAAAAATATATATTCAGTAAATTGGCCACGTACGGGCTCTTTTACACGTCGGTAATATAGAGTGAATCTACTAGCGCTTCGGACAAGACTATCATTGCGTAGAAGAGGCGCCGCAAGAAACTCCAGCAGCAACTCCAGTATAAAAGTAATAAAATAAAAATAACGACAAAACTAGGTAACGGTTTATATTTTAAAGGATTATGACACATCGTGAAAAGCGTTATAGGCTTGTAGTACTGTTAGGCGATGGGCTTGCGTAACAAAACGTCTCACTAGTGACGTTTGTGTCATTCATGTCCTCTAAGTAACTGTTTGAAACAGTAAACCTCGCGTGCGGTAAACAATTTTTTTTTTTTTCGCTAAGCTCCCAGCGTAAGGCAATCCTACCGCATCTATTACTAAAGAACCACAACGTGTGTTTAATAAATGAACATAAAGCGTGTCACTCCAAATGTTTTTTATTTAAAAGGAGGGATTATGTGTTTGACCCGTATGTATGTCCGACTCTATATTCCCTCGTAACTACTAAACGGCTAAACGGCTAAAAATTTTTAATAAATCATACGTGGTTAGATTCGTCTTAACCACTAGAGTGTCATAGGCTATATTAAAATTATTGGAAATCAAAATGGCGGATTATTGGCGCCAGATCGCGCGGCCTGAAAACTAACATTATGTTGACGACATTATTCAAACAGCGGTTGGGTTTTCAAAGCATGCCTTTTGTTAGACTTGTTTTACATGCACTGTTCGTATGTTTGTAAGTTGTCCGTCAAAATTTGCAAGTCAATTTTGAACCAGTTTCTGTTAATGGAATGGGCACAAATTTGGACCACGTATGTAAACCCGATGACAATACAATATTATAGTATCTAAGATCTGATCTGATCATGGAGCCGGAAGGTGGCGACAGGATCGTAGGGAACGTAGACCCACCGTGTTGGGACTCATTAGTTCGGTCTTGATAAGCAGATAACGACTTTGTAACAAAAAGGTTTTGCGTCGGGCCCTGCAGAAACGAAAACTGTTGTCCAGCATCAAGAAGCGAAAAACCTCGTGTCACGGGCACGTCCTCAGGCATGACAGATAACAACTCTTGCAACTAATTATGATGGGCAAAGTTGCTGGCAAAAGAAGAGTTGGGCGAAGGAAGAAGTGGCTTCGCAACATCCGGGAGTGGACTGGAATTACGAGCGCGTCTGAGCTGTTCCGCCTCGCAAAAGATAGGGACAGATTCCAGCAGCTAACCTTCACTAAGTTGGAGAGACACTTTAAGAAGAAGAACAAAAAAGTACAGTCGACAAAAAAAATGAATTTTTGACAGATTCTTATTTAGTTTAGTGGTTATTGACAACTAACTGTCACCGTCTATGGCCGCAACAGGACTAACAGCAAAAGACTTGAATTGCCATTTATTCCTGCTGATTGTGGATCTAGTATGTACTAAGTCAATGCTATCACCATTTTTACGAGCTCCCAATCCTTTTTGCT
Source organism: Acleris literana (assembly GCA_946894065.1). Lineage (NCBI taxonomy): Eukaryota > Metazoa > Arthropoda > Insecta > Lepidoptera > Tortricidae > Acleris > Acleris literana. The sequence goes on from OX335670.1 coordinate 22,807,484, forward strand.
TTCTGTTTGTTAGATAGCCCTCAACCTAAGTGCTGTAAATAAGTATATAAGTTTAAGCGGTAAAAAGCTACCAGGAAACCTTTCAATAAGTACCTGACGCCGATGAGTGGTTCCTTGTTCCCCCTGAAGAGTCCCTCGGCGTCCATCGGCACCAAGAAACCTGGAGACAACATTTGCATAAACTAAGGAGGTCCAACCAGAAGAGATTTTTTGGACAACCTCCGTTCACTAGGATCCATTGACAGGATCCATTAATGTAGTCAAGTGGACTTTTTGTACATTAAATAAAATCCATTAATGGAGTCGAGTGGGCTTTAACGTACACACGTCCATTTAGAGTCATTTACACTTTTTAAGACGCTGGGATCCATCAATTGATTTAAATATACTATACTGAGAGACGCGACGGCCCGGGCCGTCAACACCGCTGCTTACTGGGCATCATGTATCTGAGGAACCTCGACTCGAGAAGAAGAAGAAGAATATACTATGAAGTCTACAAAGATCCACTTATGGATTCTATTGAACTTGTTATATACCGGGATCCATAAATGGATACTTAATGTCCACGAGTATCCATCAATTGATGGAATCAAGTGTATTAAAAGTTTAATAAAATCCATTGATGGATCGAAGTGTAAACAAGAGTGCAACAGAATCCATTGATGGATTCCAGAGTATTAAAAAGTGTAAACGAATCCAAATGGAGTTATACAATAAAGCACACTCTACTCCATTAATTGATTGGAATGTACAAAAAGTCCACTTGACCCCTTAAATCCTATCAATGGATCCTATTGGACGGAGGGCATGGGCCGGATGATTTACGTTGTTTCCACATCACGCGGCTTTTTGACGTCAAGTCATGAATTTACTCTGTTAACACCCTAATACTTTTTATTACATAGCACTCAGTAGTTGCTATGTACTGGTGTATAGTAACCAGAGTTTTATTTCTTATTGGTTACCATATAATTATAATCTAAGCTAATATCACGCAAGCATGTCTCCGCGTAGGCCTTCTGCCTTATCGATGGGAAAAGAGACCCAACTCTTTTTTCCATTACGTTTTTTTTTTATTTTCCACTGGGAGAATGCTCGTAACCTCTGACCCTATTTTGTGATCACTCAACCCTAAGTAAGCAAGCAAAGCCTCCATATCTTAGCGTTGGGTCGACGGTGGAGAACACGGCGGTGACCTTCCCTCTATTTCTCGAAGATCACACTGTAGTTATCTCTGACCCTACTTTGTCATCACTCAACCTTACTTACACGCAAGCCCGTTATGTCTCAGCGTGGGGTCAACGGTAGCGAATACAGCGGTGGCCTTCCCCTCGATGGCAGAGGCGACCCAACTCTTCTTCCCGTTAAGCACCCAGAAGTCACCGTCACGAGTCGCTGTTGTCTTGATACTGGCCACGTCACTACCAGCATCTGAAGAAAAAAGTCCCTTATTATAATTATCATACAAGAATCCAGGGGGCAAAATGGTGAATGAAGTGTGTGATGAATGACAGGTAGGGAGTTCCTATATCGATAAACTCAATTATCGATGCTTGTTTTATATATTTTTGAGCCGTAGGCATTTATGATGTGTGTATTTTATGATTTTTTGACAAGATCACGTGTAACATTTTTAGAGTTATGTCATGTGTTTTTAACCTAACCGAGTATCAGAGATAAAGATAAGCTAGCAAACACGTAGATCGGCAGAGCCGCGGCTGATAACAAAGGACTATAGACAAGACATTGACCCTTTGAATCATCCATCACTGATTGTATAAGGGAATCAGTATGTCGATACAATTAACAATACCACATATGATATTACCTTGGCAAATTAAAGAGGTCATAAGGTCTATAGAAAACCTTTTTTTACTTGTACACTTGTAATTAGTAAACTTTTATGGAATACTTACACATTTATGGTCCATTCCAATAAACTTGTCTTATTTAGTAAACACTTTTATAACCTCAAAATGCATCGTTTTTGGATAAAAATGCCCGTTTTCAGCTGAATAAAGCAACTACAGCATTTTGGACACCATTTTACTGGTTTTACATCATGGATAGTTTTTTTACGACAAAATTGATATTTTAGGTGAAAAGGGAGCACTTTGAGGTTATAAAAGTGTTTATTAAATAAGACAAGTAACATTGCCAATCCTGAGGAGTAAAATGGAAGTCTATGCTATTTCACCGGCTGTCCTAGCCCCACAGAGAAACTAACCCACTGCTGAACCGATAAAAATTGGTATGGAGATAGCTTACCCCAAGGAAGGAAAGAGGCTAGTTACAGTCAAGGAAATGTATTCTCGTACCTTTTTGACTCTTATTGTCATTGTGACAAGATGAGAAAGGTACGCGAATACATTTCCTTGACCGTACTTACCCCGAGAAAGTTTCATTTAACCCGTAAGGCCCACCGTACTACAAACAGGGAGTTTTTTGTCAGTTGGACTTTGAATCTACCATCAAGGCAATAAAGTTCAATTACGTTTGTTCGATAATGCTATTTCCAGATTATGAACATAGGTAAATAAACCTTATTTCCATTGCAACACAGTTCAAATTAATTTGCCTTGATTATGTACATCCTATTGCAAACTGGGTCTTACGAGGATAAAGTATTTTTAAATTCTTAGATAATATTGCGCAGTGACAGTTTTATGTTCGTAACGCACTGCGTGTTGAGTCGAAACTAAATGTATTATTTTTCTATGAACAGAATCACTCTATGAACATCCGACGTGTTGGTACTTGGTAATGAGCACGGTGCAAACTGGGTATCGACACGTTGCGTCGCGTCGCGATGCAATAATTTGTTTCGGCCATTAAAGTGCTAATCGTATCTCTGCACGGCTAGCCTATACCTATGTATTTTGCGTCTCTATCGTCACAGACTGGATAGAAAGGGAGATCCGCGCGACAAATAAGTCGCGGACAACTTGTGCTAGCTCTCCTGGTGATTCTGAGTTGTTAATTAACCCTGTTTTATTTTATCCAAGCCTGCCTTTGACTTTATTTCTCGAGATATAAACGCACAAACTTTATTACGAACAATGCAATAAGACTCTATATGGATAAGACATCAACATGGCAGTTTGTTCTTCAAATACAGATTGTTTCATTGGCACAGTTGGCGTGTTCATTAAGGAGTTGATAAACAAAGATTAACACGATTCAAAACGATCATAATTATTCCAAAGTAGCGACCCGCCCTCGCTTCGTGTAGTTCGAATCTTGACTTTACCACAAATAGTTATGTAAGGTCTGTTCATTCTTACTTGTCTTATATAGTAAACAACTTTCTAACCTCAAAATGAACCTTTTTTGGCCAAAAAAAAAAGCAATCACAGACAATACATTGGCCAAGTGATGTCCAAAATGTTTACTCAGTTTACTTTATTTACGATAACAGAGCTGTTTTAACCAATAAAGGTTAATTTTGAGGTTAGAAAGATGTTTACTATATGAGACAAGTAAGAATGAACAGACCTTACGAGCTATTTCTTTGAATCTTCTATCATCTTTATCTTTATTATTATTGCCTAGTAGTAAACAAAGTATGTTTTTGCATCTGTCTGTAGGTATATCCGCTAACTCCTCCTAAACTACGCAACGGATTTTGATGCGGTTTCCACCATCAGTTAGATATTTTTTCATGGAAGGTTTTCACGTATAGTAAACTCTGATTTATGTACGGGTGTTACAGAAAACTGACATAAACCGAAGCGAAGCGAGGTACAGTCGCCAGCACTTACAAAGAAAATCTCTATTATAATCGCATAAAAACAAGTTTTGTACATGCGCATTCGATAGTAATGTCAAAATATCTGCATCTTTAGCCGCAATATCCCTGCTCTTAAGCACAAAGGCTAAGTGATAACTGATAACCCATCTGGCCCACTCAACGCGAAGCACCTAATCGACCCTCACGTGAACTAATTCATGAACTGCTCCTTATTCTTCGATAACTCAAAAACTGTCACATGACGTCGCGCTCCGCTTATTTCCTGTTTCCTACTCCCCTTCCCTATAGTATTGAACATCTGCGGACCCCCCTTGGTGGGGTTTTTTTGTACGGGTTGCGTTGAGTACGAATGAATAAGTATTAGGCGATAGCAAATAGAAACACTGAGTAGGCACGTCCGAATTAACTTGTACTTGTACTGTAATACATTATATGGAATGGCGTAAAGTTTCTCACGCCGTTTACGTCTATGCTGTCTCTGAAGGTTATATTAACCCACCTGGTTCACTCAATGCGAAGCACCCTATCGACCCTGACGTGAACTCCTTGAGGAACAGCTCCTTCTGCTCCGGCGTGCCCCGCTCGTTGATCAGGTTGGCGTACAGGAAGTTGTGGATGGTGACGATCATCCCGGTGCTCGCGCAGCCGCGGGAGAGCTCCTCAACCGCGACAGCCAGCGAGAGGTAGTCGAGGCCTAGGCCTCCCTGGTCTTCGTCTACACAGGCCCCCATGAGGCCTAGGTCTGTTAACTTCTCTATCTGAAATAAAGAGTGAAATGAGCAAAGGCATTCCCTGACGGCCCTACAACCAGGGAAAGCCCACGAGGGCCATAAGGCTAACGTTAGCGGTTTTCCAAACCTGATAAAAAAGATCGCCAGCTTCAACGTGTAAGTCGATCCTTTACATTATCAGGTTTAGAAAATGGCTAACGTTTTGTACGAATCAAACTATATTGTTTCAATGAAGGGTACACGGAAAGAACATGTATACCACCTTTTCTTTGAAAATAAGATTTTAATCTCAAAACGCCACGAACTATTTCTTCTTACTAATTGTAAGTCTTTTCACTTTCACTATTAAAAACGCCTGTACACGAAAATCACGTGCAAAATTACATGTTTCCAAAATTTCAAATTGCTATAACTCCTGAGGTGACTAGAGACATGTTCTTTCCATGTACCCTTCAAATGAAAGATTCCTCTTTATTTAGCTTCGATCAACAATTTAGCCTTGGATGGCAAAACGTTGTTTTTTAAGCATTCTGAGTTCCTAATTTAAAAAGCAAACCAAAGAACCACACCTACATTAGAGGTATAATCTGCTACTCCCACGACGCAGCTGTACGTGTCCCGACTACGTTACCCTACGGAGGCTAACGAACTAGTAGAGTACCTATTTAAGAGTTAAGACTGGAGTGGTTGGAGCCATGCTACAAGGTGCATTTTAAATCCTTCGTGGTACGAACCGACTAAAGACCTGTCAACCTTTCTATGGAGGGATTCTGGTGGAGGGGTGTCTTATTTCGGCTCTCCGCTAGTTAGACTCCGTCTGCGAAGAAGTCGTTTGTCGCGGGTAGAGGTACCCTAATGTCCTTCCTTGGGGTTCGAGCTATCTCCATACTTCATTCACTATCATTCCTAGGGGAATCCTAGTTACTCGATAAATATGTGTACATTCAGTGTTCAAGATATTTTTATTAACTAATGATCATTATTGATTAAAATAGATTACGATACAGTAAATCAATACTCAATTCTTTATTGCTTCACAAAAAATATTCCGTATAAGTATAAAGTAGGAGTGTAAACGTCACAAACATGCACTGTCGCTTCTGTATCTCAAATGATAACTCCACTTACGAGATAGAATCCCCTTATGTAAACACAATGGCAATATTGAACGGAATCAAGAGATAAGGTTAACTGATAAAATGTAGCTTAACACTTACTGCGGGCGACGCGATATAAATGTTTTCGTGACTTTTACCCAGTGCCTTGAACGCGTATGAGCGTTTTCACAGTATCCATAGCTACATACTATTACTAATAAATGTGAATTTGTCTGTTTGTCACTTCACAGCTAAACTTGAATCCTGAGGAAGGACATAGAGTACTTTTTCCCGCTATAAACGATAGACTTCTATGCGGACGGAGTCGCGGGTAATAGCTAGTGCGACTATATAATTATCACCGACATAATTAACACAGTTGTTATCTTCTTAACTGCCGTTTTTAAATATCATACCTAAATTATGGTTTATGTATGGGTATTACAGAAACCTCATATAAACTGAAGCGAAGCAAGGCAGTTTGTAATAAAATAAATTATACACTGTACCTGTTCAAACGGAAACTTGGCTTTCCGGTCCAGCTTGGAGGCATGCGGCTGCAGGTGCTCCTTGCTGAAGTTCCGAGCCAACTCTTGAACCTCCAACTGCTTGTCCGTCAGGTGGCTTGTGAATGTGCGGCATTGTGCTGCGATGGACTTTGCCGCTTGGAGGGAGTACACTGGCAACATGATATTAGTTAATGTAAAGCAGCTGTTCTCAAACTGTGCTACGTATAGGGTTGCCCATGTCAGGATTTGTCCTGAATTCCTGACATGTCAGGATTTTGGGACTTTTGTTAGGATTGCGGCCTGAGTTGCCAAATGTCAGGATTTTTGTAACATGTACTCTATAAGAAAAAAAAACACTTTATTTATCAAAAGAAAAGATGAGCACTTAACAAAAATAACAATGAAAGGTATATACATTTTGCAAACAAAAATAATATTATTAAATTGCTAAATTGTGAATGAATCTCTACATATGGCATCCTACATATGTAAGGGTTCAAAAAATCAAACTTACCTATTGAAATTTTATCTGTGAATAATTTTATGTAAACTAGGTACTCATTTTTTTCTTACTGCTCATAATATCCTTTCAATGTCACATAGGTAAAAAATATTTAATGATTGTCTATAAGATACAAAGGGTTATTTGGTATTTAAATTCGTAGGTAGTGTGTAGAAAGACAATTCTAGATGTTGTGTCATTTAAAAATATATTTAAAATTAACCTTTGTTCAACTTCAAATGTGGGCGTTTTTTGCTCACAAAATCATGTTAGCAAAATCATTGTTTGCATTGTTTTTATCAGCAATTAATTAGGATTTTTGATGCAATATTTTTATGTATAATATGTATTTTTAAAAACCAGAAGTAATGTTACATAAGTTTAAAAGAAACCTCGAAAGGCTAATTCAAGCATTTAAAATAAAATTTGCAATTAATTCGACAATACTGAACATCAGTGGCGGTACTGCCATACAAGCCCAAAAGCCGGGCTTGCCTTACAAATATTACAAAAATCAAAGGTCACGATCACGAACTATTTCAATTCGCGCTCTCATTAAAATTTTCAAATAATGCAACAGCAGCGTAGTACCGAATTTGATCGCACTCCGCCGCCGCACGGCGGGCAGCACTGCTGCGCGCTGAGACGACGCGAACTCGCTTGAGACACGGCTAGTCATCCCGCTCGCACGCGGTGGCTTGCAGGGGGGCTTCTATCTTAACCGGTATATCTCTTTCTTACGCATTAGAACTGCCTTATAATGAGATATAACTATTCATAGGTTCATATAGCAAATAGTACGAGATTTTAAGCCCTGCTTGCGTCTGAAGTTGTACCCGAGTCGAGTAAAATGCGAAATTCGCGCATGCGCGTGTTGAGCCGCGTTGACGGCCGACTTCACTTCTATTTATTTGCTTGCTTACTTGCTTCAATAATTTTACTTGTTTTGTTTGTTGTGAATTGTGAATTGTTTTGTTTGAGTCAACTGCGGTCACTAAGTATTTTGTTTGTTGTGTTGTTCAATTGGATTGGCAATGGAGGAAGTATTCCCTTGTGAATCTTGTGATTGTGATTATTTAAACTGTGCACAAATTTTTCTTGGCGAGTGAAAGGTAAACTCTTTAAACATTGCTGATAAAACATCCGATTTTCAGTACCTATTTCTCATTTCTCGCATAAGTAAAAGACGGTTTAATGTTTAATACCTAGATTAGTGTAAAAAACACAATATTGCTGCTGTTGTAGTGTAGGTATATTATTTGAACGACAAAAAGTTTGGAATATAAAAAAGTAAATAAAAAAAAAAAATTAATTATTAAATTTGTTTTGTATGCCGCTGAGCATGGTCTCATCTACAATGTCACCAAAAGTGAAGTAATGGTCTTTAAGGCAGGGACTAAGTGTCCTGATTATTTTCCACCCCTTACCCTTAATGGCTACATGTTGCATAGGGTGAAACAGTTTAAGTATCTCGGTCATGTTTTGACCGAAGACTTAAAAGATGACGCTGATATGGAAAGGGAGCGTAGGGCGTTGGCGGCGCGAGCAAATATGATTGCTCACAGGTTTGCACGCTGCTCAAAATTAGTTAAAATCACCCTGTTTAAGGCATTTTGTACGTCGTTTTATACGTGCAGCCTGTGGGCGCATTATACTCGCAAGTCGTTTAATGCCCTTCGAGTTCAGTATAACAATGCGTTTAGGGTGCTGTTGCGGCTGCCGCGCTCCTGCAGTGCATCTGGCATGTTCGCGGAGGCGCGCACCGACTGCTTCTACACCACTCTGCGCAAGCGGTGCGCGTCCTTGCTAAGCAGAGTGCGTGGCAGCGGCAATAGCATCGTGGCTGTTGTGGCGGATAGGCTGGATTGCCCTTACATGGGCCACTGTAGACAGTTACATGTAAGCAGCAATATAGCTTATTGAGTAGGTAGTTTATTTTATTTTATTTTAATTTGCTCTTATGTTTTAACAAGTAGTTTATAAGAATTTGTGTACTTACTAACAAATATGAATCCATGACATTCGAAATAAAAATAAATTATTATTATTATTATTATAAGTACCTATCTGATTATGAAAAATCAAGTAACTTAGCTGACACGATTAAAAGGCATATGAATTTTATTTGCAATAAGACACGAACGATTTTAGTAATTTTGGTAAAAAGCGAATTGAGACATTTATCCGCAATAACTTTAAAAACTACAAAATCATATCTCTCGGCTTGCCCTATCCTGAAACCCTAGGCACGCCACTGCTGAACATTCTGCCCACCTAAATGTGATGGTATTTAGGTGCATGCTAAAAGATTCCGCAGTATTTACTAAAAAACAATATCTTAAACTACAAGAAGTTAGGGAAGATAGCACGTATTTTCACTGAACAATTTGTCTAATAGACATATTTAAAGCTATGTTAAGCAGCTAATTCATATACTAATTATAACAATAAGATCAATTTGTTTTTCAGTTTACTCTTTGTGTACAGTCGTCATAAAAATATATGTTTCCAAGGTCTCAAAAATATCTACACACCACTATGCCCATAATAATAAAGTCTATGTTTACATATATTTGGCACAATGGCCGTACAGATATTAATGCTTTTGACTGTACCTTGTTATGCGACAGCTGGCTCTGGCAGCAGCCAGAACACGAATACTCATAATAATACTTATTTAAACAAAATAGCTGTGTATATTAACATTCAGAATTGATAAGTATGTGGGTCATGATAATGAGACTATGACATAACTGGCTTGAATTAATTATCGACGTTTGGTAGGTATGTTAGACACAATGAGGGCAGTTTGCTGCTTTATTTTTTGAAAACACTCAAAAACCAGAAGTGAAAGTAGGCAGAATTATTAAATATTTTTAATAGACGATAAATTCCATTTCATGCACATAGAATTAAAACATTTTAATTGAGTAAAAAAAAAACAGGTTTCTTTGAACTACTCACAAGTAAGTTTTGTAGATTTCAGAATACCGCCGGCTGCCATGTTTTACTGGTATAGTGTATTTATCACGAGGCAGACGAATCTGATACGAATTTGCAGTTGACGTTAAATATACGATAAGTATGATAATGACCAAGGTCGTGCCGAGTGTGCACTAAAACACAAAAGTCATAAAACTTCGTAAACTTGTTGTTCCTACCGGTTTCACTGTGACACTTAAAATGAGTGTTCCGATTTGAAAAATAAACAAAAATAAATAAATCGTATATCTTTTTATGCTATTCTTAACTTTAAGCTCGTTTATTACTCGTAACAATACTGTAATAGAAAGTTTACTATAATTATTATCAAATATTTAGGATACCGCGCGTTTCACGACAGCACACAGTCGTTTCGTTTGACACACAGTTTGACATGAATGAAAATGACAATTGACGATGACACTGTTGACAGAACAAAGGTGTAATTCACTCACTAAATATTATAAGGAAGTCCATTTTGACCTTCAAACCCTTTTCAAAGACGCTGTGTCAAGCTTGGTAAGTTAAAAGGTCAAATGAACTTGTTTTTTTTAAATTATAAATAAAGATTATGAAACTGGGACTGTAAATATAATCCAAGGGTTAAAGCACATTTAAAAAATGCCTTCAAACTTGAGGCGTATTTTAACAGCTTCTATCATAAACGAGCCCCGGAACTAAATATTACGTGTGTTTATTTAATAACATGCAAATATATCACTGCACTGTCATTAGTTAGTGTCACTTAGTGTCAGTAGTGTCATTGTTACAAATAAATATAGGGTCTTTATCCTGGAAAATATTACTTGTACTACGAAATTTATGGAAATTGGGTCTGTTTTACGATAACCCTTTGAACAAGAATATTATCAGATGCGGTCTACCTTTTAAGATTCTATCTGTTATTTATTTATAGTGAATTTGTTTCAGGGGGCGTTAAAAACTTTGTGATCAGTGCTTCTGAGCCACAATGACTTCAATAATCGATCAGATGGAGCAGGGCTCGCACGTCCCAGCCAGGTTCCAGCCTGGGACGGAGCCTATGACGTCTTCTGGCTACATCAGCGTGCAGTTAGAGGATAATATTCCTATGTTTTCAAAACAGAAGATGAAGTTTAACCCTACAGACTCTATCACCCACGTCGCGGTGGCCAGTGACTACTTGGTTCTGGCCATGGCCAATGGGAAGTTGTTCCGCATGGATTTGAAAAAGCCAGAACTCAATGAAGGTATGTTAGGGGTTATGCTGTATGTTTCTCGATTTGCAGCCATAAGGTTTGCACTGCAATGTGTGGCTGGCAAGTATGGACGTCAAACTATAATGGCCGGCCTCACTTTGCTGCGAAAAGTTGATCAGTTTCCAGTCTCCTAATAGAAGTTTGTGGGTACTCATGTGACACTTTGAGTTCAGCTAAGTTTGATTAATTTTCAATTGCAATATAGAAGAAGTCTGATAAAGAGCGATATAAAAAACAGGGAGTGAATACTGAGATGAGGGCAATAGGGACATTTGTTAAAAAACATGTGTTGCGCCAACCCCAAATGATAGGAATAAGGGCAAGATGATAAATAATATGCAAAAAGTTCAAAATACTTAAAGACAATTCCAAATAAAAAACAAGCCAACAAAATAATTTGTACTGTTTGAATTAATACTTTTTAATTTTTCAATTATAAACGGGTGATTAAACGGGCGTTTCAACTGCCATCAGTCCACTGTCCTAAGTATTTAAGAAATAGGCAATAATATACTCAAAATTCGATCAACAATTCTGGCAAGAATTACGATAACAGTATAGCTCTGTGTGAATGTTAGCTGCTTGGTGTAGCTCCTTCTTTCAATATTTATGACAGGGGACTGATGGCGGTGAAATGCCTGTGGAATCACCCAAACTTTTGAAATTTCTTCCATTGTCAATATAATTAAATCAACTTGGACTTAGTCCACGAATTACACTTACCTATATGTTTATAATGTACATGTATATGTGAAATTTTTTCCTTGTACTTTTGGCATGGTTGTGAGCTAATTTGATAACAAACAGATTAATTAGGCAAAATTATTATAGGTATAGCTCTGACCATTTTTAGTACATAACACATAACGTTATAATATTCCCTTCTCTTTTACACAGCATGATGATAAACTCATAGGTGTGAAACTATTAAAAGTCATAAAAATAATTAATAATACCAATCTCTCTCAAATTGACTGAGTCCTAAAGTTATGAAAGAGTATTGAGAAATAAATTTTTTTTTCTTATCCGATTGGTTAACAAAATGAGTGTTTTTGTATTTTATTCATACAAAGGACAATGGGCAAAAATGTATGGAACGTGGTACCCGCGCCAATGGACATAATGTATATATCATTGGAAAGGTATTTTTATATTGGGCAAAGATAACCATATCGCTTATCTCTATTTCGTGTCGGAACTGAGTTATTTTATTTTGAATATACGTTATTATCAATCAATTTCCTTTAGGGATACCATTATGAAAGAAAAGAAAACTGTACTACATAACGAGAAATATCTAACTTCTTGTCGGCCGGGCACTATATTTATACTACTTACTATTAGGTGCCTACATTACTAGTCAAGGGTACACTTCAGTGTTTCCGCTTCATAAATAAAATGGATTTTTTTCTCATTTGAAAAGTGACAACATGAGGTGATTTTTGTTACATTCGTTTTTTTACAAATACCTAACTGTCCATGAGGCTGAAGATGGAGCTCTCTGGTGCAGTAGCAGCCTATTCACTTTTGCTTAAGTTGTATTTTTAAGGAAATAAAGATGCAGGGAGCAGATTTTAGTTCGCATAAAGTGTCATGTTCATATATGAATATCTCCGAATGGACAGGGATTTGAGACAAAGCGCCATAGTAAACGTTGTTCCTATTGGTATGACCTATTCCATGACACTACCATTATTGCTATTGGAGCGGGTACCAAAATGCCCATTGTCCTTTGAGACAGGTCGAAACTACACCTAGCTTGCAACTAGAGAGGAGCTGATTACTAGTAGACTACTCGGGATATCCAACTATATAGCCCAGTTTAGGGTTCCGTATCAAGAGGGTGCCAATGAGATCGTATTACTAAGCATCCAGTGTCCATCTGTCCATTTGTTTGTCGGCAGGCTGTATATCATGAACCATAATTATAGATAGACAGTTCATAATTTCAGTGTGTATTTTTATTGCCACTTTAACAACTAATAAAGTAAAATTCAATTTAATTAAATATTAAAGGGGGTCCCCATACAATAATCGTAAGGAACCCTTTGTGTACTTTGTGTATGAATCTGATCGCACTTGGCCGGTTTTTTTACAATAAAATAGAAGAATCAGATTTTGGTAAAAAACAATGCTTGAAAAATATATCCTTTAATTTATTGCAAAAACTCAGGAGGACAAAATTTTGGTGTTCTTTTGCAATGATGATGGACCAGGTTTCGCGAGTTTTATAAATTTAATGCAATGTCGACTATTTTAGAAACTGACTAGTCGGCTAGTCAGCAAAACAACATACAGTTACACTGTACAATGATTTATTTTTAATTACATTACATACTTATTAGCTTTTGCTGAATTTCGCAGAAGTTGTTATTGCAATTCCTTAGGGTTCCGTTTGATTTTCTGAGATTAAAAGTACCCAATGTGTGTCTGAGTTATTAGTTATTACACCTGCACTAATAGTTGTTTTATTTATGTTTCTATGACACCAAAAGTTTGAATACAGTGTCGATATCTACAATTCTACAAGTTACTTAACACACAATAACACCTTCTATTAATTATTACAGAACTTCATTACTCAAAGTACGTCCAACCAAACACAAAGTTAACCGGCATCTTCCTGGATCCTCTCGGCTACCATCTCCTGCTGGCATTCGCTCCAAGAAATAAGGACAGCAACCCCGAGCTGGTCTACTTGCACCGGAGAAGCTCCAAGTTAAAGTTTGTCACTAAATGTAGGAAGTACGAAGTGACTGAAGTTGGATGGAACAACGAGAATACGTCGGAGGTGACAACGGGGCCTATTCTGCTGGGCACTTCGCAGGGGCATATTCTGGAGACTGAACTGGAGGCAGATAGCGACAAGATGTTCACTGCTAACCAACAGTATTGGCGGCCGGTAATTCAACCATATATTATGTATATTGAAGCATATTTAGGTTAGCTTTTTTCATGTCTAGTTTAGATTTTACTATTCAATGTGAGGGCTTTTTTTTGTTTTGAACAACAAACTTGCTAATAATATCTATTTCTTATCTTCAAGTTATTGGCGACTAAGGGATTAAAGGCTTGTAGTACTGTTAGGCGATGGGCTTGCAACATGTCACTAATAAGCTGGTAAACATCTTACCCTAATTGTGCAAAATGGGGTTACAGAATTATCAACAAGTTTTTAGAATTGTAGGTAATTCTGAAGCTCTGCCTACCCCACTCTGGGATTACAGGCGTAAATGTAAGTTATTCATTCAATTTTAAGCATTATTAACACATTTACTGCCAGCCCACGAAAATAGTACCCGACAATCGGGTAGTACGGTGTAGCAACATCATAGAATACCCGATAGTCGGGTAGTTGGCAGTGAATTTGTTAAGGCTTTAGTATGTTTATATTTATTTCTCTTCCCCTTTTCTCTTTATACACTCAGTGGTACAAAGTATCCTAATAACTCTAATATTAACACAAAAAAATTAAAATCAGCAGGCCCTTCGCGTAACACACTCTCAATCACAATCGTTTTCATTTTGAAAATCGAAGGCTTGTCTGCATACAAAATGAAACCAATTGTTTTGTTTTGAAGCCGATCGCGATTGCGAGTGAGTTAAGCGAAAGGCCTGCTGGTCTATTTTATTACCATTGAGTAAAGCCTATTTCGTGAATCGGCGTCAAATCTTTATAATATCGGAGCAGACAGCGGCGTAGATAGGTGACCAAGGGCCCTGGGGCAAAAAAAACTGGGTCCCCTAGGCTGTTTATTTTATATAATCATAATAACTATATGAAACGCAAGCTTTAAAAACTCGACTGCATTTTTTATACTGTCGTCGATACACCTACATAATTATATTAATAATTGTCATTTTGCCATTGTTGTCATTTCAATTTTAACAGTTTAGGTATCCTATTTCACCCGGGATGACGTAAGGATTCTAACGATACCTCACACATCTAAATCGGTCAAGGGATTTAGAAGTTATAGTGCAATAAAGAAACTCACATACATACATACAAACATGAACCCTGAAAACATTACACTCCTTTTTTGGGGCAGTCGTGTAATAAACTAGGTGTCATCAGCTAGTTAGCTAGCTAGTGCAATAAGAAGTTTGCTAATCCGGTTTCGGGGGCCCCTCGAGCTTGGGGGCCCCGGGGCACTGCCGCGCCTAGCCCTTCGGTAGCTACGCCACTGCAGACAAAGCTCAGTAATATCTGATATTTATGGAACTTTATAGTTGTCTTGTCTAGTACCCATAGTACAAGCCTAGAGCTTAGTTAGGGACTAGGTCCATTTGTGTGTTATTGTCCCCTGATATTTATTTATTTGTATTTATTTTAAGCACCTTGTGTTCCCTGTTATATTTTAAAGTGATACCTTTTCTTACGGATGTGTTCTCGTACTAAGGCCAAGTGTGCACCACGATTTTAGTTTGTTTTTTTGCAGCGTAATTTGAAAATTGCGCTGTAAATATCACAGAAAATTCACTGCGATGAAAAAGTAGTAGTGTAGGACTTCGTACTTCTCTATCACTCCTTCAGAACAGTAGAAGAAAAAAAAGCAAACATCAATACTGCCCTCCTAAGGAAAAAAGGCACATCTTCTATATGAGTTGTATTGCACCTCCAACCTTATTATAACATAGATGAGAGTTTAAAATGCTTCTATGAATTATTTGCTCTTGTGCCTTTTTTCCGTAGGAGGGCAGAATACTAGACCATCGTTTCACAGCTGAAACATGTATCAAAGCTTAAAAGGAAAGTTCCGACATGTTCACGCTTGGAGAGATTTTATTATCGCGTTGCGCGGGGCCATACAACTCTGTATGTTGCTATTTGATTTTGCGACAATCGGGGCGCGAAACAGTCCAGAACAAATTTTAAATCGCTGCGTTTATTTCTTCTTCAAGCGCGCACTGACATACGAGTATAAATACAAACCCACACGTTGCATCGCTGCGATAGCATCATCGCACGACAAAAATCGTGGTGCGCGCTGGGCCTGTCTTTCTGTCTGTCTGTTCTAATATCGCCTTATTTCCACACAAGCTGCCAAACTACCTTCCACTCTACGGGGTCAAGGAGATGGACGGCTTGGTAACTAACTGATAAGCGTGATAAGATCATTTATCATAATGGAACTGAGGCTTACCCAGTATTGTATGAACTTCAAGTTTAAAATCATCAGCATTTACTGTAAAGGATGAGTGCATTACATAATTTCAAAGAGTCATAATGCCGATGGATCAAAGTTTCATCATTTCTAACATAGTGATTTAAATTTATATTCTGGAAATCATATTCGTACCTAAATGTAACCCTTAACTTCAACAGTTCTCGGGCATCTCTTTCCAATTTGCACAATTCATGGTTAATCCGATCCATTCATTTTCAGTACTAATTGAATTGGTTTGTATGTTATTATATGTTTTTTTTATTTTTAAATACCAATTATTGTTATAGTGTTTTCGTTCCACGATGTCACGCCCCACAACTTGTATGTATGTACAGTTTGGTCGTTCTAAGAGGGCCGATTTAACAGCTGTCAACTCAGTACAAAATATGTGTTTGAGGTTATATTTTATACTGCGTTGACAGCTGTCAAATCGGCCCTCTGAGAACGACCAAACTGTAAACTCTTACGCATTTACTCTTATGTATTTTACGTTAAATCGACCGAGAAACTCCTTTACCAATTATCGACTCTATTTCATAGGACTTTAAGGTCCAAAAGTGGTGCAATGTGACGACGTCGATTTGAATGAAAACACTATATCCATGTTACAGTAAAACCACAAATATAAGTTACGTTGGCAATCTTCGTCCGCGCAGGCACTGCTGACTAATGCCGAAGATAAACGAACGTAAACATCAATTCAATACCAACCTTATTGTGTTACGCGTAAGGTAGAATATACAATGACAGCTAAACTCTAATGACAACTGACGCACCCCTAAATAAAATGGCGATCAACGGCGCCGCAATGGCTGCCAATCATTTGACCAATAGCCGTCGAAGATTTTACCCGCGCAAACGCACTGCCTTATAATAGGCTAAAATGGATTACATTGGAGGTACATCGTTGTAACTTATATTTGTGGTACTACTATTAAGTATTTTGGTACTACTTAAAATTACCCCTCTCTAGATCTTCGACATCGTGGACAAGGACTCGAAGCCCCCCATCACGGGTATCCAGTTCCACCGCGTGGACGGCTCCAGCAAGTTCTTCGTGTTCATCACCACCCCCACCAAGCTGTACCAGTTCATCGGCCACGCGGTCACCACCGACGGAAAACTCTCGCTGGAGTCTATATTCCATAGGTATAGTATTATTTTAAGAACACGGTACATTCATATCATTTTAACGACATGTTAGCAGTTGGTAGCTAACCCTGTCTCATCATCATCATCATCATCATCATCATCATCATCATCATCATCATCATCATCATCATCGTCATCGTCATCGTCATCGTCATCGTCATCGTCATCGTCATCGTCATCGTCATCGTCATCGTCATCGTCATCGTCATCGTCATCGTCATCGTCATCGTCATCGTCATCGTCATCATCATCATCATCATCAGTTTAGTTTGGGACTAGGCTAATTTTTGGGACTAGGTTAATTTGTGTGACTGTCCCCTGATATTTATTTATTAAATTCTATCCTCACGACATTGGCCTTCTGTCCTCTTTGGCCAGAGTACTTAGATCTTCCTTGGTGGGTATAGTAGACAAAGTATATTAGAGAGCAGCAAACCCTCCTAATTTTATAAATACAAAGTGTAATTGTTTATTTGTTGGTCTGTCCTTTATTCACGCAGCAACAGATCGACTTGATTTCGCAAGAGAGCAGCTAGTGTTATATATTTATAGCGAAGACGGATATGATATACGGATTGGTTTTTTTTCCAATAGCTGGCATTTTGCTAAATACATTCACAGAAACTAAATGACAGAACAGTTTTTCAGAACACAAAACAAATTTTTCGTAGTAGGTAAATAATAATTAAACATCCTTAACCTTTTGAACGCCATACGTCGAATACAAAATTTGCCACCCACACGCCAAACATGTTGCTATGCAAATTACACCTTACTGCTACCAAACAAAGTCTCTTTTAATCTTGAACTCTTGTCGGCTGTAGCCGACGTGGCGTCAGTGGCACGACTTTTAGTTGACGGCCAGAGCCGACTGTGGCGTTGAAAAGGTTAAAGAGAATGCTACTCAAGAGCCATTTTTTATTTCAAATACAATCATTATCGTCGTAGTGGCACGAGTAATACGAGTCTATTACAGGTACCTAACGATACCTGAGACGGGAATCCAGGAGATTCCCTCAAACCTGAAGTACTCGAAGCTGCAGTTCTTTTTCGACAGGAACAACGCCCCCAAGTCCTTCGCTTGGCTCACCGGCCCTGGTATATTTTACGGACAGGTAATATAAATAATGCACGATTTCTCACATAATAACCCAAATTTTAGTTCCTGTTCTAAAATTTTCTATATTCTGACCCTGATAGAGTTTCTTGCTGCGTTTCTACTCAGCATTGGTGGTCTTGTCCAAAGCGCTATAGACGTACTGACCTGACGTATAAGAGCCCCGATGTAGCCAATTTACTGAATTTCAATTTGTTGGACAATTAAGCTTTGAGTTGTCGTCCCTGTTAATATTTTTCATTTGAGTCTAAAACCGTTAATTGTTTCGGTTCATTTTCAGTTGGACCCCTCATCTCAACAGAACTCCAATTCTCTGTTCACGCAAGCTGGCCTTATCAGTTACCCCGCCGATGACAAGGATACGGACAATGAAAAGGCGCCCCTCTCTTTTGTCCTCACAGAGTTCCACGCCCTGCTCATGTACTCGGACCGTGTCAAGGCTGTCTCACTCCTCAACCACGAACTAGTCTACGAAGACCCTTATTCTGAAGCTCATGGCAAATTGAAGAATTTAGTCAAAGACTTTAGGAGAAGGACCATATGGGCGGTTACTGATAAAACTTTGTTCAGATACAAAATTGTTAGAGAAGAAAGGGATGTCTGGAGGATATATTCGGAAAAAGAGCAGTTTGATTTAGCGAAAGACTATTGCTTCAATAATCCAGCCTATATAGACATCATTAATGTAAAACAAGCAGAGCTACTCTTCACTAAGGGAGATTATGAAAAAAGTGCAGAAATATTCGCTGATACCCAAAGCAGTTTTGAAACTATTTGCCTTAAATTTTTAGAAGCCGATCAAACTAGCGCTCTAAAAATATACCTGAATCGGAGATTAGAATCTTTAAATGAAGATCAGATGACTCTCATTTCGATGATAGTCGTTTGGATGACGGAGCTGTATCTGTCACAATTAGGCCTGCTTAGAAGAACGGGACAAGAGGATTCTCAAGCGTATCACCAGCTGCAAAGCGATTTCGAAGTGTTTCTATTACAGCCCAGGGTAGAGAAGTGTATGCATCACGTGAAGGCTGTGATATACGACCTGATGTCTTCACACGGAGACAAGCAGAACTTAATCAAACTGACGATGCTCAACGAAGACTATGAGAACGTTATAGCGCAGCATATTTACAAGAAATCGTATTTAGAGGCTTTAACTATGCTCCAGAATTTGAAGAAGCCCGAGTTGTTTTACCAGTTTGCTCCTGTTCTCATGGAGGAAGCTCCTAAACATACCGTGAATGCTCTGATCGCACAAGGAATAAGGTTAAGTCCTTTGAAGCTTCTCCCAGCTTTCCTTTCATGTGAGAACGACGAGGCTCATGTTTCAGAAATCATGAGATACTTAGAGTTTGTGGTTCAGAACTTCAACGTGAAAGACACAGCGATTCATAACTATCTGCTGACTCTTTATGCGGAGCATGATCAGTTGGCGCTGATGAGGTACCTGGAGCGACAGGGACAGGATGCCATGCTCGTCAACTACGATGTGCATTACGCATTGAGGTGAGATATTTATGTAGATACGGTAACTTCATTATTTTACTCGTTAGTCTGCCTTCGTTAGTTCTGTAAATTGTATTGGATTTTTCAAATGGTTCATATTTTTAAACATAAACTTTGCACCCGTCGCTGCTTATCAAGTTTGGTATATTACACTGACTGAAATTATTTATTTTACACAATAGTATTTGGTTATAAAACTTAATTGATCCCAAGATACATCCTTGGGGCACACCCCACGTCTATAACATTAATACAATTAATGTCTTGCCCTTTGCATTATTTTTTTTGATAACTGACATCGACGAAGTTAGCCCAACTACGTCTGTAATTTTCCAGTTACTTGAATCTTAATATTTAGTCATATAACTCGTGACTCGTGCATGGATGACAAAGTCAAACGCCTTGGATAGGCCATTTCGACCAAGGTAAACAGTGGAGTGGGTTTTAGGTTGTGCCGCGAGAAAGAGCTTCCCGAGGCTTGCGTGAAGCTCTCGGCGCTGCTGGGGCTGTGGGAAGCGGCCGTGGCGCTGGCGCTGAAGGTGGACCCGGCCCTGGCGCGCCGCGTGGCCGCGCAGCCCGCCTGCCCCGCCGCGCAGCGCACGCTGTGGCTCTCCATCGGTAAACTCATCACCCTACAATACAACACAAACGGCCGCACTCAGACTCAGTTCATGGTGATTAAGTCGTTCCTTAGTCACGATTATTCATAAACTAGTATAGGAACGAGGTAACTAATTGTCTTGGACTGAATTATAGTTTCATACAGCCGACGCATCAGACTTGAAACCACAATTGGTAGTATATAGGCGTAATCTTCACGTACGACACGCAAACAAGTGCACAAATGATGACGTACTGAGCAGACCAAATAACAATGCCAGGTCTCCATAGAAGCTTTGGCCTAAGCAAAAATTGTGACAGATGATTATAGAATTGGGTTTATTTGATGTACGAAAATATTTAAAAGAATGCTGTGGTGTTAGTTTTCCTGAAAAACTTGTCTTATTTTACTTTACATTACATACATTACTCGCAAGTTGTCTTATTTATAAAGTATCCTAATAGTATGGCTTTATTTTTCGTATAAGTTCCCTGAATGTGTAAGTAATCAAATACTGAATTTAAATGTCATACAAAACAGGTCATATCAACATACTTCGTATCCGCGGGCTTTTTCTTTTTAAGGTGTTTAAGGCAAGATCTGGCAGTGTCCTTTGGTCTGGTTTGAATGGCATCACATAGGTGCGTGGACTAGGTTTCTATGTGCTATTATTCTTACGTCACTAAGTCTTAACACTATTTTTCTAGTTTTATTGCATTAAACACAAAGCGTCTCCCGAATGATTATATGTTCAATACAACTGGATTAATGCTTCTTAAAAATGATGAATTTCACAGGAATTCATTGGAATACATTTGTACGGTTCTAAAAATTAAATTTAGGGGACTGACTAGGCATAACATCTTTTTTTTTTCACTTTGGATTTGAGAAAGATTTTGTGCTTGGTGGTGGTTTTTAGCCCTTAAATGATTAAAAATCAATTGAAAAGCTTTAAGATTACCCTAATGCCCTACCAATACCCTCAGTAACTATGACTTATTCTAACTCTCTGTGTCACTGGCAGCTGAGCACGTGATCACGCAGAACCAGGATCTGAGGGAAGCCATGAGCTTCCTCTCGGAGTGCCCGCTGCTCAAGATCGAGGACCTGCTGCCGTTCTTCAGCGACGTCGTCACCATCGACCACTTCCGGGACCCCATCTGCCAGTCGCTACAGGTACAAATCTTACTTCCGTAAACACATCACTATCAGTTTCTTTATACTTATCGGTGATCTGCAGAGATCGGACAAATGGACGTCATTATTCGCAATAATGTGGACATGACTCCAAAGATTTTAATGAAACAAATTAAATTACATTGAGTTATTTCTTACCTGAACTTTTACTTACTTTTAATCTTGATCCTTTGCAGGACAGTAATAAGTAAATAATACAAAGACGTGAGGAGTGACCATCAATATTAATCTACTTAAGTTTGCTCCATTAACATCCGTGGATTGCGAAAGGAGCTTTTCACCTCATAGGTTTATTTTAGTCGTGAAAAGGAATAAACCGACCACGTTTTTTTTTTAATTACTGTTTTTATGCTTTGTAACTCTACACAATAACAAGTATTTATTACTGCCTTGCCAAGGCAAAAAAATATTTTTAGGTCATTTAAATCAATTAATGTAATTTAATTTGTTTATTAAAATATTTGGAGTCATATCCACATTATTGAGAGTAATGAAGCCCATTTGTCCGATCTTTGGTGATCTGTGATTTGTATGAAACGTAATTGACAAATATACTGTCAGTTGCAAGACTTGCAAGTGTGATAGCGCTAGCCAGCCGAACACTATGAAGAAACTAGAAGCACTACGGTTTTTGATCTCTACGAGGGCTGCATTGAAAGCTTCGGGAATTTAATACTGACGAACTTAAGTTTGACACATATACCTTTTTATAATCTCTGAAGTTTCATTATCTTAACACACTGGCCACATAGAAAAAAAAACAATTGAAACCCAAGTGGATTAACAAAAAACAATGTGGAGTTCGGAGGATTGCTGCTTTTAGTACTGAAGCATATTCAGAATTTCAACGTAGCTATGTATCCCTCACAGAGACGACGTGCGTGAAGGTCGACCAAAATCGGCAGTCACGCAAGAAAACATCGATGTTGTGCGTCAGCCTTTAAAATGGCCATTTGGTCAACCCCTATTTCAAGTGTTTTAAAGCGTGGAAAAGTGCATAAAATATAAAGGCGAATACTTTTAAAAACAATAACAATACTTTTTAACCGACTTCAAAAAAAGGAGGAGGTTCTCAATTCGTCGGGATATTTTTTTTTTTTTTTTTTTTTTTTTTATGTATGTTCCCCGATTACTCCGAGACCACTGGACCGATTTGAAAAATTTTTTCGTTGTTCGAATGGGTATACTTTCTAGTTGGTCCCATTGTCACCACGTCAGGATCTGATGATGGGATCATGGAGAAATCAAGAGAACTCCTCAAATATTATAGGCACACCTATAGCGATTTTGGTATTTTTCACTGTAACTCATGCATTTGCTTTTGAAAAGTACTATATGGTGAAGTGGAACTGATGATGAAGACCACAGATGGCCACCGGAACTCCTTAACGGTACCTATTTCAAGGGTGGCGATAAGATATTTCGATAAAGGAAGTTGAGCGACTATGACGAAGCACATTTAGGTTTAAATATGACTATGACATTCCCGCGGCGCTGTCTGCGGCGAGCTTGAAATGTTCTATAATTTCTTATTAATATTTAGAAGTGGAGCTACGTAACAGGATAAATAGGATCACTAAAAAGTATAAAATAAAATAAATGTTTAAAAAAACAAAAAACCGCCTTCAAAAAGCAAAAAATAACTTCTTTAAAATGGTAGGTAAATAGGTCAGTCCAACTGAAGTCGGCGTCCAACAATATTTTAACCAAAAGCAGACTTCAGTTGGACTGACCTATTTACCTACCATTTTAAAGAAGTTATTTTTTGCTTTTTGAAGGCGGTTTTTTGTTTTTTTAAACATTTATTTTTATTAAATTTAAGTGCATTTTTTTTTCTACTCCCGAAACTTTCACTTTGACCCTCGTACAAACACCTGGGAAAAATTACTTGAAATCGATGCTGTCAAAATGTTGTACAGCCTAAATAAAATATTGTAATTTTTTTCAGGAATACAACTGCCAAATAAAAGAATTGAAAGCTGAAATGGACGACGCGACTGAAGCTGCAGAATCGGTAAGAACATGTTCATGCGGTGGTTCTTAGCTAGGTCTCATGCATAAAAATTGGTCGGCTCGTGTAAGGAATATCCGCTGTGAAAGACGGGATCATCATTATATCGAGGGTTTTATCTACCTAATAGTTTTTTTTCAAACATGCTCGGAAAGGATGGCCTTTCTTTTGAAAAACGAAGACGCGAAGTGCCTCATTTTCCTCCCAGGAGTAAAATAAACGTATGAAAATCTCCGTCCATGTACCTACATATTGTTTTTAAAAATGCTCTCTATTGCATATAAAATCGAAAGGACCATGAAAAAAATCCCGTACACCCAACTTGTGGGTGCAGTGTGGGGCGGTGGCGGCTCGTTGTGCGCGAAACTATCTTAACTAATACTCTTAGTTTTCAAACTAACATTCTCTCCGAATTTTAGTTTGAATTTTAGTTTGATTTGTCAAAGGTTTTTAAAAATACTTATAATAATGTATTTGTATCATTTCCTCGCATTGTTTAGAAAAGCATTACATATGCCTCGGCGGAAACGTAGACTCTTTTGTTAAGAATTGTGATATACATAATTTGAATACAAGAAATAAAAATAAAATTGCTATTAAAAAATTTCGTGTCCGTAAGGTATATAAATCATTTGTTGGTCAATGCATTCATTTCTATAATAAATTACCTGACGAAGTTTTAAAGTTATCATTTCCAGCACTTAAAAATTACTTGAAAAAGTCGTTGATGTCGAAAGCTTATTATAGGGTCGAGGACTATCTAACAGATAAAAATGCTTGGCCTAAATTAAACACCTAAATAACTTAGTAATAGCTTAGTCAGGAAAATATCTAAACATTGTAGGTATAATTATTGTCTAGGGGACACGGTTTCTGTAGGAGAATGTATCAAAACTATGTGGTTGTTTTGCACCGTCATGGGTAAGTATATGTATACTATTATTATTACAATTTAAGAGTTCATCTGAACATACTGAGTTTTGACACATTTTCCTGCTCAACTACGCATGATATATATATTTTAATGTTAAATTCATTGTTTTATATAATGCTAGGTTAAGTTCTATAGTTGTATAAGTAATTTAAAAAAAAAACGACCGACTGTTGAGTTTCTTGCGGCGTTTCTTCTCAGCAGTGGTCTCTTGCGAAGCGCTGGTAGATTTTTGACGTGTAAAAGTGCCCGTGCGGCCTACTTACTGAATAAACATCTTTTATCTTTTATCTTTTTTTTTTTTACCTGACTCGTACTTTAGCCAGGAAATTCCTTACTTTCCTCGCCTAGGCAATAATGTACTATTTTTTATGTAGGTCCGCGCGGACATCAAGTCGTTCCGCAACCGCAGCGTGAAGGTGTCCGTGACGGAGACCTGCTGCCTGTGCGAGCTGGCGCTGCTGCTGCGGCCCTTCTACCTGTTCCCCTGCGGACACAAGTTCCACAGCGACTGCCTGCTGGCCGAGGCGCAGCCGATACTAGGTGAGGGCCCAGGAGGCAGACCTACCCTCATAAGCCGATAGGCAGTATCTCAAATTCAATGGCCAAAGAAGATTCAATCCTCTCCTATTTGTAATAAGGTTGCTTTTGCTTAATTACTTTTGTCTGAGATACGGCCATTTGTCTTAGCTGGGCAGAGATACTAGCTGAGATTATTTTAGTGGAAGTAAGAAGTCAATCCTGACATATCATAGCATAACGTAACAATGTATAACCTAGTCTTGGGTAGTCTTGGATATTGACTTCTGTCTTATTTGGCTGAAGTAGGTCAGCCTAGGTCTTCTTCTTCCTCTTTTTCCCTCGACTTTGCCCTCCAAAATGTTTAAAAAGACAGTTGTCTAAAATATGTCTTCTCTCATTTACCACCTTCAAAACCTCGTCTTGTTTTTACTCTTGGGTGTGAGGTTATAATTCGGACTCGAATAACAGGTTTCAGGATTGATTTCTGATCATCCTGTAGAACAAGACAAGTGTTCAATGTGCCATTGTTTACCATTTTAAAGGCTAATCCAATCAAATATGTTATTATGGTCGAGGAAAAAGTCGCTCATTTATTCCTTTTCTAACTAGTCTAAAATATAAAATGCGGTAGCCAATCTGAATGAGATAAGATTTTCAGCATGAATTGACGAGACGAGGCAATTCCTCAGATACCGACCGGCGCAAAACTCTATCGGACATCCAGCGCGAGCTGACCGTCCGCACCAAGATCGAGCTCGCCTGCGTCACCTCCAGCGGCCTGCCGCTCCGGGAGCTGCTGCGCAACAAACTGGACGACATCGTCGCCAGCGAGTGTATCTTCTGCGGGGAGTACATGATCAACTGCATCGACAAGCCGTTCATAGCCGATGAGGACTGGGAGAGAGTTATGAAGGAATGGGAGTGAACTGGGAACGGGATCCCATTTAATCACCATATTTTTTGCTGAAAGCTCATTTTTTAGGTTATTTTAAGCATGGTTAGGTAAGGTTGAACAACAAAAAATTATAACTCCCGCACGTGTAAATGCCTGTCGAAGAAATGAAAATTTGGCGAATGAAAACGTTGTATGAAATGAGTGTCGATGGTGATTCAAGGGTAAATAAGGTTTCCTCACGATGTTTTTCCTTCGCCCTAAGATTAGGTATTAGGATAATGTGTAATGTAAAAAAACATTGGTACATGGACACAAACTGGGGTTCGAACTCAGTACCTTGCGATTACGAGTCACTAAGCCACTAAGCCAATGACGTTCCTTTATTTCGTGGTCAGTCAACATCCCTATGCATGCAAGCATGCAACTTTTATATGCATAGGTATTGTATATACATATATGTATCAATCTGAACAAATGAAATTTACCTCTGTAAATACCATGAAAGAAATAAATTGAATATGAATATGACATATTCATAAAGATTGAAAATATTGTAAATTTTGACATTCAATTTATGAAATGCAACTTGTTATTTGTTTGTTTCTTAGTGATCGAAAAAATTAAAACTGGAGCTCGTCATTAATGTCATTAGTATATTAATTATTTATAAATTGTTAAACTTTTCAACGCAACATCTTGGTTTTCAACAATGTCAGAGACCTTGTACAAAATTTGTGCTACTTTTGGAAAGTCCCAAG
The DNA here is from genome assembly GCA_946894065.1 of Acleris literana. NCBI lineage: Eukaryota > Metazoa > Arthropoda > Insecta > Lepidoptera > Tortricidae > Acleris > Acleris literana. The sequence continues at coordinate 22,834,161 of OX335670.1, forward strand.
CGCTCTATTTCAAATTGTTTTAGCCCAGCTTGCTTATACATCGTAATCATATTCTTGATGGTATAGCAGCTCTAGATGTCAAGTGAATGAGTGCTACCATAACGTCAATATGATACGAGATGACCGAACCAAAAGACCAATATGTAAACAAAATGAAAAAGAGATCCTGCAGGCTTATTGCGTAACGCACCCGCAATCGTTATCATTTTGACAGTCCGAAGGAGTTTGCTTACAAATTTAAATCAATCGTTCCACTTTGAAGTCGATTGCGAGTGCGTTAGGCAACAGGCAAGCGAATAGATATGTGCGCGACGAATTTAATGTCTGAAACAGCGTTGAAAACTAAGATCTCTGGTTTTGCACTTCACCCCTTAAATTATAATCGCTTTCTGTGATAACTTTATAATCAATTATTTTATATTCTGCCATGTATTCTATTAGTAAATAATGTATATTTAAGGAAACTTGAAAATAAACATGTACATTTTGTGAAATCATCATTTATTGAGAAAATTGTGTTATCAGATAGCGATAAACAATAAATTAATTAAATATATAAGGATTTAAATTAGGAGAGACCACTTCAAATCCTACGCATAAAGGACGCAGTCCTTATTTCGTATTAGAGACTTAATGTACAAAACATAAACACATCAACACCTTTGTTATATAATGCACAAGAAAGGCCGAGGGCGTAGCTCGCTGCTGCGTATCTACTTGAAACAATTCTCTAAGGCAATTCATTGACTAGCGGAAGCACCGTCCACCTCCATAGTTTGGGAGTCCGACTTATCACCCTTATCGTCTACTTGCATATTTTCTACTTTCTTCTCCTTACATTCCGCTTCCTTAGTACTATCTTTGTTATCTTTGCTTTTATCGCGTTTCTTTACAATTTTTTTGTTTTTCTTGGGACTCGCTTTGTCTACATCTTCAGTTGTTTCTTCGGGTTTCTCTACTAGGACGGCTCTGGTTTCTGTGTTTTCCGGTCGCGTGTCGGCCGCTTGCGGCTGCGTCTCTTGTTTAATTTCTTCCGGTTTAGCTTCTACTTTAGGTTCCTCGGGCTGCTGTTCGTCTTTTTTATCCTCGGTCTCTTTCATCTCTTCGGTGGCAGCCTTCGCTTCCTCTTTGGTGTCCGCGGTCGCCTCGCCGCCGGTCGTCGGGCCGGCGGCCTGCGCGGCGTTGCTCTCCGCCTTGGCTTCCAGCACGGCTATACATTTCTGAATACATTTAATCGCCTCCTTCCTCGCGAGCCGAATATTCTCTTTGCCGTCCGTTTCGATATTGTCTAGCTTAATAAGATTCCTGGTCAACATCTCGTCGAGGAACATGTATTTTTTGTCTTTTTTGGTTCCGACGAAGTTTTCCACTTCGGACATGAGATTGAGGACGTCGGTTTGAATACTGAGGATCAGCGTGATCGGATCGTTGGGCGAGGGCTGCGGCTTGGGCGGCGGCGGGGAGGCGGCGGGCGGCGGGGGCTGCGCGCGCGCCGCCGGCTCGGGCTTCGCGACGGGCTCCTCCGGCTGCGCCGCCGGCTTCGGCGACTGCGAGCGCTGCGGCGACGCCCCGCGCGCGAACGCCGTCTGCGGGTACACTTTCTGCTGCACGAACGGCTGCGGGCCCTGCCTGAACCCTTTGTTGAACGGCGTGCCGAACGCGCGGGAGAAGTTCGGCGGGTGGTGGAAGGTGGCCGGCCCGTCGTCCGCGAAGTACTGGTCGCGGTCGACGTGCGGCGGCGGCGCGTGCTGCGGCTGCGGCTTCGGCTCCGGCTTGTCGCGGCTGAGCACCGGCTCGTCGCGGCCCTCCACGAAGATCGGGATGTGGCGCACGGTGGCGTGGTGGTCGGGCTCGGGCGGCGGCGCGCTCATGCTGGCGGCGGGCGGCGCTGACATGGACCGCGGCGCGCGCGACTCGGCATCGACCGACGGGTCGGCCGCGCTCCTCTGGCCGAGGTCGACGGTGTTGCGCAGGCCGTACTGGGGCAGCGGCTCGTGCGCGGGCGCGGCCGGCTCGGGCGCCGCGGGCCGCTCGGTCTGCGTGGCCGCCGAGCTGTGCTGCGGCTGCGGCGGCGCCGGGGCGGGGGGAGCGGGCGCGGCCGGCGCGTCTTCGAACCGCCGGGCCCAGTGCGAGGGGAAGTGCTCGCGGAACTCCGGGGGGATGTCGTCGAAGGGGAATCTGTCGAAGCCGCCGAAGCTGTCGCCGAAATCTGGAAACACGAAACGTTTTTTTACAAAACCTGCAAGCAAATAAACATTCGTTAGAATGTTATTTGCTACCAGCTACGTCGGTCAAACTTGAACTGTGGAGTTCAAATATGGGGGCAAATCCGGCTACTTGCAAATCAGCTTGGTAAAAAAAGTTCGGAGTAAAATCGGTACCGTGTTCAAATTCTTACCCAGACTGCTGGTCGCTGTCATTATGAGACTCCCACTAAAGACTATTCCACTTATGTCACCCACCCACCACCCTAAACTCTTTTTTGCCGAACTATATTTTAATAAAAGTACTAATTACGAGAACACATATCTAGTAGCCAACTGGCTACACCATCCATCGAGTGTGAACGTACCGTCTGTGGGGTCCTGGCTGGAGGGTCGCCGCTTGCGCGCCCAGGTGGCGGGCCGCTGTCGCAGTCGCGCCGCTATGTCGGGGTGCCGCGCCGCGAGCGAACTCCACGCGCCCGAGCTCTCCTCCTCATCAAACGGGAAGCCGCGCTGTAGACAAACATACACGTTAGGGACATAATACAAAAAACATTAACATTCCCACTAGAAAAAACCTACATGGACCCCTGTACGTAACAACTAAAAAGTAATTACAGTTTAAAAATTGTAGGGAATAAATCAGCCCTAAATATTGAGAACCTTAACGTACGCATTAAATGGTGTAGTGATGCCTCAATTAGACGCTGATTTCCATAAACTCAGTGACTTAAGAATATAATAATTTTAATTCAATACGTTCTTAAATGGCTCCTACATACGGTTAAAAACGCCACAAATCTTCGGTAAATATTGCTCCTTGCTCTTATACTAGGTTTAACCCCGTTCCAAAAAACTTTTTAGAACCCCTTTCACAGAATATAGTTTCTTTGTCACGCGTTTATATTGTTTTTTCTTTAAAAATAATCTAGTTAATCTATTTAACTGCGACGACATCTGCTCGAGGATCCGACGTGATAAACATTGCTCAAAGCAAACACAAGAAACCTTGTTTATTTAACGTGTCACAGTTCGTAAAACCCGGAGTACGGCGGTAGTGGCGAAGCGCGCGCCATATAAGGCAAGGACGGCCGAGGGTGGCCTTAAGACTTTCTTATTGCGTACCGTGATGTTAATAGCACTTCGATACTTCGATTACGGAAATAAAATCGATGTCAAAACTCTGGCTATAGCAAAAAAATTGTGTAAGCCAAATAAGACGACAATCGCAAATGCCATTCCTCACGCAAGCACCATCACGTCACGTGTCTTTTGTTCTAAATCATTGTTATTTAGGCTTTAATTACCACTACATCTTAGCTTTAAAACTTCCTCAAAAAATTACCCATATTAGTGTAAAAACAAGCATTAAAAAATAATAGTTCCAAATCTATTCGGAAACAACGCTAACGAGGTATGTAACAATGTCCTGCGCTAACACACAACTGTGTCCACAATCAGAAGCGTCACCGCTCCAGCGCGGATGCCTATGCCGCGACTCAGATCCGTTGACTGCACAAATTACTTGCAATTACAGCAAATGCATTCAAATTTATGGCTCGGCGAACCGTCAGACAATGTGTAATGATATGGTTTATTGGGCAACGTTAAAGTTATATTCATAACCAATCTTGATCTTCCAGTTCCATTCATAACAAATTGCCGCGGAGACAAATTTATCGAGAGTTTATCTTTGATAAATTGATTTTAATTTATCTAATGGTTTTTGTTTAATGTTTTAATGTTTACCTTATTATTTTCGCTGGAGTTGAAGTCGTACATAGTTGAAAACATACAAATATTACGTAGGTACTTTAAACATCTTGTTTTTCAAAGAACGTTAGGTCAAGCAGTGGTCTAGCGGGATTGTTTGATTGTTAGTTGTCCACCGCAACGCCATTCACTGGCGTTAAATTCTGACCAAATACAATTCTAATTAGGTCGACTTCTAAGAACTGCAAATCTACATCCAAATATCGCGTGGGCGACTTCTTTATGTCATTTTATATAGGCAATAAGTAAAACACAGTAAATCACTAATGTCATCTCAGACAGACATCGCGAACGCAACGCATCTGGATCATAACGACATGACGGCTAATAAAATTTTGGTTTATGAGGATAATTGTTGTGTAATAAACGAGCGTAAAAGGCGACAAGACATCGAATAGAATTTCGTAATGTCGTTGCCCAATAAATTGTTGAATACTGCAACAGAATTACCTCTAAATAGATTCGATAAGACTACTATAAAAACAGGACGCTTTATACACTATTGCATAAGAGAATATTCGGGAGATCCGGAACATAGTTTGTCTAGTGGTAGATGTAAACGCGTCACTGCGACGTGTTAAGTGATCAACTAATTATAAAGCTAACAAAAACGCCAGATCAGTCATGTTGAACTAGTGCAAAGCAAATTAATACACGTGTAAAATTGGAAATGACAATAGAAGGATTCATCATACCTACTTTCTACAGCCAACAGGAGTTTTTACTAAACGACGAGAAAGTTCGACTTACTACTTAGTATTTCTCAATCGTTTACCAAACCACAGAATAAGTAATAGTACAAGTCGACATATTTGTTCAGAATGTTTCGCGAGCATTGCGAACGATTTCTCTCACTTTACATATTCCTATTATGAAGACGACCGCAATGACCGAAGACCGATTGATGATTGTTGACTATGAGATCATCCGAGGACGGGCAAAAACAGATTACCACAATATTACGCTGATGTTTAACTTATGGCGTCGCTTGAAAATATAAACAACAAAATGAAATCGCATTAAGCCTGGAACCTACAAAAATCTGATTAAATATGGTGTTATATTTATCACGTTCTTAATAACCAATTGATAACTTTGATGTATTTAAAGAAAAAATAATTTGCGTCGAAAAATTAAAGACATCTTCACCAGTTTTTTTTCACGAGTCAATGACCAAGCGTCGAGCTGATGCGGCAACGTAGCAAAAAATCTTTTGAGCTTTAAAAATTGCGGTTTTTGTTGGCCAACGGAACGTGGGTAGTCTGGACACAAGACGTCAAGAAATCATTAAACGATTCCTTTAAACGCAAGGTTATCTAAACTAAAAATCTACCTAGACTCCCTAACTGTCAACGAAAATCCCGTAAGTATAGGCCTAGATAGATCATTGAGAGATTTATATGAGGTTTCAAAGATGATTCCAGCAGCAATTCCTTGCACAATCACCAACGATGACCAAGAATGAGAACGACTTCCGTTCCTACAAGGAAATGCGTAGAAATCGTCGTAATTATTCGTTTACTAATAAAGAATAGTGTTGGTCATCGAGAACAGTATTGAATCGTCCATATTAGCATCTAAGTGTGGGCGTTACGTCGAGGTGGTGTCACGAGGCGACTTTAGTCCGTTTATGTGCAAAAGATGGATTTGCTTGGCTTAATGTAGGATGACATCATCATTTATGTTTACAAAAGAAATAGCCGTGAACGTGACCGGACATCTTTTAAGGCCGAAAAGTTAACAATCGAGATCCAAGTACGTTTTTATTTTGGCATTCCTTGGTCTTCCCAATCTTCCCTTGCAGCCCCAAAGTTGAGACTTTAACTACCTGTTTACCGCTTGATGCACTGCCTTTAAGACTTTAATCAAATATAATTTTAAGTCTTTTTTTTCATGTACTGGCACAGTTGCTATTTTAAAATTCAGATAAAAATTCAAAGTCAGAGAAGGACTGGGCTCGAACCGCTGCCCGGTCAGCTATAACCCAAACTAATGTTGGCCCATTTACACGGCTTTTACGATTGAAGATAACACGTGTTCCAATGTAATCTTCCAACATTGCACCGCTATTACTAAGCCGAAGTTGTATTTAGGACACTCTCCTGGTAACTGATAAATAGGCGTATTTTAGGAGTGCTTACAGGCAATGTAAATACAGACATACTAGTTTGAACGGCCGAAGCTCACGTTCGCGAGAAATGTAATTAAACAGATATAAAAGTGGAGATTAAACAAGATCGTAAAGTTGTTTTTGAAATTTAAATAGCAAAATCTACGAAGTGAAACTGTATAATCATACTCACATAAACACATGAAGTTTACTCTGCTCTAGGGGACATGGTAAAACAGAAATCTAATAAAGTGGATTGATAAAAGGACAGGTAAAATGCTGAGGGATTTAATACGGCATGACCATTGGATACAAACTAATTTAGATAATTGAGAGAAATATTCAATTGAGAAGAAACGAGAATGACGAAAATAAAGAAAATATCTGGGGTCCCAGTGAAAATAAAAAGGGTATAAATCATATACAGAGTATATAAACTCTTTTTCCCGTAAGTCTTCAGAGGACTTATACCTTTTTTCACAGATACAAACGTTAAACGCTACACCGAGAAGGCAGGATGAGTTAGCAATAACTCCACCGACATTATTTTCGGAAGTATACTTAATTTTTGATGATGAGGAGACATACTTCTTGTAGATTTTTTTGAGTGAGCACTAAACTGTAAGGATATTTTTACTATATTCTTCGCCATATTTCAACAGGCCAGCCTGTATTTTCATAACGCGATTGCGAGATAATCGGTGTTATGTTAGGCGCGCGTGCGCCGATGGGTGAGTCACGCGACGCGCGACGTCACAGCCAAATGTTTACATACACCGTCTATTATGGGAAATTATTCTTTACTCTCTTCCATTGCCAAAAATTCGAATATTCAATTTAAAATGTGTCACTGATTTTATTGTAGTTGATCTCACTTTATCTAGAATAATATTTATTTTTGAGTATTTGTTTCTGAGTCTTCGGTGTTTTCTATGTAAATGAGTATTTACTTCTGTATGTAAGTATGTCTATCATTGCCTAATACCCATAATACTAGCCTAGAGCTCGGTTTGGGAGTGTCGACTAGGTCAATTTATGTATTTCCCCGATATTTATTTATTTATGATAAAGGTCAATTATTCATGTCATGACAGCATTTGATAGTAAGTATGGCACTACAAATTGAGGAAAAATATTTTTGAATTAAAAATCTATGAAACTTCATAAATCAAGTCGCTAATGTGAAACTAAATATTATTAATTAGACTTCATCGGCGTTGATTTCGATTATCGTTATTCCCTAGGAAACTTCTAAATTTTCCGGAATAAAAACTATCCTATGTCCTATTCCAGGACCTAACCTATGTCTGCCAAGTTTGGCACCGATCCGTTGAAGCGTGATTGAGTAACAAACATTCAACCTTTCTCATTTATAATATTAAGTAAGATAAAAAGTAAGAGTAAACTTGCTTTGCATAAAAACTAGAAGATGAGTTTCCAGCTGTTTGGCTACTGCGATTCTGTATAAAATATATGAGAGGTCGAAAGGAAAACATTCCCAAGGGCTAGCGGTAGTCGCGTTTCAAATTCTACGCAGACGAGGTCGCGAAAAACAAAAGTACGTACTAAACACAGTTCTAAATACATTGTGAACCAAGCTTAAATCTGCAGTACTCCCTATGCACTTCCGTGAAACGATAGCGAAATGTAAGCGCAAGTATTGATCAATATGTTGGGCGAGGTCGATGCACCTCACTCTAGTGTTAGACCGAATAAACCAAGACAAAGGAACGCCCCGAACGCCTAATTTCAGTAGTTAACGTTTGAAATTAAATTTTGCATAGAATGTTGAATGGATTATTTAAAGGCGCAAGGCTGCTGGAGTGAATCATTAAGATGCATAAGCACCACCTACATACCGATTATATGTGGGCAGATGTTTGAGGACTCGAGATTAAACTATTGTAAAAGTCAAAAAATAACACAAACCTCTCAAAATTGTATTGAATACGAGGAGAAAAATATATTTTAAAAGTGTTTTGTCTGAGGAATATTCAAGGTAAAGAATAATTATTTTCCTTATAGGTGTAACGAGATGCTTTAATTTTGGAACTCCGGTGGCCAGGGACAGTCACGCTCCAATTCTGTGTAAACTGGACAATTGCCAATCACTCACATGGAAATCGTTAGACCATAAGCTCATTTGGCATTAACACCTGCTTCTGATATTACTAAAGATCCGTATTTCTTAAATAACCACTTTAATTTGTAATAAAACATTAATAAAAGCAAAGAAAACTTATTGAAATTGTCTATAACAAAACATTTCAAAAAGACAAGTCCAAATAAGGTGCCGTTAATTTAAAAAGTTAGCGAAAAGTTCAAAGTCCTCAACTCTTACCTCATCGCCCTTGCTCCCGTGGTAATCTGTCGGTTTGTCTAAAACAACAGGTGATTCCATATCCTTAATCCTAAACACTGGAATGTATCACAGAACACTTCACTTGGGTGCGTGTTACACGCGAAATATTAATACTGTTTAAGTAATTCACCGTACCGTGTCTCAGTTTATACTAAAGTCGACGGCGGTTGCCACTTGTATTTATACAGGCAGCGAGCGCCGTGCACGAACCGTCTGGATTATTCGAGAACGGAGCTCGCCGAGACCTTTCGAGTCGTTCGTTATAAATGCAACTATTCCATTGCTTGCTTGCTACGTTCTGCGTTCGACTTTACACTTGAATTTATTTAAAAAAGCAGCAATGTATAATAATGGGGCGGTTTTGCTCCTACTAAGGGAGTAGGCAAAAAGCACGCCTGCGTAGACGAGTGGAACTTGGAGACTTAAAGGGATGAAATCATATGGACGCCTTTTTTAAGACAGCCACTTAAATAAACATTAGCTGTTTTTTTATGTAACATGGTTTATACATTTTCCTTTAATCTTTTATATATTTTGACATAATTATCAACTTTACCACAAAGGGTAAGCTGAATAATTTATGTTTTATTTTATTCGTCGCCATTTGTGAATCACCGAATGCAATTTATTTATTGTAGTGACAAGACAATGCCAATTTCAAGTGTGTTTATTATTAAAATTTCCTCCTGCAATCCTTATAAATAGAAAGAGCATCCGCCTTTAACTTGTATGAAATTTTGAGTAAGATTTTAAAGAATAATTAAAATATTTTCTTGCAAGAAGTACAGGCAGTCATAAATAAATACACAATCCAAAGCCGTCTAAAACATAAACACGTCTCTGTCACTTACAATAAGATCTGACATAAATATATTTGACACGATACCTGTATAGATGTTCACGTTTTTGACTGTACGTATACCTCGAATTTCAGAATAATGATTTGTAAGGTTCAAAAAAACACTTACACGAAGAATTTATCTAAACTTATTTACAATTTTGTCGAACGAAATTAGGAATAATGGAATAAATGATTTCCTTACAAATTATTTCAAACCTATAAAATAGCCTCGAGCTCTCATTTAAAATTTATTTACCACGACTCCACGAATACTTACCTTCGTAGATTTATATTATGCAACCAACAATCGTAAAATATTCGCGTTCTAAACTCACAAAGTAGAGTTTACCGAAATAGTCAACCGATTATTTTTAGGCAGAGGGAAATAGGTCAAAAGTTGCAATTTTCTTTAAGAATAAAGCTTGCTGAACGATTTAAAACTCTTGAAGTACAGGCCGAATTATCATCACGTCATTCAGTTCCAAACTATATTTGAATTTTTTAGGGAAAATAGTTAAAAATCGATGGCTGTACCGAAAAGTAAAAGTAATATAAAAATGAAAATCTCTATTTTGTAAGTGGGCCGTGTAAGCACCTTCGCATGTTCGACTCTAATAACGCTTCCCAAGAGGAACCAACTGACCAGAAAAAATAAATAAATAAATAAAGAAGACCTACAAGAAACTAAAATTCATACTATTTTAGTAGGTAGGTAGCGTTATACACGAACTGATTCAAAATAACAATAGTACAATCTATAATAATAAACAAACAGACAGACATGAAAGCGAGCTAATGAAAACGTGGTAATATCCTTATAAAGGTCTCATGAACCATACGCGAAGAAGAATTAAAAACTTTCCGCCCCCTCTCTATCCACAATGCTCTCTTCAACTAATCACATCTTCAACATCCTAAAACACACATCATCACAAAACGCAAGATTGACAGGACCTGCCCATACTAAAACAAAACTAGTACAAACAAATGCTTCAACAACAATAGATGGGTGGAGTCATAGCAGTAAAGTCTGCTTCATTATGATTGTCTGCAATAGATGACTATGTACTTACTCTACATTGTATCAACGTCAACACGTACCTATGTGCAATCGGTCACATGCGTTAGTATCCTAGGTTGAATTCCGTCTGTACGTCAAAAACAGTAAGGTCGTAGAGATGCGTCTGTGAATTTGAAGGGTCGAGTTTTTTTTATTAATGGCTTTCACATCAGCCAATTATTGGCACGATGTATTTTGCCAACGTCAGAGTAAACATCGGTCACGTCCAGAGAATGTTGGGTGGATAGAATTTTGGATGCTTAAGGGAGAATCGGGGAAGGATCGGTTTTAGCAACATATTATTTGATGAGAGTATGTGACAAAATTGAAAGACCACTTATCTGGCATTCTGTACTGTAAAACGGGGTGAGTAGGGATTAAGGGATGAGTAGGGACACAACCTAAAATGAAGCATATGTTACTAATTATAAGACTGAAATTATTTGCAATAGACGTAACGTTATTGTCCATTTAATAATTGTTCTTATTTATAATAAGTGATGACTTATTTTATTTAGGTTGTGTCCCTACTCCCCCTAAACCACCATAGAACTGTGTCACAGTGACGTTATGATTCAATTCGTAAGAAAGGTCAAACAAATTGTTTTATAATGTAACTGTGACACCGTTCTATAGTGGGTCTGGGGTCCATTGGGGTGATAGAACATATCTTACCGAAGCACCTTGACGTGCACACATAAACCAGAATACGTAAAAACCTCCCGTGAGAAATTATTTAACTGATGGTGAAACCCGCATGAAAATCCGTTCAGTCGTTTTTGAGATTATCGCGAACATACAGACGGACAGACGCGGCGGGGAACTTCGTTTTATAACATGTAGTGATAGACGATAGTGATTCTGTATTGGCTACTACACCCGAATATTGCAACCCTCCAATACAGAATTTAACAAAGGAGTACTTTTAATTGAATGAACAAGTAAATCAGTAAAGGTTACTTTTTAGCGGCTGACTACAGCACTGTGGTATTTTATTTGCCTCGGGTCAATAACCCGTTATAGAAAACGCATTTAGATCACTCGATGCAGATGAAATACCGAAGCGTATTCGTATACCGTAATTGATTTCGTATTAGTCGGCGAATAGCTTATCTATCTATATATATAAAAGGCAAACCTGACTCACAGACTTAACTATATATCAACGCACAGCCCAAACCGCTGGGTCTAGAGATTTGGCATGTAGGTTCCTTATGAGGTCTAGGGGTGCACTAAAAAAGGATTTTTCAAAATTCACCCCCTAAGGGGTTAAAATAGCGGGAAACTAATTCTACGTGTACAAAGTCCCGAGCGTGCTCTAGAAAAAAATTATTAGCATGATCAGTTTAAAATGTTGTGATCGGATTCACAATACATTTAGGCTGAGGACTCTCCCTTTCGTAGAACTATCTTATCCTATTACCGTTCTTTTCTGTGAAAACCCCTGGACCAGGGGTTTTCACAGGGGTTTTACCAGGGGCCCTGGTAGTTCCATAGAATTCAGCTTAATCAATACGACGTAAATGCATGTTAATTCGCGGTTTAGTATTTCAAGCGAGCGAGAGATAATCCTTACTCCTTAACAGGGAAACATGTTCCATTTTATTTGTCGGTCAAGGCGTATCGATCAACAGCTCATAAAACAATCAACGATTCAGAATCAGCAAAACTAGTTCCAGATGGATTGCAATAACAGTGTGTTCAGACGTTTGCGAATAGTGAGAATACAGAAACAGAAATGCCCAAGGTTGGTCAAATCCGTAAACAACACAAGTGGGGCATGCCAGCGTGTAGGACGCCGACGGAGTTCTAAATACAGAAGTTTTGGTAAATATTGCGCAATAAATACAGGCGAAAATTATTGGTAACCTAAAAACGAAGAAATGTGTAAGTATTACATGAACAATTTTCTAATTTCATATTTAGCTTCTGCGTCAACGCTTCGAAGGAAGTGATTCGCGCGACAATGTCATTTTGTCGTACATTAATGCTGGGCTTTTGTAAAGAATTAAAATCACGATCAAAGCTGAAATGTAGTGTAAACAAAACAAAGATATTGGCAGTGCCGTGGCGTTACCAACAACATAGATATTTCAACTATTTATAACGTCAAAACGTTCGACAGCGCGCAGACGGTCGTACTCACGTTTCGCTTCATTTTACAAAGTCATCGTCTGATGATTCAGTGTTGTTACAATTTCTTGCCACTGGAGGTTTACTCTTCAACAAGACACAAAACAATCCTTTTACTCTTCGGCTCAGACACCACTAACTCGCTCAGCTCTGCGTTTCGTTTTGCATGTACTGTGGGTGGTTGCCACGAAAAACCGAAATAGAACTTTTGGAATAACTCTACACAAAATTATATTGCCTGCGTCACTCCGTAAAGAATACTAGAGGAAGATCAAGAGCGGATACACGTCGGTCGCCCGGCGTGAACTTGATGATTTACGATTTGGGATGACCGCTTTCGCGAAAACTGAGCGATTGCCAAGTACCTATGCAATTGAGAGTGCAACGATATCTTACTAGGTGACGACTGACGCTTTATGGCAGTGCTCTATGTCATTAAAATTAAACAAGGTTACTACGGTGTTTATGAAACTTTTTATTTATCTGTTCTAGAGCCTTGGCCATCACCGAGCACCTAGGCCATCCATCAACCTATGGCCTTAACTGGTGAACGGAATACAGGACGATTATATGAATAAAACCATTAAAGAGAGAAAAATAAAGATATTTTGTGTTTAGGGGACGCATTCAGTGTTAGCTGTGGGGGCGCACCGGAAATTGCCCTTACCACCTTTACGCTGGGTTTCAGGTCGCTCCGTTCACTGAATACATTAACAATCTTGGGCACTTCTTACGTCTAACAAACAGCAGCCAATTATAAACGGTGTGTGGTATTTAATGTTGTCATTTGAAAGCTCGTGTTAGTCGTCGAAAGGTGGTTTTGCAGTTTCAGAAAACTCAAATCAAATTAGTTAAGAAAAAGCATACTTCATTTTTATACATTATATATCAATTTAAATATTTATACAGTTTTGCTTAGAGTAGTTTTTGACGCGACGTCAACAACGTATTAGCACAGATTTCCTCTAGCAGTAGAAGGGAGTCCTTGAGAACCTGCCGGCGCAGAAGTTGAATCATTAGCACCCACACGGTTTAGTAAATTGTGTATAAGTCGGAGGGTCTGTTCTACTGCATCATTGCAGCGCGTGGGTGCAGCGATTAGGGTTACCGCTATGCAATCGGTTCCATATTAAAGTTCCTCGTAGGTCGCAGCGTTCAATGATTTGCTCATTAAGAGAACGCGCATTAACATAGCCATTTTGTTTTGAAATACCATGCCAAGATTCTGCTCTTGCGCAGCGCCCCAAAAACGACAAGCTTTTGTTAACTTATTGGTTTGAGCTAAAATTGGGAAGGCATTGAGTGAATTTCAAAAATATTGGACATAGCTAAGGACTTAATTCTGACAATTTTGTGTAACGAGAATTAGTCACACAATCAAATCATACGGTTGATTTTCGTCACACGAAATATATAAGGCCTTTTTGATTGGAGTCCTTCCTTAACTACATACGTACAATATTTTTGAAATTAACCCTATGGAAACCCGGTGACACTGTAATATTTTGGTGTCAAGCTGATCTGACGGAGTCGGATGGTGTTCACAGGATCTCCGCTGTACTTCAACGTTTGGAATTGTAAAATCGGTTTCGATAAGCAGCTGATGACTCCAAGTTACCACTATTGAGTAGAAGAGGGAAACTGAACAGTAATTTTTATTTCTAACCCCCGACGCAAATATAAGGGTGTACTATGTTATAAGTTTAACGTATATATCTGTGGTCTGTCTGTGACATCGTAGCTTCCAAGTGGACTGACCGATTCAGACGCGGTTCTTTTTTAAGGAAAGCTAGTTTAGGAGGGATAGTTCTTAGCTAGGTTTCATGGAAATTGGTTGGGCCGTTTCAGAGATAATATTAGCTCTAATATCTATTGAATAGTAAAGTAGTAATTAATAATAAGAGTCTCTGTTATTTTGATATACGTACCCGCATTGTTTTTTTACATCATTAGTTGATTTACTACTTGCAGCAGCCCTAGATCAATTACCCGGTTGGTTCTGATCTACTTCGCTAACGATAATAAATGCGGTTTGAGGTGTTTGTTGCTGCAGTCAGTATGCAGTAGTTAGTACCTACCACGCTTAGCACATGCTGCTATAAATGAGTCTATGTGCACCTAGAATACAGAACTAATGATCCCATTGATGATTATGCTATGATCGATGGAGTCTAGAACTCAGATCAATAGAGCTCATTAGTATTAGCCTTGCGTAGTTTTAATACTTGTGAATATAAACAGATTATTATGTTTTAAAATCTACATATCAAATGAGTCATAACCATAACTTTCAACTATTTTGATATTATGGACGACACATGGTCTAAAGTGAAGAGGAGAACATTGTTAAGCAATACCATTCATCATAATCATCTGCTTGCCCTTACCCCAATTAATTGGGGTTGGCGCCCGCGCAGGACGTCTTTAACCATTGTGCTACAGTCCTACAGTTTGGCATAGTTTTACGGCCGCCTGAAGCCAATCATTATCTATCATAATATTTGGGAATTATTCTAATACAATACAATATTCTAATAATATTCTAATACAATTTTAAACTAATCTCACTGTAAAAACGCACATACGCGTTCAAGGAACTGTGTGAAAGTCATGAAAACTCTTTTATACGTTGCCAGCAGTGCGTTACTAAGTAAGGGTCTCCCTAGACCTATCGACGCGGAATCGGCTTGAGCCGGTAAGAAAAAGTTTCATTCCGTTCGCAACGCCGAATCGACCCGAGCGGCGAGCCGAGCCGACGAAGTCGTTTTCGCTCCTATTGCATGGACATAAAACTTTTTCTTACCGGGTTAAGCCGATTCCGCGTCTATAGGTCCGGGGAGACCCTAATACACAAATTTCAGTACAATGAAGATGTCTGTTTGAAAAATAAAAACCCGCCTCCAAAAAGCAAAAAATAACTTCTTTAAAATGGTAGGTAAATAGGTCAGTCCAACAAGGCGTCTAACAATATTTTAACCAAAAGCAGACTTCAGTTGGATTGACCTATTACCTACCATTTTAAAGAAGTTATTTTTTGCTTTTTTAAGGCGGGTTTTTGTTTTTTTAAACTTTTTTTTTATTTTATACTTTTTAGTGATCATAATTATGATGTTATTCTCCCACTTCTCAATTAATAAGAAACAATAGAACATTTCAATCTCGCCGCAAGCAACGCCGTGGGAAAGTCATAGTCATATATTTAAACCTAAATATGCTTCGTCATAGTCGCTCAACTATCTTAATCGAAATATCTTGTCGCCACCCTCGAAATATATACCGTTTAGGAGTTCCGGTGGCCATCTGTGGTCTTCATCATCAGTTCCACTTCACCAAATAGTGCTTTCCAAGACCAAATACACTAGTTACAATGAAAAATACCAAAATCGCTATAGGTATGCCTATAAATTTTGAAGAGTTCCATCGATTCCTCATGGATTCCACCATCAGATCTTCATTTTAATAAGAATGGGACCAATCGGGAGGCACCAGCTTTCGAATAAAAAAAGAATCATCAAAATCGGTTCACCCAGTCGAAAGTTTTGAGGTAACAAACATTAAAAATAATAAAATAAAATAAAACAGACGAAATTAAGAACCTCCTCCTTTTTTTTAAGTCGGTTAAAAAATGGGATGAATTAATGGTCCATCATCAGTATCACAGACAGACCTTTAATTCGCTCATCATGTTTTGGAAGTAAAATCACATGAAAATCTACTGCGTTTTCTTTAGAACTAAGTTCAAAAACCGGCTGACAGAATAGAGTTAATAATATTTAAGTAGCGATACATTATACACCGGTGTATAAATAGGGGAAAACAAAACTTTTACAACATCGCCTGAGGCCACGTCATAAATGAAAAAGTTTGCTCACGCGAAATAAATTAGCTTACTCATTTAAACTTAGAGGTGCGGCTAAGCTTCCCATGCCATATCGGCCCTTTACTTTCTCAACCTTGTATCTGATCGAATAGTTATATAGGAAAGTAGTATTTATTATTTAGGGAACATGAGTGCTTTTCCTATCTAACTATTCGATCAGATACGAGGTTGGAGTAAAGGGACGATATGTCAGAATTTGTCCTAACAAATCAGGATTGTAGGGCTCTTTTCAGGAGTGCGGCCACACTATTACATTTTAACGATCCATTTATGCAAAATAAATGAGAAATGTAGCGACTATTCAACAAAATGCTCATAAACACTGAACAAATATAACAAAGAAAAGAACAAACATGTTATTTGAATATCTTATCTTATCTTACTAATATTATACATGAGAAAGATAAGGTAAGATTTGGCACACATATAGGTTAGGTCCTGGAATAGGACATAGGATAGTTTATGCCCCGACAAAACATCCCATTCCCACGGGAAATCCTGGTAAGATCATATTCTGAAGTCCACGCAGACGAAGTCGCGGACAGAAGCTAGTTTTGCGTAAAATTATTAAGTTGAACAAATTGAGAGTTCTCAATTTGTTCTCTCTCACAGTTCGTTCGTTGAAATAGTGTGCAGTACAACCTTTGAAGTCGCCAACACCGCTTTGTGCGCGACACGGCGGCGGCTTCCTTGTAGCAATTGTAGCGGCTCATCAAAGCATGCAAACTATTTGAACGAACGATCTATAAATCTCTGTTATTGCGAGAAATGTCAAGACTTTTCGACTGATGTCAGGACTTTTCATTTCTACAAATGGCAACCCTACGCTATCAAGGTGGTGATTTGACACAAAAAAGGGGAAATGTTTAAGTAGAAAAAGGTATTAATCATTGATATCATAACATCGATAAGGCACTAAGTACCTCTGTTGATGTAAGGCATGATCTCAGAACTATTTGTAGCATTGCATTAGGTATAGCAAATAAGGAAAACATAGAAATGATATGAAATCGGTAAACTGATCAAGTAATACTTTATTTTCCGCATTACATCATGTTAGATAAATTCTGAATGAAGCTCTATCTATTATGACGCTATTATAAGGGTATCTAATCAAAGCTATAAGCTGAACCAGCGTAGCCAGATCTCCGGAAAAGTCTGTAGATCTACGGATTTCAAGCCTTGTACACAGACCTACGGATTTTATTGAAAAAATCGATACGCAATTCCAAAAAAACTCAATTGTTTACTAAATACGTAACGTAATAAGGTTTTTTCATTTTTTAACCGACTTCAAAAAAGGAGGAGGTTATACGTTCCACTGTATGTATTTTTTTTTTTTTATGTATGTTCACCGATTACTCCGTCAATTCTCGACCGATTTCAAATTTTTTTTTTTGGTTTGATAGAGTATACTTCCGAGGTGGTCCCATTGTCACCAAATCTGAATCTGATGAGGGGATCAGTGAGGAATTGAGGGAACTCCTCAAATATTGTAGGCAAACATATAGCGATTTTTGTATTTTTAGTAACAAATCCAGCATTTGCGTTCAGAAAGTATGATTTGGTGAAGTGGAACTGATGATGAAGACCACAGATGGCCACCGGAACTCCTCAACGGTACCGATTTCAAGGGTGACGGTAAGATATCTCGATTAAGATAGTTGAGCGACTACAACGAAGAATATTTACTTGTTCAAATATGACTATGACTTTCCCGCGGCGTTGCTTGCGGCGCGCTTGATATAAGTTAAAGTTTCATTTCAACTAAGAAGTGGGACTACGTAACGACGTATTATGATCACTAAAAAGTATAAAATAAAATAAATGTTTAAAAAAAACAAAAAACCGCCTTCAAAAACGCAAAAAATAACTTCTTTTAAAATTGTAGGTACCTAATAGGTTAGTCCAACTGAAGTCGGCGACCACAATATTTTCAACAAAAAAGCCGACATCAGTCGGACTAACCTATTAGGTACCTACAATTTTAAAAGAAGTTATTTTTTGCGTTTTTGAAGGCGGTTTTTTGTTTTTTCTGCGTATAATGAAACGTCATCCCATCCACAGGTAATCTTTGACAATCACTGACTCTGACTGGCTATTTATACTATTTGCGTTTCGTTACACGCAGCTCACGCAGTACAAGAACTAAGCTAGGCTAAGCTAACGTGCAGTGCAGACATTACTCATTATGCTTCACTAAATAACAATTTAATGGTTGTACTTCACGCCTTCACGAATACCTATTGGGGCAAATACGACAAAGTTAAAGTTCCACATTATGTTTAGGTCAGTTATTAAAGCTTAAAAAAGATTCTTTTAATAATCTACAGAATTCTATGGATTTTTGAGCCTAAACCTGCAGATTTACAAAATTATAATCTGGCAACACTGAGCTAAATTGATACTACAATACGTGGATTTAGCCGTTGGATTTTCCCGATTGGAAACTCCCGATATTTTTAATGGCGACCACCACTATCAGAGATGATATATCTTCAACGGCTCAACCGATTTTCATGAAATCTAGCTAAGAACCAGCCGAATAAACGTTCTACACTCAAGAGCAATGAAAACGGGTCACTTTCTATAGAAATACTATACAAAGTGACCCGCTTTCATTGCTCTTGACTATATTTTACATCGCGACAAATACAGACACGGATATACACAACTAATAAAACCGATATTTTTGTCGGGGGTTAAAAAACCGGCCAAGTGCGAGTCGGACTGATGCACGAAGGGTTCCGTACAATTATCTATACAACGTTAGCAAAAAACGGCAAAAATCACGTTTGTTGTATGGGATTTAATATTTATTTTAATTTAATTTAATTATTTATTTTTAAAGTGAATATTTGAAGCGTCTACCTGTTGCAGTTATTAATATCGAGCAAAAAACGGCAAGAAAACACATTTGTTGTATAGGAGCCCCCTTAAATATATTTTTTATTCTGTTTTTAGTACTTATTTGTTGTTATAGTGGCTACAGAAATGCATCATCAGTGAAAATTTCAACTGTCTAGCTATCACGGTTCATGAGATACAGCCTGGTGACAGACAGCCAGATGGACGGACAGCGGAGTCTTAGTAATAGAGTCCCGTTTTTACCCTTTAGGTACGGAACCCTAGAAAGATGCCCAATTTCACAACAATCAACCGTTCTATATACATCGCATGCGAAGATAAAGATTAGCACTCTCAGTAAAGCTTGTATGAAACAGAGGATATTTTTAAATGCTCTTTCAAATTTATCTATCTTTGATTTGGTATGTAGGCTTGTACTGGAATGTTGGCGCGGCTAATGAAACTTTTACACGCCATTTTGTTTGCCCGCGTTCTACTTTGATGTCCAAGGAGTAATGTAAAAATGTATCATTACCACACCTAATTAACGGGATTATTATGTACTTACTAGCTTCTGCCGCGACTTCGTCCCCGTGGAATAGTTACTTTGGGCTAACGCTAACTTTTACCCGCGACTTTGTTAACGTAGAAGGTTGAGACATTCTTCATTGGTTCTCAGCTCCTATTGGTCTTAGCGTGATGATATATAGCCTATAGCCTTCCTCGATAAATGGGCTATCGAACAATGAAATAATTTTTCAAATCGGACCAGTAGTTCCTGAGGTTAGCGCGTTCAAGCAAACAAACAAACAAAATCTTCAGCTTTATAATATAATATTAGTATAGATATACAGGGTGAATGCAGTGTCGTGTAGCAACAAAACAAACTAAAACCCACTACACCATTAGGAACATAACGCAATAGATTTAATGGCGTTAAGACAATAACTTTTTTTTTAATTCAAATAAACATTGAATGAATTCATTTTATTCGGGATCATGGCCACCCTACATACTCTACGCTAGTAATATCACCGGTTGTCTTATCCCCTGATAGGAACACAACAATGCGAACACTGCTGCTTGGCGGCAGTTTCAAGCCAGTTCAAGGATAAGATGGCGGTAGAGATCCAAACAGATGCTGCACGAGCCCCTACCACCGCTACTCGCTTTGTTTCAATTGTTAGTTACCCTTTATAGGGTTCCGTACCTAAAGGGTAAAAACGGGACCCTATTACTAAGACTCCACTGTCCGTCCGTCCGTCTACATCCGTATGTCCGTCTGTCCAGAATAAAATAAATATTTAAGGGGGGCTCCCCTCCCATAGAACAAACACAAAAGTGTATTTTTTTTTGCCGTTTTTTGCTTGATATTAATAACGGCAACAGGTAGACGTTGATATATTCACAGAATATTTAGTTGTATATTAACTTTATAAATAAATACATATTTAAGGGGGGCTGCTATACAACAAACGTGATTTTTTATAGATCAGGTACGGAACCCTACATGCGCGAGTCCGACTCGTACTTGGCCGGTTTTTTACTATATATTCTCCTAGCCTAGACAGCTTTTTCTCCGATTTGGCAGAACCTGGTGGTATTTCGAGTCAGATCCGCCATTTCCTACGAGTACTACCAGCGCGTGGGTCGAGTTAAGATTGTCGGGAAAGATAAGAAACCAAGAAACGAAGGAAGCGAGGTTACTACAAAAAATAACAGTAGAAACTACAATTGCGGGGCCTCTATTCTAAATCGTCTTTGATCTGTTATGGTACTAATGGTACTGTTTTTAACTCGGCCGCCATTACTGTCAAGTAAATAAGAGCTATCAAAACGTTGACTATAAGATAACAGGTCAAAGACAATTTGGTTTTTACCGCCTAGAAGCCCTAGGTTTGAGAAAATACGAGTTTTTACCAACTAATCATTCATCAACAAGTCATAATATCAGCCTGTTGCAGTCCACTGCTGGACATAGGCCTCCTCTAAGGAGCGCCACAGCGCGCGGTCTCCCGCCCTTTGCATCCAATCACTGCCAGCTGCCTTCTTCAGGTCATCGGTCCATCTAGCCGAGGCCGGGGGGTTTATTAACAAGTAGTTGCGATTTAAGTACGCTTTAACAGCAGCAATTATTTTTTTTACAGCCATTGACTTAATTCTCACACCGTTTCTCATTAAACTTAGCTATCAAATTGAACTAAATTTAAACATTCGACAATACAATCATTTAAATGACATTAGGTACGTGCCGTCGGTCGAATCCATCGCTCCGAGCAAAATCGATTGGTCACCGGTAATTGTACTTATCTATTATAATTGCCCTTGAACTTTGTCGACCACCGCCTCGACCAGTATCTTCTTTACGTAGTATAAAACAAAGTCGCTTTCCGCGTCAGTCCGTTCATCTGTCTGTATATCTGCTAACTCTTCCTAAACCACGAAACGGATTTTGATGCGGTTTTCGTCATCAGTTAGATAATTTTACACGTAAGCTTTTACATACATACATACATACATTAAACCACGCCTGTTTCCCAGTGGGGTAGGCAGAGACCACTTCTTTCCACCTGCTACGATCCTGACAAATCTCTTTCGCTTCTTCCACATTCATACATCGAGTCATGCATGCACGTCGGTTTCGGGTACTTAAGATCCGGCCCTTTCCAGTATTTCGTCGATTTGATTCAAAAAAGTGCGCCTAGAGCGGCTCCTTCCGACCCTCCCACTCACTTTTGCTCTGTATATCTCTTTCGTCAATCTTCTTTCATCCATCCTTTCTAAATGACCGAACCATCGTAGCATGCCCTTTTCAATCTATAATTAATATATATTTAATGTATAATTAATTCTGATCTTTGTACAGGTGTTACAGAACTTACATAAACCGAAATGAAGCGAGGGCGGGTCGTTACTCTATCTTTACATAGTATAAAACAAAGTCGCTTCCCGCCCTCTGACCACTCTGACCCTCTGTATACGCTTAGATCTTTCAAACTACTCAGCGGATTTTAATGTGGTTTTCGTCATTAGATAGAGTGATTCAAGAGGAAGGTTTATATGTATAATAAATGCTGCTTTATGTACGGGTGTTGCAGAAAACTCACATAAACCGAAGCAAAGCGAGGGCGGGTCGCTAGTCAGTATTATATCAAAGAGACCACCCTGTGGTCGCTGTAAAATATGAACTTTGAACCAGAGTTAATACTGTTAACTGTAGTTTTTTAGGTTTCTGTTATTTGTCAAATTGAATTATTTATGTTATGACTGCTACTTTTATTTTGTTTTAATTATTGTACCTATTTTGACGAATATAGATCAATGCATGTAAATTTAAATGTAATTTAGAATGTAATTGTATTATGCAATAAATAAACTAAACTTAACTAAACAATAGGGGCCTGGGGCCTATTGCATAATAGCCTCGTAAACATTACCAAGGCAATTTAATTTGAACTGTATTGCAATAAGAATAAAGTTTTTTTTCCTTTCTTCATAAATTGAAAATGGCATTGTCGATCGATCGAAATTGAACTTTGTTGCATTGATGGTACATTTAAAGTCCAACTGACAAAAAACTTACGTTACTTTACGAGGATAAAGTACAAGCCCATACTATTAGTAAAAATCCATGCAAAACCACTAATACTATTAGCTTGTACTTTATTATGACATCGGCCCCTGGTAACGACGGTTTTAAAGTCACGTTTTACGTTTATGGTTCGTCAGTCGAAAAGCTTGAGGAGTTTTGCCACTCAAGCAAAGCTAAGAACAGAAGCGGAACAAACAAGACAAACAAGCAGATATTTTACTACAATCCCATACTGCGAACGTTAATGGCTGCCAAAATTACAGAAAATGTATAAGATTGACGTAAGCTGTCGTACAGTTACGTCGGCCGCCCATGTTGATTCCATACATTTTGGCAGATTTTAGCAGTCATTAGCCAAATATCAAATGCAACAAAATGTCCGGACCTTTTCATTACTCGTGATCTCAGTGGATATCACAGCGGAAACGCGTACGTGAAAAAATACCGAAATAGAACCTATCTTGCGATAAAATAACGACAGCATTAATAATAAGATATTTTTTGTCCTCCCACATATGACATATATAGATACTCGTAATGTTCTCCTATTTGTTAGCAAAAAAAAACTAAACTAACTCCCAATACTCTATTCGGCGAGCCTAACTAGATTTTACAAATTAATGTGGATGTTAAAAAGCCATTACGATGATATATATTACGTTAATATGTTACAATGAAATAAACAAGAGACAAGTCAGTGAGTGGGCTGGCCAATTGGATGCCCAATATTTGACAACCCAAATATAAATTTGATTTATTATTCATCTTCAATCGATATTAATTAAGTTGACAATATTGGCTAATAAGCGATCAATAAATTATAATAATTATCATAGATCCCATTGTCGACTCCTCCTCAAATTTCAATAAAATCTGTTTAGCTGTAAAAAACAAACATATAGAGTTACTTTTGCTGTCATAATATGGATTCTAATGTATCGGCTCTACCGTACCAACAACTTGTCGAGGAAAGTTGTTTGTTTATCAGTTCCTACACTTACAAACGTCCATACGTTACGATTACCCCTTAGCATGAAGGATTAGTGGTAGTAAGAGCTTGAGCAGGGTCCGTCCGGATAGCTTACCACCATTTTATGGTTTAACCTACCAGTGACCTACCACCAAGCAACATTGTAGGTAATATTCCTATGTGGGGATAAGACAACCGGTGAAATGACTAGAAGCATTATACCTTAGTCTTAGTCTTGGGGTCTAGAGAAACTGACTATTTGTAATATCAGGAGGCATGTTTGCTCGTTTGCCATTAAAAAACATTTTGTTTGTAACAACATTGATTTCTATTCACATTTATTTAGACTGGTAATGTAACGATATACTCCTGCGACGCTTCTCGGTCTGTCGGTTTCTCTTATTGTTGTAAGACACTATAAATACTTGAGAAGCTTGTTGATTGAGGAACAAAAACCGGTGTGGCCAAGCGTGAAGGAGTTCTGTGTGACCAGCTGTTTAGGAATAAAACATTTGGTTTTGTATAATTCTATTAACTGTATATCTTTAGGCATAATATCAGTGACTGGCGTAAGAATATGATAATGCTGCTTTTACATTTTCATAAAATGTACTTGTTAGAGTTTAGTTTAGTGTCTTGATACTTGATCGAATATGATCGATTGAAATCAATTTTAACTCCAAAGATTTTCTCGAAGATTTTCAAAAATCTGTAAGTAAATGTTTATTAACATTTTGTTAAAGTTAGCGATTGTCTGCTAAGGTAATGTCGTCGTTTTGTTTCTACGAACCAACCGCACCTATAATTAAAATAATAGTCATAGGATCTATCTATACTCGTACATTGCAATCGATCGGCCATGTGCGACGAACGACATTGTAGGCAACATACAATAATTGAATCACCCGATAGATTACTCATTAAATCAATTGAGATTATTTTAACGTTCGATCCAAATGTTTTCATATTGAGTCATGCTTTAAACGAATTTGTTTTGCAATTATCATGCTGATGTTTCATTCACGTTAATAAATTCGGAGCACTGTTTAACGTAAATAAATCGTTACATTTATAAATCATTAATTATTTATTTACTCGTGTGGTTGCCGAGTTAGAATAGCGCCACTCCATGTCTTCCCGTGGATGTCGTAAGAGACGACTAAGGGAATAAAGGCTTGTAGTACTGTTAGGCGATGGGCTTGCAACCTGTCACTAATACGCTGGTAAACATCTTAGCCTAATTGTGCAAATTGTGGTTATAGAATTATCAACAGGTTTTTAGAGATGTTTGTAATTCTGTAGCTCTGCCTACCCCACTCTGGGAACGAAGGCGTGAGATTATGTATGTATTTATATAAACATATTATAAAATAAAGTCACTATTTCTGTCTGTCAAACTATTTGTCCGCATTAAAGTACACAACCGATTCTGATGCGGTTTTTATCAACATTTCGGGGATGTCTATCAAAATTTTTTGTGCATAATATCGTTTCAAGGTAGCATACGTTACTTTCGTCATAGGCATTGATAAATGGTTTGCAATTTGCGCTAAAGTCCTCATTAAGCGTGATGCGACTTCATCAAGTAATAATAGTCACAGTAATAGCCAAACATAGCTGGTACATGTTTAAAATATACATAATTATGGCTGCACTCATGAATGCAGATACAAATAAGCACCACGACACAGTAAACAAGCCAGTAGAACATATTCAAACAAAGGTACAACGAACGGGTTGTATACAGGGTGTCACAAAACTCAACGTTAACCCGCCTAGGGCTGATAGAGCAGCTAAAAAGCTATCGACTTAACCCCTATGTTTGTTCAGCGATTTTTACTAGTTTCGGAGATATTGATCATTTTAGTCTGAATTTTTGTAATTGTCCCTTATGAAAAATCATTAATTCATGTTTTATTTCATATTTTTTTCAGTGGTACCTATTAAAATCCATACGAATCAGCGAAGTTTTTAAACCTATTTGCGCGGTTTTTTTTATCAACTGTCTTAGTAGTCGCATAAAGTTGTTTTTTCCATACATAGTAAAAAACAAACACTGGGATACTTATGGAGAAACAAACTTTATGCTATTACTTAAAAAGTTGATTAAAAAAAAACGAGCAAATAGGTTTCAAAAATACAGTAGATTGTCTTCACACAAAGATGAATCGCGCGGCTTGCAAGTGTGTGTGCGTCGACCGTACGCACCGTGACCACCACAAGCAAACTCAACAAGACGAACCGAGCCGGTTTAGTCGGGGTCCTGACTCTAGCGCCCGAACGGCAATAGGTAACAGAAACTCTTCAAGGGCCGGACACTAACCAACTACTCTTATATTCATACTTTGCCAGTGGTGGGGCGTGGTATAATGCTGAATGACGCTGGATCAGGCATGGCGTCGCCACCTGCGTGTGTGTGTGTGTGTGTGCAGCTACCTAACTCGAGCTCCTAAAGGACCGGAGTTAAATTACTTTTCTGAATATGCTTTGACCACGAGAATAATGAAATCCCTACTGAATTGATCGCTCTGTAACTCACCGGCGCTCAGGCATGGTTCGTTTATATTCATTAGGAATCATACTTAAAACTTCATGTTAGAAGTCTGCTACAGCTAGGTTGTT
Source organism: Acleris literana (assembly GCA_946894065.1). Taxonomy (NCBI): domain Eukaryota; kingdom Metazoa; phylum Arthropoda; class Insecta; order Lepidoptera; family Tortricidae; genus Acleris; species Acleris literana. Next base: position 22,860,555 of record OX335670.1, read on the forward strand.
ATTTGATAGTGATTGTATGATACCGTCTCCTGGGTTCATTGACTTTCTTTACGCATGTCTAGACGACAGGGCAGAAGCATATTTGTGTAGGGGTTAAGTTTTGCGTTTTACTGAAAAAAATCGTGGTTATTATTTGCAGTTCCGGATTTAATTTTGTCAAGATTAATAGGGTTAGTTAAATATAGTTCCAAGGTCGACAAAAAAATACCTAAATTAAAAATAACTTGACGTTCATTTGCTAAAAAAAAAGTTTAGAATCCTATACCAGATTGGCAGGGACATATCCATACTAATATTATAAATGCGAAAGTAACTCTGTCTATCTGTTACGCCTTGACGACTAAACCCCTGAACAGATTTCGAGGAAGGACATGTACCTAGTGTATATTTAACTCCCGATAAACGACTTTTACATGGGAGAAGTCGTGGCCAACAGCTAGTGTTCCATATAGGCTAGTATATATAGGGTAAAACACCTAATTACTGGCCACTAGAATACCACTAGCTAGGTGCTGATTGTTGAATTATCGTCTCTATGTCAAAGTTCATTGGGCCAATAATCGGTAGTTGGCCAACAAGGGGCAGTTCAGCCTATATTATATTAACTTGATGGTAACTAACGTTCATAAGGAGTTCGCCAGCCGCCAGCAAACGGCTTACGTTACGACCGAGCAATTTTAGTTTACGTTAGACATAACACCATATAATTTATGCCCCGTCAAAATTTGTTCCAAAAGGGGAAACAACAAGTCACGTAACGTTGAACAAGAAATAATTCTAAAGTGTTGGCTCCGTGAGGTGTCTCCGCCGCCCACCAAGCCCAATTTATCGAGAATCCACGTTCACTGACCACAATAAATATATTTATTTGAACCGTTTCAATTGTGTTAATGGAAACCGCAAGTCTCATTCAATACAAGATAAAGCGTTCAGTCGTTCATTCATTAACAAAAGGCCGGAGTATTTGTTGATATTCTACTTCAGGACCCAATGCAATGACCTTGGTTAGCTGACTGACACAAGACTCATATTTCGATGCGGGCCCGCACGATCCTGGGACGTCAGGAGTTTTATTAAACGATCAATTATTTGATTTTGTACATCGGAATAGCCAGCAAGAAAAATAAAAACAATCTTCTCTAAGGAGAAAACTAGTTACGGCTGTGTGTTTTTCTCCACAGTGTATGGAACAATTACAAGTCAAAAAGGAAAGAGGGACGTAACATTCGGAAAAATACATTGCATGTTACCCGTTGCCAAGCCAACTGTAATACCTACGTAGTTTGAAGATCCAGAAACCGATTTCAGAACGCGATAGTGTTTGTTTGTTTTGCTTTCACCGCTAAATCATTATGGAGATAGCTTTAACCCTGGGGGAGGAAATACCCTTTTTATTCTGGAAAAATCCCAAAATAAATACCGGGATAATTTTTAAACTGTACCTTTTATCTCAGTTACTACTATGACCTGAGTTTTTAAATGTCCGAAAACTCAAAATTGTCTCATTACCTCGGTACGATGATAATTAGAGGTAGAACAATACCGGCTGGAATGTAAACGACGAGCTCCCAAGGCCGGCACGAGATAATACGTCGCAGAGCCGTGCGAAATGAGTTTCGTGTCGCCGCTAATAAACATAATAGATGCGCCGTGATTAATACGTAGTCTTTACGCGGAAATGTTAACTTAAGCTGGTTACCGCGGATGCCGATCACAATTTCACACCAATTGACCAAGTCCCAAATTAAGCTCTAGGCTTGTACTATGGGTAATAGACAACGATATAAATACTTATATAGAGAATTATATACTTAAATATATACCCTCTTACTTATAAACGTGGAATAACCTTGGATTAGCTAAACCATGTTACGTCCTTATCTGTCAAATTCAAATGTCACAATGACGGATAAGGACAAAACATGGTTTAGCTACTCCATGGTTATTCCACGTTTATAAGTAAGGGGGTTAGAAAACATCCATGACTCAGAAACCAATATTCGCGCTCACCACTCAAATATCTGCCCTTACCGGGATTTGAACCCGGGACAGCTAGCTTCGTAGGCACGGTCACTACCAACTAGGCCAACGCGTTTCGTCTATCTGCAAAGTACACTTCTTTCTACGACAAATGCCTTTGTCGAAGGAAACATAATAATTAAATCCTAGAACTATTCTTCAACCATTGCCAAGCGTCCTCAACCGCAGTACAGTCAGTGAGCACTTAGAAGATGCTTCGGGTTTGTACTTCTCTCTCACTCGCTCATAATAAGGGCGTATTAGAGAGAGTGAGAGACAAATACAAACCCGAAGCACCTTCTAAGAGCTATCGCACTGTATACCGCGATGCCGATGCCGACGCTTTCTCAAGCACGATGCCTATGGGCGTCTGCGGCATCCAAGTTAAGCTTAATGTGATGCCGATAACGTCCGTGGCATCCGAGAAGGTTCCTTTAATTCGTTACACCGATCAGCTTTAGCGGCACCAAGTTAAAGCCAAAATTTGACGACGATCGGCGTCTACAGCATCCAGCTTAAGACTACGCTGTGCGTCCAGTGGCGCCCTCATTACTATTATTGTTTTCTAATAAACTAAAGTATTGTCTTGAAATCGAAGGGTCTTTTTTTTTATACAACTGACGTCACCTTGACAAAGTCGTATGGTGATCTAAATTGAAATTGTAATAAATATTTAGATATGTATTATTTAGTATTACATTTTATTTCGCTATGATGTCGACGACGAGAGAGTCGAGTACAATCTTAAGACTGTAATTCAAGGACTGCAAATGCATTCCCAACCCTGAGCATAAGATGGTATGCCTCTATAGGCTAGTCATTTCACCAGTTGTCTCATTCAAACAGTGCTGCTTTTCTTGTATCAGTTCCCAAATTATTTAGTGATAGACCCCTTGGTTGTTTTTTAACCCCTATTGAACCCTAAACAATAAATATTTAACAGATCCCGAAATTAGCAAAATTTAAAGAAAGTAAATGTTACTGTACATTAAGGTGGTCCAAAATAGTATGAAGAAAAAAAAGTATATCAAATCCTTCCTCCACAAGGCTTATTTTTGTTTGCTATAAATTAGTTACTTATGTGTCAAATTTAAACTTGTTATGTGATCATTTACTGGTCGCCCAAAGCGTTTAGTTTATGTGAAAAAGATCTCATTCTCATACAAAACGATATCTAGTAAACTTAGCAAAAACTAAAAACAGAAGTAGAATATTGTTTGCCTACTGCTGCAACTCGGAATACAGTGTCATGATCTGTCCAAAGACTTTCTCATTCGATATCTTTATTAGATGTGTGACGCTCTATACATTTTTATATTAAAAAAAAATAACATTATGGGCGACCTGTAAAGTTTATTCAATTGCAATAAAACTTGGTAAAGCGGATTTTTGAGTATTTTGAAATAAAAAGAAACTTGTGCGGAAACAATATTACACACTTTTGTTTTTTGGACCACCCTACTGTACATAACATTATGTCAACCTTTTGGCAAAGCCCTCGCGAACGCCATATAGAACATGGCTGGGCCGAGCACACTTTGAGAATTACTATGGTAACCTTTAACTGACAAGGTATATGTCTCACAGACGTCATGACTATTATTTTGAACTTTGTGGCCATGACATTAAGTGTTACTTTGAGAATGCTCTGAAACCACCTCGTCAAATAAAGGTTAAAGGATGGTGGTAGCTATCCAGAAAAAACTCGCCTCAAGCATATTTGGTGGTAGGGCTACCACTAAAAACACTGGTAATTCAAGTTTATGGTATTAATAAAAATCAGGGGTCTTCCAGATGATACCAATGCAGTAAGTGTGGAGCCTTTAAAAAACCTTATCACACTACAAGGTTAAAAACTGCTTAATATTTTTAAACTATCACATTTACTGATATGCTTGCATCATATAATTTGAACTACAAAAATACCTACTTTAATTACCTTAAAATAGCATACATTACATGAGTGATGAAATATGAAGTATGTTTCAGTCTGCCTGCAGTTTACCTGTATCTAGATTCCCTTAAAACAACCCAATTTCAAATAATACAGAAATAATGTATCTTAATCCTGTTCATGTATTGTGAGCCAAATCTCATCCTAATTGATTAAAGCAGTTGGTGCTTGGTAGCTACATGTTTTTCAAGATGTGCCAATTGCAGCTCTGCATGACTTTTAAAAATCCTGTCCTGTTTTAACACTAATAGTTGTTACCTAGGTAACAAATATGCAAACATATAACACATGTTCACATTTAAGAGATTAAGAATAATATTACGAAATCATAGTGACTTAAAAACCAAAATAATTTGAATCAGTGTCACATCAAAAATGTATAAAACGTTTGAGCACTTATTTTATCTGTACTAAGAATGTTGATGCAATGAGGTAATCCTAGATGTGTCAGACATACTACATTGACACAGGAATTTGGATCACTACCAAACATACAATAACAAAAAAACAGTAATCAAAACATAATAATCAAACTAACCTCACAAGCAGTTAGGAGTCACTCGGGAGCACTCAACAAGGGGTTAGCAGCCGTCAAACGTCCTGTGGAAGACCACCGCATCAGAACTCGTACAACACAACCCACACCGACAAATAACCAGCATCTTAACCCACAAAGGTTATTACTCAGTCAAGTACACTAGTCTTGACAACTTGCCAAAAAATTTGCTGCACAGATGAAGCATGCGAAAATGAAAATCATCAAACCAAAACATTTTACCTGCCTCGTTATGTTTCGAGTTTCAACTAGGTTAGTAGCAAGTCTTTGTGCAACCAAGGTCGTTATCAAGGATACAAAAGAAAGAACAGCCGGACGATGTGTTAGAAAAATAGGTACTAGTTAGCGCATGACAAAAAATGTGTCGTTAAAAAGATATCGAGTAACACAGAAATGACACTTACGAAACTGCTTCCTCTTAACGGCATTTCAGTCAATAACTCTATATTCACTCACTTTCCAAGTCAATTAATAGTCATTAGACAAAAATCACTCGTAACAGAAAAAAAGTAAACCTCGTTTTTTTTTCGCCTCTTGCCTCGGTGATTTCAAGTCGCTACGCTTGCTTGCTGCTTGTTCACTAGGTACTTCAGATAAAAATTTGACAGCAGTCAGACTTCGTTTCTAGAACAATCACATGCCGCAAACTTGCATGCATTGTCCACTCAATAGACATAAAACGCGAAAGTGGTTTCTTTTTTAATACTCCAATTAACTGTATTATTGTAGCACCGGTAAATATGATTACTATAGTTTATTTTAATTCTTCTTTAAAATTAAAATAATCAACAAAACGCATGTTAAAATGTATCACTGCAATTAACGAAACGCTTATTTAGGTGTTTTAATGTTCAATCGCAATCGCAACGTCGATTTTCGAACCCCAATTCTCAATATTTTCATGCAGTGTACCGAACGCGAAGCTACGCGATGAGACGCGAAAAAACAAAAGTTCCACCAATCGCGTACGTGTGTGATGCGATGAGACGCTTGTTTTATTTCGTGAAAACTTTGACGACATCTTGTGATTGCAAAATGTCGCTGTCACATTGCAGGAACGGCCTATTTTGCGCGATTACATAAATTATAATTATCAAACTGGATTTTTATGACAGCATAAATGTGACAAATTGGGTAAATAATGAAAACTACGAGTAAGTGAAAAATAATGTACCTTTAACTTGTGTTGTACCTAGGGTGGGCCAGAAATAACGAAATAACTTATACTATACCTCAACTGTTGCTATATGCAAACAAATCTGTTTACCCTATAATTAAGATAAAGTGTATACATACATGATATGATATATGATATAAAACCGGACAAGTGCGAGTCGGACTCACTCACCGAGGGTTCCGTACAAATTTGTAGATACATATTATAAATAGTTCAGGAATTGGACCGCCGTACCTAGCATAAAGACCCTGTTTTTTTTTGTGATTTAATCAAAAATTTATAGTTTTCAGATTTTCCCTTCACTTGTAATATAAGACGGTATTACTTGCCAAATTTCATAGTGCTACGTCAACGGAAAATACCCTATAAATTTTGATTCCCTTGAGAGTGACGAAATATACATTTTTTGCGGCATAAACGGCCGTGTCTTTTTTTCATCTTAACTTAGAGGTTTGATTTTTTTTCAGCTTCAAGGAACTGTAGACCTAAATATATTGTTTTATATTTTAGTTCCGTTTTTCCTTTTGAGGTACGGAACCCTAATAAAAAAACCGCACAACAGGGGCCTGTTTTATAAAGCTACAAGTTACAATTTACAGTTTACAAGTTTCCATTTGGCACAACCTCGACCAATTGAGCAGTGTTGCCAGTTTAGACCTGTAAAATTGTAACTTGTAGTTTTATAAAACGTGCCCCTGGTATTATTACATTCCGATTTGTATTCGATTTCGGAGCGAAACTGCGCGAGCCCAACTAATATTTGACCATTTTTTAGTATTTGTTGGTTTTCTTCAGTGTTTGTACTATAATCATACCAAATTTGACGCTTGTATGTTTAACCGTTTTTGTGATACAACCAAAATAAAAGTAAGTTGAACAAAACCGTTTATTATAATTTCACGTACTTTAAAAAATAAATTTGTTAGTAAATAATAACGTAATAACAAATATTCTGGAAAAGAATATACGCTATTTATTACGGTTTAAAAGATCTTTAACAGACGGCGTAGGCATATTAATAGGGTCCCATTGAGCTCCCTTCAGGTACGGTATCCTAAAAAGTACTTATGCTATGAACCTATTTGAGAATTGAATACGACGCGACACGATCTCAAATAGAACAGCAGTTCGAGCTGTTAAAAAATTGCCTCGCATCGCGTTGCTTCGCGTCCGTGTGCAAATCTCGGAAGAAATGAGAATTGGGTCCCTGATATTAGAGAGTGTGATTTAATCTCTACTGCCCCGAGAATAGGGGGTCTAATACAATGTCTGTCAACTGTCAAAAAGTGGTCAAAAACTTCAGTGTCAAGTGTCAAACAATGTGAATTTTCTCTCATGGAATTTTCTGAACAGAATTTGATGTGATTTGATGAATGGAGCGTGCGTGTAATTCGATCGTTTCGTTGATTAAATCTGTAATTTTTTGAATTCAAATGATGCTCATCAGTATCATAATAATAAATTTATTTAACAAAAGTCAATGCAATGTAAGCCGACGTAGTATGTGACTAAAACAAATAAGTTTCTAGTTCTTTTTAAAATTTGAACATTTTGCGTAGTGAGCGCATGTTTTTTTTTAGTGCAGTTATTGTGTTGCTTGTTTAACTTAAAACCAGAAGTTAATTACATCGTTTATCATGTCTTCTAACGCAAAACATTTGGATCCTGTGATAGTAAACAAATTAAAACTGTTATTCGTTAAAATAAATGAACCGAACTGTGTTATGGACTGTTATTATGCTGATGGATTGATCAATAAAATAACAGAAACTAGAAAAGGTTTGTTAAATTTAAAATTAATATAAAAGTCTGTTGCACTGTGAAGTTTGATGAGGATAAAAAATTAATTAAATGTTAATTATTATTTAATTTGTGCTTACAGATAACAACTGCATTTGTACCATATCTGACCAGCTATTGGAGCCAATACAAAATTTGGAAAAATACCATATGTCAGTACAGGTGTTCCTGATCAGATTGCTGGCGTTCTGCGTAAGCAAAGAGTTGTACTTCACAAAAATCATGTGTAAGAAAAGCACGGCACTCACACAAGCTTACAGTGAGCTGGGGTCTCCGGCCATGGTGCCGAGCCTACGAGTGGCCTACCTCGAGGTGGCCCTGTCTCTCGTGGAGCACTATACCGGCCTCCACTGGCTCCTAGAAACAGGCATGTGGAAAGAAATTCTAAGTGCCAACAATGATTTCCAAACAGTATTTGTTACCAGACAGAAATACAAATTTGTAGCAAGATTACTCTGGAGACTGAATGAGTTGGAAGATGAAGACAATGTTAAAATAGTTTTGGAACATATATTGAAACCTCTGGAGACAGATATAACAATAAACAATTCAATCACATCGGAAGAGGAGGAGGACACGTCCAAAGAATTTGAGCCAATGCTCCACATGCTAGATTCTATCCTGAGTGATGTAAGCCATGTCATCAAGTCCAATCTAGTTGTTGAAATGTTGATGTCCCACTTCAACATAGTTTCACGTCTTTATGTAGTATTTGACAGATTCCGTAAGAATAGCCTAACATCAGTGCTAGCCAAATTGATCTTTCGTTTAATACTAGCCAAAATATTCATCCAAAAACCTTTGACAGAAGAAACAGTTTACAGTATGGATGACTTCATGGAATTAAGAGTTGTTTATTTTAACACAATACACACATTTATCACGAGGCGTAATGCCTTGTCCGTGCTGGATTTTAGCTATGCATGCAACGTCATTTGGAATACAGTGTGGAATGATAGGAAACCAGAAATGTGTAAGCCTGATGGTCAAAAGGTGGATTTACAGAATAAAATGTTGTTTATGTGCCTTGTGCCTCCGTTGGCTTACTTAAGGAGGCACCAACCCATCACTAAGATGGATGACAAAGTGCAGGATTACATTATGCGGTTAATCAATGCAAGTTGTGACCACACAGCAAAAGCAGCGTATGGGTTGCAGCAACTTACGCTAGAGCTGGACACGGAATCTATAGTGTTGCAGAGTGTGAAAAGGCTTTCCAGCCTTAACAGCTCTATGAATAATGAACAAGCTAACTTAATATTCCAAGGGCTCTTTTACGTAATGAAACAGTTTGACCCCACAGGGGAGGAACAGGGAAGGAAAGAAACTCCTGAGTACATGTTCCAGGAGGACCAAGAGAACCTGTTTGTGTTCACGTATGTCCTGGAGGCCATCCTGCTTCTGGTCAAGAACTATGATATAAACTGGCAGGAGAGCTTAGAAGTGATTTGTTTATATAATCTGGTTTATAACATCTTGAAGAAACCAAATCTATCCAGTAAGGTAAGCATTAATCAAAATGTAATAAAAGTAATAAACATGTCCATTTTATTGCAAACAATGTTTTAGCATCTGCTCATAATTCTTGTAAGGTTGGGTCCCGCAATACTTAGGAGCTCCTCTTCATAGAAATGACCATTTGCCAGGAAGTCAGGCGAAACAAAGGGACCCTTTCGCCTTCTTGGATTAACTATAAGAAGACTTATGACCAGTGATCGGAATAGGTAGAGCATATTTACTTAAAGTTCGCAAAAGGACATAATATAGAGTGGTTACAACCGGGTGTAATATTAATTTATCTTTATTGAATACCGGTATTACCGGATTACCGCTATTTTTCCAGTACTAGTAAATGTAGTCGCAAGGAAATCTCCAGTTTATGTCTCTGTTCTATGAAGTTTAGGTAAATATACTCCACCTCTTATTTAGATACTTAAATGAAATGAGTTACAGGCCCCTTTTATCACTAACTATTACGTACTAAATATTACGTATAATAAGCAAGGATCGGAAAAACGACCGTCATTTTGAAAACATAACCCTGTTCCGTATAGCAGAGACTTCCTTGATAAAAAATATTATTAGGTATTTTATAGATTTATTATACAATAATTTATATGTACTTAGCGACAATTTTATTAATGAATGACATCGAAATTTTAATTAGAAAACACAAACACACACAGTAAACCAATGTCAACGATTGCCCCAATGTCCTCCGTAAACTGTGAACAAACTTTTTCAACTCATAAATAGGTCCTAAATTGACGTCGTTATAGAATAACAGAAATTTTTAAAAAAAGACATCCTTTTTGATTGGGGAAAGTGTTCTTTTCCCATAACCATTATGGTTTTATTCATTAATAATATTGTTGCTGAATACATATAAATAATGGTATAATAAATATAAAATACCTAATAATATTTTTAATTAACATCAGAAGGAAGTCTCTCCTGTACGGAACAGGGTTATGTTTTCAAAATGACGGGCGTTTTTCCGATCCTTGATAATAAGCATTAAAAATACCGGAAAACTCGAGAGGATGTTCGAGTTGTCGCGGCTTTGAATTCCTATTTGGGTGTGTGTGTATGGATGGGTCACAGTCCTCCTTCAAAAATGTGGTCAAGATATCCTCTCTGATACTAACTTGATAAGGATTGAAAGAGCCATATCCAGAGCAACAGTCTTAAGTTCTTTGTGGTTTTTCCTAACCTTGAATTCTCTCATTTCTTTGCGGAAGAGGTCCGGGCTAAGGTATTGACTTCATACAGAGGCTCAAGTCATTTCTCACTTGTTTTGTCTTCTTGTTATATTTTTAATATATGAAGTGATGCTCTATGAATGCTATTAATCCATCTGAGATAGTTGATAACGTTTTTTAAAAGATAATCTAGCTCTTATTGACTCAACTTCAGCATTTAATCTAGCAAGATATTATAATGCTTCCAATTAATCTAAAATAAACAAACATCAGTATCACATCTATTAATCATGATAAGAAAATAAAGTTACACAGTCAATACCTTCTTATAGGTAGGGTTGGTTGTCAAATTGATAGTTCAATTTCATTAAAACTGCCTTATTTTCATTCTGATAATTCATAGTCATAAATATTTATTTATTGGTCTAGCTGTTGTAAATCGTTTATCTGGAACTGTCCAATTTTACAGCAAAAAAAGTAACCAATAATCTGCAAGATATCTCTATACCAAACTTTATTAAAATTGGCTCAGCGATTTAGCTGTGAAAGCGTAAGAAATAAAATAAAAAAGCTGCCTCTGTTACAGTTTTTCATCTTTTCACCCATCATCCTAAAGTGCCCAGGGTCTGCGATAGGTTAAAGGCGGCCCTAGTCCTTACTTTAGGTCCTACACAGACGGTCTGCATTTGAACTGCCAGACAGCTGCAAAAAAGCAGTTTGACTACAGTTTTTGTGCAATTGGCATAACTGTATCGAAACTGAAAAGCTTTATACGGTATATAACTATTACAGTTATCTTGCATTTAGTTCAACTGCAATATTTAGATCAACATTACAACCTTGCAGATAGCCTGCACCCGTGTGAAGTCATTATAACTACACGCTGACTGCAAGCGGATTGCACTATCGGTATGCAGTTTTAATGCAGCTGTGCCAACTGCACAAAACTGCAATTAAAACAGCAGTTCAAAGGCAGACTGTCTGTTCTGGTCCAGAACTAGTACACAACCAAACGATACTCATATGCTTTCGGATTACTTCGTATTACCATCACTTTCCTAAGTACCCGAAACCGACGTGCGTGCATGACTCAATTTATGAATGTGGAAGAAGCGAAAGACATTTGTCAGGATCGTAGCCGGTGGAAAGAAGTGGTCTCTGCCTACCCCTCTGGGAAACAGACGTCATTTTATGTATGTATGTATGTACTATCACTTTTTAAATTAGTTTTAGACATCAATAATTTACTGAAAAAGCAACACTTGGATAGTGTTGCGATATCGATAAACTCGATATCGTTTGATTATGCACTACATCTCTACCGCTCTCGCGGGAATATCGTTTTGCTTCCTCATCATAAAATCTCCTTTTGTTTTTGTTATAGTTCGTAGTGACAGCACTGAATGTGATCGCGGTGACGGTCCGCAAGTTCCTCCCGCCGAACCTCTCGCTGCTGATGGAGGCGAAGCCGGGCTCCGCCATGCACGACCTCGGCCGGCTCGTCTACATGAAGATGCACGACCTGCACTGGGAGGTGCGCGACTCGGCGCTGGAGTTGCTGCACGTTTGCACCGAGATCTCCTATATTAGTAAGTGATTTTTAATTCATTATTCAGGTATTGTGAGGCGATTTTCGGTCGCGATCGAGTCTTATTCGAGATTCCATAGAATTGACACTGTCATTCCATGCAGATCACGATAAGATTAATCTCGAATGGCTCGAGAATTGACATCCTTATGGTAAGCGGTAACAGGAAGCCGTAAGTAAGGTACCAAACCTGTTTCAAGAGTTGTATTTGCCGCCAAAGTTGGAGGCAGTCTCGGTCTAATATACCTATTAGTAAAGAAGACTTCACACAATTGTCGCTCTGGATGGAGTCGTCGCAATAGGTAGGTACCTACTTGGTTTAGGAAGGGCAAAGCAATAAGAAGATCGCACTATTTTTACCCTCCTTCTAGTCGGAAGCTATTGTAGGATGGTAGGTTTCCAGTGCAGAAAGCGCAGACTAGCCTCTAATAAACCAAAGATATGATCTCTCGAAGTTTGTTTGGGCGCCACTGGATTGCTTTGCAGCTTTGAACATGAATGGTGACAGTGGCCTGGCCTGTGATGGCAGATTCGGCTTTTTGGTGTTTCGGGTGGTCCGAGGTACTCTGGGTCGAATATGCCATCAGTAAAGGAGTCCTTAATCTTTAGCCACCTGTCTGCTCATGGAGTTCAAGCCGGAGTTCAAGAGATTAAGGTCGTAAATACGGGAATTTCGGAACCACGGAATGTTAGAATTTTGGCCGTTCTTACGCATATTTCAATTACGGGATTGCGATTTTTGCCGTCTCGCTCTTCAGGGTTACGTAATTACGTTATTGCGTATGTTCGTAGTTCATTCCTGACAGACGACAAGGCGACGTCATTATTTAAACCATTTAATTGAGATATCTTATCGCCGCCTTTGAAATAGGTACCGTTGAGGAGTTTCCGTGGCCGTTTGTGTTCTTCATCATCAGTTCCACTTCACTAAATGATATTTTTTGAATGCAAATACTGGACTTGATACTGAAACTACTAAAGTCGCCGTATGCCTATAATATTTCTGGGGTCCTAGTGAAAAAGGGTACAAGTCGACTTAACTCGTAATAAAAAAAGGGTATATACATGCACGGAGTATACTAGACTTAAACCCTTTTTCACTTGATCTTCAGAAGACATACCCTTTTTCACTAGGACCCCAGATTTGAGGAGTTCCCTCTATTCCTCACCAATCCTCTTATCAGATACCGATTGAGTAATAATGGGACCAGAGGTGGCCCTAGCCCATGTAGCGCCAGTGTGTAATCAATACCCTGGCGCCTTCGAGGGTCTTCGCGAGCGCCATATACTCTTTGCGGGTGCTTACCACGAAAAACTCAATTCGTAACTTCGGGTGCTTAATCCCTTTTTCTGTTCATTCGAGACTAAATCGAAAGAAAGAGAATTGACCTAACGTAACGTAACGTGCACACCCTGCACCATAGGTTATACCGCCTCTGAATGGGACCACCTCAGGGGTATACTCGTATATCAAAAAAAATACGGTCCATAATTGACGAAGAAATCAGTGAACATACATATAAAAAATACAAACAGTTGAACATAGAACCTCCTCCTTTTTTGAAATCGGTTAAGAAGAAATACTTATTGGCCATACAATTTAATTTTTATTTAGAGGAAAGGGTTCTAAAAAAATTACAACTTTGAGGTCTCATGTCCATAATATTTTTTTTTCTATTTCTTTGTTTTGTGATAATTGCCAGTTTTTTAAATCCATATTACTAGAGTAAATAGTAAAGTTAAACAGGAGCCATCATGCCAATTCCGGAATTGAAAGCCTTTCCTTCCTTCCATGGTCCAAAAAGAAACGTCACTTCAATTGGTTGCTCTTTCGACTTCGTTCAAAGAGCGAGCTAATCTCGCAGCGACCCCCATAATGTATCCATATTTCGAAGTATTATCACATCATTATTCAGTCTGGAAAGGTTATCAAACCTCGGTTCAAATCCAGTTATCGTTTCTTTATCTCTCTAAGCAAATACATAGTCACAAGTGGTTATCTAATAAATTATGCCCCACCTTGAAATCTTATCGAAGATGTACTTAAGTTTTATAAAACGCAGAAAAATTGTCCTAAAAGGCTGATATTTTATTCCATTTTCCCATGGAATAAAGAATATAGAAGAGTAAATTGGTAAGGTTCAAAAAGTTGGGCATGCGAACTCACGCAATTAATTTCTTTGAAACTTTTGCGACTAAAATTTGCTATTGTAAGCAGAGATGGGCAAAATTTATTCGAATGACGAATAACGAATAAGAATAACCAAATTATTCGCGAATAACGAATGAAATTCTCGAACGATTATTCTTATTCGAAAAAATTATTCGTCGAATAATTTATACGTTGAATGAATTGCCACGAATAATTATTATGTACTACTTATTATACCGGCTCCATTTTTCTCTAATAAATTAATAAATTATTCGTTATTCGAAAAGCAGTCGAATGATTCATTCGTGGATAAACTATTCGCGAATAAATCATTCGCAAATAAATTATTCGACAAATAAATTATTCGCGGATAAAAATATTACGAATTATTTTTTATTCGAATGATTATTCGAATAAATAATTATTCGAATAATGTCCATCTCTGATTGTACGGATACTTTTCCTCGCACAACCGAACTTTCTTCGGCTTCTTTGTTTGTACGATTCTTACCGAAAGTTAAGAAAAAAAAGGGTTCACAAAGAAAGTACGATATCCTGTGGACCCCAAATTACTTACTTGGGACCCTGTGAGTCGGTTTACATTTTACAGAGGAAACTCTTTAAATACAGCATTAAAGTGTAGAACCATTGACATTCCATAGTCTGATTTTCGGTTCTCTGCCTTTTGGCCGAAAAACGTTTGGTCGAATGTATCGTTTCCCAACCGTTTCATTTGCCAACCCGCTTTTATTTCTGTAACTGTAAATATTTCAGGATTTTTATAAAAACTAACCTAACCTATCCTATAGGGTCTACACCTACACGAAGGTACAGGAAAACATCCTAAATATTTACAGTTACTGTACAGTTACAGAAATAAAAGTGGGTTGGCAAATGAAACAGTTGGGAAACGATACATTCGACCAAACGTTTTTCGGCCAAAAGGCAGGATACCCCGATTTTTACCCCGATTTAACGGAAATCGGACTGGATTTAGGGGGTGAGAAACGCTATCGCCCGGAGCTACATTTTTGTTTATATAAAAATTTCGACAGCTACGGGATTTAGGCGTCGCAACACAATCCTCTTAAGTCCTCAAATAAAATATACAGGGTGATTCCTAAGTCGTGATCACAATGATCACCTCTGTGATCTACCCAAGAATATGAACAACTTTCACTATCGGACCAACTCAGAAATCAGGAAAAAAAATCAGCTGCTTCATACATTTTGGTCGAGTACGTATTGAACTTTTCCATGAAACCGTTAATATTTTTTCGTGATTTCATAGTTGGTCCCATAGTGAAAGTTGTTCATATTCGTGGGTAGAACACAGGGGTGATCATTGTGATCAAAACTTAGGAATCAACCTGTATATGGCAATTTAAAAAAAATGCATGGCCTAAACCCGAAACTTAGTCAATAATAATTTATTCAAATGCAAAATCTTAATCTTGTCTAGGGGACACCGTTGATGTAGGAAAACATATCAAAACTTTTATGTGGTCGTCTCGCACCACCTTATATACACATAAGTATGTGTTTTTTTTTTCTCTCTATCTCTCCCGTAAGATTCTTAATTGGCATGTTTTCCTGCTGAACTACGCATGTTATTTGATACTATATTTAATTTAATATTTATAGCTTTATATAATGCTAGACTAAGTAGTACCATTGTAATAAGAAATTTGTTTAAAAAATGACTGGCTGCGTTTCTTCTCGGCAGTGGTCTTCTCTTGGGAAGCGCTGGTAGATTCTTGACGTGTAAAAGTGCCCGTGCGGCCTACTTACTGAATAAATTTCTTTTATCTTTTTATCCTTTTTAAAGTTTAATTTGTTCCAATACTATAAAAAATGGTCTTTTAATTGTAGTTAGGTTCCTCGTCGTTATCGACCTGGTATCAGCGTCCCGAAGTGATAAGATATTATTGTTATCGTTTTTTTGATAACGGTTAAGCGTTATAGTACAATCGTAATAGTATACATTTTGTATTGTTTTGAACTAGGTACAGTCAAAATCATAAATAAGTGATCATTTATGTACCTTGTCACTTTAACGTCGTGTTTGAAATGTCATACAAAATTGTGAAACGATTGAAAGCGACAAGGTACATAAATGATCACTTATTTATGCTGTTGACTGTACTATACTAAACACATAAACAGTTAGACTGTAAAACTACATCTAAGGTGACCTCGAGCAGTACAATCACTAGCAATAATATATTATCCAACATTGGCCGCAAAAATATCTGACACGTCTTTATTACTAGAGGTATAAGAGCGTGTCAGATATTTGTATAATATTTTGGATAATATATTATTACTGGTGACTGTACTTACTGTCTGATTTCTACTTTAACTTTTGTACGGTCACGGAAGTTAATTTGCTACCCATTTAAAAGAAAATCTGCTTGAAAATGTCATTGTCAATAGAGATGCCTAGTCATTTGTAATTGATAGGAAACTCAACCTTATTGCTGTAGAATGTCAGATTGACTTTGGACCTAAGGTGGGTACCAAATTAAATTCCTTGACTGTATTTAAAAGCGACCATGTTTTCTGAGATACTTCTTGATGGATCGAAGGTAGAAGTAAAAAAATAATTGCATTCAAGCAAAAATTGAGGCGGGCGGTGCGGTTCTTGTTTCACTCGCATATGTAATCGTAGATGCAGTGATCTTCATATGACATAGGTACCTATTTCCCTAAAAGTTTTCTATAACTATTGACGAAACTGTTTTCGAATTAGGACTCATTGGACCCGATTCTACAGCGGCAGCTAAACTTCCTAATTTTATTTAGGTGTCGCTAAAACACTTTGCTATTCTACGAGCAGCTGTCATAATCAAATGACAGCGCTAATTTGAATCTGACGCTTCTTATTTTAGACAGTCTATTCAATATTACTGTGACATTCTGGAATAGCACTTGTTAAATCTGCCGTCTAAACTATGTCTAAAAATTAGACAATTTAGTTTTAGGCTATTTAAGCGATGTGCAGGTAGAATCGGGTCCATTGGCAATTTTAAATGTCCATTTTACATTTAAGTGTCTTTATTGAAACGGTTTTCGAATTAGGGTCCAATAACTAATTAGAATGTCCATTTAACACCCAAGATTAAATTTGGATCTCCTTTGACGCGTCATGAAGTCGTAATACAATTTTGACAATAGTTCAAGACAAATCTTCATTCAATTAGAATCTACATACAGTCGAGTTCATTAATATGTATACACTTTAGTACCTTCTCTATTTAATGTCATGTTTAGACTGCCATATATGAATTGTCGCAAAGATTAAAGTGACATGGTACTAAAGCGTATACATATTCATGAACTCGTGTTCCTAGCATCTTTATTGTATTCGCATAAAGGAATACTGGCGTTCAGAATACTTTAGAATTTAGAGGTAAATTATAACATTTATTACCATTACGCTCGTTGTTTTGTTCGTTATGTATTATTTGTGAATCATTTCATCGTAATGAACTTTGTTATAGGTAGGTAGTTTAACATGTGACTAATACATTTTATAAAGAATAATGTCTCGTGAATCGTAAGTCGTTGGGATATCATATCAGCAACGAAGTTGAACTCTAACCGTACCAAGGTATTGTTTTATTTATTTAAAAATCTTTCGAAGACATGTGATTTCATGGATATTGTACCTACATTATTCTGATAATGCACGAGGGATGAGTTCGCCTTTGTATTTTTATGTTTTTATAATGCCTGCGTTCTGTGTTTTTTTTTTGTATAATTAAGAGTTTACATACAGAGTATCTTATATGAATTCGCTAGTACAATATATGGCTACTTCTCGTCACACAAAGGAAAAACTTACAATATTTTTGAAATTCACGCTTATCGCTATTGCCTCGGGAACTATCTAATTGTACAAGGTAAAAAGGAGTCAGGTGCCCTATGTCCTTCTAAATATGTCCGGACAAACTTTGAATTAAACAGAGTACTTTCGAATTTACAAACTACTCACACGGCAGCATTTTCAACTATATTTAAATGAATATCAAAGCAGAGCAGAGTCAGAGATTTATGAATACACGCGGGGACCATGAGTACCTACCTATTATTTTATCGATAACGTATCAGACAGATTTTTTATGTAATCGAAAGGTATTTTTCGCCTAATAAAACCTTATCTATATCTATCATTTGTTCCAGAATTCCCGCCGTTCCAGAAGCAGATAATCGAGAACGAGCTGCTGGTGGTAGCGACGGCGGTGGCGCTCAACGACCACGAGTTCTATGCGCGCGCATCGGCGCTGAAGTGCCTCGGCGCCGCCTGCAAGGTCTCCGCCATCTGGGACCAGCTCAGGGCCAAGCATCCTGACATACAGGTGATCATAGCTGATAACTAGCTAGTAACTATCCCTATTGCAGTATTTCTGTATTTAAACTAACTACCGATATTAAATACTTCTACTGTCAGTTACTAAAGTTATAAGGTACTAATGCTGTTAGTTACTACCGCATACAGGGGCTACCACTATCAGGTACTACGATGTGCTAAGTATTCAAGTTAAATAAGCTACTTTTTCACCTGTTTTATACTATTCGGTTTTATTACGTTTTCTCCTCCCGTCCTAATTATTCACGTCGTTTCCAGGAAAGTTTGCTAGGCGTCCTGTGCAACAACCAAGAAGGCATAGTCCGCAAAGAAGCGTGTAACGTGCTCTGCGAAGTGTACCTCAACGTGAAGCTGACGCCTGCTTTCAAAGAGAAACTATACGAGCAGATGGTCGCCGCTGCCATTAGCGACTTCCACTGGGAAGTCCAGCTCACGGCGCTCAAGTTCTGGAAGAACGTGATCAGGACGCGGCTCTCCGAGCAAGGCATGCTCGACGGAAAGTTCCCACCGGTCACCTTCTCCAAAGAATCAAGGAAAATCGTCACTCTAAACAAGCTAGAAATACAAAAAAGACTCGTAAAAATACTAGACGACCTCGCGTCTATCGGATGTCTTACAGTCCTAACGAAACTATTGCATGAAGACACAGAAGCCGAAATCATGGAGGCGAACTTAACGATATCTTTAAATTTGCTTGATATACTCAAACTGTATGATGTTCCTGCCTGCTTGAAGCCAGGTGAAGGTGAACCCCAGACCATGCAGGAGTTCTTGAACGATACTCTAGCATACACCGAAAGTATAGATGAAGATGTCGTCGTAAAATCAGACGTGGGACAATCTGATAACGTTATAGAGAGTATTATTAACGCTGACGATATGAACCTACTGACTCATATATATGAGAGACATATGAAACTGCAGAATGATAAGCCAGAAGTCCAAGTAAAACCCTTGATTAAAGTGCTACGTTACGTCCCCCCGAATTTATATGTTAAACATATCATGAGCAAAGATTTCAAGGGTGTCATCGAGTATAAAAAGCAATGGAGGAACGGAATTAGAAGCTTAGAGTCTCTTTTAGACGATGTGCTGGGAATATATGAGGTTGGCGAGGAAGTCAACGATCTAGATTGTTACTGAGATCATTGTTGTTACTTATTAGTTATTACTAATTAAGCAAATGGTGTACAAAAAATGTTTTATTTAAATAAAGTTTATAAAACATTGCAAAAGTATTTTTGTTCACAATTTTGTTCACTATCAAAAATCGCTTCTAATTTTATTACCATCACAATAAAAGAAGAAAGAAAGAAGAAGAGTTTCAGTGTCACAACACAAAGGTAAATTAGGATAATAATGAATAAAATTCACGACAGTGATGAATTTAAAAATATTTATCTGCATGATCTATCAGATATGAGTTAGGTACTGGTCGAATACCTGCTGAGAGACAGACTCCACAATTCTAGGAAGAAAGGTCGTGCTACGACTTTAGCTGGGATTTACCCTTTTAGTCTTAAGCAGAATAAAACACATGATTCCATTCCATATCAATCATAGGTCTTGTTTTCTAATTGCCTTTACTATTCGTTACCGTATTTTGAACCTATTCGTACCACTAAGTAAAACATACCTACAAGGTTTCATTAATTATTGAACGCATGGTCTAATAAAACAAGGTCTTCTCTTCCGAAAAGGGACGCTTTCTACGTCATCACAAAGTTGCCACTTGATAAACCACTATCCAAAAATAAGGAAAAAAAAAAAGATTTTAGGTTAGTGTACGATTTTATTTCAAAAATATATATATCACGAATAATCTAAGTCACGAGCATAATTTGCATATTTACTTTCATTGAAAGTTTTATTTTAATATTGTAAAACATTTATGCATTAAAATAACTAACAGGGTTTTTTTAAACATAAGGGTTACATTACAATGTGGAATTACAACCTGATACTACAGGCATCACTGGATTCACCAGATCAAACTGGCCGGTTACAAATTTGTCAACTTGATGTTTCTCGTCTATGGGAATATCATATTCCGCTCTCGCTCGGTATCATTACGCTAATGACACGCCAATGATTTTCAAACTGTCGCGGTAAAAGTTGTCGATGACATCTTTTTGTAAAATGTAAAAAAAAAATTAAATGCTCTATTAAAAGCCATTAAAAGGGGTAGGGCACAGTCGGTTTCTATACTTTTCCACCAAAAGAATCGCGTGCCGAGGAGTGGTTGCGATATTGCGGGCCTAAAACCACGGTTAAATATGGTGAGTACTTAATATTTTATGTCCTGTTGTATCTAAATGAGAGGAAGCGCCTAATAAAAAAGCGCTTTTCAATATTCAAGTTCTCATAATCCCCTAATATTTAGAACTTATTTTTTATTTAGAATTGTTGGTAATTCTGTTGCTCTGCCTACCCCACCCTGGGAATGAAGGCATGAAGATATATATGTATGTATTTTTTATTTTGTTATGAGTATAGTCGTATATTGACAATTAAACGTTCAACATTTAAGTGCCGGTGGTCACAGCATATTGCTCGTAGAACTTATACCCCTACCTACGTCAAAATGCAGCAACACCTCTATACTTTTTTTTTATAGAGAACATTAAATGGTCAAAACGTAAAACGTATATACAATGATAGTCTTAAGTTAATATATACGAGCAAATATTATTAATTTACCCCGATTTTAAACTTTGGAAATCTTCGGTTGACGGATATGACGTAGTACGTGTCCACTCACGTGACAACTACTTCTCGGAAGAGAATCCCAGGCGAAGTATATTATTGTACCATGATTGTACGTATTCACTTTACAATACGACAGTTAATAGCAATATCAACTTGCTATCAAATTTAGGTCCTAAATACATGCTAGAGAGCGCTGATATCAATCGCCATACTCATTTTCTCGGTGACGATATGTTAACGTTACTCAATAAAAAGTAAAACTTCGTCTTCGGGTACCTGTTGTACCATGGTAACCGACTGCTTAGCGAGATGTCATTGATTGATATAATTAAAAAACGTAAAGCTATTAGAAAAGATAATCATAAGAATAGATGGACTACCAAGAAGGAAAGATATTTAAGAATCCGACATCGGACTTAGTTGGTATTCCGGCGAGATCAGCTCATCTATCAGCGTGCCAAGGTCGTCCGCTGAAGTTTTCTTTTTACTCTCAATAATAGCTTTGTAGTCTGTGGCTCTGTATATCGCTAGGAATTCTTTCGGACTAATAATTTCCACAGTATCCATGGGGTCTTCCACAGCAGGATCTGAACCCAAACTCTCCAAGATTTCTGAAATGAGATCAATGTGGTTCGAATTATCTTCGTCGATTGCTTCAGGTGTCTGCGGCAATGGGTTGCTGGTTATCTCAACGTCTTTATCATGCACAACCATTGGTATTTGTGAAATCGACGGCTCGGCGGGAATGACTTTATCTATGCCTTCGACGAAATTTCTCGTAAAGCGATATGCCTTTTCGATTACTTCCAAATGATTACATCGATTCATACACCGAAGCAAAACAGTTAAGCCACCAGTAGACGATAGATAGTCCATAGCGCTTTCGATATTGTTACGTATTTCTTTGTCCGTCAATGTTATAATTTTTCGTTTCTTTTTGCAAAATGTGACTGGGGGGAACCTTCCATCGATCACGCCTCGGTCAGTGAAATGGTTCTTGGCGAATTGCTCCCAGTAGTCGAGGGCGACTAACTTGACTTCCCAGTGTGGGTCGTGGATGGCCGCGGTGGCCATGACCTTAGAGACACAGACTGTGAAGGTCTTCGTGACCTTATGGTTGATGTAGACGTGGGTCAGCACGTTGGCGGCTTCCTTCCTGACCTCTCCTTCAGGGTCGTGTTGGAGCATATGCACCAACTGCTCCTGTAAATGCAGAGAAACTAGTGTAGCGTTTAATTTTGCATGTTAGTTCGCTAATTTTGATTCATTTCTGTTATTGAAATGGACTTAGGAAAACGTATGTAAGGTCTGTTCATCCTTACTTGTCTTATATAGTAAACAACTTTCTAACCTCAAAATGAACCTTTTTTGGCTACAACAGCTCTTTTATCGTAAATAAAGTAAACCGAGTTAACATTTTGGACATCACTTGGCCAATGTATTGTCTGTGATTGCTTTATTTTGTTTAAAATAGCTGTTGTAGCCTAAAAAGGTTCATTTTGAGGTTAGAAAGTTGTTTACTATATAAGACAAGTAAGGATGAACAGACCTTATATAGGTAAATATTTAATTAGAAACGCGCCTTGCGTTTATCGCATACAATTGCCTACAAATATGACTTCAAGTACCTATGACAACCAATCTTAAAGTTCTCAACCAATATTATTGTTACTTTACACTTATCGTTAACTAACAAAATCAGTTTAATTTGACTCCGCTTTAGGTACAGTCGAGTGACAAGGTACTAAAGTATACACATATTTATGAACTCGACTGTAGGTACGTAACGTAGATCCTCCGAGTTTGGACGTGTTAGTGCATTAGTGTTATGCACGCAGGCATATTATGAAAGAAGGTGTCAAACATTACGCATTAAATCTTATAAAATATTGAGTCATAATAAGCCATAACATTTAGATAACATCGGATTGGGTTGCCTAATCTAAGTCC
Source organism: Acleris literana (assembly GCA_946894065.1). Lineage (NCBI taxonomy): Eukaryota > Metazoa > Arthropoda > Insecta > Lepidoptera > Tortricidae > Acleris > Acleris literana. The sequence goes on from OX335670.1 coordinate 22,883,534, forward strand.
AGGCACTTCTGGTGAGTACCTACACTTGCTGCCGGCCGCGCAGCGCACACATTTTAAATCGATAAACAAACAAACATACCTACTTCCTAGTACCTTAAAAAAAAAACCCCCGAATATTTATTTATTCGAATTTTCATTTTGCCGAAAGTTATGTATGTTGCTGTAAATATTTTAGATGCAATACATAATTTAATAAAATTGCTCTACGTAGGTCAGCGGGCTTATTATGGTCATGTTTATCGATGTGGATCTGTCACTTTCTGACCAGTGGGCAAGTGCGAGAGTGACGGTGCTTTATCCACCGCGATAAAGGCGACCATAAAGGCCGAGCCACACCGGTTGCGTGACGTGCACGAGCACGAGGGCTGAGCCTTAATACGGGCCCCGCAAGCTTATTGCCTAACGCACTCTCAAATCTTGCAATTTTAATCGTTTTCATTTTAACAGTCCGAAGGAGTCTTCCATATTTCAAAACAATTTTTCCACTTTGAAGTCGATTGCAAGTGCGTTAGGCAATATAGGCTAGGGGTGTTTATCACTTAGGTACAAACGGCGTTCGGTCGGTCGAACGAGTGAACGCGGCGCAGCGGCGAGTTTAAAACAGTAGTCCCGTCAGAGCGTATTCAAAACACATTTTAGCGCGTGCATTCTCAATTAGGCAGCGGGCTTCTTTCTGTCGATGAGAACGTATAAGGATTGCCCATAACAGAATTACGTGGAAAGGTGGGAAGGAAGCCTTTGCCCAGCAGTGGGACATTCCGGGCTAACAATAATAATAATAACGCGCTAAAATGTGTTTTGTACGCTCTAACGGGACTACTTAATAATGCTATGTGGCGGTACCTACGACCGGAGTCAGACTCGGTTATTGACGATTAAGTCATTCCTTAGTGTAAATTTTTCATACACAAATTTGAAAAAGGCACGAGTTAATCTTCTCTAAAATCTCCCTGAATATGGCGGTTAGTCTAATACTTATCAGTAAACCTCTTACATAAAAGCTGTCGTATTGTGAGAGTAGCTCCTTCCAAATGCACTCGCAGCGGGTGGCGGAGGCCAGGCAGCGCAGGGCCGCGACGCGTGCGCCGGTCTCGGGGTCAGTCAGCGCCGCGTGCGCCGCCGCCGCCATCAGACCGTGCTCTAGGATCACCTTGCGCAAGCTTACGAACTCTGGAATAGGGCGAAAGACGAAGCTACAAGTATTACACGTTGTGGGTGTTAATGGGGTTAATGTATAATGGATTGGGTTTCGAGCGAATGAATATGAATTCTGCGATGGAAGGGAAGCACTAGAGTAGCCACATTCGACCTAGTTAGTTAGGACGTTTTTGATAGGAAGAGCTCCGCGCCTTCTGTATTTTTACTGTACATATGGTTTATTAATTAGGAGCTCACGCTACTGGCAAAGTACCCACATCATACAAAGACACTCGCAATTTTATTATTTGGATTTTAAGACCCTAGGTTGCTCTGCTATCACGCATATATACCCTATCACGCTCGCAACGCAAATCTAGTGTTAACGGCACACCTCGTACTATGTCTCATCTTGACTTCCTACAAAGGGTATAAAGAGGCCATGTAAGTTATTTGGTTGACTGGTAGAGAATCCCATTAGGCATTAGGTCCGCCATTCGTGCCAATGTCTGTGCAATAAAGATTAATGAAAAAAGAAATAGGTCAAACCGCCAAAGCTATACACGGCTATTGTTTCACTGTGTAGTCGTGTAAAAAGAAATAGGTCAAACCGCCAAAGCTATACACGGCTATTGTTTCACTGTGTAGTCGTGTAAAAAGAAATAGGTCAAACCGCCAAAGCTATACACGGCTATTGTTTCACTGTGTAGTCGTGTAAAAAGAAATAGGTCAAACCGCCAAAGCTATACACGGCTATTGTTTCACTGTGTAGTCGTGTAAAAAGAAATAGGTCAAACCGCCAAAGCTATACACGGCTATTGTTTCACTGTGTAGTCGTGTAAAAAGAAATAGGTCAAACCGCCAAAGCTATACACGGCTATTGTTTCACTGTGTAGTCGTGTAAAAAGAAATAGGTCAAACCGCCAAAGCTATACACGGCTATTGTTTCACTGTGTAGTCGTGTACAAAGAAATAGGTCAAACCGCCAAAGCTATACACGGCTATTGTTTCACTGTGTAGTCGTGTACAAAGAAATAGGTCAAACCGCCAAAGCTATACACGGCTATTGTTTCACTGTGTAGTCGTGTACAAAGATCATTCACGACTATTCTCGAGCGAATAAGGAAGCATGTAAAAAAAAAAACATTTTTTCCGCTCAACTTCTTTGCCCTAAGCCGTGATTATAATTGTACTTCTTATTACGTCTTCGGTGATAACAGGTTAAAGCTCATTATTAGTAATTATTAAATGAGCAAGTCTTGTAATCTGAATCTCGGAAACGGCTTCAACGATATCGATGAAATTTTAAATATAGGGGTCTACGGGGGCGAAAAATCGATCGGTCAAGTTGTCATCTTCGGGAAATTTCGTTTTCAACCCGAGCGACGCTCGGTCTTCCAGGTACTTAGTAATTATTACCCACTGGATCACAAATAGGTAACATATTCAATTTAAGGACAAAAACTCGAATCGTTGTTTACGTATAGTATAGATAATTGATATCATAACCGATAAGGAGAACTATATAGGTATACCTTATTTATCTTATTGACAACTTATTTACAGTTCAAATTACTAAACAACAAGTTCCGTTATGATGTTACGGAAGATTTTAAAACACGATGGAATGGCTTCAACGGCTGACTTTTTGAGGCAGGAAGGAGATAATAATATATTATGGGACTCTAGTCCCAAAACGTTTTCAGTACCTATAGTTTGATAGCTATGGTCCTTTCCAATAGACATGTCTTAATTAGTAAACACTTTTATAACCTCGAAGTGCTCCCTTGTCGCCTAAAATAACAATTTTGTCGTAAAAAACAAAAACCCGCCTTCTAAAAGCAAAAAATAACTTCTTTAAAATTGTAGGTAAATAGGTCAGTCCAACTGAAGTCTGCTTTTGGTTAAAATATTGTTGGACGCCGACTTCACTTGGACTGACCTATTTACCTACCATTTTAAAGAAGTTATTTTTTGCATTTTGAAGGCGGGTTTTTGTTTTTTTTTAACTTTTTTTTTATTTTGTAGGTACTTTTTAGTGATCTTATTTAGCTGTTATTCTCCCACTTCTCAATTAATAAGAAACAATAGAACATTTCAATCTCGCCGCAAGCAACGCCGTCGGAAAGTCATAGTCATATATTTAAACCTAAATATGCTTCGTCATAGTCGCTCAACTATCTTAATCGAAATATCTTGTCGCCACCCTCGAAATATATACCGTTTAGGAGTTCCGGTGGCCATCTGTGGTCTTCATCATCAGTTCCACTTCACCAAATAGTGCTTTCCAAGACCAAATACACGAGTTACAATGAAAAATACCAAAATCGCTATAGGTGTGCCTATAAATTTTGAAGAGTTCCGTCGATTCCTCATGGATTCCACCATCAGATCTTCATTTTGATAAGAATGGGACCAATCGGGAAGCACCAGCTTTCAAAAAAAAAAAGAAACATCAAAATCGGTTCACCCAGTCGAAAGTTCTGAGGTAACAAACATTTTAAAAAAAAACAGACGAATTGAGAACCTCCTCCTTTTTTTGAAGTCGGTTAAAAAGAACTAGGAATCTATGATGTAAAATCAGGAAAATGGTGTGCAAAATGTGGTCTCTAGTTGCTTTATTCAGCTGAAAACGGGCATTTTATCCAAAAATGATGCATTTTGAGGTTATAAAAGTGTTTACTAAATAAGACTAGTCTATTGGAATGGACATTAGGGTTCCGTAGTCAAACTAGGAACCCCTATAGTTTCGCCATGTCCGTCCGTCCGACTGTCAGTCCGCAGCCTAGCTCAGAGACTCTTAGTAGGTACCAGAAAGCTGTAATTTGGCATGAAAATACATATGTCACGCCAACAAAAGGTAAAATAAAATAATGAAAAACATTTTTTTCCTGTTTATGAAAACAATTTTTCGATTAAGGGATCCGTTTATGAAATATTAAGCTTTAAAGCGCAATTTTTTGTTAGAGTCAAATGTTCCGCGCCCCCCCCCCCCCCCCGCCCCTACAGCCCTGCAGCCAAAACTACAAATATTAAAAATCTGAAAAATATCTTAAATTAAAGCACATATAATGAAATATAAAGGAAAACTATCACGAGTAGGTAAGTAGACTTTTTTGGTTCCTGAGATACAGGCGACCAAAGTGTTTATACCTACTAAAATAGCTCTAGTCTGACTATGCATTCTAGACAATATACTTGTAGTTCATACTTGTTGTTTTATGTTATGTTTTTGTGTAGTAACGGATTCGGAACCCTATACTGGACATAGTAAAATTGATACCACTTTTTGAATGAAATGATATCAGACTCCGGCCACTTACTAACGTACGCGATCTCTGTCAGGGTCTGTAGTAGTTTAAGAGCGACGACGCGCACTGCGCAGGCAGCGTGCGCCAGCAAGGCGGCGTCCGTGGCGCCCATCTCCTGAAGCGAGCCGCCGCGCGCCCTCGGCAGCTGCAGCGCCAGCTCGGGGGACAGCAGCTTGCGCGCGCTCACCGACGCCAGCGCCACCACCCGCACCAGCAGCTGCAAACACCCTCAAATCAGTCCCCGGCCCGATCTCCCGTCCCCCCGCTCCTCGCGCCTCCCTGCTCACCTCGGTCGGCAATATATTCTGCTTTATCAGATTCATTAGAGCCGCCTGAAGGTTAGTTATCTCTGTGCTCTCGTACCAGGTAATCTCGTGCTCTTGTAGTAACATGTCGATCGCGTCGAGCGTGGCCGCGACGAGGCTGACGTCTTCCGGCGTGCGCAGCGGGTTGGCGTCCAGCACCAGCTCACCGGCGCCGTCGGTGAGCACGTACTCGCTGAGCGCGTAGTACAGCGCCTGGAACACGATGCCTGCCTGGCGTCGGCTCAGTTGCCCGTGCAGCCGCGCCAGCTCGCGCACGGAGCACGCGCACGCCGCTACGGTCGAACCGCTCTCCATGATCAAGTCTCGCATCCCGTGCGCAGCTTTCACCACGTCGGTGGAGACGATCTCAGAGAGACTGATGCTGAAGTCTTTAATAGCTTCTTGCAACTCGTGATCGGCGACGAGCTTCTCTTCCGCTTTTTGTCTCACGAAAATAGGCACCAGTATAATAGTTAAGAATTGATTTCGCATTTGAAATTGTCTCCCAAATCTCTCGAAAGAGACCGGCGGTGTGACTGCTTCTACTTTGTGCCAGAAAATGTGGCATCTGCAGGCGAAGCCCAGAACGACCGCGACCGATTTCTTGTTGATAAGCGTGCAGAGTAGTTTGTTGAATGTCAGGCTGAGGTCCTCGGTGACGTAGACGTCGACGCCGCGGTCGGACGGCGTGGCGCAGCGGCTGGCGGCGAAGCGCAGGCACAGGCACGCCTCGGCCAGCAGCCCGGCCAGCGCCGCGTCCGCCGTGCGCTCCAGCATTAGTGTCAGTTTTGCCTCCACCTGGAAGAACCGCGACAACAGCGGCACCACGTTGTTAGGTTCGACCACATTTTCTATGTCATCTACGATAGCTATCAGTATGTAGATATGCGGTAAGAACATATCAGAAATTTCTTTTTCGGATTCCACATTTATATTTTCGGTGGTGTAGTACTCACACTCCACTATGGGTTGCACAATGAAGTGTAGAGCTTCCAGCAGCGCTGTTTGCTCGTCGTATTCGTTTAATTTCCAGACCAATTTGGCCATGAAGTCGTAGATGCCGCGCGCGACCTCGGCCGGCATGCAGGCCGTGTACGGCCGCAGGACTTGCTCGTAGGCTTTGTGCTCCATGACGAACCTGATGCCGGAATAGTGCGAGACGAGGGCGAACAGCAGCCTGACGTAGGCGGAGTGCAGGGCCGAGGAGCGCGTGCGGTACTCCTCGCGGCCCTTCGCCACGAGCAGCTCGAACCCCTGCATCTGGTGGAACCGGTTGAAGTCCACCTCGTTGCGCAGCACTATGCTCATGAGTTTTATTATAAACACGTTCACTGAATTGGACGTCGATCCGAAGTTGTTCAGCGCGTGGATGATAAGATTCGCGAAGAACGGGGTTTCGAGGATCTTGCCAATGCCTGAAATGAACAGGACAGCCAATAAATCAAGGGTTAAATCATCTCACGTAAATTGACCTAGTCCCAAACTAAGGTCTAGGCTTTTACTATGGGTAGGGACAATGATAAATATACCTATATATTTAGAGAGAAAGGTACTTAGAAAACATCTCTCCCCAACTCTGAAACAAAAACTCGCGCTCATCACACAGATATTTGTCCATACCTATATCCAGAATCGAACCCGGGACCGGTAGTTTCGTTAGGCTAAACGCGTCGCCGTCGTCGTCGTCGTGTACTTATGCGATGTCTGATGTGTAATAGGTACCCTGACAATTAATATTTCTTACTAACTTTGTTATTGGTAATTTTAATAATTTTGTGTGTGATGTAAAAATGATTTAAAGCTTATAATTATAATTTCTGAAAAACTGACATACCTAGGTATATACAAACAAACAGACAGGCATGGCGAATTTATAGCTTCTCGTTTGAATACGAAATCCTAAACACAGCCCATTGACTTGAATAAAAGGTAAAATGTATTTTACCTGCCGAGTGTAAAGTCGTTTGTGTATTACCTACGAAATCGCGTTTCCATGGTCTATGTTAATTCGTACTCGTTTGGGCTTGACTTATCTTAAAATAGGTAGGTACAGTCACGAACTTTAATTTGGGACCCATCTTAGGTCCAAAGTCATTCTGACATTCTACAACAATAAGGCTGAGTCTCCTATTAATTATAAATGATTTGGCATCTCTAATAACATTGACGACTTCAAGCCTATTTTTCTTGAAATGGGTCTCAAATTAACGATCGCGATAGTACATCGATCTTACGCCGTAGAACGTTAAGGATCATTTACACCAAAACACAACACTCATATAAGCCTAGATAATAATAAAATAAACTTAGATCGATAATCTGTATTTAAGATAAACTTACGTGTGTTCCGGCTGCCTTCTAGAATTTTAATTAAATTGTCCGAATGATAATCACTTAGTTCGAAATTGGATTTCAATATTTTATCGAAAAGCAGTTTGAATTTTCTTTTACACACACTCACGTCCATTTTTACTCGCGGCCTAAAATTAACACACGGTTCACAATGGATTAGACCGCGGAGGGACGAGGTGTATGGTCTTGAGTGGAAGGAAGGTAACTGATATAAAAATGTTCCGCGATATTGTTTGAAATGATAACAAACGAGAGAAACGTGGACGCGTTTAGTGTATTGATTTCATACAGTAGGTACGGCTACCTTTATTAGTCATTGATTAGGTATCTACTTATGTACAGTCAAGTGTAAAAATATGGGAGAACGCAACATCTCAAAAATATGTCCCAATGCACCTTATCACCAGTGTAATAAGTTCTTCGTAATACATATATTTATGAGAGGATTCTTTCGATTCTTTCGATGCACTTGAATTTACCTAGCCAGAAATACGAAAGACTTAACTAGGTTAAATAGATAAAAACCCTCGATATAACGGCGAACCCTACTTAAAGGTTGCATTTTAAATACTGGAAAACGGAACCCTTATAAGATGACTTTGTTGTCCGTCTTTCCGCGAATCTATTCGTCTGTCTGTCTGTCCGTCCGTAAAGGTGCTTTTCCACCGGAGGCGCGAGACGAGACGAGGTGGCGCGAGAATTTTTATTTGTATTAAAACACCCATTTCCGCCGCGCGCGCGCTTTGAGCGGTCGCGATTTTTCAATACAAATTTCAAGTCTCGTCCCGCCTCGTCTCGTCTCGCGCCGCCGGTGGAAAAGCACGCATTATCCAAACAAAGCTTCATTATTAAAATAGTTCCAAAAAATATTTCAGACATGTGATGATGATGACTCTAATAAAAAGTTTAAAAAAAAATACATACGAATTGAGAACCTCCTCCATTTTTTGAAGTCGGTTAAAAATTAAACTGTGATGTTAACTACGTGTCGGTAATAATTACCTACGTCCACGTAGAAGTCTTTCTCGCTATGCCCTTGGGAACTGTACCAATTTCGAGGAATGAATAGTAGGCCCTTTACCGTTTCCCGAGATTCATGCCATCTCCACACAAAATTTAATAATTATTAAAATTGCGGTCAGTGGTTTAGGTGTGAAAGCGAAACAAACAAGTAGTTAGGTATAATAAACTGTGGATTCTTTAACTGTTAAGAAAATAAATAAGTACCTACATCTCACACAAATTGACATACTTCCAAACTAAGCTCTATGTACTATCGCGATCGTTAATTTGTGACCCATTTCAAGAAAAATAGGCTTGAAGTTGTCAATGTCATTAGAGATGCCAAATCATTTGTAACTTATAGGAGACTCAACCTTATTGTAGTAGAATGTCAGAATGACTTTGGACCCAAATTAAAGTTCGTGACTGTACAGTCGGCTTTGTAAGTACCTAGATGTGTACCTTTGTTCCTTGTCGCTTTGACGCCTTTGGCAGATTAGTGCGGCAATTCATACTTGATGTTAACGTGTCAAGGCACTAAAGTATGCAGCTACTTATATGGCTGAACTTTTTTTTAACGCTGGGTAAATGCATTTGCGCATACCTACCACCCAGGTCTGGGGGGACCCGGGATGGTTATGTGAGACTCGCAAACCGAGAGCGGTGGGTATTATTTTCATGCAAAAATACGGGTATTCAATTCTGGTACCTATCTAAAAAAAAAAACGTTTAAACACTACACACACAAGACACAGAAAATTAGTAAAAACAGAAGACAGCAATAAACAAGTAGCGAGTGTCTTCGCGGCAGTGAAGCGGACACTGGCTCAGCATAATGCTGAGGTGTTAAACACCTGCAGCTGTATCTCGCTTATTATTGAATATTTTTGCTCATCGATGAATTTATATAATACTAGCTGTTCCCTAGCCACTTCGATGGGCAATAAACTTTTTTTTGGGTTAAATCATAGCCTTTGACAAATAACGTGGCTTTCTATCGGTAAGAGAATTTTCAAAATCGGTTCAGTAGATCCAGAGATTACCCCTACAACGTCACAAACTTTACCTCTTTATAATATTAGTACCTATAGATTGTGCATGTTGCAAATTAAGGAAGACCGAAGACAAGATCCCTGCTTAAAACCCATCAGTAAACCATCTGCGTTCTTCAGGGTGGTGCCACGCGACCACGAACAAGCGCATTCGGCTGTGGCACCTCGACGCCAACGACTCCGGGAAGTTGCCTTGGTTTACTAAGGCACCATTACGCATCCAGTGCGCCATGGTAGACGGAAGGGTCCCCCTTCCCCTCCGGCCGGCGCGCTGTTTATAATGCTGACCATATGGGTATAAGACAACGATAAACATACTTATATAAAGAAATACATAGAAAACATCCAAGACTTAGAATATACCCTCACTCTCAGTCATCACACAGACATTTGCACATGGAATCAAACCCAGGTATGCTAGCTTTGTAGGTCACTTCCAACCATGTTGACCTAAAACTTTAAAAACCCTAATTTAAATAGACCTAATTATGTAGAAAATAAGACCTACTTTCTCTAGGATAAACTAAATTAAATAATATATTTATATTACACTTGGTCCATGTGACCAACTCACACTAAACTTGTGCTATTTGGTGGTGTGGAGGGGAATGGGGCAACAATATAAAATAAAAATAAAAACAATACTGTTTTGACAGTGGAGTGAAAATTGCCATCAATCAGCAATTTTGTATGGTTTTCATTGATTTAAAAAAATGCATATAAGTGTTCAGAAAATTATTGATGATTTAAACAAACTGGTAGTTATAATAAATGCCAATACAAGCTCTACTTTTTATTGTTCAATAATTACATATAATTACAAACTAAATTACATCTAGGGGCTAAGTCTAATCAATTTCTATAATAGCTCCGACTTTGGTAAGTGCTTCTTTCAGTTTCTCTGCTTCATCCTTGGAAATGTCCGCCTTAACCACGGTGGGTACACTTTCCACAAACTTCTTGGCCTGCACCAAGTTGAATCCTTCTAGAAGACTCTTTACTTCTTTGATGAGCGCCACTTTTTGTTTGTCATCAAATTTGGTCATCTTAACCTGTAAGTTTAATTTTAAAATTGATATTATTAAAGCTTTAGGACTGGAGACAACTAAAAGCGACATCAAATATTCAGGTCATGTAACAAATGTCATGCAATTAAAACAAAGTCTAATACGATTTTAGTAACATATTGTATGCTTTCAGAGTTTAGAAAATAATATTACCAATACTTCATATGTTTAAATTACTTTATACATGCGGAGTCATAGCCACTATAACTAAATAAAAAACTCACAGTAAAACTGGTCTTAACAGCCTTTGGAGCCGCTTCTTCCTCCTCCGCGGCCGGCGCCGCCACGGCGAACCCTCCGACGGGCATGACGGGCGCGTCAGGCAGGTTCAGCCGCTTCTTCAGCACCTGGCTTAGCTCCGACACCTCCAGCAGGCTCAGCGTCGTGATCTCCGAAACCAACTTCTCAATTTTAGGCGATGCCGGCTTGTCGACACCCTCCGGCACCGGGATAGAGAGCGGCGCCGCCGCTTGAACTACTTCTTGATGTAATACTGTCCTGTAATAAGTATTTTTTAATGTTATTCTGTTGCTCAATCGAATATCAGGTTAAGATAACCTAAAAATGGACAAAATTTACCATCTCGAAAATGATCGCAACTGGCGTAAGGGAAGGTTTCGGACCATTCTAAGACCGTTCATGATGTCTGTAGCTGTAGTAAACGAGCTACTTGAGAATTTTATTTACTTAAATGCTCTTTTTTGTGAATTTGTATAAATTCCTACGATTTAAGGCTAGTGTGACAGACGTGACAGTTGCCACTTTGACATTTGACAGCTGCGTAATGTTGTGCTACGAATTCGTTACTTTTTTTAATTAACCGGTTATTTATAATCGACTTTAAATCGTGAAGAAGTCTCCATCGAACATTTAAATCTAAATAATTTAGTAAGGTAACACTGGACTGGATTATTTATAATATAATTGAGCCTATTCCAGTTATTGGGTTAACTATTAGCTATTTCAAGTTATGAAATGTGGGCTTTTAAAAACTTATCTTATAACTTCCAATCTACAAAATCAAAACAATCCAAGTAAAATGGCGGATGATGACGAAATTGACATATTAGGGGATTTCTCATTTAATTCTTGTTTAGCTCAAAATAATCAGGGAATGTAAGTACAAATGTTTCAAAGCTTTAAAAATATTTAAATAATTTTATCATATGACTTGCGGTCAAGGTGATGACGCTCTATTCTTTTGTATTGATGCTTTTGGTATGAGTACGACCATTGTTGACATCAAATTACGTATCAAAATATTTTGGTTTGCTCTGTAACAACGCTTATGTAATATCATAAAGGCTGTAGTTTATATTTTAGTTAACGTATAAAATCATAAACTTTTCGCCTTAAAGTTTCTTTTACCCGTAGTCGCACATTTGTGTACCCAGTTTTTTTTTATTACATACCTATTGACCTAATTTTGCAGTATTTTACTGCAATCAGATTTGATACTTTAAAACTAAGTTAGTAGAATTTAAGTGAACTGTGCCAGAGCTGTTGCCCTTTATCTTTAAATAACTTTTTTTCTATCAGAAATTTTAAGTGGACAATTGGGCTATGTTAATATTTGGTATGTGTCTTGTGTCTTTTAGACCATCCTGTTCAAGTCGAGAAGACACTGTACATCCGCAGTGGTTACTCGACTCTACTGCCACCAACTGGTATGACAATGACAGGGAGAAAAGGTGAGTACTCGTCTAACATTACTGTTCATCATCATCATCATCATGTCAGCCGAAAGACGTCCACTGCTGGACATAGGCCTCCCCCAGACATTACTGTTATTTGGATTTAATTCTACCTGTAACTTTAACCTTATGAAACTGTAACTGGTCTAAACATCATTAAAATCGTTTTGAATGGATAGTATTAACGAGATTTGAATAATTTCTAGGGTAAAACTTGGACCTTCAAGAAAACTGTCTGGCAACAGTGCCATGAACAAACATTACCGCGTGAGGCATTCATCATGGAACCAGGCAGAGAGAGATTTACTTACCAAGGAAATGGTAAACATTTTAACAAATAATTCTTATAATGCTCTTTATATTATACCCTAACTAAGTGTTTCTCCTCAGGCTAAATATGGAAGAAATGTGAATAAAATCTCCCAAACAATAAAAACTAAGTCAGCAGCGGAAATCCAAGCTTTAATAGAGGCAGAGTATGGAGTCAACTTAGATACTCCTTCATTTGGTCTTATAAGGAGTGATGAGCAAGATGACGTACCTAGTGTAGTCCAGGAAGAAATAGTCACCGATGACTCGAGCATAAGTAATGTCCTGAGCCTTGTGGCCACTGCTTCTCCCACTATAACAGTACCTAAGCATCCATTTAGAAAAAAGAGTAATAATGTAAAAGCTAGAAATCTGAAGTCCAATGCTGTCCTCATCAAACCCGATCTCATTGTTGATCCAGCAGAGATATTTTATGATGATGACCTGATAATTGGTTCAACAGAATCAGTTGGCTCTGAACTTGAATGCGCCAATAAAATAGGTAAAAGTATGGCAAAGCAACAAAAGGAGAAGGTGAAAGCTATGAAGAAGATGGGCAATCACAGGAGGAAAGTGACAAAGAACTTTGATAAAGGAAGACCTAGAACCAACAGTAAGGAACTATTGAAGTCCCCTCAAGAGACGAGGAAGGACTCTAGTGTGTCAGAGGATAGCACTAAGAGCCCTAAGTTGCAAATAGTGTTGGGCTCAGGGCAAGCTTTACCGATTTCTGAAGGGGAACAAGTTGTAAGTTGTATTTACTGTAGTGTTATAAAAATTTAGAAATTATTTTAAGTATTTACAAATCTTTTATTTTTTACAGATTAAGATAGAAAAAAAGAAAGACTCCGAGTCAGACAGTGATATAGAGGTAGACATAGACAGTGACTGTGAAGGTCCTAATAGGAAAAATGTAAAGACTGAGGTGGAAAGTTCAAGTTCAGATGTCCAGGAAGCTCCCATAGCAGTGCCTTTGGCAAAGTTTGAGCCTATGCCTAAAAGACAAAAGAAAATAAATTTGGTAAGATATAATTTTAATGGCTTTGTTAGAAGATTAGATTAGTGAGTCATTTCAGAATTAGACATCTTTCTCTCTGAAATGAAATGAGAGAAAGATGTCTAATTCTGAAATGACTTTTTAGTCTAGGTGAAAATGTAACTAGCATCTTACAAGCCTACAGCTGTGAAAAAACAAGAAGCTGTAGCTAATAGTATTTTTTTTAGTCAACCTATGTATTTTGTTCCTCGTAGATCTTTTAATGTTGATTCTTCTGTTGTATGTCAATATAAATAGTTATTACAATTAACCACCACTTTGCTGTCAGTTTTATCAATTGCCAGGTGGAGCATCCATTGACTTACTAAATGCCCTAACAGCTTCTATGGCATTTGCCATTTTAAGTAAAATAAATGCATTACATTACATTAAAATAATTTGGATATAGTAATCTTATGAGTTCTTGTATTGTTGTAATTGTTTAGTTGCAATCAGGGATCGATCAAGATGTTGTGTCGTGTGCAGGGTGGCGGGGGCGGCTACACCATCATGCACACGGCCGCTGGTGACCTGTACCAGGTGGGCGCGGAGCCCCGCCGGGAGCGCGCGCCGCGCAAGCAGCCTATACAGCTGATACACTGCCGGATGTACAATGCTGAGCACCCTGTGAGTTGACCAATCTATTTATTGTTTAGGACATGACTGAAGTGAAATTTTTGCATTTTGATTGCTTATTATGATATATTAAAACACTAAGCATGTCTAAACATAAGTGTAAATTGAGATGATTTTTAAAAATAAATTATAAATTATTTCAATTATCACTTAAAGATTTACCTATACTAGGTATTTATTGCAGGTGCGCTAGCTAATTAGGCAGGGTTAATATCAACTAGGCTCACTACGTTATTGATGTGGTCTAACTTACAGTATTCTTAAGAAATAAGAAATCTGAAGCAATCTGTAGCTATTTTTTAACTGTTCAGTTTTGAGAAATACTAATTTAGTGGAGTGAGCACATTCGTTATCCAAATTACAAACAATAGTTCATTGTATCGTTTACATCTCGAGGTGTACTGATGTTATGAAACATTTTCTACCGGGACATCGGAGGCTCTAGCCGAGATCTAAAAAGTTGTCATAACTTCATAACGCACGAGTGTGAATGTCACCTCATACATTTTAAGCGATAGAAAAGAAAAATGTCAGTAGCGTTCGCGTTTCGGCTAGGGTTCCTGTCGCATCAGATGAGGTCGGCAACTGAAGAGTTGTGGTCGTTTGTCAGGCGCCGTACTCGGTGCGGCTGGCGGTGTCGGCGCTGATCGTGATGGAGGCGCACGCGCACGGCTCGCGCGCCGAGGTCATGGGGCTGCTGGGCGGCGCGCTGCGGCCGGCGGACGGCGGCGCGCTGCTCGAGCTGGCCGCCTACTGCCCCGCCGCCGCCGCCGGGGGCGGCACGCATTGCGATATGGATCCCGGTCAGATTCAGCATTTGAAACTTTATTTATCCTCCTGATGATAACAATGTGTCAATTTACAAGCATGTTTGGATGTTTGTAGATTAAAATGAGTACCATTGTAGTTGTGTTGTTTTTTTATAAATAACCAAAATTTTAACAATTCTGTAACAAGTTTATATAGGGTTTTAATTGTTATGTATTTATTCATATATGCATAAAAATAGTATGTAGAATATAGATTTTTACAATATCGATTGCAGTGTCGCAGGCGATGGCGGGCGCGTCGCTGCGCGCGCGCGGGCTGCGCGTGGTGGGCTGGCACCACTCGCACCCGCGGTTCGCGGCGGCGCCGTCGGCCGTGGACCTGCGCTCGCAGCTCGCCCTGCAGCGCGCGCTGCAGCCCTGCGCCGCGCTCATCACCAGCCAGCACTGGCCGGCCGGCCGCGCCGCCTCGCAGTACAGGTACACCTGCCCCCGGGAGTAGGGGGTACCCCCCCACGAGTACAAAAACGTTACCTGGGACAGAATTATTGCAAAATAGCACTAATATAACCCCTTTCTAGAATAGACGAGGTCACCTGCCACCCTGTATAACGATTGAAAGACCAATAAAACGCAAAATGATACATTTCCAAAACCTTGCGCCTTGTTCAAGTGTCATGTCGGTTGCCAGGTGCTTCCGCGTAGAAGAGGACGCGCACGGCGCGGCGGGGTTCGCGCTGCGCGTGCGCCTGCAGGCCGACGTGACGGCCGCCGCCGCGCCCGCACTGCTGCGGGAGCTGCGCGCGCTCTGGCGGGAGACGCCGCCCGACGAACACAGCATTCGAGTAGACGTCGACGTCTGTCCGACCGCTAAAATCACCTATCTCGAGAAGGTGAGCGAATTCCGAAGTGGTTTCCAAATTACTACCACCAACCGACATGCGAGAGTCATTCACTTAAGTTTTTTACCTATAAACGATTTTTGAAATAGATAAAATGTATGAAATTGACATAAGCACTCGATGCGACCGTCCCGCAGCTATTTCGATAACGATAACGTTCGCAGAATTCATCTTGTCTAGGCGTACTGAAAGCGTTTAAAACTATCTGATTGTGTTTTTGAACATGTAGCGTTTCTTTTCTTTTTTGTTATAAAACACTAAAATATTATTAATGAGCTTGTTTGTGTGCAGTGCGTATCGAGCGTGTCGCACCACCTGAGCTCGGCCGGGTACTCCGCCGAGGACCCCGTCGTCACGCAGTTGCTGCAGGGCATGCGGGACATCTTCAGATAGCCGGGACCTGTCCACTTGGGGGACGCTTCCTGCTGCCTAACATTATACTTAGCCCAGATCAAACTTCTGAAAATTGATTTCAGTGATTGACAACTTTGAATGTATGTCGTGTTAAAATTACTTAAAATTTAATTTGAATTTAGTTACAAAAATAATCAGTATTAATTTTGGTAGGGACATTCATTATGTTCGTAATTATTTAATGACGTTTCACTAGCATAAAAAACGGTTCAAATAAGCTAAAGCTTTTACTTGGCAAATAAGGATTCTATCCTGTCGCATAGCACAATCATGAATATTGATAATGTTGGCAACAGTAAAACAATGCTTGTATTCCTTCACAAGCAACAAATAAATTTATCATTGTTGTACTGCTGGCAACATAAATATTCAGAAACTGACTTATCTGCCTAATACTATAGTAGTATAGTGAATATGTGGCATTATCTATGTAAAGGGACCTTAC
This sequence comes from Acleris literana, assembly GCA_946894065.1. Lineage (NCBI taxonomy): Eukaryota > Metazoa > Arthropoda > Insecta > Lepidoptera > Tortricidae > Acleris > Acleris literana. Next base: position 22,899,963 of record OX335670.1, read on the forward strand.
TGTCGATGGTGCATCGGCCGCACTGCGTCACGCGACGTTGTATTTATATCGGAGCATCTTTAATAATGGCGGAAGCGCCATCGACAATAAGTTCCCTTTTCATAGATAACGTCACATATATGTATATTGCCGATTGTTATATTATATGTATAAATCGATCCCCCTTGAAATATTGACAAACATTTCATCGAATGTGTCATTTAACCGAATTTCATTTCATCGCAAGCTAGTTTCTGCTGAAACCTTCTAGTTTTCAGGTTATCTTAAGCATTTGTTACGTAGGTTAGGTTAGGTTGGACTTGTGACAAAAAAGTAAAGCTCCTGCACGTGGAAATGCCTGTAGATGAAATGAAAATTCAGCGAAGTGAAACGTTCTATGAAATGATATTTTAAGGGTAAACCATAAATAAGTGGGAAACCTTTGCCCAGCAGCGGGACACAGGCAGTCCAGGTAGACTCATAAAAAGTAACTAGTAGGTATTTGTTTAATTTTCGTACGTTTTAGAGACAGTATTGTTTGATGTAAGAAATGTATAAGTAAGTCAAATTATTTATATTTAGTAAAACTACAGTGCATATAAATATTTAATAGATTGAGTATATATAACACTTTCAACACATTCATTTCAGATTGATTTAATATATAACCTATAAACTGCTATGTAAGGTCTGTTCATCCTTACTTGTCTTATATAGTAAACAACTTTCTAACCTCAAAATGAACCTTTTTTTGGCTAAAACAGCTATTTTAAACAAAATAAAGCAATCACAGACAATACATTGGCCAAGTGATGTCCAAAATGTTAACTCGGTTTACTTTATTTACGATAAAAGAGCTGTTTTAGCCAAAAACGGTCCATTTTGAGGTTGGAAAGTTGTTTACTATATAAGACAAGTAAGGATGAACAGACCTTAGTTTCTGCTATGGAGTTCTAACGTACTCCTTTCCTTGTTATATTTGCTGATACTTAATAAACATTATCAATCTTGGCAAGTTTTTTATTCGAAATCTCTTTATTTTACGACAGCAAGGGATACGGGATATCTCTTTGTATACGGTTTCAGCAATTTAGGAAGTTATTAGAATTTTTTCCCACCTGCTGCCACCGTTAACTTAACTACTTTTTTAAATGTTTGCTGTCGGGGTAACCATCGTTACAGCTTCAGAGGGTGTTTGAAGGAGGCTTCCCGTAGTGGGCGCCTCGACCCTGAGGGCCCTGCCAAGATACACTATGCTAACTAGCGTTTCTATTCGATTCGTTTTTAAACCAATCGCGTCACTGGTAGACCACGTGACTTTTCACTTCTCATGCTCATAAAGCCCGTTATGGTATAGGCATAAGAATAAACAATAACTACACGTAGAAGCGAATCTCTACCCAGGCCCTAAATGCCGCGCTTTTAATGCCTACTTCCCCTTCACCCCGCTACGCCCCTCTGTCTTCCGCGCCCAAAGTCAGGGCTGTCACTTGTGAAATATTTTAATCGGTTTATGGATGTGTTATACAAGTTTAGTTTAGTCACGAAATGTTATTTATGTTTTCCTTCAACGTTGAAACATTGTTGCAAAATGTGTTTTTACATTGGTTTACGTTAAATTAGGTATTTTCGATGATATTAAAATTGTCTCCAGAAAATTTAATGGCTTATGTGGCTCTTTATAACACAGAAACGAGTCTATAAATAAACAACCTTTTAAGCTCAATAAGCTTTATTACAAAATACTATTCTTATCTATTAGGTACTACGTTTTTAATGTTTCCGTTTTTTTTATCTTCAACATCTAGGGGATTTACTATTTAACAAATAAAACTCCTTCATTCAGTCAATTACCTATTTCTAATTATTTTGCCGTAAATAGTCGTTCACTTTTTAAAACACTATCTTAGTTCAACCATAAACACTAAAATCAACACAAATACGAAAACCAATTCAAGACACAATAACAATATCTTGGTGAATACATATATATTCCGTCTGTGACGCCCCTGACTGACTAGTCACCTCAGGTGTCGCACAGGCGGTAGGTATTTAACGCGCCGAGCGCGCGTCCGTAGCTGGGACTTTCGCTTCTAATGGTATAGGCTGCATAAAATCTAATTTTATGCTAAAGTGTTGTCGTCATCTAGACTAAGACAATTAAGCCCTACAGCCAGACGGACGAGGTGACTGCATTAAATAAACTTGGTATTTGAATACATTTACTGTAATTTATTTGCCTTCTATGTTGCATCTAACAAAAAAGAAATTAAAAACTATTAAAAACAAGCATTATTAATAAAAACATTACAAAATCAACGTATGACTTGGCAGTATTGCGTTTGACCTAAGTTTAAAATCTCATGAAGAAAATTAAAAAAAAAAACGAAATAGAATGGCGGGAAAGAGGTTTTTGTCTACAATTTTGGACAGGGACTATTCGTTAGGCAGTTAGTTGTTTTCGTTGCAAAACTTGTGGTGTAGTGTTACGGAATTTAGTGAAGAGGAAATAATGCTCACACCTATAAACTAATTAATAGAAAAAAAATGCAAAATAACTTATTGAACAGACATTGCCGCCTAGAAAGTCTCGAGAAGCTGCAAACAAGTCAATACATTCTCATTCATGTAAGTTTTTTTACATTATCACTGTTTTATTTCCTCGTAATCGAAGTGAAAAGCAGAATGTAAAACTCGACGTGGCTATATGCACGTCTCGGCTAAAATGGCTCGTTTTATACTCTTGTTGTACAATCTACTATTTCGTATCACGTCATCTCCCAGTGACGCGATTGGTTTAAAAACGAATCGAATAGAAACGTTAGCGTAGTGCATATTGGCAGGGCCCTCAGAGGGCTAAAATAAGGAGTTAAAATAAGGTTTCAGCTTGATTGTCGATGCATGATATGGGCCTAGAATTCAGGCATGCTTCGATTTTCCGTGCCTGGTACAATTATTTTCAAATGGTACAGTTTAAACCCAGGCCTCCCAAAGCCCACCATATTAGGCCGAATGAATCGCCATTGAGTTCCATTATTTGCCAACCAATCTGCTATCTCTGTCGCGAGTTTTGCTTTTCCGTTTGTAAAAGGTGCTGAAGCTCCTTAAAAGCTCCGTTACTTTTTTTTGCATTGTAACTACTTAGATACCACTGCAGCGAACCTTAAAAGGTGATAAAAATCCATGAGTTGTTAAATCACTAACTGCCTCTTAATGTATTGCTCGCGTTATCATCATACACGCAAACATGCATATCCTTTGTACAGTTGGCCTTATAAGTATGCAGAACGCTGAACACTGTGGTCGCTTTAACGTTTTTGCAGCAGTTCAAACATAAAGCCGGAGCTCCACTGCTGCGCACGCTACGCACGGACACGCTATAGGTACACGTTGCCCACGTGGGTCCATTGGTCTGGATACGTGTGTCAACATTTTCACAGCAACCAATGCACGCACACGTAAAACGTGTGTATGGGCCACGTGGCTACGTTGGTCAGCTGCGTGTGTCTACATTCCCCACTGCGGGCCACGTACACGCGCGCGCGCAGGGGGTGCGAAGCCCTGGAAGCCACCTTTCCACTGCAACTCACGGGAAGCTGGGTCGCAGGGAGGCTTTGCCTGCCGCGCGCGCTAGCGCGTGCATGGCAGGTACTTCGGAACAGACCACACGTGTATCAGTGACGTGATTTCGTGTGCAGCGTGCTCGTGCACTACTGTGGAAGTATCTACCTACATTTTCATACAAAGCGTTTTTCTACCCACGTGTGTAGCTTGACCGTGCGCAGCAGTGGGGCTCCGGCTTTAAAATGACAGCACTAAAGTGTGCAGCTACTTATTAGTCCGACTGTACGACTTGTTGCCTCGACCCTTTGACACACGCAAGGGCTCAGCATAATCTATACCGCTTCGTAGAAAACGCTGTCTCGCCATGTTGACTCTTGGCAATGGCGGGTGGTGTATGCATGCTGTATACACGTAATACATTACCTAACATGTCACAAGGTTATTCATGAAAATCCAATACTTAGACAAGGTAGTTGATCATCACTAGAGAATTAGAGTTTTTATCATGAGACAACCACGATGATTCCGGCAATAATACTCCAAAAACTAATCAGATCGATCGATTTATCACGTCACTTTGGTATAGTTATCTCTAGCAATAGGGCGCTAGGGAATAAAAGTCGTGAGCATATGGCACATTTCCAGTTTATTTTTTAAATGTTACATGTCCTAGATAAAAAAATAATACAGTCCGATTATAGCAATGAAATTCTTTAGCTACAGCCTGCAGCTGGCCTGCACGGAGACATTTCACAAATAATACTTATACCAACAATGAATCGTTTATTATCTGCACATTCATATACACTATCCCCCTTACTAATAAACGTTGAGTAACGGTGGTATAGCTATACAATGTTTTGTTCTTATCTGTCATTATGACATTTGAATTTGACAGATAAGGACAAAACATTGTATAGCTATACCACCGTTACTCAACGTTTATTAGTAAGGGGGTATATCTTGGAAAACATTTTTTTACAATTTTAACAAGCAATTTTAACTCCCCGGGTCTGGGACCGGTACTAGACACGCTCGAGTACTGAAAGTGCGCTATAGTCATATACATTTTAAAACGATATAGTTGATCTATATTTACACTTCCTGCGCGGCCGCTGCAGACATCTGCCCCCTTATTCTAATGCCAATAGAGAGTACCATTCGAGATGAAGTATCAACTGCATATTTTAGTATCTCGCTAGTGGTTTCATCTCGACTGGTATTAGAATCGAGAGCCTGGCTGGCAACACGTCTTCAGACACTATAAGAGCCAATTTTATAAAGTTACAAGTTAAAATCACTTCGAGGATGTGATCCGTGTAGTGCTAGGCAAATTGACGTCTATTGGTACATGTAGACACATGATTGAAGTGATTAGACCATACAAACCTACATGCAGTGTTGCCAATTTCGGTTGCTAACACTTGTCGACCCTAAAACTGACCCAAGTCGACGTAGCTCGTATTGATAAGGGTGTAAGTCACGTACAGAGTATAGAGGACTTATACTGTTTTTAACTTGAACCTCTGAAGACTTGTATCCTTTTTCTATAGGGCCACAGATATGAACTTGTTGCTTTATTAAATTGGGTTTAGGTACTCATAGTACTTCAGATTGACGTCACATTCATTCATCATTAGTTCGTTATCACTTCTGGATATTCCAGCTGCTTTCGGTACTATTTGTGTTATAAGCAAAAGCAGCAAATAACATGTCCCATGTTTTATGTACAGTTTTTGTAGACAAATTGCGATAGTCTGTTAGTATGAATAGAAATGATAGGAGCGTTTAGTTGCTTATGGACATTTTGACTACAGGAAAGATAACCGCTATAATATGTTAAAAAATACAGGTTAGGTTTAGTGGTCCGCTTATAATTGTCCCACTTGTATTAGCTTTCGTCAGAAATTAATTACCACGAATCCGGAACACCGTAAAAGTAGGTGGGTTAGGTTCGTTAGGTATCTATAGATGCCCGAAGGGCAAACCGCCTAGAAATAGGAGCCCTTCCGGGAGGTAGGACTCCGTCCAATAGCAGTGGGACAAAAAGCATAGGACCACGAGTCCGGAACCAAAAATACACCCAGTTAGAGACGATTTACAAGTTTCAGAAATAACACTATTCCTGAATCAAGCAAATATAATGAAGACGGGATATACAGCAGTTTTAGTTTAAACACGAACTAAAAATGAGATAGTTTGTGTAACTAAATCTCAGTTTTATTGGACAATACTAAAAAAGAGAATATTTGAAAAAGTTAAAAAAATACCAACTTTTTGTGTTTATGATTGATATTTTTAAGCGAATTGCAGCGGTTCCTTTCCTTGAGTTTATAATGTCCGGATGTCCGTCGAGAGCACGGGAACAACAACATAAAGCTTGCTCCAGCAGTGTTGTTTTTAGTAACATAACAATTGCAAGTAATATTCAACATATTTGTCGCAAACTAACCCTGCTAGGAACCTAGCTTGATGCAAACATTTGAGCGAAGACACGAAAAAACACTTGGCAGTGACAAGTCTTACGAAGTCTATGATTGTCAGTGGCAACTTAGTATTAGGAGAGCTAGTCAGGAAATGTATATTTTCCTCAGTCAAATGGGAAGTTCTGTGACATTGTGTCTGAGACGTCCCGGGGGACGGGTAATAAATTAAATTTAAAAAAATGATTCGTTTGATATTAAATAATTAAAAAATAAAGTTAGAATCCAAGTTACGTTACGTCTATATTTACAAGTGTTAACTTACGACTAATAGAAGCATCAACTATGAAAAATGTATTAACATTGAAGGCACATGTTTCCGCGCCCGGCTCTCGCCCTGGCGCGCGCCGGGCGCTGGCTTACGCTATATATTACATGGTACACGTAGGCGAACCGATAAGTACTCAGGAGGCAGGACTAGTTCGACAACTGAGGAGAGGTCTGTCTGCGACAGCTGACTGGCAATTTGATACATTTTTTAACCGTGTGGTGTGTAGTGTTCTGGGTTAGAAAATCTTTCAAATTGGGTCACAAGTTATTGTGTAAATAATTTTATAAAACTGGGCAAGTGGAAGAGTTCAATGAATAATGCCTAAAAAGTTTCCATGCTTTATATTTGTAGGTATTAGGGCAGGTGGAATTAGCGGCATCGTATAAGATGTAAACTAAATCAGGAATTATTCATTGAATAGATAAAAAAAACGTGATACTGGTATTACACAGGTCTTCGGAATCATCACTAAGTTGGGAACAATAATTGTCATGCGACCAGTCTGAAATAACCTCTTAATCTATTTCACTAAGTAAGTTCTATTCACAGCTGCAGAACGGAAATATTATCAGTTTCATTGTTCCTTTAAATAGCATACTTCATAGAAAACATATAATCAAATCATCGAGATCCGCACGCGGTGGAAGAATTTATTCTACAATTGTTTGTCAAAGGTGATACTGATTTATGTCACGTCGAACAATTCGATTCAAAAAGTCGATATTTAATATAATTTTATAGTTTTAGTTCCAGAAGAACAAATAAATTCCAACCAAAATCAGTTCCGCCCCCGTCAAACACGTGATAAAATCTTAAAATTCCGAAAGCCGATTCAACGAAGTAATAGTAACTTTAAACAGAACACGTCATAACTATAGCTAATATTAATTTATAGATATACAAACTAAGCAGTCATTCAGATAACACTAGGCACAGCTCGCGGCGACTTGGACAAGCCCTTAAATAGTATTTGCATTGATTTTCCTCGGTCTCGATAGCGTATCAAGTCGTACGGAGCTGTGTGTTAAGAATTATAATAAAAAATCCGTGGCTTACCGAGCGGCCTAAAATATATTGTACAATAGTAAGCGTACTCAACTAGCTCAATGTAAAAAAATAATTAAAACTACTCGTCCGTCGGACGATGTCACTCGGCGCAAATACATTAGTTTGATTTGTGATCATCAAAGGACGTTTCAGTTCTGAGGAACCGAGTCTTGTATTTGACTTGAATAAATAAATTTAAAATAATACTAGCGTCTCGAGCCAGTCGTTATAACTATTCGATGACAATAGTTTATAAGTCCTTGTATACATAATACGTTTGTATCGACATAATAAAAGATATACTTTGTAAACATGCGATTCGCAATAAATAACAACTTTTAAAACAAAAATAGCGGAGCTACACAATTTCTGGGAAGTATTGGACTGCGTACGGGATCGCCACACGCGTGGAATATATTGGCGTCATTGTTCCCTTTACTTTCTCAACCTCGTAGCTGATCGAATAGTTAGATAGGAAAAGCACTCATGTTCCCTAAATAATAAAGACTACTTTCCTATCTAACTATGCGATCAGATACGAGGTTGAGAAAGTAAAGGCACGTTATGAAACATCTTTCAATCCATAAACTTTTGGTTTATTCATGCCAAACAGATCTGACCTTTTTCTTCAGGAAGCACATTTTTTTCCCTCTCTTCGGTCATAACAAGAAAAAGTGCTAACACTTCAAATTTTATACTCGGAGCAGGACCGTACTTGTAGGACTGTAGGGATATCACAAATCGTACAAGTGTGTGTGCGTATGTACGACCACGGACTTTATTGAGCTACCTACACCAATTATTAATTTCGTCGTCATTTATTTCTTGTGGCCATTGTCACTATGACAGAGTATGATGGTTTAACCATTATAGTCCTTGATATAATATTTTTCATATCTTATTGGGCCTGTCACAGATGTCATTTGGCAAATTTAGTGTCTTTTATTTAGTATACCGTTATAAAGGACAATGCCAGGTCTCCCTAGAAGCTTTGGCCTAAGAAAAAATTGTGACGGATAATTATAGAGTTGGGTTATTTGATGCAGAAAAATATTTAAAACAATGCTGTGGTGCTAGTTTTTCTGAAGAACTTGTCAAAATAAATTATTTAGAAAATGATCGTAACAACACGTTACTCGCAAGATGTCTATAGATGGGTCTGTTTTTCGTATAAGTTCCCTAAATGTAATAAAATACTGCATTTAAATCTCATACAAAACAGGTCATATCAACATCTTTCGTATCCACGGGCTTTTTTTTAAAGTGTTCCATGCCAAGATCTGGCATTGTCCTTTGTTAACTTAATTTAAATTATCTATCGACTATAAAATAAGGTATCATAAATCGTCTAACATCACGCTAGAACTTTTGCCATCGTGTGATAAAGTCTAGATAGGTGTTTAAAAGTGGTAGAATAAAACGCAAGGAGATTAAATGATTAAAATCGGATCGGCGAATCGATTTGGTAGAAGAATGAAATTATTGTCTAACACTATTAACGGTCCGTTTCGCATAACCTCGTAAGACCCAGTGTGCCATAAGATGTACATAATCAAGGCAATTTAATTTGAACTGTGTTGCAATGGGAATAAGGTTTATTTTCCTATGTTCATTAATTAAAAATGGCATTATCTAACAAACGTAACTGAACTTTATTGCCATGACGGTAGATTCAAAGTCCCACTCACAAAAAAATCCCTGTTTGTAGTATGGTGGGCCTTACGAGGATATAGGAAGTAAAAGTAGTTTAATTATTTTGTTTTTAGTTTCATGAAATAAGTGCAGTTTTTAACAATGCGTTAAACAGTCCCCTGAGGTCCCTTGTCCTAAAAATAGTACATAATACGGCCAATGAAATAAATATCTAGTGCAAAGGAAGTAAAGTGGAATTTCTTTTGTTTTTATGACTAATGATCAAATTAGAAATTTAACTTTATTTCATTCACAATAGATTCATATTCCATTGACAAATTTCGTTGTATGGTGTGCCTTAGGTGTTTTTTGAAACAAATTTAGTATAGATACTTATTTTTAAAGTCAGTTGACTCTCATTTGATTTGAACGACGTTCGCTTGAAACGTAAAATTTCAATTTGTCACAGGGACAATAAGATATGAAAAATATTATAGTACATGTTGTGTAAGTCTATAGAACGCAGCGCAATATCTTCCCGTGACGCTGTCATTACCCGGCTCAGTTTCATTGCGCGTTATCCATGATACACTGCGTCGCTGCAATAGTTCTCGGCTTAAACATGTTAAAACAAGCCGTCAATGGATTGCTACAAATGAAACTAAACCTATAGAGGGTGGTGGATGGCGTTACTCGATGGGCTTGACGCGCGCCATGACCTTCCCGTCGAACATGGGCAGCGTGTCGGCGTCGTTGCTCACCTCCTCCTGGATCACCGTGTTGTCTAGGTCCGCGCACTCCGTTTTGAAGAAGTATCTGTGCCAAATGATAGGTTAGTTGTTGTGTAGAATTAAAAGCGTGAGGTTTTTTAAAAGCTTCAAATAATGGTTTTTTTCTACTCGCTCGTTAACGGTATCTGATCAGAATACCTATAGCGTAATCGAAGCTTGAAAACAGTTCTATAATGAGCGTGGTAATAACAGTTCTTTTATAATTATTATAGCATTGTTATTATCATGGTCACGCTCATGATCAATGTTAGTAATGGTGTTTGGTGACCAACTGACATCCCACGATATGGAAAAATTGAAATGTATAAAAATACGAAAAAAAATTAATTCATAACCGTATTGGGGTTTTTAATAAATAATAATTAAGAAACGATCAATAAAATTAATTGGTTTAGATGCACTATGGCAATATGGCGGCACCAGAAATAGCGTTTGGTGTATATAACAAAAAGCATTACATTTAATAATCACAAAGAAGTGATAAATAATACAAATGAACTAGGCTGTATGACGTATACGCTAGATTTTCCTGGTGTTCCGTGTTACCTGTAGTTGCCCTTCCTCGGCAGGAAGTCCTTGAAGAGCCGGAGCGTGAGCGGCGCGGCCGGCACCTTGAACCGGTAGGGCACGGCCTCGTCCAGGAACGACACCACCACCACCGTGTGCGCCTCGCCCGGGCCCGCGCCGCCCGGGCCCAAGCCGGAGCTCGGCTTGCCGCTGCCGCTGTACACACAAACAACATACATTATAACACTTCTTGCTAATAACTGGAAAAGGGCCGAATCTTAAGTACCCGAAACCGACGTGCATGCATGACTCGATGTATGAATGTGGAAGAAGCGAAAGACATTTGTCAGGATCGTAGCAGGTGGAAAGAGGTGGTCTCTACCCTTCCGGGAAACTGACGTGGTTTAATGTATGTACTAATAAAAATGGCTGAAGGGATCTGAATGAAATTTGGCACAGAGATAGATTATAGTCTGGTGTTTAAACATAGTATAAACATTAATCCGTCTTCAAACAAGGTAATATCGTTTTCATGTGTGCGTGCGTCGACCGTATACGTCGCGAGCCACCACAATTAGTCTCGACAGGACGCACCAAGCCGATTCAGTCAGGGACGTACCGTTGCCGGGTTTGGTAGCGGGCATATTAAGTATCCCTAGCGGTTAAGTGGCAATAGGTAACAGAAACTCCTAAAGGGCCGGAGACGAAGTTTTTTATTTATTCATTTGCAGGATATAGTCGAGTCGCTGTACAAGCGGTAGTACTGACCGCGGCCGGGTAGAGTGGTGCGCCCGGCGCCGGTAGTCCTCGCGCTCGGCGGAGTCGGCGCGCTCGTCCCGCATCAGTTCGCGGCGGCGCTCCAGGCGCTCCGAGCCGTCCGCGATCCACAGCAGGATGCGCGGCTCGGCGCTCGCGGCGCCCTCGCTCACCACCGACACTCCGCTGTCGGTGAGGTCCGTCACCGTCTTCTTGCTGAATGATCTGGAAAATTTTGGTATCGTATAATGAAGGCTAACGAGCGAGAGCCTAATATACATGTGCAATTTCAAGCCTGCAAGGGCCAACGTACCTCCAGCGAAGCGCAACGCAAAGAACGTTTCATTGCTAAAGTATTATCGTGTTTGGGGGTGTTGCAATGAGACTGGGATGTAGTGTACCGTGAGTGCGAGACGGAGGGCGGCGGCTCGGAGGCGTCGCAGTGTCCGGAGTCGGCGGAGAGCGCGGAGGGCGCGCGGCGTGCGTGAGGCGGAGGCGCAGCGCGGCGCCGGCGCCCGCCCGGCGGGGACGCGCCCGGCGTGCGCTCCGACCACACGCGCGACACGTGCTGGTCTGCACACACCACAAACATAATAACGCCTCGTCCGACCGATACTATACTCAAAACAGAACCAAATATTCATAATACTAGCCTTCTGCTCGCAAACTATAAACCGCTAATATTGGTATCGTTAACGGTATCCAAATACCACCTATAGCGTAACCGAAGCGAGAAAACAATTCTATAATGAGCTTTGCCGTGGTAATAACAGTTCTATAATAATTATTAAAGCATTGATATTACCATAGTTACGATCATTCCGGATATCAATCTTGGCACTCTTGGCGTCTAGTGAACACTTGACATCCTAATTTGTATATTAAATCGTTAAAAATGTTTTAATAACAATTAAAATAAAGTAGATTAATACAAACTAAGTTTTGAGACTAATGTTTTAAAAACTACATTTTTATTAAAATCCCTAAAAAAAGATAATTAGTATTCATCGACTAATTATTTAGTTACCATGATTACGCTCAATATGCTGCTCACAAACTCGCGCTCTAACCTCGGCACTCATACCTTAAGAAGCATCATTATGCACCAGTTACATAATAGTAAATTGTTAAACAAGGGACTAAAACAAGCCATAATGATACGACATGTTTAGCCACGCGAGAGAGCGAAAAACGACGTTCTATACAAAATTACAATATTTAACAAATATGTAACAGTTTCTGACAAATTTGTTTCACGGTTGTTAGTTTTTTGTAAACTAACACTTCAAGTACTTACATATTTAGCCAACAGATACAAACTTGAAAACTATTTAGACCATGCCTAAAAAAATAAAATAATCTTTAATATATTTAAATACATATTCGTAATCATTAATCGTGTTTCACGAAATTAAATCGTTTTTTTCTTATAATTTTGCACAGTTGTCATTTTGTAGTTATTTCCACGGCCTAAAAATGGTCCATACACAATATAAAACAAGGCAGACAATGAGTCATTTTAGAGCCTGAGAACTGAAAATAACTATTATAAAGGCTGCTCACCGAGGATGTCCTGGTCGTTGTCGTCGGAGAGCTGCAGCTTCTCGCGGATGGCGGCGGCCACCAGCTGCGGCGGCAGCGCCTGCGTCGCCTCCTCGCCGTCGCCCTGGAACACGACCACTTATTAGTCACGACACTCGACGCTCTGGCAGACTTGAGGATCATGCGACCAATACGTTGCAACAGTCGCACAATAAGTTTTATACACTACAGTTGTGTGTGACAAGTTCTATTAGTCTAGTTGGCCGTTATCAAACCTTATGACATGGACAATATAATAGGATCCATTCACGTACAGATGTAGTGAAATATCCTTTCCCATCGTATTTTCTCGGAATTGTTCGTATTTGTCATGCTACTTCAGTCTGACTCAGTACCATCACGACAACGTGGGGGAACGTCGCATCGCGAGAGTGATAATCGATATAGAGTGGTTAATACCAGAGTATTTTTGTTAATTAAGATTAAGTTTGTATTCAGTTCTTTTTAATAGTCATGCCGAAAGCATTAAGACCTGGGAAACGTTACGATCGACTAGCCTGTGAAATTATTTTCAACATTTATTTATATATCTTCTTGTTTACCTACACCTAATTTCTATATATTTGATCGCGGTGGTTTTAACATCTCGGTGTGATATACTTCAAACTCGTGGTTTGACATTTGACACTGATAAATAAAGTACTCTATTTATTTAACTCAAACACCCGTGTAACTATTGCTACATGTAGAAATCAACAGTACTGAAAAAAGTTCTAGATCAAACGAAAAGTTCTGACATTTCTCGTATTTAACAACAGAGGGCTCAGACAAGATGCACTACGCTAACTAACGTTTCTATTCGATTCGTTTTTAAACCAATGGCGTCACTGGTAGACCACGTGACTTTTCGTATCACGTCATCTACCTTCGGACATCAATGTACACAGTAATTTTAGTATAATTTTAATAATTTCGATATTATTATTTTTTGCGAAATACTTGGCTACATTTATCGTTGTTTAAAAAAAAAGGAATCCTAGAGCTTGTTTTGAAAATCATAGAGAAAATTTTCTAATTCGATTGTTAGTCATAAAAACAAAGGAGAATCGATTTTATTTCCTTTGCAATGGATCTTTATTCCAATTGCTGTATTATGTACATTTTTTTGTACACGGGACCTGACGAGGTTAAATATGTGAATTTTGTTTTTTATAGAATACTTGTTTGAAAAATCTTAACAACAATCCTAGCAAAAATCCTAGAAACCTGACGTGTCAGGACCAACCCTGACGTATGGCAACCCTACATGCAACCAGCTCAGCATAACTAGCAGTGTACTTTAGTACATACCTTGTCTATTTAATGTCATGTTTAAACTGCCATACATGAATTGTCGTTGTACAGTATAAGCATGTGTGGCGTGGTGATGTTACCTCCGCGAGGCGGCGGTCGAGCCGCTCCTTGAGCTCCTGGTCGCGGCGCACGCGCTCCAGCTTCTCGATGAGCAGCGGCGCGAACTCGGCCGGCGGCAGCACGCGCAGCGCCTCGCCGCCCGCGCGCGCCGTGCGCGGGATCACCTGCGCGACACACGCACAACTATATTAATGGTTAGCAAGGGTAACACAATGCTCGAATATTCTTTAAACTAACTACTTACTAATAAGTTACATGTAGTGATAAGTTATTTTTTAAATTTATGTGTTTTCTATGAATGGATATGACTGGAATGAATGTGATGTCGGCATGCCTATCTATGGAAAACGGGTAAATTAAGGTAGTTACATATAAAATATGTAAGTGAGTGCATTACTCGCCAATAAACGTTATGTTTGGCAAATTTACAATTCAAAAAGTGAAATACACTTTATCTTTTAGCGCTCCCCGATAAAAAACTCGGGTGGATTTAAGTCGGGTGAACGGGCTGGCCACGAAATAATGCCAGGCCGCCCTATCCACGTGTCGGGGTATTCTAGATCGAGGACCGCTCGTACTGCGCGAGCATTTAATTTTCTCAATCATTAGACAATCTAGCAAGTGCCATAACATTTTGAAATCAACACTAAACCGCCTTCTTTTAAACCTACTTGCCAAAATAACGTAGTTTTCAATACATTTTACTTCAAGTTGGGAGATTAATTAATTTTGAGTACTTGGTTGGGATAAAAAGTCATATTTCATTTAAAATTGAGTAGGAAGTTATAGGATCATTTTCAACTGTTTTTTACAGAAGACAAGTGAAGATTTGCAGTCACAGCACTTGGAAGATTATCACAGGGTGTCAATTTTCTCGATTTTTGTTTGAGTGGCTATAATTTTTATAGTACTTGACTAGGCTGGAAATTGATTTTTGGGCTGTATACTGACCATGGCGGGGTCCTGCTCCTTGTTGATGACGGCGTTCCGGTCGAGGCCGGGCAGCCGCGGGCGGCGCCGCGCCTCGCGCTCGCGCCCGCCGCGCAGCGACAGGCCGTCTCTGCAACGTCACACCATTACAAAATTTGTCGCGACACTCTACAATTAATGCGCATAGGCAGTGGTCGGGCGTCTTCGGAAATATGCATTAATTGCATGCAAATAAATAAGGGACATAAAAAAGAGCTTACGTCGTTCTATTTCGGTTTCTTTCGGCTTATTAAAATGCTAAACTATGTTAAGACGAGTTTTTTTTATATCATAAGCTCAATATTTTTTAAAGAAATTTCTTCCTTGTACAAGGTTATGTAACACAAACCGTATCCGTCAGTATTGTTTATTTTGAAGTATTGTTACTAAACAATAACATTTTTTAAGTTCATTTGCACGTAATAGTAATAGAACTTTAGTTTGCAATACGCAAAATTAAATTAGTAATCGGTGAGATGAGAATCATTATCAGTTTAAATTATTAATAAATACGTGGAATTCCAAATCCTTACAAAAAAATCTTAAACCAAATAAATTACTGACACATTCTATCTAATGAGTAAAAACGTATATGAACTAAGTAAAAGCTTTAATTAAAAACTACAAACAATTAATAAAATTCGTGCAGGATTTAACTCGGAGCACTAATAAAAAGCGTCACTGACATACAGGTACTAGCTATTTCTATATTTACACTACATGTACTTACAGTTCTTTCAACGACCGTGCGAAACTTGGCGCTGATCGGAGTGAATTTGGTAACATGACCCAATTTTTAACCTAAAACTGCTGCTTAGTGTTATGTGCTAACACTGGTAACTACACCAGTGTTGCCACATAATAATGTAATTTGACCTGTTCAGTGAATAAGAGCGCCTATACTTCGTTGGGATAGGTATTTAACTAAATGTAAACAAACCAAACCACGTGGCTCTGTTCAACAGCCTATCAAAGCTGCTTGGTCGAGCTTTGACGTATCAGTGTTCTGCTCCTATTGGCTGACCAACTATGTCACGTGGTTTTTTGTTTACAATTAGTTAAGTACCTATCCGAACGAAGTATAGACATACTTTCGAGAACATTGTCTGCTACCATATTTTGCCTAAGAACGTTAAGATTTGTGTTGTCCTTTCTTCTTCGTTTATAATGCTGTACAATTGAATATATTATTTTAAGACGAAGCGTTATTAAATCGTTAAGTCCTGTTCCTTTTGTCTATGATATTATACTGATATACTTACACACTGCTTCCAGACAAGGAGACGGCATCAGAGTCTGTCCGCCCACTGCTAAGGCTAGCACGCTCCGAGTCTTGCCGCGACGCGGGGCAGTAGCCGGCGTACGTTACGTGCGCGCTATACACTGACTTCGCGCGGTGCTTGCTGTTGCCAACCGACCGTTTTGAGCCAGCAGTGGAGAAGGAAGCGGGGTAAAGGTCGTATGGGTGTTATAAAGGTTTGATGGAGTTGGTGTCGTTTACGGTGGCAACACAGCATTAGCGGCGGGGCGGCATGCAGCGGGGGACACACATGGGGGCAAACGATACGACACATCAGACAAGCTGCCGGGGCAACTAAATAAAAACAAAATGGCGTCAAAATGCGGTCGAGATTTTTGCAAAAAAATATATGTTGCTAAACTCCGATTAACTTTACTTAGTATTTTTCCCTGACTTTTCTTTGGGTAACGAAAATTAACAATCATAATATATCGTTACACAATGTAAAAACTTGGATATCTCAATTTAGTTCTTAACTACGTACAATATATTCGAAATTTAGCCGATTTTTTTTTCGTGTCGAGGGCATAAGGCTAGTAGTAAAGGGAAATTGTACGTAATTTTCAGAACTCTAGAACTCAGGTACAGAATATAATGTATGGTACCAAATAATCATGTTTTTTTTTATTAAATTGCAATAATCTTGACGCGGGGTTGACATTAATAAAACTACATGCTATGAGGGCATAATGATGTTCTATGAAATAAAAACTTAACAAAGCTGCTAGGGATGGGGTCACACTGGTTGCTTAGATATGTCAGTTGAGCGTATGTAAAGCAGAACCAATTATTTGTAGTTATGTACGTACAGTAAAAGTTTACCGAAATACTTACTGACACATCATAAAAACTAAATCAGCTAAATACTTTAACTAAGGTCATTTAGAGCAACTAATTATTTAATTGAAATATGACGGAATGAAAAGCAGTAAGATCTAAAATCGTAAATAAGACAAAATAAACTACATTATTACTAGTTGTACGGTAAGCCAACGAAAATGTTGTCGAGCTTGTGTTAAACTTAAAATTAATTGATTGAAAATGGAATGACAAGTATATCAATGAGAATCACAATGACGAGGTTCTTAATATGCTCAA
Source organism: Acleris literana (assembly GCA_946894065.1). Lineage (NCBI taxonomy): Eukaryota > Metazoa > Arthropoda > Insecta > Lepidoptera > Tortricidae > Acleris > Acleris literana. The sequence goes on from OX335670.1 coordinate 22,917,315, forward strand.
CATTTTTATTGGCCGAATGTACGATCACGGAAGTTAATTTGCAACCCATTTCAAAGAAAATCTGCTTGAAGATGTCATTGTCAATAGAGATGCCAAGTCATTTGTAATTGACAGGAAATTCAATCTTATTGCTCTAGAATGTCAGATTGACTTTGGACCTAAGGTGGGTCACAAATTAAATTCCTTGACTGTACACTTAATTGTCAAATATCGGAGAATTCAATAATAAGACCTTAGTCGTTAGTACTATATTTCAGCCCCGATGTTCGACTTCGTATACGCTCCACTACACTACAGTTCTTAATATTCAAACCACAGATAGATTTGCTTGCTATGGGTTATTTGACATAAACTATTCAAAATGTATCAAATTTTAACCAAGCCCCGAATGCAGAATTCAGTGACAGGTTAGAGGTTACATTGAACCGAATAGTCAATTGTCGCCTGTCACTAATCACTGTCAGGTTCGTAAAGTAGCACATCTATCCATGATTTGAATGTTGGTCGCTCCCAAGAGATGTTTAGAGGTGTGTGTATACTAACGGTGCAACGTCGTGAAGGCGGCGCGCCTGCGTGGCGAGCAGCGCGTCGTGCGTGAGGCGCGCGCCCGCGCCCGCGCCCGCTGGCAGCTCCTGGCCTTCGTGCAGCGTGGCCAGCCCACCTACACCCGCCTAGGGGACAAATGGGACACTACGTTTTAGAACATGCGTGATGTTCTATTGCCATCGATTTGTAAAGAATCACGGCAGTGTCGATCGATGACGGCACACTCCAACTCGAGGAACATTCGAGCCTCTTTCAATTTGAAGAAATGTTGAATTTTTTGAATATGTAGAATATTTCAGGTGCTAAAAACGTCCTCGAAAACCTTAGATGTGCGTAAGAAAATGTTATACGATAAAAATTGTAGATGCAGCCATTTCGAACACTCTAATTGGTAGTTTTCTCTAGTCCATTGAGTTTCTCGGTTCATCTCTTCGAGTGAAAACTGGACACTCTGGACACACTAATTCAAACTTTAACTCGCTCCGAAAAAAATTGAAGTAGCATTCAATCATTATGAAATGTAAACGACATAGTGGCTGTTAAAAAATGGTGTGTTATCGTGCGTTCCGTGCGGTGTGTGTGTACCTCTCTGGGCGGCGGCGGCGCGGGCGGCGAGGTGTCGGGCGAGGACAGCGGCTGCGTGGCGGCGCTCACGTACGACACGTACGCCTCGGACCGCAGGAACGCCGGGTACGTCGTCTCCGTTATCGCGCGCGTCACCTGCCCACACCGTTCACAACGTTTAGGAACATACTAATTTAACCCTGTGTTGCATTCACAGCTATTTTATTTTAAAGCGGGTTTTGGAGTGGAATACATTTTCAAACATATTTTGATATCCAACCCAGAATTGTAACTAGCCTAAGCAGCTTAACCCGTTCATTAAGCATCACATGTACGCTAACATACTTATAATTTCGGTTTCTGATTGTCATGACATACAATTATTTATTGGCATGACCATATGACAATCACTCTGGGCGATTTCCATTTTGTTGCACAGAACAACGAAATTTTTATTGAAGTTCGTCAACTTATTTCATGGCTTATTACAATAAAAATATGCTCTACGGGTTAATCAGATAAACACCTTAAGTAGATACCAGTCGCCCTGATTGCCAAACACCTTTATTTTTTTCTTGCCATCAGTTGAGTCTGGCTAGGAGCAGATTAAGTGAAATAATGCTACAAAATAAGCCACAAGTAACATTGCTGTAGCTGTTTGTGTAGTTAGAACCATACCTCCTGCTCCATGTGGTCGAAGACGGTCCGCTGCAGCGGCGCGCCGTCGCGCAGCGCCGCCTTCACGCGCGCCCTCAGCTCCTCCGGCATCGAGAGGGACGACTTGCGGAGGAACCTGACACACAATCAAACTAAAATGAGGCTCAGCTCTGTCTAGAGTGTTGGCCGACATCAGCATGTGATTTTAGGATGACTATAACAGCTAGCTAAGTCGAGTTGTTGCATTTTTTTTGAGAATAACGGAATTGTTAAGCTTGGGGACAAGACAAGAACTTTGACATTCAAACAACATTGTCTAGCCTTCACAGCCAAGCTTCTATATTTTACAAAATCTACATTGACGCTTGACAATTTCTTACACATTACATTATTATATGGATACCAGCCCAGTGATGTAGTATTTGTAGACATTGCAATGTATACCAAGGTATCACGTGTTCACTGTCTGGTGAAGTAAGGACCTACTTGAGAAGGACGCTGAAGAATATGATTTTTCACAGTTTAGAAGCTCTTGTCAGGATTACGGATGAACTTTTTTACAAGTTTTGTAATTCAGGTTTGAATTGAATTTCGCCAGTAAATTTCGAAGCACTTCCCTTCGTCGTAAGGCCCAGTGTGCAATTGGATCTACATAATCAAGGCAATTTAATATGAACTGTGTTGAAATAGAAATAAAGTTTATTTTCCTGTCTTCATAAACTGAAAATGGCATTATCGAACAAAAGTAATTGAACTTTGTTGCCTTGCTGGTAGATTCGAAGTCCCACTCACAAAAAACTCCCTGTTAGTAGTACGGTTTTTTTTAATTATTTACCCTGCAAACTTACTTGTAGATGGCGGAGACGACCTGCCGGATCTTGGGCAGCTCGGTCTCCTGGCGCAGCCCCTGCACGGCGAAGTGGAAGTTGAGCCGGTCCACGTGCAGCGCGCCCGCGCCGCCCACGAACTGCCGGAACAGCCGCACGCCCTCCGCGTCCTGGATATACACATTGCTTTAACACAGGAACATTACACACAGCTTGAGGCGCGGTTATTTTTTTAAGATTCTTAAGGTTAGACAACGCACTGTAGATACAAGTAAAACTGTTTCGTGACTGGCTGGCTCACTGATAGACAACGCCCAGCCTAAACCTAGGAACTTTAAATTTGTAGAGTACCTATATTTCTTGGGTACCCTAGGGGTGCAATACGAAATATTTGACGAAAATCGAGATACAGGGAGAGTAGCGGGGATCTAATTCAACGCGTACGCATTCAAGGGCGTCTTTTAGCAGAGCATATAGTTGTCCTCTATTACAGTTGACATAGTGAGATCCTGGGCATATCAGACAGAGTGAAAGCCAGACTACAGCAGACAGAGTGAGTCACCTCGAGCAGGTCGCGCAGGCTGCGCGCCCAGCGCATGTAGGGCGGCGAGGCGAGCGAGCGCGCCGACTGCGCCGAGCTGCCTGAGGAGCCCTCCGTCTCCGAGCGCCACGCGCCCATGCCAGCGCCGCTCGCTCCTTGTCTACATCGACACATAATAAAAAAAAGTATAACAACTTATACAAAAACAAGATACATAAAGAGTAAAGTCCTCACCGATTCAAAATCAAAACTGTAAAATCTTGAAATTGGATTTAAAAAAAGGAACGTTATTGAGGCTTTCGCGAATCCTGTATACGCTTAAGGTCCTCGTTATTGAAAAATCTTTACGCCAATTTTTAACGAACAATCGACACGATGCACAGACATTGGAATTTCGACTCCATTCAAGCTACCTAGGAAAAAACATTTAAGCTTAAGAAGTAATTCGTACTTGGACATATGTGGTTGTGCGAACACATGTTTGGAGTGAGATTTTCCCTTCTCCTCCCCCGACGCCGGCGGCAGCGACGACCTGTCAGCAAGCTTGTGGTCCCAACCTGCACAGAGCAATAAACAACATTTCTTACACAGTCCTTTCTTAACACTAAACTAATTACAATAAACTTAAAGTTATAATGTAGATTGTTCTATAAGAGACTAAAATAGATTATGACGACGCGACATTAGTTAAAGATGGAGTAATATTTATAATCAGGTTAAATCAAGGCTATGCTTATAACTCAGAGTGCAATAAAATCCAATAAAGAAAGTTTATGATGAATCAGTCCGTACATAAAAAAGTCCATGGTAAACCAATTTTACTTATTTTTATTGACAACTCACGCTAAGCCAAAAAATGGAAACGACAAAGTTGTTTTCACAAAAAAGACCTAAAGATTCAAAGGCAGTTCAAAAAATCAAAAAATGTTATAATCGATTAGGAACCTTGTTTCTTATCGATTGTAATTTTCCCATAATGCCCCAGTTAAAATATACACTGTATAAATATAGTATAAAGTATATGCTCTAATGAGAGTTCAGGAAATATGAATTGGCCGTCTGTAATCTTACCTAAGATCTTTTTGTTAATATCAAAGAAAACGTAATCCAACTGCCTACGTTCTTTAAACATCACAGTGGGTTGAAAGGTTAAGGTTAGATCCGGTAATTTTAAGGCAGAAAAAAATATCGCAAAGTAGATAACTGACGGCCAAATCATATTTCCTACTCGTAAACCATGCCAATGTACAACGGAACCTAATATAGGTTATATTGTCTGTGGTCCTACCGAATTTACCCAAACCAGAAAGACTTTTTCAGTGCTCATTTTACAAAATTTAGAATGCCTTCCTGAATATTAACCGGATTACTCTTCCCTTAGTGAAGCATTATATCGCTTCAATATTGCATTATTACAGGTTCCGGATACCGTAAGGAGGATAATATCTTGTAAGATTTTAATATCGGTTTCGAGACGCGTCGCGGCGGACACAATATAATTCGTAAAGGCGTTTCATGTCCTTACTAAAGATGGAAGAATTATTTATCCCATGCGCTTTCTATTTTGATATTCTTTTCGTAACACTATTACACGATGGTTGTTAAATTTAACAACTACAAGGCTAGGAGAACTTAGCAACCTAACTCGCTTAGCATCAAGATTAAATTGAGAAATAAAAAGATTTAATGGCGATGCCTTCTTTGAGAGCTTAAACCGGCCAACCAATTCTCATGAATCGTAGAAGAACCAGGTATCCGGACATGCCCGGCGTTTCAGTCGTGTCCGGTCCGGCCAAATATATACAACTTCCGGCTGTCCGTCTTTTGTTAGGCTTTTGGTCAAACCCGCTCTTAAACAAGATGCCAAACTCGTAAAAATGGCGGGTAGTTGTAGACACTGCAAGTAAATCCAACATTACCTATCTTGTGATACTATCTAGATGTTTATGAAATTTCCTTTATCATTTTACTTTTTAAGACCTCATCCACTTTTTGTCTTTTGATTAATGAGGAAAAAACAATAACCTTTTACTGGCTTTACACATAAATAATTCGCTTACAATGTGGTCTGTCTTAAAGTGACTAAAAATAACACACTTTTACAACAACGTAATAAATGTTCACACGCTAAAACGGACACACATGAGACGGGAATTCGCAACAAAAACTTGTGAAGTCGCCCGACGCGTCGCTGGCTCACAGGGCGACGCGCGGCGATTCGCGTCGCGCGTTGCGATGGCCATTCTATGCGATGGGTGCGATGTTGCAGCACATTGTTAATTTACGCGTTGCGAATTGCGCGAAAGCATTGCCTATAAAAATTTACAACAAGGGTATTTTGTGGGTGCCGTCAATCTCACTAGATTTAATTACGAGATTTGTCGAAAAGACGTTTTTCGGATTTAGAAATCGAACTGTAATGTTCGTCCGTCATCTTCTGAAAATAGCGGCAAGTTGTCCCATGGGACTTGACAGAAGCGCACGGAGATGGGGTTACCCATGTGCTTCTATAAATTTAGTCCACAAGGCTAAATAGGTACTCTTTATCGGAACAATTATCCCCGATATCATGCACTTGTTTCTCTAATAAGTTCATGGTGATTGTCTAAACTCGACATTGGCGAAAAACACTAAAACAAGGAGCGAAAGTATTTAATTTAAGGGACTTCTAAACGGGCCATATTTTCACTGCAATATGTGGCCGGCAACTATTGGTGTCTTACTGTAAAATACGAGTAAGAGAGGGACACCAAAAGTTGCCGGCCACATACTGCAGTGAAATTATGGCCCGTTTAGAAGTCTTATGAAAACTGTCTTTTACTTCATGTAGCTAAATTATACAGTGCAAAGCCCTTAAATTATTTCGGATTCGAGAAAATTCGGTTATACTAACATAAGGGTGTGAAAAAGATGCAAAAATATCAAGTCATATATTTTTTAGTAAATTGGTTGCATAAGGGCTCTTTTAAACGTCGGTAATAATATACTTGCGCTTCTGTACAGACCATCATTGCAGAGGAGCAACGGTTTGCAGTACATTTTGAAGAAAATGTTAGGACTACTATTTTCATAACAGGTACGGTTAACAACTTTGTCAACAATTGTTGAACACCTATAAAACCCTGTCGCAGAAAGACGATCGTTAATTTTGACGTAAATTTTTTCTTTAGACTTGACGCTGTCGTCATTACGACAGGGTTCTTTAGGTGCTCAACAATTAAAGTTGTTGACTATACTGCTAAAGGAACTACTGCTACGCCTTTTGCACTTGTATGCGGGGCTTACCTTGCGGGTGGCCGCCTATAGGAGTGTGGCTCATGGCGCACAGCCCCTGCTCCCACCCGCGCGCTGCATGGCGAGATACCACCTGCGGACAAACACACAGTCATTATCACCATCAATATCATAAATACGATAATGGCTAGCTCATATTGTGTTCGTTTCTATCGTTTCAGAGTTTATAAATAACTATTAATAGGTAAAAACCGCCGACATAATGGCGACCAATACTTTCAGAGCTACTCTTAAACGGCCTTAACGAATTTCGTTACATCTAGCTAAGAACCACCATGATTAAACTAGCTAGCTGGCTATTAATTATATCGTGAACATAATTGTACTTTGATTAAAATAATTTCGCATTTAATTATTAATATAGATAATTAACAAACGCAAATACGAAGCTTTAACAAATACGTGTGTAGGAAGTATCACCAGTCATCACATTATACCTAGTCGGGTAATAAGTTCTGTTACTGAGGTTTATTACAATTTGAAAAATAAATTAAAGTTGTTTTTCATAGAACTGTATATTGATCAAAAAATTAATTGATATGATATATAATTAAAAATAATGTATTTTAAACTTTTGCAATTATTTGATGTACAAGCTTGAAGTATTCCCATTTGGAACTCGAAAATCATAGTTCAAATTACGCGCGACGATGATATTGATAACGGCTACAACTTTTGTAAGAGTTCTTGTGGAGAGTTCAAATTTGCGTGACAAATTGATCAGACTTTTAGCTTTAAATTCTGATACAAATGTATTTTAAGCAACTAAAGATCAGATCTTGTACACCAGTCAATCTTGATGTCTCATTAAATCAACTTTACGATTTCACCTGAAATTGCAGCAATACGAAAAACAAACCAAATCTCTTGCTTCATAAGTTGGAATTGAGTCCTGTTGAGAAATATAATTTTGGTCTCTAAACATACACAAAGATAGGAAGTTTTATAATATTAAACAAAAAAGTTCTTTGGTAAACAAAGAATAACTTTAAAGCGTTTAAAAAAAGGGAAATTTACAGAAAAGTCATGCGTAATTTTATTGATGCCGGCTGTGAATGTTAAAAGATCGTCTCGGAAATTGCGACGACTAAATAGGATGATTATTTGTTCTTGAAAATGAACATTAATTAAGCTTTTAATTTTTATACGTAATGAAATAAAAAAATAAACATTTGTTAGTTTTATTTTACTCAACCTTAGTAACAGAACTTATGGCCAGACGAGGTAGATAGTACTAAGCATTGCGATCGCAACTGCGTAATTATGCGCAAAAAAATACGAGTTAAAAAAGTGGAAGAAGATCCGAGACTTGATTGACAAGATTGCGTATAATAAGATTTCATTGTTAGTGGTTGTAGGAAAGAAAAAATAGTGTAAAATAGTGTAAAAACACATTTCATTTTAATTAAAAACTGCTCAGCAAATCTTAGAGGGCATATTCAAAGAAACTGTACTAAACAGTTTTCTTATTAATATTAGTAATACAACCAATTTGCAAAGGGCAACAAGAGAAAAAAAAGTGGATCAAACTCCGGAAGCATATTAAACCGTCTCCGTCACAAGACTCCACCAAGCCACCAAAAAAATCAATACATCACACAATGAGGATGATATCTAGCATAACAACTTATTTGTATAGGTTGGAACGGGACAACAGTAAAAAAGAGAGAGAGCGGAGCCAAGTCAAGAGTCCCCGGCATGGATCGATGCCTGAGGTGTTGCACCCGGGAACATAATGAGCTCTAAAAACCATTTATAAGCTAGTTTACATTACAAATCAGGTATTAATAACAATACACACATATCAAATTTCATAAACCCCAATAGAAAAAATTAATACAACGTAGTAAAACCCAAAAAAGGAATAAAAATTGAAGCAATCATCTTTATAATGTATTGCACAAAAAGTTAAACATAATAAGGGCATGTCAAAACATATTAAATCATAACTTCATGGTTCAATAAACAAGTTATGAAAAAAATTATAAGGGCAAAAAATGATAATAGACCTTACCATGCTCATTGTGAGAAAACAAACAATACACTGAAGGTACTACACCGGTTAATGGAATTACTTTTCAATATTATAAGGAGATCTTTATTAATATTTTAAAGTAAAAAACTTTGAATTGATTCAGCCACGACTGCGCAAAGCAATGGCTGTGGCACGAGTGATCTGCGCACAGACGCTGAATGCTCTACACAATGGGTCCGTAGCGATGGAGCTCCGGACCCTTACCAATTATGCAGTGGTTGCATTTATAAAAGGGTTCATATTAACAATAAATCAATAATTTGATACCAAATACTCCAGAGTGCAACACACAATGTTGTAATAAATGTTTTATTTAGAAATATTTAACCTAAGGGTCATATGAACTTACTTTACTTACAGAATTAATTACTACACAGTAAAATACGTCTTCTGCACCAAGGACAGTAAAAGTCAAATTTTAGTTCACTTTTATAATTATATTCAGGCATTATCACGAATTCTCGCAATATTTACGTGCAAACTGCAAGGAGCGTCTTTGTTAATAATATTAGGAGTAACATTAGCCAGTAATAAATGCGGTTCCCATTGATGAAATCCGACTCTCAAGACAGGAAACAAACTATAAACAAACTTGTCACATTTCGTAGAGCTCACTAAAACGAGACCACGGGACCATCACACGATATTCACTACCTACTCCGAGTGTGTTAGGCTATTTAACACTCGCAGGATCACCATTTATGACAATCCCGTAGGAAGAAAGTGGTATTTAACCCGAAATAATTAGCTGCACTAACAGAGACTGTTACACCTAATTATGAGTGAAACACTAAAAATCCTTTGTTCTTACTTGTTACAACAATGAAGGTGGCCGTTCGGAGCCAAACAGGAGACATGAACGGGAAAGTTTCTTCAAAATTAATAATAAATTAGCTTGGTTTGGTTTTGTATACAATAGTGACACGAGTTTGACAATCAACCAGCCATGACAGACAGACAGCTGTCAACTAACGCCATCTGTCGCCGACGCTTCGGACCGCGATCAACAAGAAGCACGCGCTAAACCTATTTGCATACGTCAAAACTTTGTGATAGATGGCAGTACCGTCACTGGTCTGAGTGTCTGAGACAATGTCGTTTTGGCGGGAAACTAAATTATCAATGCATTCGTGTATTCGTACTCTAGCGAACTTTAGTTTTGGTGTAAAAATCAAATCGAAGTTATTGATTAGTTGTAAAACATTAATATTGTGAACTAACCTGCGTAGCAGCTTAATGCCGCTGCATTTTGTTTTTTTTCTTACGTCGATGTCGAATTAACGATCTGCAACAAATACGTAACATTGTTGAGAGTATTGCACATAGCACAAAGCGAGATTGTGAGTAATATTTTTTAACGGATCAGGACACGGACTCCAGTAGTTTTGAGGAATGATGTCAAGTAAGTGGTAAATTTTGATTTCTTAATATTTTAAAGTCCGTTTAACAATGTAGGTAAGTACTTGTACGTAATTTAATGTGTTAAACAATAACATAAGCATAAAAATACCTACACAAAAGATGGTCCAAGTCAACGCAAGCCAATTGTCACATCAATAAACTAAGGAGATGTTCAACAGTAAAATTAACTTTTATTTTATTGTTGTGTTAATTAACGCCTCCCGGTGAACTTGTCATTCACGTTTAATAGGTAAACTAAAAACTAAAATTGTTTAATTTTCAACAGTTTGATTCATGACTACAAAAATTACCTTTGTTTATTTTGTAAGTTTCTACAAATTTATATAGATCTATTTAAAAATATTTTTTTTTAGTTAAGTACGTAATTCAAATAGGTATCGTATTCAAATTTTCTAAAACTTCGTACTGCATCTCTATGATATTATCTTAAGCAAATACATTGCAATATTCATGTTTAAATTAATATCGTCTCTACCTATTAGCAATTCAATCAGACGGTCCTCAGTAGTGGAATAGTTTTTTTTTAACTGGCTTCATCATAAGGATTATTTTTTGATAAATAACATAGTGTCAAAAATAAAAGGAAGACCATGAATTTTAACATTTTTAATACAAAATTAATAAATTTATCGAATGCTCAAAATAAGTCCCTTCCTGTTGAATACGAGTACAAAGTCGCACATTATTTCGCTCCCTGTCGATTTTTTGATCTTGTTGTGGTGGATATTTAGAATAATACGTCTAAGTTCTGTTTGTAGCTCGTGGACACTTTCATACTGGTAATTAGTAATAGGTACTTATGATAATGTCAGTTGTATGCCCTTACGGCAATGTCAGCTTTTCATTTTTCCGTTCAAAATTTCACACCAAATGTTAAAATTCATGGTCTTCCTTTTATTTCTGACACTATGTTATTTAGCAAAAATTAATCCTTATGATGAAGCCTTTCGATCGGTATGATAAAGCTACAGGGTAATTATTTTTCTCGTGTAACGGGTTCGATTCCCGGTTCAACCATGTAATTATTTAAATATCTATGAATGCAGTTTAAATTGTTTTTTAAATTCAACTAATGTCTTCTTTCAGTAAAATGTTCCATCTACAATATTTAAGGTACTTTCCTTCCATGTGGCATAACCGTGGGACGCCCTGTAGAGTGAATCTTCCAGCGCGTCGGACAAGCAAGACCATCATTGCGGAGAAGAAGCGCCGCAAGAGACTCCAGCAGAAGGTTAGGGTAAGTCCGATTTTAGTTTGTCAATTTTTTATCAATTAGGTACTTAGATAGAATTGCATTATTTTCTTAAACCGTTTAACGATTCAGGATTAGTTTCAAACAAACTCAACCCAACTTATAACTTCAACAGGTGACTGTTTAAAAATCCTGAAAATTCGAATACATTTCCAACTCATGGAAATTTGGCAAAAGAAAACTTTTTGAAATAAAACTTTCGACTTGCGATAGGTTGCCGCTTCCTACGTGGACGGAGTCGCGGGTATAGGGCAAACGGTAGATAATATAATTGGTCAAGTAATTTCCGCATACTCTTCATATCATATCGAATGTCACATCACGAGTCGGTCCGAGCGCGCCGCCCGCACCACCCCGCACGCAGTCATTACCCCAACACTAAGCGACTCTTTGATGTGCGATGCGCGCAAACTTTCCGGTTTTCCTTTGATTGCTATAATGGAACTGCGCGCTGTTATTACACTAATTGAATTTTCCCATTTGGAATCCGAACGTGAACGGTATAGTGCGGGACATTCGGCAATTATCGGGCAACGGCCTGCGGAATGATTGGGCATATCGGCGTGTTGGAATCGCGAATGCACACGCACTCATGTAAATAGATGCATGAAATAATTTGTCATAGTCTGTAAACCTTTTCTATCTTGACCTAGGTATTTACTGACGGTACTGGCTGAAAATCAGTGATGTAGGTGTCTGACAACTCAATATAATGCTGAGCCAGTGTCCGATTCACTACCGCGAGGACACGCACTCCGTGCTGTTTCCTGATACAACGATTGTTTTCTTTTATTTATGTCTATTTGTGTGTCTTCTGTGTAGTGAATAACTTTCTTTCTACTCTTGTCTTGGCTCGGCCGCCAAGTTTCCAGCAAACATTAGTAGAAGCTGAGAAAGCTGACCAAGTCGTCTCGTTAACTTCATTTTGATTCGCCGCCTAGAAGAGTAGTATTTTTGTTATCATAAGGAGAAGGCTATTGAGCACACAGGCCGGATGGTGAGTAGGGTCCGAGACCCGTAGACATTTAGGTACATTCTTAAGACTACAATCACAACACTGCATCCGGATGATTTTATGCATTTTGCTCATTTATCTGTTAATACAGACTGCCCAGTTGTTTTTCTGTAACGCAACACCGCTAAAAGTTTAATAATTTTCTTGCAAGACCAATTTAGGAGGATACGTAGTAGAACTGATGTTAGCTATAGTATAATCATCATCATTATCAGCCTATATTAGTCCACTACTGGACATAGGCCTCCCCTAATGAGCGTCCTAGCGCCCTGTCTTCAGCTTGCCGCATCCAGCATCTGCCTGCAGTCTTTCGCAGATCGTCATCCCACCTGGCTTGAGGGCGCTACTACACTACGTTTGCAGAGACGCGGTCTCCACTTAAGAACACTTTTACCCCATAGTATACATATAATAAAACTAGCGACCCGCCCTCGCTTCGCTTCGGTTTATGCGAGTTTTCTGTAACACCCGTACATAATCCAAAATTTAAAAACCTTCCTCTTGAATCACTCTATCTATTGCTGGAAACTGAATTAAAATCCGTTGAGTAGTTTAAAAGATCTAAGTGAACAGACAGCGGAAGCGACTTCATTTAATACTATGTAAAGAAAAGATATTATAATCGCATATGTTATTGCAGTTGTAACAAAACACCACCGATAATGACAGTCCTTCAGACATAATAAGAATACCGGATTCCCGTTCAACAGACAATACCGTTACAAGGGGCAAATCCAGCAAAACATTGGACCTAGATTGGAGAGCACATTAGGCACCTTTTACTCGTGGCTAACATCGTTAGCATCAAATAAACGAAAACGGATTTTGTTTGAGACCGTGAATTGAAGCTGTAAGGAAAATGTATGATTGGTTTTGCAAGTACGACATCAAACGCGGCCGTAATCCTTTCATTCTGGGACTGATTACCTGTGCCGCAAGAAACGTAATAATTTTCCTTGCTACAAAACACATTTTCCTAAGCTTAGATTTAATATTTTCTTTGTACTTCACAAATTACCTTCCAGCCGACAAGTAGCGCTTCTGCCTCGTTAATGTAGCGTATTCATTTATTTAATTAAACAAGATAACTATCTGCTAAGTCCCATCTCTCGTTAATCCAAATTTCCTTTGTCAAAAGTTTTCTTTACGCAATTAACCTCTTTGTCTGTTAAAAACGCCGACTCTGAAGTAAGATGTTAGATATAAATTAAAAACAACACGAGTGTGCCGATAAACAATTTCGGTATGCTCAGATAACTTTACCTAAAACTAAAGCAGGAAGGCAAATTCCTCGAACAAAATGACCTCTCAACAAAGGCAGCCAAAAAGTAAAACAATACAAAGCGAAGGCTTCTGTTTCCAAACATCGCGTACGAAGCGTAACTAATAGTAACTAGAGATCAAACCGGTAAGGGTTGTTGAGTATTAGCGATCCGTCATCAAAGGGGGACCACTTTGATCGGACCGCTTCCTGAGAAATTCCTTTAGCACTACATAACTAATCAATAGTTGGGATATATCCAATCGGAAAAGGCATTAAAGGCAGTTGGAGCTTGCGGTGAGCTGTTTGCGAGCGAGATGTGGGGGATGTTCTCGCCGCACATCAAAGGCGCGCCGAGACAAAGCTCTAAGAGCCTTTTAACTTTATTTAGCGGAGTGGTAAGTTTAGCCGGTCGCGAATCGCGCAGGTTAAAGAGTAACACACTCACTTTGAGTTGAGCACGTGGGGGCGCGCAGGGCTGTCGACTAGCGGCCGTCGCACCTTGCGAAACGTCTGCATTTTTCTTTTGATCATTATTTAAGCGCAGCATTGGTGGCTAACAATAATTTCCACAAAACCTTACTTAATATGATCCAGTTTAACCGTCACAATGTAAATCGCGATTGTTTACCATATTTTTTTTCGGAAAACTTTTAAAGCCCGTATTTACTTTAAAAAAGCATGTCATGTTGCCTATTTTATGCGATTTACATTCTCCACATGTAGGTATCATAATCGTAATATATTAAAATTTTCCAAATCTCACGTAAGTCGAAATTTAAAGCTCTCCAATACCCTCTCCTAACCACTTCTAACGCCTTGTAAAAGAGTCTAGTGACAGCTCAGCAAGACATTTAGAGTGTCCTACTTCCTAGTCCTAGACCGGGCAGCCCTGGGGCGCTGCAGGGGGTGGGGGCACATCAAACGGGCCGCTAATGCCGCCCGCACCGCGCCTTTGTCGGCGTCCTTTGAGTCGCGGATGCCGCGTGCGCCACCTAAGCCTGCACGATGAATCGACAGAGATCGCCGATGCCGTGCGAACCTTACTATTGTGCACGGCTTTGTTTGGTACAAAATTGTGGGGGTGGTGGAGTACGATTGATATGTTTTAATTTTGAAAATCAATTCTTTTCACTGTTAGTAGCCAAATATAACTGGGCTATGCTGCTCAGTAAAACCTCATTGCATTTGTCATGATATCGTAACGTTGTCAATAGTGTATTTAATACCTATGTCAAAAGCAATGTCATTTTACCGAGTAGAGTATTAAGGTGTTCATCGCCGACCATCTCTGCAACAAATCAATTCTAGTAATTGCAAGCAAGAAGCTGGCATCAAGGATAAATTTCTTATCAGGTTTGAATGTGTAGATGTGTACCACCAATTACAGGAATAAAGTGCAAAGAACTCAAGCTCGGGACAATCTTATATGAAAATGAAGGATCTTATCTCCAATATGCTAACCAATGTCAAACTTTGGAAGCGCACTCATCTAAAACTGATGAGAATTCACGGTGGATTGGTTAAATCTGTTTAAAATAATGAGATTGGGCTGCACGTACGTAAGGCTAGTTGAATCTGATCATTAAATTCAAACTGCGTACGAATCAAATCCCCACTAGCCGGCTAGAGTGCGTTGATTACCATAAGCTGGCACAAAGGGCCGTACCCTTTGACGAATTAGCGCCGGTAACATAGTTTATCTATCACGGCTATATCTTGCATAAAATGTTTCCATGTAGGGATAGAAAGCTCAAATAGATGTAAAATTTCTATAGGAGTGAATAAATGAAAAAATGGAGAGGTGTGTCAGGTGTGTGGAATTTTGCCGACCTACCTACATCCCCTACATCAGAAATATCACGAACCTGCTCAAAGTTGAAAACTTGTTCTTTTTAGGGTTCAGTATCAAACTGATACTGAAAAACTGAAATCCTAAAGAAGTCCATCTGTTTCTCAGTTAATTAAAAGAGCTAGAGTAGATGTCCCGTGCGGTGTGACTTATTAAAGTTAATGACACCAAGCAGCAGCAGAACTTTATAAGGTTTCTAATATTTTATACAAAATGATACCTTAACGCATTTGATTATATCCAAAACAATACGGCAAAATACAGAAACAGTTAAATCTATGATTGCAGTAGGTATCTAACGTGAAGACGTAACGTCTCTTGGCTCCCTCTGGAGCAGCCAAGATACCCCTCAGTAAACGCAGATGCCAACGCATGGCTGCATCGCATTGGAAACGAAATTGAGTCCAAAAGGGACGTTGTCGAAGCCATAGATTCCACTCGCTATTTTGGAGATTAAGATCGATAATACTAACAATAGATTTCCTTGAAATTATAATCGGAATCAGAGTTGAATGGGTAATCGCAAAATGTTATGTTGTATTTATACACATTATACAGAAGTTTTAACTGAATTTAAGAGGGTCCATGTAACTTGCGGGAGAGGCGATGAAATTGATTTCCCAGTGATCAAAAGAATGAAATTCGCAAAGGGAAGGAAGGTAATTTATTTGACCGAAGCGTTGACAGAACGCCGCTACCTCTCCCAATGTTCCTGGACAAGGGAATATTAAATCTGCGACGAGTGAAGGTGTTTTTACAAAAGTAATACATTTATTAACACTCGTTTTGTATAACTATGTTGTTTTTACGGTGTCTGATCGTGATCACATACATCACAGTCCAGCTGACACACAAATGCAATCTATTAAGAATAAGATATCATCTATGTATAAGGAGGATCTAACGGACGTCACAAAACTTTTCAATTTGTTGGTGTTCTTATGGATTTACTATTTTAAGTGTTGTATTGCTAATGGTATTACATTTCTGGATTCTCTACGAGTATTTTTTTAGAATACTGCCCGGTTAGCACCGTTAGGGTGCTAAATACGACGGGTGCCTTTTAAGTTCTGTGTTTTGAAAAAACTAAAGACAATTTAAGTGTTAAATGGTATTTATTGTTTTTCAAAGTAATTACCGTGATATGTTTTTCATTCGATCGAACCAGTTTTCGAAACACTTATTCCATTCCGAAGTCGGGGTCTCCAAAATGGCCGTTTTGTATGCCTCAACCGCTTCTTCAGGCGTCCGGTACCGTTGACCACGAAGTCGTTGCTTGATTTTTGGAAAAGTGAAGAAGTCTGGACTGTACGGCGGGTGATCCAAATTTTCGACGTTTTGTTCTTTTAAAAACGCAATTGTCTGCCGGGCGGTGTGCGAGCTAGCATTATCGTGGTGCAGTACTATACGACGTCTTGGGTTATTTTTTCGGAACTCGCCGATAACTTCTGGTAAACAAACAGTGGTATACCAGTCAGCATTAACTGTTTTACGATCTTCGAGCACGATGGTCGCAACGTGGCCACTTTTCGCTACAAACGTGGCGACCATTTTTTTCGAAGTGCTCCGTGAGCGTATTACTTTGGTCGGTTTTGGCTCATCTTGAAACACCCAAACAGTCGACTGCTGTTTAGAATCCGGATCGTAGGCATATATCCAAGATTCGTCACCACTGATAATGTCATAAACGTGTTTAGAGTCTCCTCGGTTGAATTGCCGCATACTTTTGCGGCACCATCTAACGCGAGCCGTTTTTTGGTCTTCACTAAGTAAATGTGGTATCCAGCGTGATATCAATTTTTTTACACCTAAGTGATCATGCAATATATTTTGAACACTGGTCCCTGCATTTCAGAATGAAGCTTCTATCTCGCGGTATGTCGCATGGCGATCTTCGACGATCAGTTGCCGTACAGCATCAATGTTTTCCTGGGTTACAGCTGTTTTTGGTCGGCCTTCACGATGCCTATCACTAAGACTAGAGCAACCACGTTGAAATTCCAAATACCAACGTTCCACAGTCCGGATGCATGGTGCTTCATTTTTAAAAACCGTAGTCAGCTCTTCAAAGCACTGAAGACGCGTTAAACCCCTTTTAAAGTTGTAAAATATTATCGCACGTAAATTTTCCTTCGAAATTTCCATTTTCACAACCGACTTGTCAACTTTGAACCGACGCTGTACTAAAACGAATCGGCCGATCTCGAGACATTCTTTTGTTTTTGAATTCTAAATTCAAATATTTTAAGATGATACTAGTTTTTTTTTAATAATCACGGGAGTTTTGCAAACGACAGAACTTAAAAGGCAGCCCTCGTAAAGTGTATGTTTGCATTTATGCTAAAGCCGCTTATGAATTGTGCAATCCTATCATGCTGTCCAGTAATGATATATAAAGCGTGCTGCGTGCACATGCTTCTAACTAATAATAACGGGAATAGGCTAATTCACTATTCGATCCATAAAAACACAATATGTTCAAAACTTTGGGTATCATGTCCCTAAATCTTTGCTTTCAATTTGTTAAAATTTCCAAATTCTCAATCCATATTAGTAGAGTTTAGGGCTATTTAAAGACGCAAGGAAACAAATCCAACTGTTCCCAAATGGCTCTTGAAGTAGAATATCAGTAATATATTGAATGTGTTACTAACAAGCGAACTACGGATGTTCTATCGACAAGAATCATTTCTATTGTTCCGTTACACAGGCGGGGCAAACTAAATCACCTCACGGTAACGTCGTTAGCCATACATGTAGCGTCGGGTTATAATGAGCCTACTATTTTGCGTACGGCACATGCATATGAAGGTAATTTACCTCGTTAACAAGCACTAACCACGTTAATGTAGTGTTAGTTATCCTTGGATGTGTTAGTCTGCTATGAATATAGTATACACGCATGGGACTTCATTATTGGTCCCCAACTCTATTACATTTTGTTATCTTGTTGCCTATACATTATTGGCTTCCAAAACTAATCTTCAGCAGTTTTTACAGGTGAACCTGTTCACGTAAAACTCGTTTATTGCTGAATTGATGTAAACGATACAGTATTACCGATTATCAAGTAGCCTATGCGATTGGATAAAAGTAAAAACTCTTGGTATTCCAGTCATTCAGAGATATTGAAAATACCTTTTTCCATATTTAATGGAATATGATTCGGGAATCTGCACTGGTCTGGGAGCGCGGTGGCCACTGCCCACATGTCTGGCGGCCGCTGGAGCGGAATGTCTGCCCCGCGACAAACGCATCTTGACCGCGAGTCCGCGAGCGTCGCGTCGCCCGGAATTCCATAACCGACCAATATCCGAAATTCCGAACATATTTCACGTGAATCAAAATATTTGAAACTGAACAAAATTCACATGCTCTGACAACATGTAATAACTTGATCGAAAGAGTATATTGGAAACTAACTCGATAATAGCTTAATTAACCACAGGTCCTGAAAAAACATTAGAATGTCGTTTCAAGACTAATTACGAGCAATCGAACACTAATACAACCTGCACTTCATTGGCTTCATTAATGATCCAATTGAAGAATAATTGCATCTATACGAGCGCTGTCTGTGCTGTCCAGTGAGCAATTCAATAGACACTAATATTTATGCACCCAACTAAACGTTTACTTATTCGGAGACATTTCTATAATTGAAACAGAAGTCTGAATAGCAGTTTTACAAGTCAAAGCGTCCAATCAGATTCATTCATGTGTCGCCAATTGTCACCCAACCCGGCGGGACCCCTCACAATTTGCCCACGGACCTTCGAAGTGAAGGAAATTGACCATCGCACGTGCTACGCTCGTTCCACTCCACATGGGTAAATCTATCACTCCAGCGAAGCAAAAACTGCACAAATTCCTCCAGATAAGGCATACATTCCCGCAGAAACGAACCGGGAGCGGAAAAGTCACGTGTAGCAGCCGCAGGTACAGTTGCTGAATTCTATTCGACAGAAAACCATTCGTGCGATACATCTTATGCAATAAGGAAGACGCCTAAATTGTCACCAGGGAATCGAATAAAGTTTGTTATGTGACGCGGAATATTCGCGAATTGGGGTGATTTCTGCTTTACACGTGAAGCATTAGGCACGCAGTCTGCTTGGTGCTTTACACATGTACGTTGTTCGGTGGTTCAATTATCAAAATGAAACCTGCACTTAGCGAATAATGGGAAAGACAAACCCTCGAGCACCAACAGGGACGTCCAATCTCGCATTCAGCATTGTTTTTCTCGATTACCTGCCTGATTAAGCCGGCTGTCGGTGACATCTCCAGGTGAGGCTGCAATCACCCGTGGAATAGGGTCTGTAGCCCTCGGCAGCGTGAATAATGGAAAAGCCCCTGCCGTAATCTTGGCGCACAATAACGTCGTCTGCACGCGACGTTTTGCATACAATGACCCGACGCGGATGAGTTGGCTAAGGGAAATGCACTCAGACTGTTCACTTCGTGGAGTTTTTCAGGAAGTTTTAGTACTATTAGTATTTAGTAATGTAAACTAATCGTGAAATTACTAACATTCGTATTTGCAATACGAGACAGGTTAGGTTAGTATAGATCCGTATACTCAATCAAAACACTGAGTGCAGTGCAGTAGTTTCGAGTTCTCTGTTGATGCGTAAACCGCACACTGTCAATCCATCACTAGTCAAACTGCCTTTTCAATACGTTGCGGTAAAAATCATATTGTTTATTAAATCCCCGAGCGAATATCGACATGTTCGATGGGTCTGCACCGCAAACCGTTCCGACCGGTGGTCGATCCACGTCGCTTGTGGACAAATGCTAATAGAAAATACTTTTTTGTCTTTATATTGACATAAATTTTGGCAGTGACGAGTACAAAATGTTTCATTTATAATATGAAGTATCTGACAGTATTGCTACTCTCTTTGATAGTCAGAATAAAACTTTGCGCTTTGATGAAGCTCTCGCTAATGAAATGATGGAATTCCTATAACAGCTACATATAAATGCCAGACCTATATCCATTGCAGTACGATCGCGTGGCGCAAAACTTTCTGCAATATAATTTACGCTACAGTTGCATTTATGCAACACATTTCTCATTAAAAGCAAATTCACAGAATGGTACCATATGCAGTTTCCGTGGACTACAAAACGAATAATTCCTGGAAATTAAAATGAAAACGTTAATAAAAGCCAAATTGGACCGGAATGCATCTCTTTCTGGACAATACCGTTTAAATGAGAGGAAAGCTGATAGGCAATACAGCAATACAATAATCGCCGGCGCCTTTGGAGAGCACTCGCGGGACGATTGGTCTGATGAATAAAAGATCCGTCAATTTGTGTAATACGCCACGGCCGCGGATTATGCGACACTCAATTTGTGGTCCTGATGCCGGGCCACCAATTATTTCTGGCGTTTACATAAACAATGACAACACAATAAGTGCTGCTTGCGAATTCTTGCTAGCCGAAAGAGGGGATTAAAACATTAATTTGATTTTAATAAAGGGCAAGTAAAATGTTACTTGCGGCATACCAATGGAATCCAAAATAATAAGTGTGCGCGATTATTGTAAATTGTAATTAAAATACATAAAACCCAAGATAAGTATCAAACTCGTAAAGTTCTCACTTCTCAGAGAAATGCTTTCTAACTAAACTAATGGAATGTTCAACGATAAGTAGTTTATTACATAAGTTGTTAATGAGGCTCTCAAACCCATCGACATGATTATAGTAATAACTGTAGCACTTTGGAATTCTGCAGTATTCTGCATCGCCAACCCACCTGTCACAAATGTTTTTTGCTCAAACAGTGCACTAATAAAGTGCAGTGCAAGTCATTCATGCGGGGGTTACGACCAAGCGTCTGCTGCACGCGAAAGGGTTGCAGATTGCGGACTGGTCGGGTTGCGATGGGGTGGAAAAAAATTATCCCATTATTACATTTTATTGTTGTCAAATACAGAGTTAGAGAATGGTGCTTCTGACACTCCATAACAATATTTAAAATTGATTGTCTATTCCAGTCCTAATTATTTGGTCGATAATGTAGGTATCAATGTGCAATAGGGACTACTGTCGATCCGACTGAATAAGTATAAATGACATGTTTCGAAGTTTGGCTCTTAAGTATTTTCTATCAGCCAATTCAAAACAGGATGCACCTAAAGGTAGCCAAAGATAATCTGGGATGCTTTAGACACATTTATTTATTAAACTGGATAGAAAAGGTCTTGTGCTATATCCATAATTATGTTTTGTTTTTAGGCCTTTGACAGGGATTTGGATTTTTTTAAAGATTGTGTGTATAACAAAAAATATTATCAATATTAAAAATATGAGACTGCTTAAATTTAATTTTTATAATGACGCCACCGCACAACGTCAATTTGAGTGGCGGAGCGCTTCGCCGTAGATTGAAAACACTAATTATTTTGAATTTAATAATTTAATTTAAGAACACACAAGTATGAAGAAAAAACCCACCGGGTTAACTCTTCACTCTCAAATCTATATAACATTATGTGCTGTGAATAGTTACCTATTTTTAACACCCGCCTCAAACATAGGGGTGAACCGATTTGGATGCGGTTTTTTTAGAAATTAGGTTTTCTTGCGGTGGCTGGTTAAGAAATTGATTAAATTAATTTATGTTGTACGTTGATGATATTGCTACTTACAACATGAATCTTTCTTAGTAAATAATGCGTTAGGTTAAGGTGATAGAGTTCAAATTAAATTAACTATGGAATTGATTTTAAATAATAAAAATCTCGGAAATTATGCGATTTTGGACTACATGTTATACCACATTATGTACTCCAAATAGGGTATAGAATCGATGGTTAAAATCCTTCGAGTATGTCCGGGGCACGGTGTATACGTGTCAGAAAGTGACGGATGTTTTATCCACATTTTGTCACGCAATAAACGCAGCCATATTAGGCCCCCTGAACGCTAAAGTAGTAATTAGAAAACTAAGTGTACAGTCAGGGTAAAGTTAACAAAAACAGCCGCTCTAGGTCGAGCCCGGTTAAAAGTTACCCGGTTTTCATGTCGGTTAAACTAACTTGCGCAATCTAATCACTTAACAGTAACCGCTATATCCGTTTTGCTAAAATTGTTTTAGTTCGCTACAATGCGTGAGAGTTGAAAGCTTTTAAAGGACTTAACTTTCACACGGCAGGTCTTAGGATTGTTTATATTGCTTACGTGCCGGGGCCTTAAATCCTTACCAATCTAACAATGTTGTTTGTTTCTTTTTTACGTCTTAACGGATCATAATTTTCGCTGATGCGAAACTTGGGATACAGAGGGCTCAGACAAGATGCACTACGCTAACGTTTCTATTCGATTCGTTTTTAAACCAATCGCGTCACTGGTAGACCACCTGACTTTTCGTATCACGTCATCTTCCAGTGACGCGATTGGTTTAAAAACGAATCGAATAGAAACGTTAGTTAGCGTAGTGCATCTTTTCTGAGTCCTCAGATACTTTTTAGCCCGAAAAAAGGCATAGGGCCCTTTTTATTCCACAAAATAGAACAGTTATACCACCATGTCCATTAATATAGTAGCAGATTAGTCACTTGAGCAATTTTATCATCATCAGCCGATAATGTCCGCTGGTCATAATTCTATCCATGGCTCCATCTGGTAACATGATTTGGTCGTCGAGTAGTCAGTCTACCAAAATAAATCACAAGAGGCGAACGTTGAAACTTCGCTTATTATTTTTCTCTTCATTGACCAATCTGTCTCAGTAAGTAAATTCAAGGGTCGTTTTTCCTGGTTTCCCCGGCGTTACGGAAGCACGGGCCGAGCCATGAAGTCAGTTGTTGTCAGATAAATATCTTGACGAATTTATTAACGTCGATCATACTAAAACTACCAGAACATATTTACAAAAAAAAACGTGAAAAATAACTAATCACTTCTCCCTCATTCACTGCTCCAAAGATCAACCAGCCGTTGCATTTCCTAAGTGAATAGGTACAAGGGTTGTTTTTGCTTAAAGACGGGGCAAGCCAAGTAAAGTGTTGGCCAATAAATATCCTGACGTATTTATTGGCGTCGATCATATTCAAACTGCCATAAAAATCAAAGGGCAACGTGAAAAAATCCTTATAATGGCTTCTCTCTCACGAACCAATCAAAATCAGCCTTGAGTGGAGCTCGTTGCAATCCCTAAACAAGTTAATTCACCGGTTGTTTTTCCTGGTTTCCCGCCGTTACGGAAGCACGGGCCGAGGCAGGTGTTGGTAAACAGCGCACGGGAGGTGCCTCGTGACCCGCGCCGGCCCACTGCGAGCGATTTACGCCGGATAGGGAATATGCATGTTTTTTTTTTACAGCTTCAATAAAAGCTGATTCATGTAACAAACAGGTGAGAAAAACCATTTTTTGAATAGCTATAAAAATAACCAAGATATAACCCAACAAAGATTTGTTCCTATCTCTTTCTAGCGGAACAGAATTTTACGTGGAGTTTATAATGGCCGAACTGCACAATGACGTCACCGGTGCACTTCGGATCTCTGTCTAATTAGCAGTTTAAAATGCTTGTATCATCCTTATTTCTTGACCGATTTTAATTTTAATTTCACTTTTGTTGATCTCTTTTACGGTATTTTCATATTTTGTTGAAAAATGAGATTTAAATAAATTATTAAAAATAAACAAAAAACCCGACTGCAATAAAAAAAAAACTGAAAAGCGAAAAACAAGCTCTATAATCTATAGAAAATTGCAAGAGCATGTACTTATTGATATTTATAACAATTTAAATTTTACTTGAATATTGGAAAAGGTGTTCCAGGCGGGGACAAACTAGTCCAAATGTTATTTTTTTTCAGGAAATAGCTTTTGAAATCCATTGCTTGTCCCCGCCTGCAATACCTTTTCCAATATTCAAGTTATAGCCTGGCCAAAAAGTCGAGAAATTAAATGAGGGCGCCACTTTCTACGTAACTGTCACATTTTTGACGTAAAATGCGTAAACATGGCAACAATTTTGTATGGAATTTTTTTAGTTGCAGCTGTCACCACTGGCTCGACTTTTTGGCCAGGCTATAAATTTATTTTTTTATAAATATCAATAAGTACACGCTCTTACAATTTTCTATAGATTATTATTATATTTGCGTTCTTGTTTTTCGCTTTTCAGTTATTTTCTTTATTGCAGTCGGGATTTTTGTTTATTTTTAATAATTTATTTTAACTCTTTTTAGTTTTTATTAATTAAATAGTGGGTTAATTATTACTAAGCAATATATGAGCTCTGGAGCTTAAATTTTTAATGTCGCGAAGCTACAAGTGACAAATTACAAGCGAAACTCTCTTTCTAGCGAAAGGAGTTTACCTATTAATTAACATTTACGTATTTTTTTGACTTTCCTGTCAAAATAGTAGCATAAAAGTATTATAATGTATATATATTTGGAATGGTCTATTTAATAGCTTTCATTTGATACCTATATTGTTAAAATAAATAAAAAAAAATTATAACCCCATATTTTTTTCCGCGGACGCCATATTGAAATATTATATACCCTATGTCACTTCGGCAAATAAGACGAATCGAATGACACCTCGTATGTTAAAATCCGTCAAGCCGTTTAGGCTGCAGAGCGTGCCCATACACGTACATACATACATACATACATACATACATACATACATACATACGCTCGAAAAACATAACCCTCCTTCTGACGCAGTCGGGTAAAAATCTACGCATATTCCCTATTAGGTACACGACAATCATGAGACTGTAATTGTCGCTTTTGGAATTGTTCTGTAAATGTTTTGCGTCTTTTGATTACAAATATTTCTTTAATTCGCAGGACCAACCAATATCGGCGAACTAGAAATATAATTCACCTGTAATAAAACTTCAGATAACTTCAGACCACTGGCACCGCACCGCACAGCAGGCCTCCAGCAATCTCCCCGACGCGGCAGGGGCTGCGCCTGACATTTATGACAATCAGTCACCGCCAGCCGACATTTACATCCACCCGCATTGTTTCAGCCAGACCGCGTTGACAACGACCAATTCAAATACAAAGTTTACTTTATCAACATGATTTAGCCCGAGACGCCGTCTGCGTTGAAGTCGTTTATCTTTATTCCCTTGAAAATGTTTAAAAAAACAAAAACCCGCCTTCAAAAATGCAAAAAATAACTTCTTTTATAATGGTAGCGTCCCACAATATTTTATAACCAAAAGCCGAATGCAGTTGGACTGACCTACCATTTTAAAAGAAGTTATTTTTTGCATTTTTGAAGGCGGGTTTTTGTTTTTTTAAACATTTATTTTATTTTATACTTTTTAGTGATCCTATTTATGCTGTTACGTAGCTCCACTTCTAAATATGAATGAGAAACTATAGAACATTTCAAGCTCGCCGCAAACAACGCCGCGGGAATGTCATAGTCATATTTAAACCTAAATGTGCTTCGTCATAGTCGCTCAACTACCTTTATCGAAATATCTTATCGCCACCCTTGAAATAGGTACCGTTAAGGAGTTCCGGTGGCCATCTGTGGTCTTCATCATCAGTTCCACTTCACCATATAGTACTTTTCAAAAGCAAATGCATGAGTTACAGTGAAAAATACCAAAATCGCTATAGGTGTGCCTATAATATTTGAGGAGTTCTCTTGATTTCTCCATGATCCCATCATCAGATCCTGACGTGTTGACAATGGGACCAACTAGAAAGTATACCCATTCGAACAAAGAAAAATTTTTTCAAATCGGTCCATTGCTCTTCGAGTAATCGGGGAACATACATTTAAAAAAAAACCCGACGAATTGAGAACCTCCTTTTTTTGAAGTCGGTTAAAAACTGACAGATTTTCAGAGAAAAAGTACCCTACGAGGGGTGATCCAAAAGTTTTGATAATCGGTATAAAAAATGGGAGATATGTAAATCGTTTTTTTTTTAATTGGAATGAGCACACTTTCTATATTTCCGAACACTTATTAACGTCATTCAATTGTTTTATTTTACCACTATAAAAATAATTTTACTTTTGGAGGCCAAATTTTGTACCTTCGCTATGTCATCACCAGCTCGTGATTTTTATGTAGTTGTTTTTGAACATTAGTGAATGAGAAATAGTAGTCGAAAGTTAGGCCTAAATAACGGGGAGAGCGGTTATCAGTTCTGATCTTTGGTCGACGAGCAGCACCCTTATCAATTAGAAGGCTCTGAAGCACAACTCCTGCCGAAAATTTGTAATTTTTTTTCTTTAGCTTATTTTTATTATTTTGCCATAATTAGGATACAATAATGTTATATAACTCTCCTAGATTATTTGAACTCAATTGCTAATAAAGAATGTCGCAGTATTTATTTGTAGGCCTCAATAATCCTGGAAAAGGCCGAAAAAACCACCCTAAATTTTGGTGAGAGAGCTGGAGATAGAAAAATCCACTGCAATGATAACTTATTTATCCTTTAAATTATAATGATAAATCAAGGTTTCATTTTCAATAACAATATTTTTTATTAGTGTACCAAAACTTTTTCCACACAACTCCAAATTATTACAAAACTAACTCTTATTTTTGCCATCTTGTAAAATTGTTAATACAGATGTTTTTTGTTTAGCTATCACAGGGAAACAAATGAATAATGTTTACATTTTTTTTCTCTAATTTAAGTTTCATTAGTGCCATGGAGTCCACATTAAAAGAATATCATTATGTAGATGGTTCTTACTGATTCTCAAAACTTTTGGATCACCCCTCGTATGTTAGTCTCCGGACTATGAGATAACTCTGTACTAATTTCACATCGGGTAGTTTGTATTGGTTTGTGTTGAACTATGGTAACGGAAAACGCTGAGATACCAGTGAACTGTCCTGTCTGTGGGGTCCGGTCTGTTCACGGTGCAAGGACCTGTTTTCCAGTTCGTTTTTTTTTTCCGACGTAGATATCTCATCGTGTTGTTCTTCAAGTCATTATCAATTAGATCAATTATTATTTTAATATTATATGTCAGTACCTACTGTTTGTTGATGCTTTTAAAAATAATTATTTTATGTGAGTGTAATCATTATTTATTACTTTATTACCTTATGATGTTACTAAATTTTAAGTTAGATTGTATTTTATGGTTTTAAAAATGAATATCTAGAGATGAATATCTATAGCCCTGATTTACTGATATTTTTTTTCATTTTTTTTAACCATCAATCAATAACTATTAGAAAAAACACCAGAAACAATTGCGTCCCTAGGGACTTTTAGAGTTGATAAATCAGTTTAGGAGATACGTTGCTATCTTAAAACACGCCTCTGTCATAGTATAAATAGAAAAGTAGTTCGTCACAGGCCCCTTAGAAGCCTATTTCTATAGACCTACACATAGATACACAGACACACAGATATAGACACACAGCTACACACATTCACTAATACACACGTTAAATTTGTAAAATCCCTCTTTGTTGTCGGGGTTTAAATAGAGTAGGTATTTACAGTTCGTTCGTTCAAATAGTGTGCAGTACAACCCTTTGAAGTCGCCGACACCGCTTTGTGCGCGCTGCGTCGGCTTCTTTGTAGCAATTGTAGCGGCATCAAAGCATACAAACTATTTTAACGAACGAACTGTACACGAGCAAAATTTTAAATAAATAAAGTATGAAAACATGGAATACCGCCCAGTCTATGGCTAGATACATCCCTACATGGATAACGAAAGAATGTCATACAATGTGCACAATGTTACACCTTTATTATTTAGCAAAAGCTGCAAGTCGGCTATAAATTATATCAAAAAATAAATACTTCACAAGTTCTAAATAGGTATTCACGTTTCCAACTCGGAACGTAACTATAAAAATTATAGCTTCGGCTTTTTAAATCATTACAAAACACGCAATAATA
The DNA here is from genome assembly GCA_946894065.1 of Acleris literana. Taxonomy (NCBI): domain Eukaryota; kingdom Metazoa; phylum Arthropoda; class Insecta; order Lepidoptera; family Tortricidae; genus Acleris; species Acleris literana. Next base: position 22,945,474 of record OX335670.1, read on the forward strand.
CAACCGTCTTTTACATGAAGACATTTTTGCACAGATACATGCGCGTCGTTCGATATCTACTTGATACGCGCACAACCGAAAGGAACTATCGGGTGTTCCAGAAAGTATAAGCACAGATTTGCAGTAGGTACTTCTTTTTTTTTCATAAAAGAAAAAAGTTTGAATATAGGTTTTCTGTTTCAATGATTATCAACAAATGTTGTTATTATTTGATGTTTATCTCGGCAAAATACGCAAAATGCGAGGCATTTCACCAGGAAAACGGAAAGTGATTGTGCACAAATGGTGTACAATTCCTAACTCTTAAACCGTTTGCAAAAACGGTAGGTGTCAGCATCGTAGCCGTACGTACAGCTATTCGGAAGTATGGTGAGGAATTTACCTTTTATGATGCACCGAAAAGAGGCCGTAAAACGGGTCCTGTATACCGAAACTTAGAGCGGAAAATCGCTCATACGTTTAGAAGTAAATCGGACCTGTCTATCAGAGATGTGGCCAAAAAACTACGAACATAGGCAAGTAATGTCCTCCGTCCGAGCCAAAGCACGAATTGGCCTTAAAACAAAAAAAAAAAACAGAAAAACTAAAACGAAGTGATAAGCACATCGCAAGCGTGAAACCAAGAGCTCGAAAATTTTATGACAAACTCTTGTGCCGAAAATCAGCAAGTATTATTAATATTATTATGGACGACGAGAGATACATAAAGTTTGATTACAAAATGCCACCGTTTGATAGATTTTATACCGTTCGAGAGGGCCAGGATATCAGTGATACCCACAAATCCACTTACACGGAAAAAATCTGTAAAAAAGCAATGGTGTGGCAAGCTATTTATAAGCCCGGCAAGTTATCCAAGCCATTTGTCACTACGCAAACAATGAAGGTCGATACATACATCAGCGAGTGCTTAAATCGTCGCGTACTGCCTGCCTATGATCCGCGAGCATGATGGACCTGTTTTATTTTGGCCGGATTTGGCATCCGTGCACTACTCGAAGACCACGTTAACCTGGTATAAAGACAACCGAGTCGAATACGTGCCTAAGGATATGAATCATCCGAACTACCCAGAAGCCAGGCCTATTGAAACTTTTTGGGCACTTACCAGAGCATATGTGCGGAAAAATACTAAGGTAGTGGATTCCATTGAGGCCTTTATTGGTTGAAAGTCTCCAAAGTCGTCGGGAATAGTTCTGTGCTGAAACTTATGTCTAGTGTCAGGCCCAAGGTTCGGTCTTTGGCATACCATTAAAGGTGTTAAAATTGTACATAATTTCATTAGATAATAAGTTGAATGTTAGATAATTTAAGTAAAAAAAAAAAAACTAAATTGCAACATTTTATTTTGTATAGAACGCTTGCTTATACTTTTTGGAACAACTAAACTTGAGATTCAGAGCGGTTCCGCACTACGTCCGATCAGAACCCGTGAAAATACGAATCTATAGAGAAATTAGATGACGGATGGCTTCCATCATCGGACGTAGTGCGGAACCGCTCTTAAGTGTGTTTGTGATGGCTCGTGCCGTACAGTCGCGTACGCACACATGCAAGCTGTGCAATGTACTTTTGTTTAAAGACGGGCTACTGTTATATTTATACTATGCCTCTGTTTGCATTGCCTTCGACGCAAAACAAACAACATACTTTCGTATAATACTAGTGTCAAAGTCAAAGTTCTTTATACTTCAATGTAGGTATAATATAATGCACCTATTAATGTCAAAAAGCATTACCACCGGTTTGAAAAATAAAACCTTTGCCCGAGAAGAACCGGCGTAAGAAACTCGGCAAGGTATTTTTTTTTTTCAAAAAGTTTACATCGTACATTAGTTTACAAGTGTCACCACTTATTCCATAATCATACCTACATCTCGTCTATGTCATGGCTTAGGTTCAAATAACATTATCATATAATCCAGCGTTTCTTAACCTGTGGTCCGCGGATCCCCGGGGGTCCGCGAACATATGTATGGGGGTCCCCAGTCTTATCTATGGACCATTTAACCATCATAAATAAATGCTACCAAAAGTCTCGAAATAAAAATTAAAATTAAAAAGAAAATCCTCTTTATCAAGTTTTTGGAGGATGTAAAAAAAATTATAAGGACATTTCAGAAGAACAACTGAAACATTTACTGCTTTTCTCAACCACATACCTCTGTGAAAAGGCATTCTCTGCTCTTGTGTATACCGAAAACAAATACAGAAACAGATTACAAGTGGAATCCGATTTGAGACTACAACTCAGTAGGTAGTAACATCAACCCAAATATCATTAATTTAGTTGCAAAAAAGCAGCACCAATGGTGATATAATGGATAAGATGGTGGTAGCGATCCGCTCGGACGACCCTGCACGAGGCTCCAACACCACTAAGATGCTATTAAAGATGTAGTTACCAGTTTTTGTGTTTATTAAATGCCACTAGGCATAGGTCCGCCATTTGTACTTATTTTTGTGCAATCAAAATTAAACCAATAAATAAAGATCCAGGTTATATCGTTAATAATAGGGTAAAAAAACCTTATTACCGGCCTCTAAAATACCAGTTACTGGCACCTAGTGATTGTTGAATTATCGTCTCTATCACCTTCAATTAAAGTTCATGGGGCCAATAATCAGTAGGCGACCGACAATAGGGCAGTTCAGGAAGTGACGTGCCTAATTACCGAATATTACATAATCTCCAAAATACAAATCCTGGTTACTTTTATGCGTCTAAACCAAAAAAAATATCAGATATAAATAACATAGTGATCGCGATACATATTTCTTAAAGAAATATGCACTCTCGTATTTCCATATCGCAATATGATTACGTATCGCTTCAAACCGAGAGTGGCTCGCTACAAATGAGATTTGTCATTCTGCGAGCCAAGTACTAAATTAAAGTACGAGTATGTACTCTAACTGCATTGCTTACACCATGATATACTCGTAGTTGCTTTTATAGCTGTTCGGAATTGTTAGAGACAAGATTGTTTGAAAGTTCGTGGCATATCTACGGAAGCTTTTTGCTACTATACCTTGCTTTAAACCAAAGGTCCCCAAACTTTTTTGGTTCGCCCCTGCTTACCTAATATTTACGTTGTGACGTAAAAAAACTAAGCAAGAAATGTTCGGGATTTTTGCACGGATAACGTTGGAGGTCTAGTCGGCTAAAAATGGAGGGCAGAGGCTACAATAAAAAAATTGCGCGGAAAAATATTTTTTACAAAATGCAAACTTACACGCAGAGAAAATTAAAACATAATTAACATAGATAGATATGTGTACATTTATATATTTATAAGAAAGTATAACGTAATTAAGTAGGTGCCTACTATCTGTGTATGAAAATGGATTATTCCATTAATAAAATTAAAGTTACGATCTGTTTAAATGGGATCCACTATCGTTGACCCCCATTTCCCTCTCATGGACCCCTATTTGTTTATTCCGCTCACATGGACCCCTTGCAGGTCGTCGTCGACCCCTGGGGGTCTATATAGACCACTTTGGGGATCACTGCTTTAAACTAACACTATTTTCACACATACTTAGACCAGAGTTACTCCTAGGGTCGAGTGGTTGGAACCCCGCCGCAAGGTTAATTTTAAGTCATTTGTAGTTAGAGTACCGACCAAAGATCTGTCGACCTTTTTAAAGGAGGAATTCTGGCCGAGGGGTGTCACATTTCGGCGATTTCATCGCCGGCTAGCGGACTCCGCGAAAGTGTATAAGTAGTCGTGTTAATTTTATGTTAGATATTGATATGTATGTTAGTCTGTAAGGTATTTGTAAATATGGGCCTTGTAGCCTTAAATAAAGTTATTCTATTCCATTCTATTAAACCTAATCAGGACTTAATCGCGTAATTAAATAAACATTTCCCTCGCGTTTCGACTGTGTTACCTACATTACAACAGCCGTGGTCACGAGAAGACTGATGTGGAGGGTGTTCGTCTGCTTGTTCTGCGAGTTTTTCGCGGTAGGTCGAAACAATATTATAATATACCGAGGACGCCCGCGACTTCGTACGCGTAGAATTAGTTTCTCGCTACTCCCCCTACTTCTTCCCGTTGGGGGTCGATTTTCGGAAAATCCTTTCTTAGTGCTCACTTACATCATGTTCATGATAGGAACCCCTGTACCAAATTTCAAGTTTGGCTGTACGTTGATATCTAAGGGCCGTATTAATATACTAATCTCAACTCAAATGCTCGTCTCGAGATCCGTCAAAAATTTGACATTGTTTGAGACATTGTTCTAAGGTTCGACGTTTTCTTTGACGTATCTTGTGACGGGCATCTCGGGCAAGATGAGTTTATTAATACGGGCCTAAGTCAGTGAGTCAGGTTTGCCTTTTATATATATAGATATTCCTCATCATCTTCTTCAAAAATGGCATTTCTATCTGCTATACGTATACGTACTATACGTATAGCCTCGTTATAAACCGCAATATACGACTTGAGCAATTTAATTAGTTACCCTATATACTTTACTTAAAACAAAAGAGGTAATTGTTGCAAATATTTAAAAATGAAAGGTTTCCCAATAGCAATTAAAGCACTTAATAATTCAATCAAAAATAACTCAATTAAAAAAGCTGTGAAGGGGTGGAAACTGTTACACAAAGCCGCTATTGAGGCTTCGTTGGAAACAAAAAAACTCATTTTGCAAATAAATGAAACGCGTAAAACATTTAGGCAGCCTCAAAATGACGCAGGACGGTGGCACCTCATTAAACAATAGTCGTCGGCAAAAATAATAAGAACCGAGACCCAACTAAAATGAACTAAGCCTATATCTAGTTTTATTATATTGATGCAAAGACAATAATAATGGCCCCAGGCCACATAGTATTTTTTTGAAAATTCGATATCAGGTTAAATGTTTTGTTAAATGTCATATTTGATGTACTTTTTTTTAATCTAAAAAATATCAAACCGAAAGTTGCTATAAAACAGTAGATTACCCTAAAAAGAGGTGGAATTTTTCAGCAAACATGGTAGAACATTTTTTGTAGTGAAAATGTATTCATTGATACCAGATACAAGGACCTCTAAAATGTAAAAAAAAAGTACCTATTAGGAAACACGAAATTTAGCTGAAAGTGGCTGATTTTTTATATGCATATTTTTGAGTGAATTCAGTCCGAAATTATGATAAGGAATGTGTATGAAACATAAGATTAACACAATTAACAAAAATAAGTGGATTTTATATGTATTTGAAAGAAAATGAACTAACCCAAATATTTTTAAAGTACATACCATTTTTCCTCTTTTTTACGTAATTAAAACAAATACATTTTAATTTTTTTTTTGCGGCCATAAATGTAGGTGGATTAATGGGAAATACATATGAAATTTTTTGGCATAGTAAAATTACCTATTGATATTGATATCGTTGTGTCTCCATAGAATTAATCGTAACTTTCCTGGGGTATAACGGAAACTTACATAAAAGTAAGTTACGAGACAAAACAATTTTAAAAAATTGTATCCGGTAGCGAGCTCGTTAAAGCCTTTCACGTCAGAGCAAAAGCCCCTCATATCACTTTAATAAGATAACTGAAGAGGCAATATTCCGCCATAGAGATTTCGCGTCCACTGTACAGTAAGACACAATGCCTTAATCTCGTACATTATTACAAAGTGGAAGACGCTGCAAAGAGCATTGTGGCCGATTGTGGAGGACCCTCCGCCTTCTTTCTGCTATTAACTAGCTCCCTGATGACGATACCCCTATTTTTTATCAAACTGTAAATCTATTCTCTACATCTCTTTGCCAACCTTTGTTTTCGCAACTCGAGTTTTTGCCTAATTAAAATTAACTTAGTCAAAGGAGTGTTCTAAAATAAAGCTTTCTGTAGATTATTTTATTCAGTTCTCTATCGTGCCGTTTTTCTAACAAACGAAAAAACCAAGAGTAAAACTTTTACTACGCTTTTTTAATTTTGTCTTTGAGAATCAAGCAAGTTTTTCTGGTCTTTTATTCATGTTAGCAAGCAGAGTATTTTTGTAAAAAGTGAGTAAAGTTCAACGTTTAATAAATTCATGATGAATTGAAAGCACGCGGTCCTCGTCTCGGAGACGCTGGCTGGCAGTGCAGTGCCATCGAAATCTGGTGAACTGTCAATCGAACTAGGAATCGATTTCGAAAGGTAATTGGAAAGAAATGAGAACAAAATTAGATAAGAAGGAATAAAAATCCTTGAAGAGGAAGAAGGCGCAGCTGAATGCCTTAGAGGATGAAATAGCTTTGGACAAATCATTTACTAACGGATTAAAAGATGAAAAAATACAAGCTAGAATATACATCCATGAAAAAAAATGATTAGAATGTAAAGTGCATTCTTAAGAATTATAATATATTGAAGTTTCGTTGGATTAAAACATTCGCCGGCAACGGGCTGCCGGAACACTACAGGGTCTACCGTGGCGTTACAACAGCCCTCGGCTTTCACGTCCCTCGGCATTATACCTCTAATGTCACTTAATTTGCCGTCTAGAGCCTCCTCACGTGAATGCAGCTGGTTTAATATAAAATTTTCCCTTTTTCATGCGACGCTGCACGGCACTGTTGCCTCTTCAGCGTAAACGGTTACAGGTAATATGATCGAAGTTCTGATGCGAATGTTAATTGCGAATTTTCGTAATTTGTGTGCTACCGTAATTTTAATATTAAAAGTCCTGATTTCTGGAAACGAATTGACGCATCTGTTAGCTTAATTAAAACTATAATAAGAATGATTTCGGCGATACGTTAGTGGCCCGGGCACCCTTTTCATTCGAGTTTGGTTCTAGAAACAAAGTTAAAACGGCCTTGGATGGTTTAGAGGACCTCTAAATACACATAAACATAGGTACTTACATAATGTACGGCGTCCAATAACTACCTACTATCGGAACCGAGATATTAAAGATTTAAGTAACAATACAACGTTTAACAAATGAGTCACTTTAAAACCCTTTTCGTCCGTAATGTCACTAGTAGAAAACAAATAAAGTTTGCTACCTTAAATAGTGTCATTATACTCGGATTCAATTACATTGTTCGGCTAAAGTATCATGTCAGCTTTAATATAAAAAAGGAAAACGGACAAAGCGAAATAAATCGTTATAATAACTTTGTCGCAATAAAGAATCCGCCGAAAGTATTGCTGACGCGCACGGGACGGCCGAATTTAATTGGTAATTTTCTGGCTGTAGCAGCCCACTGCCGCTTGTTCCGCTGATTTTGGCGCAAATTTCACGGATATTATTTGGACCGTTATTACCACCTTTTTGTGCTACCGGCCGACCTTAAATCAAGGCGTTTAGCAGTTTTTTATCACGCCTAATCCTTGATAACCGTCCTCCTGGGCCTTGTTTTATAAAGCTACAAATTACAATTTACAGGTTACAAGTTTCCATTTGACACAACCTCGATAATGACGGCCAGCGATTTGAGCAGTGTTGCCGGTTTAGACTTGTTAAATTGTTACTTGTAGCTTTATAAAACGTGCCCCTGATAAGTGTTTTAGTAAAGCTATTATATTAAAGCAAAGTAAATGTATATCCAATTCTAATAATTAACATAAACAAATCGTTACTGTTAACCTAATACTAATCCAACAAAAGGTCCCTTCAAAGAACAGCTCCATTGTTCCCGCTAAGAGGATCACAGTTAAACATTAAAGAAACAAATTGCCCCGTAACTTGACTTACCTTGATCTTAGCTAAACGGCGCCGAATATGAGGAGAATATCATCCTGCAACAAAAGAAATGGTTTTCATTATTGTTTCTTTAATTTTTTACCACGCGGAACCCGCATCGGCGTAAAGATTACAAGAGATCAACAGAATTCCTTTAAATTAGGGAGCCTTAATCTAGATTATTTATTTAACGGGTTGTTTGCTTTGTAACTAGCAACATTGGACTGTATGGCAAACAGTTATCTTTTTAATTGGTTTTATTTTCTACATACACATACCTTTATGGTTACGTAACGCAAAATAAGGAAGTTGAATTGTTAAGAGGATTGTGAAGCGGCGCTTGAATCGCGTCACATCAGTCCAAAAATTTCCATATAGCTCCGGGCGATAACGTTTCTCACCCCCTAAATCACGTTTCGAGACGGATTAGTAGTTACTATGAAAAACTATTCATTCAAGAAATATTTTCAGACCGAAGTTTTAGAAAAACGATCAGACCTAGTTTTTCATAATATCTACAACATATTCAAAAATCGTAAAAATAGGTCCAGGTTCAAGGGGAGGTAAATGTTGTTGTGTATAATAACTAATCTTCACTTTCATGACCAAATCTTAGCAATTCGTTCACATGTCCGACCTATCATTTTTGACGTTTCCAAAATATCGCATATGTCAAATTTCCCAAAGTAAATCTATCTGCGGTTGGGATATTGGGAACAAGCATTAGGTAGTGTTATAGTATATAGCAACAGTAATTGTTAATGTATTATTTATTTACGCAGTTCCTAACAGCTTGTATATCTATTATTTAGGCAGCGACAATCAGCTAATGGCTGCGATGATCCTGTTTGCGGAGCCATCGACGGAGCGCGCTGAAGCCTTCCTCCAACAGCACTCGCTACCGTTTTCAATTCCACAATAAATATAAAGAACTACACAAGGCAAGCACTTAGAAAATACAACATTGCAACCATATCTCACAGACAGTGCTGAACAATGCCTTTCTGAGAACCACATCTGAGAAGCCGAAGGACTGTCGTTGTAATTAATTGCCATCGTCTGAGTTAAAATATTCCGTACAAGAATTAATAATCCCCGCAAACATTAACCTTCGTAAATCATACTGATTACATGATACCTTTGTTTTAACCGCCTGAGCGATATCAAATTTTGTTAAAAAAATAACACTGACCCAACTCAAACTAAAATGTGATTAACTTCAGTTTTAACATTATTCTGTTACGTTTTAAATGGTACAGCGTTTATTTGGGACTTGCGTCGGTTTAGTATTGAGTACAGGGGATATTTGCGACGTGTTCGTTTATCGGGCGGGCACGCCGGCGCCGCGCGGCCGCGTGGGTTGCGCGCGCGCAGCCTAAGCAAAAAGCCGCCGTCGCCGCGGCATTCCTGCAACCGGTCCCTGCTCAATGGAAGCCGGTGCCAACCCTCGGACACTATCCGGCATAATATTTCCGTTTCTCTCCGTTTCACAGTAACAGATAGGGACAGATAGGGATGGCATAGAAACCTTGTAATATTACCGATCTTTATGAAGCAATTTTAATACAATAAACCTTAAAGTGTCGGACAGTAGCTTCATTATAGAATACAAAGAACCACTAAAGTTAGAAGATTATAATCATATTACGAGATTAATACATGACAAAAAGTATGATACCGGTGGCGCGGAATATTAAATAGAAGCTTAAAAGCGCCGCCTGCGCATGGTCAAGTGTGCTGGCTGACGCAGAAAACGAGCGACCTATCATTACAGATTTCACAGACCCTGCCGACTCCATTTCGATCGAATCACAAAAACAGAGCAATCGACTATACGATAAAAATTCTCAGACGTTCCAATTCAGCTTTATCCAGCTTTGAAAGTCAAAGTTTCAAAGCACCAAGACCGTAATCACTTCGCAAACATCCTCCGCACACACACAAAGAAGTTAAGAGACAAAGTAGATCAAATAACAGAAACAAGCCTACACCATACTTCAATTAGGGGCCAAGAAACCAAACATTGGGTTGTGTGACGTCATTAAGGGACGAGAAGTATAGTAAACTAGGTACAGCCGACAAAATGCAAAAAGGTTTGCATTTGTACCCTGCAGCGAGGTATTTAAGTCCAAAATTAGGTGTGAGCGGCGAAGCGGCGCGGGCGCAAGCTCACCGCTTCCAAGAACCGCCGCCCGTCGTAAACTCACCCACAATGTCAGACCCCAGAGCCAGTACGTTGGATTTAAAATTCCAACATTTTTTAGACCTTAAATTCCAATCTTTATCCGTAAAGAGGTCATCCAAATTTAGAAATTTACTTTTTTCTTTGGCTAAAATGTATTTGTAACCACTAACCACTCAAAATTAGCGTTAGCTAATTTGACTACAGTTAATTTAATTCGAGTATATTAAAAATAAAAATATTAAAGTCTGCATTTCCAGGTAATGCATTCGCTTTCCCGGAACCTGACGATTCCAGGATTCTAAACAAAGAGTTTTACCTTGTTATAACTCGGTACGGGGTACTTGTTGTGCTTTAACGTAAAACCCAACGTAAAACTATCACTGTATAGTTTACTAACAGACACGTTCACTCTTCACACGAATTTCAAATCTTTTGATTCTTTCTATTACGAATTGCCAAAATAGGTAGGTATGTTTTTAGAAAAAAATACCATAAAATACTTTAAATACAAAAAGCTCTGGATTTGTTTGGGTTTAAATATCAATTCGCGAAATTAAAAGCGACGACGGAAAGTTAATTGGCCCGATTAAGATTTATAAATACAACCTGTTTTATGATTTTCGTATCAGTTCTAGGGCTTCGCTTTAAACCAACCCTTTTGGAAAAGTTTCCTTTTATAACGTTTTCATGTATTTTAATTTAAAAAAACAATATATTGTTGTGAAACAAACATTTATAACCGCCGAGAAATAAGTACGAATGCGCCTTTGTGTTAAGAAAGTCAAGTTTGGCCAAAGTTATGCTTGTTTCTAAGGCTTTACAACTTCGGGAAACCTAACCGTAGCCTTTCATCTCTGTCAGTACTATTATACATTTACATCCTCCACTCCGTACTTTTCACTTTGAGAATTTTTAAGTGTACTAGATTATTCTCTGTCGTGACTTTGTTATTATTTCAATATGTAGATACCTTAATTACGGGGAGGGACGTGGGAACTCTAGTAATAATATATCAGCACAAACATGCCGTTGGTAAAGTTTCAGCAGAGCCGAGTAACGTGTAAGCACGCGTCAGACGGAAGTTGATAGGACATTCCGTATTAATTAACTAAATAAGTCTGGCAAAGCGAGGCGAGCGCTGAAACAGTCGGCGGGCGAGCGGAGCAAGTTATCAGTCGCGTGTCAATAAGACGGAGACACGGCGGATTTAAGAATGGGGCCGGGGGCGTCGGGCGCGCCTCCCCAGTGTGTGGTTTCCTTTTGATGTCATCTTCGCGCAAACTTTGCTACGGATCGGCTTTGAGATAGAGAGACGGAGAGTGACTAATTTGGCCCAGCATTTGATCTCGAGAACTCCGGTGTCGGCGTCCCGCTCGCACCCGCCTCCCGGCCGCCGCCGCCGGGAAGCTCTTTGCAAAATTTCGCTTTGATCGCAAAGTTAAATTATATGGGAATTGGGCATTAAATGGATACACATGTGAGGCGTGCTGGCTGAGGAGCGGCGCGGTGCGGCGCGGTGTCGCGCGCGGCCGCGGCCGCCGGCCCGGACGGGTAGCACTGGCAAAAATGACGCTCCAGGGAGTCGTTTGAGGATTACGGCGACTTACATAAATGATGAGCGAAGAGTCACTTTCAAAGTTATACATTTGTGAGAGCGGCGCTTGTATTTAACTCCGCCTAATTTGCCGCGAGTACGCGTACCTTTGAGAGCTCGTTTTTACTAGTTTACGAAACAGATATTTGCGCCCGCCTTTCCCTTTGATACGGCACTTTGTGGAGCATTTTACACGAGTTTCTTTTGAGGCCATTCAGACGGTGAGTAACGAAAGGCTGTCTTTGATAAACACGTGCGAGGACTCTTCAGTACTTATTAGGGGTGCTCGCTTTCAAAGCGCTTTCTTGTGAAATCTTATTTGAAACGTTCACAATCTCAGAACGGGCGAGCTAATTAAACTGGCAATAATTAAATTATGTGAAAAATTAAGTCGTCGGAGCGTTTGCCGATGCGTGAACTAGACGGAGTAGACATCTACTTAAACATGGCCTAGTAAATTATTCTTTATAAAGCCGCAATATTAGTGAAATATAGTGTATGTGCAGGGAACGTGCTCCGCCGGTGCTGGGAGGTTATTAATGTTGGGTCGCAAACTCGCGCAAGTCAAAGACGAGTTGGCAAAGTGGCGCCTTTGTGCCGCCGCGGGAAGCGGCTCGTGTGTTTTAACTCGCTCCCCGCGACAAACTCTTTGTGTAACGACGCGTTTACAATGCACCGAACTACAACTAACCCAAATTAATTCATTAAGTACCCCTTAATACTTAAAATAATGCTATAACAAAGCAAACGTCTAGATTGATGATTAACTTTATTATTAGTGTCAAAAAAGAGATTTTTTAAGGTTACCTATGTTAAATTTAACATAAAAACACCGTACATTTACATCAATAACAATATATTCTTGAAATGCCGAAATATACAAAATTTCCAATATTGATGACCTGTTTGAGATCAAAGACGCGGGATAGACTTTGATGTTCCAATCTAAAGGGACTTTTAACTGGGTGCTGTCTTTTTCGTGGAAATTCGAGGTCGGAGTTAGCGAGCAGGAGGTTCTTGGAAACGAGGCTAACGTTCTATTATACCTGGATTCATGGTAACTAACAGATGTAACCACATTATTAACAGAAACGGGTGCATACTGCATTAGTACGTGTAGTACTGCTTAAATTCATACATAACTAATCTAGATTTCATTGTAAGTTAAATATATAAATTAAGAGCATTCCTGAGCATGTTATGTTCAATTTCCTCTTAAATTCTTTTTTCTCTCATCTAAAAACCACAGTCATTTAATTTCCGTATGAAGCGCAAACAAAGACACACTTTACTTTTCACGGAAAGAATTGCATGAAAAACCCTTTACCGGCTTGTTTATTTCTTTATTATTTTCTTCAGACGTAAAAGTTCATTTTAAAATTATATACTACCTACTTGGCATTGAGATTTTAATCGGAAGCGGCTTCAAAGAATTCTTTAAAAGCTTTACAAGAGTAAAGCAGCAGGCCAAGTCAAAGGGCGTAATTGACAAATTGCAATTACATCGGTAGCCGGGCACAAATAAATAAATTCACAGCGAGCAGATTAGGAACACTAAATTTAATTACAAAGTGAACTCGAATATAACAAATTGAAGAGGATAAACGCGACAAAGTAAAAGAGAAAACACGCCAAAGGAAACTCGGAGCATTGATATAAACGAAATTTAAATTAAGTACAAAGGGAAAGAAGATGAAAAAAAATCCTTTCATTGAAAGCACTCATCCCCGGAGTCAGAGGGCTGGCGCTACATCAAAGACACCTTCCTCCGCCTATCTTTATCTGTGCGAAACCGAGTTTGGAAATTAGCGCAGACCGATCCTTTCTGCGCCCATAGCGCCTAGCCTAGGATCCTACCGTAGGTTTCAATTCAATACCTAATTACATAAGGTTGGAATCTACCGTTTGTACATTAAACCTTACGTATTATTTGTTCTGTATAACTAATTAACTGGATAACTGGTTTAAACTCTCGACGCAGTTGTTGGTTGATGGTCGATTTTTCAAATCTCCTCACTTTTCTTTTCTTGGTATTTTTGGACAGAGCTAAAATCTATCTGATAGATGTATTCTGTAGACGGATATGGTGCCGTTTTTTTATGTATCAGTCAAAAAAACTTTATGAAGGGTTCCGTACCCGAAGGGCACCCAACTGGTAACGAGACCCTATTACTAAGTCTACGCAGTCAATCCGTCTTATGGCTTCCAATCCCGGTACACTGGGATCCCGGTATTCCGAGAATCCGCGCTATTTTCCAATCCCGCTTGATGCGGGATTAGGAGCGCGAGATCCGCGGGATTTGCGGGACTGCAGGAGAAGCATGATCATGTTAATCTAACGTTGCAACAGGAGTTACAGTTACCTATGTCGTCAGTTTTTCCGCCGCCATCTCACATAAGTGCACTTTAAAAAAAACTCTTTATGAATCTGGGGGCTCATTGGGAAATATCTATCATTTACATAAAGCCTTAAAAGGATTACCGCTGACTAATATGGAAGCCGAAAGGGCTTTTTATGCTGCTGGCTATATTGCCTCTAAAATACAAGGTAGTTTAGTAAACGACACATTAGATATTTTATGTTATCTTCAAAAAAAAAACATCTGAATGCCCACCCAACTAATTTAAGCTTTAATTGGTTAAATTTTCTTCGTTTTTGTTTATTGTATGTATGATTTTGTTTTTTCTATATTTTTAGACTCAATAAAAGTGCAATTTGATTCAATTGATCTCTTAATAGTAAATTACCTGAGTAAAAGTGAAGATAAGTATGTTATTTATTTCTTTTATTTCATTCACGTATTATATATATAGAAATTGACACTATTAATATACCTAATATTAATAGTGTCAATTTCTATGCGGGATCCCGCGATTGAAAATGTTCAGTTCCGCGGATACCGAGATTCAAGATAGGCTGCGGGATTGCAAGCCCTAGTCCGTCTATCTGTCTTGTCCTACTTTAAAGAGCTGTTATATTTTGAACCGTAATAGTTAGCGGGTTGTTTTTTTTCTTCAGAATATTTGTTATTTCAGTAATGTTTAAAGAAAGCGAAATAATAGAGGGTTTCCCCATCCCCATACAAGAAACGTTTTATTTTTCAAAGTATTTTTATTTTGTTTTATTGTAGAAACTGTAAAACATACGAGCGTCAAATTTGTTATGATTGTTGTACAAACCCTTAAGAAAAACCACAAATACTACAAAATGGTCAAGTGCGAGTTGGGATCCCGCTGTTTCGATTCGAAATCAAATTCAAATCGGAATATAATAATACCTACTGTGCGGCGGTACGGAACCCTCGGTGCGCGAGTCCGACTCGCACATGCCCGATTTTTTTTATATGCGGGGACTTACGAGAAGAGGACAAGCAGTTGTTGACTACCATAACGTGACTTGTCCATGAGGACTAAAGGAATCGCAGGATTCGCAGGTACGATCGATTCCGTGCTTTGAAATGCGCGATGGACCTTTATAATAATACGCTTTTCGGTTTTATAATGTGCCATAAGCTAATAGCACCAGTTTATTATTCAAATCAGGTACCAGGCAATTAGTTTTAACATAGGATAAGGTTGCTCTACTTATTTTCTTGAAACTATTTAAATTAAGTAGCGTTAACCTGACCGTTTCATGATAATTCCATAATTACGGTAATCCTACTATTATTATAAATGCGAGTTTGTGTGTTTGTTTGTTACTCCTCCACGCTGCAACGGCTGGACGGACTTGGAATTTGGAATGGAGATAGTTTATACCCTGGATTAACACATAAGCTACATTTTATCCCGGAAAAATAAAAATATCCCAAGTGAATAACGATAATCGAAGTCGACGCAGACGAAGTCGCGCGCAGGAACTAGTAGAATACATTCTATTAGCACATAGGTAATAGCTTGTGAGCAATTGAAAGACACGCGGTGGTTAAAAATGGAACTTACTTCCTACTTATACAACAAATAAGGTAAATAAATGACTTATTATAGAGCCTGGTGTTCTGACCTGGCATTATATCTGCTAAAAAACAGATAACGAACTTATGTGTACAGTGAGCTGCAAAAATAAGGTAGCTTAAGTTTCAAAAATATGAACATTATTTCGATTCTTCGATATTTTTGATAGTACCAAATGACTTTGGCAACTCTGCGGCGCGCCCCCGCGCTCGCCGCGGCTGGCCGCGTGTGCGCAGCGCACCCTTTTAGCTGCATTACGCTTTCACGGTTTCTGCATAATTAGCAACGTAATGCGCTCATTACATAATATTTCAAACGGAGTCACAGTTAATGTGGATAAGGAATTTCATATGAATCTATACTAATAGTATAAATAGATAGGAGGTAGATATGTTTTTTTTTCAACTAATGTTAAGTGATCATGATCACCGCAGCCCATGGACACCTGCAACAGTAGGAGACGCATCACCAGGGAGCCGGATGCCGATGACAGGCGTATGACGTCAAGCTACATACAGGTGGAAAAAACAAATTGTTGGTTTTCATGAGCATGACTATCTCTTCATTTAATTATGCGTGTTCATCATGTCAGCCGAAAGACGTCCACTGCTGGACATAGGCCTCCCCCAAGGCTCTCCACTCAGACCGATCTTGTGCTTTTCGCATCCACCGTGTTCCCGCGATCTTTATAAGGTCGTCACTCCATCTTGTTGGAGGCCTACCTACAGCTCGATTTATAACTAACGTAATTATTTCTGAAATATAAAAAAATAAGTATTTAATGGGTTGGAAACAAAATGCTTCAATGTGTAATATGACATTAAGTACTATCACTCAGTTTCGTCTTCTCCGTAGTCAACAAGCATGAAAAGAGCAACGGGATAACAAACGTTTATTTATCTGTACCTAATTATAGAAAATATGATTAATCATTCATCACTGTTATCTAATCAACCTCTTCCGTTTCAGTAGATATATATTGACACTTGAGACGGACAGTGAAAGAACATTATAACGTAGTAATTTTTTTTTCAACTTGTTGACTACAGAGAAGACGAAACTGAGTGATAGTACTTAATATCATATTACACAATAAATCATTTTTTTTCCAACCCATTAAATACTTATTTTTTATATTTCAGAAACTATTATGTTATTTATAAATAATAAACGTTAATAGACTATCTCTGTCACTACGTTTTTTGAAACATCCTGTGTGTTTATATGAATACGTCATTATGACGAAACCGGCATGAAATGTACGCTCCCTGCGCATCACAAATGCGTTACCGGCTTTTTAGAAAAGAGTATTCGTATCTTGAAGGTCCCCAAGCCGTAGCGGTCGGGAGATACCGCTGCAATAAGCTGATTCCTTATAAAAAACAAAAACAATGTTTGTTTGTTGGTTTTTTGTTTTTTAAATCTTATATTTTATACTTTTTAGTGATCATAATAAGCTGTTATGTAGTCCCACTTCTTAGTTGATATGAAACTTTAAGACATTTCAAGCTCGCCGCAAGCAAAGCGGCGGGAAAGTCTTAGTCATATTTAAACAATTAAAATGTTCTTCGTTATAGTCGCTCAACTATCTTAATCGAGATATTTTATCGCCACCCTTGAAATAGGTACCGTTGAGGATTTCCGTTAGCCATCAGTGGTCTTCATCATCGGTTCCACTCACCAAATGATACTTTCTGAATGCAAATGCTACTAGACTTGGTACTAAAAATACTGAAATTGCTATATGTATGCCTATAATATTTAAAGAGTTCCCTCAATTCCTCATGGCTCCCCTCATCAGATTACAATTTGGTGACAATGGGTGGTCCCACTCGATGGGTGGTCCTCGTAATTTTACTATATCAAACAAAACTAGTAGTTTTCACAATCGTGTTATAATAGAAAGCTTTTAGTCGAGTACCGTGTTTAGGCCACGAAGCTTGCTGAGTATGCATATTATTGAAATACGAAGTTCTATTTTCAAATTTTTTTCTGTTGTCTAGAGCGTATCGAAACAGTTATTTCGGTTGTTTCGGAAGTAACATAGACTACTCAACGATGAAAAGAGTGACGTTTCAGTATTCTCTATGAAATCTTAATACACAGATTTTAAGCGACGAGTACAATTTTTTTTTTTTGAAATCGGACCATAATTGACGGGGAAAGCGGTAAACATACATAAAAAAAAACATAAAGTGGAACACAGAACCTCCTTTTTTGAAATCCGTTAAAAACTGGCATTGCATGGTTAAACGTTCAAGTAGACTGCCAAACTGCCATCCATTGATTTTGTTGGTGGGGAAGGAAAGACAGGCGTTTGTTTCTTTCCTTTCGCATGTCAAGAATAATCTCTGGAATCAGAGAGACGAGTTTAAAAATTGTTTCACTTATAGGAATAGATCAAGAATATAGGCTTTTTTTTTTGTTTCAACAATAGCTAAGCGAGGGCAGGTCGCTATAGCACTATAGGGGTCACCAATTAGTTTTGCACGGGGTCCGTTTTAAGAAATGAAATGACCATCGCGGCCCGCACGCCATTTTATAGAAAAAAAATATTTATTAAAAATACGTAATTACGGAAATAACAAAGGTATTTTTTTACATATCAATGAGAAAAATGTCATTTTTTGCTTTCGTGCTTGTTAGCTCGTTACTTCGCCCGGCCGTTTTCGAATTGACGTCAAAAAAGATTATGTGAGGGATACATTTTCATTAAATTACGTAATGTAGTGCAAGTTGCTGTGTTTTCGCGGTCCGCACAAAATGGGTCGGCGGGCCGCTATTTGTTGACCCCTGCACTAGGCTGATAAAAAGTCAATCCTGACACATAATAAAAAAAGTGGCATTTAATAATAATCGTCATAATAATAGTCTAGTCTAGTCGCTAGTTTTATATAAAAATAGTTTGATTTCTTTTCCGTTCTTTTTTTGTCTATTTAAGATACAATAATTTAAGCATTTTTTTTTCCAAAGACGAATAGCTAATGTAGCCCGAGCAGCCGCCAAGCTATATAAAAATGGGTTGGGCAAATTAAAAAAAAGAAAAAAATACTTTTAAGAAATACTTTTTTGTAGAAGCGAAATAGATTTGTCAGGGTCGTAGCAGGTAGAAAGAAGTGGTCTCTGCCTACCCCTCTGGGAAACAGGCGTGATTTTAATGTATGTATGTATGTAATCTGTAATTTTTCGAAAAACCTTAAAAAAAATTATCTCGAAAATAGTTTCGAAAATAGAAAAAACTTTTTTCATAATGCATTATAGGTTCCAAATGATTGCAAGTGACCTCCACTATAACCTCTTAACGGGAATGGATGCACCCTGTATACAAATTAAACTTATTGTTTATACCCCCCTTCGTAGCGTTGGGGATTAAAAACAACAAAAAAAAAATGCCCATAACTACGACAACACAATCAATCTAGGTACCGATTTTAACTTTTCAATTTTTCCGTAAGTACAATAAGTTAATTACCTACTATACGAAGTTTTATTAATGTGTGATTTTAGAGAAAAAAAGTATCCCGTGTCATTTGTAAGACTACAAAGTATTTCCCTGAGCGATATTACTAAATTCGGCCAAGTATTAAAGTTGTGTAAAAGTAAAAACATATAATTTTACGAATGACGAATCAAAATAACCAATTCTAAGGGAAAATACCCATTTTTGTTACAATTTTAGCCTAACGCGACTTATCGAAATAAATAAGGAATATCTAAGAAAGTTTTTTTTTGTGCTCAGTTTGGAAGTTTTCTTTACGCTGTCGTAAGTTCCTTTGAAGATTCAAGTCCGTTCAAGCGCGTTGAAGTCTTCTCTTTGAAAAAGAAACGTGCCAACAACGCCGCCTCGTCTTCCACACGTTAAGTATTGAGACCAACTTTAATATTCCATTGAACTCCTGCTTTAATAATAATTATAACTACTTAAAACATTCAAATGTCGAAAACTATAACAACAAACGTATACAATAAAAATAAACTCACAAAAGTACTATTAAGCTTTACTTTGAAACAATAGAAGGCATTAAGAAGCAAACGCTGCAACAATGGCAAATGCGATCCAGGGAACAATGGGGGCATTACAATAAATATTTAGAATAAGGACCGACTAGCATGCACCGCTCACCGTCACCAGAAAAAATCCAACGCTCCAATTTCCGTAGGTTTTATAGTTCAAATTTTATACCTGCTCGTTTTTAAGTCTCATCCAATACACTGGTCAATCCGCTTTACAGTCACTTAACTTAACACGGCACTACACACAGATTTCTAAACACTAACACAGAGTAATGTTATTTTAAAAAGTTGCGAAGAGTTTCGCGGAATGTTCGAAGTGTACGGGGATATTAAGGGGACGTCGACGTGGATCCGACTGCGTTGGCGTCCCGCGGGCGACTGCCGGAGCGCGGCGTGCGCGCGACGCACGTGGCCTTAAAAGTAGGCGGAGCAACCTCCGATCAGAGCACCTATTGGCAGAGCGCTCCCTTTGATCAGCCGCCGACAACTAACTACATCGCTCTGCGCCTTAATCTCAGTACTAACGTCCTTTTAAAACAGGTAATTTCATTACAAAAATGTGGATTTTACGAGTAGGGCCGCGGAAGGACCGTATGACACTGAATGCAATCCCGTCGTATTACCGTCAAAGGATAAAGCTGACAGTTCGGACTATATTAAAGCAGTTTTGGCAACTACGCAGCCCTTTGATGCGCACATCAAAGAGCACCGTCCAAACAGATTAATTTGGGAGCGACCGATACGGCATGGCATTTGCAAATTGAAGAAAAAACATTCATATCCAACTCTCTGGGGTCGCAGAGTGGATACAGGAAAAACAAGTTATAAAATAACTAATAACTGCAGTTTACATATAAAATAAAGAAACATCGATGATTTGACGACATTCGATATTGTAGGAACATGGGTAAATCGTTGTTGTTTCTTCTCGCAGGCAGCTCATAAAGGCCGCGCCGCGGGCGCACGCCCGCTAGTCCCGCTTCCCGCTAGGTCGCGTATCGTGCCGCCGCGGTGCACTCCGATATTAATAAGAGCGCCGGCGCCGCACCGTCTGCACACAGGCGCACCCACACGCGGCCACGTATAATGTCAAAGGGTGAGCGCGCCGCCTCACAAAGCGTAAGTGCAACCACTAAAAGCCAATCCTAAGTTTTATTGATACACATTGTATTGCGACAAAGTCTCCGCCGGCGCGCCCCCCCTCACCCCACGCGCCGCACAAAGACAATATCGCGACGTCAAAGGAGCGCCCGCCCGCCCCCGCCTCGCGCCGCCGCCCAAAGGAAATGAAAAATTAAAATTAAATTGTCAACACATTTAATATCTGCGAAAACGTGCCGCGGCGCTTTGAGCGCGCTTCCTTTGCGGAACCTCTGCGGCGCCAGCTTTAAGTATTAAAATTTCAGTCGTGTAATTGAAAGTCTGTTTAGGTTTAATTAGTCGTCACTGGCGATTCGAAGTCGCACCAGATCGGCTAATGAGCCCGCGCACACGTCGCGGCCGCGGCGGGCGGGGGGCGGCTCCCTCGCGTTTGATCGGCGCCGCCGCTTTGACAATTATTAAAATTTGCCTCGTACCTCTCGGGCCTCATCTTTTTCCGTCGCCTCGATTACGCCACGGGTTTGTCTCATTAGGGCTTTTGTATGGTATCGCGAGTTCCCCTTTGAAGTGCGCGGGCGGCCGAGGTCCACCTGCAGTTTTATTGTTCAGGCTCGAATTTGCGCTTCACTTTGACTAGTCTCTTTGCGATTAGCCGCCGCGCGCCGCCCTTTGACCTGCGCCTATTGATACGACACGACCGCTGGCCGACACTTGTTCATCAACACTGGCTGAACTGGCTCACGCACTGTGAACCCTGCCCAAAGAGTAATAAATTACTACTACCGAATTTTTACTCAGAATTTCTCGACATGTCATTGAAATCCATGATCAGTAAGTATGCACGGGTCAGCAGCGTATGAGGCCGTGTCGCCGGCACTTGCAACCCAGCTCTCGACGCCCCTTTATTACTTTTGTGCCCTTTGAGCGGCCATCATCAAGCAAGCGGGCCAGAATTAAAACTAAACGGAAAAGCGCCAACGTTTATTGGCGCCCAACGTGGGACGGAACTAGTAAATAAATTGCTTTCATACTTAAAATTGAATCCGATTCTGAGAATAACTAAAATATGTTTGTGTTCGTAAAAATCAATTATTTTTTTACAGTATGCCGATTTTCAGCGATGGGCGTATTTCGACGTATTAATCATATTTTTAGGTTGCACGCTCACGTAGTCGTAACTGCATACAATATAATCGATCTGTTATCAAAACCTCAGTTCCACGATTGCAGGCGTGTAAATACAGAACTTTGTAAAGAACGGGGATAAACGAGTTGCGACTCCATAAACTCGGAGTTTAAAAATAAACCGCGGAGATAAAGGCGTTCTTTTGTATTACGTGAAGACAATAAACTGGAGGCTTTACGTGGCTCACCTACTGTATGTTCAGGGACTTGGTTAAGTTGTATTACTACATTGCTACCTGAACTTTTATCTTCAAACTTTATATTACGGGTTAAGGGTACCGTAGAGGTTAACTTACAATACTCATTTTTTTGTGTATTTAATTAGTTTAAAATAAATTATATTCCCACGATCCTATTTTCCTGTTTCATCTAAATGAGTAATTTTCCACAACAACACTTAAACTCTTTCTCAAATAGTGTCAAGCATAAAATGACACTAATAATTTATGTGACAATAATTAAGATATAGTAAATCCATTACAATGACATAGAACATTTTTCTTTACTTTGCTCCTAGTAGAAATGAAAAGTAGAATTTTTAACTGAATATAAAGTAGCATTTGCCCCCTCGAACTATAGTCGAACGAACTGCAGCCTAAACATTTCGAGTGCAATCACTTTCATCCCATGACTATTTGAAGGGTACATGGAAAGCCTAGTCACCTTTTTAAAATATCACGATTTGAAAGTTAAGAATTATGTAACTTCGTACGTAATTATCATATAGAGTAAACGAGCAATATTGCATTCTGTGATCATACATTGCTTTATTGTTTGTAGTGTAGGGATGGTCTGGGGTAACATTTCTCGAAAACGGCTCAAACTATTTCCATGAAATTGGCAATATAAGGGTTTACGGGGGGCGGAAAATCGAACAGTCAAGTTGTCATCTTCGGAAAAAATAGTTTTCAACCCAAGCGACGCTCGGTCTTCCAGGTACTTAACATTATATCTGTAAGTTCTATAACTGAGTGGTTAGTAATAGTTTATTACAAAACCCTACATTTCAAGATTAAAATCTCATTTAAACTAAAAGTGACTAAAAAAAAAAAAAAAAGATAAAATATGTTTATTCAGTAAGTAGGCCGCACGGGCACTTTTACACGTCAAAAATCTACCAGCGCTTCGCAAGAGACCACTGCTGAGAAGAAACGCCGCAAGAAACTCAACAGTCAGTCGTTTTTTTTTTAAATTACTTATACAATTATAGAACTTAACCTAGCATTATATAAAACAATGAATTTAACATTAAAATATATATATCATGCGTAGTTGAGCAGGAAAATGTGTCAAAACTCAGTATGTTCAGATGAACTCTTAAATTGTAATAATAATAGTATACATATACTTACCCATGACGGTGCAAAACAACCACATAGTTTTGATACATTCTCCTACAGAAACCGTGTCCCCTAGACAATAATTATACCTACAATGTTTAGATATTTTCCTGACTAAGCTATTACTAAGTTATTTAGGTGTTTAATTTAGGCCAAGCATTTTTATCTGTTAGATAGTCCTCGACCCTATAATAAGCTTTCGACATCAACGACTTTTTCAAGTAATTTTTAAGTGCTGGAAATGATAACTTTAAAACTTCGTCAGGTAATTTATTATAGAAATGAATGCATTGACCAACAAATGATTTATATACCTTACGGACACGAAATTTTTTAATAGCAATTTTATTTTTATTTCTTGTATTCAAATTATGTATATCACAATTCTTAACAAAAGAGTCTTGATTTTTAATGACATAAATAATATTCTCATAAATAAATTGTGACGCTACTGTCAAAATACTAATTTCTTTAAATAGTAATCTTAAGGAATCACGGGAGTTTAGGTTATATATGGAACGAATGGCTCTTTTTTGTAACACGAATATAGTCTGTATGTCAGCAGCTTTTCCCCAAACCAGAATACCGTACGACATAACACTATGAAAATAACTATAATAAACTAAGCGAGCTGTCTCAACATTGGTAAGTTGCCTGATTTTCCTGACAGCATAAGCTGCCGAACTTAATTTACCTGCTAGTACTGCTATATGGGGACTCCATTGTAAGTTTTTGTCTATAGTTATCCCTAAGAAAAGCGCCTTGTCCACCATCTCCAAACACTCATCATTTAGAAATATACTAGATTTTACCGGTCTAACATTAGGCAAAACGAATCTAACACATTTAGTTTTCTTAGCGTTAAGTAGCAAATTGTTAATAGTAAACCAATTAAGTACTTTAACCAGCGTGGCGTTTATCCTACTGTAATCGACGGATTTTCGGTCCACCTTGAAAATTAATGAAGTATCATCAGCAAATAGCACAATATCACAAAGGTTATCTACCGTGGGTGGTAAGTCATTTATATAGACCAGAAATAAGAAAGGACCTAATATAGAGCCCTGAGGCACACCTAATTTAACAGTTGCTCCAATGGACTGTGTTTGGTTTACAACAACCGTTTGTGTTCTATCGCTAAGATATGAAGACATAAGATTTAGAGAATTATTTGACAGACCATAATGTTCTAATTTTAATATAAGAGTCGCATGATCTACGCAATCGAAAGCTTTGGAAAGGTCACAAAAAATTCCTATTGCATCACAGGATTTCTCCCAAATATTGTATATATATTTAATGAGTACAGATGCTGCATCAGTTGTGGATCGTCCTCTGGTGAAGCCGAACTGATTACTGTTAAGCAGTTTATTTCTATTGAAGTGACCTAACATATCTTTTAACATTAACTTCTCAAAAACTTTACTTAAAACCGGTAGAATAGAAATGGGACGGAAATTCGTTAAATCACACATGTCGCCCGATTTAAAAAGTGGTATGACTTTACTATATTTCATAAGATTTGGAAAAACCCCCTCTGAAATGCAATTATTGTAGATTAAAGCTAAGTGAGGTGCAATTATATCTATGACATGATGGATCACTTTAACTGACGCTCCCCATAAATCCTCAGTTTTTTTTAAACTGAGCGATTTAAATACCTTAACAATAGAAATTGAATCTACATGGCTAAAATCAAAGGTTACATTACATTTAGTAACATTAGCACAAAGTAGTTTTTGAGCTACAATCGCAGATGATTGAAGACATTTCGTTGTATTAATAGCTATAGTGGAGAAATAATCTTCGAACGCTAAGGCCACGTCTTTGTTTGACGCGATTTGTTTGTCACTCTTGTTTAGGGTGACTTGATTATCACGAGTTTTAGATTTACCCGTTTCTCTATTTATAATTTTCCACACCGTTTTTACCTTATTATCAGAAGCTTTGAGTTTAAGACTTAAAAAGTTTGACTTAGCAGTTAAGCAAACTCGCTTGAAGGTCCTCGAATAATTCTTAACGTAAACTAAGAAGTCAGCATTCTTGTTCTCCTCCCTCTCTCTATATAGTTCATAAAGCCTATTTCTACTTCTATGGATGCCTACAGTAGCCCATTCACTAAACTTAGTTTTTGACCCAGAAACAGTTTTCATCTTAAAATTGTTGTTAAATTGATGAAGAATTACATCAAACAAATCTTTATAAATACTATTTGAATCATTATTTGAAAAGGATAACCCACAGAGATTGCTCTCAACTTTATTTTTGAATAATTCTAAACGATTGCTAGTTATGGGTCTGTATGTTATTGCCTGCGGTTCTTGATGAAAATCATTTAAAAAAGAAGCCTTCTGGCCACTATGATCAGAATTAAAGCAATTAAATATTTCCTTATCCAAACACTCGCAATTACAATAAATATTGTCTAAACAGGTAGCACTTGAAACTCCTATCCGTGTAGGTTCAAAGAACAAATTACCTAAGTTAAAAGATTTAAATAAACTTAAGATCCTAATAGTATTATTTGAAGATTCCAGTAAATTAACATTAAAATCTCCTACTAACTAGACATGTTTTTTCTGTACACCCTTCATTTACAAACCCATGTTTGTTACCCTACACTACACTACAACTAAAAAAGCTACGTATGATCACAGAATGCAACATCAATTTCCCTTTGCGCATCAAACGGTCAATCATCACAATACGGGGAGCATCGACGTGAAAAAGTCAGCAACCCTTGACCGGGGGTCGAAGGCGCAGTCAAACCGGAGACAAAGCTTTGAGCCGAACGCAGCTTTCATCTCGCGCCCTTCCCCCGTAGGGTTGCGGAGCTTGCGGAGCTCACGTATGTTTATAGCTTTAGTATTTTGAAAAAAGATAAGTTAAACGGATAATACGGAGTACACATACGTTATTTTGTTGTTGTAATACTTTATTTAAAATTATGTGAAACATTGATATCATCATCATCTTGCCCTTATACCAATCATTTGGGATTGTGCAGCATGTCTTTTTTTCTTAACATCCCTATCTCCGTATTCACTCCCTTGTTTTTCTTATCGTTCTTCACACATTCCAACAATTTTTTCCTAGGTTTAGGTTTCCACTATAACCCTCCAGATTCATAACGCTTCTCGTCACAGGACTTTCATTCCGCCCCATGACAAATACCATCCCTTTTTTCTCTCACTGGCGCCACTTTTAAACTTCCTCTTGATCATCATTCTCCTGCCCTTATCCCAACTTATTTGGGGTCGGCGCAACAGGTATTTTTATTCCATAATTGTTTTAAACTTCCTCTTAGTACTAATATACATACATACATCAAATCACGCCTGTTTCCCATCTCAAAATTCGCATTTCCGCTACATGTACTCCTTTTCAACCTTCTCCATTGGCTAAAATATTTAAATAATTTTAAACTTCATCATGAGATACATAGAAACAAGTAAAACAAATACCTAGAAATATTTCACACAAATTGACGTGGACAGATCTAGTAATTATTTTATAAACGTAGAGTTGTGAACCCTACAGAATTTAAACCCGAATTAACAAATTAATATATTTTTAATGTAACCCAATTCCCACTTTTAATAACAACCTTTCGCCGTATCTCTGCACCTTCACTTCCCTGCATATTCATCGAAGCGCCAGCCCTGCCGCTAGTGCATTCCTTTTGATGTAAAAGAGTATCCTCCAGGCGACGCTTTTCTTATTATCAACTTGGCCGTGATTACGCGTAAATATGCAGACCTGTGTGAAACGTGACCTTCCATTAGCTACAGAAATATTTCCCTTTGACTTTTCCGAGTCTGATACCAACTGTTTCAGTTTCTTAGAAAATTTCTTCATTAGGAGGACACTTTGCTTGCTGGTTCGACGTCGCTCTTTCAAATATTTCGGTGGTATTCGGAGAAACAGTCCCTAAAGAAGCTATTTAAATTTGTCAAACAGAGCTAGTCAGGTTAAGTTTTTTAAGATCCTTTCTACTGCAATACAATTTTGTATTGTTGTCGTCGAAATGCCCTCATCTCATTAGCCTCGGCAATCTCTTCGGAAAAATCCAATATCTCATCCGCCAGTCATCCATCAGGCATAATAAAAGCAAGGCGACGTCTCCGCCTCGAATCCCGACTCGTAGGCCCGAGATTGAAATAGTAATTTGGGCGGAGTCGCTGCACTCCGCGATGCTAAGTAAATTCGCGATGCGACCGCGATAGCTGGCGCCACGCGAAGAAGGTTGCAGCGCTGCGCCAATATTTTAAAGGAAGATTATTCCATCGAAACCGATCGTTGTGGGGATCCTGGGGATTTTTAGGGAAGGCTTCAGCAGTTGAGGGGACGTCTTTGGGCTTATACGATGATGATAAAAATTCAATCGTACGGTCGGCCTTGTCTCTTTGACGTCATGTTTGAATTTCTGCACTGATTTGTCTGAGGTGTTAAGCGACAAGGTACAAAAGTGTGCAGCTACTTATAAGGCGACGGTGTTTGTGTTGTGTACATTGTGTCAAAAATATCCAAGCAACTTGCGATCCATTGTAAAATATCAAAATAATATAGGGATATTTTTGTACCGTAGACATTTTTGATATGTGTATTATAAGTGTAATCTTATCAAACAAGAAAAATAAAAAACTGAAAGTGAACCTTTTCTCTTAAGACAGCCTAAGGGTGTGAAATTATGAATAAGGAGCATAATAATGCTACTTAAAGCATCAGGTATTTAATACCACTTCTGGCTCTCACGTATTTAACAATATACTCCTGGTAAAGATCCAGTCCTTAACCTGCGTTCATAAGTGACGGGATCTTTTAACAATTGCAGCATATTTAAAACAGCAGCATATAATAGTGGCATAAACCTCTTCCAATCCGAGAACAATCAAATATTTCGCGACGCTCGTTTCAATTCCCTCCCGGCCGCGAGAGCCTATATTTTTCTATTCTTCGGCTGCAGAGCAGATGCTCCCCGGATTGAATAGGCAATGCGATAAATTCGGCGCGAGACGATACGCCCATAATGTAATAGCCCAGACGAGAGACACAAATCGCATTTTACCTTGAGATCCGTTGATTTGCATGTTTTACGAGAAAGATTGGACTAATTTTTATATTTAGGCAGGTTTTGAGGGTTATTGGCTGTCTGATTGCATTACATTTGCAGTTGGGATGTTGCTGTTGTTAAAGAACATTTAGGTAATTGTTGGCCATTGAAAAATGGTCATCCATTTACCTGATACCATTAATCATTATTAGTATGTTTCGTCTTGCTAGGTTCTTCTTGGTTTGTCAACAAAGTAAAGTATTTTTATGATTACACAGATATTGAAATTAATTTTCTGCCGTTTTTAAGACTTTATAAGACAATAATGATGATATCTTTCATAACGAAATTTGGTGAATAATAAACCAAAGTGTTGCTAGTGTATAAACCAAGTGTACAAAGTGGGTTTGCTTAGTAATCCTAAAACTTTGGTGACGAGTTGTATATTGCTTTTAGAGATTGATATCTATGGGAGTGGAGCGATATTATGAAACTTGGTCGGCGTTTGACATCGAGCCTCTGTTCGGCTGACGGCCGAACTAATCCAAACTTCTCTTGTGCCACCTCCGCGGCGTGTTCGATGTATTTATTAAGGAACTGTGTCTCATACCTATATTAAGGTATTTTGTAAGTAAACTCATTCGATAGTTCCTGAAGAATAAATGTCATTATAGTTAAAACTATTTCTTCATAATGAGACCCTAGAAGATCGACTTCCACTTTAAAAACTAGTTAAGAGCTTTTCCTCGAAATCCATCGAAAACGCCTTGAAATACTCACATAATAAATACTAGATACCTAACGAAAACGGTTTAAAAAATAAAAATGTAAATTTTACTAAAATAAATTAAAAGAACTCATGAGTCATTAGTACTGATGTGCAAGTTGCGGAATGTTTCCAAAAAGT
Source organism: Acleris literana (assembly GCA_946894065.1). Classification (NCBI taxonomy): domain Eukaryota; kingdom Metazoa; phylum Arthropoda; class Insecta; order Lepidoptera; family Tortricidae; genus Acleris; species Acleris literana. Next base: position 22,974,498 of record OX335670.1, read on the forward strand.
TGGGAAAGTTCTAAGAAATTTCCGGAAACATTCACTAGAAATATAGGTTATTTAAATTTAAGAAACGGAAAGTTTCAATTCGCATACAAAATTGGGAGAAGTTTCCGAAATTTTCCTACATGAAATGTTTCGCAATTTTGGAAAGTTTCTTTTGGCACATTAGTCATTAGCAACGTCCGAGAAATAGAGAGGGATGGTAACATAAGAAGAAGAATAACAAATGCAATCGCCATTCGCCAGTGGTGAAACGTGAAATTGCAAATGATCTCATTGCAACTTAATAACTACTCCCCGAATTTTTACTAACGCAATTGTGTCAATTAAAAAAATGTGTTCTAGACGAATATTTTCATCATGACCGGCCGGCACCTAGCTGGGGACGGTGGGGTTTCGCGCCAAAGTCCGTAATAAAAGCAAAACATATAAAGCGATATTCGGCCGGACAATTGCGAAACTGATTCACAAAGGATTTTAAATGTAATTTGTCAACAAAGGCACGGCGAATATAGGTTCATCTTCGCATACGATATTCACCAATTTGATCTGTATCAATTAATAAAATTGAGTACTTGGTAGAGTTAAAAAAAGTTGTTTCTGTAAACATTTTTAAATCTAAACACTTTTCAAAAGGGTTACATCTCCGCAAACTTAAGTGTTTTATCAAGGAACGGGAGTCTTCTATCACCATTTCCTCATGTTGGTCTCTTCGCATCATTTATTGAATTAAAAATCAAGTAATCGAGTTGTCTAACAGCAGAGACGTGGTCTAGAAGCTGTTTGATCTTCTTCAGCACGTACAGGTATTTTATAATTGGACTAAATTGAAGGCATGTAAGAGCAGACACCAGTTCCTCACACCGCGCCAAAGACAAGGCGAGTCAAAAGGCTCACTTAACCTTAGCGAAACTCAATAACTTTCACTTTAAATAATAAATTTTCCTTTGAAGCGGGCCGAACAAACCTGGGCCAGGGTTGCCGACGCGACGGTATTGTGACTTTACAAGATACTAATAAATGAGAAAACAATTTTGCTAATAAATTTTTGAAGTGGAACCTAATGGTGAAATTGTCGATTACAACGAATGTGAATAAGAATTTATAGAAGAAATGACAAGACAACTTGAGAAAGTTTCCCGCAATACTTAGATAGATACTGTTAAAAAGGTAGTTCTGGTAAATGCTTAGGATTGTTAAAAAGATAAAAGATTTTATTCAGTAAGTAGGCCGCACGGGCACTTTTACACGTCAAAAATCTACCAGCGCTTCGCAAGAGACCACTGTTGAGAAGAAACGCCGAAAGAAACTCAACAGTCAGTTTGTTGTTTGTTTAAACTTGGAATTATTCCCATCGCCCGCCAACCCTATCGCACAAAAATTGGTACTATCGGAGGAGCCCGTGGAATCCTTTTAATACAAAGAATTGATTTTGATTGCGAAACGTAGACAAAGCATTGTACCTTTATAAAATTTCGCTCTTTGTATCCGCAAAGGATATGGCATTGTTAATTTCGAGGATGTCCGACCGTTAAGCCTTTCGCCAGGTTTGATTTGTTTAGCTTCGCGCGTTTGAATTTATATTGGATCGCAAATGCAATTAATTGCCTTTATAAATTTTACTAGCGTAATTGCATGTCTTCTTGTGTTCAGTAAAACAGTTTTATTACACACATAAATCAATGAGTCAGATTCGAATCAATACTTAAACGGTCCTTTGCAAAAACGTGCATCGCGTTGCTATGCTAGCGAGCACCAATAAAAATACATCATCAAAATAAGGGCCCCGCTTTTCAAATTACATAGGAAATACGACATGAAAGCATCGATAAAGACCCTGTGATCCCTACTTAAAGGAGTGTAAGTTCTCATTTATCTCCCTTTGAACTGAGGTTTTCCCTTTCTTTATTCACGCAGGGCGATCGTGTTGAGACTTCATAATTAAATCATACCTTCGGATTAAACCGGCTCGTTCAGATATGGCCTGTGTTCAGCTATCGAGTGTTCTTCAGCCGTTGGGAGCTCGACTCCTTTCATCTTTTGCATATAACGCGTAATGGATGTTAAACAAAAGCATCGAAGAGACGCTTTCTTCAAATTACAAATAATGTGTGAAATAAGACTCAGGGGAGCTAATAAGATCAAACATTTCTCGCAAAATTAGTTTAATATACCCGAAGATACGATCTGAGTTGTTTAGAAGTGGAAAGCATAATGTTATGTTTCTGTGCAAGTTAGTTTGTCTTGGATAATCGGTTTATGATCGCCCGGGACTCCGCCGTCCGGCCGACGGGCGGCGCCGGCCACGCCCGCAGCGGGACAAGCAATCAAATTAACCAAAATTGCATTGACAACGAGAAAAGCACGAGAATAACTTCGGGCCATCTTCAAATGACGCTTGGAACTTGGACCCACGGATTTAAATCGTCAGATATAAAACGAATTCCTCGAAAACTTGGATAATTAAGTCTGCGGTACAAAGATCTTTCTTTTTTAAACACCTGCACAATTCTGAATTAAGGCACGATCGGAGGAAGTAGGAGCACAATTAAGTAAAGCAATTTTCAAAATACTTAATCAAGATTATTATCAATCGCCAAAAGACCACTAAATAGATAAAATCCACATGAGGTGCGCAATGCGCATCGATTTAAAGTTTTGGTGTCTCATTTTGTTCTTCTGGCAAACAAAGCTATGGCGTCAAAGGCCTTGTGTAAAAAGGAATCCAGTGATAGAGGCAGTCAACAATGGGCCAGATAACAGAACGGGGGCCGAGCGACAGGGTTCTAGCGAGTTTCCGCATGTTCTTATTTGTCCATTAATAAGAACTTGTACTGTCGCCAACTTAAATTCTGGTAGTAAATTTGGGTGCAACAAGTTCCTAGCTGCATAAACTTGAACAAAGCTTAATTTAAGCTGAACTTCGAAAACCACCATTACTTGCTTTCAAAAGACAATACCATAACTCCCTAACTTAATAGCAATCGCGTTTTGCACGTATTACTGTAATTAAAAAAAGAAAACGTTACAATACTAACACAGGTACAAGTTCGAAAGAATATTCGTGGGTATTGCCTCGACCTCATTGAAACTCGTTACTGATCACCGTTAAGACCCTTAAATGAAACCCTAGATGAACTTTCAAGTGTTACGTCTATTCTTTTTATCCTCATAAGGCCCAAAAGCTTAAATTTAGAACATTTTTCAAAGTGGCTTTTAATTTTAGTTGACTGAAACAAGATTATTTTTCGAACAAACGAAGTTCACACATGACAGAAGCGCGTGGAGCTAACCCCATGTGCTTCTGTCAGCCCACAAGAGTAAACACTCTTTAACCGTACAATTGTCCTCAAAAATAATAATAACAAGTGAAAGCCATTAATGAAGAATAAAAAACAATTTAACATGGTCCTTACGAGGTTAAGTTATCTATTCTGTTCTAGTTGCGTAGAACACCAGCCCGCTTCCGCTTGGTGCTGGCGCCGCGCGCGTTTGGCGAGGTGGGCTTCCGGCGCCGCTTTGTGCCGCATTGATACAGCGCCGCCGATAAATATTGTGGCGAGCTTTGACTAGGGACGCGCCGCTGCAACCTTATAAAACTCCCGCAAATCCTCTGTCTCCTCGAGACGCAGACTCATCTGCATCGGTCTCTGAAAGCAGTGGCGCGAATCTAGCTTTCTTCATAAACATTTGTATTGGCAGCGTTTTAAAACCTATTCCATGGGGGAAAAGATAAATGTCACTGTAATCCTACTAATATTATACATGCCAAAGTTGTTTTCGTTTGTTACTCCTTAACAACAGGGCTACATTTCATTACGGGAAATTAAAAGTTCCCGAAATGTTAAGTTTCCAAGCCTTGAATTATTGCTTTTTAACGGTGTCTTCTAACTCTCCAGAGGTCATCTACATAAGCTTTATAAAACACTGAACCCAGTATCACGCAATGCAATGATATTAACTTCATCACATGAGGACTTAATCGGACTTCTCGACAATTCGGCTTCAGTTGAAGAACATCGCAGCATCGTTATCGACACGTTGCCTGATAACCCCATCCCTGCTCGGCACACATTGTCGCTGTATCGCACGTCTCCCAAAGTCCCGGCAACTCAAATATCATAAGTCGCGCGTCTGTAGCGGTCGCTTTGTCGGCGAACACCTTCAGTCGTTATGATCCGCCTTTGACGCGACGAACCGGCATGCGGTCACATAACTCGTTTGTGTGCTGAATTAATATCTGGATTCGGCTTTGCTTTTAATTGAGATTTCAAATGGATTTTTCGGGTGTCCTTTCGTCCGGCGATCTCAAAGCTTTCATCTTTCATGATGTAATTAAAACAGCTTTCATAATGATGTCAAACTTAATTAGTTCGTCCACTGACAATACTGTATTTCAGCGATCTTTCATTGAAATCCAACATATTATAAAATACCAGGTACTCTTTTGTTCAACCAGCCGTGTTTTTGTGCATCCCAAATAAATCTGCTAAATCTAAAAAGAATAAAAACTGGAATAGGCCATCGCGTTTCCATCCTAGTTCAATTCAAACCCACCTAAACCAGCGGCGCGAGCGACAAAGCCAACCGTCCTTTGTCTTTTCCCTTTGATCCCAGTGATCGATAACACTTTTATCACATCTAACCTAGCCTAACCCATATTTATTGTTCTAAGTAGAGTTCGCAAGCGTTGTAAATATTGCGATGCTAGAAAACTTTAGCCGGGCAGTGTTGCGAGCGACAACGCGGTAAGGTCAGCAGAATGCGCCGGCGAGGCCTTTGTCTCCCGCTTTGATGTCGCGACGTGATTGATATTACTTTGCTGCCGTTACATTTAACTATGCGACTTTTACAACAAAGGATCCAATATTCAACAGTAACATGCATAGTGGGTTATTTCCCGTGTATTATTTACAAGTACTGCTTATTACCGATGTCATTTGGTTAAACAATTTTAAACCAGACTTTGGATAATTTTTTAATAATTAGTTTAATCTCTCTGTGGCATCTTAACTCCAAAACGGATGAACCGATTTGGACGTAGTTTTTTTTTATTACAAAGCTAGTTTAACTGGGGCAGTTTTCAGCTAGGTTTAATAAGAATCGCTTGGGTAGTTTAAGAGTTATCATGCTTTCAAAGCGGGACGCGATGATGTCCGGGTTTTTTGCGACTTAGAGGACTTTTGCTGTTTCTCCCGCTTCACACCCTGCCACAGACTTTTCGGCTGATTCCAGCGTCCTATTATTTTCATCTGCGGCACGGAGCACAAACGCGGCGCTAATGAGCTGCCGCGCCACAAGTGTGCCCGCAGAGGGCACGTGCTTGCGAATTTTTCGGCACTAACACGTGCTTTAAATCACGTATCTTTGCGAACTTGACTTATATACAAAGGTAATGTATTCTTGGACAGTACAACGCAAAGGCGTTCTGAAAATTAATATGCTTAGGTCCCTTCGGGTTTGTCTCAAAAGCATTTTTTTTTCCATCTTTATTAATTATTATGTAGTGATTGCTACGCCCGCTTTGGACTAGTGGTTGGAATGACGTAATTTTTTGTAACCGCGTTTTTTTTTAATGCCTAGCACTACCTACCTGTGACGTAGAAAAGACCATGCAGCAGAAATTTGTTTATTTATTTTATCTACTGAACAAACAAATAAATATGATTTTGAGACAAACCTCTATAAGTACGATTTGTTTAGACCACCTTTTAAAAAAGTTCCTGTTGTAAATTCATTCGCATGTGACAGGTGCAACTTTGGGTCGGAAACTTAATTTAAGCATTGGTTTTCGCCGCACATAACCAATGCTGAAACCGCTAATTAAATATTTTAATGATCGAATTCACTATTGACTATTACATATTAATCATTGAAGCTTTTCCGCTAACGACGTATAAAATAAAATCCTTAATTTACTCATTGCAAAATTCACCTTCGCGTTTCTTCAAAAGGTTGAAATTCGTTACGCGTTTCAGCTGTCACTGGCGTATAAAACGACTATTGTATTTCACACGGAGTTGAAAAGGATTTAATGATTTATTAATAACGTTATTGTACAAAGAAAGAGTACAAATGGCGGACTTAATGGCATTCTCTACCGCAACTTCCGATTTCAACTTTATTACAACTTCGATAACGGAAAATAAAAATGAGTCGGACACCAATAGCCAACTATCCAGCCAATCACTCCAACCAGAGTATTTGATCCCTGCATGTCTGTGAACCTAGCATATCAATTTCTGGAATCTCAAAATTTAAACACAGTTCTAGTAGCATCCCCAATAGTTATATAGTTCTACATATTTATTTTCGATAGTTCTGCTTTTTTTTTCAAAAGAACGTTTTTTTCAAAATGAGATGCTATCTTCGCATTTCACCTTTTAGCATCTCACCAGTTCTCGATGCCTGGGCCTTAAATACGTCGGCAGAAAATGCATAGTTCTGTGGTCTGGAGTCGACATGGCAATAGTTCTAGCCAAAAAACGAAAAAATATAAATGAGATGCTAACTTCGCATTTCGCCTATTAGCATCTCAGCAGTTCTCGATGCCTAGGCTTCAAATACGTCAGAAAATGCATAATTCTGTGGTCTGGAGCCGATACAGCAATAGTTCTCGGTAAAAAAAAACATAAAAATGTAGACATATGTTGGGATGCTGTAGATTTTAAGATAGTTCTGCATAGCATTTCAGCGGTTTTCAATAGCAACCCTACAAATACATATGAAACTGCACAGGTCTATGGTCTGGAGTAGATACAGCAAAAGTTCTGGCTCAAAAAACATTAAAATCTAGACATATACTAAGATAATCCCACATAGCATCTCAGCCATTTTCGATAGAACCACTACAAATAAGCATGAGCAAAAAAGCAGAACTATCGAAAATAAATATGTAGAACTGTAGAACTATTGGGGATACTACTAGAACTGTGTTTAAATTATAAGATTCCAGAAATTGATATGCTAGGTTCACAGACATGATCTCTGCTTTCTTTGCTGTTGGACCTAGTCTAGGGGCTAAATATATCGTGGTACGATGATGATGTGAAACTGAACTGAACACTTAGGGCTGTAACAAAGTTTTAATGAAAAACTGCATCTAATTAACAAAGCGTTGCAGAGGCGCTAGAAGCGTGTCAAATTGTTTGATAGATGCCCGCCGCCGGCGCATGAATAATACATCGCGCAATTTCGCCATAACCCTGGACAATGGCAATAAACTTTACGTTGCCACATCAATCACGACTCCGGCATAAAACTCGCGCTCCTCCTTGAAGCGTTTGAAGCGCTGGTTAATAAAACTAAAATGGCCGTCTAAATCTGCGTCGCTTACGCTCACGGTTACCATATCGGGCTGGGACGTTTTAATGCCAACTAAAATCTTTAGCTACGTAATTGCAACCTTTGAAGCTTCGGAATTGGTTTGAATTCAACACAAACGCAAACTAAATGACTTGTCAAAGGTGGTACGCCGCGGAGGTGTGAAACGTCATGCGCCCGTGAAATTGTACAAATAAATAGCGGTAAAGATAATAAATTACGGGGAAATTGCTAATGATGAGTGGTGCGGGGCCGCGGGCGCTGCATTAAGCCGGCGGCAAACATCAAAGGGCCCTTTGACCGAGCCGCCACTCCCACCCGCGCCCCGCGAGCTACTAATACACTAGTTTGTGTGAACAACTGATATCAATTAATCAATGTTTGACTCCTGTTTTAGGACAAGCGGGGCTTCCTGTTACCGACTCTTTGTTGACGCCATGATGGATGGAATTATTTCATAAGTAGTTTTAAATAGACAGATCGTATTTACATGCGTTATGACGGGTAAGGGCTTTTGTGTTTAGTTTTAGTTGTTTAGTGTTGTTTATATCAATGTGTTGCAGAAATTAATATGGTCACTTAGGGGAAAAATAAAATAGATGATTTCGAAACAAAACCTTTAAAAAGACACAGTTGAAAAAACAAGATCTAGAAATATTCTTCACATTTTTTGGCCACGAAATTTAGTAAATTTCGTTTCGATATTTCGATGGACGCTAACTTCTACAACTTTATAAAATCTAAATGAAACCCAAAAAAGCTACGGTTTTGAGAACAAACCCCATATCCAATGTAAAACCACATGCATCAAGCAAGGGTTTAGGCGCAGCTCTTTGGCCGGAGGCGCCGATCCGTCTTCCGCCCGCCGCCCCGGCGACGCGAGAGCATGCATCAAATACGAATCGATGACTTGTTTCACTCCGCGCGCTCCAAACCGCTTTGATGACTTAATCTCTCTCGTGTTTAATTGATCAGCCATTGTTTTATTAATCCTACTAATATGTTTATATGCGGAAATGATTAAGTTGTTTAAAGATAATAAATAGTAATATTGTAATGCTTGATGTGTGCGACTTTCAATTTGTTAGGCAGAGATTTAATTTGATTTGTTGAGGGCCGGCACAATGACGGCAAACTTCTCATTTCAATTAAAACTAAAGGAACAGCGCCAGGAACCACTGAGTTATGTTAACTTAGAAATTGTAACTTTGGTACCCTTGCTTAGCGTCTACAATCAGAATCAGCAGCAGGCTACCCGAACATCCAGCTAATGAAGGCTCATACATAAAATTCCAATTAACCTTCATAAATATTGGCACGATAAATCTGGGTCAAGTTCGAACTCCTTCCTTCATAACATCCCTCGTGCCGCATGGAACTGATCCAAAAGCGATTACAAATTCCGACGCAAGCATAATGAGCAACGGAACTCGGTTGCTCGTACGCTCGTGCTGGCCGCGGTATCAGAAGTAGCCGTTCTAACGAGTCCCACGTATCGTTAGGGAGCGCCGAGAGCGCGATAACGACTCTTCGCAAGCACTCTCCGTAAGCTCCGCGATCCGACTTTGTCGCCAGACGCGCTGCGCTATCTGGATCGCGTCATAAAGGTGCGCCTGACATTGTTCGGCGAGGGTGCTTGGCAATGCAACGCTGTTTATTTTGCTTGCTTGGGAGTTTTCACACATCGGAAGGGTTTGGGAAAATGCCGTCTATATACAATAGTACTGTTTCAACACCGTGCGTTTTTGCTTTAAATCGGACCCGGATATTAGGATTAGGGTTAAGTCAGCTAAGTGTGTAAGTAACTAAAGTAACCATCTTTGAATCAACATCATGGAGCAGGATTCACTTAACGTACCCCTGTAATCTGTATAAACTGCTTGATCTGTTTTTCACTCCAACAATTCACTTCAGGAACCATTACTATAAATATCCTCATCTATAGTGTAATCATGCACATACATAACTCACAGGTTGCACGTTGGTTTTGGTTGGTTTTGGCTACTATTCGGCGTTTGCTTAATCAACTGATGAAGGAAACATAAATCACCTGCCTCATCACCTTATTCGGTGATACTCATTTAACAATTTTGCGAATCTACATCTTCAATTGTAATATCTCATGTGTCTGAACTGAATTCAGCATGCGGTTCAATATTGCAACAATAAACGCTGGTAAGATTCGAAGCAGTTCGTGTTCAGTGAACGACAAACACGTCGGCTCCGAGATCGGCATGTAGGAAACAAACCTCCTCGGAGATCTAATACGGTGTAATTGGCGTGGCTGTCGCCGCAGATTGTGTGGCCCACTCGGCCAAGAGCCATCGACCGGCCCTGATTCTTGTGCAATTAAACTGCACTCCGCACTGCACACAGACCACACAGAAACGTGCTGTTTTTTACCGCTTAAGAATTTTTCAGACAGTAACAAACGTCCATTGTAGCAACATACCTACTCATGTAACTAGCTTTACAAAGTCGTAAAGAGAAAGGAATTTGATTCCGTAGGTAGAGTACTACAGAAGGATACTTTATTTACTTTACTCTTTCAATTGCGTACTTAAATTAAAGCAGATTTAGAGCTTAGTTTGGGACAAGGTCAATTTCTGTGAGATTGTCCCCTGATATGTTTTATTTTTATTTTAGATACTCCTTACATATACCTATGATAATTTTCAAGTGTTCTCTGTGATATTTGTTTATATCAGTTCCCTTCCTGGTGAATATTGAATTGTTTATGCATATAACTTGGCAAGTCGAGCCGTCTTCACGTCAATAAATGCATGATTTATCATCCGCACTGAACTGTAGGTACGAATACGTTTGTCATCTCGAGTGAACATCAACTGTTGACAACCGAGCGCTCGGCCTGTGGGCGCACCGGCCGGTCCACGCCTCGAGTGTCACTAGACGGGTAGCTCAAAGCTGAGTGTTTGCCCCTTTGTCTTACCGGGCAATTAGTGCGGTCCGTTCATTTAATTCTATCGGTCGATTAGCAGCGGAGCCAGGTGCCCATTAATTGTGCGCCATCAATTTGACTACGGCCCCCCGTTCGGGCGCCAGCTTCATACTCCCTGCAGACTATCTGCAATGCCACTTAAGTGCACTATGACGTTGTTATATATATACACAATTACACATGGATAGCTGTGCTTTGAAGTCCATTTTATTTTGGGCGGTTCCGTAGTGATTTAGCCGGTGTCAAGCGAGTAAGAGTATAATTATTAAAGAAAAGTTTACGGAATCTTAGTTGTACTTTAGACTAATTTGTCAGTGTAATTAAAGTAAGACGGACAAGACCATCTACGAATATACAAGCTACATAATCTCAATAAATTTATGTCTGAACAAATTTTATCCAATTGAAAAGCGAAAAGTTAGAATAAACTTTAAACCCGCATTTATATAATGATCGAGTCGTAGTTTTGAAGCACACTCGCGAAGATAAATAGCCATTGGAAAGATTCGGAAAAGTTGGTGAAACGCGTCAGCGTGCCCGCATATCAACTTGAGACGGACTTTTACATTAAAGGATTACAGGTCTTCGATTGAAGAAACTTTATGTTTAGAGAGGCTATAACTTCACAGAACTTTATACCGTTAATAAAATTGCAAGCATCCTCTTGGTTTTAATGTTACATTAGGTATTTACTGACTTGTCAAAAAAGGTCAAACAAATCATTTTCATTGTCTTTTGTAAAGTCTACAACTCATTCGCCAGTACGTATAAAGGCAGTAAGTCCCACTTGTGTGACAAAGCCTGAATCGTCCCCTTTAGTCTGGCTGCGATTGTTCTCGTTCTGAAAAGCCGTAATAGCCGCTAGGTGATCAGTTGCATTATCATACTTAATTACCCGCCTGTCAATGAAGTTTTAAACATCAAGGCTTTGGTAGCAATTTTGAAAAACGTTTAACCAATTAAATAAACATTCGGTTTTTTCTAAGGGAACAATTTTCGGGTCACGTGATTATGTTGCTAAGCGAACACCACTACCCAAAAGAATCACCATGATTGACACCTTATCAGTGCCTTAATTATTTGTTACTCTTTTTAGTCAATCGTCTTTTCTGTAAAAAGACTGTCTATTAGCGTTGTTGTCATTTATTTCAACATCCAATTTTTTCATCATCGCAAGGTGCGCCGAGAAACCATTGATGTAAAGTTAAAAGCGTTAATCTCAGATTAAAAGACGTAAATGTGTTTCCAAGTTAAAGGTCAAGACCCAGCCGGACGGACGGACCGACCGCGACACATCAAGAGAGCAATAAAAGACAACTAATTATACCTCTGCAAATTACTTCACAACTTCGGTACATGTTATGTTTGCGCTGGTTTGTGGTGGTGGAATACTGGATATACAGGGTGTTAGGCAGAAGGTTGGGCAAACTTCAGGGAATAACTCTGTAGGTCATACTCATCAACTTTTATGATGGGACCAACATCCAAATCGCAACAAAAAAAACAGCTGTTCCATACATTTCGGCTGTTTAGTTCTCAAAGTTTGTAGTGAACAGCTGTTTTTTTTTCGCGGTTTGGATGTTGGTCCCATAATAAAAGTTGATGAGTATGACCTACAGAGTTAGTCCCTGAAGTTTGTCCAACCTTCTGCCTAACACCCTGTATAGTACAACATTAAATATGTTAAATGTCTTTATATATTCACTTTGCCCGTGACATCATTTTTTTTGTTTATATTTCTTTCCTCCTTTTACTCCTTTCTTTTTTAATTATTCGTTTGTGGATCGTTACGTTTAATTTCATTTTATCGTTAAATTTTACGCTTCTTACTAGCTTCAGCGGTTTTGGCTTACGCGGTAATTACTTAAGCCAATTTCTTTATTTATGTAGTTGTGTAGGTATATTTATAAAACATTGTTAGAGATGTAGGTAAGCATTTTGAGAGCAATGTATTCATATTAAAATATATAATTCATTTAAGTTAGGGGGAAACTCGTACGTACGTGTGCTCAATAAATTTAAGGAATTGGAAATAGGAAAAAAAAGATTGAAACGAAATATTTATTTCCTGGACGCATTATGTTATAATTATTATAAGGGATCCCTTTGGAACGCATAATTAATATTTTACGCATATTTACTTTTCGCATTTATATTATATTTATTCGCATAACACCCTTTTAGGCTTACATTGCAGAATTTAATAAACGTCTTTATTGTAGATTAGGATAGATTACGGTAGGTTAGTTTTTTATAATAATTAAAATAAAACCATTTCTATTGTAAAAACCGTTTTAGGTCAAACGATTTTATACGTAAAGACACAATATGCGTAAAAACATTATGCGATCCAATAGGGAACCTAATTATAACCAACCAACTCAACATACCTACTAAGAACTACCTACTAAGAAAAGGGCGTTGATGTGAAATTATTTGGGTACACTAAATTTCTTGAAATCTCTGAAAGTAAGAAGAAACGACGTCAAAGTTAACGTCTTGCTTTTAGAGATATAAATGTAGGAAAATGTAAAGGCGAATTTGCGGGGCAGACCATATCGCACCTTCAGAACAATAGTGACCTAATTGAGTAATTTTAAATTTCGAGTTAGGTCTCTATGATAATAAATTTATGATTCGAAGTTTGAAAGCACAAATTTTGAATTAGGTCATTATTGTTCTAAAGGTGCGATATATTATTTATTTACATATTTAATTATTACACTCACTTCACTGCGTTCGTCTGTTTGTTTGACAAGTTTTTACGGCTTAACAGCTAAGCCAATTTAAATTAAATTTGCTTTGGGAAAACTTGCCGTATAGAAAAAAAAGTTCCCGAATAAATAAAAATAAATGAGTTCTGAGCAAATGTAATTGGACAAATGCTTGGGACGGTAACATAAACAAAGCAAAAAGAAAGAACCTAAGGATATTGTCTAAATATTAGTCCATGCGCAGGCGTCGTACAATACAATACAATACTTAAGATTATTTTAAGCACTCCACAGAGTTACAATTTGAAACCAATAATAACAATTGAATGTAACATGGTACAGTCGCCATCAGATATATTGTAGCGGGCGAGGTACTCAAATATTTCGGAGCAGCATTACTTTTCAATAAATTCGTTACACTAGTTATGGTCAATAACACCAGAACATGCTATTTGTCATAAATATAAGAGCAGCGACTTTTCAATAAATTCGGAACATATAACGAGGTAAAACTATCAGAAAGCACAGAACGTCAAAGGTATCTACGCACTCAGGGTGATCATAAAGATCGGAACATTTATGGAAAATATACCTTAAGTCTGTATCACACAGTTTAAATTCGTTACTATAATTGGGTCATACACAGACTTAGGTTACCGTCTTTCCTGTGGACATACCCGAAGTTAACGTTTTTAAGGCCTAATTTTCTGGCTGAACTCATATCTGCATAAATGGCGTCAGGTCTACTTTAGCCCTATCAGGTAAAAACATAATTTACATGCACACACGCCTTTAACTATTGACCACAGGAAAGACAACTTTTGTTTCTTCGAGTGTGTATGACTCAATTATTATGCACGTGTACACGTCACGAGTAGATTCGAATTCCAAACAAAACATAAATACGTCATGCCAAAGATCGACATGCATAATAATTATAGTAACGAATTTAAACTGTGTGATACAGACTTAAGGTATATTTTCCATAAATGTTCCGATCTTTATGATCACCCTGAGTGCGTAGATACCTTTGACGTTCTGTGCTTTCTGATATTTTTACCTCGTTATATGTTCCGAATTTATTGAAAAGTCGCTGCTCTTATATTTATGACAAATTGCATGTTCTGGTGTTATTGACCATAACTAGTGTAACGAATTTATTGAAAAGTAATGCTGCTCCGAAATATTTGAGTACCTCGCCCGCTACAATATATCTGATGGCGACTGTACACACCAGACGGTCTTATCGTTACATAGCGATCCCTTCCAGACAACATTACTAACAGAAGAGGCGCACCATGTCGTACCTACATAGAGCACGGCCATGGGCCAAACCGAAAGGTCTGTTTTCGCGGTAATCCGATTTGTCGATCGAGTAAGGTGCCAACTACTCGGACATTTTTTTGGATACCCTTTGACCTTACCTATAGTGTTACATACTTACATACATACATAACTTCACGTCTAAAGTGGGGTAGGCAGAGCTACAGAATTACCAACAACTCTAAAAACTTGTTGTTCATTCTGTAAACACATTTTGCATAGTTTTATAGTATAGTGTATGTTTATTTAATTCAGCAGACAGCCACCTTTCAGGAGGCAAAAGCCAAGGCCTGCAATTGTTTTTTTTTTAATGGGTCCCTATATCTTATACATACATACATACATTACATCACGCCTGCTTCCCAGAGGGGTAGGCAGAGACCACTTCTTATTAAAATGGAAAAACACGAAACATTACTTAGGTACAGTAACCATCATAAATAAGTGATAATTTATTTACCTTGTCACTTTAACGTCGCGTTTGAAATGTCATACAAAATTGTGAAACGATTGAAAGCGACAAGGTACATAAATGATTACTTATTTATGCTGTTGACTGTACTTTTATTTAAACTTAATAGGACACGAAAAGAAATGGCAAAACAGACACTGGGCCGACCGCTGGCTTAATGATATTTGCTCTGTCTTGGTCTTCACAATAATTAATTATTGTTACAAATAATGTAATACAGAGATAATTCATAGCCTAGAGACGGGCGTAGGGCACTTGTTTCCCGGAATTTATTGATAAAACTTCTATTCGGACGGAGTGTCGGCCAAAAGCTAAACAGCCCTTATGCGTCCGACGACAGGGCACTCATGATAAGAGGGTCCGAGGGTCCTCGCGCAATAATTAGTTTTCAATTAGATAAAATTAAATTCACGTATAAAGCCATATTAAAATTGGTACAAAAGTCGGTTAGGACGTTTCTCCCCGCAGCGGCGGCATTAGCGCACTGTCGCGTCTTCGGAGGGCGGCGAGATCAAAGGATAGGTACACAGTAACCGCTCCTATTGATGTCGCGCACAAAGGGAATTGATTGTTGCAAAACTCTTTTTAAAAAACGTAGGGATCCATGACACATTTTTCTTTGTTTCTAGTATGTTGGACGCGTGTTTGGGTGATAGGGATGTTGTTATTGAGTTGGCATGCAAATTAGCGTTGAGGATGGGGATTATGGGTGCATGGTTAATTTTTCAGAGTTAGTTGTTCATCACGTTTTGATGGAGTTTGAATTTTATTAGTCAAATTAAGCTTTTAAATTAATATACAAAATACTTGATTGAAGAAGATGAGATGGATTGGAGGGCATTTCTGTAATGCATAGTCTTCCTACTGTTTATAATTCAAGTGATATACAACAAACCTAGAAAAAGATTTCTTTATCTTTGTTGTCATGCCTTTCCTAACAGAAGTGTCTAAAGTATTAACTATCATAGTGACATTGCTGTCAATGTGAAAGAGTTTCCAATCACTAAATAAAAATAATAGTAATTAAGACAGATCTAAAATCCACACATTCAAAACATAATCATAGACAGCTACCTAATTTAAAATACTTTTAGGATGTTTTTTTATTAGATATAGATAAAGATAAAGAGACATTTATTCGCAACAATACAAAATGACATAACATAAATAGACCCCGGTATCGGAGGTGCAAAATGGTAGCTGTCAATTTCGAGCCATTACTAGGGAAGGGTAAACATTGTTTTGAAATATTAACTTCATGTCGATAAACATAGTTATATGTCGATATTTTATTATATCATAATGATAGCGTTTATTCTATAAAGTAGGACTATATAATTACAAAACCAACATGTATTGAACATTTTTATTATTTACAAAAAAAAATCTTTCATCATTAAGAAGTTTTAGTTATCTTCTTAGCATAAAGCATTCATAAATAAATTTAAAACAAAATATAAACTCTTTTATATTCACCAAAGGTTACACACACCATACCATGTTCTTGATACAACCATAGATATATATTTTGTTGTACAGTCGAGTTCATAAATATGTGTACACTTTATATTTTTACGATCAATGATTATCATAGATCAAAAAAAAATAACTGTGTACAACCTAATGTATAGAAAAATCGTGTATCTATATCAACATCAAAAATATGATTACCCATCCCTAAGAACTTGACAGCTACCATTTTGCACCTCCGATACCGGGGTCTAAACATAAATATAAAAAGAACAAGACACAGATAAATTGTTATGAAACGGTCCCAACTCAGCATTCGCTAGCCGCGAAGCCAGCACTGGTCTACCGTTGGAACCGCTTGGTCAAGAAACGGAAAGTGACACACTTAACACTAAGCAACGTCAAAAGAAAAACAACATGGATTAAATAACAATCAATATTAGGTACTTTTGTCAATAATCTTCAAACTCTTATGGAGTTTCAAAATTCAGTCCAGTCGTAAATCCTTTTTGTGTACCTACTAGTAGGTTTAGAACACAAACAACTTAATTTGTAAAGAATTTAACAAAATATATAAAATAATTATATAATTACCACCTTTATTTCGATCTTTAATTTGCGTCTGCAAGGTTTAGGGCTGTACAATCAATAAATCTTGCTTCTTATTATTAATTTGAGATCAGCCTCTTTCACTAAGGAGCTCAGAGTAGTGCAGAATATTTATGTTATCAGTTAGTGGAAACCGGGTCTTATGTTAACACTTTCATTGCGAAGCTCTCTGATTTTCATACAAAATGGACTCGCCTAGCGAGTCGGCGGCAATGAAAGTGTTAAGTTTTTAATATGTTTACCAAGGGATTTGTAGGTATTATATTTAAACGTTGTTAACAAATACTTTTGAAAACTATGAACAAATGTTTCTGACTTAAAGGCCCGGACAGACAGCACCGCAGCGGGCGCGCAGTGCGGTATTTCAATACAAACTGCTAGCGTGGTCAAACAGGCTGCGTAGCGATTTGTATGGAAATATCGCGCTGCGCGCCTGTCGCACGCAGGGCGCGGGCCCGCGACGGTGCTCTCCGTCCGGGCCTTAAATGTCTCTTTATTTGTTGGTGAGTAAACTCTGCAATTATTCTATAGTGTAAATACAGATTAGTATATGGCTCCACACTAACCGCCATAAAGTCGCCATAAGCTGTTAGGATACTTTCTTGAACTGTGTAAAGAAGTAATTATTATACTTAAATTATACACATGTCCATGTAAATAAAAAAGTTTATTTCGCACAAAAATGATAAAAAAAGTTACTTTCCTAATGTATTAATAAAGATCTTATTCTTATTACCTATAAAACGGTAAGGCATAAACGCCATACATATTTGTTAACCTCTTGAATGACTTGTGTTGTCTTGTAACCCCTTGTATTGATCCATACCAAACAAACATGTATTTTTTTAATACAATTATTAATTTGATTGAGTCGGCAATTGCTAATTTTATTTTGAGAACCTATGATTGGCTGTGTTTTTAGTTACATTTTTTAATTTATGTAATGAAAAGAAAGAAGTTATTTGTTGTGAAAATAGAAACCGAACATGTGCGATTATAAGCAGTTCCACTGGTTAATATAATTATGTTTGCTCACTCTGTAGCTGCATAGTGTATGTAAAGTATTTAAAAATGCAATGATTAAAATAATAATAGTCTAGACTTAGTAATCAATACCTAGTTTATTCCTATGTCCTAGTTTTATCAGTGGAATTTAATTCCATATATTATAGCGGATTACATTCTGAGAACTCTCAAGTCTAAGCCCTCACATTTTCCTATCTAAGAGTGTAAAATCATCATTAACTGGAACAAACGCTTAAAAAATGCTGAAAGATAGAATGAATCAAACTAACAAAGTTCACTTTTTTTCTCAAGTTTCATGATTCATTTAAAATAAGTTTTGTAAACAAAAAAGTTTATCAAAAGTTTCTAAAGACCTCAACTGGGACAAAACTTGACAACCAACACGATAGACACGCCGCATCGCATAATACTCGAAGAGTACACATCCCTACACAAGACAAAACATCCTAACCTATACAAAGTATTATTTATAACCATTACCTGTATCGTCCCGAAATTAGAATACATTGAGCTAATTACGAGGGTCAGAAGCGCAAATACACGCGTTAGCATCAAAAGTGTTAATAATAGAAGTCGTCATCTCGGAATAAGCTTCGGTTTCTTACCTCGTTGACACCTGAATTCCCAAAAGTGAGCGATCCCAGAGTTCGTTACAACTTCAAACACTAAACTTTCAACTTTCCAACGAAAAAAATAACACTTGATTGAAGATAAATTCTTGTGATAACTTTGTAAAAAGTAATTTAACTTATAAAAGGCTAGAAAACAACATTTTTCACTTAAAAAACAAAAAATATTCACACGATTGACGTCGCTGCCCGAGGTGTTGATGCACTTAAGCGACCTCTGGTGAAGTTTTACAACACTCGCGTAGCAATCTTTGCGGTTCATTTCACGCTCCAAAAAGGAAAACGTCATCGCGTTATAATTTTATAAATAATACAGACCTCTTTTTGTTACAAAATAAATATGATACCCAAACGCGTCTGCTATATCCATTGTATATCACTTTATATATTTTTCTCTTTTTTATCTTTCATTTCCGAATTAAAAAAATAGAATTAAGTTTACTTCATCTCTCTTTGTTTACTCCATAGCTAGAGATGGCGTTGGAAATGGCATGCGTTCTCGTAACGTGTCGGTACATTTGCAGTCTAGAATGGAACGCTACACGACAGAACCACTTGCAACCAAAGATCTTGCAAAGTAATATTTGAAATGCCTCATTCATAGGTTTCTGGATTAATATTTGCGAAATACTTACTTCCAATCTCTTTTTGCTGCACACCCCAGCCTTTTTGTTACTGAACGCTACAATTTAAACGTATCGTCAAATATTTTTGTTATCATACATGTCCTTATAAGTTTTGTTTTGCATCTGCTTATTAGGCAGTACCGGTATTCTTGGCTCATGTTGTATCTCGTTCCAATGCATTTCTGCGGGTTTCATTTTTGGCCATGACCGCCAAATAATGTTAAAGCATCTTTTATTAAATACCCAGCCACACCGCTTGCGTGACGTGCACGTGCACGTGCGCGTTCGCTTTCCACTGCGTTGTATAATATGAATTCTCATTACGACATTTCACTATACAACGCAGTGGAAAGCGAACGCGCACGCGCACGTGCACGTCACGCAAACGGTGTGGCTGGGCCTTTAACAACAATCTTCGACTTTAAGCAGAGTCGGTGCTCTCGGCTTATGTTTCACGCTTGACCCTGAAAGCGTGATTTTTCGGAGTTTTATTTTCGCCGCCATTTGCATATTACTTATTCCATATAAAACTGTTTTTTTTTTAAAAATAAAATCTGCCTTCGTTTTTGGTTCTACTTACGTCAGAACTTGTTGGGCGTTTTTGACAATATATTGAAGATTTACTCGTTGCGTTAAGTACTAGATAAGACAGTGTTTCTAAAGTCCACGGGATATTCAAGGGTTTAAAATAAACAAGAATGGCCACAAAACATACTTTATTTTATACCAAACACACACTTAGGTACAAAAGAGAACAACTAAATAACTGTCGACATCAACAAAACATCCACGGCAAACGGTTTAATCAGAACTGTATACAAATTGTATCTTCAGTATGGCTAGCACCAGTATTTTTTTCACTGTGAATCTATCGCTACAGGCTAGTTAGGGTGAATATCCACCAGAGCAGAGCGAGGAAAAATTCCACCAATAGGAACACTTCATTTTTACAGCCTCGCTCAGCGCTGCTCCGCTATTGGTGATTTTTTTCCTCGAACACCGCTTCGCTACCTCGCACAGCTCTGGTGGTTGGATACTAGATTTAGACTAAGAAAGAAAATTGCAAAATTGACTGCTATCTTACTCTAACTCCTAAGTTAGAAAAAGACAGCAAAATTGTGCTTCTTGCTCTAGAACTGAAGTAAGAGTAAGACAGCAATCAACTTGTGCATTTTGTATTGCCAGACTAATTCGCGCATTACAAAGGGATTCAAGTCGCGGATTACATGTGCTAGCCGTCCTGTGTTGACGAAATTTCGTTGCCATTTGAGCAGGCACAATACAACTAATCGTAGTAACAAACGCTCTAAACCTACTAAAATGACTAAATCAATGACTGTTCCTTAGCTCTAAGCAATAAATAAACGTTACAATAAAGAGAAGGTGTTGAGGTATTTCTTATACAAGGACCTTACAATGTTGTAAGCAAGGCGCACTGGGTGCGATGTTAATTTACGTAATTATTACGGAATTGAATAACTTATGTGATGTTAAATTAAATAAACTAAATACAGTAGAAAGGCAGATGGCAGTATACGTCTCTTTCATATGACAAATGGGTACCTTCTCGGTAAGATCGCTCTCTCGTCGACCTTGTCGGGACTCAGGTCTAAATAAAAAAAACATAACCTTCACGCCTGTAATCCCAGAGTGAGAAGTTTTTAGAGTTGTGGGTAATTCTGTAGCTCCGCCTACCCCACTCTGGGATTAAATAAAAAAAACTTCAATATTTAGGGACGTGTACTGTCAACTATTAAGGCATAAGTTTCCCGCATTTTGCCGGCGTGAAAATAAAGTAAAAAAAATAATCAAAGACAAGTGTCAGCTTCGACAGTTTTTATACAACTATCACCAACGCGACCTCACCAACTGTAAAATTGGACGATAAGGATATTAAAGTGAAAAATGTGTAGAATAAATTAATCTCCAGGGTTTTAAAACACAGTCCCATGAAATCTCCAAAAAAAAAAAACCAATAAAAACCAAAATGACAAGTTACAGGGAACGAGAAGTTAAGGCTGAAAAAAAAGTTCAATACCCATTTTTTTTAATTCTTTTCCTTCTTAGTCCTATTTAATATTTAAAAATATGGTGTAGCGTTGGTGTCCTCTTTTAAATGTTACTATTAAGTTACATTGTATTCGATGTGTTTTAACAAATAAGTCGGGGTATTAAGGGTCTATATTGACTGACATAATTATTTTTAGTAATAATCATCGCAAGTCATAACGTATGTTTTTTTAAAGAAACTGTTACTTTTTCAGGATTTTTATAAACCAAACCTAACCTAACCTAGCCTTTTCCACACGTTAGATATTTCAGAACTTCTGAAAAGTTTACAGTTTCAGCGATATAAAAAATTATGACTATCAAAAATTATGTCAACAATTACATTATGACCAATAAAATTATGGGAAACAAAGGGCTCCCGGGTATTAACCATATAAGAAGTAACGCATATAACATCAACATAGTCGGCAGTTTTCAGATAACCACGAAGTGCCCAATAGGGAATATTCATGTCTTTGTTTCAACAGCTTCAATAAAAGCCGATTCATGTAAAAAACAGATGAGAGAAAAAACATTTTTTGAATATCTCTTTTAAAAAAACCGAATTTAACATGTACTTTATATGGACGTCCTGTTACGTGACGTCACAGTGCATATTGGATCTCTCTGTCTAATCGCTGTCGAATTAGCAGTTTAAAATGCTTGTATCATCCGTATTTCTTGGTCGATTTAAATTTTAATCCTAATTTTGATCCCTTTTACGTTATTTTCATATCTTGTTGAGAAATGTGTTTAAAAAATCTATGCATATTCCCCATTACCAGGGTGCCATGTAACATTACAAATAACCATGATAAAGACAACGTTTACTCTATAATTATAAACGAATTTTATAACACGACATAATTTTAGAAGCCAATTTCAGACTAGTTTTACGTACTATAAAGGTTAAAGATTTTAAACAGTGGACAAACTGCAAGAGAACTTTGGTAAAAAAAACTGTAGACACCAGCATTAATAAACATTAGAATACTTCACATTCGAGTGAGACAATTAAATGTGTTGAGGACAGGGGACGCTGACGGAATGGTAAAGAAGAGATGGTGTCTGGCGACCTGCTGACACCTTGGGTTTTAACCTCGAGTAGACCCTTTCTATTTGGACAAGCAAATAACCAAGCGTATGGTCCGTTGGGTCTAATAACACCCATCACATCACAAGCTAAGCGCGAATACTTACCAAAAAATCTAGAACGCAAATGGGGCGAATGGTTAATTGATTTGCAAAATCTTAAAGGCATTCAGATACCTCGCTACCATGAGGGCTACAGTAGCGCGACGGAACTAGAGTTACATGTGTTCGTTGATCGCAGCAGCGTTTTGGCGGTCGCAAAGTCATATTAGTTATTTTCTCTGTTATCTACAAGCTATTGTTTTGTAAATGCCTAGAGATTGTGCCATTATAATCTATTCTTTGTAATTCAGTCAGCGTCCACTGTCCTCAACGTAATGTGCGCAGCATTCTTAAATTTAGGACCTTATTTTAGACGTAATAGGTCATCCAGACTTTCGCCAAAAAACCCTCGCTCGTCTCGACAGACAGGCAAGACTGGAAACCAAACTACTCACATCGTCTTGGGGAGAGTCTAGAAGGGGCTTTCGGACCCTGTTATTATTTTAATACTATTCAGACATGTAAACAGAATAATGTAGTACTAAATTACGTGCATTTAAATATATTCTGTGAATTTCGATCACTTGCTAAGGCAACTTGCTAAAGCTGTCGTTTGCTGTTCTAAAATCTACATTCATAAAATCTAACACGCAGCGAACAACGATTACTATTATGAATTTATTTAGTAATTTCCCTCAAGATCTTTTCAACTTAGCACTTTTGGATAAAAAAATTATATAAGCGAATGCTTGATTCTTTAAAAGGTTTATATTTCCGTTTTTTCTTTTGAGAGATTCCAACCATGGCTTCCCGTGCTCCGCCACTCGCTTATTAATATAACTGGGTATTTAGAAAACTAGATGTGAACACTCTAAGCATGAGCTAATAGTCCAAGAGAATTTCAGATTTGCACAATTGCTGTCAACAACCAACAAGTTTAGTACGAAGAAAGTAGACATACATACATTTAACACCGCCTACAACGAGCAACGTGAACGCTAGTAGGCAGAACAATTAAAAAAGTTTATTCGAAACTCATCTGCATACATTTTAACTTGATATCTCGCGTGTGATTTCTCGATTACCTCAAGCACAGGGGGGCGGAGATGACATTTTCTTTCACCCAGTGTCTTATAAACGCATACTTATGTATTTTCTTAACACATTGCAAGCTTCGTATATCGGCACTATCAAAAATACCAAAGTGACGACTATGAATACGTAGTAAAATTGACCCAAACTACCCATACCTATTGCATTTGGTGCTAGCCTCTTCACGTGTTGATCCTATTCAAGCCCTTGATGAAGGTGGTCATGTCGTACTCCTCCTCGTACTGCTGGTCGTCCCAGAGGTCCGGTAGCGTCTCCAGGACGGAGCCGACGCCAGAGCTGCCTGGCTGCGGCGCGCCGGGCTTATCCGAGTTGGAGAGCTGGAACAGGTCCAGGAGCTGGTCGGTGCCCATGGTCTCTATGGCGGCGTTCTCGCTGCTGATCACCGTGTTTGCTGTTAGCATCTTGAATTTTTGTAATCTGAAAGAAATAGGTTTTTTATAAATTGTCAGTTCAAGGGGATGTATGAATAATTGTTTTTTTTTCCTTTTAGTTCCTTTAGGTCCTTTAACTCCGGAGCAAATTTTGAGATCTGAGCAGGACACGCTTTGAAATAGGTACGATTTGTCTCGTTCACATTGAGCGCCGTGCCGTGTGCTCTTCGTTCGCTCTGTTTTGCTCATACCTACGTTCAACAATTGCTACTGACCTAAAGGACCGAAGACTGATTAAGATCGTTTAAGAAGAACTAGCTCCTTTCGGTCTGTGACGGGAATTCATTCCTTTTAGTTCTTAGTTCCTGACCGACTCACGCCTACCGTTTAAGACCTATCAGCTCTGAAAGTAAAGCTCGCCATTACATGGGGGTTTCATTATCTATTCAAAAGTTATTAGAATCTGTCTCTGGACGATACTCGTATGGACTGAAAGTTTTCGAAAAAGACAGTATAGGAGTACGAAGTCCATAAGCTGATACTGCCTTCCGGCTTTTGTGCATGGACTGTGCTGCCTTCATTAGAATAAAGGGCGTATGTTACATAGAATCGTGAATATATTAGTGACCTTATTTCTAAAGGCAGAGGGTTGAATTTGCTTTGACTATCAAATTGCGCATGCGTCCTTTTTATTTAGAAACGCAGTGTGACTGACCCCATGATCTTCTCCTCGAGCGTGGCGCGCGTGACGAGCCGGTACACGTTGACGACGCGCCGCTGGCCGATGCGGTGCGCGCGGTCCATGGCCTGCAGGTCCTTCATGGGGTTCCAGTCGTGCTCCACGAAGATCACCGTGTCCGCCCCGGTTAGGTTCAGACCGAGACCGCCCACCTACGGGATTCAAGTTACTGTTAGAATGTATACTAAGTTCTGGCCAAAAAAAATATTGAAGCAAACTTTTACTGCTAACTGTTTCCTTTTTTAACAAGTTATCAGCTACTTATTACAACCAATCTGCCAAGGCCGAGCTCGATGCGTCTACGTTAAATAGAAGCGATCCTATCGCCACCTTCCGACTTTATAACCCTTAGATACCATTATATTGCATTGTCATCGGGTTTATATATTTATTTCAAATTTCAGCCCATTCCAGCAGATAACACGAGACGAGGGCTGGTTCAAAATTGACTTGCAAGATATGACCCAAACACACACACTAACACATACATTAAAATAAAGGCCACGTACCACCGTACCAACCAACTAAAGTTCGAACAAAGAACTTACATTTAAAATTTTATTTTATTTGTAAGTATTTACTAATTGTTATTATTTGTTGTTATAGCGGCTATAGTATTACACATTGAATGTCTAACTGTTACGGTTCAAAAGATGCAGCCATATGGCAGAAGGACAGCGAAGCCTTAGAACCTTTGGGTACGGAACCCTAATAAAAGCTTTTAAAAAGAACATGTACAGTTTCTAACTCTCTCGTCTCTGTTGTCTTTTTCTTTCTACAACAAAAACTTTTTTAACTTACAGCAGTAGTGAGCAGCAGCAGGTCAATAGACACATCGTTGTTGAACCGCGCCACGAGCGCGTGGCGCTGCTGCGGCGGCACCGACCCATCCAGCCTCAGGTACGTCACGCCCGGGAGGTGCTTCTGAAGGAGATCTTTCTCCACTATGTCTAGCATCTTCTTGAGCTGGCAGAACACTAGGGCTCGGTGTTGGGACACCACGGCGGTGGTGTCTTCAGAGTTATCATGCGTGACGCCGATGCCGCAGTCGAGGAGTAATTGTCTGGAAGTAGAGAGATAAGAGTTACGTTTTGATCCAAGATGAGTCTTGATAATTGATGATGATGATAGTGAGGTGGGAAGTCAAAAAAAGAAGAGAAGTATTTCCCTGTACAATACAAGAAAGTGCGGCTTAATATATAATTATTTGTTAGAGTGAAGTTATTAACATATCTAACTTAATAAGAGAAACTAGCTGGAGTGCGGCAAGGAAGCATATTAGGTCCTATTCTGTATCTGCTTCACATTAACGAACTTTCCAATACCATTGACTATCCTACTACAGGGAAAATGGAATATCATCAATAAAATGCAAATTTCACAAAAAAATATTAAGGGCAAACAACTGCAGGCGTTCTTAAGGGAATCAAAATGACAATAGAGATAATGAAATTGGACGTACTTTAGAGCGGGTAGTTTGCAAGAGTGTTCTATGTCGTCGAGCGAGGAGCGCTGGGTGGCGAGATACTGGCGCACGCGCGCCGTCTCGGGGTGGTCGGGCGTCAGCACCAGCTTCGGGTGGTTGCACACATTCTGCAGGTAGTGCAGGGACTGCGGACAAACATACATTTCAAAACTCCATCAAAACCTCCAAACTTCCAAATTAATTGGAAAGGTTTGCTCTTTCCCCTAGAAAATGAAAAAGTTTATTTCCATAAAAAAATACAAAACGTTAGTTCCTCGCTGGGTCCTGAGCTAGGATACCCCTATGTTATAGGACCATATATCCCAGGATCCCAGGACTGTGTCTTAAGTACAGTATAGTTGCGTAAAAATGTGTCCTATAGGTTTAATCCTCATATTTCAACAAATATATCATCATCGTCATTATTCGGTTTTAGACAATTTCAACACAAACCATGTTAGAAAAGAAAACTTTTCTTAATGACCTTGACAACTTATTCAACTATTTATAATGAACAGAGCTCGGAATAGGTAGTGCCTATTTACCTAAACTTCGCGGGAGGACCTAACTAAGAGTGGTTAAAACCACCAAAAATAATTATTTCTTATTATTGAATGCGGGATTTCCCGGGATTGACTGTATTACTCTAAAGGCTTAATACATTTAGCTTTAATTATAAATCTTGCTATATTGCATATTATTTATTTATTTATCTTGAAATAACAATCAGTCATAAAACAATATAATATAGATCAAATTGAATCAAAGGGAGCCTTAAATTTGATATTTTGTTGATTTAAATAGAATTATAATATCATATAGAATGTATTCAACAAAAACAGATGTAGCCGACACTTCAGCTGTGTACTTACTACCTGCAGTTTGCGACCCTGATGTAGAAGTGAAGTTAAATGTATTAAGCCTTTAGAGTAATACAGTCAATCCCGGGAAATCCCGCATTCAATAATAAGAAATAATTATTTTTAGTGGTTTTAACCACTCTTAGTTATGTCCTCCCGCAAAGTTTAGGTAAATAGGCACTACCTATTCCGAGCTCTGATAATGAAGAAGCGTGAGAGAAGAATGTAGTTCTAAGTGACTGACCTGGAAGACGTGCACGTTTTGCCTGGAAACTGTCTGCGGTATGTGCGCTTTCGAGAATTGCTCGTAGAGCCTTCTCTGCAGCGGTGACAGCTCGCAGTAGTAGTCCTGCGTGATCTTCGGAGGCAGCTCCTTCAGCACGTCTTCCTTCACTCGCCGGAGGAGGAACGGGAGCACCTGGGCAACAGGACACCCGATGAGGACAATCAAGGCATGGAATAGGTCTGTTATAATTGAAATGTTCTTGTTGAATTTATTTTACACTTGAACCTATTTAAAACTAAGTTGAATAGGCATCTTATGGGTGAGCTCGCTTCATCGTCCTCCAAGGGCAAGAGTTAGTCAAGAGAAATCCCACAATAATTTGAATAAAATGCGTGGTGTAAATATAACAACTGTACTACAGAGAGAGTAGCACGAAGCCAAAAAATACGGGCTGAAGCAATGGAAATAAGATATGTAAAGTTTTCTTTGCCATGACGAAGGCAAACAAGCACCCAGGCCAACTGATGGTGAGCAGAATCGCCATCAATAGACATTTACAACCTAAAGACTGCTATCCTAAGACTAAAAATGCGTTGCCAACCATGATAAAAATAGACAAATAATATATTTGGAAACCTCTATGCTAATCATCTTACCGGTTCTTTATAGTACTGCTGCTCGGTAAATTAAAGGCTAATTTGTATTATGGTGGCAGTAATTCGAAAGGATTTTGCACAATGACCCACACTTTAAATCGTATCAATACTTAAACTCTTGATATACTAGTCTCATTAAGCAACAGAACAGATCCTCACCTGCCGGTGCAGCGCCTCCACGGCCAGCGCGCCGGCCTGCAGCTGCAGCGGAGAAGCCTTGGGCTCGCGCGCCGCCAGGATGGGCCGCGAGTAGCGCGCCGTGAACTGCCGCTCCGTGCCCAGGAGCCCCGGCATCAGGAAGTCGAACAGCGACCACAGCTCCAGCACGTTGTTCTGAACAAGACAACTCCATTAGGGACTTGCCCCACCGTCGATGATGAGCGAAGAGAACCAGCGATCAACTATCATATTATGTGTCTCTTTTATCGACACAGGATCTATATCTTTTGTTCGTTGCTTGAGCGAGAAAATAGTCGATATTTAACCGCTTTCTCCCCGGCAGTGGGACTGCCTTAAGCGCGAACTAAACAAGTAATCAAAAAACATTCTTGTTCTAACCTCTGTGCAAGAGCGAGATGCCCATTTTTTCTAGCTTACAACATTACATTACACAAAACAGTTGAAACAGCAGTCAACATTACACTTTTTATCTAATCAGTTTTATGCAAGCCACCTACTACAAGTAATCGGGAGGCGCAGCGCATAATGCCCGCAACATTTGAGTCTATCAAAGGTCAAACTTGCACTTATGTCATTCCGATGACAATACAATAATATAGTACATACAGCGGCTCTATTCAATACGGTAAAAACAATATCTTATTTGATCTGTTATCGAATTGTCAACGTTTTGATAGCTCTTATTTTCTTGAGAGTAATGGCGGCTGACGTCATAACAATACCATAACAGGAAAACTACGATATAGTTTTTACCGCCTACAATAGAGGCGCTGGTATGATGATGGAGACGGAAGGTAGCCATAGGAACTGTGGCTCATAGTGTAGGTAGATCCGTTGAGATCGGACTCATTGGACTCATCTCTAGATAGTGAGTTAGCTATCAGTGTTAAAAGTACACTCGGCCGGCAATAAAATGAGTTATTAAAAATGAAATTTCAATGGACCTACCTGTATCGGCGTCCCGGAGAGTATTAACCTATGATTAGCGACTAGTTGCTTTATGGCCTTGAACGCCTTGGTCTTGCCGTTCTTTATGACGTGCCCCTCGTCCAGGATGCAGTAGTTCCACTTGATCCCGCTAAAGAACCCGATATCCTGAAAGTTCAATTCATTAAATATTTTTCTTATTTTTACACAAACAGTTGATCACCAAACACCATCACTGACATTGTTTATGCGCGTAACCATGGTAATAATAATGCTATAATAATTATAAAAGAATTGTTATTACCATGGCAACGCTCATTATAGAACTGTTTTCACATTTCGGTTACGTTATAGGTGGTATTCTGAAACCTTTAACTATATCAATATTAGAGGTTTAGTATAGCAGGAGAGTAGAAAAAACGAATAGTTACCTTTCTCACGATGTCGTAAGAGGCGACGACGAGGTTGTACCGGCGCGCCTGCAGCCGCAGCCGCTCGCGCTCCACGGGCGGGCCAACGTACTGCAGCGGCCGCAGCACCACCGGCAGAAACTTGTTCACCTCGAACACCCAGTGCCCTGCCAACCAGTACCATACCAACGTCACTACCACCACAGAATACATCATAACAAAACTGCTTTGAAGTAGGTCAAACAGGTAGGTAGGTAGTTGCACCACGACTACTACGAGTTACTTCACTGCAAAGTCTTGCCCAGCCCGACGTATCGCAGGGACTATAATCATCTTTTATTTTTTAATATCATATTATCATATGTCATACAAAATATTATTATGATCATGGTCTAATAAAACAAGGTCTTCTCTTCCGAAAAGGGACACTTTCTAAGTCATCACAAAGTTGCCATTCGATTAACCACTACCCTAAAATAAGGAAAAAAAATGATTTTAGATTAGTGTACGATTCTATTTCAAAAATATATCTATCACGAATTATATAAGTCACGAGCATAATTTACATATTTACGTTCATTTAATGTTTTATTTTAATATTGTATATACATTTATGCATGAAAATAACTACCAGGGTTTTTTTTTAAACATGAAGGTTACATTACAATGTGGAATTACAACCTGATACTACAGGCATCACCGGATTCAACAGATCAAACTGGCCGGTTACAAATTTGTCAACTTGATGTTTCCCGTCATACTATTCGAACCTGTGGGAAAATCATATTCCGCTCTCGCTCGATATCATGACGCTAATGACAAGCCAATGATTTTCAAACTGACGCGGTAAAAGTTGTCTTTTTTTTTGGAAAATGTAAAATGGTTAAATGCTCTATTAAAAGCTGTAAGAGCAGAAAGGGTAGGACACAGTCGGTTTCTATACTTTTCCACCAAAATAATCGCTTGCCGAGGAGTGGATGCGATATTGCGGGCCTATTACCACGGTTAAAAATGGTGAGTAGTATTTAATGTCCTATTGTACCTAAATGAGAGGAAGCGCCTAATAAAAAAGCGCTTATCAATATGCATGGGTTGTTAAGCAGTTTAAGTACTTAGGTCACGTACTTACGGAAGACTCTCGGGATGACAGTGACATGGCACGCGAGAAGAGGGCCCTAGCGGGGCCACATGATAGCCCGAAGGTTTGGTAGGTGTAGCAAACAAGTGAAACTAACTTTATTTAGTGCATACTGCCTATCATTCTACACCTGCCAGCTCTGGGTCAGGCACACCAGGAAATCGTACGCCGCCATCAGAGTACAATATAATGATATATTCCGAACGGTGATCGGGCTGCCGAGATACTGCAGTGCCTCGACCATGTTTGCTGAAGCCGGGATCCCAGACTTCTTCGCCGTTATGCGCGCACGCATCGCCTGTTTTTGGGACAGATTGAGCCGCTCTCGCAATTCAATCCTGCAGAGTGTGTACCGCGACTTGGGTAGCCCTATGTTTAAATATTGGCTGGCTGCTCACCAGAATGGCAATATAAAATAAGATTAAGATTTTTACAATCTGCATTAGCTAGTAAGACTAGGAGTTTATTGCTTCTGAATGTATTTTAATTGACGTTGTACATTTTGTGCCTTATCTTTGTATTTTTTGTATTATGGGTTTTTTGCCTGCAAATAAAGCTTATTATTATTATTATTACTATATTATAATATTCAAGTTCTCATAATCCATAGCCCTATAATATTTAGAACTTTTTTTTTTATGAGTATAATCGTATATTTACCATTAAATGTTCAACATTTAAGTGCCGGTGGTCACAGCACATTGCTCGTAGAACTTATACCCGTACCTACGTCAAAATGCAGCAACACGTCTATACGCTTTTTTTATAGAGAACAGTAAATGGTCAAAACGTAAAACCTATATACAATTATAGTAGAAATATTTTAAAATTACCCTGATAAAGTTTGGAAATCTTTGGTTGACGGATATGACGTAGTACGTGTCCACTCACGTGACCATGGTTTCTCGGAAGAGAATACCAGGCGAAGTATATTATTGTACCATGATTATGATGAGGCTTATGCGTAGATCTCTTTAAGAACTATAGTTTCGTTTATTTATGTAATGCTTTCGAAAAGTGTTGCTGAACTGTTGTCTACTAATTCATTATCTTTATTTGTACATATAAAACACTTCCGCGACATGCCTGATGTGACTAACAGACAACGTATAACCTAAACCACTGAACCTAGCGACTTGAAACTCGGAGGAAATATTCCTTGAGTACCCCCCTAAGAATGAAAATGTTTTTTTGAAAATCCCACTTGTCACCCCTGTTCTAGTTAGGTATATAACAGTGTGTGTCACCTGTGAGCGTGGGCGGGTACACGACGAGGGAGGGCACGTCGCGCTCCCAGTGCGAGCCGCCCACCACCACGATGGACTGCAGCGTCTTGCCCAGGCCCATGTCGTCGCAGGGACTATATCATCAGCTATGCGGCAGTGTGTGTCACCTGTGAGCGTGGGCGGGCACACGACGAGGGAGGGCACGTCGGGCGCGCCCTGCGCGGCGCGCTCCCAGTGCGAGCCGCCCACCACCACGATGGACTGCAGCGTCTTGCCCAGGCCCATGTCGTCGCAGGGACTATATCATCAGCTATGCGGCAGTGTGTGTCACCTGTGAGCGTGGGCGGGCACACGACGAGGGAGGGCACGTCGGGCGCGCCCTGCGCGGCGCGCTCCCAGTGCGAGCCGCCCACCACCACGATGGACTGCAGCGTCTTGCCCAGGCCCATGTCGTCGCAGGGACTATATCATCAGCTATGCGGCAGTGTGTGTCACCTGTGAGCGTGGGCGGGCACACGACGAGGGAGGGCACGTCGGGCGCGCCCTGCGCGGCGCGCTCCCAGTGCGAGCCGCCCACCACCACGATGGACTGCAGCGTCTTGCCCAGGCCCATGTCGTCGCAGGGACTATATCATCAGCTATGCGGCAGTGTGTGTCACCTGTGAGCGTGGGCGGGCACACGACGAGGGAGGGCACGTCGGGCGCGCCCTGCGCGGCGCGCTCCCAGTGCGAGCCGCCCACCACCACGATGGACTGCAGCGTCTTGCCCAGGCCCATGTCGTCGCAGGGACTATATCATCAGCTATGCGGCAGTGTGTGTCACCTGTGAGCGTGGGCGGGCACACGACGAGGGAGGGCACGTCGGGCGCGCCCTGCGCGGCGCGCTCCCAGTGCGAGCCGCCCACCACCACGATGGACTGCAGCGTCTTGCCCAGGCCCATGTCGTCGCAGGGACTATATCATCAGCTATGCGGCAGTGTGTGTCACCTGTGAGCGTGGGCGGGCACACGACGAGGGAGGGCACGTCGGGCGCGCCCTGCGCGGCGCGCTCCCAGTGCGAGCCGCCCACCACCACGATGGACTGCAGCGTCTTGCCCAGGCCCATGTCGTCGCAGGGACTATATCATCAGCTATGCGGCAGTGTGTGTCACCTGTGAGCGTGGGCGGGCACACGACGAGGGAGGGCACGTCGGGCGCGCCCTGCGCGGCGCGCTCCCAGTGCGAGCCGCCCACCACCACGATGGACTGCAGCGTCTTGCCCAGGCCCATGTCGTCGCAGGGACTATATCATCAGCTATGCGGCAGTGTGTGTCACCTGTGAGCGTGGGCGGGCACACGACGAGGGAGGGCACGTCGGGCGCGCCCTGCGCGGCGCGCTCCCAGTGCGAGCCGCCCACCACCACGATGGACTGCAGCGTCTTGCCCAGGCCCATGTCGTCGCACAGCACGCCGTGCAAACGGTACTCGTTGAGGAACCGCAGCCAGTTCACACCCGCCTGCAATCAGATACACCCATTTTATTTTATTTTAGTGTGGTAGTAACCCTGAAGGAGATGAGTATAGCATGGTATTAGACACATTCATACTCGTAAAAGTATTTAACAAAATAAATTGGCCCGCTCTTGCTAACACAAAGCTCCCTCGTCCAAGTCTTTCACTCTTGTTCTTATCTGTATCATCTATCCCTCACCTGCTGATAACTCCTCAACTCAGCAGCCACAGGTACGGGGATCTTGTAGTCCTGGATGCCCTTGGGGTTGAACAGCTGTTCGAGGAAGCGGCGGTCCTTGTCGCGGCGCGCGCGCAGCTCGGGCGCCAGGCCGGGCGGCTCGGGCGCGCCATCTAGCGGCATCAGCTGGATCAGTGCAGCGAAGCAGCGCGTCGACATTGTGCGTACCGCCGCGCAGTGGTCGCTCATGCGCCCTAAAAAAGATCAAGTTGAAATAATCAAAATAAGCAGAATCGTGTGGACTTTAAGATGTTTCAAGGGGATCTAAAACAATCTCAACAGCACTAAGATTATATTGTGATAAGTGGGTATGCAAGATAGAAAGTGTAGTATGTCAGTTGGCGTCTGAAATGCCGACAAAAGTGGACGTAAAATATGAGTGTGAGTCTAAAATACGAGTGAGTATAAACGTGGAATGTGAGTATGAGTTTAAGATGCAAGCGTGTATAAACGTCGAATGTGCGTGTGGATCTATAACGCCAGTGAGTGGATTTGAAAGGCGCCCTAAAACGATGGTATAAAAGAGGAATGTAAGTGCGAGTTTACGATGTAAGCGAGTGTAAACGTGGAATATGAGTGCGTGTTTATTATGCCAGTGAGTGTAAACGTAGAATCATAGTGTGGACATGAAATGCGCGCTAAAGCGAAAGTATGAAAGTGGAATGCAAGTGCGAGATTATGATGCAAGCGAGTATAAACATCGAATGTGAGTAAGGATTTATTATGCCAGTGGGTGTAAACGTGGAATATGAGTGTGAGTTTAAGATGCAAGCGAGTGTAAACTTGGAATGTGAGTGTGGATTTATTATGCCAGTGAGTGTAAACGTAGAATGTTAGTGTGGATTTGAAAGGCGCCCTAAAACGAACATCTAAAAGTGGAATGTAAGTTCGAGTTTACGATGCAAGCGAGTGTAAACGTGGGATGTGAGTACGGATTTATTATGCCATTGTGTGTAAAGGTAGACGGTGAGTGTGGATTTAAAATGCGCGCTAAAGCGAAAGTATAAAAGTGGAATGTAAGTGCGAGATTAAGATGCAAGCAAGTGTAAACGTGAAATGTGAGTGCGGGTTTATGGTGCCAGTTCGTGTAAATGCAGAATGCGAGTGTAGTTTTGTAATAAAAGTGAGAGCCGAGAGTGAGATGTTACCGAGCAGCGGTATGATGAGCAGCGCGATGTACGGCACGACCTGCAGCTGCAGTGCGTCCACGACGCGCGCGAGCGCCTCCGCGCTGCCGCAGCGCACGCGTTCGCTCTCCGTCTCGCTCAGCGCTGGCACCAGCTGGAAACAATAACACAGATTATTGAAAAAAAAACCCGGACAAATGGGAGTTAAACTAGCGTGGGGGAAATTAGTATCAATAAAGCTGCAAGAACGGAAGGAACAAAATTAAGTCTCCTATGATAGCGAAGGCCGTTCTTTGAAATGTAGTTCGAAATTCAAACTAAAATATATATCTATTGAACACAGGTGTATACTTTCAATCACCCGTTCCATTATGTGATGTGATGTGTAAGAATTTAGTATCAATTTCACTAAACGATGTTAAATGTTAATCAATGGTAATCGACTATCAGTTCATACATTTTGACAGCTATTAACACTCTAATCATCTGTTAAGCGGTTGATGAATTTCAACATAACATCATAGTGGTCGCGGTCACCTCGGGCACGAGCGCGGCCATGACGGGGTGCGGGTCGCGGCGCGCCATGGCGGCGAGCGCGCGCGCGGCCATGTGGCGCACGGCGGTGTGCGCGTGCCGCGTCAGCGCCGCCGCCGCGCGCGCGCCGCGCACCACCTGCGCCCACGCGCCGGCGCCCAGCGCGCCGCACACGCCCTCGAACACCTGCAGCCGGGAGATCAGCTCCTCCGACGCTTCTACGTCTCGACTGTCGAGCTCTGAAATCAATATTCTGATTTTGAGATCATCTAATTGAAGACGCCCTGTGTAAACATAATTCTTTTTTTAAATTGTTATTTATTGTACTGTGGATTTTGTATCTAAAAATAAATAAATAAATAAATAAATATATGTATGTCTGTTTCTTAGTGACTACACCTCCGCGTTCGGTACGTACCGGCTTCGCTCAGGACCCGCGCGAAGGGCTCCGTGATGAACTCCCACAGCTTGGGCAGCTTCTCCGGCAGCTCGTCGCCGAAGCGCTTCGTTAGACTGGTGAGCGCGAGGGTCGCGCCGCGCCGCTGGATGCGGAGCTTCTTGCGGTTCTGTATTGAGAACAAGAGATTGTTGAGCAGATTCTTTCTTACATTTTTTTATATTTTGTATTTTTCTTATCAAATCTATTCGAGAAAGCAGACAAAAAACCCACAACGGACGTGTTTAATTTTTGTGATAAAGAAAGAAGGCACTACAGAAAAGCTGCCACAAATGAACTGAACGAAATGTGTCGCGCGTTTGATATTATGTGTGCGTACCGTCCTTTAAAACGAACTCAGAATTTCAAACCTTGAAGCGCCTCAAGGCCTACACAAAGAAATATCTAAAGCCTGTAGTTTTTTTTTTATACCCGCGTACTACAATCGTTGACGGTATGAGAATACCATCAAATAGCGAAAAGCGAATAGCGTAATCGAAGCGTGAAAATAGTTTCGCAATTAAAGTTGCCATGGTAATAAAGTAATAACAGTTCTCTTATAATTATTATAGCATTTTATTACCATGGTTACGCACATGAACAATAACAGTGATGTAATAATGTTATTTGGTGATCAACTGATACCTCAATTCTTATATTAGGTATACTTGTCAAAACAGTTATTACAACTATTTTAGTGTGTAAAAATACGAAAAATATTTAATCAATTACTATTATTCATCCATTTCTCATATCAATTAATTAGTAAATGAGTGTTGTGAATGGACCTATAGGTGCAAAGAACGCGCAGTAGAGTATGAATCTACTGATATCCACTGGATGGTCATATCGTCCCTTTACTTTCTCAACTTCGTATCTGATCGAATAGTTAGATAGAAAAAGCACTCATGTACCCTAAAGAATAAATACTACTTTCCTATTTAACTATTCTATCAGATACGAGGTTGAGAAAGTAAAGTGACGATATGCAGGTGGTGGGTTGCCGGTTCCAATAAAAACTAGTAACAACATTTAACACAGACTTTAATCAGGAAACCAAAATTCGCAAAAAGGTTACACTAGGCAGATTCGCTAAGGTTAGGGTCACGTGACTCGATTCACAAGCGACGCGCGGTTACGCCGACAGATGCAGGCGGACTGGCCTTTGACCGGCGTTTAGAGATAAGTAAAACTAGTGCAGGTGAGCGCGTCGTTAACAGTCTCCTCACCTCGTCCTCGCGGGGCGCGGCGTGGTCGGCGCAGAGCTCGGCGGGCGCGGCGGGCGGGCGGCCGCGGCGCGGCGTCACGCGCGCCGCCGCGCGCTGCTGCTCCCACAGCGTCAGGATGCCCGCGTACGTGTCCACTGCGGGCAATCACACCGACTCTTACGCGCCCCGACATATACACACGTTCTACTTATAGCATGCCTGTTTGATTAATAGTACATTGCGTATTAAGGGTGGTAAAGACAGAAATACAAACGAGAATCTGTTAGAATTAATTAGGCTTTAATGACTCGAGCTTTGTATTTCCTTTACCACCCGTGTAACATACAATGTTTTTCATCACATTTGCGAGGAAATTAAATAAAATCAGACAAACTCACTAATAATTTTAGCAGCGTTGGCGATGTCCGTTGGAGTCGCATTATCCCTTTCTTCTGATAACGACATGTATTTTATTGATATATAAATTTTAATATGTGCACAAAGAAACCCTTTTAATTATTATTTTGGAATCACACAGTTTATAATCAGTATTTATAAATTAGCGGCAGACTACATCATTGTCTATGACTTACCACAGATAATGTCAAACGTGTTCAGGAGTCCGATTCTAATGACAGTCGAAAAATTTTAGAAAATTGTATGCAGCTGACATTTCCTCTCAAATGAAACTTCATATCGAATGGCACAAGAATTGGGATCCTGACGTATTATGATCAGAGGTCGGAATAGGTAGTGCTTAATAACCTAAACTTGATGCATCTTCATTCAGTAATGTATTCCCACCTCACTCACGCATGAATGAACATGCGTCACGTTTAGGTTAATAAGCACTACCTATTCCGACCTCTGATTATGATAGTTTCAGTCCACGTATTATATTTAAAAAAAAAGCTATTACCCACGATAGGGCATAATGGTAAAAAAAAGGCCCGCGGGTATTATTTTGGATTTACGGTCGATTTTTCTAGCATGTTAGGACACTATTTACGAGCAAGTGTGATGAAAAAAACAAACATGTTTATACAGGGCGCTTTTACGCGTCAAAAAGACCACTGCTGAGAAGAAGCGCCGTAAGAAGCGATGTGTTTATCGGCCTATATATGTATGTTTGTTCCTCCGCTCTAGAAACGAAACGCATGAACCGATTTTGATGATTCTCATTGCAATCGATTTGTCTTAATGTTGTGTGTCACTAAGGATATGACAGTAATTAAAATTCAATACGGCGGTAGCTAGACGCCATATAGTAAAAAAGAAAAAAATTAAGCTAACGAACTATGACAAATGAGATATCATTGAATAGGTATTTAAAAATCAGGTTAGGTATATTTAATTATTTTTAATTTAAAACGATCATTAAGGATTTATTACGATTTAAAGTTGATTAGCAACAACAGTCGGGTTTTTTAAAGCTTGCTTTTTGTTGTTATTTAGAGTTGAGTTTTAGAGAGTGTTAGAATATTTTAGTGCGAGTATGTGATTGTAAACAGTACTCACTAGCAGGGGCCTGCGGCGCGCGCTCGGGGCGGGCCTCGGCGCCGCTGTCGCTGCCCGAGTCGGCCGCCTCCTCCGTGTTGTCGGCGAGCGACACGTGCGGCGTGAACTCCGGGTCGCATCTGACAACATATTATCCATTAATACTCAAAGAGGTAGACAACTTGTGTTCCGCGAATGTTAGTGAATCATAACAATATAAAATGTGTAATAAAACGATAAACCAACTCTAAATACCCAAATCGCTACAAGTGGTATTTTATCAATTTCAGCACGTAAATTACTAAGAAACTGAAGATGGACTACAAATTGTACGAACAAATATAAAGTTGGCTGCCAGAGGACAGGTACAGAAAGAATGAGAAAGAATTTTAAAATGAGTTACAATGATCCAAATCTGTCGTTAACTAAACAAAAACAAAGAAACCACGCGTTTTATTAAGTACGATCTCCAATTTAGACAAGGCACAGATACAAAATATATTGAACATACTAATAAAGAATCGTTTAGTCGATTCCCTAGACAAAGTATAGCAACCAACCATGAAAACTGACCTGAGAAAAGACTTCAAGTTATGCAGGATCTTAGCGTTCGGACTCGGCTCGCGAGCGACCAGGCGCGCCGCGAGCGCCGCCAGCGACTCCGCCGAGTGCGCCTGGAGCTCCTCCCACACCTCCTTCTTGATGCTCTCCATCAGCGGCCTGGCCACAGGGTTCAGCTTCTCAGGTAACGAGTTCAGACTAGCGCACGCACCGGCCAAAGCCGCTTGCACAGACACATTCAAAACACTCTGTTCCGTCGCACACTGATTCACCACCGTCTGAAGATTGCTCCTCCTCTCGTCCAAAGTCGTCGCAACTCTTTTAGACTTCAATGACGCTATCATGGACTTTGTGACAGTAGTCATGTGGATAACTTGTTCAAGTCTGATTATATTGTTGAATTCCTCGCCGTCGACTGGGAGTTTGTAATGCTTCATCATTGCGAGCAGGTCGCGCGCTTCCTGGAGGATTCTGTTGCAACTGAGCGCGACTTCATCGTAGTATAACGCTTGATTTAACGAAGCGTGCAACGCGTTCGTGAGAGGAGGCGGAGCTAGGCGTGATATTGGATCCTCGGTATTACTCTCGTTATCTTTGATATGGGAGAGTATGTCAGGAGGAAAGAGATTGTGGTGTTGCGAGCGACGCGCCCACGCGGAAACAACTAAACCTGCTACTAGTCGTTGCAACGCGCTGGACGATTTTAAATACACTAGCACTACTTTAACGAAACAATCTATAGGACTCTCGTCTTCCGCTTTATACTCTATACCGGGGGCCGGTTGCACTAGATAACAGGAGAGGTACCCTAGTATTTCAGCGGCGAGGCATCGCGCTCTTGTGACGTTTCTGTCGCGCACGCTGCTGGGCTGTGATTCGTTGCCGCCGAGAAACCATTTCTGATTGGGTCGGACTTCAGGCGGTAAAGTGTCTGATTGGTTGATATTACGCGTTCTCCGTTCTTTAGGTGGCGGGTGTAAGATCAAGTTCGCCGCGATGGGGATCCTCGCTGGTTGCATAGCCAGGCACAGCCATGTCGCTAACATCGGACAGGCCGCTACTAGAACCACTTCTAACGGTGCATAACGTAGCAAGTTCTCCCACACTTGCACCGCTATCAATTGTATATCGCCTACATGTTCGAATAGAATTCTTTGGTAGATATGTCGCATAGCTTCTTGTAACAGTTCTGGCGTCCATATTAAATATTGCACTCCATTGACTATTTTCTCACTGTCTTCATTCGATCCGTTGCTGGAATCTCCACCTTCTTTATTCCCATTGGTCCCTTCACTACATCCATTGGAGCCTTCAGTATGGCGAGCTGTGGTGATAGGGGGTCTGGTGAGGGTTCTCAGAGTCTGCAAGGAGGCTTTTCTGACGGAGCTGGTGGAGTGGTCCAGGTAGGGCCAGAGCCGCGGCAGCACATCGGCGAGATCAATGGGGTACAGTAAATTGGCAGCTTCTGGTAGCGCCATGAGGGCTGCTAGTAATGCCATGTAGCTGTTCGCTGGGGCCGCTAGGTCGTCCTGGAATGAAACGGTTGATGTAAGCGGAATTATCGAATATGCAAAAAATAGTAAAATAGTGTGTCTTAAAGGATCAATTTGATAAATTTCTGGCTTTACTCAAACTAGAACCGAAATTGGCTACTTTGATTTCTTTTTTGAAAATTATGTTTTTCGGGAGGTGAAGTGAAACTGTGAAAACAGCCAAACCGTGCAATTTGACGACCTGTGTAGCTTAGTTCTTAGTTGGTATCGACACGTCCTCGGCGCCGTCGCTCAGCCCCGCCACCAGGTGCTCGACGGTACCTGTTCGTGCAGCAGGCTCCACAGGCGCGCGACGACGGCGGGCAGGTGCGCGGCGGGCAGCGCGGCCGCACACGGCGCCAGCGCGCCCGCCGCCACGGCCGACACGTCCTCGGCGCCGTCGCTCAGCCCCGCCACCAGGTGCTCGACGGTACCTGTTCGTGCAGCAGGCTCCACAGGCGCGCGACGACGGCGGGCAGGTGCGCGGCGGGCAGCGCGGCCGCACACGGCGCCAGCGCGCCCGCCGCCACGGCCGACACGTCCTCGGCGCCGTCGCTCAGCCCCGCCACCAGGTGCTCGACGGTACCTGTTCGTGCAGCAGGCTCCACAGGCGCGCGACGACGGCGGGCAGGTGCGCGGCGGGCAGCGCGGCCGCACACGGCGCCAGCGCGCCCGCCGCCACGGCCGACACGTCCTCGGCGCCGTCGCTCAGCCCCGCCACCAGGTGCTCGACGGTACCTGTTCGTGCAGCAGGCTCCACAGGCGCGCGACGACGGCGGGCAGGTGCGCGGCGGGCAGCGCGGCCGCACACGGCGCCAGCGCGCCCGCCGCCACGGCCGACACGTCCTCGGCGCCGTCGCTCAGCCCCGCCACCAGGTGCTCGATGGCGCCGCACGAGCACGCTACCTCCTGGAGACATCATTCGCAACGTTACAATGTCAACACGAGGCTATTTGAAACACTGGCTAATACCGGACCGGCATATATACAAAATAAAGTTCTACAAGGAAAGCCATCAATTGAAAGACCATCTCCCCCAGAATATCAGGAGAGAACTCCACAAGCGAGCCCAGGACCCGGCTCGGCATGAAAGAAGAGTTTCCCATTCCTCCCCCTAATTCTTCTCACACGGGGTCGGTTTTCGAAAAGATATTTCCTTGCGATTTAGACTGTCGCTGCCGCATGTATTGTTGGAAAATGAAAATGTCGCTATAGGGATTCCAAGGTGCTACCATGGTGGGATTATATACTGACCGGGCGCGCCCCCAGCAGGTACTTGAACCCCAGCAAGGCGCCGTGGCGCGCCTCCCACTGCTGCTGGCGCGCCAGCCGGGCCAGCAGCGCCGCTACGCGCCGCACGCGCTCCGCGCGCATCTGCGCCAGCGCCGTGCCCAGCGTCTGCGCGCACGTCTCGCGCACCGGCGCCACCACCTGCGACCAACTAACATTACACAAACGCGGACGCAGGGTCCGTCCAGACCGCTCTGATCATACTCTATCGCGGACCAGCAAATGTTGTCACTGGGAGACAACAGGTGAAATAACTAGCAAAGAAGCATTTCATCACGCAAATCGCTTACGTAGAATTCTGCGTTACTTTTGAAATTGTGATGTGAATCATCAAACGGCATGTGAGCTTGGTCGGTTTCTCCAATCAATGCTCAAAAAGGCATGCCATAGAAACTTTACCTACCTGATCAGAGACGAAATCGCCAAAACGATCCAGCGCCAGCACGCAAAGCAACCTGAGCGCCATGTCTTCCAGCCATTCTTGATGCGCGTCATCCATCTGCAATAACAGAATACATCAACTCCGAACTGTAAACAGCAGTCTCTACACTACAAAATAGAAAACAGTCAACTATCCATTTGATGGAGTAACGTCCTCGCATAATTTTGATAAAATACCAATCCGATATCTTAATACTTGTGATACATTACGATATGATGATGATACGGACCTGTTCCTGTGTGTCTCCAGCCACTTTCCCCGCTGAAGCGGCGATGGGCGCGCGCAGCAGTT
Source organism: Acleris literana (assembly GCA_946894065.1). Classification (NCBI taxonomy): domain Eukaryota; kingdom Metazoa; phylum Arthropoda; class Insecta; order Lepidoptera; family Tortricidae; genus Acleris; species Acleris literana. The sequence goes on from OX335670.1 coordinate 23,016,784, forward strand.
CCCGTAGAGCGGACGCGGCGCCGTGGCGCGCCTCCCAGGCCGCGCTGAACAGCGCCGCCTGCAGCGCCCCGCACCAGCTCTCCAGCGGCCAGGAAGCGCTTTCACCCCAGGCCCCCGTGCAGTCTGGTACCGCGAGGGAGGGTTCCACTGGAAACAACGTGAAAGTGTGACGCCGTCGCCATTTACTCGACAGGGATTTGTTGCCGACTGTTCTTTTTGATTGAAATGATTGCAGTCACAATACTTGTGCCACAACATTCGATCCAAAACAATGTAGTTATACAAAAGTTTCCTAGGCACAAACAAGACGACCGATAACCTAGCCGGTGCAACATAAGGATCAGTATTTATCAACGCAACCTAGATCAGAAACTGGAGTACTTACAGCTAAACTCCTCAATCTCTAATTTTATCTTCTTTCTATCGGGTTCAGCAGGCGGCGTGGGTGGCGGCGTTGGTTCCTCGCAGTCTCTCGACTTCTGTTTGCAGAAAGCGGCCTGCCGCGCTTTACGCTTCGCGAGGTTCATCTCGCGGGAGCTCAGGGGTTTGGAGGAAGATGGGACCACCAACTCTTGTACCGGCCTCTGTGTGAAAATGTTACGATAACTTAAATTTTTAAAATTTAGGACCACATTATGAAGACCTTTAAAAAAGTTTCAACTTAGAAGAGCCTTTAGGGTACACTTGGCGGGAGGAAATGACGATGTCGATGAGTGCGTCGGTGCGGTGGCACAGTGGTTTAAGTGATCTTAAGGTACAAAGTACGATTTCCAAACGCCGCTAGAGTTCCTTTAACTACATGATCTTAACATAAAACAAGTGCCTTCTGTGGTAACTCCTTACGGTGAATTAGACACATACGCTATACTACACGGTGTATGCTGCATACTACACTGCGCGGGCGTCGCTTTACTTTATCGAGCGGATTCCCGCGGCGGGAGAACCGCCCGTGTAGTATGGCCCATAATTAATATGAATGAGAGGTACGTATACAAAGCCTTGAGTCAATGTGTAGTGTTTAAAATTAATGGAGATGCCGTCCCATTTTCCAAGTAGTCTTTTGTTTTATACCAATAGTGAGCTCGCATATCTGTGTCAGCACGCATACTGAGCAGCACCGTCGTGGATAAAATAATGGTAGCAGATGTACTTTTACTGAATAGATATCCTCTTAAAGGCCATTGGAAGGCCATTAGACTAATGGGTAAATGCGGTATGGATGAAAAAGTTCAGTAGGAAGTGGATGGACTCACCCTGGGCGCTTCAGTCTTAGCAGGTGGCGGGGGCGCGAGGCATATGTCCTCGTTGGTGTACAGCGCAGCGGATATGTCCATGCCGAGCGAGCGCCCCAGATCCAGTCCCAGCCGCGCGTTCAGCTGTTGCCGCTGCCGCGCCAGCCGCTCGTTTATGTCTGCAGACAACGCACTTTGAACCTTAAGGATCCACCATAGCAAAGCTCCAAATCACAAAAAGTAACCAAATGGCATTCTTTTGAACGTGACCACACCGGTCGGCGTAAGACACGTTAAAAACGTGACGCAGCAAACGTAAACGTAACGTCAGTGTATTTTAAACCACGGATCGTATACCGGTATTATTTTCATACAAAAAAACCTATATTCAATTTCGGTATCTCGCTTATTATTGATTATTTTTGCTCTTCAATGAATTTATTTAATAGAATAGTGTTATTACCTAAATTACAGTCAAAAATATCAAGGAAATAATGCAAATTAAGGAAGATATTTCAATTTTAATTAATACCGATATTGATCCCTATTTTAAACTTCGATGTGGTCGATCCTTTAAGCTTTGCAACACCATGTATATTGTATAATACAAAAGTCGTCTCTCACACGCCAATATTAACGTTAAAGAAACAACCTTCACGAGTTGTACCTTAATATTACACGATCTACACACCGACTCTGTCACTCACAACACGGTTGGTTGGTGTCGGCAGCCTTATTTGAATATTGAATCGATGTGCAGCCGTTGACTATCTCAACGCCATCATTGCTGCATCAGTTGCTTCAGTAAATGGGTCCTTTACGGTTTCTGGTCCCTGCTTAGTACTACAGGCCATCGTCAGCAGTCTGTATGTCTTGCAATCCTTGTATTTCGCTCTGTACATCTCTCTTTATTGACTTGGTAGATCGATTGCTGCGCGACAAATGTGCAAAAAACACAGGATAGGTACAACATGAAGTTCCCATATGCTACTCACCGGCAGCGTTTAGCGCGTCCTCGTCGAGATCGTACTCGTTTCCCTCGGAGCCCATGAGGTGAGCCCCGTGCTGCAACACCTTCTCTATGTCGAACGTCTCGCATCGCAGCCGACCCTCGCATTCTATCCTCTCTTCTGTGGACAAGAGAAGACGGGTTAGTTTGGAATGTGGACATAACCCGCATCGAGTGACGAGTCACATCGAAAATGATTTAAACTTTTAATTGCTATTAATTAAAGCTTATTAACCCTTCAATGAAAGGCTGACCTTATCTATGTAACTCTTCCGTAACTAACTGACTCATAGAGCCTAGAGTAGTAGTGGGCTATGAAAGCATTTTTCGAAAATTGGCCCCAAACAGGAGAAGCGGGAAACCAATTTCTACGCGGAAGAAGTCGTGGGCGTCTTCTAGTTATTCATAGGCTCTCGTCGATCCTTTGGCGAGCCGCAGTCCACGAGCAAAGCGAGTCAGACCGCGACTGTATTTTATTTGTTCTATCAGTGTTACACATGTAAGTTTTTTCACTACAATTAAAAAAACAAAAAAATCCAAATATACTAAAATCCTAGACTATACGAAAATACAGATTAAAAAATACTGTCTGGAAATACGCCAGTGTCAAAATTAAATGAAGTGATTAAGAAAAACATTTACAAATAACCAGTATTGTGAATATTGAAAATATTTCGAAGCTAGAGGTGACCCAAAAGACTGGCATAAACGGCCGAGTGCCGTGACTCAGCCGGACGATCGGGAGGATTCCACTGCAAATATTCTATTTATAAACTTGATATCTACTGTGTAACAGCCTATTTTCATTTGTGGCGTAGAAAGAGTCAAGCGGTATTTTTCAGAGAATTTTACCTTCTCGGGAGTAGTTGTGTATATGTATATACATACATGTATACAGCGGTTTCTGAACATAGCGGGTGCCATAAATTCATTCCTTTTTATCAATTTGTCTCGAATGACAAGTGAAAACAATGGGGCATCCGAAGTTTTTCATTTAGTGCTTCGTAGTAACATTACGTGAGGACAATCTCCAAGGGTCCAAATGTCCAAGGAGTCTATATGTCTCAATTCACCCTAAATTAACGTTGGAAAAGAGCGCCTTTTTATCTTACAACTTTTATTTTTTGGCAATGAGAAGGCACACGAGCACACAGGCCAGCTAATTGTACGTGAGATCTCAGATATTTAAATTCTCAAGACTACAATCTCAAGACTGCAATCCTAAGACTTTAAATGCGTTGCCATCCCTGAGGACTAAGATGGAATGCCTCAATGCTACTAATTCAGTTCATTAATCATTACGCATAACACTAGTTTTAGAATTTCTAAAACAAAACAAAGCATTTCCGCATCGCGCTTGAGAAGTTTTTTAGCTGTTGGTATCTATAGTCTGTGCCAATTGGAATTACCAAAGATGTTAACAAATTAGTACTGTTTGACACATAACCTCAAAACTTCATCAATCGTGTTTTTATTTAAAATAACGTATGATTAAAAGTTATTTAATCATAAACTTAGTGTTAAAGTCAAGATCAAGTGTATAAATCATTGCTAGGACCTCGCTTGGTCTTTAAATGCACGTGATTATCGTGTTATAATGGTATATTGGTTCGTTTGGTTGTGTTTACATATTTGCCAATAAAGAGGCTGTAAAACTATTTGTCTAACGATTCACCATTTAGATCCTAGGAACAAAATTCTCGAATATGAATCGAATATCGAGTATGGTCATAGTCTAAGAAATGCCTGTTCTATTTTAAGTTTTTTACTTTAATTCTTTTTATTTTCTGCGCGCTGTGTAAATTGCTGTTAAAGAATGCCATTTGGCATTAAGTCTGCCATTTTTCTTGTTTTTGTGCAATAAATGGGTCATACACAGACTTAGGTTACCGTCTTTCCTGTGGCCATACCCGAAGTTAACGTTTTTAAGGCCTAATTTACTGGCTGAACCTACATCCTCATAAAAGGCGTTAGGTCTACTCTAGTCCTAGCAAATAAAAACATAACTTATATGCACACAAGCCCTTAACTATTGACCACAGGAGAGACAAGTTTTTTTCTTGCGAGTGTGTATGACCGAAATAGGTATACAAATTGACCAACAAAATTGGAAAATTGTTTTGTGCCGAAGAAATAGCAAAGTGTGGATAACACAGTAATTAAACGTAAAATGAACTTTTTTGATAACACGAAGCCTTGATCCACGAATAATCATCAATTAAAAATTCGAGAGGCATTGGACCGAATATCAACAAACATTGCAGCATCGCAAATCGAAAGATGCGATAAGAAAACACTATTGCAAACATTATTGAATGTTGGTACCTTTTTTGATTATAAGGAACGAATATACAAGTGAAAACATTTCGGTATAAAAAAAACTATCGTCAAAGTAATCAACAGCTTGTTTAGTCTAGGGGCAAGATTTTAAAAACTAACAAAATGTATTGAATATGGAACATAAATACTTAAGGCCGAGCCACACCGGATGCGTGACGTGCACGTGCACTTGCGCGTTCGCTTTCCAATGCGTTGTATAGTGACATCGTCGATGAAACTGCAAAACCGCGTTAGTAACATTTTTAATGAGGAGCAAAATGCACCTTATTTCTAAGACGCGACTTTATTTTGCTCTATAATAAATTTGTTGGTTACGCGGTTTTGCCGTATCACCGACGACATGTCATAATGAGAATTCATATTATACAACGCAGTGGAAAGCGAACGCGCACGTGCACGTCACGCAAGCGGTGTGGCTGGGCCTTTAATACCAAAAGTGAAATTAAAATTAAAATCGGCCATGAAATACGGTTAATACAAGCATTTTACACTGCTAATTAGACAGATAGACACCGATTAGCAGTGATCGAATATCGCGGTGCAACACGACGGGATATAAGTAGAAATCATAATATGGATATAACCAAAATCCCGGGATCTGGTGTGAAAAGAAAATGCTGTTTTTTTGATATTTATAAATACCTAGGAATTAAGATAGGATTTTAGAGGTGAAAAGAAATCAATTGAAAATAGAAAAAGAAAATAATTGTATGCATTTCAATTTCATACAAACTAATAAAAGCCTAACTGGCAGATCACTTTTAAACAGAGTCATTTTAAAAAACTTTTATATACGGCGAAAATATTTATTCCAAACCCAAACGTATTTTTGTTAAGGAAATTGATTTTATAAGAAAAATAATAATATAAGAAACATTGGACCCGATTCTACGTGCACATCGTTTAAATAGCCTAAAACTAAATTGTCTAATTTTTGGACATAGTTTAGATGGCAGATTTAACTAGTGCTATTCCAGAATGTCAATATAATATTTAATGGACCGCCTAAAATAAGAGGCGTCAGATTCAAATTAGCGCTGTCATTTTATTATGACAGCTGCTCGTAGAATAGAAGTGTTTTAGCGACATCTAAATAAATTTAGGAAGTTTAGAGGCAGCTGTAGAATCGGGTCCAATATCCTCCTTCAACAACATAAGTCCCGGAATCCCAGGACATCCATATTAGCATAATGTTTGAGGTCATTCACCCCGTGATGCACCGGGAAATCCGACCACTGGCGATTAGACAGAGAGATCCGATATGCACTGTGACGTCATGTAAAAGGTCGGCCATATAAACTCCATGTTAAATTCCGTTTTGCTAGAAAGATAGAAACAAATCTTTGTTGGCTTATACCTTGGTTATTTTTATAGCTTTTCAAAAAATGATTTTTCTCGTCTGTTTGTAACATGAATCAGCTTTTATTGAAGCTGTGAAAAAACGTCATGAATATTATTATTGACAAAAGCGGTCGACGCGATTGATCGTCAGCTTCGGCCAATTCATTGTGAACGTTCAATACGTTGTCAGTTTCCGAAAACCGCTAACGTTATCGTTTTTTGAAAGTAAGCTAGTAGTTAGTTTAGTTCCCTTTGCGTAGCTAAGTGAAGATTAGGAAATTTACACAAAACATTTAATTGGTTAACATTTGTGTGCTTTGTCGTAATGCTTACTCTTTGCCGATTAACGTGTGTAACCGAGATTAAAATAAGGCCATAGTCCATTTCTGGAATACAATAGATTAAACTGTTCAAATTATAATTTTTAAAATATACATAAATGGGGCAGCGATATCAAAACCGCATTATTATGAATAATTACTATTATCAATAGAAATGAGTGGGCTCCGGAAATCCGGCTCTTGGCCGAATTGCAATTTCGTTTAAATTGTTGAAATAGCTACCGTTATCATAAACAAATTTCGGAATTTTATTTATTACTAGCTTTTGCCCGCGACTCCGTCCGCGCAGAAAAATAAAACAGCCTATGTTACTCAGGGATAATGTAGCATTCTAATGGTGAAAGAATTTTTGAAATCGGTCCAGTAGTTTTTGAGTTTATTCGTTACAAACATACAAACACACAAAAATACAAATCTTTCCTCTTTATAATATTAGTAAGTATAGACTTGCTTACGCCCGCGACTTCGTCCGCGTAGAAGACTTTTTTTTTCAAAACCTTCACCGCCACCAACCCTGATTACCTTCAAAACTTAAAAGCACTCTTACATAATCTTGATTATGGAAGTGAAATCAAGTAAAATCCTCTATTGTAATCTATTAACTCTGTGCAACTGGAACTCTTTTCTACTTGGTATAACCATATTGCCTTTGAAACGCTATCATATCATTTTTAATTCTGCTGCCATTACTGTCAAGTACGAAGACAATACGATATCATGTCATAGACAATATGATTATACCAGCTCAGCATTAAGGCTCGAACTCGAACAGACTGCCAGCGGGACGGTAGCGGAACGGTAGCGGGGCGTGATGAGTGAGTGATGCGGGCGGGACGCCCGGTCACACAGAGCAAGCGCGCATCGCGCTGGCCTCGCGCCATCAACCCGCCAGGATCGCGCCAACAAGCCGCCAGCATCACGCGCGCGTCCCGCCAGCATCGCGCTCTCCCGCTCGCTCTCTGTGGTTTGGTCATTCGTTTTGCGCTGCGCTGTCTGACGTCACACTGACTGGTCCTGCGCGCGGCGGCTGTGCTGGCGGGTCGCGACACAAGCGGGGCGCAATGCCGACGGGGCGCGGCCTGTTTGACCACGCTAGCGGTTTGTATGGAAATATCGCGCAGGCCGCGCGCCCGCGACGGTACTGTCTGGCCGAGCCTTTATGCTGAGCCAGTGTCCGATTCACTGCCGCGAAGACACACTAGCTACTCGTTTATTGTTGTTTTCTGTTTTCACTATTTTTCTGTGTGTTTTGTGTGTGTTTGTGTGTGGGTGGGTAGTGAATAAATGTATTTTTCTTTATTTTCTTTCTTTCTTATACCGATTAGAATTAAGTGTGTTATCTGTGTAATGCAACACATTGTCATGACGTGACTTATTAATGTTGTTGTATATTTACGATAATTCTGTAACCACTTTTTGCACAAATTGGCCAAGGTGTTTACCAATGTAATCAACAAATTGTTGGAGTTGTTGGTAATTCTGTGGCTGTGCCTACCGCACACTGGGAATGAAGGCGTGAACGTACGTACGTATGTATGTATGTTTACGCAATATCAGAAAATAATGCTGTGTTCAACTCATTGTGTCAAAGTCCCCGCCAATTTTAATCAATAAAACCGGTCGATAAAGCCGTGAATGCCAAACAGCTCTAAACTTAACAACCACTCCAATATAAACGTGATCAAACGACCCCCATCAATCAGAATTCAGTGCGAAAATAGCTCTAAAAGGATATCCGTTACACGTGCTTCAATTGCGCGAATTATCTAACTGAGCTCGAGTCGAATACAGCACTATCATCTCGTTGAGGAAAGCAAGGTCGGCAAGATATACGCCGATAACAGATTTACAAAATCCGCGTTTAAACGTAGAAGTTAAGTGAACAACAATCATTTTAGAACAAAACAGACGCATAGCCCTGCGTGTGGCAAGCAGCCGTTATAAGGGCTGTTTTCAAAAAAAGTGTACATAGTTAAGGGCTAAATTTGAGGGACCGTTAATTTTGGTCAGTTGAGTCACGAAAATTAACTACACCGTTATAAAACAAATGGTGGTATCTCAGGCAAAACTCCTGTAGCAAGTGCGACCATATTACTACCGGGTAAAGCTTGAATCTGCTTCGTTTATTGAATTTGAGATACCTCCAATTGGCTAATGAGGGCAGTGTATAAATGAATAATTAATTTTCGTGACTCACCTGTCTAAAATTAGAGTTTCTTAATTTTAGTCCTTAACTATGTACACTTTTTTTGCAAACCGCCCATAATGGTTGCTGTCAAAAAAACAATAATTTATGACATTAAAGGCCGAGCCACACCGGTTGCGTGACGTGCACGCGCACGTACGCGTTCGCTTTCCACTGCGTTGTATAGTGACATGTCGTAATGAGATTTCATACTATACAACGCAGTGGAAAGCGAACGCGCACGTGCATGTGCACGTCACGCAACCGGTGTGGCTGGGCCTTTACTCAAAATTCAAATTTAAACTCACTTTATTGTTCTCTTCCCACGTGAAGGGATGGTTACACGTCACTATACCTCTATTCAACGCAGTAAAATATTTCTTTTGATGTGTTATCGTATTGTTTTAATGTCAAATAAATAAGAGCTATACGATAGTTTGTCGATACGTTGTCAATACGGAAACGCGTTAAAAGCAATATGGTTTTAACGTTTAGAATGTCAGCCCTGTGCTTGGATGAGATTTAAGGGCAACTTAGACTATCAGGCCGCCGCGGCCTATAGTAAATATAATACATACACATACATTAAATCACGCCTGTTTTCCAGAGGGGTAGGAAGAGACCACTTATTTCCACCTGCTACGATCCTGACAAATCTCTTTCGCTAATCGAATAAATAAATAAATATCCAGGGACAGTCTCGCACAAATTGACCCCGTCCCAAACTAAGCTCTGGGCTTGTACTACGGGCTCTGGACTACAAAAACTTACTTATTGGCCTGAGAATTCATCGTGTTAGAAAACCGACTATCAGTTTATCTTAACAGATTCTCTGAGGGCCCTGCCAAGATGCATTGCGCTAACTAGCGTTTCTATTCGTTTCGTTTTTAACGCATTCACTGCCACCGACGCATATATGCGTTCACTGTCATACAAGTTTGTTCCTAGGCCACGCCCCCTGGCAGTGAATGCGTTAAACCAATCGCGTCACTGGTAGACCACGTGACTTTTCGTATCACGTCATGCCCTGTGAGTAGCGAGTGGCGCTACCTACGCTCGCAGCCGATTCTATCCTTTTTTCCGCTTTGTAGCAAAAACAGGCCCTCTATTCAATACGGTAAAAACCATATCCTTTTTGACCTATTATTGTATTGTCAAATTTTTGATAGCTCTTATTTATTTGACATTAAGGAATATTCATGACGTTTTTTCACAGCTTCAATAAAAGCTGATTGATGTAACAAACAGTTGAGAAAAATAATTTTTTGAATAGCCATAAAAATAACCAAGATACAAGCCAACAAAGATTTGATCCTATCTCCTTCGAGCAAAATAGAATTTAACATGGAGTTTATATGGCCGACTTGTTACATAACATGTCAAAGCGCATATCGGATCTCTGTCTAATCGCTGTCTAATCAGCAGTGTAAAATGCTTGTATCATCCGTTTTTCATGGCTGATTTTTATTTAAGTTTCACTTTTGGTGATCTCTATTACGGTATCTTTGTAGTACTCATGGTTTGTAGACAATTCGATCAAAATAATCCACAGGGCCGGTTTTAGCACTACTAGCGCCCTGGGCGAGATTTCTACGGTGCCCCCAAGCTGCTATTCAAACCCATACGAAAAAGGCAAGGGATACAATGAAATAACCAGCCGCAAGCGTCCCTTTATATCTGGCGCCCTGGGCGGTCGCCCAACCGCGCCCTACCCTAAAACCGCTACTGATAATCCAGGCATATTACCTACTACATCGGGGTTAGTTTTTATATGTTTAATAGTGATTGGTTCAGTTGTGCGTGCTTACCTACACGTATGCAAAGGCAACGCTGAAAAGATTGAAGTATCCTCTATTTCGGAACTGGGTCGCGTCAGTCAACGCACCGCGAGACAAAGCATGCTGAGCGTGTTTACAATTCGAAAGAATGACACACTGATACAGCAATCTGCTCTTATCTGTGATTGTGTTCGACAGTTACGAGTGGTTGTTGCGTTTCTTACCCAACTAAACCTAAAAAGGGTAATATGCGGTTTATTGAGTGAGAGGATTGGATTGGTACATTGAGAGGGAGGTACAGGCTGAAAAAGAGCGCTGTGTAGACCTCAGTCTCACAGCATGTGCTGAATTCTGAACCTTTTGCAATAATATTGTATACATTGTGCCTTGTTGCAGTTGCTTGCTGTCTTGAGATGAGAGGGCAATAAATCTTTTTCTGTTTCTGTTGTTTTCTGTTATGGTGTTTATACTACACTTTCTTAGGAGTATAATTACTACCCTAAAAAGGCGTGAAAGCCTTTTATTTAAACCTTGTCAAGAATCTGGGTAGTTAGATTAAATGGAATTTTATAACTGCGTATGAAAATCCATTATTACTCCGTTTTATGTTTTTTTAAAGTCTAGATGACGTTAATCACCCCGCCATAACGCGCACGCAAGTTGGACCCTGCAAATCGGAGCGTCTTCACCTTCTGTAACTTCTTTTAGCGCGCAAACAGTACGTGTGCTAAAATATACAATTAAAAAACCTTTTGTTGCTGGTTGATGGCGCGCTCGTTCTTCCTTGAGAGAATATCTTTGTTACTTTTGTTTGTATTTTATTTCTTTGTTAAGTATAGTATACAGCAGTATATTATGTCACAAGAGGGTAAGTGCAGATTACTCCCCTTGGTGAATAAAGTACTATTTCAATCCATGAAGTTAAAAATTAAAGGAACCAGGATACAAACGTGTTTTTCTCGGTGTGCTACGGAACCCTTCGTGTGCGAGACCGGCTTGTACTTGGCCGGTTTTCTTTTTGACTGTAGAACTATTGGCACAGAATAAGTAATAGTACAGTCAAGGGCTTTAATTGTTATGCCACTATTGCATCCTGTCATAATGACAGCGTCCAACCACATGAAAGAAATTACGCTTAAATGAATGATTAACGTTATGCGACAGGGTTCCATAGTGGCATAACAATTAAAGTCCTTGACTGTACAAGTACTATTGGACCGATTGTGATAACTGCGATGTCATATGTTAACAACTTGTGTAATAGTCTATTAAAAAAAAAAAATATGAATGCGTCGTACTAGACGCCAGCACTGGCCAGCAGGGTTTAAATTTTATAACTAAAACTATTTAATTATTTTAATATTAACATTCTTTCATTAGGATTTTTCATTGCAATAAACGCAAGTAAAAGTTACATTATAAACACTTTAAAGTGTTTGTTTGTTATTTAGTTAGTCAAAACAAGAAAAGCAAGCGTTTAGATAATTTTTTAAGCAAATTTTCTTTTAGACCGGTATATTGAAATGTTGATAGTGTATAGTTAAACGAAATCGAATGCTATAACCAGTCACGATAACCGATATTGTATATTTAATTGGCATTTTCCATTTATTGTTTTAACATTCTGAGGCATGACATTTTTCCTTTCTTGTAATATTTTAGGCTAGGTTTAACAAAAACCTCTTGGATTATGAGAAAGACAAGAGAATAAAATACTAGCTTTTACCCGCGCAGATATTGTCCATCGTCTTTCTCTCAGAAACTTAGATTCTTCGGGATAAAAACCAACCCTGCCTACATCGAGCTACCTCGTAAGGCCCAGCGAGCAATAGGATGTACATAATCAAGGCAATTCAATTTGAACTGTATCGCAATGGGAATAAAGTTTATTTTCCTATTTTCATGAACTGAAAATGGCATTAATGAACAAACGTAATTGAACTTTATTGCCATGCTGTTAGATTCAAAGTCCCACTAACAAAAAACTTCATGTTAGTAGTATGGTGGGCCTTACGAGGTTAAATTACCCCTGTAATAAAAATTCTCATCCATCGGTAGAGGTGTTGAATTGTTGAATATAGTTATATTTTCGCATATTCAATATTAGTAATAATTTAATCCGCATTGCTAGCGTGTGGCTTTTAAAGTCGATTGGAAACACAAATCAATTATTAGGGTCGCCCACCATGCCGGAATGTGAACGCACTTTCGATATCTTTAAGCAATCGACTCGATACAATCGACTGGATCGTTGATTTGTATCGATTTATTGCCAAGAGCAATTTATTCTTGAATGTTAATTACTAGTTACAAATGGGCGGTGTAGGCAAAGGCAAACAAACACCCAAATATTATAAAATTTTCTTGATAACAACAAACAAAAGCTAATACTAATTACGCTTACTAAAGGAAGCCAGTTTAAAATATTTTTAATATAAAAGTAATGCATGTTATTTTTATTATTAACAGGAAAATTTCCGCTCAAATGCCGCAAAAATTTAATTAGTTAACTTTAATACAAAAATATGGTTAGTTATTGTTTTATCTACAGGGAAAAGTTAAATAAGTAAGAAAATACATAGAGTATACCTAGAACGGGCTAATAATAACATTACACAAAATAATCCGATAATTTACAGTTAATAAATAACGTCGACTCGTCGAACCCAACAATGATCCACAAAAAACTATTCACTGGCAAGAATTTAACCAAAAATCTCAGACTCTACTGTTGTCGTGTTTATCGCAGTGGATAAAACACCTACCTCTTTCTGACCAGTACAAGTGCGAGAGTGACGATGCGACCATAATACCTACTGCCCTACTATCTTAATGGTGATATCTCAGACAAAACACCTGTAGAAATTACAACTTAGTTACAAGCTAAACAGAGTTGAATCTGCTTTGGCTATTGAATTTAAATATTGCATTTTTGCTTTGCAGAATACGAGCCCAAGTATATTTGCGGCCTTACACACTCGGCTGTGTGCTTCTACGTAAGAGCATCGGATAAAGTACTGAAAAAACGAATTGGTAGACCGCCGCCGGGATTCGAAGTCGGTACAGAGGGCCCTGCCAGGATGCATTGCGCTAAGTAACGTTTCTATTCGTTTCGTTTTTAAACCAATCGCGTCACTGATAGATGACGTGATACGAAAAGTCACGTGATCTACCAGTGACGCGATTGGTTTAAAAACAAAAAGAATAGAAACGCTACTTAGCGCAATTCATCTTTGCAGGGCCCTCTGATGTATTCAATAAACATCCGACATCGACATTTTTGGTCGTAAACGTTCGTATTTATCTTGCTCTCTCTGTGAGCTTGTAGTACCCATCGGTAAGCTTACTGAGAAAGCAAGACCAATACAAACTTATCCGACAATGTACGACGTTGTATGCACTACATCTGTACACGAGTCGACCACCGACGCCCAAACCTCAGACTTTGTAGCCAAACCAGCCAAATGACGATTATGTATTGGGTAAAGCATGAACAAACACGTATGTATGCTCTGCACTAGCCGATAGCGAGTTGGAAAAACACCAGAAATATTTTAATTAACAATTCAGTACCGATAACCCATATCGGCTCCATTTCGGATGTAACTCTAAACCTCTGGCACCGAACGTTTCCAATGCGATTGATTAAACGCTTACCGCATCCGATCCGATCAATAATAGTCGATAAGAGAATGATCTGTTACCAATTCACCAGAAAATGTAAGAAATGCAACGGTCTATTAAAACTGAATCTGCATTTTAACAGATAAAGAAGTTTGAATGTAAGGTGAATGACGAAAAGGTCAAGCATTCAATAGATTTGTTACAGATGTACTAAATATTTTTCGGGAAAAAGAATTACACAAAACAAACAGTTCGTCCGGATCGCTATACCACCAACTTAACCAGCGGCATAGTCTTTCGCCGAGCCTTTAACCTCGTAAGGCGCACCATACTACAAACAGGGAGTTTTTTGTGAGTGGGACTTTGAATCTACCATCAAGGCAATAAAGTTCAATTACGTTTGTAAGATAATGCCATTTTCAGTTTATGAACATAGGATAATAAACCTTATTCTTATCGTAACACAGTTCAAATTGCCTTGATTATGTACATCCTATTGTACACTGGGCGTTACGAGGTTAAAGTGGCCTTTTTATTAAGTTAGGTACTATGTTAAAGAAGATAAAGACTCTTCTTGAAACTGTCTTAGACTACAATTGCGACTACAGCTAACACTTAGTTAATTATTAAGATTAAATAATGTTTACTGACCTTTTTTGCCGGTAAATGGTGGGGGATGCCATGCCGGAACATTTTTAAGTATTGCTTCCACCGCCTGTAAAGAACATATAGTAATAATTAGGGTTAGAACTTTTAGTAGCATATCGTGGTGCTAGAATCCATGGAGTCGCTATTTCCTACATATTATAATAGATATCACTTTGATTTTGACCTTCAGTATTTTAATATTTCAAAATTAGTTTATTCATTAAACCGCTTAACCAATTTAAATGAGTTTTGGTATGGAGGATATCTCTGCTGCGAAAGCATTTACAAACAAGCAAATATTAGTAGGTATGGAATAATCGAACTAAAAATGTATTTACTTCATTTTGAAATATGACCATACTCAAGGTCAAAATCAAAGTGTCACGTATTATAATAATTAGGAAATAGCGACTCCATGGATTCTGGAACCACGATATGCCACCAAAATTCCTAACCCTAGATAATAATACATTAAACAGTGTTTTCTTTAGAAGTTATTCGGGGTCTCTACTTTGTTCCACTTTATTCTATCCCATATGACTACCACATCTTAGCGTATATAGAATAGCCAAACGAAATCGAACTTTGATTCTGTTGGATAAAATTGTTCCAACCTTGTTTTCTCAGTTAGCTTAAGCATCCATCGACAAGCAAACTGAGAATATAAATATACAACAAAAAAAAGGGAGAGCTACTATAACGTCAACAATTTAGTAACGAAATAGAAGCAATATCGGTAAGAATGTGTAATAGAAGCCCTAGCCTCAAACTTAGTTTTCTACTCATGGGAAAAACACATACTTTTTTAATGATCCCTTAACGTAATGTATGTATGATTAATTAACGTTATAAATTAATTCATGCCACAGAGAATGGTCCAATTGGCATCTATCAAGTTGATTAACCACGATCGTTAATTACCAAATTAGGTATAAGCTGAGTAGACCAGTGACGCGATTGGTTTAAAAACAAAAAGAATAGAAACGCTAGCGCAATTCATCTTGGCAGGGCCCTCTGATGTATTCAATAAACATCCGACATCGTTTTTGGTCGTAAACGTTCGTATTTATCTTGCTCTCTCTGTGAGCTTTAGTACCCATCGGTAAGCTTATTGAGAAAGCAAGCATCGGTAACCTTATTAATTCATGCCACAGAGAATGGTCCAATTGGCATCTATCAAGTTGATTAACCACGATCGTTAATTACCAAATTAGGTATAAGCTGAGTAGATTTTGATCGCGACTGTGTCTGTATTTTATAATCACTATCCGCTGGGGGCTCTTCCTAAAAAAGTGTTTTTTCTCGAAGTTACTCTAGGTTTCAAACTGTAAGCTCTGATGGGGAGTCCACAGGGCGATCGCTTTTGCGGGGTTTCGTTTTAGCGCTATCAAGTCTACTTAGTCATGATCGATAAATTAGTTATTTTGTGCTTTCATTTAAGATATATTCCAGATTCTTTGTTTGTAGTTTTTTTAATTCCATAAACCGTCACCCTAATCTAAAAATTTAAATTAACATTACAATGGCTTTTTATGACCTATCGAAACACACCTTAAGACGATAATTTAAGTTAAAATAATAATATCATCCTTGTTTTACATATACGGGAGGAAGTTCTTTTTTAACTTGCGTCATCCATAATTGACATACGAGTAAGTACGGAGGTATCAATTTGTGTACAAAACTTCAGCTTTATTAGCATGTGACAGACGGACATGGCGAAATTATACGGGTTCCTTGATGACTACGGAACCCTAAAAAGGACAGAACTTCCGTTGTTCCGTGTTAAGTGTTACTGTTTACCTAACAGACGGTGCCTGTGTTGCTGTGGTAAAAAACACAGTGTAAAAGAAGATAAAAAAAACATTATTCTGCATTAATATAATATCATTCGAAGTTGTACGAGTAGTGTATTATTGGGGGTTCTGGCTCACTAGTTATTTTATCATGTGGTTAGTCATTGAAATATGTACCTCTCAGTGTATATGGACTCTTATCAGGGTCATTAACTCATTAAATTGCTATGACCTGTATGAAAAGTAAAACATTGGTAACTATTCTATTTAATCTAACAAGCAAAACCGTAGGATATGACCAGTTCATAAGTGAGTTCAATGCAGCTGGTTTCCCACACTATACATATAACAATTATAAATGACAAAATGTGACGTTATCTATGAAAAAGGGACCTTATGGCGGATGGCGCTTACGCCGCACTGCGTCACGCGACATTGTTTTTATATCGGAGCATCTTTAATAATGGCGGAAGCGCCATCCGCCATAAGGTCCCTTTTTCGCCATAATATGTTAATTCTTTTGTTATATTTAATCCTTTGTTTTGCGGAAACGGGGTTTAACTAGGTTTCATTACAAATCTGGTTGAGGAAATTAATTCTAGTCTGTGGCCTAGGATTTAATAGTACTCTGCCACAATTTTTATTTCAAACCTTGTTTTTATCTATTTTGCTCAATTGCAAGAAATCAGTGTTACTAAAGTTAGAAATGTTACAACTTCACCCTATAAGGGAGATTATTTTCTGTCATGAAGCGCTCAATCGTGGATTTTAAAATAGCGAATGTGTTAGACGGTCTAACATAAAAAACCTATTAGACGCTGATTAATCCGCTACGATTAAGCGCTACATGACGGAAAATAATCTTCCTTATAGATAGGGTGATATTGTAACATTTTACACAAGCAACCAGTGTTACTAACTTTATGAATGTTACAATATCACCCAGCAGCGAGATGATGATGATTATGAGAATGCATAACTTCCTGTTGTTCCCACAAACAGGAAAGGTATTTTAGAGTTTACTACACCACAACGGCACTCCGAAAAAAGAAGGCAATACAAAGCTAGGATTTCTATTGTTATTGCGTCCTATTATAAGGAAAATTACAGTCAATATGCAGGTTCACTACATCTGCCTTGCATATGCTTGGCCTCGTGAATTCATGAATAACCACGCGCACATCAACCGCAAGGGCTACAGGGAACTCCAGGCACACGCGATAACTTAATTCGGGCTGTTGTATGCCGAGAGGTGCGGTTTGTGCGCATATCGTTGAATATGAAAACTGCTGCGCAGTTTACAGTCGTACCGAAAATAGGAATAAGCGCCAAAACACTGAGATATTATTTACAAGCCAGACAATGCATAATTCAGGTGGATAAGTATTCAGTATAGTCTAGAACTCAATTCGTTTAGGAGGAAAATCAAGATCAAGATATACAGGATGGAAAGTTGAGATGGGGCATTAAGGGCAGCTACCAGATCCCTTACGGCCACGCGAAAATGATCTTAGGAGACCTTTCACAACTTTTTGAGTGATGACGATCGAAAAATTACTCAATTCTGACGATTTTCTCGCTTACTGTACATTTTATCAAAAATCTGTGAATATCGATTGTCATCGTCATCACTCAAAAAGTTGGGAAAGGTCTCCTAAGATCATTTTCGCGTGGCAGTAAGGGATCTGGAGGCTGCCCTTAATGCCCCATCTCAACTTTCCACCCTGTATAATAAAAGTAATGAGAAAGTAGTAAGTAGATTGCGGTAAATATACTTAAGGAAAAGGTAAAGGGTGCAGGTACTGAACTGCAGAAAAAAATATTAAGTTGCGTTACACGGGAAAGGGCAAAATTCTCGCGTAGGTACTAAAATGCAGATTTTAGAATTAGGAATACTGAGACAATGGCTGTGGGGATGTGTGTGGAAGAAGAAAACATACAGCAGGACCCTATAATTTGGTCAATCAAGGATTTGCCACAGGAAGCATGGTGTATAAAAATTACTGAGAGTAACTGAACGTCGTCGAAGAATTGTTTGGTTGAGATGAGGCCGACAGAAAGCTCGCAGTTAAGATAACCTACAATTGTAGCCTCTAGTAGTGTTTCTTTGTGACGTCATGTAGGTGTAGGTAGGTTTTTCAGGGAAAGATTTTTCGCCATTAACATGAAATACTATATCAATATACTTATGTGCCAAAACACAGGCGTTTGCGTGTGGTGTGGGTCGCCGTCAAACTTCTTTCCTCTCCCAAGTCGCCTGTTAAGCAGTAATATAAATAGTACATTGTTGCAGATGCTTGAAAATACGCAATTTATGGACTAGTCATATAGACGACGGTCGAACCAAAGTTATGGCCCTCTTAGTGTACTATTAAGTCTATCAATTACACTTTCAGCCGAGGTCGTAATAGTGCTTTTAATTACTACTGCGAGGAAATTATACAAAACAAATTCACACACCTATTTTCCTTCATAATAACGTGACTTTACACAATCACACAAATAAATGAAAGCTTCATTTCGTCAAAAGGCACACACAAGACTTCAGAGACCTCGAAAGTTTGTTGAAATGCGCAATTAACACGTTTTCAGAGAACAATTGAGCTGTTTGCAGGGTTTTCCATAGAATTAAGTTACACTCTTGTACACATTTTTTTCCAGGATTTCTTAAGCAGCAAATGATTAACAGATTTTTTCGTTTCGTGAATACTTGCTATTTAGACCAATCGCGTTTTAGACGAATTGCTACTTAGCAGCTATGTTTTAGTTTAGCTGTACCAGCTCGATGGTACTTAACTAAGTACGTACGTAGTTTGCAAAAGTAAAGCCGACAGTTAGAAGTAGGTTAAAATCGAATTTAAGTTTTTTTGTGTTTTAAGAGTTACAAGTAAAGCTGATATAAGTGTGTTATAATAACTTACAAGTTTTACACACGTGCAGTTATCGTATTCTCCACTCGTGATGCGCCATTAATATCCCAAGCAACGATAACAGTACCAGACCTAACATAACATTGATTTTCAACAATCACGACCCAATAATTACGCAGCACGTATACAAAATGAAAACACGCGATAAAATTAATGGCGGTAGGCTAATGACAGTCGTACAAATACAATTTGCGTAATCGTGATGCCTGGATCATTTTAAGGGTCATTAAATCACAGGGATTGGTGATAGCGGCGCTCGTGATAGCGATATGGATTCATGGTGTTTGCTATAGTTAAAACTATATGACAAGGACAAAAATATTGTAGTAAACAGTGTTTAAAATATTTTTCTTCCATTCGCGCACTTATGTTTAACAAAAGCAATGCAATAAGATAAAAAGGGATGTACAGCGGCAAACTTACCCCTATAAGGGATCTCTTCCAGCTATAACTCACGAGAGATTGGTAAGGTATTAGAAATCCATCCATAGCGCAACCAAAGCATTGCCATGGCGATGACAGTTCTGTAATGACCATTGCAGCGTGATTGTTGTTACCATGGTTAAGCTCATCTCGGATACTAGTAATGGCATTTGGAGAACAATTGTCCTTCCAATTTTTTTTACTTTAGTATAAACTTCGACAGACATGTAAACAAAGCTCAAAATAAAAATAAACTTCTATTGAATACATATAGGAATCACCCATCAGTATTTCTCCGTGGGTCTACGTTAATTACCTACAGCGGAGATCCTGTGGCGATTAACATACTCCATCATAAGACCAGGCATGACAGCCAGGAGTCAAAAAAATTATCAACTTTTCAACCGGAGACGTACAGTCATATTATGTACCTTTTAATTATTATTTAATTTGCTTTTGTAATAATTCCGAGTTCTCACACTTTTTTTCCTGTTGAACTAGGTACGCGTTACATTTTATTTTATATTCATAACTTTACATGAGTAGTTGTGTACTGTTGAGTTTTTTGCCATGAGCTTCTTATGGCGCTGGTAAAATTTTCTCGTGTAAAAGTGCCCCTGAGACCCGATAAATATATTTTTTATATTTTATATAAAACCTTGTAATACATCTGCATGACTCATGTCATGCCGACAAGAATTATTACCGCGTTGTTTTTGAGGTGGCCGCTAACCATTTGTCCTTCCCAGTACAAGAACCAATGGCATCATGGCATTGCACAATTTATGTGTCTGTGATGCATGACAACTGAGTAAACATACTCAAGACCTATTGTGCGCGATATCTCCGAGTTTTTGGTGTTTTTAACTGTAACGTTTCACGAAACATTCTATGAATTTTCAATGATTTTAGTATAATTTAAGTATGCAGCGTATGTAAGTTTAAATAAGGTACCAAAGCTTTCTTCCCTAAAATTACTTGCGTTAAAATTGTCATTTAATTGTAGATTTACTTCTGCACATCTATATTATATAAAAGTAGAAACTGTGTGGCTGATCGATCAAGACACAGCCAAAAGCAACCCAAGGACTTGATATTCGGAGGGAATATCCTTGGATACCCTAGTTGGTGCACTAAGAAGGTATTTTCGCAAAATTATCCCCTAACTAAAGGGTAAAAATAGGAAGCTTTTCTCTCCCTACTTTAACCCTTATGGAACCTAATTCTTCGCGTACGAAGTCGGAGGTGTCCTGTATTTACACGTTACACATAATGTTTGCTTACCAAACGCGTGTGAATGGTAAGTATGGTTACTTTTGGAGGTTACGAGGAGGTCGGGGGAGGTTACGCCAGAGCTTAGAGCAGAACTTTGTGAGTGAACATGTCTGTAAGTTATTATGTTTTTTTTTCACGCTGAAATAGAGTCTGAATTAAACTATAATTGCTTTAAAAAAAACTTCGCGTGGGATGGCCAAAGTACGGAATTATTAACCCTACCTGAAATCGCCGGCAGAACCCATGACCCAATAAACAATACGATCCGCAATCAAGACGATACTCTGTAAACTACCCAAATAACTATCAGTACTATCACCCTAAATATGCAATCGATACAGATGAATGTCAACAACGCGGAGACAATACAAGCGAACGGCAACAATGCGCTAACAGCTAACAGCACAGTGTGGCGCGCAGGGCGGGTGCGCGAGCGCCGACGCGAATTCTAATCGACCGGTTGAACATCTCGCGCTTGATCCAGGGTAAAACTATAAATCAGCGGGATGTTATTGAATAAATGATAGATTTATTTGATACTAGCTTTGCTCTTTCCTTTGGCTCCCTCGGGAACTTTCCAATTTTTCGGGGTAAAAAGTATCCTATGTCAATTTCAATCTCCGGGACTCCAACTATCTCCATGCCAAATTTAATTTAAGCGTGAAAAGGTGACAAACAGACAGACAGACATACTTTCATATTTACAATACTTATTAGTATGGATTGGTTTTTTTTGACATCAATCAACAATCAAAAATCAAAATGTATAAAATTTTGCTATTTGCACCAATTAGCAGTTACATCTTTTTATTCTTGATTGAAGGTACAGTCTACTACAAAGAGATGTATCCACTTTTGGACCTTATTACTGTGCGATAAAGTGAAAAAGTGGATGTATACAATACATCTCTTTGTGGTCGACTCTACAGTCGGCCATTAAGAGGATTGCGAACCGACGCTTATATCTACACGCCGCGCCCCTATACCACTAACAATATGGTTTATGTATTCATCTGGAATTGTTAAATGTACAGTTACAGCTTAGCTGCCGAATACTGAACGTTAAAGGTGACTTTGACACTTGGAATTGGAATTGGTAATGGTAATAACAACCCCACCATGACAAATGTCAAAGTCACTGCAGTGTACACATCGTCATTTAACTAATCTCCAACTGGCTAATCTTGTAAAGTGAAAGTTCTGTCTTGTAAGTATTCTAACCAAATAATTGAATTTTTCATAAGATAACAAGAAAAGATGTTATTTTAGTCAGAAGCTAAATATATCTTTATTACCAGTCTAGACCTTAAATTGGCCAGTGTCCAAAAAAGTAATTGAACAATACAACGCAGTTCCTTTCCACCTTTTGACTGCCCCAGTCGGCACGACACGTCATCGTTTTCGTGCCGCAGACGATTAATAGTAATTTGTTTTACGCTTCAATGACGGCTTGACGTCAGGGGTCGTCATACGTCAAAATACTGCCGGCTGGGCAGTAGCGGTTAAAAGGATAAACGT
This sequence comes from Acleris literana, assembly GCA_946894065.1. Classification (NCBI taxonomy): domain Eukaryota; kingdom Metazoa; phylum Arthropoda; class Insecta; order Lepidoptera; family Tortricidae; genus Acleris; species Acleris literana. The sequence continues at coordinate 23,039,224 of OX335670.1, forward strand.
AATGCACCTGGTTTACTTTTTAAGCGGGATACGCATTGATAGCGGAGGCGGTGTTGGTACACGTTCCCGTACTAATAAATAGACAAAAAACCCCGATATAAATGGTAACCACTGAGCTACTTTCAGAGCTGATATCCCTTCATTTTTTTTTTCTTTGTCTCGAGATAACAGGTTTAGTAAACACCAAGTCACCAATTATGTTAATTTAAATTACAATGTTAAACAAAAAAAAACTATCATTAACACAAAAAAATATCAATATTTTTAAGCAGTGACTGCCAACTGTCAGCAAATGTATACGTCAGTATCTTGGACCCCAGACGAGAGTGCGTTGGCGAGTTCCTTGCGCGACGAGAACGGCTTAGCAATTGTCATGAAACTTAGCTTAGAACCATCCTGATTCAATTAGCTTTTTTTTTTTGGTAGGCGCAAGTCCAACCTTACTTAACCTACCTATGTAATTAATGCTTAAGATATCCTAAAAGCATCATCCTTTCAGCAGAAAATAGCGTTCGATGAAATTGTTTTTAGATAAAATAAAAATGGATAAAATTATGGGGTACCAAATTTTTTTATGGAAATGCGCCGTAAACCGACGTCTCCACTCTCAATGCGTTGGTGGTTTCAAGGCTTTATTTCTGATTATGTGGTATGTGATGTAGCAAACAAGTAACCAAAACAAATTTCAAGCACGTGACAACAGACTCCCGCCAAGAATTTCTGAATTTCATCACGTCCATAACCACTAGATTCTGGTTTGGTTCCACTGATATTGGGACAGTTGCGTGGAGGAAAACACATCAAGAAACAACATTGACGCATAAATAAAAGGTGATTCAAAGAAGTTTTAATAAAAGCATTGGATTACGCGATCCAAACCCAAAATAGCGCCCAAGGATTTATAGTGACAAGTGAGTAGTGACATCAACATTTACACCGAAAAAAATCGAAAGAATTTCGCAACCTGAAACATTATGTTATGCCACTGTACATACACATACTTAATAAAACAATATTTAGTCATTTACGGGACGTTTTAACCCTTTAGCGTCTGCGGCAACGGCGTCCTTGAAGTTTTCAGACTGTTTGGGATAACTAAAATCACCGACATTCCAGGGGTTAAGTTGGATACAAGTTCCTTGGAAGGGAATAAACCTTGACTCACCGAACACTGACCGCAAGAATTTATAGACAAACGCCTACGTTATTCAGGACACGCATATGAGCATTTCTTACTTTAAGAGTACTGCTTCAATATACTGATTTTGAGTAACCTTTGCACACATTACATTACAATAATTATCGCTGAGTTTGAACCTTATGATCGTGATACTGTCCGTGCAATTATAGTATTTTAGTCAATTAGTTTCAATGGTCTCACAAGAATGATGGATAACTCCAGTCTATAAATGGCTGAATGTGTCACGGTCACTGCCACCATACTGATAGAAAAGAGAAAAATGCGTAAGGCGACGTTACAAGTTAGCGGACTGTCTACATCACCAAGGCAAGGCGTCGTTACTGTGACACGGCGCAGCGCCGTGGAAAGGCAAGTTGCCGTGTCCGTTTAGATGCACGATGCAGTGCCACGTTGTACCCAAGGCTCAGCGTCGCGCCGTGATGTGGCCAGGCCCTTAGGGCTTCACTGCTTACCGGAATTGAGCAGCTGCCTAACTCATTATTTATCCAAGGTTCGTAAGTAAGGACGCGATAATCGACAAAAACCACACCTCAAGTATAAGTAATACATGGTAACACTCACTAGACTTTGATTCGATTTCAAATTCCAAAAATAATGTTTTTTTTTAATTTCGCCAGAACCCGGACGCCGGTGTAAACGGGGATGTCCAGTTAGATCACTTGGCAGGATCACCCACGTACAAAATTAATAGTTAGGGGATCCTACCAGGCGATCTTACTGGAGATCGCGGTGTAAACCCGGCGGCTTCATGATACACAATATTATATTGTGTCGCCGGGTCGGCGAATTCGGTGTGTAGAACCCTTAAAACCCTTAAAGACTAGTCACTAGCGAGCTGTAACCGTAACCGTAACAGTTACAGTAACACGAGCTTATATTAAAGAATCGCTTAACCTTATGGGCCTTCTACACGATGGCCCATCATGGGCCTTCTACACGATGGCGCATCATGGGCCAACGTAAGGGATGCATTTACAACATATTCTTGCATCTCACTCTTACGCATTACTCGGTCCCTATACTGGCCCATGATGGGCCAACGTGTAGAGCGGCCATTAAGGAGTGTAGAAAGCTTGAGGTACCTGTGAAGCGGCGATCCTGGTCTCCCAGGCAGGCGAGCGGAGGTGTTTCGTGAGCCGATGCAGTAACCGGTGCAACTCCTCAGGATGTGCCTTCTGGACTTCGCCCAGCTGCCGCGCCGCCGCGCGCCTGGTGGCTGCGCCCGCGCCCGCCTCCAGCAGCACGAACAGCCGGTCCAGTCTGACACAAGGACACTATAAATCCACAACTCAACGGACTGTGGAATCTTAACGACCCCGCGAAATGGCAGCAAAGGAGAGTAATGTTTCATAAGGGACCGTAGACCTGAGTGATACGGCCTCTTGGTTCGAGGGGTCAAGGGATCCTGGTTCATACAGCTTTTGATTTGTGTAATGTGTTATGTAGAGGCCTCGCGTTCATGTAGCTCGCATAAAATATATCCGCGTATATATTTAGATGTTATCTACGTTGTTTAGTTTGAGAAATAACTCCAAATTAGTAGATCTAACTGCTACACGAATGAGCAACTTCTTTCGAGTTAATAGGAGATTTTATCCTTAACGCGGCAATAACGCGCGTCTCCGTGAGCGATCGTATGATAAATGAATGGAAATACGGACTGAATAAGGTCGGATTTATTTTTGTTTATGTATGAGTCGCTCCCTACTTCGCCTCAACGGGGCTGGATTTCCCCACTATAGTTTCCAAATTCAAATTAACCTCCAGAAATAAGGTTTTTAGTGAGTTGGTTGTCCTAATTGACGGAGTAAAGGAAGTATAGTCTCGACTTTACATGAAACTCGAGAAATTATCTCTTTTACAGGCACTACACCACAAGACAATGTGTTTGATTTGCTTTTGTTTTACAAGCATAGTCTATAAACCTGGCTACAATGGTAACGTGCGCAGTCGTTACCTGACATGTTCAATGCCCAAGACGCCATTTTAGGTCCATTCCGGTACGGAAAGCAGGGCATATAACTTTAAATGTATTTTGTTGACTTTTAATATTGAGTTATTTTAACATGACGTCACATGCGAAACACTAATACGAAATTCACGACTATTCAAACGACAAACTCCACTAAAAACACGACTATGGCAAGACTGGAGTAATGTTAGTGTTCTTTGAATTTTTTTTACAATAGAAAATTTAAGTGTGGTAATTTGACCCATACAGACAACTTCATACAAGCTATTTCGTTGCGTTAATTGTGAAAAATTATTTATTTCACCTCAACATCCCTACTCTTAGGCCACCTAACTACAGTCAAGGAATTTAATTTGTGACCCACCTTAGGTCCAAAGTCAATCTGACATTCTACAGCAATAAGGTTGAGTTTCCTATCAATTACAAATGACTTGGCATCTCTATTGACAATGACATCTTCAAGCAGATTTTCTTTGAAATGGGTAGCAAATTAACTTCCGTGACCGTACTTATACTGGCGCACGGGCTCCAAAAAGCAAGCATTCATCCGTTGGACAAGCCTTCAAGCCAGGGTGCATTAGCACGATAAACCTAATAAGGATCGTTTGCAGCCAGACTTGTTAGGTTACCACTTGATACAGATAATTATTAAAGTTCACTGTTAAACCATTAATTCCTTATAACGACATACAGTTTTATCCCCCATTGTTAGTCAGCCATAAAATATCGTGGTTGTAATCCAATAAAAGAAAGTGCGTAATGCACTTGAAACAACTGACGTAATACGAGCATAATTCATCTGAGCAAACAGTACCACTTCGTACCATTTTGATAAAGATAACGCAAACAGCAATTTTCGTGTACTGAGATACAATTAAAAATCTATATTTATGAAAGAAGAAACTAATTTACAATAATATTCCTGGAATATTCCTGAGCTATCCTGGAAGGGATTTTTGAATTTATCCCGTAAAATAAAAGGGTAGAGGTAAATCAATACGCGTTCGAAGTCACCGGTGTCCTTTAGTCTAAAATGAAAATGCCTAGGGAATAACCAATAACAAACAAGTGTTCACAAATAAAAGAGTTAAATTAACGTTGAAGTATCCGGTTGCAAACCTCATTAAACTTAGTTGATATGCGATCCTCAGGGGACGTCTTTTTACTAACATGGTGGTAATAATGCGAGCATTTTTCGTCTAGTTAGAAAATGTAGCATTTTGTACGAATCTTTCGGTACGGTTGGAAATAGTACATTATTGCCTAGGCATAGAAGTAGGCAATTGCGGGCCGAGTATTGGTTTAAACGGACAAGCTTGCGAGTCCGTTTAAAAATACGAAGCCCGCAATTGCTGTTCCTGCCGAGGCAAATATAGGCCATTTCTCAAAAATCGCCACAAAAAAATTGTATTGGAAAAAAATACCTAAAATCTTCATCGTTTGAACTCATTTTTTTAATTGCATACAAATAGAAACTTCATGTGAAAAAACCATCACTCTTTACAGCCTTTTTGTTTATGACAAGGAGAAACGAAAGTTTTGTTTTTAAAAAAACATAAGCTATTCCAGACACAGATAAAAAAGTTATGTTTCGAATAAAATATGTATAAGACTTGTGCCATCATTTTATTAAAAAGTTACAAGCTAGATAGTAATGGAATTTGTATGCAACATTGCGGGCTTGTGTAGCGAGCACGCAATGTTTTTTTTTTTTAATTTGGGAACTGTCAGTAATCTATGTACTTCGCGTCTCATTATGTAGATAGTAATGTCAACATTTCCGAACATTTTTGAGAAAAAACATATACGCGCGCTTTTGACTAATGCTCCAGAAAACAAAGAAGCATGGTAGGCCTATTGATACCTGGAGTAAGTAAAATTAATAAAACGTAAACGTAATAAAATTCAATTTGAGCAAAAAAGAAATTACCATTATTTATGTTAAAATTAGAAACGTACTACGGCTACTCTAGCAGTTTTATCTAAATATCTTTTTAACACCTATTTGTGAAGATGATGTCGTCAAAATATATTTCCGAGGGTCATAAGCAGTGATCGGAATAGGTAGAGCTAATTTGCCTAAACTTGACGCATATTCATTCATGCGTGAGAGAGATGGGAATACATTATTGAATGAACATGCATCAAGTTTAGGCAAATTAGCTCACCTATTTCCGATCACTGGTCATAAGGGATAAGCTCCTTCATTAGAAGGGATGTTGGCGGGCCGGATTCAATTAAAATGAAAACCCTTCGCAGACCGTGTCTGTCGACAGACGACTACAAAGATGTATCCACTTTTGACCCTTATTACGATACAATACGTTGACAAAATGGATACATCTCTTTGTAATCGACCATACATTCCCAGACCGTTCCCGAATTCGTAGTCACCTCCAGACTAACCTTCGTAAGACTGGAGGTGACCTATGTCAGCCTTTGAACAACGCCCTCGTGTTTTGACTATGGAAATAAGTCTGTGAGGCGTATAGGTCGTTATGGGTTAAATCAGCTTTAAGTCCCAGACGCACTGAGAGCTGAGGCGGCGTCCCATACTAAAAACGCCTCCGCTACGCTTTGAGCACGCACCACGCCGCCTTCGCACTTAGTGTGTTTACCTACGGTTTTAGCGAAATTACGAGGGGTGCCTTTTAAGTTCTGTCGTTTGCAAAACCCCCGTGATTATTAAAAAAAAAACTAGTATCATCTTAAAATATTTGAATTTAGAATTCAAAAACAAAAAAATGTCTCGAGATCGGCCGATTCGTTTTAGTACAGCGTCAGTTCAAAGTTGACAAGTCGGTTGTGAAAATGGAAATTTCGAAGGAAAATTTACGTGCGATAATATTTTACAACTTTAAAAGGGGTTTAACGCGTCTTCAGTGCTTTGAAGAGCTGACTACGGTTTTTAAAAATGAAGCACCATGCATCCGGACTGTGGAACGTTGGTATTTGGAATTTCAACGTGGTTGCTCTAGTCTTAGTGATAGGCATCGTGAAGGCCGACCAAAAACAGCTGTAACCCAGGAAAACATTGATGCTGTACGGCAACTGATCGTCGAAGATCGCCATGCGACATACCGCGAGATAGAAGCTTCATTAAGCATTTCAGGGACCAGTGTTCAAAATATATTGCATGATCACTTAGGTGTAAAAAAATTGATCTCACGCTGGATACCACATTTACTTAGTGAAGACCAAAAAACGGCTCACGTTAGATGGTGCCGCAAAACTCTGCGGCAATTCAACCGAGGAGACTCTAAACACGTTTATGACATTATCAGTGGTGACGAATCTTGGATATATGCCTACGATCCGGATTCTAAACAGCAGTCGACTGTTTGGGTGTTTCAAGATGAGCCAAAACCGACCAAAGTAATACGCTCACGGAGCACTTCGAAAAAAATGGTCGCCACGTTTGTAGCGAAAAGTGGCCACGTTGCGACCATCGTGCTCGAAGATCGTAAAACAGTTAATGCTGACTGGTATACCACTGTTTGTTTACCAGAAGTTATCGGCGAGTTCCGAAAAAATAATCCAAGACGTCGTATAGTACTGCACCACGATAATGCTAGCTCGCACACCGCCCGGCAGACAATTGCGTTTTTAAAAGAACAAAACGTCGAAAATTTGGATCACCCGCCGTACAGTCCAGACTTAAGCCCTAATGACTTCTTCACTTTTCCAAAAATCAAGCAACGACTTCGTGGTCAACGGTACCGGACGCCTGAAGAAGCGGTTGAGGCATACAAAACGGCCATTTTGGAGACCCCGACTTCGGAATGGAATAAGTGTTTCGAAAACTGGTTCGATCGAATGAAAAAGTGTATTACATGTCACGGTGATTACTTTGAAAAACAATAAATACCATTTAACACTTAAATTCTCTTTAGTTTTTTCAAACGACAGAACTTAAAAGGCACCCCTCGTACTAGACTAATTAATTGCTTTGTCCGTCTTGGCAAGCGCGGATCCTGAATGGGTACGTTAATCCGACAAATTTGTGCGTGACTTTCTCGCGGGGATGTAAGGTGACAGACGTTGAGGGAGGCGAAGTGATTGCTTGTACAGCCCGAAACCCCCGCTAAAGATAGAAGGACGAAGCCCAAAACTGGAAAACGCGTCTCTAAACAATGCCAGCGGCAAATCATGTAGCAGTTGGGGTGACAACGTTATCAGAGGGATCCATTTCGGAATGGCGACAGGCAGATCCGTAATAAGCAGGGTCATAACACTCTGAAAACGTTGTCACCCCAACTGTTACATGATTTGCTTCTTGCATGATCCTACTCTAAGACTGGCCGGCCGAAGCGCCAATATCCAGCCCCACCTTCAAGCCGGAATCCCACCGCAGCGCACGCTACGCACACCCACGTTAACGCTACACATGTGAGCTACGTGAATCAATTATTCTCGGCGGTGACACAATTCACTGACGTCATTTCATGCGTGCCGCTGCAGGTTTGTCTACATATATTTTGATACGAAGTGAATTTATACCCACGTGGCGTGCGTAGCGTGTGGTGGGTGGAATACCAGCTTAATGCCTTGATTCCTAGTCTCCGCAGCATCGTCGCAGGCATCAGCTATTCTCCATATTATTTTCAAAGCAAGTGGGCGAGCCAGCCTATTAACAGTAATCTAATAGGGCACGGTAATTGGAAGCAATTTATCGATAAAGTCACCCCGGTGTGCTGCCGATACGCTTTTCTGGGGTACTTGCTTACCTATAAATAAACGTGCTACCTACTGCCTTGAGAGACAGATCTGACGTCAGTAGAGAGCAATTAATAACAAGCGAGGATTTAATTCACCATAATGACGGCAGTTCAACCTCTATTATCATTAGTGCTGACAAAAAAAACATACCTAATGATTCATTGAAAAAAAAAACAGGTCAAATGCGAGTCGGACCCGCGCACTGAGGGTTCCATATCGCCGCACAGTAGGTATTATATTTCAACTAGAGGACGCCCGCGACTTCGTACGCGTAGAATTAGTTTCCCGCTACTCCCCCTATTTCTTCCCGTTGGGGGTCGATTTTCGGAAAATCCTTTCTTAGTGCACCCATAGGGCACCCAAGGAATACTCCCTCCAAATGTCAAGTCCCTAGGTCCAGCGGTTTGGGCTGTGCGTTGATATCTAAGTCAGTGAGTCAGGTTTGCCATTTATATATGTATATATAATATATATAGATAGATAGATAGATTTAAATTCGACTTCGAATCGAATCAGCGCGAGCTTTACTCACGCTTGAACTTTTTTAGTATTTGTTGTTTTTCTTCAGGGTTTCTATTCTAATATAATCATAGCAAATTTGACGCTTGTATGTTTTGCCGGTTCTACAATACAACAAAAATAAAAACCGGTTGGAATAAAACGTTTCTCGTATATTGGGACCCCCATTATTAATTCATTTTCTTTATTTATTGTTATTTATTAGTAAATCCGCCGTAATAACACATATTCTGGAAAAAATACATCCCGCTATCTAAGACGGACGGACGGACAGGGTACGTATATTAAGAATACTACTACTTACTGAATATTCAAACATCTCTTATCTTTTTTATCTTTTAAGAGGGTCCCGTAAGGCTCCCTTCCGTACCCTTACCAAGAGTTACAATAACCGTACTCGCTAGCGAGTCGAATGCTCTGTCCCTCGCGTTATTCTTAATATTCTTAAAGAGTGCGAGGGACAGATCATTCGACTCGCTAGCGAGTACAGGTACGGAAACCTAAAAATCATGTCAAAGTAATTGAAGATTAGGCATACCCAAATCGTGATTGATTCGTAATTAACACACAAACTTACCGCGAAGTCATGACGATGCTTTTATCTCAACCCCTTTTCAAGTTGTATTTCTTTCTGAAACAAAATAAAACTTAGGTTATAATAGTGTAGCGTTAGAAATGACTGAAATGGAGGATAAGGGCTTGCAGGGAATTTAAAGATTTGCGGACAAAAAAAAGAGATACCTATATTTTAATGGTCCTACGTAACGTATACTTTTCCAATCATAATCCATTCCATATTTCCGATATCGTAAATTTTCCTCAAGAGAAACCTTCAAATTTTTCCACAGTATAAGTACAGTCCGTCTTCACAATTTTGTATTAAATCGCTTTATCGCCTTTGATATTAGTGCAGGAGTTCAAAGCCGTTAAAGTGGCAAAGGGTGGTGGTCCAATGTGCATTGCGTATCACATTTTTTTAAGCAAACTGTGAGACGCATATACACATTGGACAAAGATCTTGGACAAGTGGAATACCACCCAAAGGGCTAAAGTTTGCAGCTGTTCAGGGCGACCGTACCTATTCCTACATAAATAAATAAATAGGCCAAATAAGTCACCTAATAGACTCCCCGGAGAAGAGTTCCGATGACGCTATCGCAAGGGTCTTGGTCCGTGGGGTCCAAGCGCTCTAAGCATTTTAAAGAAATTTGGAAGGGGGCCATTTGACGTCACGGGAGATCGAAGAGGTCGCAGTTTCTTCGCTCAACGTATTATTATTTAACTAGGTAGGTATTTAAAGGGCCCCATACACAAAACGATCCGTCGCTTCAGACGGACATAGTGTATGTCAAGATCGTTGACGATTTACTTCATCGAAGACGATATCGGACATCGCAACAAAAATCCATGCAATCGTGAATATCGTAACGATGAATCGACAGTGTATGGCTCTTTACGATCAACGATTCAATTTTGTCTCACTTTAACACGAACATTTGAACACGTCTTTATCCTTCGTTTCAAACATGTAAATGATCGATCGTTACGACCAATCGTTTCGTGTATGGGCGTTATTTTTGATGCGATCAATAGGCACGATTTTCATCAGATCGATCGTACAGACGAATCGTACCGTACATGGGGCCCATAACGGGGAAATGCTGCAGGCATCTTCGGGACAATTCCGCAGGGGCCTTTTTTAGATTAAGTAGCCTAAAGCTTTTTAGTTTTAGCTTAGTTCTACTTTTAGTTTTAATTTTATTTTTTCCAGATAAGTTAATATTGGGAAGCGACTAAGGGAAAGGCTTGCAGTATTGTTAGGCAATGGGCTTGCAACCCGTCACTAATGTACACTGGTAAACATCTCGCCTATTTGTGCAAAATGTGGTTACATACCTAATTAACAACGAGTTTTTAAAGTTGTTGGTACTGTAGCTCTGCCTACCCCACTCTGGGAATGAAGGCGTGAGTGTATGTATGTTAATATTGGGAAATCATGTGAATGAAAATACGTAGGATCACTTTTGGTAACAAGTCGAAACCAAAACTTCTCTGAGAGACCCTCCAACAATTCAACGCACATCACTTTGTTTAATCCCACAGGAACCCAACAACTCAACACGCTGCCTTAATACCAATAACTTTAACAAAAAGCAAGCTTTCAAAACCCGACTGTTGCTAACCAACTTAAAATCATTATAAATCCTAAATGATCATTCAACATGAAAGATGATTTTTAAATCCCTATTCAATGATACCCCACTTGTCATACTTCGCCACCATTTTTTTTTAATTTGCACATTATGGGGTCTGGTTGCCGCCATATTGAATTTTGATTACTGTCATATTAATTATCTTCAGTGACACTCACCAGATTAAGACAAATCGATTGACATAAGAATCATCAAAATAGGACAACGGGTTTAGTTTTTATAGTGCCACAAAGGAACAAACATACATAATATAGGCTGTGAAACACATTACCCTCCTCCTTCGGCAGTCGGGTAAAAAAGGCGGGTAATAGTAGGTATAAGAATTTTAAATGTAATGTGGTTATACAGTATGCAATGCTTCGACTTACGCCAGCTCGACCAACACCCAAAAAACATAGCCTTCCTTCTGCCGCCGCATAAAAATAACAATAGACAAAATTCAAGATCTAATGGAAAGATCGCTACCATGCTGTACTCTAAGTGGCATTGACAGAGAGTAAAGACAATCAGGCATATTGCTCTTAATGGGAAAAGTGGAAGGCAGCGAGCTAAATGGATTTAACACGGCGGCAATTGAGAGCTGTGTATGTATGCTCTGTAGAAAACTTCCGTCCTTGATTTCGACGGCGATTCTAACTTGACCCTTCGGTTCGTATAAACTTAATACCAGGAGTGTCTCCACCGGTGATTTTTTTCAGGATTACTATAAAACTAGGTTTGTTCCTACCAACCTAGTTCCTTATACGTTTAATAGTTATATATACGTACGTATATACGTTTAGTAGTTGACAACGCGCTGGCCTAGTTGGTAGTGACCCTGCCTACGAAGCTAGAGGTCCTGGGTTCAAATCCCGGTAAGGGCAGATATATGTGTGGTGAGCGTGAATATTTGTTCCCGAGTCATGGATGTTTTCTATGTATTTAAGTATATATTTCTCTATATAAGTATTTATATCGTTGTCTAGTACCCATAGTACAAGCCTAGAGCTTAGTTTGGGACTAGCTCAATTGGTGTGACATTGTCCCCTGATATTTATTTATTTATTTTTTATTTTTATATTTTTTTAATGTTATGAAAATTTGGCAAATGAATTATAATAAACATAATTAAATGTCAGGGGACAATCTCTCACAAATTGACCTAGTCCCAAACTAAGCTCTAGGCTTGTACTATGGGTACCAGACAACGATAAACATACATATATAAAGGAACACATAAGAAACATCCCAAGACTCAAGAACAAAAACTCCTCATCACCATCACACAAATATTTGCCCTTTGAAATCGAACCCAGTACCGCTAGCTTCGTAGGCAGGGACACCACCAAGAAGGCCAAATGACACTTGAGAAACGAAATTTCAGACCTGCGATAGGTTAGCGTCGACACCAGTTATAGTACCTTACACTTTTGTAGGTACCTTGTCGCTTTAACACCTTGGACAATTTAGTGCAGCAGTTCAAACATGACGTTAAAATGACAAGGCACTAAAGTGCAGCTACTTATAAGGCCAACCGTACCCAGACACGCATGCTGACTAGGTACAGTCGAGGTCAAAGATATGAAAACCGTTTTGCACCTTATTTTATTGAAATAAGGTGCATTACTCGACTGTAGGTCAAGTTGTGATGGTCAAGCGAGGTTCTAGACTAAGGGAGGGACGAAGTATTTAATAATAACTGCTGGGGCACATTTTATAAAGCTACAAGTTACATTTTTGCAGGTCTAAACCGGCAACACTGCTCAAATGGCTGGTCGTCATTGGTCGAGGTTGTGTCAAATGGAAACTTGTACCCTGTAAATTGTAATTTGTAGTTTTATAAAACAGGCCCCTGCAGGCCTTTCGCGTAACTCACTCGCAATCGCGATCGGCTTCAAAACAAAACAATTGGTTTCATTTTGTATGCAGACAAGCCTTCGATTTTCAAAATCAAAACGATTGTGATTGCGATTGTGTTAACCGAAAGGCCTGCTGGTCTTACCATTGTCGGGAGCAAGGCTGCCAGAGCCGAGCGCAGACCGGAGGACCACCGCGACAGAGCTTACTTCGCAAAATGGTTCCTACGTAAAATCGAGACAACGTGGGCGACCAAGATGGGAAAAAAGGGGCGCTGCGCATGAGCAAAGCATATGCATTGAATAATTATGAATAGGTATAAAACATTTAAAAGGATTCCTATAGAATGGCACAAATTTGGTCTTGCTTGTAAGAAACGACCCACTAAAATATTATACACCTACCAAGACATTTATGAAAAAGGTTTCTGTTATAGCCTCGTAAGGCGCAACATCCTATATTTAGGACATTTGTCAAAGTGACTCTTGACTTTAGTTGACCGACACAAGATTATTTTTCGAACTAACGAAATTTGACGTGGGAAAGGATATTTACAGGTCCAAAATATAATACCTACAATTTAAAGCGGGCTACATACCTTCAGTTTTAACTGCACAGTTTCAACTGCACAGTCGAACTGTTCAGTTAAAACGTATGTCTGTAGGCACTGCGAACTGAGCAGTTAAACTGACGATCTAAGAAATATCTAATCGAAATTTCATTAGATAAAACTGTACAGTTAAAACTTTGCGGTTAAAACTGATGGTATGTAGCCGGCTTAATGAAATAGTTAGAAAAACCTAATACCATTGAATCAAAAAGCTAATATGAAACTACCTTCCATGTTACTATACAAGAACAATATTAACACCTCTTCCATAAAAATAAACCATATTAAACTTTTAAGTACTCTTCAGTGAACTTTTGAAACTGTCAGTTCAAACTAAGAATGTTAAACTGACAGTCTGGCAGTTTAAAATTACGGTTAAAACTGAACGCGGGTACCGCCATCACACCGACACTAAAAAAAATGAGTACATAATAGGTATGTATAGTATAAATAAAGTGAAATAAAATACAGTAAATCAATAAGTATTTTCAAAAGTCCGTCTGTAGTATGTCTACCAGTAGGAACTCATTCAAACAAAATATGCCACTGGTATTCCAAACATGTACTTAAATTACAGCAATGCAAATTAACATGTGTGGTCTGCCGAAACCATCCATATTATTAGCATAAAAATGTAATTAATATACATGACGTATGCCTTATGTTTACTTGTGCTATTTCATTGGTAGGTATATTTATTCAGCATGGACTAGCAGACAAAAAATAAATTAAACAGTAATTGAGACCAACATACAGGCAGTTGCACCATCTTGCTTCCAAGGGAAGAATGTAAGAGTTAGTTATTTATATCTATTGTATGGCTTAGTTATCCACCATATGATAAAAAAAATTATCTTACAACTTGACACAACCCACAGTTTAGTGACATCCGTAAAGTTTGTTTATCATTTTGTTTGCAATATTTCCAACTGTATTCTACTCGTATGTACATGTAATCCGACTTATGCGTATACATTGTAAATTACTCTATGAGAGTAACTAGGTATGAATCTCGCCATTAGATGGATGATTAGATTTAATCACCATCCTGTAAGTTAGCCAGTATTGGAAGAGCGTAAGATGATGAAATAAGAAATGAGATTATTTGTTGCTCCATATTTTCTGCTTTAGTTAAAAATATTGATTGGACTTAATGCTGCATTTTTTTTAATTTATGGCACAGACCAGTCCTTGCTAACTCATGTTATCTTTTGCTAATTTTTGAGCACTCAACAGGTTGTAGTTGAATATAAAATGAGTTTGATTTCTAAACTCTAACTATGCAATGATGTGTTATTTGGATTTGCTGTACAAAAAAAACTCGTAAATTTTGCCACACAATAACAACATAATAATATTATACCTATATACTCAAAACCATTATATAAGTGTACAGACATGAGTAGGTACACTGTAATGACCTACTAGCACCTTTATCCAAATTATCAATATGTGTTATCTGCTGTTTTCAACACAATCATCTTCAGATGTATTCTTACTCTGTATTTATTAAACAACCTTTTTTGCCACCTTTGCCTTCCAATATGCCATTAATTTTGACAACCAGTTAAATAGTTCTTGATGAATTTAACCCGGCTTGTACCTCGGATATGACAGATTTTTATTGATGCACCAAAATTCAAATTTTTAATCTTTTGTCAATAAAATTTTAATTCAAAATTTTAATAAGAATGGCTGACGTAGAGGTGCATCAATGATAAAGGACAGGCTAATTGTTACCTTTGTTCAAATCTCAAAAATTGCTAATTTCTATTTGATGTTATAATCATAATATAATCAAACTTGAATATTAATTAAAAATACATATTATTTTATAATAAATAAATATACTTACATGAGAATACAATTGCGAATAAAAAAAATGTCTATGTATATCTTATACAAGTCAGTGTAAGTCAATAAGTGATAGTGTTTTTTTTTTGTTTCTTTGCTTTAGTTTATTAGCTTTATTTCAATGAAATATTCTATTATCCCATTAAGAAAATATTTTTAAATTGTGCTAAATTAATTATTGTAAAAAGGTGGGTTACTCAAAGTACACCACAGTTAAAAGTTAATAATATCAAAAATAATAATAGGCCATCTGGCCATCCAGTACACTCTGTTTGTTGTGATAACTTCTTGATAAAAGGCATACCTACAAGCAGAGTGCACTGTTATCTTATTTTCGGACAGTCCCGCTGATCGAACATTCGGTAGTGTCCAAACACTCGTTATTACTTCACGAGTGCACAGGCTCAATAAAAACGGAAATAAAGTAAGTAGACCAAAACAATTGACTAGAAATAGTAACGGTAAGCAACGCGACCCTTTCACGCAAAACATATGGCCGCGCTCACACAATCGTATCGATTACTCTAATTTAATGTACTCGTGGTCACATCGAAGACAGAATATACCTCTAACAACGACCTTGGAATGCCTAAACAAAATAAAGGCGAAAGACACACACGTAACGCCTTTCCTATTGATTTTTTGGAGCCATGATTCTCACTCATTCCTTTTGTAAACGAATTAAATAATAATATCAAACATCTGTATTTTCATTACTTGTGCATATTATGAAGCTCACCTTACAAAATAAGGCAGATCTCAGGTTACTGCTCCCAAATATTTCCATATTTCATAGCACTGAATATCACGTTCGATAACATTATCGTCGAAATGCACAAATAAAAAAAATCGACGTAACGAGAGGAAGCGCATCGTTCAAGCTTCAAATATATACTGACAGCCATGCTGCCGATGAGTCCGTCTTTATTGTGGACTTGCGTGCTGATTGGTCGAGGAGAGACTGATAAAAAATATTAATTGCGTGCTTCCTCCAATCACAATCCAGAATTCTGAAAATTTCATGGAACCTTGCCAGCATCGGTAATCGAACAAAAAGTTTTATATATTTTTAGAACCTACAAAAATTAATGCGATTTGAAATCAGTTGACGCATATTGCGATTTTATTAAGTCTACACTTGTTTATTAAGATGAAAACTAAGAAGGAATATGGATATTCGTAAACTATATTAAATTAAATTAAATTTTTCGTGGATTATATTACATTGTTTCTCATCTGACATGTTCGATATATATTTGTGATCACAAATTATTAGGTACGCTGCTGTTTACTTGTGATTGATAAACTAGCAAGTTTAACTGAGGCCCTTTTCCCGTTTCATGAAGCTACAAGTTACAAATTACGCGCGGAAGTCTCTTTCTAACTCCTTTTGCTAGAAAGAAATTTCCGCTTGTAATTTGTAACTTGTAGCTTCGTGAAACGGGTCACTAGTGGCTTTTTTAAACCTGCAAACATCCTGCGAATCAGCAGCAAAGGAAAAAAAAAATTCTTCGTTTAGAGCAAAAGAACAATGTCCAACTTAATAGAAGATTCTACAAGATTTCTGTTGTAGAGTGACCGCCCAATTCTATTTCTGTTTATTTATATTACTTGATAGAATTTCGCTATAAAAACATAAACAAACCAGTATTTATTTATAAAAAAATTAAACCCTTTCTGTTCTGTTAAAGATCAAATCAAACGATGAAATATAAAACCGATAATAATGTGTAGAACATCACTAAATGATCACCTGCATGTCATGTCAAAACAATTTTATAGGTTATAATATAAATAAGAGTTGTGTTGTAAAGTGTGAAGTGTATCGTTTACACCTTAAACGTAGTTTTCTAGAGAAAATGGGAAAACGAAGTAATAAAAAACAGGACAAAAAGAAGAAAATTACTTTAGTTTTCGATGAAAATCTAAGAAAGTAAGCGATTTCAATGCTTTTGTAATTGAATAGACCAGCAAGGTATGACAATAACTTTAATCTATTTACAGAGACTACTTGTGTGGCTTTCGCAAGAGAAAACTAGAAAGAAAGAAAAAAGCACAAGAGGAAATTCAACAGTTATTGAAGGAAGAAAGAAAGAGGATAAAACAAGAGGTATGTTTTGGACTGTGATCTGTTAGGAACGTTAATAACTCCACCATTCCTCATTGTTTATTTATACTTTCAGAACAAGGAGTCTTATAAAAAGTTAGTGGTCTCCAGCCGGCCTATACCTGACATAGAGCAATTGCTTCAAGAAGAATATGAAGATGATGATGTCAATGTTAAAATAGTTGAATTGTCTTCAGATACTTTGCAAAAAAAAGATTTAGTTATAGGAGAAAATAGGCCAAATGTTGAGAGTGAAAAGAAGCAAACTAAAAAAATTAAGAACAAAGTTCCAGAAAGTGTTCCTGGTATGGGATCTGATACAGAAGTAGAATCAGCTGCAGAAGAAGAGGAGGAGAAAAAAGAAGAGCCAAAACCTCAATCTAAAAAAGAATTGAAGCAAGTTCTTATGAAACAAGCAAACAAAAAGATTAAAAAGAGTAAAGTGTTCCAGATGAAGAGCAAGCTAGACAGAGTGCAGAATAAGAAGAAATCTCAACAGAAGAAGGAACACACAGCAAGACTCAAAGCTAAACTAGGGAAACCAAGAAAAGAGAAATCCAAGAAAACATTTGGCAGGAAAAAACATTGAATTAAAAGTATTACTTTTAACAAAGAAAGACTGTTTATTTGAACAAAATTAAAGTATAAACATCACATAGATTTACAACAGGTGTTCTAATTAACATCATAATACAACATAAACTTAGAAGAAACCTGTCATCATTTCTTTTAGCTCTACACATTTACTGCTGCTCGTTGACAATTATATGTAATTTTGACAAACCTAGCACCTAACCAGTACAGAATTTATTAATTCAACAGACTCAAGTTGACAATGTTATTGACACCTTCAGTGGCAGCAACCCACTAGGAAAGTTCTCTGTTTTATGGCCTGCGCAAACCGGCGGATGGGATGGCAGAGGATATTAAATTTATCAATGTATATTTAATGCTATTTCAATTGCAATAATGTATAAAGTTCAATGATTTGAGACCGACCTCGGAGCATCGCAGCGGATTGCGGTGGAGGAAATTTATAGGGAAAACTCCCCTACCGTCTGCCGGTTTGCGCTGGCCTTTAAGCAGCTTTCCCTACTGAGCGGTAAAACACTGCAATTGGTTATGAGCATAAAAAAAACATTTTTATATCTACCTTGCTCTTTATTAAATTCTCTTATCAAGATTCATAATTGACTTACAATACAATCTACTATCCCATCACTAACAGGGCCTCATAGGGCTTTAACATAATTGAGGTAGCATTACATGCATAATAATACTTAATTAAAACAATAACTACTAACAAACATTATAAAAATTACATTACAGAAGTTATCTTCAGCCAAAAGATCAAGAGCACAAATGGAATGACAGAATGACACCGTTTTTGCGCGACTTAATCTATACATAAAAACACTTCCACTGACAGACTTACTATACTTACAGCCTAAACTGCTGAATCTAGGGATGTGAAAATTTGGAGGAAATATTCCTTTCGTACCTTAGGGTGCACTATTAAAGGATCTTAAGAAAATCGATCCCCAACGACAATGAATAGGGGAAGTAGCGTGAAACTAATTACATGCGCACTAAGTCATGGGCTTCCTCTAGTCCAGCCATACTCAAACTTATTGTTATACGGGCCACAAATACGTTTTAGTTATTTATCCTCGGGGAAAAAACAAATGTAGTTAAGGAAGTATGTAGGTATTTTAGGTCCTAATAAAAATTACATTTAGATTTATTTCTGAAAGTATTGCTAAGAGCTTGGTAATAGATTTTCAAGACCACAGACCATACAATATGCGCAAATATGAAAACGTTGACAATTTATGTACCTATACCGGGATCTCCCAGTGGGCCACTCGTAAAAGCTCAGTGGGCGGCAGGTTGAGTATAGCTGCTCTAGTCTGTTTTAAAGCTACAAAAACGTGCAGGTGGAAGAGTATTAAACCATTCTTTCTTGTGACCACAGTTTTTAGACATAATTAAAATAATCAACCTTATATTTAACTGATTTTACTGTACACCACGCTTCTTCCTCGTAAGGCGGTGGGCCTTATACCTATACTACGAACAGGGAGCTTTTTGTTAGTGGGACTTAGTATCTACCAGCAAGGCCATAGAGTTCAATTATGTTTGTTCGCTAATGCCATTTTCAGTTTATGATAGATAGGAAAATAAACTTAATTCCCATTGCAATAGAGTTTAAATTAAATTGCCTTGATTATGCATACTAATACTAATAATATATCCTACTGCACACTGTGCCTTACAAGGATATTATTAAATGTAACACTAGGTCAACAGCTCTTTGTTTTCTTTCTTCCACTTTTGATGTCTGCTGCTTTTTCCAGAATATCTGTTTTATTTTGTACTCTTGGTGATTTTCGTTTCATTGGAGATTTTGTTTTTGGTTTGTCTAAGCTGCCAGGTACTTTACACGTATTTCTTGATGCCTTCAACTCTTTAGTCTGTGACTCCGACTGAATAAAATCATCAGTATCATCATCTTTATAAAGTGGTTCCACTGCTTTAGGAGTGACCTTTCGTTTCCTAGCACCTTTGGTGTCAGAGACACTTTCAAGTAACAACTTGTCTTCACCTAAACTACTATCAACTTTTTGTTTTGTACTGTCTTTTTTAGCAACTTTTCTTTTTGGCACTGACTTATTGCCACCAATATTAAGACCTAATAAATTGTCCTGAATCATTTGAATATCAATAGGTTCTGGCTTTTTAGGTGTTGTCCTTTTCTTCCTTATGGAACCATCATTAATGTTATTTGGTTCCTCTTTAATAACATTATCTTTTTTTGGAGTTACTTTCCTCTTCCTTTGCACTTTAAAATCAGAATTTACTTTAGCTTTATCTGGCCCTGTTACAATTTCATCCTCCTCACCTTCACATTTTATGCTTTCCTTTTTTGGAGTAACCTTTCGTATTTTTGGTAATTTTGCTGTTGGAACTGTTAAATTAAAATTTTCTGTATCTTGCTTTACATTTACTCTCTTAGGTGTTACTTTTTTAGTGCCTATTTCCTCCTTGCCTCCAGACAACTGGTCTTCTTCTTTAATCTTCATAGGAGACCTTTTCTTTGGTGACTTCTTTATCCCTCTTGACGGGCAGATGTCATTGTTGAGGCACTCATCACAGTTGGGTCCTATGGGTAGACATACGGTTTGTCCGAACCCAACCAGAAGGTGGTTGACTTCACCCCAAAGTTCAAAGGGGATCCAGGACTCCAAAGCTTTGCGGGTGTCCTCTGGGGTGGAGGTGGGCTTCTTCACCCAACCAATTCTGTTACTGATCCTGTGTACATGAGTGTCCACACCTGTCAAAGAAAAAGGAAAAAAATTGAGAATGATGAAAGACGGGACCAGGCATACGAATTTTGAATTTGAAGGATGAATCTCATATTAAAGAAAAAACAATAACTTTAAAATCTACACATTTCTTTAGCCACTTGAAAGTAAAGCCTATTAATATTAAAGAACACATTAATAATAAAAAAAGCAGAATTGTGATTTTGTTATGTGTAATGATCAAAGGAAACCTTTAGACTAGCCTTAACCGCCTTAACCTCATGGCATTTAATAAAATTAACTTCCACAGAGAAATTAAAATCTCATTAGTCAACAAAGTAAAACACGAAAATTACTGTGTACCTATGCCTGTGATCTTTTTCCATGCCACACTCATGCAGATGTGAGCCATCTTAGGCCCGACACCTGTCAGTTTGCACAGCTTCTCCACTGAGTCTGGTATGTCACTGTTGTAGAGCTCTTTCAGGGTTTGTGTCGTCTTCTTTATGTATTTAACTTTAGTCTGTCAACAATAATTGAAATGCATAGTAGTATTTATAAACTTATCCATTGAAATGAAATCTAAATTTATCATGAATTGGACATTTACTAATTTCAAACTAAGCTCTGTATCCAAATATGAAAAACAAAAGGTCAGGCGTAGACATTTATAATTTCTCAAAGGTCTATGAAACTGAAGAAAAATGGAAAGATAAACTGGATCAGTTCTCTATCAATCCTTATCATTTCAGAAGAAAAGGCTGACACTATGTATTACCTTCCAGAACCCTACAGGGTATATGAGCTGCCCCAGTTCCTCGTCACTCATGCTGAGAACATTGTCCACAGTCAGGCCTCTTTCACGCAGGCGTGACATGGCTGCAAATGTTACCTGGTCCTTGGTCTGGCTTGAGAGCATCAGAGAAATGAGGTGCTGGTATCTTATCACCTGGAAATATTAATTTAACCTAAGTCCTGAACTGAGATATAAGATATAAGAATAATCAAGTTATTTTTTTCTTATAGATTATTTACAATTTCATGCATTGAAGAATTCTTATGTTTAAAACTTATTTGGTTAGGAGTTTAAAATATAAAACAAAACACTAATGGCCCAAAGTTATGATCAGGTAACAAACAACTTTGGGCCATGAATGTTTTTTTTTAAACATTCAGCGAATATGCAAATGGGAATACAATTGTTAAAGAATAGCCAGGTCCACACTGGGCGAGCAAACTCGCTGAGGCGGCGCCGAAGGGCAAATGTTCGGTCAGTGCAGACAAAAACATGCGCCGCCGCCACAAGCCGACCGAGGCAGCCTGGCGAGCCGAGCATCCCACAGCAAACACCCTATATATTTTTATACGTGTTTAGAACCTTACTTCAGGAGGCGCCTCAGGGTCTGATGACATGTGACATCCCATGGTGTCCACTGGGGCATCATTGTTCGCCCTCATATTTCTCAGATTCAAAAGAAAATCTTGCCAGTGTGGTGGCTCCCATAGGCCTTTAGGTTCCTGCAAAGTCATGAGCACATTTTGCTCGTTTTCAATCGCACAACTGTTTTTATTTAAAAATAAAACATATTCATATTATGAGATTAAGTACCTGTTTGACTGTGGAATCATTTTCATATTCAATCCTTATGTGGGGCTTCTTTTCAAATTTATATTTGCTCAAATCTAGAGTAGGACTTGTACACCCTACATCATGATCTTCTTCCTTTGGTTCAATTTTCAGATCTGCACCTAGTATTTCTTGAAAGATACCAGTTTTTTTCTTTGTTTTAGGATCTGTACTTGAAACCTTTCTGTCCGTAGTCGCTTTTGCACGCGGCATTCTGAATTAAACGATGACACAAGTATAATCCAAAACCTTCAAGTTTATTTTATCAGAAATATTACTTATTTAAACAATTCCTACCTACATGCAAATCAAACAATAAACAGAGTAGTCGTGCCGCCGGTACAGGGTGCGCGCAAGCATATTTTTGTATAATAATAATAATTTGACAGATTACTAACGTTTAAAAATATACTCTTTATTTCCGAACGAGTAGTTTATTTTCCAGTAATTCAAACAATCGACATTTAGAAAATATTTAATTGGTTATCGCTTTACAATCATTTATTGTATTTTATCCATATTTTATCAATGGACTAACGACCCGCCCCGCTTCAACTTGGTTTATGTGAGTTTTCTGTAACAAGCGTACATAAATCAGAATTAATTATACGTAAAAACCTTCCTCTTGAATCACTCTATCTATTGCTGAAAGCTGCATTATCCATTGCGTCGTTAAAAAGATCTAAGCGTACAGACAGCGGGAGCGACTTCGTTTTATACATAAACATAATGTTATACTATAAAGGTGGTCTTTACACGTAGCTTAAACAGCTTATTAAATGTCATGTCATTGATTTAGTTTTAGTTAATCTGTGGTTATCTTATGTCAAACTGTCAAGTTGCGAGAGGAAAGGAGAAGTTTCTCGTTCTCAAATTCTCGTATTTAATTTTCAATTATTACTCTGAGTCGAATGAAGTCGAATAAGAATAAGGTTAATTTGCCACAATGGCAGAGTTACTGCTTGATCCTAACATACGTGGTTGGGTGTTTCTTCCAATAGTCATTATCACATTTTTAGTTGGAATCGTACGACACTATGTTTCAATTATTTTATCCTCTCAGAAGAAAATTGAATTACTTCAAGTACAAGACAGGTAAATATTATAGTATTTAACGCGATGCTATTTATTCAAATGATTTGTAAGTTACACGTTAAATCCACTCAAACATTCATTCATTCTGGTTCTCACGGTCATAAGAATTACATTACCTGCATCAAGTAGGACGGGAGCAATTGCTATCAATATTATTCTTCATTGTCGAATTCTAAAATTTACTTATATTTTCATTACATATATCTATTCTTACAGTCAAGTAATGATCCGAGCCCGTCTGCTGCGAGAGAACGGCAAGTATCTCCCGCGGCAGTCGTTCGCGATGCGTCGCCACTGGTTCAACAATGAGGAGACGGGGTACTTCAAAGTGCAGAAAAGGGCTCCAACATCACAGGTAGGAGTTAATAACTGAAGCAAGAGATTACGGTACTATTGTATGTACATACCACATTACTACAACAGGAACATTACCTACTTCATTTGTTTTTCAACACATGTAAGAATAGTACTTTTAATTTATAGCAGCCACTAAAAAACTCTAATAACCTCCTAGCTCAGTTATCAGCAGTGATCGGAATAGGCAGAGTATATTTACCTAAAGTTTGCAAAAGGACATAATATAGAGTGGTTACAATCAGGTGAAATATTAATTTATTTTTATTGAATTCTGGATTTCTGGTATCTTACTGGACCTAGTAAATGTAGTTGCAAGGAAGTTTCTAGTTTATGTCTCTGTTCTATGAAGTTTAGGTAAATTATGCTCCATCTATTAACTAGATACTTAAAAGAAATGAGTTACAGGCCCCTTTTATCGCAAAATAACATAAAATATCCCATACTGTAAGTAAATATTATGTATATTTAGCATTAAAAATACCAGAAAACCGGATTTCAATAAATAAAATTAATATTTCATCCGGTTGTAACCACTCTATATTATGTTCTTTTGCGAACTTTAGGTAAATATACTCTACCTATTCCGATCACTGGTTATCAGCTCAATGGTAAAATTGTATAAGAATTATTATTAACAGCTTATCTTTTGTAAAAGACAAATAATTGTATTTCTAATACAACAGATGATTTTAAAAAAACATAGGAACTACCTTATACCTTTTTTTTTCACTTCTGAAAGTGGTTCAATGCAGTAATAAAACAGTCCAGACGGCTTATTGCCTAACACACTCGCAATCACAATTGTTTTCATTTTGACAGTCCAAAGCTGAATCTGCTTTCAAAACGAAAGCAATTGTTCCACTTTGAAGTTGATTGCGACTACATTATGCAATAGCGATGCAGGCCTACAATGCTCATTTTTACCTCCCAGAACCCGATGACCGACCCCAGCATGATGACGGACATGCTAAAGGGCAACGTGACCAATGTGCTGCCCATGATCATCATCGGTGGCTGGATCAACTGGATGTTCAGTGGATTTCTTACTAGTATGTCCATATTTCCAATTAACAACACTTTAAAACAGCACAAGAGTAAATTAAATCTGAAAAGTTTTAATTCCGTTAAAAGGTGTGAAGTTGATAAGCTGAGGTGTGAACTTTTGCATTAAGAACAGATTGTATTAGGTTCAAATTACTTCATAATTTTTTGGTGAGATTTTACCTTATTGACACCTCCGATAGAATTCATTGCTGTTGCACCCCTCAAATGCAAGAGGTGATAATAAACAAATTAATGGTCGCTTCAGATTAAGATATAGCTCCCTTAAATTGGTTAAATAAAAAAGTAGGGAATTCAAATATCAATCTTTTGATTTTGAATCTGTTATATATGTGCAATGTGGGTAGATTGAGTAATAGTGAACAGAAGAAGGTAGCTGAGGAATCCAGTCTGTCATCGAGGTTCTACAGCCTATGCATGTGCTCAATTCTAAATTAATAAGTTATAATAGAATCAGCAAAAAAACACTGCCCAAGATAGGTTTCAAAAATCACCAAAAGCAAATGAGGGGTTAAATGAAACCAAAACTATAACTTCCTATAAAACTGTATAGCATTCTCATAAAATGGTGTTAATAAATTATTATTTTGACCCCCACTTCTCTGTACATGCATTTCCCTTCAATTCTCAACATAAGAAATAAATGGGTGGAAATTCAATATTGTATTTAGTGAAGGACTTATAAATACTCTATAATTATTATAATAATATACTCTATATTTCCTAACACATTTCGTTAACATCGTCTTAATTATATTCTTAACTACTTCCCAAATATCTGTCAGAATTTTGTGACCACAACTTGTCATAGCCCATAACAGCCAAGTAAACAGTTATTATAGTTGTGTATGATTTGCAGCGAAAGTCCCATTCCCTCTGACGCTGCGCTTCAAGCCTATGCTGCAGCGCGGCGTAGAGCTGACATACCTCGACGCCTCCTGGGTCTCCTCCGCCTCCTGGTACTTCCTCAACGTGTTCGGACTCCGCACTATCTATACACTTGTACTGGGAGAGAACAATGGTAAGAGATCTAATTGGCATAGCTTAGCTCTTATAAAACTTTCTTTCTACTATATTTCTTTATACTCATTCAATTGGAAAAGGGCATTGGGTAAATTTGTTTGAAGAATATTGTCATATTTTTTTTCAGCAGCCACGGATGATTTTTACGTAGTTATTTAGAGAACCTTTGAATACACATAGATAATATAATTTATGGCGTTAAATAATATCGGAGCGGAGATTTTAAAGATTTAAGTATTCAGTTTTTAGTACAAAAGTACGCCCAAGTATGAATATTTAATTATCTCGGCTCCGATGCACTTAAGAGTATTACCATTACCTAACAAAATAAGTTTATTTTTAATAATTCTATCATAATTTACCACTTTTACGAATGGCCGCTCATCTTGAAAATGTATGAATTTTACAAATGACAACACTTTTACCCAAACCCTTTTCCTGTCATTTATGCTAAAAAGAAATCGTCTATTTGAATATTCTGAAGTTAATACCAAAAATGTTCACTGATCCTATATAAGTCTTGTTCAGGAGTAGTTAAGACTACGTCAATTCGTGCGACATTGCCTAATATTAATTTATTGTTCACTTGTTCCCAGCCGCTGATCAGTCCAAGATAATGCAGGAGCAGATGTCTGGCGCCGCGATGGCCATGCCGCCGGACCCAAAGGCCGCCTTCAAGGCCGAGTGGGAGGCTCTCGAGATCACCGACCACAAGTGGGCGCTCGCCAGCGTCGAGTCTGAGCTGATGGCCCAGTTGACGCAATGAGCTGATAGAGATAATAAAGCACTGGAATCATTTACATTGGGTTTCCAAGTTAATAGTTGTTTCATTGAAATAGAAAGTCTTATTTGTCACCAGTGACCTTTCTCCTATGAAACTAGGAACCCATTGTAAAATTGATGGCGCTTTAGAATCGCGACCGTCAAAATTAGCGGGAATTTGTATTTATTGTTGTAACTTAATTGTTTAGTGTGACAGTAATGTTAATAAACTAAGTTTATGAATTATAGTTTTATTTTTTAGCTGGACATAATGACAGGTCTCTCGAAGATTGCCGCAAACACCTTTCCTGCGTTTAACAGACTGGTATTTGTCGCTAAGTTGCTCAAAATTAATTGTTCCATCTAATCATAATACATAATAGCTAGATAAAAACTCCCGTTATAATGGCAACCCTTCTTTCAAAGCCGATACCTCACCCT
Source organism: Acleris literana (assembly GCA_946894065.1). Lineage (NCBI taxonomy): Eukaryota > Metazoa > Arthropoda > Insecta > Lepidoptera > Tortricidae > Acleris > Acleris literana. The sequence goes on from OX335670.1 coordinate 23,065,927, forward strand.
TCGTCTGTGGGAGGGTTTACGCGGACCCTCCCACAGACATCGTAGAAACTCGCAAATCTCTAAAATCCTAAGTCGATGTTTTGCGTTTGTGGTTTTAAGCATCGGAAGGGGCGGAAACACCTGCAAATAAACCACCCATCGGCGCCGCGGCGACCATAGCACGCCTCATGACTTCATGAGCACATTACCCGTGGACCCACTTCTTTGTCGCACCGCACAAAAAGTTGCACCCAGGTTTGACCATCCAATTTTAATTGTGATACCAAAAGTAGGCAGGTTAGGTTCGTGAGGTATCTACAGTTGCCCGAAGGGCAAACCGTCCTGAAATAGGAACCCCGCCCTTGGGGGGGCTTCGTCAAATGTTGGGGCAAAACGCAGTGGGACCACGGGTAATGGCCGACCTCATGCTACACTATACATTTGTTTTTTGCCGCTCGCCACCGCTGCGCAGTCGTGAGGAGGTAAGGAGTGCTAAGGAATAATAAGCAGAGGATAAATGTAAAGAAAACCATTGGTCTGCTTTTAAAAAAACTATTTATTCCATTGCAAAATTATAATTGAGTATATACAATAGTAATAACTCTTTCTCATCGATATAAATTATTGCTTGAGTTCAAAATAGTAACTTGGAACAAAACGCCATCCGACAGCTAGTGGCTAATCTAGCCTATATAGAGTTTGTCGGCCGTCTTTGTCATTACAGTTTTAAATATACAGGGTGTCTGGAAAACCTTTGGAGAAATTTTAACAGTAGATAGGGTGGGTGATTTGGATCATCCCTATATTGGTAACTTTTTTTTAAGTTAATATTTGACTGAGTTACAGACGGATTTATCATCGCCTTTCCTGACGATGCTCTCAGTGTGCCCCATCTTAACTAATTCATTCATTACATGTGTCACAACGTAATGTAAATAAACAAGTTGTGCCTTATATTGAACTATGTTTCTAATCATGGTTAAAAGCTCCATGGTGTTTAGAAAACTGACACATTATTCTGAAATGAAAAGACAGTATCTGTTAAGGGCTATTATGTGAAATAATTTAAAATTGAAACTTACGATTCCGATTTTTATGTCCCACTCTTCGCACACTCACACAGCTAAAATAGCACTTGTACTCGTAGGTACATTCGACTTCTTTTAAGAGATCATGAATCATGGATTTACTTTATTGATTTGTACCACTATCGGGGATTATTACGAAAAAAAACCTTAATTAAAACGAATCATTAAGTAAAGTTGTGATTGTGCTTTGACAATTTGACATTAGTATCTTTTTAAATCTTGTGCCATTAAAACTCTTTATAAAAAGAGTTTTAGGTGTTTTTTGTGAAAATAAATTCGTCCCTACACGTTACGTTTTATCAGAATTACATTTAAAGCTGGCATCATACACGTGGTTGAAAGATATTCGTATCCTAGAAAAACATAGCCTAGCTTCTTAATCTAAGATGCTCGTCACAAGATACGTCAAAGTAACTGTCAAGCCATAGAATACTGTCATGTTTGACGCACCTTGAGACGGGTATTGCAGTCGAGATTAGTTTATTAATACGGCCCTAAGAAGCGATCAACGTGGTGAAACTCTGTGGTGACACTACAGTATTCTTAAGTAGCAACCATTGTTTACTCAGAGGCGTCAATTAAATTTAATGCTTGATTCAAATTGCTGCTGTCACTTTCTTTGCTATAGCAATAAGAAGACAACACTTCACTAAACAAGCATTAAACTTAAATGACGCTTCTGAGTGCGGCAGTTAATGGTGGTTATTTAGTTGGAAGTAATAGTTTATTAATCAGAATGTTTTGGGGCAAAATTGAATCATGTTACCAAAGAACAATGCCAGATCCTGGCTAAAAACACTTTAAAAAAAGGCCGCGGATACTAAGGAGATTTAAATTCAGTATTTTATTACTTACACATTTAGGGAACTAATACGAAAAATATTTATAATAATTATGTATGGAAAGATCAATATACGGAAACAGTGTCGTGGCGAGACGTAAAACGCAAACTTATTTTTGAAATGGAAAAAATAAACTATTTAATAAAACACAAAAATAATGTACCTATGTATGTTCTGGAAGTAGCCCCCTCGGGCACTTCTACACGTTAATATCTACCAGCGCTTCAAGAGGAGACCACAGTGAAGAAGACATCAACGTCGTAGTATGTACAATCATTGAATTAATTGGGAACACCAAATAAAATAACTACTTGCTTTTACATTTTTGACCAGGAGATACTGACACTAAATTTCCGGTCATTTGTACCAAGTATGGCGACCCTTCAAGGGTCTAATTACGTAATGACGAAAAGGAAAATGATGGTCATAGCGCTGGTACCGGCGGCCTAAACGCGTGGACGTTATTCGAACGTGTCGGATAGATTACGAAAGTCGAACGATTTGTACCACTAAAATTCTTGTATTTTCCAATAGTCGATGAAAAAAGAAGTAGGCGGTAGCGTAATGCCATACTTCTCCGGTGTGGCCCGCCATACCGACGAAAACACGTTAATTAAAAAAAAACAATGCAACCATTTGTACCAGGCTAATTTTTGCACAGCTAATCATCGTCGAGTAGCCGTTCACGAAAATCACCATGCTATACTTTTCCGACGGTTCCAAATGGCCGCCCACGCGTTTGGGCCACCGGTACCAGCGCTATGACCATCATTTTCCATTTCGTCATTACGTAATTAGACCCTTGAAGGGTCGCCGTACTGGTACAAATGACCGGAAATTTTGTGTCAGTATCTCCCGGTCTACAGTCTTTTGTAAGGATCTAATTGGAAGCAATAATGTGAAGATATTTAAGATATTTTGGTATTTAGAATTCGTTTTCGTGATATACATTTATATTTATATTTTATTTACTTAATGTCAGCTATAAGTTCTAAAGCTTGACTGATACCAACAACCATATATCATTCGGCTTTAGAAGCTTTCATTGCGATCTGAAAAACCTGTTTAAATATACAGAACATACTTACCTTCCAGAGGATAGATTCAAATTATTAATTTTTGGTCGTTTTGAGTAAAAATTGGGTCATGCTGCCAATTTCACTCCAAGCTGCGATTTATTATGTAAAACGGTATTAATTAACCTTTTTCGAACGATGACTCGGTAGTGCTATCAAGTGCTATAATGTCTTTGACAAGTATCAAACTTATGTCAAACTATCAAATGTCAGAAGAAATAATTTTGAAAAATCTGAAAGACATCGTAATAAACGTAAAAGATATTGAAAGATATGTATGGGGCAAAAAACTGGAGCTATTTTAACCCAGATCTTAAAACTAGTAAGTATTTCTGCCTGGTTGTACGACTAATTTTTCTTTAGAGATATAGCGATGATCCAATTGTGTTTAGAGTCCCGGGGAAAAAGGATAATATTATCTCCTCAAATATTGTAGGAAAACATATAGCGATTTTAGTATTTTTAGTAACAAGTCCAGCATTTGCATTCAGAAAGTATCATTTGGTGAACTGGAACTGATGATGAAGACCACGGATGGCCACCCGAACTCCTCAACGGTACTGATTTCAAGGGTGGCGATAAGATATCTCGATTAAGATAGTCGAGTGACTACAACGAAGAATATTTACTTGTTGAAATATGACTATGACTTTCCCGCGGCGTTGCTTGCGGCGCGCTTGAAATAACTTAAAAGTTTTATATCAACCAAGAAGTGGGACTACGTAACAGCGTATTATGATCACTAAAAAGTATAAAATAAAATAAAAGTTTTTGGAAACATAAAACCGTCTCCAAAAACGTAAAAAATACCTTCTTTTAAAATTGTAGGTACCTAATAGGTTTGTCCAACTGACTGTCGGCGACCACAATATTTTCAACAAAAAAGCCGACATCAGTTGGACTAACCTATTAGGTACCTACAATTTTAAAATAAAGTAATCTTTTGCGTTTTTGAAGGCGGTTTTTTATTAGGGTATGTTACCCAAAGGGTAAAAACGGGACCCTATCACTAAGATTCCTCTGTCCATCTGTCTGTCAGTCCGTCCGTCCGTCCGTCCGCCCGTCCGTCCGTCCGTCCGTCCATCCGTCCGTCCGTCCGTCCGTCCGTCCGTCTGTCTCTCTGTCTGTCTGTCTGTTTGTCTGTCTGTCTGTCTGTCTGTCTGTCTGTCCGTCTGTCCGTCTGTCCGTCTGTCTGTCTGTCTGTCTGTCTGTCTGTCTGTCTGTCCGGTCTCATGAACCGTGATAGCTAGACTGTTGATTTTATTTGTATTTTTACTGTCGCTATAACAGCAAATACTAAAAACAGAACGCCAGTATTATCGTGTCAATACATCAGAAGTCATAGCAATAGCTGTACAAGATTTTGAAAATTAGGTACGTAAAGGTTTCTTTTTAACCGACTTCAAAAAAGGAGGAGGTTCTTTGTTCCACTGTATTAATATTTTATGTATGTTCACCGATTTCTCCCTCTATTATGGGCCGATTTCAAAAATTATTTTTTAGTTTGATAGAATATACTTCCGAGGTGGTCCCATTGTCACCAAATCAGAATCTGATGAGGGGATCCATGAGGAATTGAGGGAACTCCTCAAATATTATAGGCATACATTATAGCGATTACATTACAGGCTCACCAAGTTTGGATTTGTTAGTTTGGGTTCGATAAGCGTATAATGACTGTGTACCTGTCGTAGAATTTTCCTTATTCGTTTTTTCATTACGAACGAAGATCTTAACGAATCGAAAAAAAACGTTCTTAGGTATTTAGTACTGATGTTGTTTTTATTATGCCCCAAAAATCGTAGTTTTCAAGGGAATAGTGAAAAACAAATTAATCTTCTATTAGATAAAAATCACTTGCCTCATGTATCATACTTGAGAACGGTTTAACAAAGTTTGTGTGTATAAATGAAAAAAATTCATAAAAGCACGAATAAAATACCTAGAGTAAACCCTAATAAATGATATCTAATATTCTCAATGTATTTTTATTGACGTTTAAGAGCTGATCTGATGATGAACTCGAAACGTGGCCAATATTACGTACGTTGTGGCATTTTATAAATAAATAAATACAGATGTAGATACTAATAATAGTCTGATTTTAGGTTAATAAAGGCGAGCAACACTATGACTTTTACATTTTAAAAAAGAAACAGAAGAAAGAAAACAATTATTAAAGGAAAACGGAGCTAAAAATCAAAGTTCAAGAGAAGACTGATGAATTGTAACCTTAAATTTTTAATAAGTACTATTATTATAAATACGTAGGTCAAAATGCGAAAGATTGCTTTTTTTCAAGCTTTTATTTAACATGCATTGTTCGTATGTATGTAAGTTGTCCGTTAAAACAAGCAAGTATATTTTGAACCAGTTCCCTAAATGGAATGGGCTGAAATTTGGACCACATACGTAAACCAAGAGCATCTAAGATAATCAAACCATCATCTAAGTGTATCTAAGAGCTGATCTGATGATGTTGGAAGGTGGCGACGGCGACAGGATCTCCGCTATATTTAACGTAGACCTAACGGGTAGAGACTCCTTAGTTTGATCTTGATAAGCAGATAACGATTTTGCAAAAGAAAAAGTACAGTCAACAAAAAAAGCTTGCCTCAAGAATGATTAAGACACACGGTAGTGTGTCCGGCCAAGTTCGAAGAAAAAAACCGAGCGGTACCTACTGCAGTGTCTAATATTTACACGAACTCATTCAGCCCTTTTTCCCACCCTCGTAACTTTTTCCTAGTACAGCCAGGAACCTGATTTTTTGACAGATTACTTAGGTCAGTAATAAAACTAGCCAAGTACCAGGAGATCATAAACAAGTAAGGGATACGAAAGGGTTTTTTACCCAACCCGCGAGGAAAATATGCAATATGCAAAATAAAAAGTATCGGATGGGTTGCTACGTTCAATTTAAGTACTAGGAAATCATAAACCTGTTAGGAATATGACTCTGGGTTTTCATTATTAGAACTTCACTCTAATTCACAATGCGGTCATGTTTTTTCAGTTAGATTAGATCCTATTTACCTACTACGTCCGTCCATATGTCTGTCAGCGGATGTTTCTCATAAATCGTAATAGGCAAACGTTAAGTCAGTGGTATAATGTGATGATGATGATGATGATGCTGATGAGGGGTAGGGACGAGGGCAGTGTTCATGTATTTTATATTAACCTGTTTACAATACAATAATTATTAATAATTATTGAGGTTAATCTGATGATGGAGTCGGAAGGTGGGTGCAGAATATCCAGTGTACCTAATGTATAGTCTCACTGAGTTTGAAGTAGTTTGAACTTCTTTTAAGTATTCCAGCATGTATGTTAGTCTGTTGCTTTAATCCATCATAACTTCTATAAGCTTAGCCTAAGTACTAATAAGCAAGCAGATAGGTTTATAATTTGTTTCCTAGTTTGATCCTTATTTATATTGTTTCTGTTCCAGCCAGCTTCGTCAGTGTATGTAACAAACGGACTCTACCATTGGAAATGTATACATGTTCACAATCCGTCTTTCTGCATAAATCAGTTGCCTTTATGCATTTTTTCTCATACGTTTCAAATTGCATGCTGTAAATAGCATGATGTCAAGCCCCTTTAGCCTCGTAAGGCCCACGTCAAATTCCGTTAGTTCGAAAAAGGATCTTGTGTCGGTCATCTAAAGACAAAAGTCACTTTGACAAATGTCCTAATTTTAGGACGTCGGGCTTTACGAGGTCGCACAAAAGTAAGGTTATCTGTGAGTTCTACGTACCACAGATTAAATAATAGTAACTACGTACCAAGTTAATTCGACGTCTGAACACGCAGCGAACGCGCATAAGCGGCCGGTCTTTGGCTGGTGATCACGCGACGTAAAATTCTTCGGTAGGTACCCGCAGATAGATAGTTAGTTTAGGGAATAGCGATAAACGACTTGTATGCGGAGGGAGTCGCAAACTAGTGAGCATAAGCTAGTTTTTCATAAATTTCTATCGACATTGACAAACGAGTCCATTCGGCGTCTCGCTCCTACAAATTTTTACTCTATTCAACTACTCTGTATACTCGGCCGCTATTACTGTCAAGTAAAAAAGAGCTAAGTATAGTAACGTTGACAAAACGATAACATGCCAAAGTCGATACGGTTTTACCGTGAAGGACTTAATAGGTATAGTCGTGTTTATCGATGTGGATAAAACGACTATAAAAAAGACTAACCCAAAATTATTTATCCCCAATATTTGTATTTCCATTCGCGTATTTCCCCATATTTTTTACTTCCCGGTCGTTTATTCTTTTCCTTCTTTTTCCATTCGCATTTTTCCTAATTAATAATTTAACCACACACATTTTATTACATTGTAGCTTTTTCCGACTGGCATGTTTCAAATATCAATTCCACAAAGTCGACGCGGATTTCCTATTTGTAAGCGCTGCTGCAAAACGAACATAATTAACCTAAACCTACCGACGCCTCTAGTAAAATTAACAAATGGGGAAATCCGCGAATGGAAAAGGAGAAGAATAACGATAGACTGGGAAAAAAATTATAGCGAATGGCATGGCAATACAAATTTTGAGGGAAAATAATTTCGGGGTAGTTTATTCCAACGCTGTTGCTGTGGCTGTTTTAACTCTGCCGCCATTATACTGTCAAGTAAACAGGTGAGCTATTTTTAACCAAAATCTGATGCTTGATATGGTGGTTGCTACATGAGAATATTTTTGTTCCGTCAGTCAATTCACCATGTAAACTCTTTTTTGCCAAAGGACTGCGTACAATTTTCAAACTGTTTGTGGAATTTGGCGGAGCATTGTCATGGTCCTTATGCCGGTTTTTTCAAATAAATGATTTACTTGTTTATTTATTTATTACTTTCAATGGCCGTTTTCTTGTGGTCCTACTATATTTGTCCTACTCAATTCCGCTGGAGCCCCGCCCGTACTGTTTCTGGGTGGTTTGCCCTTCGGGCATCTGAAGGTAACTTTCAAACCTAACCTACCTACTTTTCAAACACAATTAGTATTTGGTGATCAAATCTAGGTGTACTTTTTGTGCAATAGGACAAAAATGGCAGGATCACGAGAAAACTTCTCTTTCAATCGCATGTGCAAGAGGTGTGCTTAAGGCATATTTTTTGTGAGTATCCAGTCCGCAGATTAGAAGACAAGGTGCAACAGAATAAGTAGGTATTAGCATAGAAACCAGGCTATAAAACTGTTAGACGTATGTTTGACCTTTTTATTTATGGCATTCATAATTAGTTAGAAAGAGATGTCCTTGTATGCTTTCGTTATTACGTCACGTAAGACGTCACAAGGTTTGAATAGATCCTTATCTGTCTGGTCTAGGGCATGCAGTACCGGGCCCGGTTCCAAGACATCAATTTCCCGGTTCTAAGCAGGGACGGTACCGGGATTCCCGGTTCTCCCGGTTCTCCCGGTTCTTTATTTTTTACCTCAAATCACCGCAATAATAGCCATTTGAGATATAAAACGATTGAAAAACATTAGGAAACTTAATTTTTTATAAATATGCAATAAAATCATGCACGTTTTCTTCAACAAAAACATAATTCTTGATTAAGTCAAATACTTACTAGAAAGTTATTTTTTCTTCCTTTTTACAAATCTAGAGATCAATTATTGCAAATACGCCGCAAAATATGATGGATGTTGATGCGATGTTGCCGCTTGTGCCGGCTTCGTCGCTCAGGTGTGAATTGGGTATATGTGACATGCGCGACGATATTTGTTTGGTATTCATGGAAAGAACCGGGAGAACCGGGATGTAATCTTAAGTACCGGTTCTTTAGGCACTGTGAAATTCCCGGGATTTCCCGGGAATTACGGAACCGGGATGTCCCGGGAAGATGCCCTAGTCTGGTCTGTCTGTAAAGCCCGAAGACGTACAAGAGGTCCATTCTCACAGTACACGTTGAATTCGACGTTGTGACCGAGACATTCGAAGGAGAGAAAACCGCCTAGTTTTTGTTTCATTTCCTCTTAAGAAATATGTAATCTAAAACAAAGGGCCTGTTTCACAATCGACAAGTACCTAAATTTATCTGCCATTTAAAGTTGGCTCCCTCGTCTATTATTACTGTTGTGAAACAGGCGGTTAGAGAAGTATACCTGTTGCGAAGTTCAACTTATAGTCCGGGTTCTATGTCAGTACCTACTAATTCTATGTACCACGTTGATTAAGGTCTATCAGAAAAGTAACGTTTGTTAATGGAAGTCTTTGATATCATAAACACAACACATCAAATTCATTTTTAGGGTCTCGTACCCAAAGGGTAGAAACGGGATCTTATTACTAAGACTCCGCTGTCCGTCTGCCTGCCTTGTCTGTCTGTCTGTCCAGCTGTCTGTCTGTCTGTCTGTCCGTCTTTCTGTCAGCAGGCTGTATCTCATGAACCGTGATAGCTAGACATGTGAAATTTTCACAGAAGATGTATTTCTGTTGCCGCTATAACAACAAATACTACAAACATATTAAATTAATTACTTAAGGGAGGCTCCCATACAACAAACGTGATTTTTTTGCCGTTTTTTGCTCGATATAACGGCAACAGGAAGCCACTTGAAATATTCACAGAATATTTAGTTGTATATTCACTTTAAAAAGAAATAATTTAATTAAAATAAAATAAATATTTAAGGGGGGCTCCCGTACAACGAACGTGATTTTTTGTCGTTTGTTTTTCTAAGTACAGAATTCAACATTAATACAATTAAAAATTACACTCTCACACGGCTATTGCTATAGCAGGGCAGTTTCTTGAAGCTTCTTATGTTACGAATGTGAGTAAGAATAATGTCAGGTTATTTTATTGACTTATGAGGATTTTTTTTGTTATCGTGTAGAATAATTTAATTTTGATCTTATACTCCGGTACAGGGGAAAGTTTCTGTAAGGCTTCTTACAGACGAGCGGCATTTTGGCCGTCAGGTGGCGACGGCTGCAGTAGCCTCTGCCGTTGGCAAAATGTCGCTCGTCTGTAAGAAGCCTAAGACGACTCCAGTAACGGTCATTAAATGCTCTAAGCCTCGAACATGAAATGAATATGTACTACGTACGTATATCGATTCCAATGCCGGAAAGGTCGGTCATTTATTTATTTCTCTATGACAAGTGCGATATCATCATACAAATTATAATCAATTATGCGACGGCCTTTATTAGCTAAACCGCTACGAATACAATACCATACAGACCAATACGGACAGCAATAAACGGATCGTCTATTTCATATTCATCCGAACTTTTAGAAGTCTATGAATTATGGTTGTCATTAAATGTCATGTTAAATTAAATTTCAGATTTTCAAATATGAATTTAATTTTTACTAGAAAACAACTTTTATGGCCTATTTTAGAGCAGAAAACAATGGTAAATGTTTAGATCTCGACATTAATAATAAAACGGACGGTATGATCGGGTCTCGGCAGTGCGTGTTCCAAGAAATCTGGTAAATATTTCAAAACCCGCTAAAATGTTCAATTGCAAAACGAAAATACAGTAAGTTGCATTAAAAGTAATCATTTTTTATAACGTTAACTTGATTTTTGTTTACATGGGGCGAACTGTTTGTTTACATACCATGTAAACAACGTATGGTCTCAGGTCATTGACCTTGAACTTGGAATTTTGACGTTAGTTACTACGAACGTTTGGAGTATTATAGTATCAACATCAAAATGTCAAGGTCAAGATATCGGCTGCGATACATCAAGTAACAAAATGAATATAATTAAACCTTCTTTTTTTTTTACATTAACAGAAACAAAAATGAACCATACCCCCGTGATCAGAATCGTGCGAACTATTACCGCGCCAAATATCTCCAAAGGTTTTCCAGACACCCTGTATAGAGGTCTAGAGAAAAAGGGTTATAAATACTATAGTATAAATAGCACAGTAGGTAGTTCATCTTCGTGTGCCACAAGCAAACTTAACAATACGGACAGAGCCGGTTTAGTCAGGGGCGCGCCGTCGCTGCGTTTGGTTGCATGCGTATCAAGTATCAAGCGTCGCGCATCGACGCAAACATGTCATATTATGGACAACCATAGCGCTGGAGCGATAATAGGTAACAGAAACCCCTAAAGGGCCAAATATGGCCTACTTTTCTATTTCTACTATAGTTCTTGGAAACAACTGCCTTACTTGTGTTAACATTTCGTGCGCCACGTAGTACTATTAAATTAACAGGAAGTGATTTAAATAAAGCATAAATAGATACTAGACAATTAAATAAAAACAGTATTCATCGATGTGGCTGATGATTTTATCTCTGCCTGAACATAAAGAAACAAGGTCAATTTTAAATTAACTCTAATTCTAAGTATAGAATGACTAAGAAATCGTACCATCTTTTATCAAACCACAATACATGATTTTGTACAAGTATTCAATGTTTTAGAAAACGTGAAGGGTTAGGAAATGTATACGATAGCGCGGCTTCACTTGACCACCCTAATTCCTCATAATCAGACCTAGGAATCTACGGGGCGAAATTTAATGACAGCTAGGGATGAATTATCGATGATTTTCCCATATACTAGTGATCGCTCCCAGCATTATTTGTGTGTATTTTTATTTTATTTTGTTTTGCCTCTACTACTTCCACAGAAATTGAAGTCTTTTAGCCACCTGAAATGGATTCATCAGTCGAGACGGAGCAGTTAAACGCGCAAAAATTAGGAACAAATTCTGATTGTTTATTTTAACTATAGTAAAGGGGACAGTAATTCTGATATACACAATAAGGAAAAGAATTTGATGATGATGAGTAAAGCTTCAAAGATCCTTCTAAAATAAAGAATAACCAGAATTATATTGCTATTTTCTTTCATTTTGCATACTTTCTATAAAATTTTATTTTTACAAACAAAACTTGGAGCAATCACTAGTACCTATATGGGTAAAGCATCGATAGTTGAGTTTATCGATATAGGCGATCCCTAGCTGCCATTAAATTTTGCCCCGTAGATTCCTAGCTCTGCTCATAATATATCTTTAACAACCAACATCGTAGATTATTCATGACACAAATGAAAACAAAACCTTTCTTCCTTTATAATAATGATACCAGAAGTGCTAACTGGCTGGTTTGTATGCTAAATATCGGAAATTTGCGGTAAGAACCAGTTTTGTTTTCATTGGTGCCAACATCATGTACAAATCTGTCAGCAACTTACATCTAACATACAAAGAACTACTTCTAGCATGACGAAACGAAACCAATATTCATTGAACAGAACAGTAATATGATATTTATAATGATCCTATGGAAATGGTGTTCATTAGGTGCAACTCCCAACAGCAGCCAGACAAGAATAACAAGGATACAATATTCCATATCTCCACACACAGTAATAATAATAAAAAGCAAGCTTTCAAAACCCGACTGTTGCTAACCAACTTCAAATCGTTATAAATCCTAAATGATCATTCAAAATGAAAAATGATGAAAGAAACCTAAAGATGATTTTTACATCCCTATTCAATGATACCCCACATGTCATACATGGCAGACTTTTTTTTTAAATATGAACAATATGGCGTCTGGTAGCCGCCATATTGAATTTTGATTACTGTCATATCTTCAGTGACACTCATCAGATTAAGACAAATCGATTGACATAAGAATCATCAGAATCGGACCACGGGTTTAGTTTTTATAGTGCCACAAAGAAACAAACATACATATATAGGCTGTGAAACACATTACCCTCCTCCTTCGGCAGTCGGGTAAAAACAGCTGGCTATCAGCTGCTGGAATCTGTCCCTTTCTTTTGCGAGGTGGAATCGCTCGCGCTCGTAAGGCCAAAGTGATTGATATATCCAAAGGAAAGTAGTCATCAAGTACCGAGACACAATATGAGCATAACTTTATCCTTCGGTCATTTTTGCTGGACTATAACTGATGAGCAAATTAAAAACTTATATCTGGCTATCTAAGCCAGTTCAAACTACAGGAGCTTCTATATCACTTGTATGGACGCAACAATAGCGATACACTTAAATCAGATTGACAAATTTTACGAACGATATCCATATATTCTTTATGAAAATATTAAAATATGAATCGTCTTTCCACCACATATTTACTAAAAACATGCGGCAAAACGATGACATTTATATAATTTAACAGACCCACTACAAGTTATACGGTAATTATCTAACAACATTTTATTGCTTTATAATTTGTAACTGTGAAATTGAAGGCGACGTTTAACCTTAAACTAATTAATCAAATGGATATTGGCTCACCTATTCCATAATGAAAACTGAATAAACTGTCAAGTGGTTAAATCAACTTTCCAACCCACACGATTTTGTCCGGTAACGCAGGAGATTTTTTTTTTTCATACCTTAGGATTCCTTTTATAAACTGTTTCAAATCGTAAAATCATTCGCATGCTGAATTTTACAATAAAATGATGTAAAAGTTGATCGTATCGTAATGCAGGAGCAGTGGCGTAGCTATCGAAGGACTAGGTGGGGCAGTGCCCCGAAACCTGATTAGCAAATAACTAGCTAGCTAGCTAACTGGCTGATGATACCTAATTATGATTATTTGTGATAAAATAGCTTTGCATTTTTAAAATATTGATAATACCTAAACAGTTTAGGGGGCCCAGTTTTTGTTTTTGCCCTTGGGCCCTTGGTCACCTAGCTACGCCTCTGCGCCGGAGACAAAAGTCGTGTGGGTGAAAAAGATTCACCAAATTTCCACAGAGATATAAGACTCGTATAGCTCTATCTCTTTTACTAACTGCGACTTGGCAGGTTTTCAGTTCATAATACGGCTTCCCTGCCCTTATTAGAAGGAAAGGCATAATCTATAAATTGCGATGCCTGCTGATTAGAGGATTTTTTAATCGAAAGTATCATTTCCCAATTTATAATGTCTGAAAAGCAATTTGCATATTTTTTTCCAAGATACCAAAGACCAAAACCGCTTATCACGTCGCTGCAATGGCGGAAATACATACATAAAATTTTCGTAACTAGCCCAGTCTTAAACTGTCATTTCATTTTCCTCCACGAATATCGCAATATTATTCAGAAAAGAAAGTTCAAAATTTGAGAAATGATACATTCAAATAATATTCCCCCCCCCCCCCTACAGTATACACCCCTAGCACATATACCTTTTTCCTCAGGACCTGTATCCCCCCCCTTACTTCTTGATGAGCTGCACGACGTCCTCGTCGGCGACGGCGTGCGCGACGCCGACGCGCTGCGGCGAGTACTTGGTGCTGGTGCCCCACACCAGCGCGTACTTCAGCTGCGCGGCCAGTGTGCGGTGGATGGAGTGGCACACGTGCTCGATGGTCACGCCCTGCGTAACACACAACCATGTTGGTAAACGACGGACGGTGGTCTGGCAACCAGTTCGTATTTATCTTGATTTCTCAGTTCCACAAATACGACCGAGCTAAAGTACAGTAGATTAAACCTTCCTGAGTATGAGCCCGTCTCGTCGAAGTCAGGATCAGCTCCAAGTACTCCCGGCGTCTCCAGTAGGAAGTCCAGGTTTAGCTGCATAAATATGAACCGCCATCCTCGAGCTGGGGTACAGTACCTTTTACCTTCCATCATCGAAGTCGAGATCAGCGCCAGGTATTTCCACAGCGTCTCCAGCAGAAGTCCAGGTTCAGTTTCATGTTGCAGCTGTGAACCATCCTCGAGCTAGGGTACAGTACCTTCCTGAGTATGAGCCCGTCGTCGAAGTCGGGCGGCTGGCCGGGCTTCTTGGTGTACACGCGGATCAGCGCCAGGTACTCCCACAGCGTCTCCAGCAGGAAGTCCAGGTTCAGTTTCATGTTACAGCTGTAAATATAAGACAGGTTAATTTTAACGCTATCACTGCCGGTACAACAACAGCGTTTTTCTGACTTAAACGAGTGTATACCTACTCCTAAGAGTGGTGTTACAAACCTTGGCTGTAATGACTGATTACTTTGAGGTATCATAATCGAAAGACGACTGAAAAGTCCTGAGATGTCCAAGGAAGAAGAAAGGCAAATCAAATTTAAAAAAGAATGCTGTATTCTTCCATATGATTCTAGATAAAATAGTATATTTCTTTTTCTTTTGGACCACCAGAGGCCCGTTTCACGAAGCTACAAGTTACAAATTACAAGCGGAAGTCTCTTTCTAACTCCTTTTGCTAGAAAGAGAGTTCCGCTTGTAATTTGTAACTTGTAGCTTTGTGAAACGGGCCACAGGAAACAACCACCAGTTCTGCTTCTATTAAATCAGAAGTTGCTGGTCGTTATCACAATTTTCGACAATTTATCAATAGCGCATCAGCTGTGGCACCTCGTGGTATGGAGCCCTAAGAGATACTAAGGTATACCAACCTGACAACGACGGAGTTGGGCTCGCGCGCGATACGGTCCACCTCCTGGATGGAGATCTGGTCAATCTTGTTGTACACGTAGATGCACGGGAGATACACGCGGTTGGCCAGGATCACGTCGATCAGGTCGTCTGCTGTGCAGTCTTCTCGGAACAGCACCTGGGTAGCAATGGAGCTGAGGTGAGAATGAGACGGGGCGTAGCGCTTGTATGGATAGAAGCAAGAAGGACGGGACGACATGGTGCTTGCAGTGTTACTAGTAGTGCAGTGGTTCTTTTACGCGTCGGTAATATGGAGTGAATCTACCAATGCTTCGGACAAGGCCATCGTTGCAGAGAAGAAGTGTCGTAAGAAACTGTAGCCGAACTAGTTAGCAGATGCTGGATAAACCAAATCCGAACTAGCCAGCAGGAAATAATAATTGATCTAATAGGCTAGTGTCCTAAAAAAATCTAATCAGTCCGTCATTTACATTATCAAAAAATATTGAACACATATTTTTTCTTTTGTCAATTAAACAAAAAACGACGATGATAAAGTGCGTTGAAGTTTCGCGTGACGTCACGCCGTGGCACACTTTATACCACGATGTGACGTCACGAGCCTGGGGGTGAGCCTCCCGTACTTTGATGCGCGTTATATTTGTCAATTTTGATAGATTTGAAAAAGCAAAAAATACGTGTTCAATATTTTTTGATAATCTCACTGGCGGACTAATTAGTTTTTTTTTTTTACCCAGGACACACCCCTATTGATAATGACTAGGAGAACAACACGACGGGGACGATAACTTAAATAACTAACTGGAAAACAGGTCCTTGCAAGCGTGAACAGACCGGACGCCACAGACAGCAACCGTTCCCGAGTATGACGCGTATCTCAACCATTGCCTCTCTCAACAATGTGTTTGGGAAGATGGCAAGCCGACCAAAGACGCCATGCAATAATTTAGGATGTCATAAAAAAACCCTAATTATTAATTTCGACTAAATGATAGACTTACAGTAAAAATATCCAAAAACTTTGTGTGTGGTTGTCAAAAATGGTAAGTCATATTTGTAGGCAATAATACGGAAAAAACGGTAGCGTTCCCAATTATGTTTTGGCCATCAAAGTATGTCTTCTCTCTAACGGGACAATAAACCTGACTGATTGAAAAAAAAAAATAGACTGTTACAAAGTCTTTAACAGTCTATTTCAAAGTGTTTGCAATGTTTCTAGTAATGTTCTGAAAGATGTAACAATTAGATTAAGTCACCTCTGCATTAAATATCTTGTACTCGTGTAGGATCATTTGCACCAGTTTCTCGTCGACTTTAGTCAGTTGGCACGTTGAGTTGAAGGACAGGCCGCCGCCTTTCTTTTGCTGTAGACAATATAAATACAAAACGTTATAAATACACAACCAATTTACAACTTAGTGTAATGGGCCCTTTTCACCATCGGCGATGATCGTTCATGGTCTGATCGTCTATAATCGGCACGATGATCGTGCAAGCATCCACACTATCGCTCGTAGTAGTTTTCGAACGGCAAGCGTACAAGATGGACGTGGATTGTGTTGCTGCTTTATTATTTAATAAATGGAGGAAAATAAGATGGTGATGCTTGAGCATTAATCATAAAATAAGAAGTATGTAGATACAATAACTATATAATACAATTTAATTTTTAATTAATTGTCCACCCGGGAATCAATGGTCGGCGATAGTGTGGGCAGCTCAACGCACAACGCGGCGATTCCCTTTGATGCGTGCCCGAAAAACCGACAAATCAAGGGTCGCAGGCGATCATCGGCGATCATAGACGATGATCGGCGAATACAGCCGAGTATGCCCTCTGCACTATCGTGCTCGCCCGTAATCGTATGTATTCGCCGATAGTGTATAGGGCCCATGATAGATCTAAAATTTATCTGACTCGCTCGCTATTGAAAGATCAGCAGAATGAGATTTAATTCAGTTTTTAGGGCTCCGTCACCAAACAGTACGGCGGAGGTAACGGGACCCTATTACTTATACCTCCGCCGTCTGTCGGTCAGTCGGTCAGCAGTCCGTATCTCACGACGTAATAGCTGGGGTCCTAGTGCAAAAGATTATGTCTTCTGAATATCAAGTGAAAAAGGGTTTAGGTCTAGTATGCTCCGTTTATGTATATACATTTTTGAATTCGAGTTAAGTCGACTTTCACAAGATCCGTCTGTCCGCGGTATAACTCACTTAACTCAGAGACTCTTGGTAATACAAAGCTTTAATTTGGCATAGTTATTCATTGAAATTTCGCCGACAATGTTGTAAAATGAAATCATGTTTTTTTTTTCATATTTGTTTTCTGAGATAGTTTTTTGTTTTTATAGTAACGGCTTCGGAACCCTTCACTGAGCATGGTCCGACACGCTCTTGCTGTTTTTTAATTGGGATCTAAATAAACCCCACAAAGTCGCTGACTAAACCAAAAACTGCTCAGATGTAATTACATATATTGCTGACAGCAAATAAATACCTTAAAGTATATATTCGGCTTGTTCTTGTTGAGCCTGATGCCGACGCTCTCCAACTCCTTCTCGAGCAGCTGCCGGTGCACGTAGGGCTTCGTGGCGTCCAGCATCATCAGCACCAGGTCGGCCGTGCGCGCCACCGCGATCACCTACACCGGAGGAGATTGTGCCATAAGTAGGGTTAGGGCTTTTGGTGGCATACCGTGATTCTAGATTCCGTGGAGTCGCGATTTCCTAATTCTTATGTGCATAGCATTTTAATTTTGACCATCAGTATTGTCATAATACTCGTAAATATTAAACTAATGAAATTTTAGTTTGGTCTATCCATAGCTACTAATATTCGTTTGTTTGTTTGTTATGCTTACACAGTGGAGATATTTTTCATACCAAAATTCATTCAAATTATTTCAAAGGTTAAATGAATGAATGAGTTTGAAACACTGCTGGGTTAGTTTGTTTGCACAAAGCGTTTTGTCGATTTGTTTCATAACTTAATCTTCTTTTATTTTTATGACGCTATAGCTATACCTGCCGACCACGACCCTTGCCCTGGGCGGCACCTTCAATGATCCCTGGCAGATCGAGCAGCTGGATGTTGGCCCCGCGGTACTCGATGACGCCCGGGATACATGTCAGCGTCGTGAACTCATAGCTAGCCGCTTCAGAGTGCGTGTGTGTCAATGTAGACAGCAGTGTCGACTGGAAATTCATAATAAATCATCATCTCCTTGCCATTGCGCTAATCATTTTGGGGTTGGTGCAGCATGTTTTTTTATTCCACATATTGCACCTCTATCAGCCATCACCTTAGTATTTAAAAGAAAGAAAGAAGGAAATTATGTTTGTTTACATAAATCAAAAAAAAGTACAAGAACAAATTAACGAACAAAAATATGAAAACAAAAACTAGTGCCAAATGATGTAAAATGCTTCCAGCTCGACATGTGACTGGTTCTACAAGCCTAAGTTGGTCTTCTGGATGATTTAATCCTACTTCCTCACATCCATCTGTAGTTTTTACATACTTTTTAATTTTATTCGTTCACAAAATTAAAACAAAACAGTTAATATAAATAATTCAGGCTTCTACAGTTATTTAATTCATATATAAAACGGCACGATCGTTTTAAAAATACCCAAAAAAGGAAATGGATAAAACAACTAAAAACATCAGAAATATTACATGAAATTTTCTTACGTATAAAAATAAATTGTGTTCATTATTGACAGGGCAAGGATGGTATAAAAAAGACCCAAGTGATGCTGAGTATTTACAGTACAGTTTTAATTAAATATACTATTACAATTATTAAGGAAATTCTGCCATCCTCTTTATATTTTATCTCGAGTTTTGTTTTGGAGGATTATATCTGTTGTATTTATTTTAATTATTTCTTAATAGTGTACCGTACTACTGATATTAACATAGCTTTGTGTGATAAAGACATAAGCTGGTAAGAAATCTTTTTTATACCCAAAGAACTATATTTACAATAAGATTTTTTAGCATCATTGAATATGTTAGCAAAATTATATTAAAAAACAGACAGTAACAGATTAGGTACAACAGTGTATTTCAACCGTTTTGGATTTGTGACTTCTTTTCAAGAAAAAATAATCTGGCAGGAACATAATAAGAACTAGGGGAGACCTACAACCCTTGCTTGTTCCTTTTTACCTGGCAACTTACAGTAACCAGTTGAGGGGTGCAACCCTCAATTTAAAAAAAAACTAGGTGCACATGCCCAGAGAGACAACCTTGACGTCGTACTAAGAAAGCCTACACTGGAGCAACAAGAAGGCTAATCAATGGAGTAGGTATAAGAATACACTTACCTTACCGACGGAAGGGAAACCAATTAATGCAACTCTGGCATCACCTGACTTTAGCACATCAAAGCCTTCACCTTTGTCGCCGCCCTTCTTAGAGGGCTCAAGCAGCTGAGACCGGTACTTTGCGAGCTTTGCCTTCAGTAGACCCAAATGGTATTCCGTTGCTAGAAAAAAAAAATGTAAATTCAGTTAGTACCCAAGTAAATAGGTAAAGGTTATAAGATATCAATCGGATATACAATACTTCAAGAGGAATTTATGTAAATATTACCTTTATTCTTCTGCGTTCTTGCTATTTCCTTCTCAATCTCAGATATCTTCTCTAAAATACCCATGTTTCTAAGACACTAGCGGAAGCTTATATCTATAAATACTACCTAATTCTTAAAAGATAATAATTTCACTATATAGAGAATGCGCTACACAATCAACATTTCGATAGAAAAATAAATTCGAATGCCATAAAAGAAATTTATTATGTTACCGAACTTGTTATAGGTTATTCTAGACAGACAGACGGTCTACGTCGGTTTACATGACACTTGACATTGACATTTCCGTTTTTTTTTTTGCAAAAACAGATAGCCAATATTTTCTAAAGCTTGCCATTCCTTGACGGTATGTACTCAAAACCGTTAACCATTTCAAACGATAATAATACCAACAATCGTACAAAAATATGAATCTCATGTAATTATTGTTAAATAATAAGTAAGAAATTTTCATAGGGAACACAAATCAAAATCTTACAAACAATACATGTCAAAGACAAATCATAAGCTGTAAGCTGCCAATATAAATCTACACAAGTATACAACCTCAACAATTATTTTTAATATGCCTTAGCTTACTTTATGCTAAGTCAAAGTCTATAACAAATAACATTATTACTTGGTTGTTCATTATCCACCTGTGTTCCAGGCTGAAGTAGTCAAAGCCATCTAGTTTTAGATTAATTGACTTGCGTAGGCAAATGGTAAAATCTATTTGCAATCAATATTACAATATCCTAATATGAAATATAGTAATATTTTCTTCCTTTTAATTGTTATGCAACTTAAGGCTGTTTTAACAACAAGAAATAATTATAAAGACTCCTTGGAAGAAGATGCCAATAAATATGACGATGATAAAAATTCTATGATTGCGATCACTGAAACAGGTTGGAGAATACCGCTATATGTATAAAAGCATATTTGTTAATGTTAATTCGACCATACATTGTATGTTAAGAATCTACATATACCTTACAACTCGACATAAAACTGTTTAGGTACTTCATTTTCCTTACAATTAAACAGAAAGGGGTCTAGGAAGAGAGAAAGGGATGTAGGTAACGTAACTTCGAACTTCAATTTTCAAACATGGGTCTCTTAAAACTCTAAAGATTTTAACTATGTTCGTCACGTAACGAAATATTGATAATTCGCATTTTATTTCAGTTTTTTGTGAACAATTTCCATAATTTTAAGGATTTACTTTTTTTATGGAGACCTGTCCTTGTCCCGAATTTTATACTCCTTAAATCGTAAAACCTTCTATTATATTGATTAGACAAAAAAAGGTATCTTTTTTTCATCACAAACAATTTTTTTTTCTAACGCCTGCATATGTATGAATATTTGTGATAAAAATAGTATAACGCACGTATTTCAGAGCATCCAGATATGTATGAAGATTTTTACGATGATATGGAGATATCAGTCAGGTCAGACTCGTCGTTGAACATCTTGTACTTTGGACCTAATGATTCATTTATGAGACTTGGAACTGAAGCTATCCTTCACATCTTGAGTTACACTAAGAAACAATATATACCTATCAATAGAGTATTGCAGGCTTGGGACTTGGTTACAGGTAATACATTTTTTTGTGGTGTTTCATTTCGAATGTATAAAAATTACAATTATTGAGGCCTACCGTCTATAGTTTAAAACGCTCAAACACTCAATATACAAAATGAGTTTTTTTTTTAAATTAATAACGAAAGAGACAGAGTGACAAATAAAAAAATGTATACATACATACATACTAATTGTGCTAGTATTATACTATACACGTAACATATAATATAATGTAAGTTCGGTTTTGTGTTGACTTCATTTTATAATTATTTATTAGTATCAATAAAATTACCGCTATGGTTTAAAGTATTGTATTAGGTACTTCAGTAGTTCCTAAGACAAACAGAGTAGAGGAGATTGAACTTTGTTTTTATAAAACTTAGAGATAAAGCTTCAAACGATGTACAATTTTTATAGATATACGAAATAAATATCATTGCGATAACATTACATATTTTAGACGGGAAAACAGCAGCATTTTTACAAGCAAGAGAATTTCTAGCTTTTGGATCGCTAATAAATGTTGTGCCTGAAGAAGACCTATATCACACGAATATGGGAGACGCGGCTGTTCTGAGATTTTTCGCCAACACTAAAATGGAATTAAAACCTCGTAAGGTATCCCTCTTGATTTTCAATTTTTTTTCTTTCGATTGGTTGTATGTATTGTATGTATGTACGTAAATACTTTATTGTACAAAAGACAGAAATCCAAATACAATATTTACAGAATTGGAAATGTACAAAGGCCGTTGTTTGAGTTCCATAAATTTAGGAAAAGTTGCAATACAACGCAATCAGTTGGATAGTAGATATTTATGTTAAGATAGCGTAATTCACTAACATATACATTTTGTTTTAGATTGGCATATTCATTAGCGCGTACAGGCGTTATTTTGGAAATACGTGGTACCTGAATGGGTCCAGTGTTAACGTGCTGGGTCGTCTTATATGCGGTTTTCCTTACAGCGATCTCAAAAAAATATCCCCTGCTGTAATCAAAACTCTTAGCGTCGATACTCTTAACAAATTAACGAAATGTAATCAAGTTCAAAAACAGGTAATCTAGAAAATTAAATAGAAACAATTTAATATTACCGTCGCCAGTGCCGCTTGTGTTTACTATTATCATGCTTTATTGCCTTTTTAGGGTCCCGTACCAAAATGGTAAAAAAGGAACCCTTATGGTGAGACTTCGGTGTCTGTCTGTCTGGGTGTAGGCACAGAATAAGTAATAGTACAAGTATGGTGTAGGTATGTCACAGGAGTTTTTCTCTGAAACAATAGAAGATATTAAATTAAAAAAATTGGCAGTCTCTGGACTGGACCAAACAATTTGACAAAATTATATAAAATTATATTATTATATAATTATAATATTTAATAATTTTATATAATTATAATAATAATATTTTATGATTATAAAATAAAGCGAAAGATAAAATAAAGTTGACAAATTTTACCTACTTCTTTTTAATGTAAAAATAGCAAAATACTTCAAAAATCTGTATTAATCTTTGGTCTGGTCAAAATGCACCTTATTGCATTGAAAACAAAGTTCATAACAAAATATGTATTTTCTTTTGCGTTTTCCAACCATAATTATTAGATTCGGATGCGCCGAAGTTCATATAAAATTGCAACTCGGATTATTGGAACTCCGAATTTTTTTCTCATACCATTTTACATCATAATGATCACTCTTCATACTCTGCATAATATTTTTTTATACTTATGATCGGACCTTACAACTTATAACGCCCATATTCATGGAACCGTACACTTTTCACGATTTCTTATTTATTTAGAAAAAATTAGGTTACGTTAGGTTAGATTTATAACAATCCTCAAAAAGTAACAGTTTCTTAAAAAATGCATTATGCGTTGCGATAATTATGACTTAAAAAACTATGAGCATAATTTTTCGAAGAAATGATGAGTATAGACACAAATCGTTATTTGTATAAAAAAATCTAAAGACCAATTTTATATGAACCAATATGGACTCCTTAGATACCAAACCCTCGGTGCGCGAGTCCGACTCACACATGACCGTTTTGAGGGTTCCGTACCTGAAAAGGAAAAAACGGAACCCTATTAGGATCATTTTGTTGTCAGTCCGTCTGTCTGTCAAGACCCTTTCTGAAAGATCCTAAAATTATACATTTTTAATTCAATCACAAAAAAAACAGGGTCTTTACTTGATGCATGGAACGGCGGTCCAAATTTTGAATTAAGTTAACCGTGTCATGCAGAGTATCGTATGAAAGGGCTTCATTGGCACAAGCTTAAGTATTAATTTCACCATACGATGTTAACCACTTAACAGAGAATTAGAGCGTTAACAGCTGTCGAAATGTATGAACTAACAGTCGTTTAACATTGATTAAATTTAACATCGTATGGTGAAATTGGTACTAAACAGATTTTTAATTATTTGTATGATGTATTGTTTTAGATTTATGACGAAGAATGAAAAAAAAACCGGCCATGTGCGAGTCGGACTCTATCTATAAAAAAACCTTTGCTGTATATTTATTTTATAAATTTAATTATTTATTTTTAAAGTGAATATACAACTAAATATTCTGTGAATATATCAAGCGTCTATCTGTTGTCATTATGAATATCGAGCAAAAAACGAAAAAATCACGTCACGGACGGACGGACGGACAGTGGAGTCTTAGTAATAGGGTCCCGTTTTTACCCTTTGGGCACGGAACCATAAAAAAAAACCCCAAAAAAACCCTACGTACAAATTTGTACGCCCTCGGTGGGCGAGTCCGACTCGCACTTGTCCGGTTTTTTTAAGTTCAGATTCAGTAGTTAAGAGCTTAAAGCAAGGGATTTCACAATCAATAAGGCTCAACGTATTAATAGAGCATTTCTACTTTTATTCCAGACTTTATATGATATCGCAGTTCACCCAGAAGCGTACGGAGACCCGTATAGGTGGACGTCTCATGAAGTTAGTCGACTCAGCGGTTTATTCACGTGTTGGTACCTTTACTCCTACTTGTTATTTGAAAGGGTTATAGAGCCAAAGACCAAGAACGTAGATCATCGGAGGGTCTGATGAACGGACGACAAGGCAATGCACCGAATACCATATTCAAATAATGTTACGCCATCGAAGATAATGGCATGTAAATTTGGAGAGCTACCTACAATTAGTAGGGAGAAACCGTAGGCTGACGATGTTCTAGCTGGTTACTACCCTACACTTCTATTGTAGATTTAATTATTTATCAGCGACGCACCGTGTTTTTATAAATTACTGGTGACCCGCCCTTGCTTCGCTTCGGTTTATGTGAATTATCTGTAATATCCGAACAATAACCAGAACTCATTAAGTTATCATACATAAAAACCTTCCGTGAAAAATTGATGGTGAAAACAGCATAAAAATCCGTCCAAGACTTTTGAGATCACCGCGAACATACAGACAGACAGAGGCGGCGGCGGGGGACTTTGTTTTATAAATTATGTAGTGATAATTTAGATGTAGTATCTTTTCAGGTATTCCGGAAAATGATATAAGTTCGTTACAATTGGAAGCTATCCCGGCAATAACTGATGAAGTGATGAGAACCTTCGAGTTAAAAAAGTTATCGTATTTCACAAAGCAGCAGATCATGAGGATGCAACCATTGACACATCGATTGTATGTTTTGAGAATGCAATTAAAAAACAGTTTGGATGTGAATGAGATAGTAAAGCAAAACACATTTTTGAATAGGCCTTCTTTTATATTGGTTATTAGTACTGCTTATACAAATTTAGTAAAATAAATTTCATCTAAATA
This sequence comes from Acleris literana, assembly GCA_946894065.1. NCBI lineage: Eukaryota > Metazoa > Arthropoda > Insecta > Lepidoptera > Tortricidae > Acleris > Acleris literana. The sequence goes on from OX335670.1 coordinate 23,091,265, forward strand.
AGAACAAGTTTTAATTGGAAACCTTTACGCAGGTAGGATTACCTACTGAAATAAAATCGTGGACATCAACAACGGCGATATTGAGTGAGTTATACGTTTATACTTCGCAAAATCAATTTATTAATAAATTATCCGTTTCCCGCGACTCCGCTCCGTTCGCGTAGAAGTCGTTAGTTGCTACTCGCAAGATTCAGCGATTAAGCCGTGAAAGTGTAACAAACGGACAAAGGTACTGTCACACTAATATCAAATATTAGTAGTATGGATACAACACGACGCGTGCCTAAATAAACCTCTTTACTATGACTTCTGAACTGTTTAGAAAATTAAGAGCATTTCCAGATATTTTCGATTCTCCTTCCAGTTATTCAATACGTCTATTATTATTGTCATTCTTTCTCTATTCCGTACTGAAGTAGTGTAAGTTCAGTGAAGAGACACGTCGCTCTGTCGACGGGGCGATTGAGCGGCAACTTTTTTGTCGCCGTGCGCGCACTTGCATGCAACCAATAAAGGCCGAGCCACACCGGATGCGTGACGTGCACGTGCGCGTACGCGTTCGCTTTCCACTGCGTTGTATAGTATGAATACTCATTACGACATGTCACTATACAAAGCAGTGGAAAGCGAACGCGCACGTGCACGTGCACGTCACGCATCCGGTGTGGCTCGGCCTTTAAACGGGGCGACAGTTGCGTCGCCAGCCAGTCTCCAAGTCCGCGGACAAAAAAAGTCTCCCGACTGTCGTGTCGTTAAATGCGCGCAGTTAGATACAAAACACAAAAAAAATGTTTAAAGCAACAATTCAGTCCATTGCTTGTATAGTGACATGTCGTAATGAGTATTCATACTATACAACGCAGTGGTGTCCATTGCTTGTATAGTGACATGTCGTAATGAGTATTCATACTATACAACGCAGTGGAAAGCGAACGCGTACGCGCACGTGCACGTCACGCATCCGGTGTGGCTCGGCCTTTAAACGGGGCGACAGTTGCGTCGCCAGCCAGTCTCCAAGTCCGCGGACAAAAGTCTCCCGACTGTCATGTCGTTACATGCGCGCAGTTAGATACAAAACACAAAAAAATTGTTTAAAGCAACAATTCAGTCCATTGCTTGTTGTTTGAAACTAGTTCTGGCTGGTGAGAAACAAAATTGGCCTTGAAAAAACGCATACTCGGAGTGATATAGAAAGTCAGGATGCCGTCTTCTTTATTTATATTTATTTCCATATAAATGCTTCTCTTTTACTCGTATTTTTTTCGTGTCCCGTTTATATAATACTCCGTCTACGTATCTTTCAAGATAAAACGCCGTGCCTGTGAATGGCTAGCCTTAATTTTCAAAAGCGAAAATCGCGGGATTTTTTAAATTAAATCTGTTTTATATATTAAAATATTTCTTTAAACGTACCGTTAATATTAGACTACAAATGCACACATTAAACTTTTGCGAAGACATTGAAAAACATAACATTGTTTTCGGAAACAAAATCCAACGACTACTTCGAAATTTGAAAAATCAAGAAATATTGACTATAAAATTGACTCAGTTTCCGGTGTGATTGCAAATAATAATATTTGTTGATTTAGAGGACTTTTGAAAAGTGTTTCAATGACAAAATAATACTATTATAAAAAAATATACTTTTCTCATGTGATACGTACACGTGGAAAGCTTATTGTTTAAAATCAAAACCATCACATGATGCTTTCCAAAAATTTACTCAAGGTCAGGTCCCACCATTTTGATTTTAATTTCGCCATTTTCTTTTCTCGCATTGTCAAAATCGTGTAAATCGTTTCCTTTTGAAACTCACGCGGATAACGCGTTGGTGTAGTGGACCTTAGTAAATATTTTCGAACGTATTATTTAAGATTAAATTTATATTGGCTAAAATGCCTCCTGTTAAGCATTATTCGTGTAGTGAAGTAAATCAACATGAATTATCATCGAGATTATTATCTCTAACAGAAAATAACACATCTTATACACTAACCCAAATTAATGGACAGAGGATCTACAGGAAGGCTCCTCATGCTTGGTCTGGGCCGGAACCTTCCAGAAACTGCGAGGTAAGATACAAATATTTTTTCTTTCGGATTTGAATTGAGGCGCCGCCCCGCTCTAGGCCCGAAGCGTCAGTCCGTCGTTATGCTGAAACTCCAACCAATCTGGTTCTCGGAAATACCCTTTGAAACACCTGATTGATTAGGTACAAAGATACTTGCTTACCTATAGTTTACCTATAGTATCTAATGCCCTTGGAAATTCTTATTACTTTTTTGGTAATTTAAGCATGATTTAGCTGAATGCGGAAATTTCCCGCTTAAATTTTAACTTGGCCCGGCTAGGCCCGGCTAGGGTCACCTGTGTTAGGAAAAGTGTACTAGTAAGCCTATTGTATTATTAGTAGTATATCTGGGATTCTTAAATTCTAGACTAAATTCCGACAAAGCTTCAAAAGCTTACCTTGCTATAATAATAATATTTTTCCTTTATATAATATCGATTCTCTCACAGAATGTCAAAGTAATGAGTCGTTCGAAATATCACATTTAGTTAGTTCGACATTACTAAAACACACCTATGGATTCGGTTTCTCATTTCATGTTTATAGGTACTACCTGCCTAACCTGCCTAAGTGCCTAGGTACCTAAACCGATTGTACGCGGTGGGCGGCAATATCCACCCATCACTACGTCAGTTTTCCTTGATCGATAAAATTGATCTTCTAATTCTAGACTCTAGAGGGCAACCGAATTGAATGAATTAATTTTGAGATTAAGAAACCCATTTGACCTTGAATGAGTTGCGTGGCTGTTTCGATCATGTTAGAGTAGGTATTACTTGTTAAACTCCTTGATGTGCTGAGTGGTGGGATCAAATAATTGAGACGCGTCCATCGTTCATGACCTTGGGCTGTCCTTGAGCGTTTGGTTTGGACTTGGGACATCCAACAACCCAACAGGTGCGAAGCTAACGCAAGCGAAGACGCACTTAAGAGGATTGTGGACCGATGCTTAAATCGCCGCGTAGCGATCAAACTTTTCCTATAGGTACAAATTTAGTTAGCCCCGGGCGATAACGTTTTTCACCTCCTAAATCAAGTCCAATTTTTGAATACCTATGTTTTATTTTCTTTATTTGTTTCGTATTGTTGAATATTTTTTTGGAAATGAATACGTACAGACCTACTTTTTCATAATATCGACAACATATTCAACAATCGAAAAAATCTGACTAGGTTTAAGGGAAGAAAAACGCTATCGCATTTTGTATTGAACTTTTTACCTACCTGAGGTAGGTAGTAATCTCTGATCTTGTACAATGACACTGACTGTCTTGTCATATACAATTTGTTTTTAGAAATATATTTGACATGAAAATGTAGTGATGTTTTGATTGATTAATTAGATAAGAGAGGTTTTCGTCTCTGTCGCACCCAGCATATAATACGATGATAATGATGAATATATTCAACTTTTTGAATTTTCTAATTAGAGGCAACATTATTCTAATCACTATTTCATCCTCTATCTAAAGACAATTACAGTCAGGTTATACTTGTTATTGTCATTTGCAGTTTGAATAGGAACAGACTTTAGTTGTACTGGCGCGGCGGCGCAGCAATGAGAATCGTTGCCGTGTTTAAGACTAGGAGTTAGGCGCGATCTGTACCTATATGGGTAGCTAAGTACTACGTAACTTCTCCCAGTGGTTCCACCTTTCTGTCAGTCAACCAGTGCTTATTTTCGCCGGTGGTGCTGGTGATTGTTTTCTCTTTGTAATAATGCCGCCGTCATTATGCCCGAGCTCTACCTGCCTATAACGAATTCTAATTTATATCTTGGTAGAGTAGGTAGAGCAGAACATAACATGACATTCTTAGAATGTAAAATAAATTGAAACTGTCAATACACTCCGACTGAATACAAACGGCCCTAATACCTACCTACCTACTCGGACGCTACTTGTAAAGCGGCAACCGGGAACGCACTTACTACCTACGAACGCCCCGCCAAAAGAGTCGGAACGAAAGCGCAGAGCGGCGAAGGATGGCAGAGCGGGTAAAATTGTGAATTATTAAGAAAGCCGGTCTTAACTTCCGGTTAACTTCCATGGAAAGTCGTAGATGCGAAAAACGCGTGCGAATGACGTGCGCGACACTATGTATGGCACTCGGGCTCACACGGCTGGCTCAGTCGTCGGCCGCTAACCACGAAGCGGTGCCATACGTTTTCATAGTGTTTGCTACTATCGCGTCCTTTATGTACACCAGGTATTCATCGGGCGGATTCCGCACGACTGCTTCGAAGACACGCTGGTGCCGCTGTTCAGGCAGGCCGGTGAGCTGTTCGAGTTCCGGCTCATGATCAACTTCTCTGGGTGGAATCGGGGGTAAGTTCATAACTAGGTAACTAACACACAGATACTAGTAGATAGTAGTAGGTGTAGCAGGAAGTTTGGACTATTGTGTGCCGTGTGACGATCCATACTGGAAGTCTAGGCGCCCTCTTCAAAAAGTAAAGGATATGGCGAAATGGCGATATCAAAACTACTTATGAACGGAATGGGAATGGAAAAAGCAGGCCGGAGTCCCACGCACGCCGGAGTTTCGTGGATCAATTGTTCTAGGCGTGCGTGTGTCTCGTCACTGAGTAATTTCGTGCGTGTGCTCATGCTGTTGGTGTATCTATATACATTTTTATACGAAGCGAATTTTTATCCGGATGTGTGTGTGTTGCACCTTGCACCTTAAGGTGCCATTCCGCAGTCGACCGCAGACTGCAACGGCAAGCGTCCGACGCCTGCTGCTGCCGTCTGCCGTAGCTGTCTGCGGTCGTGATTCCTTCCGCACCTGATCGCACGCAGCAGGCGTCGGACGTCGGCGTCACTAACGGTTCTGCGGTCGGGCGTCAGCGACTACACCATGGTTGATATTGTTTATTTTAATTGTGTAAGTTAATTTAACGGTACCGTTTAACAGGTACGCTTTTGCCATGTACACCACTGATGCGGAGGCGAGCAACGCCATACGGATGTTTAACAACTACATGATACGGCCTTCTTGGCAGCTCGGTAAGTGCATTATTTTTACCACTTTGCAAATTATTCAATGATATCTTTAATAGATAGGTACTTGACGCAAATTTAGGTTGCGCGTTTACACCAGATCTCCAAAATGCAGCACCATATCCTGTTTCGACTCTATTAACTAATCATGATTAAGACGCATCCGCTTCGTTAAATAAAAGGAAGAAACGAAATGAAGGAGACCCTTTTTGGCGTATCAGTTTCTCGTATTAGAACAGAGACGTACTTATATAACTTTCTCATTCGAACAGATAGCTGCGTCCCTCTCGGCTTGTCAGGCTGAGGCGTCTATTGGACTAGTTTACTCACGGATTGCGTGACGGGACTAGGTTACCGTTTAATTGTGTACCTCGCAGCGTGCTCAGTCTTAGCACGTGTGAAATTGGTCATTGTTGTTGCTTAGGAGTGTGCCCGTCGATCAACAACTGCCGCATCTTCATCTCGCGCATCCCGCCCACCCTGTCCTCGGCCGAGATCGTGCGCCTGCTCTACGAGCTAACGGACGAGGTGCAAGAGGTGAGCGGTGCTATAGTTAACACAAGGGATTACTATGCCTTCAAGGCATTGCCTTGCGAGGGCAGTATTCATTCGAAGATTCCAGATTTATAGAACAGCATATCGCCCACTGCAAAGACTATGCTGCCTAGGGCCTAAGGCAGTCGCCGAAAAGTAATCAGTATGGTAATATGACAATAACGTCTTTATAATGTTTAATGTTAATAAATAGGCTTCAAAACAGGGGGTCCTCAAATTGTTGGAATCTTTTTTGTTCATCCCGTTTTTCTCTAATGGTTGTTGTCAAACAAATTTTATGATAACAAATAAATAAAAGTAACACAGATATAGCCGCACCGCCTTTTTATTGTTGAAAGAATTATTAAAGTTAGTCCAGATTTTTAAAAAGGAAATACGTTACATTTTACATAGGTGTTGTCAATCCAAGCTGCGGTTGCAATTCACACAACTGGCGGGAGCGGGTCGTGCGCCGAGCGGGTCGGAAGTAACATGCAGTTATATGGAAGCATTCACACACGCGGCGGAACGGGTCGGGAGCCGCGCCCGCCGCCCGCCACTACAAACAGCGCGAGGGTGTGGCGGGTCCGTCGCGCTTCGGCGCTGTGTGAATACGACAACCCGCGCGGGGGGTGCTGGGCGGTGCTCGGCGCCCGACCCGTTGTGTGAATTGCGCATTAGTGTTCTATTCGGCCGTCAAACGATCGCAGAGCGACAGCAATAGTTAATTCCAATACCTATTTTTCAAGTCTCGTCCTCGCAGGCCGCATTTATTTTCAAGTATAAAATGATCTCGTTACACAACTAGTTAAAAGCTTGCACATAACCGGCGAATAACGTAGTATTTATGTCGTGAGGTCCGCGTGCGCCGCTCGATCGCGTCGAGCGCCGCCATCGTGGAGTACAAGTCGCACCGCGGCGCCGCCATGGCGCGCAAGGCGCTCGTGGCCGCCGCCGCCGCCGCCTGGGGCTGCGGCGCGCGCCCCGCCGTCGACTGGTCGCTGCCGCAGTCGCCGCAGCTGCTCAAGCAGTACCGAGAGGTACACACTAACCCTCTTATTCATAAACACACAATAGCTAAAGTATGCTTAAAATATGCTTTGGACTTGTCTTGTGACATTTGAATTTGGTAGAAAGTTGCAAAGCATCTTTAACTAAAATAGGTTTATTTTACGTTTATGAATAAGGGTGTAAAATTATAACATATTTAAATGGTCATCTTTTTATGGAGTTAGGCTAGATTTGTTTCATGTTTTTTAACAGATTCACTTATGAAAAAGTAAGTGGTGGTAGGATTTTGTGGAGGGTGGGTCTATATGGATCACTACCACAATCCTTCCGTTTTGAGTGACAACCTTGTCGCAGACGTCAAATTTTTCGCTATACTAACGTGTCCAAACTTGGTGGTAACTACACCTAAAATAGGTACATGTGAGCAGAATTTGGTTTTAGCAGTTGCTGAATGAAGGGAGGAAATACTGAGATGGCGGCTGATAGGGATGTTTGAAAAAAGGACGTGCTGCGCCGACCTCAAATGATTGGGATAAATAAAGGCGCGATGATGATTTGTCGCATGTACTAGTATTAAGTTGTTCGGTTGGGGCAGGTGGGCCGCTGGACGGCTGAGCGCGGGGTGGAGCTGTTCCGCGTGGCGGAGGAGAGCGCCGTGTCGCCGCCGCTGGCGCCGTCCTACACGCTGGAGCCGTGGTCGCAGGCGCGCCGCCTGCGCATGATCCACGAGGCCGCGCGCCGCCCGCCCGCCGCGCACGAGTCAGTACAACACCACACTACACTATTACTGTTCCGCGTGGCAGAGGAGAGCGCCGTGTCGCCGTCCTACACGCTGGAGCCGTGGTCGCAGGCGCGCCGCCTGCGCATGATCCACGAGGCCGCGCGCCGCCCGCCCGCCGCGCACGAGTCAGTACAACACCACACTACACTATTACTGTTCCGCGTGGCGGAGGAGAGCGCCGTGTCGCCGTCCTACACGCTGGAGCCGTGGTCGCAGGCGCGCCGCCTGCGCATGATCCACGAGGCCGCGCGCCGCCCGCCCGCCGCGCACGAGTCAGTACAACACCACACTACACTATTACTGTTCCGCGTGGCGGAGGAGAGCGCCGTGTCGCCGTCCTACACGCTGGAGCCGTGGTCGCAGGCGCGCCGCCTGCGCATGATCCACGAGGCCGCGCGCCGCCCGCCCGCCGCGCACGAGTCAGTACAACACCACACTACACTATTACTGTTCCGCGTGGCGGAGGAGAGCGCCGTGTCGCCGTCCTACACGCTGGAGCCGTGGTCGCAGGCGCGCCGCCTGCGCATGATCCACGAGGCCGCGCGCCGCCCGCCCGCCGCGCACGAGTCAGTACAACACCACACTACACTATTACTGTTCCGCGTGGCAGAGGAGAGCGCCGTGTCGCCGTCCTACACGCTGGAGCCGTGGTCGCAGGCGCGCCGCCTGCGCATGATCCACGAGGCCGCGCGCCGCCCGCCCGCCGCGCACGAGTCAGTACAACACCACACTACACTATTACTGTTCCGCGTGGCGGAGGAGAGCGCCGTGTCGCCGTCCTACACGCTGGAGCCGTGGTCGCAGGCGCGCCGCCTGCGCATGATCCACGAGGCCGCGCGCCGCCCGCCCGCCGCGCACGAGTCAGTACAACACCACACTACACTATTACTGTTCCGCGTGGCGGAGGAGAGCGCCGTGTCGCCGTCCTACACGCTGGAGCCGTGGTCGCAGGCGCGCCGCCTGCGCATGATCCACGAGGCCGCGCGCCGCCCGCCCGCCGCGCACGAGTCAGTACAACACCACACTACACTATTACTGTTCCGCGTGGCGGAGGAGAGCGCCGTGTCGCCGTCCTACACGCTGGAGCCGTGGTCGCAGGCGCGCCGCCTGCGCATGATCCACGAGGCCGCGCGCCGCCCGCCCGCCGCGCACGAGTCAGTACAACACCACACTACACTATTACTGTTCCGCGTGGCGGAGGAGAGCGCCGTGTCGCCGTCCTACACGCTGGAGCCGTGGTCGCAGGCGCGCCGCCTGCGCATGATCCACGAGGCCGCGCGCCGCCCGCCCGCCGCGCACGAGTCAGTACAACACCACACTACACTATTACTGTTCCGCGTGGCGGAGGAGAGCGCCGTGTCGCCGTCCTACACGCTGGAGCCGTGGTCGCAGGCGCGCCGCCTGCGCATGATCCACGAGGCCGCGCGCCGCCCGCCCGCCGCGCACGAGTCAGTACAACACCACACTACACTATTACTGTTCCGCGTGGCGGAGGAGAGCGCCGTGTTGCCGTGCCGTTATGACCATTGGGTTATTAACTCGATTTTAGTAAGCCAACAACGTGGCTCGGTTAAACAGCTAAAGGAAACAGCTTTGGAAAGGTTATCACTTGAGGAAGTTTTTTCCGTGATTTGTACGCTAAGTGTAATACATTTTTTTGGAGTAATCCCCTTTAACAGAAACAAAATTTTCAAAACAATTACTTATTTGTGATTTAAAAGCCTATTAATTCTGAGGTTTTTGGAATTTTTGCCAAGTGTTTTCGATTGAACTATTCATTAGCTATTAGAAAAATGCATTTTTAGTTCCCAGAGTGAAGGTTTTATTTTGATAATCGACAGTTTTAGATTAAAAGACGGAAAAAATAAAAATATTTAAAAAGTTAAATAACTCAAAATCAAAATCAAAATATTTATTCAGAAATCAATGACATTAGACCCCCGGTTAACAGAGGCAAAATTATTGCTAATTAACTTTAGTATAACCCCTTTCAAAGAATAGGTCGAATTACCAGTCACCCTGTAGATAGAAGTGGTCAAGGCGTTTCGGGACATGCTTCTTATCAATGGCATATAAATTATTTAGATATTTACACTAGTCCATTTTGCTCGTGGTCTGAAAAGCGGTAGTTTTAGAAAGCGGTAGTATTGTGTGTTACCTGGAGTCCGCCCGCAGATGGGCGGGGCGCATGTCGGCCGGCATGGAGTCGCTGGTGTCGTCGATGGCGTCGCTGAGCGCGCTGGGCGCCGGCGAGCGCGCCGTGTGGGCGCCGCCGCCCGCGCCCGGGCCCGCGCCGCCGCAGCCCGCCTTCAACGTGTGGACCGCGCGCCACCCGCTGCAGGAGTTCATCGAGCACAAGGACCGCCCGTGAGTGCACCGCGGATACACCTGACGGCGCCACCGCCTCACCGATACGTCTTATTCTTTTTACCATTTTTAAAACCGACCACGCCACACCTAAAGTCGCCTCGAGCGGTGCCTACGACGCCCCCGACCGGTAATCAAAGGTACAACGTAAGTCTTTCGCATGACTGAGTTGAATTTTGCATAGCTTTTAAACCATGCTTGGCATGCGAGTGACATATTTGTATTGGTATATGGATATTTAATAGGGTTGTGTGCGCTCGTTCACTGAGCGGATCGCTCCAAACTAGTACAATCGCTCTAATGTACTAATTCGGTCTTTTAGTTCTTTTAGTACACTGAACGAAACAGAGGCCCTACTTTGAAATTCGAATTTCGAAATTACGTTAGCTCCATCCCTGTCACTCGTCATTCGAGACTAAATCGAGAGAAAGGGATGAAGCTATCGTAACTTCGAACTTCGAATTTCAAAGTAGGGCCTCTGGTCTCTTCATGCTCCTTTGACCGAATGAATGGCCGGCTTTGCTGTAAGTGTCACTCACGGCTCTGCCTGCTCTGTTCGGTTCTTGCTCCGCGTGTACTAAACGAACTAAGAGCAGAAACTTCACGGAATAGTTCGTTCTAGTACAGTGACGGGAATTCTTTTCGACTCTTAGTACATGTACTACACACAACCCTTATGTTAAAAATATCAAGTTCAACCTAAGTCGAGACACGTGTTCTGCGTCGACGAACTCGGCTGTAAAATGTTTAAGAGAATAAGACTACCGATTTTAACGTCGTAAATTGCTAAATGGGGATGAGACAATTATCTCTGCAATGTGGCAATCTAGACACTGATTTGGACCCTGTATTCTTCCAGAAAAACAAAAAATAACGCTCTTGCTGTAAAAAGATAAAACTTTTGTATTAACTTAACGTTCACATCGAAAAAGGGTTTCCAAATTTAAAACACGCTAAATCAAAAATAAATATACTATCTTATTATTTTGATTGATTATGATACAAACAAAACTATTTCAAAACTGTACCTTAACAGAAACCAAATGGCAATACAGAAGTTTACGAGCCATTACTAACGCCTGCCGTGAAACTGCTTGCAACTACATAATGGTGACGGTTTGCCGCTTCCATATACTCAGGACTTTTTTAAATTATTATTTGCACTTCTTATATTCCCATTTAACAAAATTACGATGAAGTGAGTCGGATTTACTTCTTTACCCAAACGACATAAATCTTCTAGAATTTTACGTTACAATAAAGTTCTGTCAAGTCTACCTGACTTTAAAATCTATCATCATATTGTAATTTTTGTATCCTTCTGCAACCGAAATAAAATTGCACGATAGACCGATCTTATGTATAATCCATAACAAAGTTTACTGTTTAACTAGGTATGTCGTAGTGGAATTAATTTCTCAAACTCTTACTAAACGTGATTGATGATACAAACTTGAAATGGAGTTCTAACATAAAGGAAGAAGTGAATATTCAAAGTTTATAGAAGAGTTTAGAAATAAAGTTAATACTAATCGTGGTGGCGCTGTTTTGAACCGTAGGAGTGACGAAGTCGAAATTCTTTCTAGTTTATTTCGAACTATGATAAAGTAGTTAGATTCCTTTTTAATGTAGCACGTACCTATTAGCTTAATGGGACCGTTCAATAATTACTTCCGACTAACGACTTTCCGCGTCACAATAGCCGTATTACGACGGACCGGTATCTTAAGTCTGATACAAAGTTATCTAGCTAATGATTATAAATTTTAACAATTAATTTTAATTTTAATGTCTGATTAATTTATTGCATGTATTGTTTAAGAATGCAAATGTGTTGTCTTATTTTGCATGTGTTGTGCAAGTTGGTGGAGTGTAAGAGGGAAGCTGCCCCTGTCAAATTAATTTTTAATTATTTTTGTTTTGTTGCTGACGCTCAAGAGTGATTACGAGTTTTAGTTGTCATTTTTATTATTGACTTGACACGTACAAGATCTTTTGACTATCACCGAAGCAGCGCAGTCTGCATCTTTTATAATAGCTTGGTGTTGGTATAGCGATTCAGGGAAAAGAAAGAAGTTGGGTGCAGCATTGGTTGTAAAACGAATGTTTTCTTTCCGCTCGGACGATCCGCATAATGCATCAGCTTGAAGTGCGCCTCGAGTACTTTTCTGTTTCCTGAACGTGCGGTGACCCTATTTGATATAGGTACAATGCACTGTAATTTTCTCTTACACTCCATATATTTCTAAGACATAAGAGAGGTAAATTTTACTTTTAGACAATTTTAATTTAACTCTAATGTATTAAGAATCTAATTGAACTACATAGATTTAATGTATTAAAATTAAAAAAAAGTAAGGCAGCATCGATATATTTAAGAATGTCTCCTCAATATTGTTTATGTTATGAATTAAGGGCAACCGCCGGCTCCGCCGCGCACGGAATATTGCACTGCTAGCAATCTCCTTTTTTGATGTTTTTTCAACGAAATAGACATGTTATTGTAGTTTACTATATCTGTGTATGATCAAGTCTTATTTAAAATCAGGTTTTAAGTAAATCAATTTGGATCTGTTTTCTCAGCAATGAAAATAAACACAGCATTATGAAATTATCTATCTACATTTCAATATAATGAGACAATATGAATTTATCTCTCGAACTTTTATGAGATTTTTAAAATAATATTGCATGCCGGTATTGATTAATAAATTTAAGTATAATGGTTTAATGTCATCGGTGTTTTATTTAACTCGGCCCTTTATTTCCGCCGGTGGCTGGCTGCTGACAATGCCTAAGTTTTTGCACGCGTGTTAGTGTACCGCCACCATGGCTGCGGAACATCCCGCGAGGTTTTCCTTCAATGTCACGCGGCGGTGCAGCGCGGCCGTGCTCGCTCAAACTGAACTCTACGGCCGAGCCGCGCGGCCGCCTGTCGCTCGCGTCTTGTTAGTAAACACTATGAACTCTTCTATTATGTCGACGACGTAACGAGCCTCGACGCGCCTGCCCTAGCGATCTAGCAGTGGGACCTGTGGAATAGTTGTGTTATCGCGCTTTATCGCACCATGGCGGTGTGCGACAAGTGGGTCGCGCTCAAGATAGTGGAATTCGTGAGTATTCCCCAGCTTACTGATAAAATACGCGGCTGCCTGCCGCCTCAGAGGCAACTTGCGCTTTTTTTGTAACTGGGTCACCATGCATTGTGCATCTTATCTTTAGGAAAGCTAGTCACTAGTTCTTTTACAAAAGCTGAAAGAACTAGTGCGAAACATGGCAGTAGCTTTTTCTGAGGTCCTACGGCAAGTTTTTTCCGGAGTCCTGTTTCAAAATCGGTTTTTGGTTGTGGTGTGTGTGGTATAAGGGTGGACTTACTAGGTATGGTTCATCGTCAACATCATCACCAAATCCTCTACCGGTGGTGGTGTCGACGACCATGAACTGTATCTTTTTGCTAACACCAGTTCTATGGCATCTTGAAGCTATTATTGGAGCTTCCCTAGATAAATGTTCTAGAATGAAATTAATAAATAATGCAAAGACAAATTTACTGAAGCTCCAGCATTAGCGCGTCAACCCTATTTTATTTTTATTTTAACGCATGGCCAAGAGTTTTAAGCACAACATGTTGCAACACTATAGAATGCGAGGTCAAAAAAAGGGCCCGCACTGCTTCGCCTTTGTAAAGAGATTACCTGCTTTTCACCGGCTGACTGGCAGGTTTGCTTTATTCTATTACAATAATAGAATAATTGTACTTTTGTCACGTATGGCGCAGCTTGCATACGATATTGACCAGAAGTAGCGGCAGACGTGGATAAATAACGCTCGACCTTCTTACGACATCAAAATGCTCTGCAACACGTTTGGGTCGTTCGAATAGGTCGTACATGGGAGTGTCGCAATTTTTGTAGTAATTGATCGTAGGACCAGTTTTAACTTGAAAATCGAATAGTTATCTAACCCATTCACGCATTATTTTGTCGTGGTGGCGAATTGGGTGCAGACCCACCATACCCTTGGGGGTAGAGTGGGATTGAACCATACCACCGTAGTAGTGCTGGGTAGGTATAGGTTATGTTAGATTTTCAGCCGGCCCGAAGGGCCCAAACACTCAGGAATAGGAGCTCCGCGGTAGGGAGCTCCGTTGACTCTGTTAAATTGGATTTTAAAACAATACCTGAAAGCATATTATAGCCCTTGCACAGCACTACGGTGGTATGGTTCAGTCCCACCCTACCCCCAGGGGTATAGCAGGGGTATGGTGGATCTGACATTGATGAATTGTTACAGATACAGTCTACTATAAAGAGATTTATTAAAATTTTCACCTTATCGCATTGTAACAACAAGGTCCAAAAGTGGATCTCTTGGTCTTTTGTTGGATCAAAAAACTGAAAGGGGTTTGGGTAAAAGTGTTGTCATTTGTAAAATTCATACATTTTCAAAGGTGAGCGGCCATTCGTAAAAGTGGTAAATTATGGTAGAATTATTAAAAATAAACATATTTTGTTATGTAATGTAATTCTCTTAAGTGCATCGCAGCCGAGGTATTTAAATATTTATACTTGGGCGTACTTTTGTACTAAAAACTTAATACTTAGATCTTTAGAATCTCCGCTCCGATATTATTTAACGCCATAAATTATATATATCTATGTGTATTTAGAGGTCCTCTAAATAACTATGTAAAAGTCATCCGTGGCCGCTGAAAAAATTTTTACAATATTCTTCAAACAAATTTACCCAATGCCCTTTGTTCATAGGAACCACGTTTATTTAACAAAAACGTGGGTAGTAACGCAACCAAGAATCGAACTGTTCTTAAAATTGACTCCACCCAGCCGGCCTAGTATGGTTTCGTTTAAGCACAATTCACACAGCGGGCGGGAGCGGGTCGGGCGCCGAGCATGTCATTTTCATCGCATGCATTTCATCGCGCCGCGATGGGCCCGCCGCGCTACCAGCGCGCGGGTGCGGCGGGTCCGTCGCGGGCCCGTCGCCGAAACGCGGCAGGCCTCGCGCGGTTGTGCGCGGGTGATCGCAGGCGGGCATTCGTGATCGGATGTTAATTTAATGGCGAGTACTTAGAGTAGAATTTACAACGTGCTCTGTGAGAATGCCTATCGGAGAATGAGTTTTGTCCGTCGCGGGTGCGGCGGTCCCGACCCGCGCCCGCCCGTCCCGCCGCGTGTGTGAATGCTTCCATATAACTCCATGTTAAAACACCCGCCGAACTCCCGACCCGCCCGGCGCACGACCCGCTCCCGCCCGCTGTGTGAATTGCGCTTGATCGCGTGACAAAATTTGGATAAAGCATCCGTGTCAAAAAGTAAGTGATGTTTTATCCACATTTTGTCACGCGGTAAACGCAGCCATATTAGGCCCCCTGGGCACAAACAGCCGAGTGATGTAACTAACAATCCCTGGTAAAGTCTGTTCCTATTCAGACTGCCAATGACAATAACAAGTATACCTGACTGTAATTGTCCTTAGATAGAGGATGAAATAGTAGATAAAGATAAAGTGTATAAATAAATAATATGACTAGGCTCAACCTTCAAAAGTACGCGAATATGGAGTTATAAAGGTAAATTGATTTGTTTATAAGAGTGACGGAACGAATAGGAACAGACTTTAGTAATTCGCTTAAAAACTTCTTCGGTCTCAATGCAAGAATCTGTTCTTACCACATTGTATAATATCAATTATAGCAATGGAACGATTCATGCTAAAAACTACTTACCCTGTTCGATCCCCGGTCGCGTACTTATGAGTTTTTAAGTTCATCAATCAACGACGTGGTTGTTAAAAACACATTTTCCGATCACTAGATAAGTAGTTTTGTTGCCAACTTCTCCATTCACCTGTATTAACTATTATCGTACATAAACCACCTTGTTTGTATAAACAATACTGCCGTACGTAAAGTCGGCTCTGTAGGAAGGCATGTTTATTAGGTATGTTATTACAGATGCCTAGACGCGGTGTCCTTGTAGATTGACATAAATAAACATAGGTTGCTGCAATGCGTTGCACTAGTAATTATCAATCAATGGCAATAAGTACGGACAAGTTTTCCCACAGCCGCGCCCTTCGTCACCTTGATGTGAATTTAAATCTCCGAGTTGAGCTTAATAAGTAAGTTAGCGAGCGAGCTAGCTAGATTTGTATAAAAGTGGCTTTTTAAAATGCAATTATTAGGTCTGTTTGTAATGTTTTATGTATTAACTATTAGCTGTCGCTACGTATGTCACTTTCCCGAGACCCACCCTGTCCAGTTTTGGGATATTAGGGATAAGTTTTTCGGGATTCAAACACTGCAAACTATCTCCATACCAAGTTCTATTCAAGTTAGTTCGGTGGTTTAACTTAACTTTTATTTATTTATTTAATTTTACCCCTCCTTGTACTAAAAAAAAATACAAATAGCAGACTTAATGCCTAATCTAATCACACCACCAAACCAATCAGCAGCAGCAGCAGTCAACCAAAATAATCATACAGAAACTAACAAAAGTGGTGTAGGTATTCGTGGTGTTTCGCATTTGTAATACTAGCTTAAAATTTGCCTAAGATCTTCTGCGAGAAACTCCTTTATCGCGATTCCCTTGGGAATAGTGCATGTTTTCGGGATATAAAGTAGCCTAAGTATGTCCCTCCCTTGGGTTATAGGTATCTCCTTACCTAATTTCATTAAAATCTTTTTAGCGATTTAGATGTGAAAAGGTAATAGACAGGATATCAGTACCTAAGTATATGGATGAGTAGGAATATAGCTTAGGTGGTTATATAACAAACATTTCGGTGCCTGGAACTTGGCAGGATTAAATAGTTCATTTTATTTTCCTCAATCACCCAAAGGTTCGCGCTGGAAAGGGATAAGTTCGCCTTTGTACATTCCTTTTCTGTAAATATTGTATTTGAATTTCTGTGCATGTATCATTTCGCAGGAATAAAATTATTTTCTTTCTTTCTTCCTTTGTTTGGTACAGTAAAGAGTTTACATAGGTGCATACCTACATACATAATACGGTGGGGGCGGGAGCAAGTGTTTTCATCTTCAATAGATAGTGAAATATCAGTAAATTAGATAACTAAATAACATTCTTGAATAGTATGCTACTAAACCCTGCCATAGTATCGTTTGACTAAAATAAATACTTATAAATTAAGAAAAGGATTAGTTCCCGATTCGCCGGATTGTTGTTAACAATTTACGGCCAAACCCCTATATTCAAAAACAGCGGATTGATAAGGCTTACTTCTTCGGGTTAAAATTTGACATTTGCCCATACGAAATGTGTCAAACATTAATCCAAATAAATAGGGTTCGGCCATAAGAGTTCTGATCTGACAGTCACATTTGTAACCAATTCCGGCAAAACGAGAACCAAGAATCCGGCGAATCGGGAATTAATCTTAAAAACCATACAGACGGGTCATACCTCTTATACGTGTTTTAGTTTAATAAAAACCATCATTGATTTACTTCAACGGGCAGCCTGATATGGATGATAACAGAATGTAATCAATTAATATTAAACAGTGAAATCCTACAATATTATAAATGCAAGTGTTCGTTTGTTCCGACTAGTCTCCACGGTTCAACACTTCGACCGATTGTTATGAAATTAGGTGGATAAAGCATCCGTCACTCTCGCACTAGTTAGCATACCTACTTGTCAGAAAGTGACAGTTGTTTTATCCACGTTTATCTGCATCGAGAAACACGACCATAATAGGCTCGGTTCTTATTATCCTCTCTTAACTTGAAAAGAGGTAGCAGCTAGTTTGTACAACAAAAAAACTGACGATCTCTCACAAATTGACCTACTTAAGTAGTTCCAAACTATAGGTAAGCTCTAGGCTACTATGGGTACTAAGATTTACATGCTTACATAGAGAAGTAAATTCTGATTTAGGTAGAAAATACCCAAAACTTAAAAACATGTTTGCGGCCTTGCGCTTATCATTAGGGGACTGCCCCACGGCACTAGTAAACCGCACCCAAAACTAAGTAGTATCATAAATATGAGATAGGTTTAGGATATGTTAGTTGTTCAGCAGGCCCGAAGGGCCAAACCACCCAGAAAAAGGAGCTCCGTTAAATTAGAAATAGAATTCATTGGTCAGTAGTGCCGCGGGGAAGGAGGGGAGCACACACAGATTTGTCGGCCGGGAATCAAACTAGGCTAACCGCGTCGTCGATATTTTAAATGGGTTTTAGGGGTCGCGAAATTGGCAACATGATCCATGGCTGTCTATGGCATCGTAGCTTTCAAACGGACGAACCGAATCGACGTTTTTTTTCAAATAACCTAGTTTAATCGGGCTGGTTCTTAGCTACGTTTGATTAAAAAAAAAACGGTTGGTCCATTACCATTAGTTATCACTTCTGAAAATAATGGTCGCCATTATAATAATATAACACCTGGGGCACGTTTTATAAAACTACAAGTTACAATGATTTTACAGGTCTAAACCGGCAACACTGCTCAAATGGCTGGTCGTCATTGGTCGAGGTTGTGTCAAATGGAAACTTGTAACCTGTAAATTGTAATATGTAGCTTTATAAAACAAGCCTCTGCTTATAAGGCGATAGTCGCCATTTAAAAATTCGGACTATTTTGCCAAAGTTCTATTAATTAATCCAAGATGTTAATGTACCATGCTATAAGTCGATAGCTTGACTGAATCTTCTCCAAGTACCTATTCGCACCAGTAATATTAACGATTGCATACATCACAGTTATAAAGCTTTCCGTATTCCTGTCACGTAGGAGCCTCTAACGAGATGCATGCGTCTTCAATGCCGCTCCCACGGTGGACAGCGGCGCCGGCGCCGCCTCGAAGGACCCTTGATTGCTGGACCATTGTTGCGGCTTTTAGGTCATACAGGCTTACGCATGCACCGCCCTTGACGCGTGCGTGTATCAAAAATACACACAAATTACAATTTAAATTGCTCGACAGGGGTCGATCTCACGTAAATTTAGTCGCAAAGTAAACTAGGCTTACTAGATAACGATATACATACTGACATACATAGAGTAGGCTAACAGCCTCGTCATGTCATGGGATATGGGGTTTCCCAATTGAGTTTGTTTAATGCAAATGGATGAGCGTGGATAAAGGTTTAAAACTGCAAGACGTTAGAGAAAGTGCATTAACAAACTAAGTAAGTGATAAAAGTAGGTAGGTTCTCGGAATTCATGATTTTGATTAATTTGTTAGATCACTAAAAGTGAAATTAAAATTAAAATCTTTCAAGAAATACGGCTAATACAAGCATTTTAAACTGCTAATTAGAAAGAGAGATCCGAAGTGCACCGGTGACGTCATTGTGAAGTTCGGCCATATAAACTCCACGTAAAATTCCGTTTTTCTAGAAAGAGATAGGAACAAATCTTTGTTGGCTTATATCTTGGTTATTTTATAGATATTCAAAAAATGTTGTAACATGAATCAGCTTTTATTGAAGCTGTATTATGCATATTCCCTATTACACCAGCAAATTAAAGTTAACTGCTATATTAAACTAACAGCTGTTGCTGCGACGTCCGCGTAGAAGTCGTTTATCATAATTTCCGTGGAAACTGTGCATGTTCCATGGCAGGGGTTAAAGATATTTCCATACCAAATATTAAAGTCGGTTCGCGTCTGTATCTAAAAGCGAAAGAAACGACCTGCTGCATGTGGCTAGGGTTATCAAATCTCAGGATATGTCCTGAGATTTCAGGATTTTTGGACTCTTCTCGGGAATCAAATCAAATCTTAGAAATCTCAGGATTTTTAGAGTTTTAGATATAATACATTTTAAAGATATCTTTAATACAAAGTAAAACAATCTTCAGAAAATTCTCGAACTCCAACAAAATCTCAGGATTTTTCAATAGAAATCAAGCATTTTCTCCGGACTTTTCATTTCTTCATCTGGTAACCCTACATCTGGCGGTCCTTTTTAACCGACTTCAAAAAAAGGAGGAGGTTCTCAATTCGTCGGGTTTTTTTTTTTATATGTATGTTCCCCGATTACTCGAAGACCACTGGACCGATTTGAAAAATTTTTTCGTTGTTCGAATGGGTATACTTTCTAGTTGGTCCCATTGTCACCACGTCAGGATCTGATGATGGGATCGTGGAGAAATCAAGAGAACTCCACAAATATTATAGGCTCACCTATAGCGATTTTGGTATTTTTCACTGTAACTCATGCATTTGCTTTTGAAAAGTACTATATGGTGAAGTGGAACTGATGATGAAGACCACAGATGGCCACCGGAACTCCTTAACGGTACCTATTTCAAGGGTGGCGATAAGATATTTCGATAAAGGAAGTTGAGCGACTATGACGAAGCACATTTAGGTTTAAATATGACTATGACATTCCGGCGGCGTTGTCTGCGGCGAGCTCGAAATGTTCTATAGTTTCTTATTAATATTTAGAAGTGGAGCTACGTAACAGCATAAATAGGATCACTAAAAAGTATAAAATAAAATAAATGTTTAAAAAAACAAAAAACCGCCTTCAAAAAGCAAAAAATTACTTCTTTAAAATGGTAGGTAAATAGGTCAGTCCAACTGAAGTCTGCGTCCAACAATATTTTAACCAAAAGCAGAAATCAAGCATTTTCTCCGGACTTTTCATTTCTTCATCTGGTAACCCTACATCTGGCGGTCCTTTTTCCAGTAAATGTTGTGCCTATCAATATGTGTAAACTGCAATAAGTACCTACCTTCTATGATATTAAGGTCCTTCGAGGAAACAATGATAGTAATTAAGTTTTTTGCGAATTAAGTCGAGGGCAAAACCAAATACAGAATAGAAACAGGATTCCACGCTTCGAGACATTAGATACCTAAGTACTTAATTATTCTGCATAAATATAAACTTATGCGGGGTAAACATCGAAACATTGTTTACTTTGCCTACGAGTTGTTCAATACCATATAGGTACTCACTTACTGCAATAGGTACTTCCTTTGCATGAAAATTATTATTTAGGGGTTTACATTGTTTATTAGACAGACCGATCCATTACTTTGCTGCCCCAAGCTACCTTGTTTTTTCGCACTAGTTTAATAACGGTCAAATTCGCTTGTTTTCTTTAATAACGAGAATAATACAGCAAAATATTTTTATTTAAGTACTAACTTATTTTAAATTTTGTTTAATTATTTTTAAAAGTACAATTGTATCGATTTTATAATGTTGACTGCATTTATGGCGAAAACTTGTTCAAAATAACGGCCATTTATTGTAATCTAACAAATAACGAAGTTATACTTTATCCAGTCCAACTTGCTGTTACATTGGTCAATTAATGATAAAGCCCAGCGTCTCTGGATCTGCTGCAGCAATGCACTAGATCTTAGTAGATCGTTCTTCAATCGTAGGCCAAATATTTGTATATTTGTCAGGATCGTAGCAGGTGGAAAGCCTGCCACCCCTCTGGGAAACAGGCGTCATTTAATGTATGTATGTATGCTGTAAATGGCAATGAACGAAGACTGTCTTAGAGCGCTTACGCACTGTGTGCGATCTGGGGCTCGTTCCAGAAAGCCACTCTGCAACTCTGCACTCCACAAATCCCACTCTTCAAACGGATTTCTGTTCTACAAAGCTATTGCAGAGTTGAAGAGGCAGAGTCAAATGCAGAGTGTGGATTTGTGGATTTGCAAAGTATTTCTGTTCCACAAGACAATTACAAAGTTGAAGAGGCAGAGTCAAATACAAAGTGTGGATTTATGGATTTGCAAAGTATCTTTTAGGAACAGAATCTTTGCAGAGTTTGCAAATTACGCAGAGTGTTTTCTGGAACACGTTTACTCTGCACTTTGCATTATCGTGGATTTGCAAAATGCAAAGTGCAGAGTTGCAGAGTGGCTTTCTGGAACGGGCCCCTGGACCCGTGAAAAGATGGCTCCCAGTTTTCTTTTATGCCGGTGACAGTTCGGGACTCCGGATTCTCGGATCTTATGTAAAGTCACTCATGCAAATCCTAGTATTACAGTTACTTAGGACGATATCTCGGATACGTATCGGATGTAGTGCGTAACTTCACTCAATCGTACCACAGATACAACTATGTTTTTTTATCGTTGGAATTACTGGGTGTGGGTGTTTTCTAAAACTCGTTTAGCGCTGTGGCATGCTGGACGAGTGTCGTAACGGTTACGTCACGGCTTGTTGTCTTTCGACACGTGTGGATTCGGCTGACACGCGCAATATTTACATAGATGCTACCTTATTTTAGCTTTGAAAGCGAGGGAATACCTCCAATCGTTTCTTTATACGGCGACAGGTACTTTTAAATGAATGCTTAGAAGGAGTGGCTAAGAGGGTAATCGGACAAAAGGTCCTAAAGTGGTCTAAGGGGGGGGGGGGTTAAGCCAAGATAAGATAAAGATAAGATACCATCTGACTTGATCCGGACGGATAGGAAAAATTCGCAGCGACCGATTTCATAACGCTATTGTAGGCACACGGGCAATAAGAATATATAGGTTAGGGATCAAAAAGAGTGGGACGTTGTAGAATATATCCAGCCCTAGGACCACGCACCCGGTACGATTGATGTATCTGACGAGACGGTGTTATTGCGTTAACAATTCAATTATAAAGGTCAGTAATGTAAACTGCTGTATCCGAGAGTGGACACAAGTGGCAGGTCAGGTTACATTAGTTGACCCACGGCTTTCTAGCAATTAGTCCGAAGGTATGGTGACCCGTTACACGAGCCACTTCACTTTGATGCAATTGGGTATTGATTGATCGAGATTGGTACAGTCAACTACAAAGATATGTATCCATGTTAATCTTACAAAATGAAGTAAATTTTCGTATGCCATTCTTAATTACCCTTCCTTCGTGACATTTCTAGTATCAATAAAACCTTACATTGTGATCGACTCGTTTAAAATGCAATAATTATGTATCCCGCTTGTTTCCTCTGAATCATTCAGAGGAAACAAGCGGGATACATAATTATTGCATTTTAAACGAGTCGATCACAATGTAAGGTTTTATTGATACTAGAAATGTCACGAAGGAAGGGTAATTAAGAATGGCATACGAAAATTTACTTCATTTTGTAAGATTAACATGGATACATATCTTTGTAGTTGACTGTACATTGATATTGCGCAAATGAAGATAAAGTGGAATGAACGATTTAACAGAATTGAGGTAAGTACTACTTACGATGTTTTATCTCGTGTGAGATATCTCTTTGTACTTGGAAGGACAGTTTTTAGCACTGCTTTGTTATTGATAAGTAAATAATCAAAAATATACTTCTATAAGCAAGACTATTGCCAACTACTTACGAGTACGAGTAATAACTTAACGTGGTGGTGTTGAAATTTGACGCTAATTGAGCCTCAATTATCTAATTAATATGTATCAGAAATATTGATGGTTGAGAACTAATGATGATCCGGCTTCTTTATAAGTTTTTGTACTCACTGGGGCCACGAGGGAGCCCAATCGGATCCACTGTTTATAGCTATCGTATATGTATAAAGTCACTGACTTATCCGGTTCGAAGGATCAAATGATGTAAAGGCCGAGTTGTAGACCAATTATCAGTACGGAATAGGCTTTGATTTTTTGACTAATAACCATACACCGGATTGACGGGGGCAAAAATGTACCAGTGCTAGTGATTCATAAGTAATGGCCAAGTTTGGATACCTTTTAATTATGTGCAAACCTCTTTTATTTATACTTATCGCAACTACAAACAACCGGTATCTGACATTGACTCTGGACTCGAGTCACTTTTGAAAACTATTGAAATTACATTGAACAACAAATTAATTCAGTACAACAATATTCTATAGCATTCGGACGAATTGAGAACCTTCTTGTTTTTTAAGTCGGTTAAAAATGCGTCGAAAGAAAAAAAATCGTTAATGTTCATGGAAAGCTGATCATTCAGATAGATAGATAGAAGTTATAGGTACGACTTACTTTTGCAAGAAATGCAAGATCCATAAGTCACGAAAAAAGTTGTCGATAAACTTAGTCGATATTTAATGAATCACTAGCACTGGTACATTTTTGCCCCCGTCAATCCGGTGTATGTAAATAACTAGGACATTGGTTTATTTAACGAAACCTAACAGTTTAAAAACAACAAAACATTACATTACACCTCTGCCAATAAGTATACTTAGTTACAGAATTAAAAGGTTGATTTTCCGATTAGCGGAACAAAAGCGGATCTAGGATTTCAATGAGATGGGAGGGGTGTTGCCCTTAAAGTCTAGCCATAAATGTTTTTGCATTATTCCGGTTCGCCTGCGTTTTTAACCCCTAACGCAAAAAATATTAAAAATAAACAAAAAACCCGACTGCAATAAAAAAAATAACTGAAAAGCGAAAAACAAGCTCTATAATCTATACAAAATTGTAAGAGCATGTACTTATTGATATTTATAACAATTTAAATTTAACTTGAATATTGGAAAAGGTGTTCCAGGCGGGGACAAGCTAGTCCAAATGTTAATTTTTTTCATGAAATAGCTTTTGAAATTCATTGCTTGTCCCCGCCTGCAATACCTTTCCCAATATTAAAGTTAAATTTAAATTGTTATAAATATCAATAAGTACATGCTCTTACAATTTTCTATAGATTATAGAACTTGTTTTTCGCTTTTCAATTATTTTTTTTATTGCAGTCGGGTTTTTTGTTTATTTTTAATAATTTAATTTATTAAACTCTTTTTAGATTTTATTAATACAATAGTGGTTTAATTGATTATTACTAAGCAATATATGAGCTCTGGAACTTACATTTTTAATGTCGCGAAGCTACAAGTGACAAATTACAAGCGAAACTCTCTTTATAGCGAAAGGAGTTTATTACTTAACATTTACGTATTTTTTTGACTTTCCTGTCAAAATAGTAGCATAAAAGTATTATAATGTATATATATTTGGAATGGGCTATTTAATAGCTTTCATTTGTTACCCATATTGTTATAATAAAAAATATTTTTTTTATTCCCCCTCCATATTTTTTCCGCGGACGCCATATTGAAATATTATATACCCTATGTCACGTCGGCAATTAAGACGAATCGAATGACACCTCGTATGTTAAAATCCGTCAAGCCGTTTAGGCTGCAGAGCGTGCCCAGAAATAGACATACATACATACGCTCGAAAAACATAACCCTCCTTCTGACGCAGTCGGGTAAAAAGAGGCACGTTATAAAGTTTGGCCGCTATGTGTGTGTCTGTTTGTGGCACCGTAGCTCTTAAGCGGTGAACCGATGTGGATGCGGCTTTTTTTACTTAAAAGCTGGTTTTCTAGCTGTGGTTCTTAGCTATTTCATGAAAATCGGTTGGACCGTTTCCGTTCTGAAGGAACACCATTATATCGGGGGTAAAGAACATCCATTCTTGCAGCGAAGAGAGTTGATTGTATGTCTTGTGCGCAGGTGCTGTGCGTGGCGTGCGTGGTGGGGCGGCGCGTGTCGGCGGACGACGAGACGCGTCTGGCGCTTCTGCTGCAGAAGCTGTCGCGCGAGTGGTCGCTGCTCACCTCCGTCACCTGGGACTCGGTCGGGGGTGCCTTCGCCGACGCCGTCTACGGAGGTAACTAGAAAATACCAGTACATAGTAGACAGGGACGTTACTGGTGCTCCTTCACCGGCGCCGAAGATGGTAACAGACACCACTACATAGTAGACTGACTCGAGACGCCACTGGTGCACCATCCATCACCGAAGCCGTCTACGTGGTAACTATATACCCTAACATAGCACACAGAAGACCGGCGACGAAACGCATGTTACGCTCCCTCCGTTGACGCAGTCTTCGGAGGCAACTAGACATCAGCACGTAGTAGACCAACATGCCACTGGTGCACCATCACCGAAGCCGTTAACGATGGTAACTATATGGACACTAGCGGAGACCAGCGACGAAACGCGTTTTACGCTCCCTCTTTGACACAATCTACGGAGGCAACTAGACACCAGCGATCAGTATGTGGTAGACCGACTCAAGACGCCACTGGTGCACCATCGCCGACGCTGTCTACGCCTCTACGCAGGTAACTATAGACACCAGCACATAGAAGACCATCGCTAAAATGCCGCGCCGTATCTTCAGAAGCTATCGCGGGAGCGGTCATACTGCTCAATTTTTCGCGGTGCCTTCTACGCAAATAAGTATAGCTAAATCACGTCAACCTTGCGTTTGTCTTTGTAAGCATACTATCGAGGAATTTAAATGTTTAGCAATTTAAAATACCTTATGCTGTAAAATATGTATATTTTACACGTATTTATGTCATGTACAACACGGGTAATTTAAGTATTGCAAATTGCTAAACATCAAAGATGCAGCAAGACATTCAATCTCTATCATCACTACGACGTGTGTGAGTCAATCTTGTTCAGGATCATTGTCGTGTTGTACCATAACAGCCAAATACCGCAACGAGTGAATTGCCCTTGACAGACAAGTACATAACATAATGGACCCACCATAAACGCTAAATTTAACTGATACCACCTCTCAACCTTATGCCGTGGACTTAAAGATCAAAGGTCGCATTAAGTGTGTCATTGACTGTTGGTGCATATTATACTTTTGTTAGTATCGCGGCGATATACGTTTGGGCCATCTATGACATAACATTAAATTCATACTTTACCTGTCCATGTAGTATACCATAATGCAATCTATGGCTATATGTATTTTGGTTAGTTTCCGTAGTGGAGTAGAAGAAGCTCCGCTCCGCGCAGCTTTTATTTTAGTGTACGCGCCCTTCGGGCCAATCATGTTTTTCGGACTCTTACATTTTTTAAATGTTCTACAGGTTCTGCTTGTTTAAATTTTATTTTATACAATTTCTAGTATTCTATAGGCATTTTATATTCGTCAAGAGTTACGTTGTCGATGTCGGTAAAGCTCGAGATTTAGCTTCGTATAACTCGAAAAATCTTAAACATCTACGCCGCCTACAACATAAGATTACCTACTTTAAGTCGAACTGTTCATTTGAATTCGTTATGAATCGTGAATCGTGATGTCATCGTTAACTAATTCTAATGATTTGATAAGCCGACGTTCATTAATTGCATAGAAAGGCCTGACCTTTGACGCCACATTGAATCTCCTCAACTTTGTCTCTACATCGCATGACTAGATGCAGCGGACATGCTAGTCGAGTGAGTGCAATTTACTACAAGTATAGGTACTAAAATATAGATGAAACCTGTTTAGTAGGTCAGTGGTAATTAACTAGTAAACATAAAATGTAAAACGTTGAAACAGTGTTTAAAGTTAAGCGCCTTTGGAATGGTTTAAAGAGCTTTTAGAACAACGTTAGGTACAGTCGACATTAAAGACATATTCCATTGAAATAAGGTGCATAGATGACATGTTTATGTAATCGACTGTACACAGAATAGTTAGCAAAAAATTAATAGTATAGTTACCTAGTAATTTATATAGAGAATTCCCGTAAAGTAAAGTCTACTTGTCATTAAAGATGACCCACCGACCAAAGCAATTACTTCTAACTATTACGTAATCAGATTGGATCGTCGTTCGACTGTAAAACTACTTTGTTTATATAAAGGTATAACTAAATGCAATCTCGCTCTAATTATCTAAAATCTAAATGTATCTACACTTCTACAGGTTACACGATAATCACCTTCGGGCTGCTGATAGCGCGTATCTTTCAAGAAATTCCGAGAGGACGAAGGATTCTGGAAGGGATCTTTCTTGGCTTTGGCATGCTGTTCTTCCTCGTTTTGGGTAAGGTTTTTGAACGTACATCTTTGAAAACGCCAATGATATAAGTTTTTTGTGTATTTTCGTAATATTGAATTTGTTTTCCAGGTGGTCTAGAGCTGGCATCTTTAGACTCCGTCCCGCATAATCTGGTTACAAACGCCATAGTCCTCGGAACCCTGTCCCTGATCGTGGCGGCTCTGTTCCTCCTCGACCTCATGGGCCCCAGGATTTATACCGCCGCCCACCACTCGCAGACAGACCCCGTGTCCTCGCCAAAAACAGAAAAGAAGGTAACCATAGTTACAAAGCAAAACACCAACGGAGTTTTGGTCAATGGTAAGCAAAACGGCCATGTCGCTCCGGAAAGACCGAAAGACTTGGATCTATCGAAGAATAGTACGGAGAAAATGAAAAAGGACGACTCGAGTTTATTCGACTCGCCCACCCACGGATATACAAAGTTCGATGATAATATAGAGACAGAATTGGAGAAGTCGAAATTCGGGTCGTTGCGCAGCGGCATTGAAGGCGGAAACTACGTGCGTCTATCAGACCCCATGTCTGAACCTGACAAGTTACACTACGAGCAGGAACTGGCCAAGTTCAACGAGAGATACTTCAGAGATTACTTGGATAATTTCGCCGGGAAATTGTCAGTGCGAGAGGACTATCTTCCAGAGTTGCAAACGCCGAAGTTTTCCAAGGTGAAGACGGGGAGGTTGAAGAGTTTGTACGACGAGGTGTCGCCGAGTTACGAGCATGCGCGGCAGAAGTCCCCGACGCGCGCGAAGACCGTGACGACGCCCACTATGCAGCAGCTTGAGGACTACCTGCTGCCTGCGAGATCCCGGAGGGCGGATACCCCGGCGCTGTTCCCCATGGAGCCGATAGAGGAGCGCGAGGGGGGGGACGCGGAGGGGCGCGCTTCCGGGACGCCCACCGACCCCGGGTACGTGCAGTACACGGCGGGCCGGTGGCCGGACAAGCGTGAGATACGCACGCCCCGGCACAGTCCCAAATAACCACCAACCAAAGTATACCATAATGCTCTTTATCTAGTGATGCTAGATGATGTTGAAAAGATGAGTTGGTTCAGGGGCCCTGGCCCAGATGCAAACGCTGCCAACGTTTTTCTTTTCTATCTCTCAAAATATGGGATGACCACGTGGTTTAGCGTAACGAACGAGGATATCATCCCATACATTTTAAGTGATGGAAAAGAAAAACTAGGGCCCCAGGTTGGTTCTATATTTCATGAACATTCCAAAAAATTAGAGACAAATTCTGTTTAAAAAACGTTATTGAAATGACAGCGGTTCCGAATGTGTTTATTTTAATGTGTTCTTTTGTTTAGAATCTTTGGAAATAATAGAAGTGTTGGGAACAGCCCGGTAATGTGACAAGCGTTCAGTATTATTATGAACATTGACTGACATACAAATTCTTTTGTTGTGCTCGAGTGTGTGAAATAATTATAAATAGCCATTTAATGTAGATAAGTCGTAGGTAGGAACTAATAAATTTTGTATGACGATCGACATAATAAACTAATTTTACACGTTTAATTTTTTTTTGAGCCGTGGGATTTCCCAGTTTTACGGATGTAGTGTATTATGGTAGGCGTTAAAAGCAGAATTAAACTTTAATTTGGATAAGTAGTAGTTGTTTGGAACCTTTTAAGTTTATGTCGAGGAAGTTCGTTGCTCCAAGCCTTAAGTGGAAGATTATAGTTAATTTCAAAATAATGAGTTTAGGACAAAACAAAATGCGTCTCGGCGAGCGACTGATTTGAGTCATTTGTCGTACGTTCTCAAATACCGCGGCCAAGAAAAACAACGATTAAGATTTTTTAGAACAAAGGCCGTGAAACCGTGATATATGCAACGTGACAAAAACTTTGATAGAGCGTCAATAAAATAAATCTTTGCCAAGTAATTAAGTTATTCGTTCGGCGTAATGACGTCACGTGTGGTTCGTTTGGTTTCGTTCGTGAGCTCCCGATTACAAGTGTTTTCGGAATCCTCAATTTTGAAATTAAGCTATTCTTAAAACCTAATAGATAAGCCAAAATATAGTTATGTACTAAACTATAGGTCTAGGTTTAGACGTTGAATTTCATACAAACTCTCATGAACGTTCGCAGAACTTCACACAAACAAAAAACTAGAAGGTTCAGTATTTTTTTTGGAACTATGGTTCTACCTTCCACTATACCTAGTGCAATTTTCCTTCTTACATTATCTTTAAAAAAAACGATAACTTACTGCTATTATCACTGGGAAATTTGACTATTGTTGCAGGCTAGGACTGCATAGTTTTTTTTTAAAGACTTTATTTACATCCAACTAAGTACAGAATTCAACATTAATACAATTAAAAATTAAAACTAAAAAGTAAAATTAAACTAAGCTAGGTACTCAAATATTAAAGATATAAATAATAATCACCACCATAAAAAGAACACCCCGTCGAGCAGGTCCGCTCGCGGCATGGTCCCCATGACACTGGCTGCATTACCTCTCTGGATAGCTAGCCCAATCCTTTGGGAGAGGTAAGCACCAGCTCTAGGATCTCCGGAGGATTCTATGAGCCGAGAGGACAGGGCCTTAATAAAGCTTTTCATATCAGCTGACCAAGGTCCCATGGTTTCCACTGCAAGCGCCACAAATTCGTAATTATTTAATAATGACGAATATTTGCGGCGCTTGAGTGTTTGGGCCTGATCAGCTGCTGCACCGGCCCGATTACGGGTTGACTGGACGTGGGAAAGGGCGAATGTGTCAACGCACATCGCGTCCCACACCAGTGCCCAGTTGTATGGTTTTACGGCACCTTAAATATTGCTTTTACTGTTTTTAACTATTTAACTAGTGCAAAGTTAACTAAAGCGACCTCAAATATGGCCCTTACCTACATTGAGTATGCGTTAATATGACTAGTTATTATTTAGACAAAGTTTTCGCAACACAAACATCTGTAGGAGGCGTTGGAGCGTAGCTTACGTATTCTTATGCTCTGACGACCTGACGACCGTACAAATGGCCGCGGTTGCATTAATTTCAATCCGAACAATACTCGTTCAAGCATAATACTAGTAGATGTCACGCGGGACTTCCTACCTGTCCAGTAAACCTTGGGCATTGTTCGAAGCCCACGCTGCTCGCTACACTTCGTGAATGAGTTTCGCAAGGCATTTGAGCGGTGCCGCTAAAACTTTGGCGCTAATGCAAAGGACCCCCAAACGTAACAATGGTTCCGTTTATGGGTGGTGCAATTTAGCTGCCTTTGAACTTTGGTTAGCGATGGTCAAGAGCAGGAACTACTTACCTACTAAAGTTACACAGAACTCGTCGTCCTTGTTGTGTGTTTTTGGAAGGTTTTGAAAAATACCAATTCTAAAAGCACATAACCAGACCTAGGAATATACGGGGCAAAATTAAATGACAGCTAGGGATTGCCTGTATCGGTAAACTCAATTATCGATGCTTTTCCCATATATTAGTGATCGCTCCAAGTTTTGTTTGACAAAATAAAATTTTATTGAAACTATGCAAATGAAACAAAATAGCCACATAATTCTGGTTATTCTTTATTTTAAAAGGATTTTTTAACCTTCACTCATCATCTCAACATCTTTAAGACTTCATTATTATCATTTTTGTTACGGGTGCTAAACATATTATGCTTAAGGTTCCGTATTATGAACTGTTATAAGCTGCCAACTTTCATGCAGTAAAAGAGGCAGACATGTAGGGTAGGAACAGAGAGTATAATACAGGCAAAATACAGGCCTCGATCAAATAAGGAGGGATGCATATATCGATATTGTCATGAAGAAAAACCCGGATGCGAATTTTAAAAGAATTACCTGTGAAGGGTAGAATTTCCTTACTAGTTAAGTACATAGTTTGGCTCGAAATGAGACATGATTAATGTTGTCATTCCGGCAGTCGGTCGCGGCAATCAGCAACATGAAGACAATGGCGATTGTGCGAATGTGACCCTAAAATGAGTCACGATTTCCGACTAATAAGTACTAGGAACTAAATTTAGTACCTAATAAACCTTTATTTATTTTTAGGGTTCCGTACCTCAAAAGGAAAAAACGGAACTCTTATACGATCACTTTGTGCTCCGTCTGTCTGTCCGTCTGTCTGTCTGTCAAGACCCTTTATCTCGGGAACGCGTGGAAGTATCGAGTTGAAATTTAAAACATATACTCAAGTCTACAGTCCCTTGAAGCTGTGAAAAACTTGACACTCTCAAGGGAATAAAAATAAATAGGGTATTTTCCGTGGAACTAGAACTATGAAATTTGGCAAGTAATAATACTACAAGTACCTATAGGAAAAAATTTGAAAACCCAACATTTTTAATTAATCGCAAAAAAACAGGGTCTTTATGCAAGGAACGGCGGCGGTGCAAATTTTGAATTGAGTTACACGTGTCATGTGCGGAACCCTCGGTGGGCGAGTCCGACTCGCACTTGTCCATTTTTATGTTTATTGACGACGCGGCTACATTATAAAGTATTCTATTTATACTATGATGCGGCTATCACAATGATTGTTGTTGATAGTCACACCTCACAGTTAAAAAGTTAGCGTCCCTGTATTATCCCCGGTAAGGCCCTGGTTTAGTGGTGGTAGGACCTTGTGCACGGTCCGTGCGCACCAACTGTCTGCCAAATGTCATCAGACCAGACAGACTAACAGACTAGCGAGCTGATAAATGAGCTGGGGTGTTATTCTCTCAAAAAACGGCGGTCGGTCGGACGGACGAGCGAATCGAAGCGGCGAGTTTAAGTCCCATCCGAGCGAACAAAACACCATTTAGCGCGTGCATTGTCAATTAGGCAGCCTTATACGTTCGAGAAGTCATGCTGCCAAATTGAATACACGCGCTAAAATGTGTTTTGTTCACTCTGACGGGACTACTTAAACTCACCGCTTGGATAATCACTCGTTCGTCCGCCCGTCCGTCGTTGTTGAGAGAATCACACCCCTGAGCTATTGGTAAATGATAAAAAATAAATTTAATAAATAATTAAAATGGCCATACATGAATGGTACCTACCTACGAACTTGTGTGCGAGTCCAACTTGCACTTGGACGGTTTTTATAATTATTTAAGTATTTGTTTATCTATATACGCTTTAAGTTGTCTAGTACTGATATTAATTTACCTGTACTTATACGATAATTGAGAAGGTACCTAGTAGTTAAAGCTCACGTAATGTCGACCGTCCCCAAGGTTAATGCGTGAGAATAAGCTGATGCCATAAATGTGTCATAGTAATTGTTAGGTCAGCATTTGCATAATATCGCGCTTGTTAAAAACTTACGCGTCCTTATTGTAATGATGTGACTGGTCGTGTTTATGGCCAAGAACAGAGGACCCGAAACTTTTTTTGCTCGTAGACCCCTTTTTTTCGGATTTTACGTTGTCACGTTTACCTAATATTTACGTTGTCACGTAAAACCTAAGCAATAAATCTTCGGGATCTTTTGCACGGATAAAGTTGGGAGATCTAACCGGCAAAAAATTGACACAAGCTACAATTATAATTTAGCGCGGGTAAATATTTTTTACATTACAATAACTTACAAGCAGAGAAAACTAAAATGTAATTTATATAGATAGATATTTGTTTATTTATAAGAAAGTACCTATTACGTAAGTAAGTAGGTACCAACTATATGTGTACGAATATGGATTGTTCCATTAATGGAAAGCCAAAATTAAGTCACGACCTGTTTAAGTAGATTCACTATCGTGGACCCCCATTTTCATCTCATGGACCCCCATTTATTTTTTCCACTCGCATGGATCCCTTACAGGTCGTCGTCGACCCCTGGGGATCGATATGGACCACTTTGGGAATCACTGGTCTAGAACATTATCATATATATACATCTAAATAAGGGTGTCTTAAGCCCCCCATACATGTAGAGGCCGATTGGTTCAGGCCGAACTGCGTCAGTTCCGCCTGACCGGATCAAGTGACCATACATGTATAGACCGATGTGTTCAGGCCGAACTGGGTCAGTTCCGCCTGACCGGATCAAGTGACCATACATGATCAGTTTTTCAAACGGCCAATCGTTCAGGCGGACGGATGCGATTTGTCTTCAGGCCAAATTACACATACACGATGCTTTATTGCATCCGGTCAGTTAGACCTGAAGGCAAAACGGATCATGTATGGAGGCCTTTACAGTCGACATGAGGCCAAGACCCGTATTAATACCGTGATCTTGGCTAGCTGTCATGCTCGTCTTCGACAAAAATGTCAGTTCTCTATGGCTTGACGTTTACTTTGGTGATCTTGTGACGGGCATCTCGGTCAAGATGAGTTTATTAATACGGCCTTTGCGTAATGCGTTTTGCTACTTTAAGGACTAATGAAAGGCCTCGGTGCTAGTTACTCGTAATTACACCGGTTTATCCAAAATTCGAAATCTTAATTATCCGAAACCGACGTGCATGCATGACTCGATGTATGTAGAAGAAGAGAAAGAGATTTGTCAGGATCATCGTAGCAGGCGGAAAGAAGAGTGGTCTCTGCGTACACCTCTGGGAAACAGGCGTGATTTAATGTATGTATGAAGTAAATTGGTCTCATGAGGGCTCATTTACACATCGGTATATGAAGTGAATCTACTAGTCTTACCCATACCGGAACACAACAACGCGAAGACTGCTGCTTGGCGGTAGGTTAAACTTGTTGGCAGCGATCCGGACGGACCATACATAAGGTCGCACCACCACGATGCAGGTACATACACATCTGGTAGCGGATTCAAATCTAAGGACATGTAGGTACAATCTCAGGTTGCGAATGCGTTGTCAAACCTGCAGGCTTATTGCCTAACGCTTAAGGCTTATTTGGCATCGTCATCATTTGTCAATCATTTGTTTGGCATCATTTGTCACTCGTGTTTTATACAATCGAAGATTGCCGATCACTATTAATATTTTCGTTTTACCAATGTAGTCACCCAATAAAAATGTTGAGCATAATGACCATACTTAGAACCTTGTCATTGTGACTACCATTGTTATTGTCATATTTGTCATTTGATGTTCAGTTTGAAGTTTATTATGACAGTGCACTAAAGTGCTTAACATTTTCGTTGAGGTACTGTATAAGTACACTGATTCAGTCTTCCTACGTGTTTGTGTCTACTCCGAGTCCTGAGGGCTCAGACAAGATGCACTACGCTAACTAACGTTTCTATTCGATTCGTTTTTAAACCAATCGCGTCACTGGTAGACCACGTGACTTTTCGTATCACGTCATCTTCCAGTCGAACTGCAGTCAACTTGACGCTATAGGTCGAATCGTTTAGTATCTTTTGGATTCATTTGGGTGACCTTACACCGTTTTTATACATATACCTACATACATGGGTCTACATTACATATCACGTGGGTATGTCATACGACTATGTACAAAAGAGGTGAGTTCCTCATTACTTAAAATTTAGATCAATTAGTTGTTAATAGCAATTGTTTCAATTTATCGCACCTTTAGAATTATAGTGACATAATTCAACATTTCAGCTGTCGACTTCGAGACATATGTTCGAGACTTAACTCGAAATCCAACATTTGTGAATTAGGTCACTATAATTCTAAAGATGCGTTATGCAAGCCAGTTAGTCCTCCGTAATGTTATGTTCACCTATTGTTTTAAGCAAACCGTTATTTATCATTATTTAACGTTCGATGCAGTGTTTATGATTAATAAAACGTGCAAGAATTTGAAATAATTCACAGACAGTAAGTATATATATGACAGATGCTAGCAAGTTGAAGAAGCTATTTTGTTATTATTCAGAAACGTATTTAGTAATAAACGTATTGACATAGAAACTTACTTATCACTTGATTGTGTTCTGATCTTCTGCTATCCAGAACTTAACCTATTTTATTAGTAAATTAGCTTCACTTGTAGCTAACAAACTAACATATTTTTTTATAAAATAAGTCCAATTGTCGGATTGACCTGCAAATTTGAATACTTATGGAATTCCGATGAAAAATAAAAACGTGATGCCATTGAGCTGGTAGGATGGAGACGGGAGGTGGCCAGGCCATAGGAACTCCTCAATCACTCATAGTAGATCCGTAGAGGTTGGAGTCATTTGACTCGTCTTCTGATGGTGAGTCTATTATCAGTGCGAGTGTGAGTACAGTAGTACAGTCGGAAAAATGATTATTTTGAAAAACTTTATTCTATGACGGTTAAATGCAAACTAGCAGAATTACTCTCGAGGCCCATGTAGACATTTGAAATCTCTCGACTGCAATCTCAACACTGCAAATACCACTGGATTAGAAGCGGCCACCGTTGCCCATGGACTTCAGCAATACCAGGGGCACAGACAAGACACGAAGTCAATCACGGCCAATTCAAAGTTTAATTATAACTTGCTGTAATCGATCACCGTCATTACAGAATTTCCGATGAGTCACAGACCTCAGATGTAATTAGTGTTTGTGTCCGTTACTAAGACTGCAGCGGCGCTGGGCGTGTAATTATGCGTGGCAGCGGCGGGTCAAAGCCTTGGCGAGACAAAGGACAGTTCTTGCTCGCCGTGGGAACCCGGGGGACCTTGGCATCAGCTGCTTCGCTGCTTCCTTTTGGTATCGAGAGAACCACCTTA
Organism: Acleris literana; assembly: GCA_946894065.1. NCBI lineage: Eukaryota > Metazoa > Arthropoda > Insecta > Lepidoptera > Tortricidae > Acleris > Acleris literana. The sequence goes on from OX335670.1 coordinate 23,127,473, forward strand.
TTGGTAAACACTTTACAGACAAGGTACACGACTACACGGCTCTTGGTACCTGCTTCGGCTTTTTCAAACGAGACTAGGTAATTTAGCCAGCCCAATTCCGCGTATGTTTTTCTGAATAACGAAGTGTAAATAAAAAATCGGTATATTTACAATTTTAAAATATTTTAACTTACCATGTTTTTATTAACTCTCTTTCTTATCTGTCTGTTTAATTGTGTGTGCGGCACAATTTTTGCAATCCAATGTAAATGAAAGTAGTAGAATAGCGCCCCAATATGTAGGTGTTTAGCTTTTTTAATTTTAATGGATAGTCTATGAATTCGAGCGGAATGTCAACTGCCATTGAACCTTGTTTATGGTAAATTCGAGCGGTGAATCAAAGATGCACGATTGCACAGATAGCGAAAGTGTACGACCGCGACGCAACGCCTGGAGCTCCATTTTACTCGGCAAATCCATATTACTTTAACATGTTAGCTTATTTATAGAGGTACGATACGAATACGATCATATGTCAAAAACAACCGATTTCTCCGTCAAATGTGGACCGATTTTAAAAATTCTTTTTTGGTATGACTTTCGAGGTGGTCCCATTGTCACCAAATCTGAATTTCATGATGGAATCAGTGAGGAATTGAGGGAACTCCTCAAATATTGTAGGCAAACATATAGCGATATTAGTATTTTTAGTAACAAGTCTAGCATTTGCATTCAGAAAGTATTATTTGGTGAAGTGGAACTGATGATGAAGACCACAGATAGCCACCGGTACTCCTCAACGGTACCGATTTCAAGGGTGGCGACAAGATATCTCGATTAAGATAGTTGAGCGACTACAACGAAGAACATTTAGTTGTTTAAATATCACTATGACTTTCCCGCGGCGCTGATTGCGGCGCGGCAAGCTTGAACAATGGCTTGAAAGGTCTTAAAGTTTCATATCAACTAAGAAGTGGGACTACATAAGTTTATTATGATCACTAAAAAGTATAAAACAAAATAAATGTTTTAAAAAATAAAAAACCGCCGTCAAAAACGCATTTTTTTTTTAAAAGAAGTTATATTTTGCGTTTTTTTTAAACATATATTATTTTATACTTTTTAGTGATCATAATTGATAGGCCGCCTTTACAATACAAAGTAATAAATAATATAGTATTGAATCTAATTATATGGAGGATAGCTTCTGTATCCCGTAGGGCTCGTCGACGAACGTTACTCACCGGATCTAGGAATAACCTCTTTAAAGAAACAACAAAATATTCAAAATATTACTTTATTGGTATCTACATTACATTCTCATAATTATTTTAATTATGTTACATAAATGACAACGAAATAATTGATTTTATATAGTTATAATAAACATGACTCCGACCTTGACGGCCTTTGAAAATATATAAAAAGTTTAAATAATGATACAATACAATGATGCCAAATGTCTCCCAAATGATCTGTCCACGTGTAAATAGCACCTTTGATAACAATGTAGGAAGACAGATTGTTAATAAGGCACTGCAGGCATAATAACACCATACTACCCTACTTACTACTTCACCCCCTTTACTATTTCATTTTAACCTCAAAATTCGTATTTTTTTTATCTTCAAGCATCTTTTGCCGATGGAAATAACAATACTATTTATAACATAATATGAATTCCATATACAACAAAACGTTAATATTACCTAGGTAAGTACATAATATTTGAGAATATTTGTGATACACACTACCACCCTGTTCACACATTGGAATAATAGACATGTACTTGGGCGTGCCACCGGACACTCGTGTTAGACATTCATTAATCTAAACAAAAATAAATGTATGCATAAAATATATTAAAGTTTACAATAATTATGTATCATTTTGGTGGTTAAACAATGACGTTACGAAAACATTCATCTAAATTAATTAAAGATTTTTTTGTTTCGTAATCTATCGCCATAAGGTAATGACTGAAATGAAAATAGAAGTACCTACACTTGTTTCGGTGTATTTTGACAACACTTACTATTCTGATCTAAGAATCCTATTCTCATTTCAATCGCAGAGCGGCCGCAGCGCATCTTAACATAATTACAATGAGCCTTATAGCTAATTGAAAGATATGGGACAAAATATACAAAATATTATGCTCTATTATGCTCAATATTATGCTTAATATTTTATTATTCAATCCTATGCGCGGCTTCAAATCATCTTAAAATAAAAATACTGTACTCATGTTATTGAGATGACATTATCAGATCTGGACGGACGGGTCGCTCTCTGTAGCGGGACTGTACACAGTATGCGTTGGTTGTTGCCTATTCTTACGATAAACGTTACCCACTGCACTTAATTGAGTCTTTTTGCAGTAAATCTAGCGTTCTCATGCGTTGAAACCTGAAACAAAAACATACAAATGAAAATGCTGAAATAATCAGGTTAACTTATTAATTATAGTGATTTTGTTTTATATTCAGATATGAATAAGGTCTGAATCAGTGTTCCCCAAAGTGGTCTATATCGACCCCCAGGGGTCGACAACGACCTGCAAGGGGTCCATGTGGGCGGAAAAAATAAATAGGGGTCCATGAGATGAAAATGGGGGCCCACGATAGTGGATCCCATTTAAGCAGATCGTGACTTTAATTTTGGCTTTTCATTAATGGAATAATCCGTATTCATATACAGATAGTAAGTACCTACTTACTTACGTAATACTTTCTTATAAATATATAAATAAACAAATATCTATCCATATAAATTAAATTTTCTCTGTATGTAGTTTTTTGCTTTGTAAAAAATATTTTTCCGCGCAAAATTTTCTTTGTAGCCTATGTCAATTTCTATCCGGCTAGACCTCCGACGTTATCCATGCAAAAAATCCCAAAGATTTTTTGCTTACTTTTTACGTTATAACGTAAATATGAGGAAAGCAGGGGCGTCCACCCAAAACCGAAACAAAGCCAAGTGGTCTATGAGACAAAGAAGTTTATAATAAGACCTCTGGTCTAAATTAAAGCGTGGTAAATTATTAAAGTAAGTAAAGTGAGGCCCATTGAGGATCTCCGGCGTGAATATTAGAATTAACATTATACAAGCGTAATGCTTTGTTAATAAACAAAGCAATTAGTACAACAAAAATGGTGTATCTCTAGGGACAGATCATGTCACTTGACTGGCTATCTAGCAAAGGGGTACAGGGAGTGTAGTTCGTTTTTTTTTAACTTTGGACCTTTTGGATACTGGCGATATTAAAACATTTTTGCAGGAACATTTTCTTGAAGAGGAACATTATATTTTTACCACAAGAAAACAGACGAATGCCGTCAAAATGCTCCTTCTCAGCATAATGTTTTTGTTAACATTGCAGTTATTTGTATTTTAGGTAATATAATATTTCCCCCATATTTGGACACTATAGTATCCAAGGAGTGTGGGCGGGGGCGGGTCCAGATCAACGTAAGTTTGCGACCGGTCGCCAGATGATATGGGTCCGTCCCTATGTCAATCTACTTGTCCGGTAGTTGGCATGGCTGGAGGCCGAGGGTGGAGCTCACAGTTGCGTTGATACCCTAGGCAAGACTGGTTGTGTTCCTTCCCGAGGTTGCTGCCTGTCAACTACTCGGTTTCTCCGGATTAAACGAGTAGAACCAAAACAACAGTCGAACTCCTGATTGTCCAATATTTACCCTTCCATGCTTCCCATTTTCCCATCCAATCAGCTGCATGCGGTGTCGTGGCATGTCGCAGCGGGCCTCCTATCCAATAGAAAAGGATGGGTAGCGGTAAAATGCCACCCGCGTGTTTGTGCCGTGCGCGGGGACCCGTACGGGTGGAGAACGAGATCCTGGTAGGCTGAGTTAGACGAGGGTCGGACAGTAGTTACCCTCAGAAAACAACACGCCGCTTTGGCTCGGGATTCATCTCACACGGGAGGTTCTAGCCTAGCCAGCTAGAATCAATCGGCTGTCGCGTCTACAGCAGACTGGCCGCGGGCGAGGGTTCTGGGGTGATGAGGCTGGTAGTCGGCGGAGTACGGCCCCGAGTCGCCGTAGTGGTGACGGAGGGCTTGACATCGTGCGGACTCACTCAGCAGCTCACCCTGGAAACCTATATCCAACTCGTATCCCTGGTGCGTCATAGCATCCCCAGTGGGGGCTCCGTGGTGGGTGGGGAGCGAGTTGGACGAAATGAAGACAATATGTTATTATGGAGCACCACATAACTATTGATGAAGAGTCCGGGAGAAAGGAGGAGGAGAGGGGGGCAGAAGTGGGAGGAAGGCCGAGCACCAACAAGACGGTGCAAGGGGGACCCCCACGGATGTCGGGAGAGGAGAAAGATAAGGAGAAGAGAGTAGAAGGTGGGGCAGAAGTGGGAGGAAGGCCGAGCACCAACAAGACGGTGCAAGGGGGACCCCCGCCGATGCCGTGGAGTATAGACCTAGGGAATCTGTCCTTGGGAGATGAGGAACATCTGCTGAACCCGCCGCAGACTTCGAAGGAGGAAACCGCCACGGCGGCAACCCCGACGGAGGGCGACGGCTTCACCAGACAGCCCACCAAGGCAGAGAAGAAGAGAGCGAGGCTGGCCCGCAGAAAGGAAAGAATGAGGGAGAAGGCGGCGGGAGAAAACCCTAGCCACAGCCTGGCGAAGGGGAGGCCCCAGCCGCGGGAGGGGCCGCCGAAAGTGAAACGGCAGGCAACAGACCCGGACGAAGGTACCTCGATACGGCCTCCAGCGAAGCGACCGAACCGCGGCGATTCGCTGACGGGCAACCGTGCGACCGCAAGGGAAGCACGGGAGTTCGCAGTGGCGATCAGCCGCGCGGATGGTGTACCGCTGGATGAGTCGCTAGGAACCGAAGTCAGGAGAATTGTTAGCCGGTTCATTACGGAGGCCATAAAAGAGCAGGGCATCCGTGGGAAGCCGCTTCAATTTGCAATGTCGGGGCTGGTGTCAGAAGGATTCTTCCTTGTGACACCATCCACGGCAGAAGCGAGGGAGTGGCTTCTCGGGAAGGACCTGGGTGAGCCAAAGGGGCACAAATTGCTGGCCCGAATGCTTAACAGCACGAGGGTCAACATTTGGATCCCGGGCCCGCCGGATGAATTGAAGGAGGATCCGCTCCTCTACCTGAGAGCCCAAAACTGGGACAGGGAAGGGGAGCTGAAACTCCAGGAGTGGATGCAGGTGAGCAGGGAGGATCTCGTCACGGGCATACGGGTTTGCTACTCGGTGCCTAAGAGCGTAGAGGATGCTTGGGGTGAGGAGGCCAGCCAATGGCTGTTCTTCCAAGCCACACGCATCCGGGCGCGGCTGGCGAGGTCCCCCCCTCACAGAGTGAAAGAGGCGGCGGAGACCCCGGTAGGGAAGGAGAACTGCAGCTGCAAGTGCAGCTGCGGTGGCTCAGTGCTGCAGCCCGGGAACCAGGCTGAGGCAGCCCAGGTCGGTGACCATCCACCACAGATGGTAACCGAAGGGGGCTCCTCGGACTAGGAAGTCGGGAGGCGGCTTACACTGCACAAATACACAACCAGCAATGGACAACACAGACAAGCAACACACACAACACAGCAACACAAACAGATACAAAAAAATAAGAATATGTCAAGTAAACCTCCAGCACTGCAAGGATGCAATGTCCGAACTGTGCCAATACATAGTGAGGGGAAAGATTGACATTGTCCTGATGCAAGAGCCGTACGCATGGAAAAACCAGGTAACAGGACTGGGTAGCCTGGGGGGCGATCTCCACTTCGAAAGAAATGGTGAGCTGCCTCCTAGGGCATGCATATACGCAAGTAGAGACCTAAGAAATATGGGATGCCTAATGACCATATGTTTCAGAGACCTAGTGGTGGTAGAATTCAGCCTCGTGACAAGGAACGGAGAGGGAGTCAAGGTAGCGTTGGCATCTTGCTACATACCAGGTGAAAGCAACGCGCCAACCAGAGAACTGGAGGAAGCGGTCAGCAAATACAAAGGTAAGAGAACACCCATTCTTGTGGGTTGCGATGCGAACTCACACCATGAGGTGTGGGGAAGCAGCGACACCAACAAGAGGGGGGAAGCACTTCTAGAATTCATTGTAAGTAATGACCTGAATATACACAACACAGGTACAACCCCAACCTTTGTAACCAGGGCAAGAGAGGAGGTATTAGATATAACGATAACCTCAGGGGAGATAGGCAAACATGTGAAAGACTGGAGAGTAGACCAGGAAGACAGCATGTCGGACCACAGGAGACTACTGTATGGCCTGGACTACTACACGGAAAGAACAAAAATTAGAAACCCAAGGAAAACAGACTGGGAGAAATATAACAGCATACTAAGTGAGTGGACACCGAGCCACAGAAGCCCAAGAACTAGCAAGGAACTGGACAGGGCCGCTGAGGATCTGAACAGAGCCATATCGAGAGCCTACCAGACAGCGTGTCCAGAAAGAACGTGCAACGGAGATAAAGGACAGCCATGGTGGAATAAAGAGATACAGAAACTACGGAAAAGAACTCGTAAGGCGTTAAGACTGGCTCTAAAAAAGGGCAACGATCAAGGCTGGAACGAATATAGGGTTATTAGGAACAAATATACTAATAAAAGAGAGAGACTAAGAGCACAAGGATGGAGGACCTTTACGGGAGAGATACAACGCTACTCAGAGGCGGCAAGAATAGTAAGGGTACTGGCGAACGAGAGATCCTGCCAATTAGGTAGCCTAATGGTAGGCTCGAACGAACTAACAGACCCCAAAAAAGTACTGCAGCACATGGTAAGCATACATTTCCCCGACTGCAGGGAATACTGCATACATGAGACTGCAAAGGATAACAGCAATGAGACAATAGGAGCAGGTGAAGCACGAAACCTAAGAATCAGCAAAGACGTAGGGGAATGGGCCATAAATTCCTTCGCCCCCTACAAAGCGGCAGGCCCAGATGGAGTGATACCCATACTACTACAAAAGGGACTGAAACACATCTGGAATAGCCTAAAAGAAATCTACGAAAAGAGTCTGGAACTAGGTCACATCCCGACCATCTGGAATGAGGTAAAGGTAATATTCCTACCTAAACCAGGAAAGAAAAACTACAAAGACGCAAAATCGTTCAGAAGCATCAGTCTTTCATCATTTGCACTGAAGGCACTGGAGAAGATCATAGATGTGCAGATAAGGACAAGCATGCAAGTAGGCAGATTGCCCCTGCACGGGCATCAGCACGCTTACATAGAAGGGAAATCAACAGAAACAGCCCTTCACAACCTGACCACAAGAATAGAAAGAACAATAGAAGATAAAGAACTGGCATTAGGCTGCTTCTTCGATGTGGAGGGCGCATTCGATACAGCTACCTTTGCTGCAATAGAGAAATGCTTAGGGAGAGACGACATAGACCCAGCAGTTAGAAAGTGGATAATGGCCATGTTAACAGGAAGAGCGATCACGGCACAACTAGGGGGAGACTCGATAAGGATAAAGACGAGCAGGGGCTTCCCGCAAGGGGGCTGTCTCTCACCACTCCTGTGGTGTCTCCTACTAGACTCGCTCATTAGAGAAACAAACAGAGGGGGTATACATATGCAAGCGTACTCGGATGATGGGGTACTCCTAGTAAGGGGTAAAACCCTCAGCGTAATGAGAGAAGTCATGATTAGAGGGATAAAGCAGGTACTAAACTGGTGTCAAAGCAGAGGGCTAGACCTGAACCCGACCAAGACGAAAATAGTACTCTTCACCAATAAAAGGAAGCTGCCGACTCTGACACCCATCAAAATCAAAGGTGAAGAGATAGAAACACTCAAGGAAATAAAATACCTGGGTGTAGTACTAGACAGCAAACTGCTATACAAGACACATGTAAAGGAGCAATGCAGAAAAGCCATATTAGCCCTATGGCAATGCAGGAAAGCCATAGGAAGAAGATGGGGTCTAAAACCACTGATAACACAATGGATCTACAAAGCAGTGGTCTTACCCAGACTGCTGTATGGAGCCATAGTGTGGTGGCATAGAGCGAAAATAAAAGACATAGACAAGGAGCTGACGAAGGTCCAGAGACTAGCATGCCTAATGACAACCGGGGCAATGAGGACAGCTCCCACACAAGCCCTGGAGATAATGCTAGGACTGAACCCTGTACACCTCGAAGTGGAGAAGAGAGCCACAGAACAGTGGTATAGAATAAAAATGAGCAGAGAGTGGATCGGATCCGAGATGGACAAGAGACACGCAAGCATACAAAGGGAGTCAATGGTGGGCATGAATATGCTCATGATTAACAACGACCTAATAAAGAAAAGGAAGATTTTCGACAAGAAATATAGAATCCATATAGGAGAGAGAGATAGTTGGGAGACAGAGATACCGGAACCCAGAGTGACATGCTTCACGGACGGTTCATGGAAGTCCTCAACAAAAAGAGCGGGGGCAGGCATTTATTACCAAGAAGCGAATGAGCACACAACGATACCACTAGGAGGCTTCACCAGTGTATTCCAGGCAGAAGTGTATGCCATCATGAAGTGTGCGCAGAGACTCAAGGAAAGAAGTAATATAACGGGGAGTCACGTTATAATCTACTCAGACAGCCAAGCAGCACTAAAAGCGTTAGATAATCCAGTAATCAAATCCTCCCTGGTGCAGGAATGCAGAGATGAACTGAATAATCTAGGCATAGCATCCAAAGTGACACTGGCTTGGGTACCAGGACACAGTGGAGCAATAGGAAACGAGAAGGCAGATGAGCTGGCCAGAGCAGGGGCGGACCGACAATATCTGGGCCCGGAACCAGCACTTCCGATATCTGCAACGGTAACGAAAGGAGTCATCGCCAGAAGAATAGAGACAAAGACAAATGAGGCGTGGATAACAACACAAGGGTGCAGACAATCCAAACTCATGATAGGAAGGGTAAATAGGAACAGAACAAGGTATCTACTAAACCTTGGTAAGTACAATCTAAGTATACTGACAGGGATCTTGACTGGACACTGTCCACTCAACAGACATTTGACGGTAATAGGAGCCAAACAGGATCCTCGATGCCCACATTGTGGCAAAGAGGAAACTAGTCAACACGTTCTGGCCGAGTGTGTGATGTACTCGTCACTGAGATATCGCACATTCGGGGAGGACGCACTGACAGCAGAGACACTTAAAAGCATTAACCTTCAGGACGCACTATTGTTTTGTAGGAAAACAAGAAGATGGGATCAGTGCTGGATGGGAGCGCCGCAGAGCCAGTAACCTGAGACTGGATCAAGGGGAACAGGGCGGAATGAATGGAGAGCCACTCGACCGCCCGCCTGCCTCGGCGGCGTCCCCACTCATCATCATCATCATCATCATCATCCAAGGAGTGTTAGTATATACAAGGTATATCGTATCGTATATCGACCTGGGCCTCCAAAATCACAGTGGCTACGTTTCTTTTTTTTTGGATATATTAAACTTAAAACATTTCTCCTTGAAACTATAAAAAAAAACATTCTTTTTTAAAAACCTTAAAGTATTAAATTTTTCAAAGGTTCCATCTTCGAAACCTTACGATTCAAGTTCATCTGGTGTATCATGTTTTTGAGTGAGGTACTAACCGGCGGGCGGGTCGCGGCGCTCGGCGCGCTCATCGCGCTGCAGCGTGACGTACTGGCGCACCAGGCGCGCCACCTCGTGCGCCTGCTCCGCCTGCAGCCGCGTCACGCGCTGCTGCAGCAGCGAGCCGCACTTCACGTCCAGGAACAACGTGCCGTCTTCGGACCGGACCTGGGGATACATGACAGTGTTTTATGGCAAGAAGACAAACATTTATTAATATTATTGGGGGGTTGAGATGGGCCTTGTGTGCCACTTCAACCATTGCTAATCTTTTATGGCAGCCCCGTGTTTGCTCATCGCAAAGGCCCGTTGCGTCCCAGAATTTCCAGATGCTTCGGGCAGTGAGAAGTTGTATCTCTTGTGGGTCCATGATATATCGCCCTAGGTAGATACTTCGTTGGGCATTAGTGGTCCGCATGAGCAGAGGATGTGTGTTGCTGTCTCTTCAGACCTAATGGAAGTGGGATCTGGGATCCATATAGACTATAATCTCAAGATTGCAATCTCTTTGCTGCGATGCCATAGAAAACTGACATTTCTGATGCGTCACGAGACCGGCACCTCAGAATGTTCGGTTTATTTCGTTCCGTAAGCTGGAGCACGCCAGTGAAAAGACGCCACATCGGACTGACCTTCCTGGTGGAGATGAGGTCTGCGTAGGGCCAGTGCGTGTCGGTGTCGTGCGTGCGCGCGTCCAGCAGGTGCACGCCGCGCCGGTTGAGCGCCAGCACGTGCTCGCGCCACTCGCCCGGCGCGCCGCCGCCTACGCGTCGTACCGCGAAGAACGACGAGCCGAACAGCGGCCAGCGGGATAATACCTGCAAACCATATCATAAATATTAATACACTCATACATCTTCCTGTAACTAGCCTTTTATGCGCTCGGTGTGAGCTTCTATAATTGCGGTCTTGAAAAATATATGCTACTACATGCACGACTCAAAAATTGGTCCTAATCTGATAATTTCTGCGCCCCTCCAGAGGTTTTGTTTGAGAACCGCTGGCACCGCCAGAGTTACAATTTTCCACACACGTGGTTTATTAGCCAGCACAGCAAACAAAACAAGAGTTACACTATGGTGCGATAGGTGTCGCATAGCAATCAGGATGCATAGTAGAGTGGATATAATTAGCGTTCGGAAGGCGTCAACACCGTTTGTGTAGAATTATGACTAAGTAAAAGTGCAGCGCTTCGAAAACGTAAAGCATAGTAACATAGTTGAACTAGCCAGAAGAATACTTACTCGTAAGATATTATAAGGAGCTCCTGGAGGGGACATGATCAGTTCTCAGATCATTAGGCGTATATTAATATAAGAATTGAATAGATAAGAACGGTAGCATCCACACTGAATGTAGGTACTAAAAGTGCTGTAAAGAAACACAAGGAGGTAAAATAGTTGCGCGGATATAAAAAGTGTTGGACCTGCAGAAGTAAAAATTCCAGACGACCCAGCAGGCTAGACAGTTGTGATAGCACGAGATAAGGGCGCCCAGGGGCGACGTTATCACACCGGTCGTGGTCGCTAGCACGGCAGCAACAGTACCTGCAAGACTTTGGACTTGGCGGCCTGCGGGCTGAGCGCGCGCGCGGCGGGCCAGTCGGCGGCGACGGCGGCGGCCCACTTGTTGGGGCGCGGGTCGCGCAGCGCCAGCAGCGGCTTGGGCAGCAGGTACTTGAGGTCGCGCGCGTGCGGCGCCTCGCCCAGCGCGGCGGCGCGGTGCAGCAGGGCCGCCACCAGCGCCACGTCGCGCAGCACGCCCGCCGCCGGCGCGCCGCCGCCCGGCAGCACCAGCAGCAGGCCTTCCAGGTAGTCCGGCGCCACCTGCGAGATATTACATAAGAAACTGTACATCTGTTTTCAAAAGGTCTAAGCACAAGTTTAATTACTAGTACATTACTGCACAGACCGGGAAATAGGCCGTTGCGGGACGAGAAGAGTTAGCGCTATATACGAGTCCAGCAACCGCCCTTCCCAGTCGAGGCTTGTATAGTGCTTTTCTCCAACAATGTGAGGAAATTGTTAATAATATACAGTCCCAACATTTCCTTGAAAAAAATAACAGAAACGTACGATTTAGTATGACACTGAAATAAAGCATTAATTAAATAAGATCAGACATTTAAACGTAATAAATTCAATTTGAATAAAATATAGTGTAAATTATAACATTTATTACGCGTTTATGTTATTTCGGCAATTTATTTTGTTTACGAACGCAATTTGTTTGAAAAAAACGTCAACCCATTTGATACACTTTTAAATACGCTGTAAACGCTGTTTGAAATATTTAACTCTTTTAGTCTATGACGTTTAAAAAGTAAAATATACAAGGAAGAATTTTTATTGTACGAGTCTTTTGCTGTCTGGAGTTAGTTATGCTACGAGTAGTAGTCCAAACACGGTTTTAATAAGTAAAACACCAGGTACCTACGTAATGAAATTTCATACATTTTCGCGGCCGCTGCCGTTGGTAAATAATAACTTTGTTTTTTTTAATTTTGCCTGGACCTGGAACTCAGAACTTCGCGGGCTGATTTTACAACAGTAAGGTTAACATTTCCGAGCATGTGGGAGAAAAAACTGTACATCTGTTTTCAAAAGGTCTAAGCACAAGTTTCATACAAATCGTGCAGGCCTAGGCCGGCAAAGTCCTCTTTTTTAATTTCCATTCCACATAAATTTGTGGCACAGGCATCATGACATTCTGCCACAATACGTATAAAAAAAAAACAATAAACTATTTTTTTTTAAATTTATTTTAAACATGGCGGCTGTGTTTATGAATAGGCTAGATAACCATTTTTTTTAAATATACTAAGCCATGCATCTAACCAAAGCATTTGCATGTTTATTTAAAGTACCAGAAGAACAAAGGTAATTAGGGGTGCGTAGCGCAACTTAGATCGCAGGCGGTGCGCTGCGGGGCACCGGCGGGCGGGCTCGCACACGACACAGCGCGGATGATTGAGCACTGTAGGTTACTTTTAATGTTTATGCACTCCTAGTAATTTGACTTTGTAATTTTTGTTTTAATTTTTTAATGAATTATTATTATGTTGGAGAAAAGCATACCTCGGCGGGAAATATGGGGTTGCCCGCCTCAGACCTATCCGGGCTCGCTTTGCTCGGCCGTCTATATACCTTCGGCCGGCAACCCCTTTTGTCCCGACCTCTGTAGTATAATGTACTATTTATCTACGCACATGTCATAAGCCCTCTATTATGCGTTCAAAAACCGTAGGAAACGACCAGCGTTATTACAATCAATTTTACTTTGAGAACTGTCTTGTCTGTGGTAGTAGGTAAAATCTGTACTGTAATGTTATTACAGTATCATAAATTTTTGTAACGTTATAAGTTTAAATTTGGAACAGCTGTCAAAAGTCAAGAGGGTGTCTATTCTAGTATTCATAGATATTAAAACAGTTATCGATACGCAACGTCAATTCAGTATGTTTTTTTAATATAAACCGCACGACATTTGATCTCGAGTGACATGAGAATAAGGACTTCATTCGTTTGTCTATGTTTTTTTTTTAAAACCCTTCGTCTTCCTGACACTGACACAGCACAAGTTTGTTTTGCCGCCATTTTTTCGTCAAGTCATGGGCTTTTGAACACATCTAAGAGTACTTATGATATGTGTGTAAATTAAGTAGTGTATGCAACTGTATACATATAATTAGGCCTTAAAAAACTCGTGTTCCTATTATGAAACTCGCTGACACTCGTTTCATAAAACCACACTCGTATTATGTATCAGTGGCATTAACTACTATTGTATGACCGTTTGTTCCTTACCTCCTAAGGCCACGAAATTTGTCAATGGAATATGAACCCATTGCGAAAAAAATAAAGTCAAAAAATTATATGACGTTAAGCGATTATACAAAGTACTCCACGACTGAGAATGGAGAAAGTTTCGTGAACGTTATTAATTAGAATTCGATGCTTAGCACACTACACTGATGCTTCTGACATGGGAGTGGGATTCATAATTTAGCAAGTTTAAGAAGTGCAGTCTTTTAAAACGCTCTTCGGGTTTAAACTTCTCTCTCACATTCTAACCGACTGTACCCGAACCATAATGACTTTTTAAAGTGTGTAATTATATTTTGAAATATTTATCATTGAAATCAAGTCACATCAAATCATATTTATTCCTTGTAACCGTGATTTATTTGTATTAGACCAAGAACAACAAATTGAATTTGTGGCGACCTAGCGACATCTAGCCACAATTTGTATCAACCAAGTCGCCAGCGCCACCAACGTCAGACTTTGCGACTAAACTGACAGTGCGCTACATCGCGCTAACGAAGTTTCTCGAGTCATTTGAACTATATACTACTTCCAACTTCATCCCAATAGACTTCGGTCCCCAGGCGTAGCACCCGCCTGGAGAGAGATCTCTCTATTGTCCTCTCTTCTTACAAATGTTGAACGTGTTGAGACTGACCTGGTTGAAGAGCACCTCGGTGTAGAGCGGCGGCGCGTCGGGCCGCAGCGGGTGGTGCCACACGGAGCGGCAGAAGATGAGGTAGAAGGGGTGGTGCGCGCGCTGCAGCTCCGTCGTCACGTCCAGCACGTACTCGTCGCCGGCCAGCGGCATCGTCAGCGCGTCGCCCGCCACGATGCAGTACAGCGAGAACTCTGCGCGCTCGCCCAAGCTCGTTACGCCGATCTGGAATATCGCACACACGAGGTTATGGCACTTGTCTTACTGCCGTCGAGAATTAGATATCGATTATGTTCTCGATCAAAAAACGAGCCGCACCGCAATAAAAAAAAACATATATAGTAATAGTTATTCGTTGGCTGTTCACACTGCCGGCGAAGACTCTTTCCACTTGTCGAAACAAAAGATATAGATCACGTGTCAAATAAAAGAGACATATATTAATATAATTAATCGCTGGCTTTACTCGTCCTCGGTAGGACAAGTGCCTACAAGTATCTTAAGAGAAGTATCCGAGATGGACACGCACGCAAGCGTAAAAGCAAATAAATATGTTCGGAACTTGGTGTATCAAACGACAATGGTCAAGTTCCTGCAGTTGAGAAACTTGCATTGTAGCCGTGGAATATTGGTGTATTCAATCCATGACGTGGCCGGCGCCGCACTATTTAATTTTACGTCCATTAGCGCAACCTTGCAACGTCAAGAAGAGGAAAACACACAATCATCATCATAACCATCAAACATCCGATTCCGCGCGTTCATTAACACCTACGCCTTAAAAATTACCAATCATGATTAAGTTGATCAATAATGTCATTGTACATATGCTGTTCTTAGCAACATAGTAGCATAGATGAGTGTGTGAGTGTTTGTGAGTACGCACCAGGTCGCAGAGTTCGTCGACGATGTCGCGCACGACGGTGGCGCAGCGCGTGTTGACGACGCGCTCGGCGCCGCCCGGCAGCCGGTACAGCTGCCGCCGCGCAGACCGGCCCGCCGACACCGCCGTCACCTGCACACACAAAAACAAATTAATAAAAAAAAACAGACGTCAGCTTCATACAAACTGACCTACAAACAAAGCTCTACGAATGCTTGTACCATGGACACGTGACAACGATAGTTAAGTTTAGTTTAGTGTATTTAATCATCAATGTAATATTACAAAAAAAATACGAAATTTCATTGAGATCGTCAGCATAAAAACGAATAATCAAATAATACAAAAATAATTAAAACTATTAGGGTCACTACCAAAAGCGTTTTACGTGTCGTAAAACACGATAAACACATCTAACTACCCATATCAATAAGCATTTGCAGCAGCACTCATGTGCTCCTCTTGTTGGCCTTACCTCCTCAACGCTGGGCACATTCTTGCGTCCGCCGCAGCGCAGCGTTTTGCGCAGGTTGGCGAGGCACACGGCCGCCGTGCCTTGGCAGGGCCGCCGCCGGTCCGCCGCCGCCGCCGATAGGTACTCCACCAGGAACGGCCTGCGGACAGGAAGAGATTGGTTACACGAGGTCGACTGACTTTAGCAAACAACTTTGTCTTCGACATTCCCGGCTTATTATCTGTTGTGCTTGGTCGACTGTCGTTTGCTAAGAGGTCGTTTTGGTGTGGCTATGTGTAGCAAGACACTGTTTAATAGTCGACACATACAGACGATAGTGATCGTGAAACGACTAGGTATTTACACTGGGTACGAGACAAAGGACGCACTCACCGGAGCGTGTCGGAGCAGGTGAAGTACGCGGCCAGGATGGACATGAGCCGCCAGGCGCGCTGGCACGAGTCCGCGGCCGGCGACCGGTTCGAGGTGGTCTGCTTCATCAGCTGGCAGTACACCTCATCTCGCAGCTCTGGCACTGAGTGGCAGTGCTGTAATATTACACAGCGTTAAACACTTGAGCGCTCTGCACTCCAATTGTTCTTCATTAACAACATTTGGAAATGCTGCTTATTATTAGATACCGTTTTAACTACCTATTGTCCAAGCCACAATTCACAATAAATGCACATCTACTCACGTAATACGTTGGGTGTATTCCTGATTTAATAAATTTTAGAAAACAATACGCTGATAAGGTTTTACATTTGCAGGACGAAGATAGGTACCGAACTACCGAGAGGCACTGATCTTATATTGTCTGTGCTAAGAGGTGTTCTTGGTTTAGTATAAGTACCTAAATTAAATTGATGATAAACTGACCGATTGTAATTTTAAAGAGAAGCAGATATACCGCACCGATTCTGTCCTGAACATTGCTCTTCAAGGCGTCATACCCATTATACATCATTATCTTTTTAATTCGGTCCCGAACATGTTTCTGTGTTTAACATGTGTTGACGTCTGTTCTTTTTAATTATTGTCTTGTTTGTTTCGGTGAGAACCTTGTTACGTAAGCTGTATAATCATTTATCCTCTAAGCCTTAATACGTACAGGGATTATCTGACAAATTAAGCTAGCGAACCATTTTTAAGAGTTTTCTCTTACGTAAAATAATTTGTGACTCTATGATATGTTTATAACCTCGTAGTGTGTATTATGTTTGTTCTATAACAACGTTATTAACGTTCCGGAAGCTCTCGTCACCACGACCGCGACTATTAAGCGTTTTCTGTTTGAACAACTCTCTAAAGGAATATGAACGTCACGATGACAAAGGAATTTTATATTCGATGGACTACGAAAGGATCTGATGTGAGTCAATACTTTTGTCAGGCTTCGTTATTTAACATTTTTTTGTAGAAAAAAGTCAATAAGTTTTGATCCGATAGCTCTGTCTTACTTAGATCTATACAGAACGAGACTGACATTTTTGTCCCGGGTTGAGGTACGTTTTGGGTCTTGAAGTATTGTTATTGGAATTGTTCGATTATTCTTTTTTAACTTTAACTTATAGAAAAAAATGCAATAATTTAAACAACAACATTGACTGCCAAACGGGACCGCTAAGCTATAATGGGTTAAAGTTCTCTAGATGTTACATAAATCGCTTACCATCAGCACAGTGTAAACACATTTCACTTCAGTCAGGTCCTGATGCATGGCCCTCTCGTTAGGATTCAGGTCTCCGCAATAAGCCCTTATGCAGGTGAAGCACTCGAGCGCCGGGGGCGCCAGCGCGGGCGCCAGGCGTAGCAGGGGAGCCCTAAGCGCCGCCGCCTGCCACTTCACCACATCGGTCTGCGCCTTCCACGTCCATTCGTTGCGCTTCGCCTTGCTCTTTAGAGACGAATCTGCTTTCAGGATTTCTAGTCTGTGGAAAAAATTGGGATATTGTTAGGTGAAATTTCATTTGACTAGGTAACTGTCCCTTATATGTATATAGATACGTACGTGTACGTTCCTATGAATAAAGGAGGGTTTAGTCTGTAATATCTAGTTGGATTTACCGATATTTTTATTTTACTTGGTATTGGTAAGGTTAAAAACATCTTAGCATATAAATTTACAAATTATTCTTGTGTTTTTTGGAATATTGGTGTACAATATGAGTTACAGTTCAGTATTCAGTGTGTTCACTTTACCGTCCAGCCTTTATAGACTTGCAGGAGCGTATAATAAAAAAAAACTTTAAATCTTCTGGAGCCACTGAACCACATTGTTTGGAGACTCTGGTATAGCAATGTACAAGTTGCAGAACATTCTCAGAAGTTAGGAAACCTTCTCAAGAAATTACTGAGAATATTATCGGAAACATTTGAGAGCATTGAGAATGTTCTCTTTCCATACAAAATTTAAGAATATTCTAAGAAATTTCCGAGAATTTCTCATAAGAAACTTTCACAATTTGAGAAGTTACTTTTCGGTACAATGCTTCTCTGGTATCCTTGGACTGTCGAGTAGTAATGAGGCAGATTTCAGGATTATCACCATTTTAAGTAGGTACTAAGTAGCTCATTCAAAACCGGAAAATAGGAAAAAACCATAACTGTACTGCAACCAAGTAGTACGACGAGCTACAATACCAAATCTAAGCTTAAGGCTCGTGTTTTGAGTAGCTAACTAATTGTGGCGGTATTTTCTATCATTTGGCTCTAAGGTCAGTTCAAAAAATGTCGGCTACTACTCTACTATACCGCGGAATGTTTAAGTGGGGTGACACACCTATTTTCGTCATCCCACATTACCACACAGGTGGCGTGTGATTAACTTTCATCACAGCGGATCCGCCATTTCCCTCTGGTCGATAATTGTATGTTGCGTGTTTGGTTTGGGCGCGTGGTCGATTAAACACTCGGAATCGCTTGTAAAATTACATTTTAGTTTAAAACATTTCGTTATATGTTATCTATAATGGAACAAGTTATTTTAACGTTTGTCAGAGTAATTGTTTTATGGAGTGTTGAAGTCGTAAAGGTGATTAAATGTTCGGAGGCAAATGTTTTTAGTTGTTTAGAGTATGAAAAAATCTTAATAAGGTCAGGTAGGTTAAAGTTAAAGCTGTCTGTATTAAAGTCATTAACTATAATACAACATTGGGCTGAAGAAAATGCCGATACGTCTTTAGCTATTACTTGAGGCGTAAGTAGTAAGAGTGTGTCAGATATATTTGAGTAGGTACAATTTTGTGTTGGTGACTGTACCACATCGTTTTACACACACACAGCAGCCTAGCGGATTCTCTGATAGTGATAGGTTTAATTTAATTAAGAAATCTTAGGGGATATTGTCACTCAAATTGACCTAGTCCCAAACTAGCTCTAGGTTTGTACTATGGGCACCAGACAACGATACGCTAATCGTTGTCTAGTGCCCATAGTACTTATGTAGAGAAATAGATACTTATCAATCAATACATAGAAAACATCCACGACTCAGGAACAAATATTTGCGCTCATCACACGAGTATATGCCCTTAGCAGGATTTGAACCCCGGACCGCTAGCTTCGTAGGCAGGGTCACTATCAACTACTCTAACGTGTATTTTAAATAATTATATTAATACTTCTCAAAATAACTTTAAGGGAAAACTCTTACGACCAAACGTTTATCAAACCCGCGTATTAACTTGAAATTAATGCAAATCGTCCATAATTTGGTCGATTTGACTGCACGATGTGTAAATTGAGTATTTATGTTAATTATATTCTGGTAGCCCTCGAGCATAGTTAATATTATTTTAAACCCAGATCCATCTTGATACGCCGGTGCGATAACTTTTCAATTACATAAGATTTTCATAAGAAATTACCTTATAATTAAATTGTAAATAATTACCTAACAGTAAAGATGCATACGACATCGTTTTTGCTCGGAAAAGTTCGTCTTTCTCAGTTTAAGTGCTTGTTAGCACACCTTCAGTTAGTCGCTTATTTTTAGGTAATTTAATTACCTTAAGATGAAATTAGTTTCACGGTTACTAAATAAAGTCTCCGTAGAAAACAAGGGGGTACTATGGAGTTAGTTTCAAATAACAATTAGGTACGTAAAGGTTTAATAGGAATACTAATTATTTGGTATCTTCTAGTGTGCTTGTTTCCAACTGTAGACGAGTGCCGGTTTTTGAAACGTTGGGTAGTTGGAGACCGAGGAAAGTTTATCTTCCCAACGCTACATTGTATTTTAATTAATGTTTAGGCAATATTTTATGCGACACTACATTTAGCTACCTTGTTCTAAACTAAGCTTTTGGCTTGTATCACTAGACGACGATATACATACATACCTACTTATATGTAGAAATAAATACGTAAATAGATAGAAAAACAACTAAGACTCGGGAAAAAATACTCCCCCTCATCACACAAATATTTGCGATTAGCGGGAATCGAACCGGGACCGCTAGCTTTACAGGCAGTGTGGCCACCGTTTAGGCTTACTACGTCTTTACGAGTATAAAGTATAATAAAATCTAAATCCCTAAACTCTGAACTAAGCCATAACTCCATTGAATTTATTATCACCACAAACACACAACCAAAACACACGTTTTTCCCATTTCAACACACACAACACATCACCGAAACAGAAGCTCACAGTAAATTGACGATCTCATCATCGGTTCCCTCCGCGTCATCACCCGGCGGGTGATCGCCCGACAGGCTATCACCCGAGATGTCCGACTGATCACCGCTCGACTCGGCCGACATGGTTCGACTGTGGCGCGCGCGCCGATCGGCGAAAGTACAAGTATTGATGGGAGGAACCGATCACGGATTACGATACGAATAATTTTACATTT
The DNA here is from genome assembly GCA_946894065.1 of Acleris literana. Lineage (NCBI taxonomy): Eukaryota > Metazoa > Arthropoda > Insecta > Lepidoptera > Tortricidae > Acleris > Acleris literana. The sequence continues at coordinate 23,147,725 of OX335670.1, forward strand.
CATTTCGGCTTTCAAATGTTTGTTTATGTTCGGCCTTCGCTGGTTACGCGATGTATGTTACGCGAAACGTTTCCTGCTAATCCGGGTTTCAGTCAAGCGTGAAGCTTTGGTTGCGTTGGAACGTATTGCAGTGACAAAGGAAATTATATTGTACTCGTACAACTAATTTGCGAAGAAACAAACGAAGGAGGATCGCAAGGAACACTTCGCCTAGCTTAAAGAAGAATCCTCTTCAGACAAATAAGCAACATTATTTCTAATAAATTATAAAGCCTATGATTTTAGTCGATCGATCTCGATTCGATAAAACAAATAAACATAAGATGGTGACGCGTCAACCTTCTCCCAATTAGCTTTTGATTAAGTAGGTACAATAGTTTCGTAAAACCCGCAGCAAAATCATCAAACAGCACCTACCTACCTACTACTACACTAATCGCGTATAGAATTAGTACGGACGGATATGACCTACCACAAACAATAGCCACGATTCCACGCTAAACTTCATCTTTATTATTTAATCTACTTTGTGCTCACAGCATGTGCTTCAATTTATTCACACCTCTACGAAGATCTCTAACTGTCAGATGAATAGGGAAAGGCACCACACCGTCGCGATTACACTCGACGTTGGTTTTAATTGTCGCCGTACGCGCAACCCACAACGGTGTGGCTAATCGGTCGAAGCCTCTTGCAACAATTATAGATCCGACACACTTGACGATGGGACAAAGCAATTAAGTTGATCAAATAATTACTCAACTTTTACTGTAGCTTACACAACACCTTTTTGGGAGGACAAACATTATAGGATGTCATGTAAAGTCGATAAACATAGGTATACTAGTTATATGGGACTTTTGTTTAGTAGATTTATGTCAGCCTCAACTCATTAGGTACACACATATGATTATGAACAGTCCACTGCAGACACCATTGTATTGTCAAACTTATTTATTACTAACCAGTGTTCGAACTTAAAATAGAGTCAATTTTGTAAGGAAATCTGAGAACCTAGCACCGAATGTGTTAAAACAAAGCGAAAACACTAGGCAGAGGGAAAGCGCATGACGATCGCGCGATTCACGCGAGAGACACCAACTCGCGTAATTTGGGAAATGGTGGGAAATGTGCGATAACACAAGGCGAAGGGCGAAGAGCCAAAGGCTTCTGACATGCCGAGAGCAGGCACGCATTCACAATCTCATTATAAAATAAAATTTGGTAGTGCACAACACAACATAATAATTTATTGCTTCCGTTTTGACAGACGCATTTCTTTTCTTTGCATTGGATACTAACATAGATATAATTTATTTAAATGAGCGCGAGTTTTTGTGTAGTCATGGATGTTTTCTAAATATTTTGTATTTCTCTATTTACACACATACACAAACTCACGCCTTTATTCCCAGTTTGGGGTAGGCAGAGCTACAGAATTGCCAACAACTCTAAAAGCTTGTTGATAATTCTATAACCACATTTTGCATAATCAGGCTAAGATGTTTACCAGCTAAGATGTTTCTCTATTTAAGTAGGTATTTTTATCGTTATCTCGTTAGTATCCATAGTTCAAGCCTAGAGCCTAGTTTGGGACTAGGTCTATTTGTATGATATTGTTCCCCTTTTAATTATTTTGAGTTGTAAGTATAATGAACTAGTTATGTGAATATGAAACCTAATGGTGTATAATCGCGAAAAATATGTTACAGCCTTTACATTAAAGAGACACTTCAAAACAAAGACAAATCACGCAAAAGCGTACACAATGATCCGAAAGACATTACAGTTATTTAAAGATAACAGCTTCTATCTTAGCGAGAGACACTACACTTATGTAAAACACAAACACACAGTTAACAAGTTGTAAACACCGGGATACTTGCATGCAGTGCTTGAGCCGCACCAGCGCCGCGCACGGCATGTTCCACGGGAGTCCCGCGACTGTCCCGACCTCGAGGCTAGGGCTCCGCGTCACGCCCGACCGAGCCCCGACGCACAACTAACAAACCAGGGCTGTGCACACTTTTTCCGAATCGTTTTTATAGCGCATTGTCTTCTCGTTTGAATACACCTGACAAAACTCTTGCCTAAGATTCTCATTACGAAAAACTCTTTTCGTACAATTAGGTCATTTGATGCGTACGACCGTTGTATGTTGATTGTTAGCTTATCAAGACCATCTAGTGAAGACGGGGCAAAAATTATGGTCCACTCTTCATACAAGTTTGTTGGAAATTGAGGCCATGTTTAATAGTTGTAGTATATCTTCATCTTTATGCGATTTGCGTTTAATTTCAAAGATCAGGTGATATCTTCGGTGGAGATGACGCTACGATTAATTTTTAGATCGGCATATAGTTTCCATAAGGCGATAACTTCTAAATGTTACGTGATAGCAATCGCTATGAATATTTAATTAATTGGGAGTCAAAATTAGTTCAAAGTATGCATAATTATATGATTCTTCAAGCCCTGCTACAGATACTTATGGAATCGATTTGCATTTGGTCGAAAAGCGACCAATATTATTCCGATATTACGAGTTGCAATAATTTATGATTATGACTTTATTTTCCTTTTCTCTTTAGCTTCTGTTTTGAAGGTGTCATAACGTATTTAACCCTTAAATGTATGATTTAATTGTTTTTTTTGTCCCTAAAACGTTCCGTTGTTCGTAATAGTGTGCTGATTATAGGTAATATTTATGTTATGTAGGATGCATTCTAAAAACATCATGCATTTAAGGGTTAATGATTTATTTAAGGATAATTAATTCCGATAAAAATAGTAAATTAATAGTATAACAAAAGCAACCCTGAAGGAGAAATGGCAGACGCAAAAACGCTTGTAGCGTTAACATTCCGAGAACATGCGCGAGCGCATTCAATGTAAATACGCGTGTGGAAAAGTAACAGTACCCTTACCATGAGTTACAATTAGCGTACTCGCTAGCGAGTCGAATGCTCTGTCCCTCGCACTCTATAAGAATACAGAGGGCCCTGCAAAGAAGCACTACGCTAACTAACGTTTCTATTCGATTCGTTTTTAAACCAATCGCGTCACTGGTAGACCACGTGACTTTTCGTATCACGTCATCTCCCAGTGACGCGATTGGTTTAAAAACGAATCGAATAGAAACGTTAGTTAGCGTAGTGCTTCTTTGCAGGGCCCTCTGCGAGGTCTGCGAGGGACATAGCATTCGACTCGCTATCGAGTGCGTTAATTGTAGCTCGTGGTAAGGGTACAGTACAATTAGAAGGCTATAGGAAGCATCGGAGCACTGGTAAGGTAATCGGTATGAGTTTTTAATTAACCCACTCGTTGCTGAGAACGCGATATGACGACAAAAGGTCCTATACAACCCAATCCTGGAGTATATTGGGACCTAACATTTGAAATTGGCGTTTTGTTGAACTGGCCACTTTCGTTCAAAATATCTTCTAATTCATTTTAAATTTTAGTTCATGTATTTGTGCTTCGATTTGAATTAAGCGATTCATTTGCTATCGCGCCATTTGTTTTTTCTTTGACATCATTCTGTTCACAATATGGAGAACTTAAAATATCGCGTAATTTACGAATACGAGTTCCATCGTGGCACCAGTGCTGCAGAAACGGCTCGAAGGATTAATGATGTGTACCAGGTAGCTACTGTAAAAGAAAACACGGTACGTATTTGGTTAACGTTTTCGTTCTGGAAATTTTGACCTAAGCCCCGTGGACGGCCGGAGACCCAAGTTAATAACGAAGAATTAAAAGGAATTGTGGAATCGGATCCATCGCAAACTAGGTACGTCAGAGTTAGCGGCAGGCTTCGGTGTGAGTGATAAAACAGTATTAAAGGTGAAAAAGCTGAAGAAGAAAGAAAATAAAAATGGGTACCTATATTATTGCCATATAAAACGCCAATTTCATAAGTAAGGACCTAATAGATACTTTTTAGGGTTAATTATTATTAGATTTACAATACGGCCTGTCACCTCCTCAATATTAGCTAACACAGGGAGCTCTATAATCGGCATTTAATAAGGCAATAGTATAAAATACTGTTATCTGTTTTGTTAATCTTCTCCATGAACAAATAAATAGAACATTGAACACTGAATTAACTTTTTTTTAATAGTATTCCTGTAGTTATATGTCTGATACAAGTCAAAGTTAGCTCTCAGTGTATCCCTTTATTTTTATTTTTTAGTTAGAGTTGATGCTATGTTTTTTCCCGAACATGGATAGAATTGATCTGTCAGAAAACAATACCTACTTGTCTTTTTTATATCAACTTTAGCTCTGTACTTTTCATTATGACAGAGAAAAGCGATAACTATTAACTATGAATAGTAAAGTTGAATATGTCTGCGCCAGCACTGAACGGGTTAAAAAAGTATATCGCTCACTCTTCGAAGCATATCCGCGTCTCACTCACATCGTAGTAATTGGTAAGGTATCAGTAGTAATTAGAGATTGGTTGTTAATTGCGTTTATCAGATGGTTCAGGCATGATGGTGTAAATGTCACGCTCGACCCAGGCTGAGACAATGAGGCTGAATGGAGTGAAATGAAGCTGGTTCAGAAAAAAAAACAATGTTAGCGTAATGATACAGAACGGTGTGAGTCAGGTGTGGGGGGTCTTCAGGTCCTGATACGAGGGGAACTTAACGTTAAAATTAGGGAGGGGATAGGTATGGAATATCCGTCATATCATAACATAATCTTATCTATGCGGGCTCCACATGCTGGCTGTTTGTCACTAACACCGAACACGTGCCGAACACCGACTACAAACAGCCAACACAAACACGCATCCCCATGCTTGGCGAACGTGGTAGTACATTCCGGATTGGCAAACACGTTCCTTTGATTTGTGGAAAAAACCGACACCAACGCCGATCACTGGCGAACACAAACACAAACAGGCAAACACCCATCCACATGTTCGTGTTGGCTGTTTGGTGTTCGCTGTTTGCCATTGTTTGCCAAGCGTGTGGAGGGCGCAAAACGTGCATCTATACTAATATTATAAATGCGAAAGTAACTCTGTGTCAGAAGTCGACACCGGTATTAATTAAAATTTAAATATATTCCTTAATTTGCAATATTTACTTGATATTTTCGATTGTAATTTAGGTAATAACACTAAACTATTATATGCTAAGTAAGATCCACATATTATAATTATATATTGAATAATTGCATTATTATTAGGTATAAAAAATTATGAAACCGTTTTTACCGGTATTTTTGAATGAAAATAATAGCTCGGTCTGTCTGTCTGTTACGCTTTAACGGCGGAACCGATTTCGATGAAATTTGGTTTAAAGATAGCTTAAGCCCGAGGAAGGATATAGAGTACTTTTTACCCGCGATAAACGACTTCTACGAGGACGGAGCCGCGGGAAACGTCATACTCTTTGTTTACCAAGCTATACTTATAAGATTTGTAAACAAAACTAATACGGCAGGTCAGATAAAATCTTGTAATAATTTTAAATTGTTATTATTAACACGTTGGAAGATTTCTTCAAATAACATCGACCTCAAAAGCCATTGGTTACATAATCAATTTGTATAATAATGACACAAAACACTGTCGGAAGGCGTAAAGCAATTTGGGAAATGATGTTACGGAAGTCGTTAGTTGGGCCGCGGCTTGGGCGAGGGACTGTGTATGATTATGCCGAAAACTAAATTGATATCTCAGGTACGCTTTAACCGTAGTGCTCTAATCATAAATATCAAATTATATGTTAACAGAATTAATTGAATAACTTATACAAGAGTTTGGAAATATTTTAATGCATATAGGGAATTTAAATAACAAAGAAAACTTTAGCTAGCGTTTTGAATTGAGTGGAATGAGGGAGGCCAATGGAGATGATCGAATTAACGCAAAGATTAGGGCTTTGGGAGTGAGGGATCATACATTCATACATAAACTCACGCCTTCATTCCCAGAGTGGGGTAGGCAGAGCTACAGGATTACCAACAACTCTAAAAACTTGTTGGTAATTCATTAACCACATTTTGCACAATCAGGCTAAGATTGCATTAGTGACAGGTTGCAAGCCCATCGCCTAACAGTACTACAAGCCTTTATTCCCTTAATGTCTAAAGCGTATTATAGGATCGAGGACTATCTAACAGACAAAAATGCATGGCCTAAACCCGAAACTTAGTCAATAATAATTTATTCAAATGCAAAATCTTTATCTTGTCTAGGGGACACCGTTGATGTAGGAAAACATATCGAAACTTTTATGTGGTCGTCTCGCACCGTCTTATATACACATAAGTATGTGTTTTTTTTTTCTCTCTATCTCTCCTGTAAGATTCTTAATTGGCATGTTTTCCTGCTGAACTACGCATGTTATTTGATACTATATTTAATTTAATATTTATAGCTTTATATAATGCTAGACTAAGTAGTACCATTGTAATAAGAAATTTATATGTTTAAAAAATGACTGACTGCTGAGTTTCTTGCGGCGTTTCTTCTCAGCAGTGGTCTTCTCTTGGGAAGCGCTGGTAGATTCTTGACGTGTAAAAGTGCCCGGGCGGCCTACTTACTGAATAAATTTCTTTTATCTTTTTTTTTATCTTAGTCGCCTCTTACGACATCCACGGGAAGACATGTAGTGGTACTATTCTAAGCCGGCAACCACACGGGTCACGGGAGTGAGGGGTCATAATCACATATTACAACAACACAAAAAAACAGTTATTAAATGTAAATACTATTAATGCAATGAAATGGATATGAATATGAATATTTATTACAAAGGTCTTGGATTCGGTTCCTGGTATGGGCAAATATGTGTGTGATGAGCACAAGTATTTGTGGCATTATTATGTAAAGGGACCTTCTTGCCGATGGCGCTTACGCCGCAGTGCGTCACGCGACGTTGTATTTATATCGGAGCATCTTTAATAATGGCGGGAGCGCCATCGACAATAAGGTCCCTTTTCATAGATAACGTCAAATTTGTTCCGGAGTCTTGTTTTCTATGTATTTAAGTATGTATTTTTCTATACTTACAATACAAGCCTAGAACAGTGTGAGACTAGGTAAATTTGTGTGAGATTGCCCTCTGATATTTATGTCTCTAATTATGTACCTTATAACGGGGTGAGTAGGGACACAATCTAAAATCAGTCATAACTTGTTACAAATAAGAACAATTATTCAATGGACAATAACGTTACGTCTATTGGAAATAATTTCAGTCTTATAATTAGTAACATATGCTTCATTTTAGGTTGTGTCCCTTCTCATCCCTTAACCCCTAATCACCCCGTTTAGCGGCAGTTTTCAAAATACAACCACGTGGTTTATGGCCGAGCTCTTATGGCTTGTTCAAAGGTATTTAGTTGGTAAGTTGGTAACTATATTTTAACTTAATAGGGAATATTGATGTGTTTTTAACAGCTTCGATAAAAGCTGATTCATGTAACAAACAGTTAATAAAAAACATTTTTTGAATAGCTATAAAAATAACCAAGATATAAGCCAAGAAAGATTTGTTCCTATCTCTTTATAGCAAAACAGATTATAACATGGAGTTTTTATGGTCGGCCTGGTACATGTCGTGCATATGTGATATCTCTGTCTAATCGCTGTCCAATTAGCCGTTGTAATGCTTGTTTAAATATTGCCTATTCTAAGTAAGTAAAGACGTAGGAAGTAAAGAGAGAAGTAACGAAGTTAGAATTTAGTATATATTAAGTTAAAACTAAGTTACCAACTAATCAAGTATATGCGTGTGAACTAGGCTTTAGTATCATCAGCGATTTATCATCTGTATGTTGGTTCACAGTAAGAAAAGTCTTTTCATTATGGCCGTATGTTAATTTCCGTGAAGAGAAAACTATAATCTTGCACCATAAATGTAATAAGTGGGCTAACAAGACGTGAAGTGCCAGATGGCTGAGATACGGTCAAACGAAAAGTGATGGGCGAACATCGGGAGCGTGACGCTGCGTTTGCGCATACGCGTCGCTAATAAGAGCCTGTATTCACTGAAGAACTTTGAAGTTCAAGTGAAAAAGGGTTTAAGCCTAATATACTTTGTATGTGATTTATATCCTTCTACTTTAGGTACAAAACAACTTAAAACAGTCAGAGCCGTTGAAAACAACCAAGGCGACAGAGGTGGCCGACGAAGTGGTTGTCGCTGTCCCAACCCCAAGGAGCGCAAGGTGCTCCCTTATCTTATCTAATCTTACAGATGGGCCCCTTTCGAAAACACTTCGAACCTTAAGGATCTTTTGTGCAATTACCCTCTTACACACTCAGCTGTTCGAATATGCAGGTTTCCTCACGATGTTTTTCCTTCAAGAGCATCGGATATCGGAGAATGAAAAACTTATTGGTACATGTTGACCGTGGGGGGTTTGAACTCGGTACCTTACGGCCCCCTAAGCCAGGCCACCGATGCTCAAGGCACCCCCTGCTCCGAGCACAACGAGGAAGAGCTCCTCCGAGTACCCTCAGAAAGCAGGGAGAAGTGCGCACAAGGGATAGGCATGCTGGCCATCGGCGAGCCGAGCAGGGAGGGTTCATCGGTGCTTCGCTCCAACGACGGAACCCTCTTCCCGCGGCTGTAGCGACCTTGCAAAGGTCCTACCACCACAAAACATGATCTAACTATGTAGCATTATTAGCCACGTCATTAATACACACAAACACACGTTCATATAAAATATGTAATTATAGCCGCGAACAGAAAACTACAATTATCACTTAATGAATACTCTAGTTTGTGTTTGCGAGTTGTTTGACCAAACATAACGGACGGAGTTAACGCATGGAGTATTTATTTCGGATTTTGAGTACGTGCCGTCATGGTGCCTGGATAACTTGTAGCTGGTTCACAGTCACACTGATTAGCAGAAATATCCGACTAGAGTTTCATTAGACGAACTTTAAAAAACCCAACTGCTGTTTGGATAATAGCGTCAAAGTAATGTTATTTATTATGTATATATTTTTTGGTTCACTTATGTTTGACCAAAAAACGTTTCACCAAATGATTCATTTCACAAACATATCATTTGACAAACCGCTTTTTTTCCAAAACTGTAAATATTTCAGGATTTTTAAAAAACAAACCTAACCTAACCTATAGGGTTCTACACGATGGTCCTAAATAAATCCTGAAATGTTTACAGTTTCGGAAAAAATAGCGGTTTGTCAAATGATATGTTTGTGAAATGAATCATTTGGTGAAACGTTTTTTGGTCAAACGACAGGATACCATATTTTTTGTTTCTCCATTTTCACATTTAAATAATTTTAATATAGCCTATGACACGTAGTGGTTAAGACAAATCTAACCACGTATAATTTATTTAAATCGGTTTAGCCGTTTAGTAGTTACGAGGGAAATAGAGTCGGACATATATATAGGTCAAACACATAACCCTCCTTTTGGGCTTTGCAGCAGTCGGGTAAAAAAGACGATGCGCGATTAACCTATTCTAGAGATATGAAATATCTGACCATTTAATTAATTGTATTCATAACTAAATAAAAAACAATACCTAGTATTTAAGTTTATAAATATTGTATTTACTCATTTAGATTGTAGAGATAATAAATTCAATGGTTTAAACACGCTCGATGGATTATTTCTCAAGGAATTATTTACGAGGTGACTTTGAATACTGGAATTATTTAAATAAATTTAGATTGCATTAACATTTTTAATTACATTGATATGATAGATATAAATTTGGCCGGCACGTTAGCCTAGTTGGTAGTGACCCTGCCTTAGAAGCTAGAGGTCCCTGGTTGTAACGTATCCCGGTAAGGGCAGTTATTTGTGTGATGAGAGCGAATATTTGTTCCTCAGTCTTGTATGTTTTCTACATATATATTTAAGTATGTATTTCTATATACGTTTATTGATATCCAGTACTTATAGTACAAGCCTAGAGCTTAGTTTGGGACTAGGTCAATTGGGAATATGCATGGTTTCTTTTTACAGCTTCAATAAAAGCTGATTCATGTTATAATCAGGTGAAAAATCATTTTTTGAATAGCTATAAAAACAACCGGATCGGATCTCTCTGTCTAATTAGCAGTTTAAAATGCTTGTATCATCCGTATTTCTTGACCGATTTTAATTTTAATTTCACTTTTGGTGATCTCTTTTACGGTATTTTCATATTTTGTTAAAAAATCCATGTATATTCCCTATTGGGAGATTGTCCCCTGATATTTATATATTGATTTATTATAATTTAATTTAGGCGATCCTTTTTTCCATTTTATGTCAGAACGTTTGGAAATATTTATTTACTAGATAGATAATGAATTATTGAAGTTGAAATTTATAGTGTTATAAATGATAATATAATAATTAACTTTGATTTATCCAACGTCTTGTTGGGGTCTTGCGGAAATAATACGTTTATTCAAAAGAACCACATATTCAGGCTCAGTTTCATTAGTCGAGCCCGCATGCTTGTAGCAATCCATTGACGGGTTGTTTTAACATGTGTAATCCGGGAGCATTTGCAGCGACGCAATGTATCACGAAAAGCATGCGGGCTATCGCGAAATGAAACTGACCTTTTAGGTATAAGTAGCATCTATTTTTGTTAAGCGTACTTACTCTGGACTTTGTCGGAAATGATCCACAGCGAACTGCAGCAGCGGATGTCTTCCGTCATGCTGCGGCGTCGTCTGCTCTCTCCTCTCATCCCTCATGTCCCTCTCCCTGTCTCTGTCGCGCTCCCGGTCCCGCGGCGGCGAGGCCTGCGCGCGCCGCTCCGCGTGCTCCGTCTCGTCGCGGGACTCCCGGGTCTCTCTGGAGTCCCGCATATCTCGGAGGGAGTCCCGGGATTCCCGGGAGTCGTTTCTATCTCTCACGTCGCGCTCGATGCGCTCTTTAGTGACTCCATTTGTGATCGCCTTTGGTTGGATCTGCAACAAACAAATGTATATTTAGTTTTATTTGGTTATGGTGTAATTTTGACATTAGGTCCGTAGTGTTTTAGAAATATAAGTTTTAAGTAAGTATGTAGCATAGAGGTCTCTACCCACTACAACGTACCATACCATGACCGTAGTATGAACGTACCAGGCCCGGAAGGTAATAAGTATTAAAATGTTGGTCGGTGACGGAACGGTCTTGTAGGCATAGTCTCATACTTTTCAATACAAAGAATATTTTTTTGTCTGACACTTTGGTATTACGGTCATGATATGATACGGTGTAGTGGGTACAGACCTACACTAGTTACTCCTTGGAGAAACTTTCCTTAGGTACCTACCCTAAGTAGGGTTTTCAGAATTCCACCGTTATAGGGAAGAATGCAGACGAACTGGCATACATCCACTAGTACTTACAGTGCAAAAGTTATTAAAAAGACCTTTGTACCTTTCTTTCACTCGCTGTCATACTCTCTTATGCTGGTCTTTTCGACTTTACTCGAACCCGAAATACATTTTAAGAGCTATCGCATCCGGGCTCTATTCTGCTCGTAAAACAATATTGCTTCTGCCATTTTATCATATTGTCGACGTCATGATAACTCTTATTTACTTGGCCGTAACGGCGGCCAATTTAAAAACAAAACGTAATTAAGAAAAGCACATTATAAACGTCCGTTATGCCTATTCTATTATCTAACAGCATATTATCAGGCAGAACCAAGTATGACATTGTTTTCCCTCGTGTTCAAATTGTTATTAGACAAAAAATAATTCCATTTCGCTCGTTGCAACAATCTTTCTCTTCATGTGGAAATTAGAAAGCATTACGTGGAAGCGAAATGTAAGATATTTCTATTGTAAAGTTTGAGTTGCAATCGATTTCATTGCAGTGTGGTTCTTGAAATCTAGCTTATAGGTAGTCAGTCAAAGTTGATAGCAACTCTAACGAAAAGCAAGCTTTAAAAAAACCAATTGCTGTTTGGATAATGTCATCAAAGTAATGTTACTTATCTTGTATAGGTAAAAAATTGCATGTAGTTGTAACCCATCTGAATAGACCGTTCGACATTCTATATTTGAAATTGGACGTAAATTCCATATAAGTTTTGTACACAACTACATGCAGGAGGAGCTTTACTTAAGTCCTTTTGGGCTTTGCCGCAGTCGGGTAAAAAAGGATGATTATTTTTCAGCGTGCCTATTATGCTGCCCTCAGAAAATAGGGCGTATGTCTCATAGAACTGTTTATGTATTAGTGACCTTATTTCTATAGATGGGTGGTTAAATTTACTTTGACCATCAAATTGCGCATTCGTCCTTTTTACTTAGGAGGGCAGTATGGTTGTGTTTATCGCTGTGGTTAAATGTAGACAGAAAATGCTTCACTTACTGACAAGTTATGTAATATGTGAGTGCGAGAGAGACGAATATTATTATGCATTTTTATTCAGATACTATGAAACAAAAATTAGTTTTCTTAAATCCATACACGGTTCAAAAAAACAGTTCATATAGTTTTTTTTAAGTTCTAGTTTTAATGCTTTGTAGTCGATTGCGATAGGGGAATATGGCACACCTTATATTTAAATTGCGTTCATTGTGGAATAGGCGATAAAAACTTAATTCGTTTTATATCGACTTTACACTTTGCACCAATAATTCGGTTTGCTTCTCATATTGTGGCTGGTTCAATGTATATGTAAAAAGTTGTTGTTATTGATGAGTCTGGATTAGGAAATATTCGATTTTTGGGTTGGTATTTATTTAATTCTTCATCATTATAAGCGGGTACACTACATAATTCCGAAGAGTCATAATTCCGAATTGATAAAAACTTCGAATTTTCATAATTCCGAACGCAATTTTTTTATAGTAAACTTAACTTTTTGCTATCGCTTATAAATCAAACCTACCTTTACCTACGTATGACAATTAACTTATGCATTTAATCTAAAATAGCTCCAGTGTAATAAAGCTTTCGGAAAAATTAAAATTCGCACAAATGAATATTCGGAAAAAAGTAATTCGGAATTTTAAGGTGTTCCCCATTATAAGCTCTATCTTACCGTGACCCAAAACAAAAAGTTATATTTCAGATACACTTATTACAATTTGGACTTTTAAGTCGTGTTAATCCAGTCCTAAACTAGTAAGTAATACATGTCATATGTGGATGGCACAACTTACGCATGTTAACTTGTGTTTTTATGATTAAACATATAAAAATGACGCGCTAATAATAGAGTTTGCCCCTAGCGATATTTGAACCAAACAACCTTTGCCAGAGCAGCAGGCCGTAACACTACCAACTATCGAGTCAACTTCCCCCATCATCACACACTAGAAGCTTTGAAAACCGAAGTTCCAAGTTACGTTAGCTCCATCCCTTTCTCTCGATTTAGTCTCAAGTGACTAGTGACAAGGACTCAAAGTTTCGAATTTATCCTGCAGCTATTTCCGTAAGAGAGACCCACCATCGGACGCGATCGCTATGGCATCCACTCGTGCGCACGAAAGCGTAGCGTCCGAGCGTTAATACATTCTGCCTGCGCTTGCGGTGTGACGGATGCCGCTAGGGGTGCTACGCTACCCCAATTTTAATGGTGATGAAGTTGAATTTAATAATCCGAAGTATACCACGTGTCCCAAAACTCAACGATAAGCCGGCACCAGAGGATGGAGCTGCTTATGATTAGTCGAGAAAAAATAAGGAAAAAAATATATCTTTTCCTTATTGGTATTGGTATTGGTAGTATCTTGACGTGTAAAAGTGCCCGAGCGGCCTACTTACTAAATAAATTTCTTTTATCTTTTTTATCTTTTTTATTTTTTCTCGACTAATCATAAGCAGCTCCATCCTCTGGTGCCGGCTTATCGTTGAGTTTTGGGACACGTTGTATAATATTGACCCAAAACTTTAAAAGGCCGGTACGTACGAATTTGGGGTCTTATGTTATGTCACTCTTTGTTGTTCAAGTAGCAATATACGTCTGCCTGTCTGACCGTTTAGTTGTTTAAATTTACGCATCGATGTTAATGCGGTTTTTACTGTTATTTAGGGAAAAAATCAAATTGAACATTCAAAATTGTATTCAGTAAATTGGCCACATAAGGGTTCTTTTACACGTCGGTAATACAGAAGAAGGTAATTTTTTAGGTAAGGTAGTAAGTGCAGATCCCACCTGGGCAAAGTCGGGGCGGGTCGCTAGTTATGTATGAATATACAATGTTTTAGCTTGTTACACATCAAACGTTAAATCATAATAATTATGCACGTATTGTTTATTCTTTCCTGCTAATAATGATTAGTTTATGTGTTGTTTACCTTCTTGTCTTCCTAGTAAAAGCGGTAAGTAAAAAAATCTACGAACAAACGTACAATTTATGCATTAGCTGACCTACGCATGTAAACTTCATCGAACCTGACTAACTTTTGATGTGGCAACCCTGTGACGTATATTCCTAACATGGGATGCTGTTGCCTCTGCCCACTGCGTTTGGTTGGAGTAGTTACGGCCGGTGAAATTCAGCCTGTTTGGGTAATAGCTTCTAATCATTCGTTATAATCGCGTGGCTGCGCTTTCTTACGTGTACGGACAAGACCCTTCATTAGTTATGAAAACCACGCAATAATCGGATAACCACAGATTACGAGAAAGTTTTACGCAGACTAAAGATTAGATTATATCTTACTTTAGACATTTCTTATAAGTTGTTATGTTCTTTTTAATGATTTTAAATAATATTTTCTAATTAATTACTGAACGATTATCACTGATGTTAATTCAAGCTAAATTACTTTAACAACAAATTGCAATTTAATATAAAATGCAATAGTAAAACTTCAAGCATTAAAAATACGATAAAGTAGTGGTTGAAGTCTGGAGGTGTGAAATAGGCTTTTAACATGAATTGCGGGCAGAAATTTTCACGAGCATAAGCTTCATCATTCTTGGAGCAAAGAAACCTAACAGCCTAGACTCTAGAGCTAAGAGTCTAAGAGTCAAGAAGTTTTCAGCCAAGGATTACCCTTGGTGGCCAATGGAAAGGGTAAGGTTGGCGAAACGTTAAGTATGTACTCGTACCACGGTATATGTAGCTACGAGAAGATTAGTGTATTGGTAAAACGACATCATCACCAATACTCAAAAAATCGATAGTCATCGATAATAATAATTGATAGTGTTTAAGTATGTTTTGGCCTGAGGTACCTTAATCCTTCTCTTGAGAGTCTTCCTGCTCAGCGTTCGAATGATATCGTAAAAGTTCTCCATGTCAACTGTAGCCACAATCAATTCGTTCCGTTTCGTTAATCCAAATCGTTATTCAACAACAGAACCAAAGGACTTCTTTTTTGCGTTGTTATCATATTGAATTGCACTGCACTTTGTGTATTAATCGATGACTAGTGTGTTTTTGGTTGAGTGCACTTCCCGCGCTGCGCCGGCGAAGTGCAGCGGCGGTGTGCGCGCGCGCGAGCCCGCCGCCGCCATCTTTATAAATATTGATGCAATCTCGATGCGTGCTCCGATTTATCGGCAATTTCTTTCACATATGGAATTCCTAGACAATTGTCGGTTTTTTGCGGATGTGATTCATGTGTCTAGAAGCGATGGTTAAAAGCGTGTGCTATGTTCTAGTTAAATAAAAGCATTAAATTTACTTTAGAGCAGCGAATACAAATTACATGAAACTTTGAATAGTTTCTTAATGGATAGATTTCAGACAGATTCTCTTGAACAACTCGGTCTGGAACTCGGCGGACCAATTATTAATCGGCGAATTGTAGTAGTCCCGTCAGAGCGTAAAAACAACATTTAAGGGCGTGCATTCTCAGCTTAGCCGCTATACCTGTCATGTGAGTCCTCTCGTGTGACTTCGCTCACTCGACCATAGTATACTCGATCAACTGTTTGACAGCGAGCCGTTTTTAAGAAAATAACACTTCACTCTGTACTTTTACAAAACATTTTGAAAGATTATGACCTAAAAAGAGGTATATGTCTTTGTGTTTTCTACAATAGGTGTTGATAAAAAGCGACATGCATGACTACAGTTCTCAATGCAAAGTTGTACGTTCGTTAGAATGTTTTGACTGTTGTCTTGCTCTTATTACTTTATTAGCAACGAAACAGGGGTGTTATTCTCTCACAAAAACGGCGGACGGTCGGACGAACGAGCGAATCGAAGCGGCGAGTTTAAGTAGTCCCTTCCGAGCGAACAAAACACATTTTAGCGCATGCGTTGTCAATTAGGCAGCCTTATACGTTCGAGAAGTCATGCTGCCAAATTGAATACACGCGCTAAAATGTGTTTTGTTCACTCTGACGGGGCTACTTAAACTCGCCGCTTGGACAATCACTCGTTCGTCCGTCCGTCCGTCGTTGAGAGAATCACACCCCAGAAGATTAGTTTACATCCAATTTAGGTCCTTGCTTCCGAATAAAACCAAACTGAAAGCCAGGACTCTACTGAACTTGGTAAAGACATATTGCTTTTGACGTGTTAAGGTTGTTTTTTAACTCGGCCGTCATTACTGTCAAGTAAATAAGAGCTATCAAAAGTGTCAAAACGTTTACAATACCATAACACGTCAAAGACGATAATTATTGTTTACCTAGAAGGCCCTCTGCCTCTATTCTACGACGTTAAACCATACTGCTTTTCACCTGTTATCGTATTGTCAACGTTTTAAGCACTTATTTACTATACGATAACACGTCAAAAGCGATATTGTTTCATGTCGTGGAATAGAGGCCCAGCACAGCTGATAATGTTAAAATCAATGACTGCATTTTACTTAACTTATTTCGGTTCAGTAGGCAATATGCATTTTTTTTACAGCTTCAATAAAAGCTGATTCATGTAACAAACAGGTGAAAAAAAATTTTTTTTAATAGCTATAAATATAACCAAGATATAAGCTAACAAAGATTTATTCCTATCTCTTTCTAGCAAAACAGAATTTTACGTGGAGTTTATATGGCCGTACTGCACGATGACGTCACCGGTGCACTTCGGATCTCTCAGTCTAATTAGCATTTTAAAATGCTTGTATCATCCGTATTTCTTGACCGATTTTAATTTTAATTTCACTTTTGATGATCTCTTTTACGGTATTTTCATATTTTGTTCAGAAATGCTATTTAAAAAATCCATGCATATTCCTTATTATACATAGAGGCCTAGCGAGGGTTGCGTGGTCAAACCCGATAAGTCGATATAACTTGTTGTGTCAAAAAGAACATTAATGAATAGGTACATCAAGACAGTTCAAATTTGAATAAGAAATATTTTCGATTTATCGGATTTGACCACGCAACCCCTGTATCATACTTTTAATTGAAAAATAAATAAATGGGATGCCCATCTAACTTTCTGAATGGCGGCGGAATTCCATACTCGGTGCTCGCCGTACATTTTCACTATTACAAGCCTTCAGGATCTCTTTTCTAGGACGTTAAACAATATTGCTTGTGACTTGTTATGGTATCGTTTTTAACTCGGCCGCCATTACTGTCAAGTAAATAAGAGCTATCAAAACGTTGACAATACGATAACACGTCAAAGGTAGGGTTGCCATCTCTTAAATTTAGCAACCAGGACAAAACGTGTGAAAACCTCGGATTTTGGAGCCCAGAACCCGGACGGTTCGTTGGTTGTCCACAGCGCGGCGCGCGAGTCGCGCGGCGGCCCAAGACTTTAAACTTTTAAACCCGGACTACAAATGAAACCCCGCCCGGACGCTCCCCGGACGCCCTCTAAACTAGGACAAATCCGGGGAAACCCGGATGGATGGCAACCCTAGTCAAAAGCAATATGTTTTTACCGTGTCGAATAGACGCCCAGATAAATATACTAATTACCTTCCATCTTAGCCAATGGTCTTACAATACGACCTTCACAGAATTCTTTGCGGTCTCGGTAGAAGAGGCATAACCCATTTTTTTTCTATTTTCGCGACGGTTCAG
This sequence comes from Acleris literana, assembly GCA_946894065.1. NCBI lineage: Eukaryota > Metazoa > Arthropoda > Insecta > Lepidoptera > Tortricidae > Acleris > Acleris literana. The sequence goes on from OX335670.1 coordinate 23,165,635, forward strand.
TGACTCGCGTGACCGGTAACTAGATGCAGTGTTATTTGAATATTTTAATGGGAATTAACATAATGATGTTTATTCGTAAATCAGTTATTGCCACAGAGTTCACTTTACAAGTCTGGGGTCCTAGCGAAGAACGGTGTAAGTCTCCGAAGATCAAGTGAAAAAGGGGTTTAAAGCCTAGTATACTCCGTTTACCTGTATACCGTTTTTTATTACGAGTTAAGTCTACTTACGCCCTTTTTCACTAGATCCCTAGAATTGTATTAAAAGGACTAAGGCTCATTGCACATGCCAAGCGAAGCTGGTCCAGCTAAGACCGCAACACTTGCAGCCATATTGTAGGTACCTATAGATGTAATGAAAAATCAAGAAAAGGCGTGGTGTTTAGCATGGCTAACTGAGTTGCGCCGAGCCTTATACACCGTGCCCGGGACGTACCCGAAGGATTTTAAACATCGATTCTAGACCCTATTTGGAGTATACATATAATGTGGTATATAACATGTAGTCCAATAACGCATAAGATTTTTATTATTTAAAAAACAATTCCAAAGTTAATTTAATTTGAACTATGTCACTTTAACTTAAAGCATTATTTACTAAGAAATTGATTAAATTAATTTATCTTGTACGTTGATGACATTGCTACTTACAACATGAATCTTTCTTAGTTACTAATCCTTTAGGTTAAGGTGACAGAGTTCAAATTAAATTAACTGTGGAATTGTTTTTTAAATAATAAAAATCTCGGAAATTATGCGTTATTGGACTTCATGTTATACCACATTATATACTCCAATTAGGGTCTAGAATGAATGGTTAAAATCCTTCGGGTACGTCCCGGGCACGGTGTATAGTATAGACATATAAAGCATTTTCGGATAGGCTATTCCGCATCGATATACCCTTATAGGACAAAATACGATACGATAAATTTTCGTTTGATTATTCACTTCACCTGGGCCGAGATTCTAGGCGATAAAAACCATATCATATCGTCTTTGACCTGCTATTTGATTCGATTTGAACATTCTGTCATTGTGACATTTGAATTTGACAGCTATAAAGACAAAGCATGGCTTAGCTACTCCTCGGTTACTTCATGTTTTAATAAGGGCATAAGTCACAATCTCTGTTGGTCAGAAAATTAAAGGCTTGTGGTAACTCATCAATGAACATCATAGCCATTTAAACTGCGTAGGCGCACACTAAAACGCAGTCGCGGTTAATGGGCAGAGTCATATTAGTCGTGGGAAAAACTTTAAAATTTAATAGTTTAGTAACTCATTTACCTTTCAAGGTTTTCTTTAAGCATCACCTGGCCGCGGGCAGCGTTGCGTTGATTTTTAATCATCTACCTACATGTACAAGATAATCATTATCTATGTAGTATTTTGGCTATAACGATCAACTTATTTCTTATTTAATCAGGTGTGCTTATTAGTCGAGATATTTGGAATTAGTATTAATATGAGGAAAGCGAGAAAATGAAGGGTCTGGCGATGGTGTTACTTAGGTTTTTATAAAACATTGCGGCGATTCCTCTCGAAAGCTAAGGCCGTATGGAGAATTTGAAATAGTAGTCCGGGTTAGAATACTGCCACTCCATATCTTCCCGTGGATGTTGTAAGAGGCGACTAAGGGAATAAAGGCTTGTAGTACTGTTAGGCGATGGGCTTGCAACTTGCAAGCTGTCCCTACACTGGTAAACATCATAGCCAAATTGTGCAAAATTTGGTTACAGAATTGCTTATCAACAATTTTTAGAGTTGTAGGTAATTCTATGGGAATCAAAGCGTGAGTTTATGTATGTACTCGTATGTGTAGTCCAGACAACGCAATTTTTTTTTCTACATCGAAATTTACTATAATATTAAATCGCTGTCAAAGTCAACTTTTTTGCGCTAAAGTTGCTCGTGTAAATATTGATTAATTTATAGAAAAGGTAGGTCAACAGTGACTCTCTTTTCCCGCCCTACCTAAAAAATATAGTATCATGTAATATATTTTATTCTCATTGGTCTGCCCGGCGACTGCGCACGTACAGTAATTTCCCGGAACCGGCTGCGGTTTTCCTAGAGGCTCACTCTCACTGACTGGACGTCCGTGTTGTTGAACTCTACCTTTTATTCTAGTCCAGCACGTACACAACCTTAGGAACTACCTTGTTCAAATTGGACATGGCTATTTAAGAAGAAAAGTTGATGAAGCAGAACGCTATTGACAAAAAATATTGGTTGTTTCTAAATAAATTGTAGTTGTTGTAAATAAGCGTCTAATAACTAAGACAGGAAAATCTTGGTTGATGTACGGTCACGAGCGTTAATTTGGGACCCATTTCAAGAAAAATATGCTTGAAGTCGTCAATGTCATTAGAGATGTCAAGTCATTTGTAACTTTTAGGAAACTCAACCTTATTGTTGTAGAATGTCAGATTGACTTTGGACCTAAGGTGGGTACCAAATTTAATCTCGTGACTGGACTGTACATAACAAGACGTTAGATACATCAACCAAGATTTTAGTTTTAATTCCAAAATTACTTGCTGTTGTGTTCCTATCAGCTTCGGTCGATAAAACTAAACGCATAGCTATTTTTCTACTTTTACGTTAGCTGGGAGAAAATCTCTCTTAGTTAGCATATTAATTTTGCTATGTTGATAGAGAATATCTACAACTATGACGTAACTGTACATCTCTATTCTTGCGAAAACGTAGGTAAACGAATTGAAAATAAGTCTCATTTTACATTAACTAGTTCATACGTTTTCTGCTGAAAAGACTGCATAAGGACGAGCCACCGTTACATATACGCAGACAGCAGAATATTAGCACCTTGAGCACATCAGTTGACCCAGTTACAGTTATTTGGACCAGCCACCTTGTGTTGGTGCAACTCAGTTCATCTGTAAGTTTAGCATAAGACAGGGGAAAACGTGAGTAGGTTCGCACTGGTACTTAATACCGTCTGTATCTACTGGGTAAAACCGTCATCATCATCAGCCCACTTTCATCCACTGCTGGACATAGGCCTCTCCCATGGCACGCCACTGAGCTCGGTCCTGAGTTTTTTGTTTCCAACCGTTGCCAGCCACTTTTTGTATGTCATCGCTCCACCTAGCTGGAGGAGGGTCCCACACTACGTTTGCCAAGCCGTGGTCTCCACTCCAGAACACGACTACCCCAACGATTGTCGGTTCTGCGACAGATGTGACCGGGCCACTGCCGTTTCAGCTTGCTAATCCTTTGGGCTATATCGAAAACCTTGGTTCTCTGTCGAATCACCTCGTTTCGGGTAAAACCTTATTGACTTTTATATGTTATCGTATTGTTTTTAACTTAGCCGTCATTAGTCATTCAACCCTTCTAAATAAAAAGGACGCATGCGCAATTTTCTCGTCAAAGAAAGGTGAACGCTATGTCTTATTGCATTATTTTTAAATATCACAAGCTTTTACTAACTTCATGTTTGTACGTTTGGTTGCAATCAATATGTTTTGTTTAAATCTTGCATGCAAGTCAACTTTGAACCAGCGTCATGAGAATGGGCCTGATGACAATGCATATTGCATAGTGGCGTCTAAGATCTGATATGATAATGGAGTTGGAAGATGGCAACAGAATCCCAGTTGTGTACTCAATTCAGTCCCACTGAGTATATAACTTTAGACTTGTAAGATTAGTCTCAAGTACAGCTGATAACCGCGCAAAAGAAATCGGCAAGAAACCTTGTCCATGATGAAATTTTTGACAAAAACTATACACTGCCTACGACATAAAGGTTTACATCACTTACTAACGCGAAATGTGTAACTGGTAACAACAAAACGTGATTACATTGTAATCACTTTTCCACTATTATGTCGCGCTCATTAGCGTGTAATATGCGGACCACCTCATCGACCCGACTAATAGGCCCCTATGCCGATGTTCCGCCCGACGGATCGCCCGGGAAAGTTGGGGAAATGAAAGAAAGTGGATTTGGCTGATGACCAGTGTATCGTTAGTAACGGTTCTTGCTCGTAGGGTATACTTTGTGTGGGTACGCAATGTGGCGTGGAAATTAAAGGCCTGTGGCTATATCATTTGCTCGTAAAACAGAGTGCAATCATATACAAAGTAGAAACAATTAAGAGATCTATCTTTTCAGAGGTTTACTGAGTAACTATTGCCTTAAGTATAATTCAGAAACTCATCCCAAGATTGAAGGTGTCCCTAACCGTTTCCTTACCTTTAGAGGTATATAGTCTTATTAAGTATCTTTGTCAAAAAGATCACAGCCTCAGTGCAGAAATTCAGTGATAATAGCTACAAGATCCCCAGATATGCTGTCATAATTAGAGTAAGATATTCTATTGCAACGTTATTTTATTGAAAACAATGTAGATCAAAGTAGGTACAACATTAATAAATACTAAATATCGAATTTAAAATAACTAATATAAGACTTAATAATTACTTAAACCACTAAATACGACTAAATGGAAACATAGAAAAAAAATTGTGGCTTTGTATCGAAGTGGTACCGAAGATACTGGCAGCATTTCCTCTTCGAATTGCTATGCTTATTCGCTGAGAGAGGAAGCTGCCAGCTCTTCGGTCACCTGTGACATCGACTAGGCGCTTCGCGATTTCGGTGACAATACTTTGTACGTCAGGACCCCACGAATTAGTGTTGAATATAATATAATATAAGTCCAACCGTCGTGTCACTGGCGGATACTGAGAAGAGCCTTCGAAAAACTTTCAAGATGACCTCAGCTCTTATTATCATCGTTAGCGTATCGACGACACATCCACGTCAAGCATACCCGGCATTGTTAAACCATACACATGAACCTTGTGGAGTAGACACGGTAAAAATACTTCTGTAATGTGCAGAGTTACGTGCCAGTTACTTGACACAGATATTAAAAGTCGTCGCAAACTAAACTTAAACACTTAAAACGCACGACTGTGTGGCCATTCTTTTTTTTACTGAAGGTTAACAGTCAGCGTGATACCTATCTATTTATTACTGAATTTAGTACTGCTGTAGGTATCGCTGTTTTTAGAAAAAAATCAAAGCGTTATTCATGATGTTGAAGCTGTCAAAACTCTTGAAGTGAAGGTAGTGCTATGTTGTTGTAACCGTGAGTTAATGAGTAAGTATGTATGTATATCATTGTGGCTTGTGGCAAACATTGTAACATTTGTAACTAAGTATGACAGTGGCGCCACTGTTCGAGCAATCAACAAGACAGCTGCGTCTGCGCCACAACGCGCGAAATAAATGCATTCGTCTGCGTGCTTCGCGCCGATGACGCTAGATGGCGGTAGCAACCATTCATTAAATCCATACTCTGCAAAACCTACAGGTAATGAATGCACTTTACTATCCGGTAGTATCCGTGTATGGAAACTTATTAATTACGTAGAGACCGTAAGCTTTCTTTCCGCATGACGCTGTTTTTATTTCCAAAAGAACTTTATAACGAGTTAGTTTTCCTCATCGCCTTCAAGCCAATTGGACATTACGGCGTCGTGCGGCGTATGTTTCTGAATATCACGTGATCCCACGACAGTGTTTACAAACAACAAAACTTCATTTGTAAAATCTTGTATTAGTATTTCAGAGGAACTTGACGAGTTTATTGCCGTTGCTCTAAGGGTGGGTTTAGACCAAGCGAACGAACAAGAATTCTATGGCATTATCTCTTACGGTTTCTTTGTAAAAATAAAGACAAAAAATGTTCTAGAGCATTTGCTTGTTTGGTCTAAACCCACCCTAAGAGGCAGGCGCTCTATAGGGCAACGAAAGGAGATCTGTACTTAGAATTACCGTCGTCGTCGGAATCGGAACGGTGCGCGGTGTCACAGTGATATTATAAAACATTTTATTCGACACTCTTAGGACTCGAGTCATAACGTCACTGCGACACAGTTCTATGGTTGGTCAGGGTTCGATTGGGCTGATAGTACCTAGGTCTAACCAAGATGCAAACGCTGCTAGCGTTTCTGTTTTCTATCGACTCGGAATGTATGGAGTTGTCAGATCGACGCGATCTGTCATCAGCTTACCTCAATCTTAACCTCGTAAGGGCCAGTGTGCAATAGGATGTAAATTACCAAGGCAATTTAGTTTGAACTGTATTGCAATAGAAATAAAGTTTATTTTCCTTTCTTCATAAATTGAAAATGGCATTGTCGAACGATCGTAATTGAACTTTATTGCCTTGATGGTAGATTCAAAGTCGCACTGACAAAAAACTATCTGTTTTTAGTACGGTGGGCTTTACGAGGCTATACATTTTGTCAGTAATCTGTGATTTTGTCGATTTTCGTGAATTTCTAACTTAACATCTTGACCAGGCACTAATTTTTTTGTTTCAGTAGGCATGTGCTCTTTTTCTAAAAACAATATTAATAAATACGGGTAAGCAATGACCGCACTGTTGTTCAATAATATTGAAAGAATCCAAGATCCTCTAATTAATTTTCCGAACGTAACATAACTTCTCTTCTCGTCATCTTTATCGTTTGAGTATGAATGAACATGAGGACGTACAAAACATCTGTTACGAAAAGACTACGCTTTCTCTGCGTCGCACTTATCTTTCGGATCGGACAAAAAGCGCGTGAAATATGATCGCACGAGCTTCTAGTCACGACTTTGGATAAATAAAATTGTTTATCTTGCTCTAACAAACGTCAACCGCCGCACGTTGAGGAGATAACAAGAAATCTTCATTCACACTCAGGGTCACTTCTTCATTATTACTTTATTATGATAGATAGATAGATAAAGCGTTTATTCGATGCTTCAATCACACACATACAATTGTCTTAATTAGTGGAAAAAACAGTATCAAACTAACTAACAAACTAAGTACAATCTCAATCGCATGTGTGCGTCGCAGCAGTACAAAAAGGTCATGGCTCAGCGTGTAGCATTGCTCTAGTGAGCAAAACACTGGTATTCTGCCACAACCCCGGGATACGACGAAGCCATTATGTTGCATAGAAAGGAATAATGTCATAAATATATATGTATATAAGTATCCGAAAAAAAAAAAACATTCAAATGAGGTATGCATGAATTATAAGTTACCTACTTTTAGATATTTAGGTTGGTCCGAAACTAAAAACTTTAAAAACAATGAGTAGTTTAAATTAGGTATGGAAATGAAAGTGAAGTGAGAATTAGCGAGTTAGAAGCAGCAACTGTGACATGTGAGAATTAAATAGCAAAGAAACCCAATACGAACGCACCACACAAACTCTCCCCCTAAACAAGAAAATCCGTTATCATCACATGTTATAAAACAAAGTCTGTCTGTCTCTCAGCATATCGGCTAACTCCTTCTAAACCACGCCACGGATTTTGATGCGGATTCCACCATCAGTTACATATTTTTTTACGCAAGATTTTTGGTATAGATACATCCTGGTTTATGTATCTATCTCTAGTTACAGACACCGAAGCGAAGCGAGAGCGGGGAGCTAGTGCAGTATAAAGTTAAATAAAGTCTGACGTTGAAACTCAATATACTGTTTCACTTAACGCATTTGCCATCGTCCCTTGCCCGAGGGGTTTCGAAAAGTTACAAGATGTATGGAATTAACGCCGATGCGATGGATCGTTAGCTTACGTCATACGTTACGAGTACAATTTCGGTTTTCGAAAATTGCTAACGTTGGCGTTATGCATCTTGTCTTGGTCCTTTCCCTTCTCAGGGTGCCGTATTTTTTTGTTTGCATATCGTTGTAAAAACGCACAAGCGTTTAAGGCTGGGTCAGGAAAAGGCTTATATGCGTTAAACCAGAGTTCAATTGTATTTGCTATTTCCCTGTAAAGTTTTCGTCTAGTTGAATCGGTGAGAAAATATAAAACAGACAATTTATGCCCTAAGGATTGTGCAAGTTGAATGGCTTCTCGATGCTTCTACTTATTTTGCGCTTAGGAGCGCGATGGTGGCCCTAAATTACACATAATTCAATATAATCCACCGCATCCGTTGAATGACAATGCGTTTTGTAATAAAAAAAAGTTAATTACATCAATAATGTTAGGTTTATGATCGCCATTTTGCTTCAAAACACTTTAGAGACAGTCTTACGTCAAAGAGGTTATGCAAAGGTTCGATGCACACGGTTCTGTGGGAATATATTCACCCCTCCTTGCGTAATCAGCCTATTCCCGAAAATAACCGTTAAAAACGGTTCGCTGGCTATCCCGCCAGAAAAACGTTCTTTTTTTGAATTTCCACCCTCCCAATAGAACGGTGGCTATTCATATCAGCCAGTGTTATTAATGCGAATGACGCCGTGTGTTTATTATATTAGGTATCACGAGAAAGCGAGAGAGCGCGTTCCGCTCTCGTTGCGGCCTATGGCAATTAGTTTAGGCGGGAATTGACAATTACCGCACGCGCATTGCACATAATTGCAAAGGGCAGTGGATAATATGGCCAATGTTTTCGTTGAAAGCGATTGTGGCCTTTCCTCAAGTGAAATCCCTTTTGTTCCTTACATAGTTGTAACACTTGGTACACCAGTGACTAGTTATTTTGTTTTCTATTTATGGTATGATTGGGGATCTAGTATTGTCTATTAAAATGTTTGAATGCGGCGGTTACGAATCATTATGACACCCCATTAATTAAAATGGCTTCAATATTTTATTACAATTTATGTCACGCTATTTAAGTATATTTCACCTTAAAATTAGTCCAATCATCCTCGAATCATCGATTATTGGTCACATTACACCTTTTGCCCTCGCGCAGTCCGTTAGTAAACTTTTTTATAGTCTCGAATGATCGAGAAGCCCTTTAGTCATGATGGTGATACTTTAATATATTTTGTATGGGTGCCTCAAACTGTCCCCACCAACTGCGTGCGCGCCGATCCGTGCTTCCGTCCAGTAACGACCGACGTTTTGTCCTTACGTTCAGCACTAAATCGAAACCTACTCGTTTCGTGACTAAAACGGATATTAACTTCTTTGTTAGGTTTGGAAGGCAATAAAATGGCGGGTTTAACAACAGCTGACGTTTCAGCTCAATTTTTGCGATTGCCATAAACGACAATTGCAGCTCTATCTTTATTGTTTGTTTAGTGATCCGAAACAAGGACTGGAATATTGTTATATTTCACAGAGTTTAGGGATTTAGTGGGAATAGACGAAGAACATAAAACCCCTTTTCAAACGGGCTATAACAACAAGTGTTTTTTACTTTCTTTGTTTACTTATCCAAAACATTGTTAATAATAGTAAATAAGTTAATAGTTAATAATCCAATATTATAGAGCAATGGTGCTCTATAATATTGGGTTATTTTGCATAAATTAACCTTAAACGAAAATTATCAACTGCTTGTTTCCTCCGACATCCATCCACCAAACAAAGAAATGCGTTTCCAAAATAGTCACTCAAAAGCAGACGTGTACTGCTTCCATCTCGCCACCATCCCGGTTTTTTAGCAATCATAAATTAATCGTTCCTTTTACAAACTTGTGTATGAGGGATCGTAACGAAAGAACCTGAGGAACGATTTAATCATCACTGAGTGCGGCCATAAGTGTAGCATAGGCTACAAAAATATCGTCATACTTACCTACATACGACAAACAACATAATTAAACCCAACAAATTTGACAGCTGTCATTCTGGTACGAATCCATTTTCATATTCATAAATATGAACTGACAGTTGTAAGGAGTGCCTCAAAATCAAGGCGGGGATTCTCGACACATAATACGCGATCGTTTACATAATATTATTTATTCGAGTAATAAAAAGTTCCTTATTTAAATGTTGTCGAGTACTTAAACGATTAATCGATGAAAGTTAAGATGTAAAAATATTTACATCGATCCGTAAATTGCATCACGATATTGTGCAATACGAGGGAGAGACAATGATAATGTAACTGCTAACTGTGCAAATATTTGACACGAATCGACTCGCGCGCAGTAATCGATCATCGTTGTGCTCTTAATCGATCTAGCGGCATGATCGTGTTGTTATCGTGATACAGATCTCGATCTAACATCACATCAGGTATTTTGTTTACAACTGTATTTACAATACTTAGTTTTTTATGTCTTTATATATATTTTAATGTCGTAGCAATAACTTCCAAATTAGGACCATATTAATTAACTAATCTTGAGTGAGATTACGGTTCAAATTGGCTGTCATATTTTCAAGCAACTTTTGTTGGATATTTAGTTATGTATGGATTATAGCACAAAAAAAAAATTAAGTACAAAAGGTAAAATTAATGCCTAGTGGCATTCTCTACCAGACCTTTAAGCAAAGCAGAAAATAGCTGTGAGCGGTGCAATATTGTTTGGAGGTATCTATTAAAAGAAAAAAAGCTATGATTAATAAATGATGTTTTAAATCCAAATAAAAAACAAAATAGGTACTTAAATAAATAATGCTTTATGTCTTAAAATAGGCTTTCAGATTAGTTCATGAAATCAGTCCCAAAACCATGGTTAAGAAAAAAAAAACTTAATTTAAATTTAACCTTGGTTCTTCCACGTTGATACTTCAGTTAGCGTCCATTAAACCAAACATCAACGCTAGACATAAGAATTCCCAACGTTAACTTTATAATGCCCAACGCGGAAGACGCAGCGACCATAACGGCGGCAGGTGGTTAAAAACGAACGGTAGGGAACCGCACTGGACCATCTAAAGCTTTAAACCGATGATCACTTGTACGCGTGTGGCTTTAATCATGAGTGGATTCCTGTGGGCCTATTTCTCACTAGTTCTATGAGTTGATGGACCTCATGTGACAGTATGATTGTTATCATGTTTTAGTGTGCTTGCCTCGTATTTTTAGCTACATCCTATTATTTGTTCATACTGTTTATAAGTGCTGTCCTCAAACGTTCTTGTGATTTCATACGATCAATGCAAATGAGTTCGTCGGGCTGGTTTTTTTTTAACCTAACTTCAACCATGTAAGTAAAACGTGTAACGTAAAAACAATATTGATTATATACTTAGTATGAATAGTATTATATTAAAAAGTATAACTATTGAATAGATAAAAATCCGAAAAATAATGACGACCCCTTATGTAATCCCGATTAAACTAGCTTTATAAGAAATAACTTTAACAAAAAGCAAGCTTTCAAAACCCGACTGTTGCTAACCAACTTTAAATCGTTATAAATCCTAAATGATCATTCAAAATGAAAAATTATGAAACAGACCTATAGGTGATTTTTAAATCCCTATTCAATGATACCCTACTTGTCATACCTGGTCGACTTTTTTTTTTTGCACAATATGGCGTCTGCTTGCCGCCATATTGAATTTTGATTACTGTCATATCTTCAGTGACACTCACCAGATTAAGACAAATTGACATAAGAATCATCAAAATCGGACAACGGGTTTAGTTTTTATAGTGCCACAAAGGAACAAACATACATATATATGCTGTGAAACACATTACCCTCCGGCAGTTGGGTAAAAAAGAGTCCAAATCGGTCCATCAGTTTCGGAGCTTCAAACACAGATACACACGGTATACTTACGAGCATAACAATCTTCTTTTTGTCTATGATTAAAAATAGAACTATTGGGAATAGACCTTCCTACGCACAGGTTACCTAGCAATAGAGTAGTAATAGAGGGGCAGGGGGCGCCACTGTCTATGTTAAAAACGTATTCGAGTGGCAACTCGGTAAGTATTTTTGTATAACTAGAAATACATGTGTGATTGTACCTAGTTCCAATTTTGGATAAGCTGTACCGAACAGGTTAGAATCCCCGATAATCAAGGAGTGATATTTGCTCTAAGCCTTTATGTATGTTTGTAAAATCTTTATAGTACAAACAAAAGTGTGACAAATTTAACTTTATATTATAACACAAACGCGAATTTACTATAATGGATCCCTTTGTCTCTAATCTGTATCTAACCTCCAGTTTTGGGAGCTTTTATATGAACGGACCAAACAGAAATTATCATCTCTAAAACGCGTCCATATGTAGGTCCAAATTCTACGTCGAAAGTCGTTTTTGAATTTCTTTGTAAATTATGTACCCAGTAATAAAATAACGCATAAGATGTGTGAGGGCTTTTTATTAACCAATCAACTGCTTTAGTCGAGCTTAAAGCGCATTCAGTTGGGATTAGAAAGCTAATATGAAAATGAGCGTCAATTTGTCGCACTCTCGTGTCAAATCGTGAATATAATCGACGCCGGCGCCGTATATTGATGACATGTCACGTTCGAAATCATTGCGATTTTATTATGAAAACAGAATGTTTGAACGCGGTGTTATTTTCGACAGTTCCTTTGATACTGGTTTCAACAAACATACTTCCTAATATAATTAGTCCCTTTTAAAGCTTTCTTCTAAGTGGAAATTCCCATTTCAGTAAAATGTCAAATTGACAACTGGATTATTTTACACAAAGAAAAACAATTTGAAAAAAAAAAAATATCACTGTTTGCTACGCCCGCTTTGTATTTGCTGTCGGGATGACGTCATTTTGTTTGTGACCGCGTTTTGTTTAAGTTTAGCACTAGCTGTAAGGTAGAAAATACACTGTGGCGTTTAAGCTCTTTAGCGATTAGCAGAAATTAGTTTATTTTTTCTCAGTAAATAAATAACTTTTTTTTAAAGTACCTATGCTTTTGAGACAAACCTCTATACTGCCTTCTTTAGAAGAAAGCGTAAGTCTCATAGAACCGCGTATTTAATTGGTAATAGTGACCTTATTTCTTAAGATAGGGGGTTAACTTTGCTTTGACTATCAAATTGCGCATGCGTCCTTTTTATTTAGAAGGGCAGTATAAGCATGATTTCTTTATGACCACTTTTTAAAAAAGTTCCTGCTTTCAATTTATAACACTTCTCGAGTGAGCCAGGACAGAACAAACTCAATACCAACAACAATAAAAGTTTTAGACCAATTTTTATACCTTTCTCCATTTTGTCACACAAGTAAAATTACCTTACGATTGTATACCGCACAATAAACTGTAAAGTTATCGTTTCTGTGGGAATTCCGAGAAGTGGACAATCGTAGTAGGATTATGATTCATAAAGAAAGTTTATTTGCTTCCGTCCCACATACTAACGGACAAAGACATACTTCTCTCTTATTGTCATTTAGTATATTACTGTAAACTCCTTACTAATATTATAAAGTGCTAAGATGTTTGTTCCGAATCCACGGTTCTACGCCTCGATCTATCGATGCGATCACGCCTAACTAGCACACAAGCGGTATAGCAGACACTGCACCGCTTAATTGCTGTATAACAACTGTTTAAGGAAGTTTGTATATTCCTTAACCTGAATACCTAAGAGATTACAATATCTCTTTAAGAGCAAGGTCGTATAATAACCGTTTAGATAGGAAAGATAATGCTGTCGAGATTAATATTAAGGTGTGTTATAGAACTTATAGAGTTTTGCACAGGTATTAGATACAAAGCAGAGATACAATGGCTGCCAAAATCTAGTCAATAACACTACCACGATAATAGCCTTTTAATTTACCTTTTAAGTTGTCATGCACAAAAGCAATTCTGTAAATTTTTATATAAAGCATTTATATTTTGGTTTGTAATATTATTGTTAGGAATCTGTACTACTATTTAAGCTAATGTTTGTGTATTACTTACAACTATTAGAGACTGTTTGTTTCTTTAATAAAAAATAATAATAGAGGATAATACCACGTAATAGATGTGGTCAACTATAACATTTTAAATTGGTAGATCTTGCCGGGTTCGGGATATAGGGCGGAATTGATAAGCTGATGTCGACAGTAATGGCCTGCGCAAACCAGCGGACGGGACGGCAGAGGATATTAAATTTGTCAATGTATTGTATATTTAATGCTATTTCAATTGGAATGAGGTATAAATTTCAATGCTTTGAGACCTACCTCGGAGCATCTCAGCGGATTGCGGCGGAGGGAATTTATAGGGAAAAATCCCCTACCGTCCGCAGGGTTTGCGCTGCCCCTTATGCTCCGTCTCAAGATGCGTCAAAAATTACAGTTTATATAGCTTCACGTGTAGCTTGACGTATCTTCTGGCGAGCATGCCAGTTGAGCGGAGTTTACTATTACGGCCCTTAGGGAGGGACTTAATATTAAACTGGCCTTGGCTGAGATGCCGATCTCATCTCACGTCACAATAAACGTCAAATAATAAAAAAGCTGTTCGTTATTTCGGGTGCAGACTCGTCTTCACACCAGTTTGTCACACAACTGCTATTCTACGGAGCCCTGCCGGGCTGGGCTCCTATTTCTGAGCGATTGGCCCTTCGGGCATCTCAAGATACTTAACGAACCTAACCTACCTACTTTTGCGGAATAAAAATGATTTCTGACGAATTTCCGACGGAAGCGAATAGCAGTGGTGTGACAACCTGGTCCTGAGTCAGCCCCGGGTTATTTCTGATGTCAGACAGTCATATCTATAACTCGTTTAGAAACTCCTTTGCGTCAGAGAATGACACGGTCAAAAGCTTAAACATTAGAAAAACGCCACAGAGCAAGGATTCAGCCGACAAGCGTGTCGGAAACGGAAACACGGGCCGGTTCCCGCGATTGTCCGCCGGCCCCGACTGTATTATTACATTAGACGCATTGTCAACGTATCGCGGATCGAATGAAACACATGCTGCAAATCGATTTGGGACGCGATGCGCGTTTGCTAATATTTGGATGTCATTTTGTAATGGTGACTATGGTATTCGGTGTTGCTGAGGCAATCGATATAGCGTCAGTGTTTAGGTTGTCAACACGTTTTGTTTTTGAATGAAGTATAAATATATTCTTGTGCTTTAGATCCTGACAGCATTGTCGATAACCCTATATATCTGATCAAGTACCAGCAGATCATAGAAAGTAACTTTACGAGTATTGTGCACATATTATATACATATTGTACATACATTCCTTCTCGCCTAATTCCCTATAGGGTAGGCAAAAACTATAGAACACCGGTGTACCGGTATAGGTACACCAGTCTAAACATACCTACAACTTTCGCTTCCTCTATATTCATCAACCTTTTCATGCCCGTACGCAGGTTTCGGGTCCTTTTAATTTAGCCCTTATTTATCGCGCGTCTAAGGATGAAAAGTGACATATAGTTCATGTAGGTATGTTGCTTGTTTGTTACGTCCTCGCAGCAAGAGCGAGTTCTTTCAGGAATATATGTGAATCGTTTAGGGTAGATAAATCAAATCCAAAGAGATTCTACAACTGAATAGAGAAAAGCACAGACCTAAGGTCTGTGGAGAAAAGACTTGCGCAGTGCCTAGGATCCTAACTTTCCACTGCAAACTGAACAGACATCTGTTTCTAATGTGTATGAAACAAGACGCGACATGTAGGTTCTGTCAGGAGACAGAGGAGACAGCAATGCACATCCTCTGCTCATGCGGACCACTAATGCGCAACAGAAGTATCTGCCTAGAGCTACATATCATGGACCCACAAGAGTTACAACTCCTCACTGCCCAAAGCATCTGGAAATTCCTGGACGCAACGGGATTTTTCGGTGAGCTTTAAACAAAGGGCTCCCACAAAAGATCAGCAATGTGGTTGGCACACAAGGCCCATCTCAACCCTCCAATAACAATTAGGGTAGATAATTAGATATGAATCTTGCGCCGATAGATGTTTATCGCACTCATGACACGTAGTGGCTCGCACGGTAACTTTCGCCTGGGCACTCAACGTGACGGTTTTACTTTTTCGCCCGCGTCGCCGTATCAACGCTTCCACGCTATTGTTGACAGCTTCTTCTGATAAATAACTAGATAGGTGCACATAAAAAAGCCTTCCTTACGCCCATTATTCTAGTAAATGCATAAGTGATGCCATTATTTAATCTTGACATAAAATAATAGTTAATTGTTTTTTTGTACATTTTTCTAACAGCTAAATAATTTTACAGGACAATGAAAATACAAAAATAATAGTATTAGATTGCCTATCTCCTTTTTACAACATATTATGAAATAAATTCCCCCGCCGCGTCCGTTTGTCTGTATGTATGTATGTTCGCGACGGTCTCAAAAACTATTGAACGGATTTTCATGCGGTTTTATAGAAAACTCACATACTGAAGCGTAGCAAGGGCGGGTTAGATGCAGCTTTGATAGAAACGCACGTCCAGTAATTATTATTATTATTATTATTATATACAGGGCTCTATTCCACATCGTTAACGATCATCTAGCTCTACATCATAATCATATTGACCTTGTTATGGTAGCTCTTATTGATCTTAGGGATCTGTGGTCGCAGCTGCGCGAGCAACAGTGTTGAAGTTTTCTCTCGTCATTATTATTCATAAATAAATGTTAAACCTGTTTGATTCGCTAAGTGTTATACACCTTATTGTAGCTGCTAAAGTGTTGTTTAAAGTGTCGTTTGTTTCGTGGAAAAATTCGCAGTAGTTTAGAAGATATTGCGATAATCATTTTTAAAATTATAAACAACCGTCGAACATCTGACAACTGAGTTGACGCTGGGCCGCGGCGCATGAGTCATGCTGCGCAGTGCGCACCGATAACGCTCCAACTGGACGCTCTTCATTGCTGTTTTAAGGTACATTGCTGTGTTCGTTATATCGAAAAGTAAATATAAATTTAAAAAATGGCAGCAAAGCCTACTTGCGGTAAATGTATGAAGAAAATTGTGGACAAACATTTTTTGACGTGTTCTGTATGTAAAAAATCTTACGATCTTACTTGCACAAATTCAGAAAAATTGTTTGACCTAATGGACAAAGAACGAAAGGCTTCGTGGTCCTGCTCGAAATGCCGACAAATAAAAGGCCAGCCGAGGAAAGCTAGCACTCCGATTCCAGCAAAGAAAAGTAGTGCTATTGCTTCTGCTCCCAACCGAACAGTAACAACACAAAATGGAAAAACCAGTGAAATACCTTCCACAGTTCAGGCTCAAATCCAACCGCAACAGCTTCAACAACAACAGTTAAATGGTTCCGTTGACAACGTAACAGTGAGAAGATATAATGTGCCAGTAAGGAATTCTTTTGAATCATTATCGGATGAAGAATTCGATAGCTCTATTATTCGAAATGACACTCTGAACAGAAGTTGCCCGAACCTGACTATAAACTATAAAAATGAAGTTGACGTCTTACAAAGTAAAATAATGAACTTGCAGGAAAGGCTTGAGTTCTCGGATAGTTATAGCACTAAACTCCTACTAGAAAACGAAGATCTTAAAAAAAAAATTACCGAATGCCTACGGCAAATCCAACAGTTAAAGGAAATTTGTAAATTTACGACTAGTTCTAAAGTCTTAAAAACAGGAAATAAAACAATCAAGCCCGACGCACGTTGCGAGGACATTCTTAAATCACCAGAAACATTAAATACCAGCTTAAGGAGTGTAATTATTATAAATATAGGCGAAAATGATAGTAATCCAATGAAATTGCTTGCGGAACTTAGCGTTTTTATAAAAGCGCGCTCTGAAGCTTTTATTATTGTAACTGGTGTTAAAAACAGTTTGCACTTGAACGAAAACAAGCTGAACTACACGGTAAAATTATTATGTAATAACTTTGACAATTGTGTATTCTTAGATTTAGGAGATCTGGATTATTTTGACAAGATTTTTTTAAGCAAATTATGTTCAAAAATTAATTTCCTAGTCGATTCTCGTGACTATGCCAATAAATACTTAAGTTACAATAAATTAAAGCCTAAAATAACGCACAATTTAGAAGGTTTTACAAGTAGGGCTCATAAGTCGTTCGATAGGGAATGCGTTCGTAGAGGGACTATACCCTACTACTTCGAAAAAATTTCCCACAATTTGACCACCGATACTAAAAAATCACTAGTACAAAAACCTATCACTGATTATCTTATAAAAAGTAAGGAGACGCAACAAAAAAAAAGTAGCTTTTTTCGTTCCTAACTGTAACATTTTAAACATATTTCACCAAAATATAGCAGGTCTAGTGAGCAAGAGGGACCTACTGGAATTGACTTTTAACGAATTGGCGGAAGACAATAAGCATTTCGATGTGTTATGTTTCTCCGAAACATTCGTGAAATCGGGTAACGAAGGTAATATGCGCATATCCGGTTATCGACTGGCAGCATCGTATTCTAGAGCACATCAAAGAAGAGGTGGAGTTTGCATATTTAGCAAAAACCACATACAAACATTGGCATTGTCATTTTTGAACGAATTTTGTGAAGATTACGTTTTTGAGTGTTGTGGTGTTGAAATACCGTCCATAAAATGTATTGTAATTTGTATCTATAGAACACCAACAGCTTTCTCTGCAATTTTTCTTCGGAAACTGGAACTAATCGTAACCAAACTTAAACATAAAATAAAATTTAAAGTGGTTATAGTCGGGGACTTTAATATAGACTTACTCAAGGCCTCAGTGAACTCAAGGGAACTTACAAGAATCGCATTAAATAATCATTTTAGGTTGCACATACTCAATCCCACGCGTAAAGACTCGTGTCTAGATCAAATACTGTCAAATATTCCCGATGCTCGCAGTGACATTCTGAAGTTAGGTTTGTCTGATCACGAAACTGCTCAATGTCTAAGATTTGATGTTAGTGGTTTGGAAAAGCAGTTTTTACATTTTTATCGTTATAAAAGAGATTACAGTCCAGTGAACGTTGCTAAATTCTGCGTCTGCCTTAGGAGCTTATCGTGGTCCGACGTATATAAGGAAAAAGACGCATATATGGCATTTAATATATTTTATGAAACATTCATTCTTTTTTATAATCTGTGCTTTCCGGTCATCAAAATAAAGATTACAATTAAGTCCAAATCTAATGTGTGGTTTACCCGAGGGATTAAAAAATCTGTAGTTACAAAAAGACGCTTACGGTTTCGTTATTACAGAAAATCGGAAAACTTAGTTAGTCATGTGCAAAATAAGAATAACTATAATAACTATTCTAAGATTCTCAAGCGTTGTATCAACCAAGCCCACAAACTTACAAACGTTAAACATTTAACCCGTTCCAAAAATGTATGTAAGGCAACATGGGATATAATAAAAAAGGTAACAAAAAGCAACTCACTTAATGCAAATGTAGATAAATTAATTATTGATGATGACCTAATATTGAATCCTTCTGACATTGCAAATAGGTACATTTAATGACTTTTATATAAACTTGACAAATTCAAATTCTGGTAGTAAACGTAAGCCTGACATTTCACTAGTTAAAGCAAATACAGCCAATTTGTACTTGTTTCCGACAGATGGAAACGAAATATGTAAAATAATCAATACCCTTAATTCGACAAACTCGACTGGTTATGACGAGGTCCAAACCAAAATAATAAAGGAGTGTAAATATGAAATTGCTGCGGTCTTGAGCTACCTGGTTAATATATCTTTTACAAGCGGTGTCTTTCCAGAACCCTTAAAACTTTCCTTAGTTAAACCACTCTATAAAAAAGGAAATAAAGATTGTGTTGATAACTATAGACCAATATCCCTCGTTCCGGTTATCTCCAAGGTCTTTGAAAAGGCGTTTCATCGACGTCTAACGTCATTTCTTGATAGATTTAGAATAATCAGGCCTGAACAGTTTGGATTTCAAAAAAATAAATCAACATCATTAGCTGCTTTAAATTTGTCAAATAAAATTCTAGACTACATGAACAAGAGCTTGCCAGTATCAGCAATATTCTTCGACATGAGTCGAGCCTTTGATTTTGTTTGCCATGAAACACTCCTAGCCAAATGTGATATGTACGGCATAAGAGGAATAGTCAATGAGTGGCTTAGGGATTATTTGAATGGAAGAACTCAGTTTGTGGAAATAACCCAAATTGACTCAGCCAACACGATGTCGGCTCATAAATCTAAAACTAAACTCAATAAGGTTGGAGTGCCGCAGGGGAGTATCCTGGGTCCACTTTTATTTTTACTCTACATTAACGACTTACCGAATGTAACAAAATTTGACTGCACTCTTTTTGCGGATGATCTATCTGTTGTTATACCGTGTTATGACGCTAAAACTTATAACAACGATATTAATGATATGATAGGTAATATTATAACTTGGTTACATAACAATAATCTAAATATTAATATAAAAAAGACGACATTTATACAGTTTGTGAATAGGAATGCTAACAAACAGTCTCTTGTCGTAACTTTTTCAGATCAGGCTGTGACAGAATCCTGTCATACAAAATTCTTAGGTATACACTTAGATGATAAGCTTACTTGGAATGAGCACGTCAATGGCCTTTGCAGCAAAGTAAATTCCTTTGCCTACGCATTGTGGAGACTAACAAAGATTAGCACCAAAGAGTCAGCTATACAGGCCTATCATGGATATGTCTGCTCCCTACTGAGGTACGGTATCCTTCTATGGGGCAATTCTTGTCACGCAAAGCGAGCCCTAATAGCGCAAAAACAGTGCATCCGAGCTTTATGTAACGTTGATGTTTTGACATCATGTAGACCCTTATTTAAACAGATGAAGCTTTTAACCGTGCCCAGTATGTATATATACGAAGTTTGTCTATTTGTTAAATTACATCCAGAGCTATATAAAAGAAATAAGGACATATGTAAGTTTAATACTAGATACCCAAATCGTCTCGTTATTCCTGCTAAAAAAACGAAACTGTATGGGAAAAGTGCCTATTGCATGTCAATCAGCATTTATAATCGCTTAACCGATGATATTAAACAATTGCCAATTAATTTATTTAAAAGCAAGCTTAAAAAATGGTTAATAGAACAATGTTTTTATTGTATTGACGAATACTTCAATCATTTTGTAGACTGACTGTTTATTAGGTTTAAAATATATATTGATGATGTGAAATAGCTCTTACTGTGTTTCTTGTATTTTAGTCCATTGAAAGTAGGTACCTATTGTTACATTGAACTGTTTAAAATAATAGTGTTGACACGGATATATTTATTAATTATTACTTCGTTTTATATTTTGCATGCCAGCTGCTGGTAAAATGTGCGCGTTTATGATTATGCAACTTACTACCATCCTTTGTACCACATTTTAAGCAAATAAAGACATTTTGAATTTTTTTTTTGAATTTGACTTTAACAGTATGGTGGCTGGCAAGATGGCCTAAACCAAAGAAAAAGGAAGGCCCAGTATGCAACATCTACTTTGAACTACGCAACAATACCCTAGCAAAATACAACGTAAGGTGTTTACTATTTATTATATAGTAACAAGTAATAAAGCAGGTTCTCCTTGACTGGCGAGGGGTCACCCCTTCCCCCCCCCCCCCGCTCCCCGGCTAAGCGCTAAATGATGGAAGCAATCACAATCCCGCCGGTTACGTAAACGTATAGGTACGCACATCAATGGCATATAAAATTCAGTGCCAAGTTACTAGATTTATATAGAAATCTGACCCGATAAAGAGTCTTTAAGATATAAAATGCGATTAAAAAATGCGCTTGCGTTGATTGTGTCAGATTTAAAGTTGTAGAGATTGTAAGTGCTTTTAAAGGTTTTATGACCGCGGCGGCCACCGCAAAAGGGCTTGGTGGAAATGATTAAAGCTAATTTGGAGTTAATGTTGCATTTTTTAAAGCGAGATCTAAATTACATACTTAGCGGTTGAGAGAATTTTAACACAGGTGTAATGCTTCAAAAAAATTGCCCAAAGGTCAGCAGGTATGCCAGTAGGCATTAAGTTCACCTTTTGTAATGAAATTTGTATTTTTGTGCAATAAAGATAAATAAATACCTAATGGGTGCTGGGTGGGTGCCTATACGCCGGAGGCGGGTCAATTTTACATCGGCTTGAATTATATAAATGCATATCTTACCTTTAAACAAGCAATTCTTATATATATATATATATATATATATATATATATATATATATATACGTACATATATATAATCTGAATCTCGGAAACGGCTCCAACGATTTCGATGAAATTTGAAATATAGGGGTTTACGGGGGCGAAAAATCGATCTGTCAGTTGTCATTTTCGGGAAATTTCGTTTCAACACTTTCAACCCGAGCGACGCTCGGTCTTCTAGGTACTAAAATTTAATATCAAGGTACAATCTCACTCAAATTGACCTAAGCTATAGACTTGTAATATAGTTGCTGGTCGTACTAGACATCGATAAACATTCATAGAGAAACAGAAAGATTCTAGACTCAGGAACAAATTAATTAACATTTTTTTCAGCTCTATCGGTAGAGTAACCATCTAGAACCGCGTCGTCCAAATGTTGTCTTGACACTATTGACTACACGCCAAACCAGCCATTCATGTTAGACGTGACGACGTGACATATCGTTTGTTGATTGTTGATGTTGCACAGAAGAAAGACTAAAGGCATGGAAACCGTACTAAATAAGCAGAAAATACATTATGGTTCACTTCTTTTTAATTATGGTTTTCATAGTCAGTTGGAAAGAGATGAATCTATAGCTGTTCTTTCGTTTTTTGGTACATCGTCACAAGTAAGGCGTGATTTGGACCTATAAGCACCTATAGTATTTGGACCTATAGACAAGGAAAGACAAATCCTTCCTATAGGAAGGACAAAGAAGTCAATGTATAAACGTTGTGACAATGACAGTTAAAGAAGAAAAAACTGCTTACTTTTTGTTTCATTTTTTCTCATGTAATACGTAATCTAAAAATTAGAGAAAGATAGCTGAGGCAAAGTAAGTCTTATAGTCCGGTTTCTATGCTATATGTTCTTAATCTGTGGTTTGTTGTTTAGCTCATGAAAGGTTATTTGTTTAGGTTTACTTTGCCCCACCAATTTAATTTTAATTTTGTACTAGCTTCTGCCCGCGATTTCGTCTGCGTAGTTTTCGATTATTAGTCCCTCGGGAACTTTTAATTTTTCCGCCATGAAAAGTAGGCTATGTGATAATCCAGGATAAATTTAAATCCATCCCGCCGTTGCAGCGTGAAGGAGTAAGAAGTAAACACACAAAGTGTCGTATTTATAATATTAGATTATTAGGAATCCTTCTAAGAATCATACCCAACAGTTGCATGTCGCAATAAACGTGTCTAAATGGATTGATCTGGGTTTATATATTTACATAGTATTTCCTCGGTTATGCATCTGATATGGAAATGAATTTACCGCATTACTATTTATAGGAAATCAACTAGGTAGTAAGAAATAATTACCGGTATATATGTATGTTAGACTGGGCTCAGGAATCGATGGATGGGAAAATGCGAGGGAAGCTCTTGCCCAACAGTGATACTTGAGACAGAAATAGGTAAGACTTTTGAATTTGTTATTTTATGTCTTGTCAGAGTACAGCGGCTCTATTCAACACGGTAAAAACAATATCGTATTTGATCTGTTATCGAATTGTCAACGTTTTGATAGGTCCTATTTTCTTGACAGTAATGGCGGCTGACGTCATAACATTACCATAACAGGAAAACTACTATATCGTTTTTACCGCCTAGAATAGAGGCCCTGAACTGATGCTGATAAATTTCGCGAAAAGATTATTTGATGGGTTCCCCTATGGAATTCCTAATCGTCATTTAACCTAATCCTAATGTATCGTTTATCCTGAATTCATTTTCGCCGGAATTTTAAAACTCTTTCCCAACCTAACCGCAGGTTTTTTTGGAGGACTTAAAAAGCTGTCTGACTTAGCTGAAAACCCGTTTAGGACAAACAATTCGAACAAACGATGCGTTAGGACAAACTTTATTAGGAATTCCGAGGGAGTTCCACTTTGATGCATGAGGACTGAGGATAGCATGGTTCTCTCTAGAAAATTAAAGTTTCTGAGCGAATAGCAACAAGTTAATACCACGCGTATCTTGTAATATTATAACTGCTCTTATATTTATTTAAATTACTTTCCATTTGACACCATTACCCGCGTTTAGGTTTCTTACATAAAGGTTGCTGGCCAAAAACCAACCTTATTGCCGTGGTTTTAGTCAAAAAGCGATGTGTTCAATGTTTAGATGGCGGAACCCACTTCCTGGAGTTTGTATCATAATTAATTAGTTAGTTCGTAACGTAAACAGTATAATGAAAATGAAGGTACGAAAGTGTGCCGCCGGCCCGCTAGGTTATTACTACAACTATTTTGAGAGCATGTACGCATGTGCACTATGTATGTTTGTATATTTAATTATTGTGATATTTATTATCGTTATTTTTATATAATGTCTCTGTTATTATTTATTCTAATAAAGGTCTAAAATTTAGTTCAAGCAGTTTCTGTAATCTTTGTTTTTGTACTGGTGTCTACTCGTTGCCACATTATACTTTTGATATTTTCCTCGATCACCCAAAGGTTAGCTGGAAGAGATACCTTAAAGGGATAAGTTCGCCTTTGTACATCCCTTTTCTGTGAATGTTGTATTTGTATGTCTGTGTTTTGTAAAATAAAGAGTTTACATACATACACACATACTATATTTTTAACACCATGACGAAAAGAGCATGTATGTGCACTAGAGTTTTATTTTATCACAAAAGGTGTTATAAGTTTGCAATGTCTATCTGTGTAGCTAAGTCGGACATTAGGGACAAATTAGAAAACAAAACGCTAGTGATCAAATAACTTAATACTTACTTATATTGGAAAGACCCCACGTTATTGTGGTAATATTTTGAGGGACGGAACTCTTGTACAGTCGTTTCCTATTAAACTTAGCCAATAATCATCCTGTTTAAACACCCTTCAATTTAAAAAAACTGCATTTTAATCGGTATATCCGTTTGGGAGCCATGAAGACACAGACTAACAGACATAGACTCATAACACCTGCTTCGGGCATTAATACTAGATTAGCACTCAGCCTTGTCCTACATCTACGAAAAGTTATTTTGTCGTTATTTTCTCAGACCCCCCAATAATACTAATATCACTCTTAAACTATTCAAATCCCAGTAAGATAACCACACGAAAGTTACACGAAAAGAACGGGTTCCCTCTATTTCGCCGAATTTTTTTACGCCGAATGTATAGTTACGCCGAATTTTGTTTACTGGTAGAATAGAGTAGGTTAGGTTAGATTTATTTTATAACTTATCAAAAAACTCAAAGGTATCAGTAGAATAACAATTATGCGAAATCAGTAGGTATTCTGCGAAATCATATATATTTACGGAAAATTTATGATTATGCGTAAACAAGGGGAACCGAAAAGAACATGTCTAGGCACGTCAGTGATTTTTGAGATTGGTAGCGCGATTTGAAAGTTAGGAAACATGTAATATCGTACGTAACTTTCGTGAAGATATTTTTTTCAAAGTAAAAATATAGATAATAAATTTTATATCTGTAACCAAGCGATAGGTTGATTGCGAAGTCTACATTTTATGACTTATAAAAGGACAAGCATATTCACTTTCGCATCTAGTATATTAGAGATCAGAAATATGGATGGCCGCCTTTGCTTTGTATAGTATATAGACACTAATTTGAATTTGAACTAGTTTATTTCAGTAACATAACTCTCATTCAACTCATTGATATGCATGGACAGCTCAATTAAATCATGACTATTTAAACAAAAGTTTCCGATAACCTGCATTATGTCACATTTTAACGATGCATTTGCATGTTTATGCAATCTTCAATAAATCATAATTTTATTACTGTCATACATAATCAATGGTTGCAGTCACCTGCACGACCATATCTAATATAAATTACAATTTAGAATTTATAATTTTTGTGTGTGTGTTAATTTGTTGTTACTCCTTCACGCTGCAACGGCTGGACAGATTTGTATGAAATTTGGAATGGAGATAGCTTATACACTGGATTAACACATAAGCTACTTTTAATCCCGGAAAATTTTAAAGTTCCCTAGGTAATAACGATAAAATAAAAGGATGAAACTAAAATGTGACACATTCTTATCTTCAGATGGATAAATCCGCTCTTAGTTCGGTTAACTAGTATCTACGGTTCAAAAAAAGCAGTACCCAACTTACTGACCAGCGCGATAAAACCATAAATCCGAATTATTTTCCTCTTTATTGCAATAAAAGACAACTGGTTAAATCGATGTATATTTTTTAATAACTTAAAGAAGTAGAATGACCCCAAAACATTTTATGCAATAAAATTAATTCTTTTATTTTGTTAACGTCTCACAAATCAATTTACTCGTAACCGCCTGAAAATGCACCCATCAAATGATCGCTGAATTGATCAATATATTACGCCACCGGTTGCATCGGGAGCATCGATCATTGCATTGGAAAGCGTTTGGAAAACAATAATCGATTAGCAATTAACATTCATCATGGATTCAGTAAGATGTGTCGCCGTGCGCGGTTTCACGCAACGCCATTGTTAGGGAGTATAGAATAACAAACAGCAATATAATTAGCATATGGGTGGTCGCTGGATTCTTGTTAGTTATTACCTATTAGTTATTTTACTATATATTTGGATGACGTTTTAATTTACACGCTCGAAAGGTGCATCGTTTTGTCATAATTCATGACAAAAAAATAATAGCTAAGTAATTTAAAAGTTTCTGCTCTGTGTAAAGAAAATGTTGGCTGAAACAACAACACTAAGTACTTACAAAATATTTTGATGATTTTGTGACTTAAATACACCAAAATCTGGTAGACATATGATGTTAAAATACTCGCCCGCAGGAGACCAAAATCCGCAAACTTTTTTTAAAATATTATAAATCGATTAACACACGAATAGCCACTTCACAGCACTGACCTGCGCGGGCGCCGGCGCCGGGTGGTCGGTCAAGTTCTCGAACCTCGCCAGAATCTCCTTCACTGACACTTTGGGCTCCGTGGTCTCCTCGTGTATCGTCTCCATGTGTCCGGAAGACGACGACGAGTAGCTCTGCGGGCATTTCTTTCGGTCCTTTCTGGGGCGGGGCTCGCGGGTATCGGCGCCGGAGTCGGAGTCTTCGGGCGCGGTGTCGGCGCTCGACGGGTCCTCCGAGGAGTTAATGAGAGAGTCGAGGCTCGGCGCGCGCCGCGGGGGCGCGCACTCTTCACACTCAGCCTCCAAGCCATATAGCCTTTGCAGGTGGCGCCAGTTGTCGCGCATAGCTAGCGAGAGCCGCGGGCGCTGCATGGTGCGCGCGCGTGCGCGGTCGACACTCGACTGCCGCGCGCGCATAGCTATAACCCATGGTGTTTGACACGCTAGATTAAATCGCGATCGCTTTGATAGTGTCGATAGCTTCGACGTGTCGTAGCGTTGCGTGCTACGAGAGTGCTACGTTTGGGAGATGCAGGTGTTCTTTCATTCTCAATTTTAATTAATTAGCGTTTCGTGTGAATCCGCCACTTATGTTGCATAGGCGTGTTACTCGGACAGTCTTGCGAATTACGTATAAAGTAGACGTGTTGACATTCCTAACGCTTCGTTCGTTCAATTGTGTCCACTCGCACCAACCTCCACTGGCACATAGCCTTTTACATTTCTATTAAGCGTTTCATCTAAAGAGTTGTCTAACGCTTACTTGCATTTCGCGCACGTCCAGTGAAACTTATTCATCTTAATATCTAACCACACTTACGTTTATCTTAACATCTTTAATGCGATGCTGCTTAGAGCGACCGGAGAAAGTCACGAAATTCATTAAAATCCCAAAATGTGCGATATGGCCGGAGATAAATAAACATGGCTACTGCGCACTGCTTCATTTAAATAATTTCCTTTTATTACTTTAGTTAAGTTGGCTAATTTGTTCAGCCACACAGCGGTAAGTATTTACTTACGACCTACTCGTAACATGCCTAAAAATGTAGAATTTGGAATTTCTATTATGATTTCTATTTTCGACTACTTGAGCTAGACTACCTAGTCCGCACTTCAACTTTTTTTAAATTTTAAACTGTATCATTATCGTATTATTAATGATATAGTAGCTCTTATTAACTTGACAGTAAATGCGGCCGTTACGAAATCAATACGATAACGTCATGGTTTAAACAAAGTGGAATAGTGGCTCAGGTCATCTATTTCTTAATCTGAATCAGGTTTTATAATTGTCAACGAAAAGTGTATTTTACTCTAGAGTCTGAAAACCGCAGTTAAAATAATATTGACGGTTTACAAGTAGTTCGGGATTATTAAACGTGCTTCAAAGGTTCAGATAATACTATCTTAAAGAAATCCGCTAACTTATCGATAACGTTTGAATTATCGATAGTTACAGTTCGGTTTTGACCGGCAAATCCACCTTTTATTATCAAACTGGACTAAAGTGATATGTTACGGATGCACTAGCCTGCACTATTCTCACCGGCCAGTATCGCCTCCCGCAGGCGGTCACCGGGCGCCTAACGGCTCGTAACGGCATGCACATTGCACACACCATTTATTACTCTATGCTATTCGAAATTCAAATTCACGCGTCGATTTGAAAACAAATGAATGGAATTCGTGACCAAAGAGCTAAAGTTACGGTTTGTATGTAGTAAGTTTTTGTTTTGATTCTTACCTGCCAGAATTCTTTTATTTTTTAAACCTAAGTGTGGTTAAAACCTTAGTTAAATTTATTATCATTCGAGGTATGTTGTTCATCTCTACTACTTAAATTATCGGATACCATTGGATCCCAACTGTCAGTCAAAGTCAACTCCTTTTTTCTTTGCCTGTGGTAGATTATGGAACTTGACGGATTATGCCTCGGTATAAAAACCCTCACCGTCCCAAAGTCCAAAACATTCTTACACTGAGTTCAATGTCCGTTGTGAAGTTAATAATGTAGGTAGCTGTTAGAGTATTTTATTGACGCTTTCTAGGATCTGGGTCAAATCTGATTGCATAGCGTAAATAAAGTGTACCTGCGTTGCAATAAAATGTTTAATACGCACATATAAACCACTCATATTATAACAGAATGTCTTCGCACATTTTAAGTACAGCCAGGAGCAAAAATTGCTGAATGGACATAATACTTAACGGTCAGAGATGTTCGCGAGTTCGCCACCCCAATCGAGCGATCTAAATAACGTAAGAGCGTGTAAAGATACTTTAATATTTTTGATATTCGCTACCATCATCTTACCCGCTAGCCTTTTTGCCCAAGCAGTAGTGTTCGAATTATTGCGTTCCGGTGTGAAAGACTAGCATAGATATTCCATCTTAGTCCTCGGGGTTGGCAGCATTGAAATTGCATTTGTCTATCGGCCTTGGAGTCCGATTATCATCATGCGTCGATGTGTTGCATTGTTTTAATACCTTGTCGTTTTACCACTTTAACCTAGTCACAGTAGTCTGTGCCATTTGAAATTGGGAAAAATGTAAACACAATCAAACGAACCAATTCACCATTATCACTCGATAATCACGTGCTTTTAAAGATCAAGTGAGGTCTAAGCAATGATTTATGCACTTGATCTTTACTTTCACATTAAGTTTAAGATTCAATAACTATTATTATTTATTATTATTTATTTAATTGCATTCCATAATGTCGTTTTACAAAAATATCGCAACAATAATACTATTAATAATACATTTTAAATAAAAACACGCTTGATGAATTTTTGAGGTTATGTGTCAAATAGTATTAATTTGTTTACATCTATGGCAATTTCAATTGACACAGACTATAATGTGTGTCGATTCTTATGACGGTGGTTGTACATGCGGATTACAGAATGTATAAAGAAAAGCAATACGCATTTCATTTTAATAGCTCAGAAATAAATGTGGACGGTATCATTAATCATTATAGACGAATTAGGATTTTCTTTAGTCGTAATGCTACTTTCCTCGGCACTTTATGTCTATAGTCGTAAAGGAAATGGAAACGGTAAACAATTTCCGAGCATTTTTCATTCTTTTATTTGTTATCATAACCAACTTCCAACTTCTTAATGGCGTTCGGAAGGCTATCGCTATCTTACTTACACTAGCAACTGACAGCATATTTGTCACTCATGTTTCATAGAAAATATACTAAGCAACTGAGAGTCTACATGAGTATAGTATTGTCAACGTTTTCATAGCTCAAATAAGGGCATTGCTTGACAGTAATGGCGACCGAGTAAAAACACTAAAAACAATACGATAACATGTCAAAGGCGATATGTGACGTTAGGGAAATTTTATTGGTCATAATGTTATTGTTGACATAATTTTTGATAGTCATGATTTTTTATATCGCTGAAACTGTAAACTTTCCAGACGTTCTGAAATATCTAACGTGTAGACAAGGCTAGGTTAGGTTAGGTTTGATTTATAAAAATCCTGAAAAAGTAAGTTTCTTTAAAAAAACACGTTATGACTTGCGATGATTATGAACTAAAGCAAATTATGACTAAAAATAATTATGTCAGTCAATATATACCCGTGACGTTATCTATGAAAAGGGACCTTATTGTCGATGGCGCTTGCGCCATTATTAAAGATGCTCTGATATAAATACAACGTCGCGTGACGCAGCGTGGCGTAAGCGCCATCGACAATAAGGTCAATTTACATCGATAATGCCACATATGGTTTTACCCAATAGAATAGAGGCTCTGGTAGTACTCTATGAGTCTAACCTCGTAAGGGATGGAGGATGTAGACAAGTTAATTTGAACTGGATCGCAATGCAAATAAAGATTATTCTCCTAAGTTCATAATTTGAAAATGGCATTATCGAACAAACGTAATTGAACTTTATTGTCTTGCTGGTAGGTTCAAAGTCCTACTGACAAAAAACTGGGATTTCGTAGTGCGGTGGGCCTTACGAGGATAAGTAAGAGATTGAGATATACAATAATATACAAGTAAACAGACCGTATGTAAATAGCTTTATGTAAATCATATACTCGTACTAATGCGTAAGGCATCGTCCCAATAGAACGCTATTGCGCGATCATCGCAAGTTCGCGCAAATTTTACTATATGGTCGCATCGCTTACTCGCGCGATGATCGCGCATTCTCGTTCTATTAGGACGATGCCTTAAGGATAAAGAGTGGAAATTATAAGTTAACCAGCGGCCTAGTATGGCTGCGTCTATATCGCGTGTCAAATGTGGATAAAGCATCCGTCACTCTCGTACTTATTTACGTGTGAGAAGGTGACAGATGCCTTATCCCAACTTTGTCACACGATAAACGCGCCATGCTAGCCCCTGGCCGGATTAAACATTATCGATTTCATAATCGCCATGTCCCGTTCCTTGATCGGAAAAGTAAGAAAGAGACAAGGAATGACAATGTAGGTAAAGAAACAAATAAACAAAAAATATGCATTACAACACGACCTACTTAAAAAAATCGGTTTCGTCAAAACATTTAACTGCTAATAAAACATTTTATTTGCTGTGCAGTTTGTTTGCACGTGAGCGAGCTCCGGGTGCGTTCTCATTAAAACCTAATTGAATTGCAGATATGACCGCTTGGCTGGGGCATCTAAGTGCAAGTTACTAGCAATAGTTCTTATTCTTTTAATGTTTTATGCATTTGGAATCTACCTACCTAGTTGTGGATGTAGCATCTCCGACTGAAAGTGATTTATGAGAACGGCTCTAACGATTTCAAAATGAAATCGATTTTCCATGACAATCTTGAGAGATTTTCAACTCGAGCGACGTTCGGTCTTCCAGGTACTAAAGATACAAACTACCTTTATGACTTTCTGACTTTTGTCCCAGTCACCTAAGTTACACCATTTTGTTACGTGAAGTAAAGACAAAAAAACAGACACAATAAATATTAAAAAACGTTATTTATTAGGTAAGTATTTAAGGGAATAAATTATTAAGTTTTTGTAATGTGCATAATTCTTACAATCAATAACGCTTTTATACTTGATGTAATATTTTTTTATGTCATCCACATTTATTTCCATGAAATATTTTGTTAGTAGGTATCTTCCAATCGCACTGAGAGTCAGTTAACGACGATTAAATTCCTAAGGCCCTGTTGTTTCTAACTAATTGTTAAAATTCGAAAAAGGAATGGAAAAGAATGATGGGCAAACATGTATGGAACCCAGCCCAATCACCAATAGAATGATAACGTATGTAGGCTTACTGATCCCACTATTGGCTGTAATTGTTATTTTGACGACTAGACTGTGAAGGCTGGGAGAATCGAGATATTTTTTTAACCCCTGACGCAAAAAAGAGGGGTGTTATAAGTTTGACGTGTAAGTCTGTGTGTGTTTGTTTAAATGGGGTAATCTTGGAACTACCCGTCGGATTGGAATTAATCTTTTTGTACATGATAGCCAGTTTCATGAGGAATAGTTTAGTCAAAAAAATCGGTCAAGCGTGAGTCGGATATACGGGAAATTGCATTGCAACGCATTCGGGGCACAGCTAGTGTAGTAATAAATGTGTGTGTGTGTGAATATTTGCAGGCTCATAACTCTCTTCTCCGGGGTCTTTGTAGTTTGTCCCCATATTAGAAAATGAAGCTATGTAACTAGCTTTCACGTGGTATAGGTACATGAGATTTGTATTGGTTATATGGGCCAATTTGCCCGTCATTCTTTGACAAATTTCCTTGAGGTTTTAACCATTAGTATCGTTTTTTGACCATTATTAGTTTAACTACCGATCAAACAACAGGCCATTAGTCATGATTTTTCATACATAAGATTGAAAAAGGAACGAGTTAATTGTCTCTAAGTACGGCGGTTCGAGTCTATAGTCGTTCACATACTTGCAATGTGCAACATTACCTCAGTGACCGCGTTACCACCAAGATAATAACTAATTAAGAACGATCATAAACCAACATCTGCCTGACCCGAATTACTAACTACCAACATACCATGTTGCAAACAAGTTTGGCAAATTTGTTTTGGATTCCGTACCCAATGGGTGCTGGTGTTGGACCCTATAACTAAGGCTACGCTGTCCGTCTGTCTGTCTGTCTGTCCTACCTTTACAGAAGCTGATTGAAAACCAACGCTACCAGCTCCCGCGCTCACAGCATTTGCTGAGTCGGCTCTCATTTACCACATGCTATTATGCATTTGAGTTTTTTTCCGTAAAGAGTTGTATCTGTTGAAAGGTAATAAATAGCCGGTTGTGTTTCAGTTAACAAATAACGGAAAAAGAATAATAATAAGGAGGCGTCACAAAATAAACTTTTTTTTTACATGGTTTTGGTTGTATGGTCAAAACAGCATCAGTGTGACAATAATAGTGCAAAATCTTAAGAAAAACTTTATTGGCCAAGTGCTAGTCAAGCTGTACGGAACCCTCGGTGTGCAAGTCTGACTCGCACTTGGCCGTGTTTATAGATTGGACATTGTAATTTATTGTTATTGATTTCTTTGTAGCGCTTACGTCACGAGTTACGACACACTTAGTTTGCGCTAGGTAGGTCTTCTTATATATATTAATACTGTTGTAACATATTAAATTAAGTTGTGTAACGTTTTGTTGCCAGATTGCAATTAGATACTTAGGCAACATTAACTATAATAGTTTTTTTAGATAATTACCAGCGTCATTTCATTTTGAGGCTAAATTAGTCGGGTCTCCGTAAGTTAAATTCTTCTCATTGCTTTAAGCCATTGGCTAGAACGAAGTTATCAAGACTGCTGTTATGTAAACCTAACAGAGCTTGATATTTGGCAAACAGATACTTAGGCCTTACCCTCCTGGAATTACACATAGGATACTTATTACACCCGGCAAAATAGATAGTTCCCGAGGGAAAAGCGATAAACGACATCTACGCGACCATAGTCGCGGGCCAGAGGGCTCAGACAAGATGCACTACGCTAACTAACGTTTCTATTCGATTCGTTTTTAAACCAATCGCGACACTGGTAGACCACGTGACTTTTCGTATCACGTCATCTTCCAGTGACGCGATTGGTTTAAAAACCAATCGAATAGAAACGTTAGTTAGCGTAGTGCATCTTGTCTGTAGGCCCAGGTGTGTTTTTTACGACATTGATTTAATAGACGAGCACACAAGCCACCTGGTGATAAATGGGATCTGTGACCCTAAGTCATTTACATTCTCACTAATACAATCTTAAGACTGCAATCCTAAGACTGAGATAGAAAGACTCTATGCTAGTAATTTCACCGGTTGTTTAATCCCCACACCGGAGAACAAGGCGAACACTGCTGCTTGGCGGTAGGTTAAATGATAAGATGGTGGTAGCGACCCGGAAGGACACAAGTTGCTACTACCACTAAACTCCTACTTTCATTATAAGTGACGTTATCTATGAAAAGGGACCTTATTGTCGATGGCGCTTGCGCCATTATTAAAGATGCTCTGATATAAATACAACGTCACGTGACGCAGTGCGGCGTAGGCGCCATCGACAATAAGGTCCCTTTACAGAGATAATGCCACATATTAGACGCCACTGCAACAATTGATAACTAATATTTCGATACTTAACGTTCGCCAATTAAAGACTAAAGCATTCGGCATACAATCGACGAACTATTATGTAGTTCGTCAATGGTCATATTTACATAGAAAAAAGCCTTTGAAACCTTGCGAGTATACCTAATACAAAATTAAAATCAAATCTGTGGGCGGACCTTAACCAAAACAAATTACCTTTCAACAGCCAAACAAATCACATATCAACAAGCGTTGCTATCAAGTTACGAATAAACCCATACATCACAACCAATTCGATAAAGGTTGCATAACCACAAATTGCGCAACGTCGGAAGTTGAAAAGAGTTCGCCTTTGACGATTTTACTTTTAAAAGTTTAAAATGTCAATCGGAACATGCTGAATCATATTTGATGTGACATCTTTGACAGCTGCTTGCGTTTTTTTTTATGAAAAGAGAAAGAGCACAAGTCACCTAATGGTAAGTAAGTGATGAACTGTATTTTTTTAGCAGTTAAGAGGCCTCTTACAAAAGCTGTGCTGCTAATTTCATGTTTATGTTTTATGTTACTATCTAACAGTTAAATTGATAAAAACCTCCGAATTATATAACGGGGACCCCTACTTTTAGAGTGGATATCTCAACGGCTTAACCGATGTAACGAAATCTAGCTAAGAATCCTCGCAAATAAATAATATTTCTTTTGAAAAATTAACCGCCCGCTCAGATTTGTCAATCTGTTTGGGAGCTATGATGCTGCAGAAAGGCATACATACACAGATAGACAAGTTAAACTTAAAACACTATAATACATTCATAGGTCATTCATGACAAAATATTGAATTTTACCTCTACAGATGTAAGTAAATACGCCAGGTGCACAGAAATAAAGGTTTTTTTTGAGAATTGGACCTAATTGCACTTTAATTATTAAGATAAATAGAAAAAGCAACGTTGCTCAGTTTTTGTATGAGGCCTCTTAACTAATAAAGTTACTTTTTCTGACTGGTTTATTTATTCTGCTACATTACGTGTGTCTTACAAACGCTTATGTGAAGACTTTTAACTACAAACCTATCTCATCTTCATGGATAATCCGTTTGGATCCAATTCACACATAACTCGTGGTTTGATTGAGTTTTTTTTCTAAAAACATAACAAGATTAGCTAAAAAAGCAGTTGTAATGTTTTTTGCTTATTACTGCTTCTCATGCGATCCGAATTGATTTTATTTACGGGGTACCTGTTTAGGCATCCATAACTGCGTACAGCCTGCATTATGCGTTGATTTTTTCTGCGTCTCTTATGTTTGTCGAGAATAGTGTAGCTTATTATAAGTAAACTAATTCAGAAAAAAAAAGACTAGCTCCTGATGTTACCCCCTTAAACTATTTTTTTTCTTAATGGGAGTCTAATTGTCCCGAGTTGATGGTGGAACTCCAACTCAAACTTAACTCACAACATTTATTTGACAAAAACACACTGCAACTCAACAAATATAATCGAACATTTTAATCGATACAACTATAAAGTAAAAGGATAAAACATAAAAACATTAAACTACTGATGCGCTTGCGCTTGCGCTTGTTTGTCCCATCATTGAAGTTCTACTTCCGGCCTCGTCACCATCTGCTAGCATTGCCAACGGCGCGCACTGTGTCTCACAACAAATCACTTGTTCGCGCCCTGAAGCTTCTAAATACGCTTCTCGCATCAGTACCAGATTGCGATGTTTTTACTTGTATGTGGGTGGTTTTGAGTGATGAATTATTATTTAATTATATTTCTGACGACCTCAACGCAACTGCATATAATTTGACATGTCATGTAATTTATACTGTGGTATATTGAGTAATAAAATCTGATTCTGAATCTAAATATTTGAGGTTCCGCGAGGTGATGAATGTGTGTGTCGACGACTAATTGTTTATTAATGTGCAGATTAAATAAACTGTAATTCTGCTGGAAAGTGTGAACTCATCTTTTATGTTATGTAACGTTATGCGTTTCACAGTGCCATAGTTCCTGATACTATTATAATGTGTTATTTTTTTAAGATAAATAAATAAATAAATCTATTAATAAGTAAAAAAAGTTCAATATGAGGTAATTTAGCAGACGGCATTAGGATATAAATCAGATTTAAAATAAAACGGTTCAAAGTAAATCAAAACCAATTTAACATTAAATTTTATTTAGAATTAGTGCAGCATTTGTTGCGTTGGTAGTTGATGTTTTGATACTCTTGTACTAAATGTCTGGTAAATTGTATAATGGCCGTGTAATGTAGCCAATCGATTGTGAAGGCATTTCGCTTTTAAACAATTTAATCTTGTAGGTAAGCATTTTTGTAACACAATTAGTTTACTAGGTATCTGTAAATAAGAGTATAAGTACCTATATTGCGTTTAATAATAGACTGATCAAGAACTGGGTATGGGGAGAAAAACAAACATACGGAAACATAAAACTCGTTATACGGTAACAACTCTACAGATATGATTATTTCGATATGGTATGGCCAGAAAAACATGGTTTCCAAGAAAATACTTATTCACTTCTAAGCAGGGCCGGTTTTAGCACTACCAGCGGCCTGGGCGAGATTTCTACGGCGCCCCCAAGCTGCTATTTAAACCCATACGAAAAAGGCAAGGGATACAATGAAATAACCAGCCGCAGGCGCCCCTTTATATCTGGCGCCCTGGGCGGTCGCCCAACCGCGCCCTACCCTAAAACCGCTACTGCTAATTAAGTTCATTTAATTGAGGATCCCTAAAGTTCAGAAGCAGGAAGACCAGTTAAAGTCGGAAAATATAACAATGCCCTTCTTTATTTCGCTTGGTTAAACTTTGGGCTCGCGGATATTCAAGTGATTATAGCGCTCCAGGGCAGGGGTACTCTCAGCGTTTTGTTTCCAATGTATTCTATCTCCTCCTCGTCAGTGGTCAGTCAAAAAACCGGACTTCTACCTTACTTAGCCGGGCAGTTGGGTAATAACGCCGAACTTTCCGATCAGTTAAACCGGACATTTAGATAATAGGCTGTACACATCTAATAATCAAGATTTTAGCATAAATTTCCAGGTAAAACCATATTGTAACACCCAGGATTCACGGGTGTAAATGAAGCGGGTGCGACGCGTCCGTATCCGTATCCGTATCCGAATGTCTGGCATCCCTTATGTTATCTTATCTTGCGGATGGGCCATTTCGGATCTTTTGTGCAATTACACTTTTACACACTCAGCTGTTTTAATGTTTTTCTTTAACTGTAGGCACATCGGGTAATGTACTTAAGTTAGAAAAACTCATTGGTACATGGTGACCGCGGGTGTCGACCCCCTAAGCCACTATGCCATCGACGCTCTCTGTCTGGCAACCCTGCCCTGTAATGTAGGAACATGTACGCACCTGTTCAGCCTGCTGCGCGTAGTCGGCGATGAGGGCGTGCGCGTGCGCGGCGAGCGGCGCGTGCAGCGTGACGGGCGGCTCGCGCGCCGGCGACAGCTGCAGCGAGTGCGGCGCCGGCGCCGCCGACCGGAGCCCCGCCAGCGGGAGCGTGCGGCGCACCGTTAAGCCAGTCGGGCCTGAGAACAAACAATACGTTTATTTTACTGCTTGAAATGCCAGCACCAGACTTAGCAGTATTTGTTAATAACTGGTGTTACATTCCTCAAATCGGTCATACCGTGGTCATGCCTAAACGAAGAGGTGAAAGTACAATACCAAAATGGGTCCTCAAAAATGTAATAATAGGCATTATCTTAAGTCCAATTTATAGCAGCGTATTCGCCATACTGCAAAATGAATTCCGGAGGGCTTAAGCCACCAAATATGCAATTGTAAAGGCAAACACTGATAAGGATTAAAACATGGGAAAAAGTAATATAGAAAAAAAGAGTGGGTCGATCTTACGGGCTAACTTCTAACAGCTCTCTTGACCTGCCTTACTCACTCAAGCAATAGTCTTACCAAAGACAAAGAAATGACTTATCCGGTATGGAACGCAATATTTCTGGCATGGAGAAGACATTTTAATACAACATACAAACCACCTGTAACCTGACGGTACTAAGGAGATTTGAAACAACTGCAACTTTAGGGGCCACATACATAAACAGGTCTTGGCAAGAAAATGTCACTGGTCTCAAGAATACTCAAGATAAATCAGAGAAAACGACATTTCTGACATGTTTTGATACGGGCCAGTCGGATCAGCCAAGATTATTTATTAATAAGCACCATGATAATACGTTGCCAACCTTGAGGAATGAGTTCCCATATACTCTCCCTTGACTCCTATAGTGGCGGCGTTATGCGACACCGCTAACACAGCATTCTCGCCGGGCGGCACCCTGGCGGAGAACAGCCTGGCGAAGTAGAAGAGCCAGCTCCTGGCCAGCTCGATCAGCTGTCTCTTCATTAGCCTTACTCTTACATCCAGCTTAAACACTCCTCAATATACTGCCCATAGACTCACCTTTGACTCCTATCGTGACGGCGTTATGCGACACCGCTTACACAGCATTCTCGCCAGGCGGCACCCTGGCAGAGAACAGCCTGGTGAAGTAGAAGAGCCAGCTCCTGGCCAGCTCGATCAGCTGTCTCTTCTTTAGCCTTACTCTTACATCCAGCTTAAACACTCCTCAATATACTGCCCATAGACTCACCTTTGACTCCTATCGTGACGGCGTTATGCGACACCGCTAACACAGCATTCTCGCCGGGCGGCACCCTGGCGGAGAACAGCCTGGCGAAGTAGAAGAGCCAGCTCCTGGCCAGCTCGATCAGCTGTCTCTTCATTAGCCTTACTCTTACATCCAGCTTAAACACTCTTCAATATACTGCCCATAGACTCACCTTTGACTCCTATCGTGACGGCGTTATGCGACACCGCTAACACAGCATTCTCGCCAGGCGGCACCCTGGCAGAGAACAGCCTCGCGAAGTAGAAGGGCCAGCTCCGGGCCAGCTCGATGAGTTGCCTCTTGGCCTGCCGCGCCGGGGTGGCGCCGGCGCCGCGCAACCACGCCGCGCCGGCGCGCCGCTCCGACGCGCCCAGCCGGAGGGAGGAGGCGGTGGAGGTGACGTCGCTTACTATCTGTTAGGGAAATACATTCTTGAATTCGGTCCTAGAGATTTCAGTGCAGAATAGGGAATATTCATGACTTGCTTAAATAAAAGCTGATTCATTTAACAAACAGTTGAGAAAAATCTATTATTGAATAGCTATAAAAATGACCAAGAAATAAGCCAACAAAGATTTGTTCCTGTCTTTCTAGCAGAATTTAACATGGAGTTTATATGGCCGACGTGTTAATGACGTCACACGACGTATCGGATCTCTGTCTTATCGCTGTCTAATTAGCAGTTTAAAATGCTTATATTTCTTGGCCGATTTAAATTTGAATTTGGTGATCTCTTTTACGGTATTTTCATATTTTATTCCCGATTGGTAAAATTGAATTGTTACGGCGATCCATACTGTAACAATGGACGTTTACATACAGGCTGGCGGGAGCTTGAACGGTGAAACGCCAAGCTCAAAAATTTGATACAAAATAAATTCATTTTATAAATAATGATGTCAGAAAGTAAGTTCGATGCCAACTCGGTACGTGCGTAACGCAAGATTTTGAGCTTTCTTCTCGCCTTATTAAGACTTTCCATTTAATACGTTCAAAAACGTAAATCGTTGAGCCACCAATCACCACAAACCCCGTCAAAGCAAACCCTTACAAACAAGGATTTATCATTTGTGGGACGGTTAGTCAATTTGACCAAATTCTGTAATCCCGATTGAAATTCTTACATGAAACAGAGTTGGTCTTCATGAAGATCTTTTTTTTTTAATAAGTAGGTAAATATATAAATAAAAATTCTTCCAAGATCAACTCACACAATTCACAATCCCAAAAAAGTTTAAACAAAAAAAAACAGTTGCTCATCTCCTATGTTCTCAGATTTCTCCATACTGTCCCAGTAAAAAAAACACCGTTTAGTGACTTAACAATTACATGATGAATACTGAATGTACCTGCGCGTAGATGAGGTCGAGAACCGCGGGGTCGTTGTAGGTCTCGAGCGGAGAGAACACCTCCTTGCGGACGCGCAGCTTCCACGGCACGCGCGCGTACGTCAGGAACGAGCGGTCCGACGGGAGCAGCGCCGCTGGCGCCGGCACGTCGCCTGGGCGGGGGAGATATATTTTATATTGGATACTCGTAATAGTGTACAGGTAATATTTTATGACTTGTTTGTTACGTAGGTGGAATGCATCCTACATGTAAGGGTTAAAGTATTTTATGTATGTATTTAAAATCTTTATTGTACAAACAGAAAATAAAAAAGTAACAAAGAAACAGAAACACAAAAGGTATGTACAAAGGCGAAGTTATCCCTTTAAAGGATCTCTTCCAGTTAACCAAAAAGTTAATTAGTAAAGTTTTTCTTCTAACCATCTACAGTCACGGGTTAAAATACAATAAATAACTTAAAGGTTCATTATATTACCACAGTAATTAAGGTTTTTTTGAGACTAGAGTACAATCTTTTTTTTACCTTTGACTGCACGTGTATAGTATAATAACAGATGACTTACGTTCAATATGCTCCGTCCGGTCCGTCACATGCGTCGACACAGAGTGCCTCCGCTCCGCTTCCATCTTCCGATCCCTCTCCTTCTGCGCCATGTGCGTCTTGAACGTCGCCCGCTTCGACGTGTCTGTGTTGTCGTTGAACCCGGCGTCTGAGCGAGGGCTGTCCCTCGCGCGACCCACCAACATATCCCGCGAGTTCTTCCTCCCGTCAAACCTCTCAAAATCGTCGGAATACGGCGACCTTTTACGCTCGAAATCATCACCATTCTCTTTCCGCCGTTCAGCTCTCTGCGGGTGTATCTCGTAGATCTCTGAGGCGTCTCGACCGGAGAAATTGTCTCGTATGTCGTGCATGTCGCGCATATCGCGCCGGTCGTGCGCGTCCAACCCGGACTCGGAGTCCCACTCGTCTCGCTGTTGTCGCTCGTCGTTGTAGCTTCTCCCGTCCGACTCGTCGCCCCAGTCGTCGCGACCGCGGTCCTCGCGACGATCGGCCGTCAGGAATCTCGTCGCTAAGTCATCACGCCCCGAATCCGGTTCATCCCGTCTCCGCGAGTTCCAGTTGGCTAGGAACGCGTGGCGATCGTCCGCTTCTCTGTTCTGATGGACACCGAACGTGTCCCGATCGCGGCGGAGTTGGGCGAACGACGACGACTCGGGAATCGGTGGCGGAGGAGCCGGCCGGTCCGGGGGAGTCGGGGGGGACTTGGGGGGAGGGGGCGCCGGGCCCGGGGGCGCTGGAGGGAGAGGGGGA
The DNA here is from genome assembly GCA_946894065.1 of Acleris literana. Taxonomy (NCBI): domain Eukaryota; kingdom Metazoa; phylum Arthropoda; class Insecta; order Lepidoptera; family Tortricidae; genus Acleris; species Acleris literana. The sequence goes on from OX335670.1 coordinate 23,207,281, forward strand.
GGGGGCGCGTCCCATCGAGGACCACCACCTAGTTGTCGTTCTAGCATCAGCTTCCTAGTGTCTTCTAACTTGTTGACCGTCCGCGGAGTCTCAGCGGCTGACGAGGTGCTCCGGACGGAGTGGTTGGCCGTCACGCGCTCGAGTCGCTGCCTCATCTCGGAGCTGAGCTTGAGTTTACCGACGCTGCCCGGCGAGGGCCGCTGAGCGCCGATCTCGAAGCTCCTGCGCGCCGTGCGCTGGGAAGGCGGCTCGCGGCTCGGCGAGATAGGCCTGTCTACTTCGAATTCCTCCCACTCCATACTCGGCGACGCTTCCGATCGCGACCGACCGCGCGGTTCCGCTCCGTGTTCCACCCCGTTGCTTTGGGATTGGGGAGTGTGTCTCCGCTGGATCTGCCTCAGTTTAAACTTGGTAAAGTCTTGGTTAATATCTTGGCCGTTGGCGTCTTTGGGAGGAGGCCACCTCCATTTGCCGATGCGGACGGTTTTGGCGCGGCCGTAGGGGTCCATGAAGCCGCGGACTTCTGAGGGGTCCGTGGCGTGCAGCGGCGGGGGCATGGGCGGCGGCGGGGGCGGCGGCGCGCCGGCGCCGGACTCGTTGGACTCGCGCCTGCTCTTGGTCACCGACAGCCTCGGGGGAGAGTGCACTTGCGCATGGACGACGGTCGAAGCCCGTACCGGGGACGTCGGTTCAGATTCTGAAGGTTCCACTACTTGCCCCGCAAGTAACGTTTGTAAAGCTTGATTCTGAGCCAGCAACTGTTGCTGAATTTGAAGATTCTGCGCCATTGCGCTTTGCAGGAAAGCACGCTGCAAACTCTGATGGTAAACGTTCATGTCTACCGTCCCTGATGGTGGTAGATGTAATCCTAGCGCTGCCGCTAACGCTTCAGGCGTCGCTGGCATCGAAATAGGCATGGACGAGCCGAAACTAAGGGCTGAAGTATTAGCTGACGCCGCTCTAGGCGTCACACCGCCACCTTTAATAGCTCCCGATAGTCCCTCTCCATCTGTCAGCCTTTTCAAACTGTCATTCATAAAGATCGGATCGAAAAGATTGGTTATGTAGTCGTCTACTGAATCCACACTAGATTCCTTTCTACTCTTCTCTTTTTCTTCCTTCCCCCCGCCTTTTATAGCGGTGCTCATCTCTTTGGCATCGCCGAGAGCTTGCATCTGCTCTTTATAATCGCAACTGAGAACGTTATCGATGAACTCGGAGTAGCCTCCCTTGATGCTGGCGGCGAGCGAGCGCGCGTCGGACAGCTCGTCGATGTTGGGGTCGAGGACGGGCGAGAACAGGTCGTCGAGGAACTGGTCGACGTCGGAGGCCTGGCTCGGCACGCGCACGCGGCGCACGTGGGACGCCAGGCTGGGCGCTTCGGATGTGTCCGACATTGCTGATGACCTAGAGGAAAAAACTTGGATTAATTAAGCCACGACATCTCGAAAGTTGGTTTGGATATCAGACTTCTAGACTCGTCTGTACCTAGATCATTCGTTTACGAGTTACATGAACAAGCATTGTGTTAAAAGAAATGTCACTTGGCTCATTGTCTTAACTCTTTGTTAAGTTTGGTTATCTGGGAGTATAGTTTTCGATAAATTGCATAATATGGATTTAGCACGTTTTTTAACACGAGAACCTCTTGAAACATTAAATATTTGCCAGAGTCTCGTCTCGGGATCGGGCGATTACGTAGCACTAAAATTAAAAAGTGTATATAAATCTAACAAATACTGCCTAACTTAGTGCCAATTTCACCAAACTATGATAATCATTTAACAGACGATTAGAGCGTTAACAGCTGTCAAAATGTATGAACTAACAGTCGATTAACATTGATTAAATTTAACATCGTTTGGTGAAATTGGTACTTAACAGTTCTCGATATAAACATAGTTGAATTACCTGACACCACCAAACTCCGAGCTCTTCTCAATATAAGCGCGGCTGGACTGGCTGCCGGCCGGCGCGCGCTTCCCCGCGTACTGACTCTTTATATACCGCGACGGCACCGCTCTGGACCCGGTGCCATACTCCATCTCCATCGCTCCCTTACTGCTAGACACGCTCGGCGCACCCCCGAGCCTCTCCACCGAGTGATACCGATCGTTCAACCGGGACTGTGACAACCCTAAATCAGCTAGTTTGTTTGGCTGCGGCACAGGGTTGTCACCTAACAAATTATCCAAAGATCTGCTTCGCATTTTATCGTTGTTTTGTTCGAAATATCTCTCGTTTAACGCCGACTCTCGCGATAAGATGTCGTGCGAGATCTTTCTGGAATATTCGTTGGAGTGTTTGGTGAGCGTGTGGGAGTCTTCTCTGTCCATCTTCCAGGTGTATTCGGACATGCCGTCGTCCATTGAGTCTTGGAGTAAGCGGCTGAGGCTCGGTGAACGTGACTTTGGTGGCTCTGGTGGTGGGACCTGGGAATATAAAAAGTACTTGACAAGTTAAACGTTTGGTTGCATGATCTTGCTGACGCTTATTCCCGATGATACGTATTGTTTCAAATTATTTAATAATGCTTGCACAAAGCTATCCTGCGGCCTGCAATTTCAACAATGGGTTCAATTTAGGCGCGATGTGTACGCTGCTATGCGCAAACTTATTAATATTAATCTTTTCTTAATTATTATTTCTTATAAAGCTCCTGTTATGGTAAAAAATTAAATATGTTACCTATTTTTACCTATTTAAATTGTTGTAAAAACGGTTTTTGACAAGTATAAAAAATTGAGATGTCACTTAATCACCAAACACCGCTGACATTATTCATGCGTGTAACCATGGTAATAACAATATAGCAATATTAATAATTGTAAAAGAACTGTTATTACTATGGCAACGTTAATTATAGGACTGTTTTCACGCTTCGGTTACGCTTTAGGTGGTATTCTGATACCGTTAACGATATCAATATTAGCAGCTTATCCACTCGTCGGTGGCGACAAAAATGGCGAAAAGTAGTTGTCTGTGGAGCCCGTATCGGACCTTGTCACACGTTGCAACGCTTACAACTGCACTTGGAATTTCGCGGGGTTTTTTGAGTGATGACAGCTCAAGGCTAAGCTTGTTATCTATCCTATTTCACTGGGAATACACATTAATGACTGTAAAAGAGTTAGGTGTACGTTTGTCTGTTGACCAACGATGTCGGAATCGGGCTTCGCGACAGATGTGGACGGTTGACAAAATGTCAAAATCGGGTCTCGTCACTGACGAGGGGTTAGAGTACGAGTTTGAAAAATTAGTGTTACCAGCGGGCGCGGTGCGGGCCGCTCGGGCTCGAGCGCGCGCGGCGGCGGCGCGGGCGGCGTGTGTCCGCGCCCGGCGCCGCGCAGCGCGTCCGAGCGCGCCGTGGGCAGCGCGTTCCACGTCTCGATCTCGCCCACGGCGTCCAGCGCGAACTCGCAGCCGGACCATTCTGGAAATACGCGATACTATCATATTATATGTACCTATATACCGATACCTTTTGAACTTTTTAGTTAATTGGTGACACATATCAATGGACGTCGTTGTAATGAATGTTTTGCTGACGTGGCAACATGTGCTACGCTTTTAATATCGTAAGTGAGTCCTGGTGTCTGATCTAAATCGATGTCGACAAAGAAACGACATACAAATCGCACGATTTACGCAAAACGACTTATTATAGGTACATACACGTCAACTGTCTAAACTCTCGATTTCTCAAACGTTTGCAAGTGATGTGACCACACCGGATCTCGTAACGAAGGTTATGAAGGAAACGTTAATGCTAGTGGTACCAGTGAGTTGTCCGTTGTGCTCCATGGTGAGCGCCCAGCCCGGCGCGCGCCGCGCCACGCCCGCCGCGGCCAGCGCCGCCGCCGCCGCGCGCTCGCACGTCGTCCACGGGTCCACGGACACGTGGTGCACGGAATCTGCAAAAAAAACCTTCTTTTACGAAATTGTTACATATTTTTGCTTCTTTCGTGTCATTCATGTAATTTACTAGATAGATATCTTATAAAGTGAATTGACAATCTGATCTAGAAATAAAAAGATGAGAGTAGCACAGGATTCATCACAGTGCAGATCTTTGGGGAATGCCTGTGCGTGTAAATATGTTCTGATTGACATGATGAACGTTATGAATGTATATAATTTGTATTATATTTTTAAATATTTGTAAGTCTTTTCTTACTATATTTCATTTTATTATTTGCTTGTATTTATATTTATTTATTTATTTATTTATGGCACAGTAACAAATCACAAGCGGTAAAATAACAATAAAATCTCATAATACAACATAGTCGTAAGCTTGCAATTCGATGACAACCGTGCACAGCATTCAACTAGTACATTACTTTACTTACTTAATAATAATGTTGTACACCATATTTAGAACGTGATAAAAATAAAAAGTTAATACAATAAACAATGAACACTCAAACCCTATATTAAAAATCATGGAGTAGGTGAATTACTTTTTAAGTATAATTCTTTTAACAATAAACATAAAAGGAACATTTTTCTGGTAATGTATATCTAAATTATTATTTTCTTTTAACAGTTGTTTATACAACCTAGCCATACGTACCAGAGGATCATTATAAAAAACATTATTTCTAACGAGTGGTATATGATTGAAATATATTTAAAAAAAACTTAGTATAATTTTAAGATAAATTTCTGTCACTTTTTGAGTCCCACCGCCTGCGAGTTGATTACTTAAATACATAAGTACTTAATATTGTTACCGTATTTTTTTTCAAAATTAATAAATATCCTCAGAATTGGGACTACTCGTACAATTTCACACCATACTATAAGGTTGTAGAGAAGAAAAGTTGTCACACTTTACGGTGGCTCAACGCACAAAAGCTACTATTTTTAGGTACTTAACACTAGTACTAACCATCATAAAGCCGCAGCGGTAAGGCGGCGCGCGCGTCGGTCCTTGCGGCGCGCCACTCCAGCAGCGTGGGCGGGCAGCGCCGCGCCACGCCGCCCGCGCGCGCCGCCGCCGCGCCGCCGCCGCCCAGCAGCCGCAGCAGCTGCGCGCGCTCGCGGCCCGGCGCGCGCTCCGACACGAAGCGGACTAGGTACCTGGGAGATTTTACATTCGGTTACAATTAAGGCGGGTCAGGGCCACGTTCTCACAGCCGAGGTATCGAGCCGTGAAAACGCATATATGCATGGTCGCATCAACAACACTCAATGAGTATGACGTACTCATTAAACCATTCATAATTATGTTAAACGGGGTCGTACGTCGCACACTCGCCCCAGTCATATGTCTTTTCCTTCAACGAATGATGAATGTCTATGGTTTATTAGTTCATTAAGATTAGAAAAATTAAACATTTTAGACTCTATTACACTTGTTTTTAAGTTCAAAATCTAATAAAATGTTGATCATGTGACCTTGCACTAATTAGTGCTCAAAGATACCATGTAAAACATTCCAGTCAGATAAAACAACACACAAATATCAGAGAAACGACAAGTACTATGATAAACGGTTTAATATCCGTTCCCAATACTCAAACCGCAGATAGATTAGTAATCTCGGAAAAAAAACATTTGCCCCCTACAAAATGTGTACCTTTTTTAACCGAAGTAACCTTATCTTTTGGTTTTAATAATGGAAACAGACATACGTCATTAGTCACCCTCGGGGCGCGAGTGTACACTCACTTGTGCAGTGGCGGCGTGGGCTGGAAAGCGGCGAGGCAGTGAGCCATGAGCTGGCACACACGCGCCGGCGAGTCACCTCCCGCTTGGTTACATAATTGTACGAGGATCTCATCGCGCAACCCTCGAGACGCGAGACCGCGGGATGCGATGTAGTCTGCCAGGATCTGTGGAAAATAAAATCATTGAATATCCGTCACTGTCTGAACGAAATCCCACCCAATACGTAGCCGCCATATTCAATCACAGTTCGGCCATGTCGAACCATTATACTTCATTTTTTTTAATTAACCCTCTGGCTCTGTTGAAACAGCCAATCAAAACTATTTAGTCGAGCTTTGACGTATCATTGTTCTGCTTCCATTGGCTGATGATGATGTTTTGTTGTTCACATTTAGTTAAGCACCTTAACAAATCAAGTAATGAGAGGCCAATTATCAATAGTTAACAAGCTTTAACATGGTTTAACATTAAAAATCTGTCGACGTGTTCAAATACCTTTTGTCTTGCTTCATTCCCAGCTGCTGACTCGTCACACCATCTCAGAATCAGCTTGAAAGTAGCCACCGCGTCATTGAAATCTTGGTCTCTGAAAAGCAAAATCTGCCGTTAATTATAGTAATTATAAAAACCCAAACTAACTACTAGCACAAATAGCAATATTTTCTATTAGGGTACAGTCATGAGATTTAATTTGGTACCCACCTTAGGTCCAAAGTCAATCTGACATTCTACAACAATAAGGTTGAGTTTCCTATAAGTTACAAATGACTTGACATCGCTAATGACATTGACGACTTCAAGCATATTTTTCTTGAAATGGGTCCCAAATTAACGCTCGTGACCGTACATCTATGCGTAATGTCGTAACATCAATATATATTTTGGAAGCGTGTAAATTTGTTCGAAAACATAAAAACTTATACACTAGACCTGTAAATGCCTACTCGGAGGCGCACAACTTACGGCACCGGAACAGATTAGCTCTTGCCACTCCTGTTAAGCTACAAATGTCAAGCAAAGGTCCCCACGCGATGTGTATCAATTTTTTTAATAAAATCCCTAACCATATATCCCAAGAAGAAAAATACACCACTTTTGTAAATAAACTTAAATCCTACCTTATAAACAAATGTCCATTCTCCCTGAAGGAGTATATGCAATACTAAAAATATTAAATAAGTATTTATTAGGTTAAGTAGTTAAGTTCAAGTATTATAATTCCCTTTTTTATTTTTTTGTATACATTTTAACATGTTTAATTGTAAGTTCATTATTGCTCAATTGTATGTAGTTATACTCATGAGTTAAATTTATTGCTACACCCTAGTAGGTGTAGCAATAAATGTAACTCCATGTTTTGTACTGGCTATTTAAGATAACATCTTGTAAATACCATGGTTGCAAGGAATAAATGAATATGAATATGAATGAATATGTTGTTTCTGTTCACACTGCGGCGATGCAGCCAGAACGTTTTACATAGGTACCTACATTTTGTTGCTTGTGGTGAAGTGTGGCTGGCCGCAATGCGGGAAACCGCACAATCTGTACGTGCCCTTAAAGACGTTACGCAGTCAATTTTAATTGTTTACTCTGTAGGACCTGAGGTCGCATCATGAAACGTCTCTGCCAACTGTCAGGCACAACTAAATGACTTTTCTGTTGCAAGAAGAAGGGAAACGAGCACACAGGCTAACTGATAGTAAGTGAGATCTGATATCCAAAGACATTTGGATTCTCAAGACTACAATCGGAAAACTGTAATCTTAGATAGAGTTGCCTCTACGCTAGTAATTTCACCTATTATCCCTACACTGGAATACACCAATGCAAACACTGCTTGGAAACAGGTTAAAGAATAAGAACTGCTATAACCTCTCTATTACTGGCTGGAAATTGGCAGGTTTCAACAGTAACACGGCTCCTGACCTAGTAATGTATCGTCTCACCTGACGGCAGACTTGGCCAGGAACGGCCTCGCGATGGGCTGCTTGCGCGGGCTGAGTTGCCCGCCATCCGCGAAGTACACCGAGCTGAACTTGGAGAACGCGAACTGCTGGAGGTCCCTGGGCAGTTGGATGCGGTCCTCTTCGCTGTACACGTCGCCTGCCACCTGAGAAAAGAGAAAAATGCTAGCATTAGTTGACGAAGTTGAAGTTAGCCCTCAGTATATCCCTTTAGGTTCAAACGCACTTAAGGCGGAAAGCGCGTTCCCATAATAAAAACGCCTCCTCCACGCTTGGAGAACGCTTTTTAGTATGGGAATGCGCGGCACTGCGCCGCCGCCGCTCTCTATGTGCGTTTGCGGCTTTTATGATTACACTAGTCACATAACTGACTGCGTTGCCAACCCCTACGACTAAGATGGAATGCCTCTATGCAAGACACTTCACCGGTGGTCAACCACGTCAACTCAACAATGCGAAGACTGGTGTTTGGCGGCAAATTAAAGGTTATAATAGTACTAGCCATCCGGACTGACTCTACTTAAGTTTCTGCGACGACTGGTAAGGCACTAGACAAGTCCACAAAGTGAAACCGAGCTTAGTGTATAAAACTAGAACCATAAAAAGCCAGAAAACAGGGCCCAGCTGCAAGACAGGATAATCGAACCCATCTCCTCCTTTCAAATTTAAATAAGCAACGCTTGTGAAAAACCGGATTGTGTGGCATCTGGCTGCCAGATGCCACAATAGGACCTAAAGGATAAAACACCAACTTTTAGCATTTGGATGCATTCTGTTTTCGTCGTCTGCTTTACGGCATTTCATATTTATACCTTAGCTAAATGCCGGTCCTGGTGCGGCGGCTGGTGCTCGTCTATCTTGGACAGGATGAAGGCTAACTCTGCAGGAACTTCCAGCACTTGCATGGTTTCTGCTTTTGCCTTTTCAGCAGCTTTCTGTTCCGCGACGCGTCGTCTGAAAATAATCAATGCAAGTTTACAGGGTGTAAATAGAATACATTGTTTGTGTGGTTTTTGTGACAAGAAAAACTTATTTTAACCTGACCTTAGGTTCATCCACTGCAGAGAAGAAGTCTATAGTTAAAATAAAGGAACTTTAATCGAAGCAATTCGAACATCATTACAATTACATCTTTGACAGCTAAACACAAGCAAAACCTATCGCGACTCAATCACTGCTGCTGACGAAACCTGCTGACCTATTTTGAAATTAAATTACGAATACGCACTGTCAGAAATCTACATCTTGTTTAGTAGTCGAGTGTTAAGTAGTGTGAAACTTCTGTTACTATTAAAAAACCGCCTCTAGCCCTCTACCGTCCCCTACTTTTTGCAGTCGAATACCAAACGCCCCGAGACATAGTTTACGCTACTGGCTCCCCGCTCGTGGCACTCACTTGGCCTGCATCTGCTGCTGCTCCTGGCGGCGCCTGCGCTGCTCCCGGAGCGCCTGCACGCGGCCGCGCGCGCGCCGCCCGCGCACGAGCGCCTGCGCGCGCACCACGCCGCGCCGCGCCGTAACGAAGCGCCGGCGCGCGCTCCGCCCGCGGTACCACGCCTGCACCCGAACCGCGGCCACACGCATCTGCTGGTAGCGCTTCCTGCAAATAGAGGGAGAGAATTCATTCACTTGCCAAACGTGACATCAATTATGATCGTGAAAACATTTTCACTTTAAGGCTTTTTCCTGTTAGTGCTGCCTGGGGACAAAGTCCATTGGGAACTGGGATAAAGTTGAAAGTTGTGTACGAACGCACTGCGGAAACTTCGCTAGCATTACGCTATCTATTGCTGTGAAAATTTGGTGGACTTTTGTTGCGTGAGGCGCTGTCATTGATTCTTTACTTGTCACAAGATAGCACTACTATTTCCCAGAGTACTACAAAATGGTCGTGTACTGGTAACACACTCCAAGAGCTTGATACATATCAAAAATGTATGCAGTTGACCTGTTGATGTTACGTTTCCTACCTTGCGAGGAAGCCCCGAGCCCGCGCTTGCAGGACAGTAGCGGCGGCTCTCAGCTTGTCCGCCCGCGTCCGCTCCAGCGCGCGGTGCAACGCCTCGCGGACGAAGACGCGCGCCGCGCCTAGCTGGTAGTCCGCGCCCGCTGTCGAAATACACGCAAATAATTACAACTTACAACTTACATCTCCATCATGAACATTAACGGTTCTATTGTGGCTCATTTACCTTTGGACGCCAAGCGTCGAACACACTGACAGTTGAAACTCATTTCCACGTGACACGCCGACTGTCGCGATCAAAGTGATAATTGATATACCACTAGGTATAGAGAGCCTTGTCATAGAAAGTAAATAATAACACCTCCATATAATAGTTTGTTTATGATTTGACGTTTCTTTCTTATGACATAATTCTATTACGATGACACAAACCGTGATTGTACTCTCTATGATCATCTTTATTTATACGTTAAAATTTACTAATAGACATCTTTATAAACGGTTTGTAAACCCAATTTAAGATGTTCAAAGTACCAACCACCCACCAGTCAGTATCCATCGCCAAGGCGCTACCTTTGAACTAAGCTATATTAAAGCGAAAAAAAAATGAAATTTTGAAGCGAAGTGTGAAAAAAAAACCTTTGAACTGCTTATTTTAGGTACAGGGACTGCAGACGTTGAATCAAATGAATAGCAATACACTAAACTTTTAACAACACAACTAATACGCTTTCACTCTTCAATTATCAATAAATATCAGGGGGACAATGTCACATAAATTGACCTAGTCCCAAACTAAGTTCTAGGTTTGTACTATGGACTGCGATGAACTTACTTATATACAGAAATACGTCCTTAAATACAAAGAAAACATCCAAAACTCAGGAACAAATAGTCGCGCTCATCACAAAAATATCTGCCCTTACCGGGATTTGAACTCGGGACCGTTAGCTTTGAAGGCAGGCACTACAAACTAGGCTAACGCGTAGTCAATATATACAGTATAATTAAAGAATGAGATTATCCGATCCATTTAATAGAAATCCAAACAAACGCCACTCAAATGACAAATTTCGCGGCGTATTAGAGCAGCACCAAACCAAGCGGAACTTACTCCGACGTTGACGTCTCCTGGAACTTTTCTTTTCACATACCGGCCGGCGAAAATACGGATGATATACGATATACTTAGATACTATTTCAATATGTTTTTTACAACTCTCCGCGAGTATGTGCGCGCTGTGACTGACTCGCAGAATGGCCGCGGACGATTAGTAGAAAGTCGCAAGCAGCTTGTTTCCAAACATGTTGTGAAGGATTGAAGCGCCAATTAATAACATGCGAATGGATAGTGATTTAATACTGAGATAATAGACACTCGTAAAGATGGAATTAATATGATAATCGGGTTATGTTGTCCGTAATAATTCAAAATCAAAAGGCAATAAAGCATTTACCATTGGGTGTGATTCACAACCAATTAGTTTATATTTCGAGAATGGTTTTGCGTTTCTGAAATATGATTTGTTGCAGTCTTTTAATATTTCAAAATATATAAACTAAAACATGACTGACGAGTAGAAGGACTTAGCATTATAAATTTTATACAACTTATGACACTCACACGCTAAAAATAAAGCATTTTTACTAAATCTCGATGTCCGGTTTAAAACTCGGTTAGATTTTTTTAATCTAACGTGTAAGACCGCATTTATTATAGGCTTGATGCCATTAGAAAACTACACCAGCTTTATTTGGTTCACTTAACTTGTACCTGTTTTGTTTTTTAAACGAGAAAGTAAGAAAGATAAATGTAGACGCACAAGTCGCTTAACACACAACGCAAGGTAATGCAAGAAAATAATACTAAAATGGACATTGAAATTGGAGACTTATGGCTACTTGCACCAATAATTTAACCCTGGTTTAAGATACTAACTCGACTTAAAATGACAGTTTTTGTATGAATCTGACGTTTACTAACTCGAGTCTTAACCCAGTGTTAAATTTTTGGTGCTAGTGGCCCTTATTCAACATCATTTAAAAGATAAACCCTAATAATGGCGACGCCTACTTTCAGAGCTATCTCCTAAACGGCCCAAGCGATTTCCATCAAACCTAGCTAAGAACCATCCCCATTAGACCTGGCTTTGTTTTAAAAAAAACGCGTTCTAATCAGTCCATCGGTTTGAGAATTAGGATGCCCAGACAGAAACACATACACAAAGGTAAACATACACCTACAACACAGATACACACGTTATATTCGTAGTAAGTTGTGACATTCAAATTGTAAATTTATATCTGGATCAAAGTTGATAAGAAACTTTACTAACTGTTCTAAGGCGAAATCTGTTTTTTTTTGTTAAACTTATAACACCTCTACTCCTTATTGGCCGAAGGTTAAAAAAACAATCTACACTAATATTATAAAGAAGAAAGATTTGATTTTTTTTTTTTTGCTTTGAATAGGCTCCGAAACGACTGGACCGATTTCAAAAATTCTTTAACTATTAGAATGCTACATTATCCCTGAGTAACATAGGCTATGTGTTATTTTTTCTACGTGGACGGAGTCGTGGGCAACAGCTATCTAAAATAGCTTAGAATTTTCAAATTATTACAATCACACATGACTTCAACCGTGGTAGGTTTTGCAACATCACAAATAGATAGGCGGTAAGCACTCATACATTCAAACCGCTCATTATGCGAATTGCAAAAGGCAATCCCGCGGCTGTCAGACAATAACCGCCGTGGGCGGATCAATGCGTTGCCAATGCGTGACACCAAAACTGTCGACACCCACAGACTTGGAAAAAAGTAACAATTAAATAATTACTTGTCAAGGACCTAGTCAATCAATCATAACAAAGATATTTTATTTTTGATTTCTGAATTTCTTATTAGTTACTTGGTCGACTGGTAGAGAATGCTATTAGGCGTTAGGTCCGCCATTTGTGCTTTTTTGTGCAATAAAGATTAAATAAATAAATAAAATAAATACTGTCCCAGAATCTATTAAGTCCGAAATTAAGATCTGAGGACTGAGAGCGCCTGTTATAGTAAAATAATTTTGGGAAATGATACATTTGACTAAAAATATTTTGGCCAAACGGCTTAGACCCCTGCTTCGGAGCCTGCCGTTTGGCCAAAATATTTTTGGTCAAATGTATCATTTCCCAAAAAGGATTTTGTATTCTTTTTGCTTTATATCCGGGATATCAAAACCGCTTGTTACGTCTATTAGGTTAGGTTAGGTTGGCTATATAAATAAAAAATCAACTGCGACGGGAAACGACTTTTTAAGAAATGAAAGTTTGGGAAATGATACATTTGACAATTTTTTTTTTGTCCAAACTGCATAGACCCAGTCTACTTAGTTAATAGTACAGATAAAAAAAATAGGTATGTCATAAGTTAGTTAACTTGTGTATCTGTGTAGCATCGTAGAAGAACCCCTCCCAAACGGGAAGATCTATTTGGACGCGGTATTTTCTGATAGTTTGGTAGAATCAGACGTGTCAACATCGATCCACAGTTCCTACTTTATCGATCTACTCGATGGCTCGATTTGTCACTATGCGGCAGTAAATTTGTTTATGATAATATTATTTTAAGATGTACATATAAAGCGTATTTGTTATGCGATTGTAGATCATTCTTGCACGCCCAAAAGTAAATAAAAAATACGAGCAGGTGCAGATGTAGTGCATGTATTCTATCGAAACATATTTAAAAGAACGATTTCATATTTTCATTACGCGAATTTTAATTTCATCGAAAGGCATTTCTCCCCTACGTAATTAATGTTCAAAATATCATGGTTTGAGCAGAAAATAGCGTTCAATGATGAAGTGAAGTTCGATTAAATTATGGGTTAACCTAATCATGCACCATCGTATTTTGTCGGTTCAATTCAGGATCATATTCATCCTACTTTCTCAATTAGCTTATTGTTGGATACTGAAACCGACTGAAAAGATTTACTGACCAAATACGATATCCAGTATTTATTCACTAAATCTGCATCTAGTAACGTTTAGTGGTCCAGCGGCCCTAGTACGGCTGGGTCTATATCGCATGTCAAATGTGGATAAAGCACTCACTCTCGTTCTTATTTACGTGTCAGAAGGTGATGGATGCCTTATCGACACTTTGTCACACGATAAACGCAGCCATATTAGACCCCAAGGTGGTCCTTACCTGCACCGGTAGACGGCATCTCCGCGAGTATCGAGTTGCAGATCTCTCTGTAAGGGGTGGATCGGGCCGGCGTCGACTTCAATAGGTACCTGGAAACAATCGTTAATAAATAAGTACATTGCTAAAGTAATAACTTTTATTAGATTTTTAAAGCCCCTGGCGTAACTGCGGCCTCCAGGTGAACTAATAATTGTTGAAAGAGGATGAAGAACAATCTAAATTAAACTATCTTCTTCTGAAGCCAAGAAGCAACACAGACATACACACATAGTCGTCAAATTCGTAACACCCTTCCCTTTTATTTCTAAGGGTTAAACACACATATATTTTAATAATCTTGTGCTGATGTCAAACGCGCAGCTAAATTCTGCATTCTGACGATAGAAATATTTGGATTAGACGAGATTAAACAAACCTCCAGAGTAAAGCTACTCACCGGTATCTATCAACGAAGTTCTGGAACGGTATCCTAATAGGGTAACCGGTCTGTCGTATTTTAATGGTGTCCAGCATGCCCGTGTATCGCAGCTGGGCCAGCACGCAAGGCAGGTCGAAGCGGAGCGGGGACTTATCCGCGTTGGGCTTCAGGCAGCGCACGAACCAGGGCTGGCAGCGGGACATGGACTCGAGGAGCTGGTGCAGACTGTCTGAGAACCTGGGGACAGAGGGTTGCATCAGCATAACGATAAACACGTGGAGTCTACTTCCAACCTAGCAAAATATAATAGGATTTTTTCTTTTCTACGGTTGAATGTGATTGGAAGAAATCCCTTCACTATAAATAAATATTTCGGCCCGGATATGACACCCCATTAATTAAAACCTATCCAATAGTTTAGGATCTAAAGTTGGGCATCCGAATGATAAACACCCTTCTTTTGACTTCGCGCAGTAAAGGAGGACTATCCACCAGTGCAAGTCCCAACAGCCTCACCTCGCGGCAACGGTGGGCGTGCGCGGCTTCATAGTGACAAAGCGGCCGTTAGCGCCGCGCGGCAGCGTCTTGTTGTTGTCGTGCTGCGCGCGCAGGTGCGCCGACATCTCAGACACTAGCGGGACTTCGCTGCTGCAGAGCAACTCCAGTACGTCCGGCCGGAGGGCGTCCCGGTTCTTGTCCAGGAAGCCTTCCACGTTGTACCACACTTGGCCCGCGTAATGTTTCACCTGAAAATAATCAATCAGTTAACTAGACAATCGGTATGAAATACTACTGGATTAGTAAGAAAAAACTATTGTAAAACTGACAAAACTACAGTAAATATGGAAAGTCTTACACCAAATTCACTAGCTCCCAGTCTCGGCCGTGAGTACAGCTCGTTCAGAGCATGGTTGTAATGGCACTTCTCTAGGAATGACGCGTCAGAGGCGCGGGGGAAGTTGCTCTCGTCATCCAGTAGGTGCAGGATGCCCACGGGCTTTTTGCTCAGCAGCTGAATCACTGGAAGATCAACCAGAAGAATAATAACAACCAGACGTATGTTACAAAACCCTAGTTCATTTCAAAAGGATGACTACATACCCGGAGAGTTATCATTCCACGTGAGGTTAGACCACTCTAACCTTTCCTTCTGGTACTCCTGTTGCTCCAATTTAAAAATGTGCTTGTTGAAATAGTGCTGGAGCGTTTCGTTCGCAAAGTTTATGCACAGTTGTTCGAAAGAGTTCTCTTCCAGGTCTTCGAATCCGAAGATATCGAGGAGAGATATTCTGTGCGCGTCGTGTAGCCCCGCGCGGTGGACTATGGAGTTGATGCGGAGGACAAGCCAGTTGAATAGTGACGAATATAAAGCCTTCGCGAAGGCGTCCCTTGCGTCTAAAGCTTGATCGATCGGTAGTGGGGATCTCATGCGTTCAGCTCTCGCCGCCGTCACCCGCGTGGTAAGAGCCCTGGCCATGGCTTCTGCTGGCACTTTAAGTAGATGCGCTGCCCAACGCACCTCCGCTCCTCCTCCCAACTGAACTCCCTCTTGTCCATGACGCAACTGTCTTCTATGAAAGTAAACATTTCCCAAATGAAGAACAGCTGATAAGACTCTTATTATGTCTTCTCGCTCGGAGTCCCCGATGCCAAGCACTTGCATAGCGCCACATAGCGCTGACCAATCGGCGCCCGCACCGGCACCGCCTGAATCACCTCCTTGATTTAAATAGAAATAATGCTCTGGCGATAGAAGTCCTCTCGCTCGCCTTTGCTCCTCGTCTAACCCCGCTAATAGTTCATAAAACACATGATAATTCCTCTCGCCAGGCGACTGCGTGACTATACGCGATTTCTCAAGTAAATAATGAGCGACTCGCGCTCCGGCTAACGCGCCGTCTTTGAAGTAGAGTTCTAGAAGTTTCCCAAAGCGACTAGAGTTGTGGTTTTTTGGTGTCCTAGCGTTTCCGAAGGCCTCTAGAAGCGGGGCGGCTTCTAGGATCTGTTCGGAGACGGGGGCGCGGCCGGGCGGCGCGGGCGCGACGGCGGCGAGGAACTGCACGGCCAGCTTGGTGGACTCGGTCTTGCCCGCACCGGACTCGCCGGAGATGAGAATGGCCTGCGGATGCGGCAGAGATGCGCGCGCAGCCGCTGCTATGGCAAACAGATGTGGGGGGAGATCGCCCAGGGCTTCCGCTGCGTGGTACCTGGAACACACAATAATTATGTAGTTTAAAAAACTTCATTGCTTCATTATATTTTGCTTTGCGTCTTTTACTGAACCAAGAATCGTCGACAGTTATTTATTTTATTTAAATGCAGTACAGACATGGTTTAAAGTCCGGAAAGAGAGCTATTCTTGAACAAACAAGGGTGAATCGCTAAGAAAAGACTTAAGAATTGGTTTTGAAAGCTTCACTTAGAGTTGAGAAAACACTAAAAATTCCCAAAAAATTATAAACGTACCTCCTAGCAGTCTGCAGTCCATACAGCGCATCTACGGGCCGGTACGGGTTGACGGCCACCAATATGGAGCCGGCGTACGTGTAGATCAGCCCCTGCTCGTAGCGCAGCTTCAGGTTCCAGAGCAGCGCGGCCTCGTGCAGGTCGTGGAGGCGCGTCATGTCCTCCACGCCGGTCGGGCCCAGCTCCTCGCGGGGCCACACGGGATCCCCTTCCTCTTCGCCATTTCCCATTTGGAGCGCGAAGGTTTGGGGCTGGGGAAGAAAGGAGAAGTTAGAAAGATGTCCTAGACGTATCTATCGACACACTGTTAAATTTTTTTTTTATTTGTACGTGCGTAGGCTTAATGTGACTCGCAAAGCCTAAATTGTTTTGGAATTTCCGGAAGAGGGACCTGTAATGGGAGCGCTAATTTGAGTTATTAGTATAATGGTAAGAGGGCTGTGTAATGGACAAGATGAAGCTAACCTAAACGTTATTTTCGAAAACTGACAAAATCGACGCAACCGTCCGGTAAGTTTACGTCAATCCTATACATTCTCGATAACGGTAAAGATCGCAGAATACATCTTGTCTAGTCATTGTTTTACGAAATTGTCATTTGGCATGCGAGACCTCTTAAGACGAGCGCGTTCCAAAATTCGTAGTCATTACATACGTAATCACAGCAATTCGTCAATTCGATCTCAGTAATAAGGTACATTATAGGATATTGAACTCGTTTAAAGTAAACTAGAAGTACGAATATACATTTTAAATCGTATTCTGTAGAGGTGGCATTCTTAAACTTTAAAGGGTTGCCTCCCAGGGATAAATTACCTTAAAACACACCGATTGGTTCATTAATTTGGAATACATATTACTTACATAAAACTTGAATTTTTAAACTATTCCTCAAGGCTTTGTTGTAGGCGGTAGATTGTACAGGTACAGCCAAATATGTGCAAAATCCCAAGCAAAAACAATTTCTCAGCTGCGGACGCAGCAAAAAATACGAATAGAAAGAAGCCATGGGAACCAGAATGTAAATTTTCGTGAGAGTTCTATGTTCCGAAAAGAATAGCAATTTCAATTGTCTTCGCTAAAATTATTACGAAAGACATCCACATATTAATTGATTACGAAGACGCTTCACTCTCGATGATTGTGCAAGTTAAATTAAACGCGTTACAATTTCCTACTGGCTTACTTCTCTCAGGAATAAGTTACCAAACGGCATAAAAATGCAACCAGACGGAAAATCACGCAGTCGGCAGGCTGCAAACCATAACTGTGACATAACATAACGCTGCACAATACTATCAGACATCTTTCGTGACCTGAACCACTGAGAACATTTCGCTTTCAAGCTCATTCAAATTTAAACGTTCACTGTTCTTTCTATTCGCGCCTTCGTTTCGCACACGCGTGTTTAACCGGTAATGTATCTAACAGCTGGGCGAAAGTCGGCGTGAAGTTCGTAGTAGAGGCCCGCAAATTGTTTAGTCGCATATTAGATTACGTTGTAACGTTGTCTTGGTCCAACAGGCACAAATAATAAGTTGGCGGCCGATTACCGTGGAACCGTTAACTGGCCTTCGAAAACTGTTAAGTTAATGATACAGGTACATACCTACATGCCTTAAACGTTAAGTATAACGTAACGTGAGTGTTAAAGTTTATTATAACGACTATTATAAATGACCTTATAAATTTCTACAGATTTTTATTTAGAAGATTATCGTTAGTAAGATGTCGAAAGATAAAATTTTATGTGCCTGGTTAATGCCACACATTTTGTCACCTGGTCCGTCCGTAGTAGTCCATAGATACCAAATATGTTAAGTTAGTACGAAGAAAATAAAAGGTTTCATTGACGGATGAAACCTTTTATTTTTTGAATAAAAACTGACGGATGTAGCAGAAACGCTTCGAATGAATATATCATTGTTTTCAACAGCAAACGCGTAGAGACGTTAATTGTTGAAACTAGAACAAGGACTTGGTTTTTTGAAAGTGGCGGTAATTACGTTCTGCATAAGAACATCCAGGCATAGATCCTTAAGGCTTGGCATTCGTAGAATTCTCCGTCGTCTCGCACTTGGCGCGCTTGGCAGCCTGGCGCTGGCTGATCTTGACAGGCTTGGCATTGTTCTCTGGTTGCTTGGTAAAGCCGCCGGTGCGCTGTGCCGAGACCGCTGCCTGCGAGAAACTTGGCCGCATGAAGACTCGCAAGAGTTGCAGGACATGGAGCCGCAGGATTCTGGCGAGCTGCGGGGCGTCGGTGCGAACCTCACACGCATCAGGTAAGATTGGAAAGTTTAAAAAGTAAAATCACGTGATTGTCATTCATAGCTGATACCTATTGTCACATTCACATCGGGAGCTACAAAAGGAGGCACTCAATCAACTAGATCCCAAGACAAACAACTGACTTTGGGACTCAAGTCCTCTGATTAGTCAGAATAGGGATGATTTAGCGCACCTTGCCGTTTATCATTGTTTGATTTTTAAGCAAGCTTTCTGCATCGCATTTTATACGTCCTAACCATAACAATTTCCATCTGCACCACTGTATTTAATTAACTAAGTCACTGCACAGTATCACAGCCACGTCCTTCGCAAATTCCTTGAATGTTCCATCGCATGGTCCGCGGGTAACTGCGCTCGGAAGCTGGTCGAGAACTGTTAGGGAGGTAACGGGGCTGCCGCCCGACCAGTTGAGCTCAACGTTAGATTACTGCAACATTTGGCCACTATATGGTTGAATGTGTTCCGAACCGGACCACGGAGGGAAATCTTGTTGAATTTAGCTCTTTAATCGATCAAGTCTCGGTGTTGACATCAAATTATACGATATTGAGTGATTAGCAGAGGTCGGAATAGGTAGTGCTTATTAACCTAAACTTGATGCATCTTCATTCAATAACGTATTCCCATCTCACTCGCGCATGAATGAACATGAGTCAAGTTTAGGTTAATAAGCACTACCTATTCCGACCTCTGGTGATTAGGTTTGCGCCGTAATTTGTTGATCAGTTTGATTGATAAACCGTTACTTTTCTTTCATTACCCCTATAGATCTAATATTAAATTCCCGGGTTGATTGGACAAAGGACTCCCTTCCATCCTTGTTTCCTCGAATTTGCTAGCTGGAGGGCATCCGGTGCAGTGACCGACCGGAATTTAAAAAACGTCCATTTAAAACCCTGACACTTCGCCGCGAAGTCATCGGTCCCGTATTACTGTGACAACATAATATTAACCTAGGTTAGTACTCGTAAATAATAAGTGAATGATACTTTCATTCGAATCAATAGAGCAATAAAATGTAGTTTCACATGTCTATTTCGTAGCCATGTCGTTAATAGACCATGTGGGAACGATACACGACGAATTTAAAGTATACTTCTGTCATTAATGTTTATAATAATCTAGGACTATTAATAGCTAACTCGGTACTTACTATACCAGTTTCTTAATAAGAATCGGAAATCTTCGTTTTTCTTGAAAAACGAGTCACAGATATAATGTCGGTGCGCTGTGAGTGCAAGCGAGATAGCCGAACACTGCGCCTCTATTTCACTCTGTTTTAAGTAATCTTGCTTTCGAGATCGTATCGCATTACTACTCGGTAAAAGTGAATAAAAGTTACCGTAACATAAGCCATATGACAACTATATGGTTCTAGAATTTAGAGAATTCTTATAAAGGCCCTTTACTCTGCAGAGTTGTTTATTCTACTTTGGTTTGGCCAATCTTACTAAAATAAAGTATTCTTATTCGATCTCGCTGTCAATCATCAACAATATTATTACATTATCAAAACAAGATGACTTAATTGCGTAATAAGGGCTCCGTAGTCCCTGCAGTAGTTTGATTGTTCGATTGTCTCAGCTACGCCGAGTGAGCCGACGGACGCGGCACGGACGGGCGCCCGGCATACTAAACGACCACAATGAATCATTAACCATTGCCATGTTGATACAGGCTGGCACCTACATAACTCGTAAGTCAACGGCCTAATTTGCCGGCACTAGACTATCGTTGCACCGACTAAGCAGGTAGATACTTTTCTTCGAGAAATTCTTGGTAATTTTCAAAAACATACTTTGCATAATCTCTTGCTGACTGATTGACGCATAGTCTAAAGTCTAAACTATTGAACTTAGGGACTTGAAATTTGGAGAGGATATTCCTTAGGCCCTAAAAACGCACTAAGAAAGTACATACATACAAACACATACATTAAATCACGCCTGTTTCCCAAAGGGGTAGGCAGAGACCATTTCTTTCCACCTGCTACGATCCTGACAAATCTCTTTCGCTTCTTCCACATTCATACATCGAGTCATGCATGCACGTCGGTTTCGGGTACTTAAGATCCGGCCCTTTTCCAGTATTTCTCCGATTTGATTCGAAAAAGTACGCCTCGGGCGGCCCCTTCCGATCCTCCCACTCACTTCTGCTCTGTATATCTCTTTCGTCAATCTTCTTTCATCCATCCTTTCCAAATGACCGAACCATCGAAGCATGCTCTTTTCAATCTTAGTCACTACATCTTCTTCACTAAGAAAGTAATTTTGCACAATCAACCCCCGACGAGAAGAACCAAGGGAAATAGTAGGAAACTAAATTTACGCGTACGATATCGCTGACGTCCTCCATTTAATCAATTCAAACAGAACATTCTAACTGCTCTCGAAGCTTTTCGAAAATGTTTTTAGTGCTTTCTTGAGAAGATTTGAAAGTTCTGCTACTATTGCTAACTAGAACCAATCGAAACGTAATGTTGGTCTTGTTTGTGGGAAGTTGCGATTTTCGAATCGATATCCGTATTGCGGTAACGTCCTGGAAAAAGGCAATCAGGATCCCAATTTTATAAATTTACCACATTGAGCTTTTCCGTATCTGAAACGCCAGAGGCGAATAAAAAAAAAACTACAAACAACATCATTGAAATAGGAAGGAAACGAAAAATTGGGTACTTACGAGTATCGTTGATTGAGAAATACTCGTATTTTAACCCGCAAAACATAACCTACGTATCAATTACCATATCCCATGGTAAATAATATTAATATGGATGGACGCGCCAAAGTTTAAAAGTCTTTGAATCTTTGATCCTTGTTCCTCCAGTCATTTCGATGCAGACTGTATCCCTCATAGTTTAACCGAGCGAATAGTTGCACGTTGAGTCAGCTCCCTCTCGGGCGGCATTCCGCGGCCTTGCAGTTGCAGTGTGCAGTGCCTAGGAGGCTAGAGACGGGATACAGTTGACTCGAGACGTTCGCGAGACTCGAGCCACCGTGCAATACTGCCCGAGCCAGCATCTCAAATAAAACTCCTGGAGCAATCACAATCTTATTACTAAGAGGAGAGGAATAAATATACTTTGTCAATTGAATCTGAGATACCGTTTATTGATTAATAGCTTCTGCCCGCGACTTCGTCCCCGTGGAATAGTTAATTTGGGCTAACGCTAACTTTAACCCGCGACGCGTGATGATATATAGCCTAGCCTCGATAAATGGGCTATATAACACTGAAAGAATTCTCAAATCGGACTAGTAGTTCTTGAGATTAGCGCATTCAAGCAAACAAACTCTTCAGCTGTATAATATTAGTATAGATTGGCTTAGGAGGGTAGAACAGTGCTATTTACAGTTGTTTTATCTCACGAAAGCGGGTTTACCATACCTGTATATACTTAGTTGTTAAACGTATTGGTCTAAGATCCGAATAGGAGATGATTTGCACCGGGCTGTTTATTCGATGAAAAGTATTTTATATCAAATTTAATACGCTAAATAATATGTGGCGAATAGGTAGGCTGAAAAATTTCAGTCCAGTACTTATATCATTTTTTTTAAATTAAAAACGAACTTTTTTTTTAAATTGCAAGTGCTTGTTTAATAGACAAATTACATAGTAATCGAAAGCATGACGTCTATAGAACATGCAGACGTTAGGTTTGGTGCAAATTATTAGTACCGACTTACCTGTTTATACCTGCCTACCCAATAGTTTTACGGGAAAAAAATAGTCAACCTAACGTTTGCATAATCTATAGGCTTCATACTTTCGATTGGTATGTAATTTGTCTATTAAACAAGCTATAGCATTTTTTTAACACAAAGTTAATTTTTAAATTTTTGATTAATTATGTACTGGGCTGAAAATTTTCAGCCTACGTATTCGCCATATATTACTTAGCATATTAAATTTGGTATAAAATACTTTTCATCGAATAAACAGCCCGGTGCAAATCGTCTCCTACTCGGATCTCCTACTAAATAGCCACCCACACACATTACGGCTAGCGACGACAGCTACGCACTCAGAGACAACGTGTACGTGCATCTACACATACAAGTACGGCAAACCTGCTTTCGTGAGATGAACAACTGTACCAATAGTACAAAACTAACTTTTTTATAGCATGGAGCCAGTGCCCGCGTAAGCAACGGACTACTTACTTACGAGTACGTGATGTTTGATAACTTAACCTAAGTTTAAAAAAAGTCTAGTCCGAGGCAAACAACGACTAGCAAGTCTACTCGATTTGTAAAATAATAAAAACAGCCACCGCTAGTGGCTTGCCGTCAACGACGAACCATGACGAACAATGCAAGCAAGTGCCAACAAAACAATGCATTGTACTATTTGTTCCTGCCGGTTTCAATGTATCAATCGAGCTTCAAGTTGATAAAAACATTAATACAGTTAAGAAAGGCCATGGATTATAACTATTATAAGCTTTTAAGCTTCCACAAAATGCTTATCTTTTTATATAGGTAGGTTATTACTCATTTCACGAAAAATCGTGCTCTACAGATTGCAAGCTTGGCTTTGAAGTGTTTCTACATACATATATCTTCGATTTAACTACATATTATGTACGTAGGAGACAAATGAGCACATAGACTAATGATAAGTAACTTTGAGACCCAAAGACCTTTGCAATTTCAAGACGGCAATCTCAAGTCAAGGATAATCAAACTGGTAATAATTCCTAACAGCCGCCGTCAGTTAAGGTGGGTAATTTGTGACATTTCATCGTAACATGGTCTTGTTACGGCGTACTGTCTCGATGTGAACCATCCCGAGCGCATGATCGACACTGTCCACATTTAGCGTAACAAGTCCTGTAGATTTGGCACGCTGTCCACTCCAATGAAGCCATATAATCTGAACCCACGTTAAATTACTATTAAATATTATTTTTAAATGACCATTTTTAATACACATGTTAATTGTATATACTCGTAAAATGTGTCTGAGTACGGCGGTAAGACACTACGTACTCAAGTTATTCAAAATAAATAAATTTATAAAACAATTTTAATAAAGTACTTCTTACTTCCCAGTTCCCACGCGCTACAGGTTTCCGAAATTAATGACCCTCATCAAATTATCATATGGAGAAATTGTATCATTTTTTATCCCACTGCCTGGCACTCGGCAGTACATAAAAAATGGATATATGGGGTCATTACACAGATCGCTGTCGTCGGAAATATTAAGCAATGTACCCTTCATATTTAACTATTCGCTGGGTTTAAGTGTCATATTTATTACGTAGGCTACTGTATAGTAAGGGAAACTGAACAACGTAGGTACCTTTTCCGCTCTTGTCACAATGTGAAAAAGACATAAATAACTATATGAAAAGCAAGCTTTAAAAACCCGACTGCATTTTGTATGCTGTCGTCCATATACCTACATAATGTTAATCATTGTTATTTTGCCATTCTTGTTATTTAAATTTTAACATTTTAGGTACCCTATGTCACCCGGGATGACGTAAGGATTCTAACGATACCTCACACATCTAAATCGGTCAAGGGATTTAGAAGTTATAGTGGAATAAAGAAACTCACATACATACATACAAACATGAACCCTGAAAACATTACACTCTTTTTTTGGGGCAGTCGTGTAAAAGGTAAGTCTTTCCCTTACTGTAAACTAAGTCACGGCTGAAAATCCCTCAATATAATCCCCAAATATTGCTGTTGCCCTGGCCGGATGGCCCAACTTTCCGGGGTCAGAGCCAACATATAGATATCTCAAGATCTTGTACATCTCGGCATCAAGCAGTGCTGTTTGCTCTGTCTTGTTCCGGTGTGAATGGTGAAAAAGCCGGTAAAATTACTAAAAGAGGGATGAGACTGATTACAAGAGTGATACCAAGACAGGTTTGGCACGTTGCTAATGCTGAAGATTGCATATTTTTCAAGCGTTCCGTAGTCAACCCTAATAATTTGCCATTCCGTCTGTCCGCGGTTTAAGCTGTCATTTGACATAGTTATACATAAAATATGTGAAATTAAAAGGAAAGGTATCACGTTGTATTGATTACCTATTGCTGAGACACAGGCGACGAAAGTGTTTATACTTACCTACTAAAAAACATTTAACACAGCACCAAAAAAGTTTTTTTGTGTTTGTAGTAACGGCTTCGGAACCCTACACTGAGCATGGTCCGACATGCTCTTGCCGATCTTTATTAATCGTTCTGTCTTAGACGGCACTAATATCATCTCTCAAGCTAGTTCTAGTGACACAGGCCCACCAGTGAATCAGCGTTAAGGTAACACCTCAAACTTATGCACCGGTCATGCTGCGCTGGCGCTCATGAGCGAAGTATAAGTTTAGGCTCCAAAGAAACTCTAACGAACTAGAGAATGCATACCAAGGCTCAAAAGATGGCATATTCTACAGTTTGACCAGAGAATCTAAGCCTCACATATCATGGTGATGGTGTTTAAAGGAACACCAACTATATAAATGGCCGGCAACAACGGCTCGACAACTATTCTTGAGTTGCTGGTGTTTATGGGCGGTGGTGATTACTTCCCATCGCGCACGTTTGCCTCTCTCTCTTATTAAAAAACAAACCATCTGATTATGGCTAGAACAGCGAATAGCCGATTAGTAAAAAAAAAGTCTTAGACGCTACTAAATTCGGGCTATGATTGGGTCGCAACCTTCCCGAACGAATGGTTGAGAGAGGCGATGGCTGAGATGCGCGTCATACTCGTGAACGGGTGCTGTTTGTGGGGTCCGGTCTGTTCACGTTTGCAAGGACCTGTTGTTCAATTAATTATTCTAGTTATGACTTTTGACATAGAGACCTCGTCGTGTTGTTCTAATAGTCATTATTTTCAGTTTAAGGTTTATTGACCTTACATTTGTAATGATTTTTTTTTGGTAGTTTTAAGATTTTTTATTTATTACTTTATTACGTTATTATTACTTAATGTAACTTACTTTTAAGTATTATTATGTTTTAATGATTGAAAAAATTACTTTCTGCTGGAGTTTCTTGCGGCGCGTCTTCTCTGCAATGATGGTCTTGCTTGTCCGAAGCGCTGGTAGATTCACTCCATATTACCGACGTGTAAAAGAGCCTTCATGTGGCCTATTTACTGCAAAATATTTTGAATTTTGAATATCTCAAGCTAATTCTTGTGTTACGGGCGCCCAGTGAATCAGCGTTAAGGCACCTCGAGTACCTCGACCTTGCAGCGGTCATGCTGCGCTGGCGCTCGTGAGCGAGTGCGGCCGACCGCCTCGCCGCGATACATGCCGTGTCAGTGGCTGCAGGGTTACAAGACTTTTACCCCGTGTGTTTATACGTTATAGACGTATTGACTCAGCGCGTTCACAACTAGGTTGAGTCGAGTCAAGATTAGAAACGCGCTGGTGCAAAAAAAAAGGATTGACGTAAGCGGTCAATTCCATACATTTTGTCAGTTTGCGAAAATCGTTGACGTTAGCGTTAGCAACTTGTCAAGCCTCACGGACAGTAAATATGTTGTCTGCCAGTTCTGCCAACCTTAGGTTAAATGCAAAATGATGCGTCTGTCAATTTTGAAGTGTCGACTTTAGAGTCTGACAAGCGAATCGTGAGATTCGTGACACAAACTTTTTTTCTAATTCTTCACATGGCAACAATTTTACTTATGAAACAAGCTGTCACATTATATGAGTACCTATCCAGTCGCAATGCATTTCATGTTGCCAGCTATTGATATTTTAAATTTGCCCCCTTTTTTGGGTCACTACTCACTGGTCAGACTCTAACAACCTTATTACTAATCCCCGCTATCCGTCCGTCTGTCTGTCTATCACCATGTCTGTGTATCCTATGAACCGTTTTGACACTTGAAATTTCCACAGAATGTGTATTACTATAGCCGCTTTAACAACATAAAGAAACGTTTTTTCGCCGTGGTACGGAACCCTTCGTGGACATGTCCAACTCGCACTTGGCCGGTTTTTATTTCATTAGGAATTTGAACTTGCGTCAAGACCACTTCTTAACCTGAATATAGAGTTTTTAAATATTTACTAGGATTTACATTTGCTATTAATTCAAATAATCATGAGTACGAACCGTGAAAGTGTAATTAAACCACTTGTTAAATTATAAGGTAAGCGTAATGAAATGCGTCTGATAGCATAATTCCATAATTTCAACAGCGTAAGATCACGCAACGAACGTGCGCCCTTCGGGTTGTAACACTCGTACCACGTAAACAAGTATTCGCGTGAATTATCAACACGGTAACTAGACGCATGTCGACATGCCTGTCGTAATGAAAAATAATGTGAGTACGTTTTTATTATGGTATACCAGAGGGCTCAGACAAGATGCACTACGCTACTAACGTTTCTATTCGATTCGTTTTTAAACCAATCGCGTCACTGGTAGACCACGTGACTTTTCGTATCACGTCATCTTCCAGTGACGCGAGTGGTTTAAAAACGAATCGAATAGAAACGTTAGTTAGCGTAGTGCATCTTGTCTGTGCCCTCTGCATACTCATGTCATGAGTTCATGCAGTAGAATTTAATTTAATAAACGATCACGCGACGCAGATATACCTAGGTACCATTTCACAAACTTACTCCGCGATCGTGACAATTTCAATAAGGGAACAGTTCACGGAGGGGGGCAAGAGAAGATGCATAGGTAAGTCATACGTCATACAACACTAACAATAAGTTATCTACAGGATATACATTCTACCGTCCTTAGAAAAAAGGGCGTAAGTCTCATAGAACCGCGTATGTATAAGTGACCTTATTTCTTAAGGTGGAGGGTTTAGTTTACTTTGACCATTAAATTGCGCATGCGTCCTTTTTATTTAGGAGGGCAGATTATCAACTCCAAACGTTTCGAGTCTACAATCTCTGCTTTGCCTAAAGGTTAACTGGTAGAGAATGCCTTACTTAAGTTCGCCTTTTGTAAAGTAAGTATGTATATTCTTTTTCACAACACTGCTCGGAAATATGGCCATATATGGTCTTGTTTAGGGTCACAAAACGTCACTTATAAGGACAGACCAAGAATGTTTTTGTCGGCGTGTTTGCTGATTGGTCGAGAACATTGTTGTCCAACTTTAAAAACCAATGAAAATCAATCAATCAATGTTTGTGTCATAGCTCCTTAAAATAAAAAATTGAAATCGACCAATCAGAAGACACCATTTTGTGTCGTAAAATATTAGGCGTATTTTTGCTAAAAGATACACAGACTAAAAACTATGTCACTGCTTTTTTTTTTTAACCTGGCCCCTGATGTCGAACCACTAGAGATGAAATTACATGGGAGATTATGGCGAAACAAATACAATTTTATATGGAGTTGACATCTTCATCTCGCATGTTAGTTTATTAATCTCGGGTGCCACTAGAATAGGGGTCCAGATTAGATAGATTCCATAGAAAAAAAAGTTATCTATGGTAAAATTGGCGGTGATCTCACATTAACATTAATTCAAATTTGAGTTTTGAATATGAATTTTTATTTTATTTCCTCTCAGTAGTTGTGAAAAGCACTATGTCTGCCTCGGTAGAAAGTGCAATTTATCTCAACTACGTTTCGGCCCTCTTGTATGACTCGTCCAAAAATCGCGTACTTTCTATACTCTGCAACAATGTACTATTGTGCAATAACGAATAAATAAATAACAAATAAAAATGAGATATTTTTTTGGAATACCACCTACCCTACCTGTTTGAAAAATCTTGATATTTGCCAAGTCCGGCCGCAACCTGCCTGGGGCCTGTTTTATAAAGCTACAATTTACAATTTACAGGTTACTAGTTTCCATTTGACACAACCTCGACCAATGACGACCAGCTATTTGAGCAGTGTTGCCAGTTTAGACCTGTAATATTGTAACTTGTAGCTTCTTTCCTCGTGTGGTTGCCGAGTTAGAATAGTGCCACTCCATATCTTCCCGTGGATGTCGTAAGAGACGACTAAGGGAATAAAGGCTTGTAGTACTGTTAGGCGATGGGCTTGCAACCTGTCACTAATACGCTGGTAAACATCTTAGCCTAATTGTGCAAATTGTGGTTACAGAAATTATCAACAAGTTTTTAGAGATGTTTGTAATTCTGTAGCTCTGCCTACCCCACTCTGGGAACGAAGGCGTGAGATCATGAGATCATGTAGCTTTATAAAACGTGCCCCAGGCTGTAACTCATGAGCCGTGATATAGACAGTTGAAATTTTCACAGAAGATGTATTTCTGTTGCCGCTATAACAACAAATACTTACTGTGCACACTGCTGCGCACTGTTCAACACTGGCTCACCTGTTGGTTGACGAGGCAGCTCACGAGCAGCACGCGCGCGGCGCGGTGCACCTCGACCAGCTCGCCGGGCAGCGGCGCGGGCGCGCCGGCTGGCTGAAACCACACCGCCGCGCCCTCGGCCCACTCCCCCCCGGACCCCGCCATGCTGTAACAGAGGAAAACAGTAGGTGAAGACTGAGGGCCTGTATAGGTTATAGGATTTAATTTTTCTCTAAAGAGGCCTATGTCCAGCAGTGGAAGTATTTCGGCTGAAATGATGACGATGAGTTAGCTGTTTTTTAGGGTACCGTACCCAAACGGTAAAAACGGGACCCTATTACTAAGACTCCGCTGTCCGTCCGTCTGTCCGTCGGTCTGTCACCAGACTGTATCTCATGAGCCGTGATAGCTAGTCAGTTGAAATTTTCACATAAGATGTATTTCTGTTGCCCCTATAACAATAAATACTTAAAACAGAATAACATAAATATTTAAGGGAGGCTTTTTGCCGTTTTTTGTTCGATTTTAATAAAGGCAAAGGTAGACGCTTGAAATATTCACAGAATATTTAGTTGTATATTCGGTTCAAAAATAAATAATTAGAAAAAGGGGGCTCCCACACATCAAACGTGATTTTTTTGTTAATGTTGTATAGATGATGGAACGGAACCCTTCGTGCGTGATCCCGACTCGCACTTGCCCGAGTTTTTTTACACACAATTAAATACCGGTAATTTGTAAAAACTTGCAATTAAATATTTAAAACGTATTGAAAACTTTATTGTCATATCATATAGCCCGTAGTTGTCCACTGCTGAACAGAGGGCTTAACAGAAAACTTAATGAAGCAAATTATCAATTCATAAAATGTATTTATTTTAGTTATAATTATGCAGGTTTATTTTAAATGAATAACTTAAACTGTATCCGATAACCTTCGAATTCTATTTTTTTATTTGATGGCTTCACACCTGCACGAGTAGCACAAGTTTTATTTTCTCACTTGTCGCTCAGTGCGTCTCTATCGTTACAGACTAGAGAGAAAGGGAGATCCGATCGACAAACAAGTGGCGGACAACATGTGCTAGCCGTTCTGTTAAGGTGTATTTCGCCAACAATGTCGAGTTATTTATAGACACTCCCATTGATTAGAGAAATGAATGTTGTTAGAGTAAAAAAGTATTAATGGACGAAATAGAAGCACATGGGGATAACTCCACGCGCTTCTGTCAAGCAAGATCCCGATAACCTTAGCCTAAAGGGCTGTACCTAGGGTTGCCAACCAAACTATATATAAACGTATCCTACGTTATTTTGTTTCGTATTACTCTTTATACTTTTGAATAAAAAAAGTATAGAAATTACTTTATTTCTGACTTATGCGTGGAATTGATTGAAATTGATGACCGGAACGCGGAATCAAGACTTCTGCGAAATTTCTGAACGTGCGTGAAGTTTCATTAGTTCATTACATTACAGTATCAGTGTGCTAAGAGCACAAAAAAGTATGTTTTCAAACAAATAAATAAAGGGGTTTGGGTAAAAGTGTTGTCATTTGTACAATTCATACATTTTCAAGGTGAGCGGCCATTCGTAAAAGTGGTAAATTATGGTAGAATTATTAAAAATAAACATATTTTGTTATGTAATGTAATACTCTGAAGTGCATCGGAGCCGAGATATTTAAATCTTCATACTTGGGCGTACTTTTTTACTAAAAACTGAATACTTAAATCTTTAAAATCTCCGCTCCGATATTATTTAACGCTATAAATTATATATATATCTATGTGTATTTAGAGGTCATCTAAATAACTATGTAAAAATCATCCGCGGCCGCTAAAAAAAAACGACAATATTCTTCAAACAAATTTACCCAATGCCCTTTGAAGAATACTTTTTATTTGGAAATACTTTTATTTTATAATGGTCAGACAGGGGCACGTTTTATAAAGTTACAAAGTTACAATTTTACAGATCTAAACCGGCAACACTGTTCAAATGGCTGGTCGTCATTGGTAGAGGTTGTGTCAAATGGAAACTTGTAACCTGTAAATGGTAATTTGTTGCTTTATAAAACAGGCCCCAGGTATACATATAAGTTATTTTCTTTAAAAAAGTTGGCAACCTTAGCTGTACCTGAACCATGAACATCTAAGTTTCAGCAGACTTCATTGTGAGTCTCGTAAAAAATAAAATAAGGTCGCCGACACAACCCTTTATGCAATATTTTTAAGCAAACAGGCTTTTGGATCGTCATCTGAATGTTAGGATTGGTTGAGCTATACTCGAAAATCTAATATATAAGACCAAAATCCTAACCTCAACGGGCGCACATTCGCTGTGAATACTGTATTTTCGTTTAAGTGTAGGTATTTTTATCAACAAAACTTACCCTAATATTACTGGTTACACGAGTTCTCATTCATATTAATTTTATGAAATAATGTTAAAATAACGAAATAATCAAGATGGAAACTGTCAGATTTTGGTCTTTAATTAGATTTTCGAGTATAGACAGGAGTTTGATTATCCTACCCGCAGTGAATGACATTCTACGGCCAACATGCTGCAGTGCCGCATGATTTAAAAAAAAAGTTTGTATGTTCGTATTTTATGCGCTGCTATCCCTGCTGTGCATCAGGTTGCGAAGAAATTTGGTATGGAATCGAAATAACTTGAGTCCCGGGGAAGGAAGCAGGTATTAATTAAGAGGACCAATTATATTAATTTTTTTCAGAATGCCTAATAATGCTACGGTAATAAGTCTTTAAGAATGGTCATATGTTCGATGGTTTCTATTAAATAGCGTGCGTTTCCGCATTTAATTTATAATATTGCATGAGAGTGATATAACAGTCAAGTGTTCAACTACTTAATTGAAATTTCTTTTTTATTGCGCAACATTTCGTCGTTTAGGCATGCTCGATTGTTTTGAAGAAATAAAACATTTTGTGATTATAAAAAGTGTGTATTTAATTATTACTTAATTAATTAAATAAAATTAAATGCTTTTCATCCATAAAACTTCGCGTTGCGAAGTTCTAGTAGCAAAGCGGAGATCCGTACGGCTGGTAAGAGAAGAAATCTATGGCGGGTGAGAAAGAGTAGGGAGGGGGAGCGGAGCACCCGCAGGGCGGAGCGGGGCAACCGCAGGGCGGGGGGGCGCACCCACAAGCGGAAGTCACCAGGCAAACCGGGGGTGGCGTAGGCGGCTGGAAGCAGATGGGGGCCGGCGCCGGGGGCTGGACGCAGATCGGCGCTGGCTGGGGCGGCTGCACGCACAAGGGCGGGGGCGGCGGAATCTGGAAGCACACGGGCTCGGGCGCGGGCGGCTGCACGCACAGCGGCGCCAGCGGCGGCGGCTGCACCGTGAAGGGCGGCAGCGGGGGCAGTTGCACGCTCATCTGCGGCGGCGCCGGCGGCTGGAAGCTGATGGGCGCCGGCGGCGGCAGCTGCACGCACATGCCCGGTAGCGGCGGCGGCTGCACCGTTATTGGTGGCAGCTGCGGCGGTTGCACCGGCACGGGCGGTAGCGGCGGCGGCTGCACCATCACACGCGGCAGTGGTGGCGGCTGGATCATGAACGGCGGTGGCGCCGGCAGCTCGATCATGATCGGCGGTGGCAGCGGAAGATCCACCATCATCGGCGGCAGTAGCGGACAGTCAACGTAAAGCGTGGGTGGACACGGAGGGGTCACCGTCACCGGGGGCATCTGGATCGCGTCCAGGTAGATCGGAGCCGGGGCGGGCGGAGTTATCATGACCGGTGGCGGTGCGGGAGGAGAGAAGCACATCGGAGGGAAGGGAGGAGGGTTCACAGTGATGGGTCCCGGGCACGGCAGCTCGATCATCATCGGGGGAGGCGCTGGAGGGTTGATGCACATGGGCGGGGGTGGAGGAGTGTTGATGTAGATGGGTTCCTGGGCGGGGGGTTGGATGTTGTAGCCGCAAGGGGGTGCGGGCGCGGAGTAGTACGATGGGGCCGGGGCGCAAGAGCAGGGCGGAGTACAGCCGCAAGGGGGTGGTGGAGGTAGTGCGGGCGCAGAGTAGTACGACGGAGCCGGGGAGCAGGAGCAGGGGGGAGGAGCACACCCGCAAGGGGGTGCGGGCGCGGAGTAGTACGCTGGAGCCGGGGCGCCGCAGCCGCACGACGAGAAGAACTGCCCGAGGGCAGCCTGTTGAACAGAAACCATTACCATTAAATAAAGTTCCAAATAAAGTTAAAATCCAATGTAATAAAGTGAACCTTGGCAAGAACATACCTGCAGAACAGCTGCTAGCAGCAGGAGTGTCGCTTTCCTTGCCATCTTCACCGATGGTCGGGGACAACTTGCCTTAACCCTCGCGTGCCCCCGTTTTATACCGACATATTGCCCCAGAATATGCAACATAAATCGATAGTTAAAATTTGTTCACGATAATTAGTAAAAGTTATGTTACTTGTGATAAGCCACGTCTGGCCTAATGGTGATATGTGATAGCGCTTCCGTAATAGTTAGGTATGCTAAAAATGGCGGAGAAACGCGTCAGTGGCTAGTTCACTGTCACATGCTAACATCGCTCGTCATCAGTGCTACGAGTATTTGGCTCCTATGATAGTTCTCACGTCTGTATTGTGTATGTATGTAGTTAGGTACTCTTTATTGTAGTAAAAGTAACATTATACAGTAAGTACCTACCTATTTAAATAACAGACACAAATGACGATGTGTTGGCCTAGTTGGTAGTGAAATGCCTACGAAACTAGCTGTCCCGGGTTCGATTCCCGGTATCGGCAAACATTTGTGTGATGAGTGTGAGTGTGTTTGTGAGTATTTGTTTCGTAGTCTTGGACGTTTATTTAAGTATTTATATCTTCATATAAGTATTTATATCGTTGTCTAGTACCCATAGTACAAGCCTAGAGCTTAGTTTGGGACTCAATTTGTGTGAGATTGAGATTGTCACCTGATATACATATGTATATTTATTTATTTACTAAGGCAAACTAAATTAAATTAAATTGGATATTATCTGATTCACTAAAATAAATAGAAAAGGCCGGTATACGTCGGATTTTTTACAGAAATTTAATGAATTTTAAAGCTTGTTTTCGCCTACTTTTGCAAGTTTAAGTTAAGAATTTGATTTTTTTGTGGTCTCTTTGGAAAAAGAAAGAACGTTTCCGGACTCTAGATTACCACATACCAGTCATATGACAGACACTTATCAAAAGTAAGATCGCGAGTTATGCCGCGTTCACACCTGCCCCCGCGCTTCGGAAATGTCGTTTCACTTTTCACTTTCCGCCATTAACAACCTGATTCTGTTCCGATGATTATCTGCCGAATTCCAACTATAGTTCGTTCGTTCCAATAGTTTGAATGTTTATGTGCCGCTACAATTGCTACAAATAAGCCGCGCGCGCATAAAGCGGTGTCGGCAACTTCAAAGGGTTGTAATGCACACTATTTGAACGAACGTACTGTACACAAGTGGAAACTGAGCTATTTTAATACTCGAGAAAACTCATTATACCGGGGAAGTAATAGAGGGTAATGAATGTGTTGTCTGACTGTATGTTTGTGTAACATTATTTGTTTCTTTAAAGATACTGATTACTCTCTATTTAACAAATTTAGGTGTGAGAATACTTGACTATAGCCCAAATATCCAGTCCCAAGATTTGCAGCAATGGATGGAGGATGGATGGGTGTTCGTAGAACTGACAGATCGAAACAGCGTTCGGCGCACCAAGACAGGTATTGAAGATGTAGGTGCTAACACCGCTAAGCTAACGTGGGACTGGGCAGGACACGTCTGCCGAATGCATCTGGAATGTGGGCCGAGGTTGTCACCGATAGTATAGCAATTGGAGCAGAGGCAAACCGAAAAGTATCTGCGCGATGACTTGGGCGCTTTTACAATCGATTGGCGGGATTATGTACAAGGGATGGGCATCGAAGAAGGCCTTTGCCAGCAGTGGGACACTCAGACAGGCAAAAAATCATGAGAACGTTAGGATATGAAAAAATATGATCCAAACTTTAAACGAATAGTTGTAATACGTAGTATAAAACAAACTCGCTGCCCGCCGTCTGTCCCTCTACTGTATGTACAGTCAGTCACCCAATAAAAAAGTTGAGCATACTTAGAACCTTGTCATTGTGACTGCCATTGTTATTGTCATACTGGTCATTTGATGTTCAGTTTGAAGTTTATTATGACAGTGCACTAAAGTGCGTAACATTTTCGTTGGGGTGCTGTACGCTCAGATCTGTCAAACTACTTATCCGATTTCAATTCGGTTTTCATCAATCGATAGAGTTATTCAAGAGAAAGGTTTTAATCCTATATCAATTATAAATGCGAAATATTGTGTGTTTGTTTGTAACGCCTTCACGCTGCAACGACTGGATGGATTTGGATGAAATTTGGGATGGAGGCTCATACTTTGCATTAAAACATAGGCTATCCCGGAAAATTCAAAAGTTCCTAAGGGAATAAAGATAATCGAAATCTACGTGGACGAAGTCGCGAGCAGAGTGTATAATAAATTCTGGTTTATGTATGGGTGTTACTGAAACTCACATAAACCGGAGCGAAGCGCGGGCGGGACGCTAGTATTTATTATATGCCACATTAGTCTACGACGTTAGTTAATAAGCCTAACAAACGATATATTTACGATGTAGTAGAGACAAGACGTAATAAATTATTACCCACAGCAAAATTTCGCAACCTGCATGCCAAAATGACCTTTTACATAGCAGATAAATCAATAGATGCGCAGGAGTGGCATCAAGTGATAAACTCACGCGCAAGCTGAATATATTAGGACCTTTGCCCTCTGACCGGGACCTCGAACAATAACCGGTCAAGAAAACGCTTGATTTCGACAATAAAAGCTCTCGCAGAAGCTACTTATACTAAACTATATTGACTTTGCCCGAAGCTTCGCTCACAAGGTCAAAACACTGCTTCATAATGCAAAAAATAACGATATTAGGTAAGTTAAAACAAAAGAAAAAGTCGAGACTTTTCGAGACTTGTATAATGTCACCTAAAACACTTTCCGGTTCCCCATTAAGATCTATGCAAAAATAGTACATTATTGCCGAAGCCCGAAAAGTAGGGGATTGTTTACCGAGGTGGACAGAGGGTCCACCCTTGGCGACAAATTCGTTTTCAAAAGAAGCTATCCTTTCCGACCATGTTGAAAAGTTCCTGGTTAGGTACCGTGAAATAAGGACAAATAAACACTTTCGCATTTGTTATTTTGGTCGGAATTCGTTATTCACCACACTCCTCCGTCCCACAAAGATGTCAAGATCCGCCAAGATCCAGACGGAAGTCACGGAAGTAAGTGGAACTACCTTTGTTGAATACTAAACGCAATCTAGAATATAATCCTGCTAAAAAACAAAAGCTGGCCCCAATATTGAAGGAGTAACCCAACAGATGAGGACTTCATTTAGAAGGTTAATCGGCTCTGTATAATACTGTTAAAAATAACAGTCGCAAAATGCATAGAATGGTGAATGAAATGGTGTGATGGTATTTGGCGGCTAATCGGATTCATATGCCGGCCGCGCGCGACCCACGAAAGGCTTTCTCGTTTGCGTCCGCAATACATTAACTTGATAGTGTCAAGAGACCATCAGTTTAGTTTGCATTGCAGTATTAATGCGAAATGGTATGAAATTTTCTATGAAAATTCTGCGTATCATTGACAAATAAATACACAGACAAAGTAGTGATCACACTAATCACAATACCTTAACTTTAATCCCGAAAAAAAAACACTTCCCGTTTTCCCGTGGGATGGTGAACGAAATGATGACGCGGGCGATGTAGTGTTTTATAATTCTTTATATTTTGTCAGTCTCACTATAATATTCTAGATTACGGCAACTGTCTTGGCTTACAAAGCATTCTGGCAAAAACACCTCGTTATGGATTTTTTTGCCAACACACCAATGCTTAGCATAAAATGTTGACGCTAGCCACCTTACGATTTTGATTACATTGGCAAACTAAAGATACTCGTACCTCGTACTTAAAGTTATATAAAACCGTTTGATTTATACACCAAAACATCATCATCTATCCAATTAACTTAACATTCATTTTCATAAATAAATACGAATGCGCGTAATCTCGAAGGGAAACGTAGAAAGTGTGTGAACAATAATTTATTCGAATAATTTCCTCCATAAAGGGCTGGCCATTAGCCGCGGTGCATGCTAGAAAGCCAATGTCATCGCAAACCCTTGCGATTGTTAGAAAGTCATTTGTTTTTAGTCCTTCATGATATGCTATAATCCTATAATATAAGGCCTGGGTGAATATTCGGGCGTTTCAAACGCTGACATTGTTGACTCCAATATATTGCCGAAAATATTGATAACTACGACCAAATTTTGATGTGAATAGAAGCAGTACCGGAAAGCAGTAGTTTAAGGTTCGTCATTTGTACCTATTTCTGTGTAATAAAGAATAAATATTAATTTTATGTGAAAAAATATGAGAAGACGACATTGACGGCTGTTAAAACGTGCTGCAGTGGACGTCTTTCGGTTGAAATGATAATTATGATGATAAATAATGCTAACGATAAATGAATAACGTCAATAACAGCCATTTCGTCATGGTTTGACGTCATTGATTCAGAATGCATTTGCCATGAAAAAGGAAAAAAAATACAGCATAACAAATTCTTAAAACTAAACTTAAGACCTAGTATTACCTCCCCTATCCGTGCAGCCTTCATGCGTTCCTTCATTAACCTCACCAACTTCACGATGCATTCTTGAAGAATATGACCCTTTCCTTCCCTCATCCAGACTTAATTTCCAGATACACGTAGGTAGTGCTTGTCTCCCAATTCTTTACAAAAATTGCCTTGTTTTTGACTTTGTTAAGTGTCCAGTTCCCACCCAGAGAGCTTTATGCATATTTATAAGACCATTAGACTAACCGTTTCTCGATTTAGATAGCAAATGAGACCTGACACAATATGCAAAGGGTAACTATTAATTAAGCGCGGGATCGGGATTTAAATACAGTATTTAACATTCGTTCGGTTGCGAATGTTCAATATGTGTCACAAATTCCATTACCTATTTATTCAGATTATTCATTAGGCGACAAATCTTTCATGTGAATTCATGTGGAGCAATATTCCAGAAACTAAACAAGGTCAGTATTTTAAATGTAGTGGAAAATATTTCAACGGACAAAATTCCATCGCATCATTTTAAATTAATTGCAACATGATTATATCAACGGATTTCCATAAACACTCTTAGCCAATTTGTTACAGAGTTAATAGCGGGTGTTATTCTGTAACTTAACGCCCTTTACTTCGTCGACGAAAAATTAACCGACGAGCTTATAACCATAAGGAAGATTTAGTTATCTACCAAACTTGGGTGTGTAATGTTTAGTATAAAAACAAATGGTCTAATTTTCATTTTACATAACACAAATTGCATAATTTCGATCTCTATAATAAACCAACGATATAATATTTATGACGCATAAAACGAAATAAGTCATAACTTAAAAAATAAATATTTCTAACGGCTTTCATTACTATTAATGTGGTCACAGTTCTAACCTAACCTCACCTAGTTAGAAGAAATTGACTAAAAATGCATAATAAGTAATAACAAGAAAATTATAATTATAATAAATAAATGTTATGTTATTCAATCGTATGCCTGATGAAATTATACAATTGGTTTTTATGCCAAACGTTCATTATGCTTTTCGTGGTTAGTTAAATAAAATTATACAAAATGTTTTTAGACTGACTGAAGCGCACCCACCAAACTAAGGTCAGGATGCTTTAAAATACACGCACTATAATCGCCTATAGTCCCCGCCGCGTCTGTCTGTCTGTAGTTATGTTCGCGATCATTTAAAAACAAATAAACGGATTTTCATGTGGTTTTCAGCACTAGTTAGATAATTTTTCACGGAAGGTTTTTATGTAAGTATAATTAAAAGTTACGTACGGGTGTTACTCACAAACTAAGTCACATAAACCAAAGCGATGGAGTGCCGGTCGCTAGTTATCAATAATGTCATCTGATCTTGGAAACCGAAGGACTTCAACTAAAACACATAACGTACCAAGGTTAGGTTTTCCTCATCTGCCGGGCAGACCATTATCAAAACATTCGATTACGCGTTTTTTACCAGTCTCACACATTTGTAAGTTGTCTCATTAGCCACACGCGATTCCCCGTTGCTGGCTACTAGTTTGTGCAAAAAGGCCAATCGACCGCGACTATTGCTATTTAGGCTGCCTCTTAAAAACTATCTATTCACTTTTTTTTTACAATGATTCGCAATACGAGTAGGCAATGGTGGCCGATAAACGCAAAGTTGCGAGAGAATTAAATAAAATTCACCTCCTCGCCAGGGAAAAGTCACCCAAAAAAATCCTCTTCCTGAACGATACTGTAACTGCCGTAAAGTAAGACTTGTCCTAAACACTAGCGGCCAATTATTCGGTCGAGTGTCCTGACTTCTGGCCGACAGGTGTCGTGTTCCGACGGTTTCGGGGCAGCCTACCGGCGGCAGCGACCTTGACGCCGCCTTTGGCAGATCAGGACCACGCTGTTGTCACTTTGATGTTAGTTTTAAGTTTTATATTGTTATGTGTGTTAATCTATAAGGTATTTGTAAATATGGGCCTCGTTTCTCGAAACAAAAAAATCTTATTCTAATTCTTATTATTCTGTCCCCAATGTGGCTGGATGCGATTCAAGAAAGAGCACACCAATCCAATCCAATTTATTTTTTTAACTTCAGATTATCATAAGGCTCATAAGCTCGCCGCTGTCGGCAAGAATAAATAGACTACCTAAGTATATAAATAAAATCAGACTGTTACGGACAAGCAAGTTTGCTTGAAGCAACACTGATGATCATTCATGAGCTCTGCTACGATGTGGAATCTTTTCCTACAATTCTCCTACCCTGGAGATAACTTTGGAGATATCCAAATCCCAATTACTTAATCACAACCACAGCTACACAACCATGCCTTATACCACTGGACGACATTTTGCTTATACAGCTTTCTTTATCACCATTAAATCTATAGAGGTCCACTGCTGGACATGGGGACAACGGGGGAGGCCGCTGCATCCAGTAGATTCTCACGACGTTCACCAAGTAGTCGATCCACCTTGTAGCCTTCCGCTAGTAATGAATGACTTAATTGTCTTGTCTTGAGACAGTCTCCAACATATCGTTATTCTAACCATCGCCATCCTAAATAATAGCTGATCAGTGGCAAAGGCACGCCATTCGATCATCAAATTACATATCATGCCGTCCCGTTACACGATGTCTTCGCCTCGGGCGCCCGCCATGTTTGACCCACGTGCGCTCGCCATTTAAATATTGTTGAATAGAAATGGGCTTTAAAGATAATCCTATAAATGTGTTTTAACTATAAAATAACAGGTGTGCTAAGTGGCTTTTATTTACGATACGAAAATCTCATTTTCTATGAATAATGCACACTGGGACTCATTCGACTTGTTAAAACGATATTGCCTGTGACATGTTATCGTATTGTAAACGTTAACGTAACTCTTATTTACTTAACAATAATCTCATTTCAATTAACTTCTGTTTGACCATAATGTCGGGGTAGATGGCCGATTGAAAGATGTCCGGCTTTGTACTTTTGATACATTATATTTACTGATTTACTCTACTCACTTGACACTGGCGAAGTCACTGCGAAATACCGCGGTGGACCACCATTATTGAAAAAAGAAGAAGACCATAATGTCACCAAGTTCAGAGCAGACCCTTACAGGTTCTGATCTCCTGGTAGGGTGAATGAACACGGAGAAATCACTGCGAAATACCGTGGTGGACCACCATTATTGAAAAAAGAAGAAGAAGACCATAATGTCACCAAGTTGAGAGCAGACTCTTAAAGGTTCTAATCTCCTGGTAGGATGAATGAACACGGAGAAATCACTGCGAAATACCGTGGTGGACCACCATTATTGAAAAAAGACGAAGCCCATAATGTCACCAATTTGAGAGCAGACTTTTAAAGGTTCTAATCTCCTGGTAGTATGAATGAACACGGAGAAATCACTGCGAAATACCGTGGTGGACCACCATTATTGAAAAAAGAAGAAGACCATAATGTCACCAAATTGAGAGCAGACCCTTACAGGTCATGAACACCCTAATCTGAATGATTGTCCAATTAGAACAGCTCGACGACCTGGAGTCTGGAATCCTTCAAGGAGGCTTGATGACTCCGAGTAATGTAATGGCGGCCGAGTTATAAACAATACTTTAACACGTCCAAAGCAATATGGTTTTACCGAGTGGAGTGAAAGATATTAGACGTTTATATTTGGAACCAATAGTAAGTAAATTCTGCCCTACTATAAGCAGTATCCCAAATTTAATAACCAAAGCAGTTTTAATTCTTTTGTGTTAGTAATAAGGTTGATATTGCTACAGGAGTTTTATCTAAGATGCTGCGTATTGGATTAGCAGGGTGAATTGATGTACAGGTGAAATTTAGTCCTTAGGGTTAGCAACATCCAAATGTCCACGGGTTTCGGTGCCCGCTTACACCAAGACACAATTAATATTGCGCACGGATTAGGCAATAATAGACTCAATGATCAACAGCGTAAGAGCTTTGACGCACGCCATATTAATTGTGTCCTGCTATACCATCAGGTAATCTGTATGCTCGTTTGACTTCTCCATTCCATTTTAAAAAAAAACTATGCAATCAAACCAATGAAGCAAAGTATAAATTTAATAATAAACCGTTATTATCTTCTATTGCAAAAATATGTTTAAATCAGGCGTAACCATATCTCAAATAGTAAAGCTGCTAAATTATCGGTTACATTACAATAGAGGATTACTCTCGAGCTAAATGTCAGCGTTTACAAAACGTGACAGTACCGAGTGACAACCGTGAAAGGCAAAGTTGAATCAACTTTGACTTGCTCACCGAAACACGATGAACTTTAAGGTCGAGCAATAAAGCTGTTTATAATGTGACACTGTTAAAAAACTGTATTTATTTGCGCCAGAATTACGAGATATGTGACATTATATTAAGACTGCATGCCATAAAAAATACAACATTTCATTAATTTAAGCAAAAATTTACTCCTAAACGCCTCAGTCCCGAGCGACTTTCACGATTTATTTAACATCACCATATTTT
Organism: Acleris literana; assembly: GCA_946894065.1. Lineage (NCBI taxonomy): Eukaryota > Metazoa > Arthropoda > Insecta > Lepidoptera > Tortricidae > Acleris > Acleris literana. Next base: position 23,249,774 of record OX335670.1, read on the forward strand.
AAAAGCCATGTGTATAGTTCCTATGGTCCATTTCAATATACTTGTCTTATTTAGTAAACACTTTTATAACCTCAAAATGCATCATTTTTGGATGAATTGCCCGTTTTCAGCTGAATAAAGCAACTAGAGGCCACATTTTGCACACTATTTTCCTGGTTTTACATCATGGATGGATAGTGTTTTCTACGACAAAATAAATATTTTAGGCGGAAAGGGAGCACTTTGACAAGTCTATTGGAATAGACCATAAAAACAACCTTTGTTCCGCTATAGCAAAGTAATGATAGTAAAAAACATCACGTTGCCAAGATCTATGAACTGAGACATGGTAAATTTCTGTTGCTGGGTGGCGACATTTCTCCCATGGTCCTTTCGATTCGATTCTCCCCCGTCAGTAATGTAACTAAGGTTGTACATACTTTAGTGCCTTACACAATGTAATGCTAGAACGTTATCATTATCTAAATTGTATAGGATTGAAGTTAGCTGTCGGACGTTCGCGTCGAGCGCTTATGGTATAGGAGGCAAACGAGCAGACGGATCGCCTGATGGTAAGCGATTACCGTCGTCCATAGACACCTGCAGCACCAGAGGAGTAGCAGCTGCGTTGCCGGCCTTTCAAATGAGAGTACGCTCTTTTTTTGAAGGTTTGAAGGTCGTTACGATCCGGAAATACCGCAGGCGACAGATCATTCCACAGTTTGGTTGTGCGAGGCAGGAAATTCCGAGTGAAACGCACAGTTGTGGACTGCCATCCATCTAAATGATGGTGGTGGAAATTCTTTCTTAAAGTCGTTGGACGAAGGCGGAAGGATGCGGCAGGAATTAATCCGAACAGCTCCTCGGAGCACTCCCCGTTGTATAAGCTATAGAGAATGCAGAGTGAGGCTACATCTCCACGCAGCGCTTATGTCAATTCCATACATTTTCGACAATCGTTTACATTAGCATTTAAGCATCTTGTCTAGAGCCACTGACGTTTTATAGGAGACGCCGCTATCTTTTTTTAGCAAGGCAGCAGCTAAGTACCAACAGGTGTGTGATTCTCTCAAAAACGCGATCGGACGAACGAGCGAGTGAATGTCGCAGCGGCGAGTTTAAGTAGTCCCGTCAGAGCGAACGAAACACATTTGATAGGGTTGTGTAGTACATGTACTAAGAGCCAATAAGAATTAATTCCCGTTACTGTACTAGAACGAACTATTCCGTAAAGTTTCTGCTCTTTGTTAATGTACACGCGGAGCAAGAACCGAACAGAGCAGGCAGAGCAGTGAGTGACACCGACAGCAAAGCCGGCCATTCATTCGGTCAAAGGAGCATGAAGAGACCAGTTTCGTTCAGTGTACTAGTGTACTAAAAGAACTTAAAGACTGAATTAGTGCATTAGAGCGATTGTACTAGTTTGGAGCGATCCGCTCAGTGAACGAGCGCGCACAAACCTAACATTTTAGCGCGTGCATTCTTGTGCAGCCTTATAGTTACATTCGATCTTATCGACAGAAGCCATGCTGCCAAATTGAGAATGCACGCGCTAAAATGTGTTTTGTTCGCTCTGACGGGACTACTTAAACTCGCCGCTGCGACATTCACTCGTTCGTTCGTCCGACCGCGTTTTTGAGAGAATCACCCCAGTTCTTATCGCCTTAACTTAACATTTAATACAGATTGGATTTTAATTATTGCATAAGCGAGATAGTGGCGTGGGATCGGGGGCGGCGCAACCGGGTCAGTGGGACGTGGCAGTCACTGCAGGTCGCCCCTGCAGCACTGGTAGGGTCTGTAGAGCAGTCGCAGGGTGGTTTAACGTTTTAGAACAACTATACTCCATTCGTTAAGGTATTTAAATTAATGTAAACAAACAAGACCACGTGATAATATAGTTCATCAGACATTGACTAAAGTTTAATATGGTTTGTCCTTATCTTTCATAGCGACATTTGAATTTGAGAGAAAGGGCCAAAGCATCTTAAACTAAAATAGGTTTATTGTACGTTTATGTATACAGGTAAGTAAATGTATAAGTATTAAGTATGTAGTAGTATAGGTATTGCGAACTTATGACCCACTCACTAACATACTCATGTGAATAATGAATTATTAATTACCTAAGAATTATTTAAATCTTATTCATAAATGACATCATTACTTTAGTAAAATATTAAATAAACAGCTCGTGAATGAGTGAATACATAAGACATCAACGGGTTAGTCGCACGTTATGTTATGAATATGATTTACCTATGATTACTGACACAAAAAGAGGGGTGTTTTTAAGTTAAATGTGTGTATCTGTGTATAAGTCACTCAGAGGGCTATGGAGAGGGCTATGCTCGGGGTTTCTCTGCGTGAAAGAATCAGAAATGATGATATCCGCTGTAGAACTAAGGTTACCGACATAGCTCATAGAATAGTCAAACTTAAGTGGCAGTGGGCGGGGCACATTGCTCGCAGGACTGATGGGGTCAGAAGGTTCTTGAGTGGCGTCCGCGGACCGGGAGACGTAGGCCTCCACAAGATGGAGTGACGACCTTGTAAAGATCGCGGGAACGCGGTGGATGCGAAAAGCACAAGACCGGTCTAAGTGGAGAGCCTTGGGGGAGGTTTATGTCCAGCAGTGGACGTCTTTCGGCTGACATGCTGATGATGATGATGATCTGTGTATCTGTGTAGTAGTACCTATAGCTCCCAAACGAGGAACACTTTAAAATTAATTTTGTGTTATGTTATACTTGACCTATCTTAGATAATGCATAATTTAATTGATATATGTAGGTTAGGTATAGGTTTGATTTATCAGCGATATCAAAAAATAAAAGTCTTCTATCAAAACATTGCTTTAGGAATTTAAAAAAATCTGGAATTTGATAGATTCAGAATTATGACTCTTCGGAATTGTGTATTGTACCCTCCCAAACAGATGGACTGATCAAGACGCAGTTTTAAAATAAAGCTAGTTCAGTCGGCATGGTACTTAGGTTTCATCAAAATCGGTCGAGCCATTTGAGAGATATCCAGACCTTTATAACGTATATTTCGTTAGTGATCAAAATTTCGTTTAAATATATCGATATTTTTTCATAACGTTACGCTACACCGTTACGAAATCGTAATAACGTCACACTTAAATAACGTTATAATAACGTTATGAAACTTACGCGTAGTTCACGCGCTGTTGCCGCTCCTTAGGTAGGCATTTTGCGTGACGGGCCGACGTCCCAGACGATTTTTGTCCGTTTAGACAGCAACCAACGTCCTTTCGATGTCCATTCATATATTCCGTCCTTTTTCGGTCCCTTTTCAAATAGCTAGCTAAAATACTTTGCTTTATCACAAAAATGCATTTAAAAAGGCAAATAACAAACATATACACAATATAGCGCTTACCAAAGTATCGTTATACATATAGCGTTTTGTTTAATAACGTTATAATGGATACCGCTACAGGTAAGGCATCAAATAACGTTATAGTATAACGTTATTCGTTCAAAATAACGTAATAAAAGATAACGTTACACGAAAATAACGGTTATTAAAGGTCTGGAGATATCAGAGAAAATTTAAAAGGGGGGTTTTATCTGTTTAATAGTTATTAATAATAAAATAAAAATATTTTCAAGTCACATTGGCCATCAAAAACAATATAAAAGTAGTACGTACGGAACCAAAGCGCAACAGTACCGGTTTTTTTAGCGTGAGCCCGACCGGTCCTGTTTCATTACTAGAACTGGCCCCGCGTGACGCAACGCAAGCGCACGGATCCAGTCCACAATCGGTATGATCGGTGTCGCAATAATTACTGTGTAATGAGCTACTGCAAATTATTATTATTATAGGAGACTTATTATTTTTAACGACTCGGTTAGCAAAGCTATACGAAACTAGCGGTCTCGGGGTTATTAACGGTAAGGGCAGGTACAGTGATTCACTAATGTTTTACCAAATCATCATTTGACAAACTATATCATTTTACAAACTTTCATTTCGCAAAGAGATACTTCCCGCCGCATTGTTTTTTTTTTTTGTGGTCAAAAGTCTAACCTAACCTAACTTATTTAATAAGCCCGCGTAACCTTTGTAATATGTAATGGTTTAAGCACAAACACGTTTTTGCGAAATGAAAGTTTGAAAAATGATGATTTGGTCAAAAGTCGGGATACCATATTAACTTCACTTGTAAATAACAAACTAACAATGTAGGTAATCAAGTCTTGGAAGTCTATTTAACCTACGTCTAACTGTTGGATTGACTTAAATTTGGCTGCATATGCAATTTCTATAAGAGTACACAACATGGTGTCATCGAGCTGGTATGATGACGAAGACGGAAGACGGCTACAGGAACTCCTCAAGGGCTCATAGCAGATCCATTGAGTTAGGACTCATTTGACTGGCCCTTTGATAGTGATGTTATGATGAGTGTTAGAAATACAGTCGGCAATAAAGTTTTTTTTTTTAACTTTCGAAGTTTGAAAGCCGGTCCGGCTTTAAGCTAGTCTATACTATAGTCACCGAGACCTAACAAGGGTTCTATACTCCATTTCTTTTTGCACTCAAATAAACGTAAACAAACCAAACCACGTGGTACAGTTAAATGGCCAATCAAAACTGTTTTGTCGGGCTTTGACGTGTCGATATTCTGTTTCTATTGGCTGACAAACATGCGGTTTTTTTATAGCTAGTTACGAGTCAGTACTTAGAGCTTATTTACACCTTCCTTGATTAGTCACTGACGAGAGGGACGCCGTAATACGTTGGAATGAGTATTTCCATACGTAGGTATCTAACGTATTGCGGCGTCCCTCTCATCAGTGAGTAATCCAGATATAGCTAGCAAAAGTTGCCCGCGACTTGGTTGTCGCTTGGATGTCCCTTCCTATCTAGTCAGTAATGATCAGTGATCGGAATAGGTAGAGCTAATTTGCCTAAACTTGACGCATATTCATTCATACGTGAGTGAGATGGGAATACATTATTGAATGAATATGCATCAAGTTTAGGCAAATTAGCTCTACCTATTCCGATCACTGGTAATGATAATGATAGAGACGCTCAGCGACAAGCGAGAAAATACACCTAGTCTAGCCTCGCCGGTGGACAAGCACCTTAATAACAAATAGAGTAGATAAAGTCGTAATAAGATTGTGATTAAGCTCCTCTTTAAACAAATGGAGTAGATAGAATAAGATCGTGATTAAGTTTTTAATCCGGTTAGACCAGGGGGCCGATTTTTGACTTTCGAGCGCTCGAATGTTTCACTCGGAAGTGAGCAAAATCTTCGAAACCGTTTTTTAAAATACGAGCGGTAGAATTGAAAACGAATGGTGTGGACCACTCGCCTTTAAATTTTCTATCGCTCGTAATTTCAAAAATACGGTTTCACAGATTTTAAAAATCAGCCCCCAGTGTTTGCATTGTTTGTCGACGAGATGAGATCGCGAGTTCGATTGCCGTCAGAGTAATAATTACCTACCTTCACTACAGTAATGATTTGTATTTGCCTTAGGGTTCTCAGGGCTGTTCTGTCACTCATCAGGTGTATCAGATAGGGGAATAAAACAAGGCTCATGTACTAGCCCAATGGAACCCGACCCACGATAGAACGGTGTCACAGTTACATTATAAAACAATTTGTTTGACCCAACCTCAATGGACCCATCTTACGAATTGAATCATAACGTCACTGTGACAGTTTTATGGTGGGTCAGGGTTACATTGGGCTAATAGTACATAAGAACTTCATTGATGCGATTTTTTTTTTAATGACGTCTATATATCTGTTGGCAGACTGTTAATCTGTGGTGCTTTAAACTATCAAGAGAATAAGAGATACCATGTTAGTAATAAGAGTACGATATAGATGAAAGATGGGCCGAAACAAAGTGGATAGAAACCCTGAACTAATGAATGAATGAATGAATGATACTCATTTTCCAAAGTAAGTCACAGTACCTATACATTGCATATTAAATATGTTATAGCATGTCATGGTACGTTAGTTATTGTTTTACAACGATGATCTTTAACTGTAAAATATTCGCGCTAACAGATCAAATGAACACGAACCATTTAACTCATCAAAGTCAAATCTCTAACGAATACTACTTATTCAGTGCCTAGTAGTACCTACTCTCCCAATATCCATACAACACCAACTCCATATCGTAGTTCTGGGCGCTATAGTGAAACTTTCCTTCGCATGTTCGCGGAAGTCGAGAAACGTCTATGCGTCTCCGACAGCTATCACCACGTCACTCGCTCTTACTCAATGAGCATTGTCTATGGTTGAATAACCAGCAAACAGCTGACAAACATTCGGTTGCACAACGACCATAAAGTTTCATATGAGTTTTATTGGTACTTGTGATTTCTAATTACACACAGTCACACTGACTAATCAAGCTAGTTACATAGTTGGTAGAAATTTTATACATCGAAAAAATGGCAATACTGACATATTTTTACTCCGTGATGGCGCCCTTCACAGTGAAGGCTTCACTACCTACTGAAAGTAACTCTTATTTAATCTGTGACAATACTGGCATTTCTTTTGCCTTTAGAACCTTGTATAAGGTTTATCCATACTACTATTATCTTATCGTCTATAATACCCTGCATCTATGCGGTTTAGTGGTGGTAGGACCTTGTGCAAGGTTCGTCCGGATCGCTACCATTTGATCTACCTAACCTAACCTAACCTAACCTAACCTACCACCAAACAGAAGTGTTCGCATTGCTATCTACCGGGGATAAGACAAACGGTGAAATGGCTAGCATAGATTTATTCCATCTTAGTCCTCAGGGTTGGCAACGCATTTGCGATCTTAAGATTGCATTTTTAAAATTGTAGTCTTGAGAATGCATGTGTCTATCGGTCACAGATACCACTTACCATCAGGGGCCCGTTCTAGAAAGCCACTCTGCAACTCTGCACTCTGCACTTTGCAAATCCACGATAATGCAAAGTGCAGAGTAAACGTGTTCCAGAAAACACCCTGCGTAATTTGCAAACTCTGCAAAGATTCTGTTCCTAATTGCAAATCCACAAATCCACACTGCATTTGACTCTGCCTCTTCAACTCTGCAATAGCTTTGTGGAACAGAAATACGTTTGAACAGTGGGATTTGTGGAGAGCAGAGTTGCAGAGTGGCTCTCTGGAACGGGCCCCAGGTGTCCTGTGTGTTCGGTTGCCTTCCACATGACATAAAAAAAAATCGCATTGTTACAATCATTTTTCAGGATAGTGCGGATAAATATTCTTTTGTCTTTCAATTTCCTATAACATGAAGAATAGGACCCTGCTCTGGCATTGACTTGAGCCTTAATACATAAATCATGAAGATGAATGATTGAAGATGTAATGTAGGTATCTGCATAATTTTTGTTTAGACCATGGGACCCTGATATGAAGGGTTTCATTAAGGCCCTGTCATCCCGGCTCATACACCGAGATCCTAGAACTGGTGCTTACCTCTCTCAAAGGATTGGGCTATCCAGAGAGGTAATGCAGCCGGTGTCATAGGGACCATGCCGCGGGAGGACCTGCTAGAGGGGCCGGGCTGTTCTTTTTATAGTGGTGTCTGGTGATTATTATTTCTAACGCTTAATATTTAAGTAGCTTAGTTTTATTTTTATATTAATACATTTAGTTTTAATTTTTAGTATTACTTATATTATAACTTAAAAGAGTTAGCGAATTCAACTAATTGTAAATACAGAAAAAACAATGCTGAGACTCCTATTCAGCGTAATGTCATCTTTTTACTTTTTTTAAATATTTTCTATGGTATTCTATTCTATTCTAAATATGGTGTAAGTACAGTCACGAGATTAAAGGGGTTTGGGTAAAAGTGTTGTCATTTGTAAAATTCATAAATTTTCAAGGTGAGCGGCCATTCGTAAAACTGGTAAATTATGATAGAATTATTAAAAATAAACGTATTTTGTTATGTAATGTAATACGCTTAAGTGCATCGGAGCCGAGATATTTAAATATTCATACTTGGGCGTATTTTGTACTAAAAACTGAATACTTCAATCTTTAAAATCTCCGCTCCGATATTATTTAACGCCATAAATTATATATATCTATGTGTATTTAGAGGTCCTCTAAATAACTATGTAAAAATCATCCGTGGCCGCTGATAAAAAAATGACAATATTCTTCAAACAAATTTACCCAATGCTTTTTGTTACCCACCTTAGGTCCAAAGTCAATCTGACATTCTACAACAATAAGGTTGAGTTTTCTAAAAGTTACCAATGACTTGACATCTCTAATGACATTGACGACTTCAAGCATATTTTTCTTGAAATGGGTCCCAAATCAACGCTCGTGACCGTACCTATGCATTTGCAATCCGATCAAATTGACCTTATCATTGTTAACCAGTTTCATTAGGACTTTAATAACAAAGCATAATAGCCTAATTAGATTTATAACCGTATAATTAATTCACTATTCAAACAATCGGAACAAAAAGAACGAATCAGTATTGCGCGATCATGCAAGCGAGGACTGGACTTTAAATTATACACGAATCACTCGAGGGTTGCGGCTTTTGTGTGTAATTGTAAAACTACAACACTAACGTCACTGTGCTTGTGTGTGTGATTGAGATCGTTGTCTACTTGTACACACACGTAGGGAAACGCAAGGACTTGGCGATTTCGCTTATATTACGCTATAAATTTCGCAACTGGATAATTATAATTTTCTCACACTTGCCTGACCTTGGTGCAAGTGTAGAGTGGGGCTATTGCCAATGAACTGACATAATCCACTTGAATTATTTGTTTTGGCTAAAACGTTGCAAAATTTAATGAAGTAGGTGGATATTGATTTTGAATTGATTAGAGTTACGCCATAGATGGCTTAATTGGATTCAATTCAAAATCATTGATTTATTACGGGTGTGTAATTGGTATAAAAGTAATGAATATAATTTAATTTGATATAATTTTAAAGGATATAATCAGTCATTTTATATAATAAACGATAATATCAAAGTATCTATTTTATTTACTATAATTATCGTTTGGCATATCATTTATTTATTATAAAATCATTTGATATATAAATCGTATTGTATTATTTACCTAACCTAAACTATTTTCTGGTAGCACTCTGTTTTGTGTAGGGGTCGCTATTCTAACCTAACCTAACCTACATTTCTGGTAGCACTTAGTTTTAAGCACAGGCAAGGGGTTCAAGGGCGAGGTGCGCGGGACTTCTATTACCGCTCTGTGGGGTCACAAGGTACCAAAAATAGTTATTTCAACTGTACTTTACATGAAATTAAATTTATATCATAAGTTAATTATAGTAAATATGCATTATACTTAAAGCATGTTACACAAAATATTATTAGATCAAATGATCATTATATAAAATAATAATTATATCATATTTAAATATATTAAATGTTGTTATATGATTCAATAATTATATCAAATGAGCGTTATAGCGACTGATATTATATAACATATTTTTATTCCTTACAAAGTCCATGATACCTACCTATTCCGTTGCTATAGCCCTATAGGTACGTAATTTATGGGTGTAATTCTTCCATCGTAAATCGTAATTCACCCTATTTTAATCAATATGGAAGGTTTTTTGATATATTTTTACTACTAACTTTAGTTTTTATTTTATTTAAAAGACGTTTTTAAAGAACTTTCATGGTTTTCGACGGTTCACTTATTGATATAGAATTTAATTAAAATCCGACCTACTTTTGTTAAATTGAATATCAAGTTGAAACCTTGCATAAGCATGAGAAAATCTTACAATAAAACATCAATAATAACTTATTCAAGTCCAAAAGACGGACAAATTAAGATTTTATGTTATCATTGTTTCAAAGTTTCAAAACGAACTTAATGTGGTATTTCAGTCGTATGACTGTAACTCGATTTTTGAAAAGACGTACCGACCGCTTAAATGTACCTACTTAACTTTTTAACCGACTTCAAAAAAAGGAGGAGGTTCTCAATTCGTCGGGTTTTTTTTATGTATGTTCCCCAATTACTCGAAGACCACTGGATCGATGTGAAAATTTTTTTCGTTATTTGAATGGGTATTCTTTCTAGTTGGTTCCATTGTCAACACGTCAGGATCTGATGAAGGGATCTTGGAGAAATCAAGAGAACTCCTCAAATATTATAGGCACACCTATAGCGATTTTGGTATTTTTCACTATAACTCGTGCATTTGCTTTTGAAAAGTACTATATGGTGAAGTGGAACTGATGATGAAGACCACAGATGGCCACCGGAACTCTTTAACGGTACCTATTTCAAGGGTGGCGATAAGATATTTCGATTAAGGTAGTTGAGCGACTATGACGAAGCACATTTAGATTTAAATATGACAATGACATTACCGCGGCGTTGTCTGCGGCGAGCTTGAAATGTTCTATAGTTTCTCATTAATATTTAGAAGTGGAGCTACATAACAGCATAAATAGGATCACTAAAAAGTATAAAGTAAAATAAATGTTTAAATAAACAAAAACCCGCATTCAAAAATGCAAAAAATAACTTCTTTTAAAATGGTAGGTCAGTCCAACTGAAGTCGGCGTCCCACAATATTTTAAACCAAAAGCCGAATGCAGTTGGACTGACCTACCATTTTAAAAGAAGTTATTTTTTGAAGGCGGGTCGAAGGCGGGTTTTTGTTTTTTTAATTAGCCTATCCTAAATTTAACTTATTAAGTATTTGAAAATGAAATAGTCGAACGAAAATCGTAATCGTTGTTGACATAGATTAGCAATTTTTTTGCGGCATTTTACAAGTTGGGATGAAATTTAACGCTCGATTGGGTCTTCATGATACCTGCCAAACCCTTACAATTTGAACTATCTGACATCCTATTCACAACAGATGATTTATTTAACTTCCGATTAAGGCGTAATTCTCCCCGCAGCCTTCTTGTCCCGCATTCTTGCTGCATTGTGTGCGGTTTTTGCATCGCTCTACGCGCGTGTAGTATCATGCGAGTTCCCAGGGCCCAATTACAGGCAATTAAATCGCTTCTTCGCCAAACTGTTGCCTATAAACGGCGTTTTCTAATCGGAAGGAGATGTCTCATTTACATAACTAATGGGTTTTTGTGTTGTTGTTGGTTACTTACGAAATACAATGAATATTTAACTTTACTGCAACTAGCGAACCGCCCTTGGTTTATGTGAGTTTACTGCACCACCCGCACATAAATCAGACTCAGACAGTCAGACAGACCGTACAGAATCATTTACATAAAAACATTCCGTGAAAAATTATCTAACTGATGGTGTAAACCGCGTCAAAATCCGTTGCGTGGTTTAGGAGTTAGCGGATAAACAGACAGATGGACAGACGTTGAGAGTGACTTTGTTTCATACTATGTAAAGAAGAGATAGTAAAGATAAAGAAGAGGCAGCGGGCGATTTCCCATGTCTAGTCTAAAGAAAACCAAAACGTAAAGTGTAGCTAATAACGAGCACAATATTATAGTTACTGGGTAGGTAGTAGGTCAACGACTTAAGAACATTGTGAAGATAAAAAAATCCGTACAAAATGCGATAGCATTTAAATCTCCCTTTAAGTCCGGTTTTTACGATTTTTGAATAAGTTGTAAATATCATAAAAAACTATATCTACGTTTTCCTTTATAGGTTATAGGTTATAGGTTGTGGCGGGCTGTTTTCCGCAACTCGACGACTTAAATATGCGCCTATTTTGCGTGAGAGGGTTGGTGACACTACTCCTGCCAACCCAGTTCCACCAGGAAGCCTAGCAGACCCTTGACGTTGCCGGCGACTTCTGGTAGCGACCTCGGTACCAGTCCGAGGTGACGCGCCCGGTATGTTGCCACCTCTGAGCACTCCATGATGACGTGGGCAGCGGTTTCTTCCGCTGTCATGCAGGCTCTGCACAGGGGGCTGTCTGTAACACCTAAAGTGTGTAAGTGTTTGTTGAATAGGGCATGACCGGTTATTGCCCCAGTTACGAGTCTAAGTTGAGTCCTTTTCAACTTCCGTAGTTTCCGTGACAATCCGGGATTTATTCTCGGGAGGGCTTCTTTGGCCTGCCTGCAGGTGCTTAGGTTGCTCCAGTATCGTTGGTGTTCTACCTTGGTTAAGCGTCGCAGTTTGTTACGCAGCCATCCGAACGGGAGAGGCAATATGGGCTCAGGACCCACTGCTACTATCTCTGAGCCCTTCCTCGCCAGCTCGTCGGCTGCGTCGTTACCACGTGAGTTGCTGTGCCCCTTTATCCATTGTAGTGTGATGGGATTGTTTTTACTTACCTTCGTCAGGGCATTGTGGCACTCAAGTACCAGCCCTGAGGTAACGGTGTGGCTCTGTAGGGCCTGGAGCACTGATCGGCTGTCGGAGAGTATTCGGATCGGGAGATCTATTACCTTCCGTGCCTCTATTGCTGTCGTAGCCACTATGATGCCCATGCATTCTGCCTGGAAGACTGTGCCGTGGGCCCCTAATGGTGTTGAGATGTGTATGTTCAGGTCCTCCGAGAATGTACCGGAGCCGGAGCCTGACCTTGTTTTGGATCCATCTGTGAAGATTCTTACCTCCCTTGGGTTCAGGCCCTCCCAGGGATCTTCGTGGAGCTGTATTTTGTACTTCTTGTCGAAGACAAATGTCTTCGGCACTCTGTCGGTCACCGCTTCTATTAGTGGGTCGTTACTTACCAACTCACATAGGATTTCGGTGTGTGGCACCTTTGTAGTTTTCCATAGGTTTAGTTTTTTGAGACGTACAGCGGTCGAGGCTGCCTCCTGTTTTATAAAGAGGTGTAGGGGTGGCAGGTCGAGTATGACTTCCAGCGATGCTGTCGGTGTTGTCCGCATGCATCCTGTAACTGCCATGCCAGCCAACCTCTGTAGTCTTTGTAGTTTGGCCTCGACGGTCGATAGTTTGGTGCGTGGCCACCAGACCACCGCGCCGTAGCTAATGATGGGTCTTATAATTGACGTGTACAGCCATAGGGTGATCTGGGGGGTAAGTCCCCAGGTTTTACCTACCATTCTGCGGCATTGCCAGAATGCTATCGTGGCTTTGTCAATTTTGCTGTTCAGGTGGTTGCTCCAGTTCAGTTTGTTGTCCAATATTACTCCGAGATACTTTACCTCAGTCGAGAGTTGCAGCTCTGTGCCAAATATCTTGGGGAGTTTGTTATTGCCTAGGTTTCGTTTGTTTGTGAACATTACCATCTCCGTCTTTTTTGGGTTGACGTATAGTTCGTTGTGCATGCACCAGCGTTCCACGATTTGCAGGGCTGAACGGGTGATGTCACATACCGTACCGGTGACGTTACCGCTCGTGAGGATTACTATGTCGTCAGCGTAACCCACCGTGTAGTAGTGACAGTCGTTCAGTTTGGTGATCAGCTCGTTCACGACCAGGTTCCATAGTTTACGTTTTCCTTTATAGTCCATTCGCTTAGATAGTGTCGCTACAATCACATATACTTGCGGTTATTGTTATAAAATACGAATATAATTCGAAGTAAACTGCCAAATTCACTTGCGGCGTAACCCCAAGGCAAGGTTGCAACTTGCAACCTTGCAAGGGAATTTGGTAGTTTACATGGAATTATATTCGTATTTGTCAGGATCGTAGCAGGTGGAAAGAAGTGGTCTCTGCCCACCCCTCTGGGAAACAGGCGTGATTTAATGAATGTATGTATGTATATTCGTATTTTATGACAATAATCGCAAGTACGTTGCGAGTGTAGCGACACTATCTAAGCGAATGGACTATACACGAAAATATTTCTTAGATTGAAACAAATTTAAAAAACAAAGGAGAAACGTACAGACCTAGTTCTTTATAATAACTACAACATATTCAAAAATCGTGGAAATCGGACTTGATTTAGGGGTTGAGAAAAGTTATCGCCCGGAGCTATCTAAATTTATATGGATTTTTTTGACAGCTACGCGATTTTAGCGGCGCTTCACAATCCTCACAATTGTTGAGCCAACAAAGAACCCTGGCATAATGACAGCGTTGTCACGAGAAAAAATTACATCATACCTAACTAATCATTAGCTTTCTGCGGGTCCAAGTGACTCAACAATGAAAGTTGTTGACCGAGTATCGTTCCGATTTTCATCAAAAGTTAAACTTAGTCATAAACGGTGTCCTTTTTCAATAAGCTAGTTTAATAATGATTAGTATAGCAAACCATGATTATTAAACGGGATACGCCATTACTTAGTCGCAATAATAAATTATTGCGCATATTTCGATTAAATTAATGAATCAATCAACTCATCTTAATCTGCTTAACCACACGCTTTTACGCATTCCGAGCACATCAGAGGCGTTTTTCCAATATTAATAGCCGTCCGGCCCCGCCTTTGTAAGATCGCGTACTCGCCAATTACTCATTGTCTATGTAACTAACTACCACACGTGAGCTCCCGCGCCGCCCGCCGCGCACCTATTAACCAAGTTCAAAGGGGATCCCAATGACCTATGCCAGCTCTAATTACACTGGTACTTTTATTGTTTATTTTTTACTGCCGCTTCACAAACTAATCCCGTGCATGTACAGTGATTCTTATTGCTAAACTGCTTAAGTTTATAATAGTTATTAAGGGTGCTGTAAAGGTGGTTTTGAGGCGATATTTTGAATTTTTAATGCCCTATTGTGGGGTTAACATGGCCGTCCCACAGTTCATTGTTGAAGTTAATTGTTAAGTAGCCCACGCGAAAATTAATTACGCAAGTTGCCTTGTGTTAGACGGTAAAAAGTCGATGTTATCTAATGTATAGTCACACAGCGTCACTGCTTAAGCATTTGCTATCATTCTTAATTTTGACACCAGACTTGAGTACCTATAGGTAAAAGTTTCACAAGACAGCTAAACAAACAGATTTAACATCTTAATTATAAACTTTTATGCCAATGCCAATAAAAAGTGTGTCAAATAGCAATAAAGCCTGGGAAAGATTGTCAACATGAACCAATTTTATACTCAAAATCTGCAGCGGTTGCTTGGTGGTTGCCACGTCAGAATATTAATTTATGGTGACAGCTGTCACCACATCAACTGTGTTTTGCTTAGATATAGTTAAGTACGTACCTAAAGTAACGCTAATGGAATTTAATATATTTATTTAAAACTTTGGCCTATTTGTGTTCTTCCGTCTTCTTTGATCTATAAATTATCATATGAACCAAACTAGATAACGAATTAGTTAATTTAATGTTTTCTCCATCCAGTGCGTTCGAGTAGTGCCTATGTATAGTTGCATACTAGTTATTTCGTGGTCATCTGATCAAATAACTATGGAAAATATGCGGAATAGACCAAATCAAGAGTCTAGCTTAGGGTGGTTCAAAATAGTATGAAGAAAAAAAAAGTACCTATATCAAATCCTTCCTCCACAAGGCTTATTCTTGTTTGCTATAAATTAGTTACTTGTGTGTTAAATTTAAACTTGTTATGTGATCGTTTACTGGTCGCCCAAAGCGTTTAGTTTATGCCAAAAAGATCTCATTCTCATACAAAACGATATCTAGTAAACTTAACAAAAACTAAAAACAGAAGTAGAATATTGTTTGCCTACTGCTGCAACTCAGAATACAGTGTCATGATCTGTCCAAAGACTTTCTCATTCGATATCTTTGTTAGATGTGTGAAGCTCTATACATTTTTATATGAAACAATTTTAACATTATGGGCGACCTGTAAAGTTTATTCAATTGCTATAAAACTTGGTACGGCGTATTTTTGTGTATTGTGAAATAAAAAGAAACTTGTGGAGATTCAATATTACACACTTTTGTTTTTTGGACCACCCTAGTCTAGCTAGTTTGTGGGCTACACAGAAGAGTAGGAATAACATTTCTAACACGCCGTGCAATTATCAACATCCGCATATTCCGCATGCTAGCATTACTAGCATCCATCCGCAGAATCTATTGATTTGTGATTAGCTGGAATTGTATCTCTTGGCTAAAAGAAAGTACGTACTAGATATTTAACTGTGAGACTGCGACGATCCTATACATCCCTTTGAGTCATTAACAGAATAATCTTCATTAGGTAGTACGTTTTTACTTTAATTGTTCACAGAAAAAAAGACCATGAATTGTCTCGAATAAATAAATCCTGTTTGTGCCTAAAAAAATATGTCATGGGTATGCTGCAACTCTTGGCAAAGTTTAGTCTAAATGATGTCACTTTTCTCAAACTCTTTTCAAATAAGTAACTTCTTAACTTTTACCTATGTAATTTAGGTTTTCATTGATTTTTTACAATCTAATTAGACAATAAAATGATTTTTAAGCGAGGTTTAGACTGGCAACAAAAATTGCAGAAGTTGCCTACTGTCTTTACTCCAACTTTTAAGTTAGAAAAAGGCAGCAATATTTTGCTTCTTGCTCTAGAACTGAAGTTAAAGTAAGACAGCAATCAACTTCTGCAATTTTAATTGCCAGTCCATTTCATGCTTTACGAACTCAAGCCAATAATTACTAAACATATAAGCAAATTGTACAAGTATACAAATGGTTCGCGCGTATCCTTTACAAGTCCCTCTTTCTTCCGACTTTCATTGACCCTAAGGTCATCCACTACTCTTCCTCACCGCTCCGCGTACACCATCTAACAACTCATACCATTCACGCATTTACCACGGAAATGTGTTTTACTATCGCGTAATTCATATAATTACGCGGTTGTAAATGAACAAAGAGATATCATATCCATTCCATTAGCCGACGAAGACAACGAATGGCCGTTCACACACACTTTCTAACCCCGGAACTGCGTCACCATTTAGTCACATTATACTGACGACGTTACGTATAGACGGACAATCAATTAAATGATCTGCGTCATGGGAGATTAATATGGCCGAAGGCACGAGACTTGTAGACGCTATACGGTATTTTTTTAAACTGTGGGCGATGTGCCCGGCCCGGTCGATTAATCGTTTTTAGATGTGACATCTTTGCTGATTGGAAACGCTTTTTATCGAATTTCATTTGATCTAACGCTATTTTATGCTGTAGGTTAGGTTAGGTTAGGTTAGGTTGGAATTTTGACTTCCAAAAAATTAACTCATACGGCGAGAAATGCCTTTCGATGAAATGAAAATTCTGCATGATACGTTCGTTCAAAAGTGTTTCAATAAAATAAAAGGTACCGGACATCTTTACTTTTTAACTTTACATAAAGGTAAGACCTTATCTTGTACAGTCGACTACAAAGAAATGTAGGTATCCACTTTTTCACTTTAGTGCATTGTTATAAAGTCCAAAAGTGGATACATCTTTCTGTAATCGACTGTACAGGCCTTCACGAATTTACTTTAAACCTCCAGAATCTTTGGTGCATGTCCCCCTTTTCATGCTCACGAAATTATTACAAGTTTTTCATGTTACCAAATAGAAAAAATAACGTGTCTGGTATCTTAGCCTACATTAGCACAATATTTAGGTGACAACCTAAACCCTAAACAATCAGATTTAGACTTATAAATTGTAAATAACATGTGTTCAACATACATACGCAACTTCTGCTTGCGTTAATATTTGTACTTCTCATATACATATAACAGTTCACATACTATATCTATAAATATTAACCCGCTATATCTTGTGGCTTGTAAGCGATTTTGATGTGCGTGTGCGACGGTACTCGCGAGATCTACGCGTTCGGCGACCGCGGGCGCGGGGACGGGGGGCGCTTTCTTTCGCACCTGGCCATCAGTGCTCGGTCAACAAGACTGTTGTCTTAGGGCTCGGTTAAGAGATGCCTCTTTTCTACAGTGTCTAACGAGAGAAAGTTACGTGACGTATCTCTCGAACCCAAAATAATATATTGAGGTATTGAGGCCTAAACAAAGCATCACGCGACACCCTTGACATGTTATGTTGTAATTTATATGCGGCTTCCTTGTAATTGTAAGTGAAGATACCCGCATGTAGGTACACATTACAGTTCCGTGACGCCCCTGAGGGCTCAGACAAGATGCACTACGCTAACTAATGTTTCTATTCGATTCGTTTTTAAACCAATCGCGTCACTGGAAGATGACGTAATACGAAAAGTCACGTGGTCTACCAGTGACGCGATTGGTTTAAAAACGAATCGAATAGAAACGTTAGCGTAGTGCATCTTGTCTGAGCCCTCTGGTCGCACATGGATCTCCTGGTCTACACCATAGATCGAAGTGCCTCTATTGATAACAATTTACTTAAGGCACTGTACCTGTTATGAATAGTTTCATTCTTCTACCACGCTGCTAGAGCATTGTCATTGTTTTAAGATGCAATGTTTGTGTGGGATAGAACGGAAAGATGCACAGATTAAAAAAAAATATCGTAGCTATAGCTAAAGTCTCGATAAAGGTACTTTATTGACCCTTAACGAAATAACACCGATTTATAACTTATAACGGAACTTAACAATTACGGCAAAAACTTCGCCGCCATGGTATAATGTAGAGTTGAAGACGGTCGACTTGCCACAGACCGCAGAGTTTTTCACCGGCGTAACAACGTAACTGTCGTGCGTTGACATAATTTCTTCCAGTCAACAGTTGTCGTAATGACGGCTCATAAAACTGGTAATGATGATCGCCGGTGGAGTGTGGAAGCAAGTGGTCACGCCAGCACATAACTAAAGCTGGACATTCATTGTCCATCCATCAGTTGGAGTGATATCATGCCATATACGATTGGGAGTGTCAAATCTTTAGTTAAAGAAACGGATTTATGACGACCAAATAATACCCTGCTCGCCATGATTCAGTCTCTTCTGCCATTAATTTGTCCTCGTGCCATTTGATGGTGAATGCGAAAACCTTGGTATGATGCTGCTCAGTCCGTGAATGGGCGAACTGACATCCATTTTGTAAACACATTGCTTTTAACTCACACATTTAACTAATATTAGAGTGCCAAAATAGACTGACCGACCATTAAATCTAAAATGAAATTCACTGGACAGGGCCATGAGCCAGTAGTGAGTGACGTAAAGCTTTGGCTTCCTGATGTCACTGAGAACGATTGGACTGACGGCAAATGGACTGACCGTGAATGTTCAGCATAAATGACAAGAACACCTTATTAGGTCCAATCTGCGAGAAAGAAGAGCCTGACAGTGAACTTGTTGATGGAATAAACGCCGGGAAGATCACGGCGACAATTCTTACAAAAACAAACAGATAAATGTCAAGATAACTTATAGACGTGTTTGCAATTTCAAGGGATGCTCTCTTACTAAGCAAAAATCTATCAATTATAGTGAAACTCTTCCAAGAGTACAGAATAGGTACTGTATATAGGGAATAAATACTAACGGAACGCACAACTTCAGAAAATAGACATCCCAATTGATTGGCACATATCTACGCTGATATGCTCTTAATACTTAGTTATTCCCACTTAGATACCCAAACCATTTATCTTCGATGGACCACTTCTGGATAAGAAATGTCACTATAATCGCTACATTTCTCCCACATGCACTTGATACCGCAGCCGGTGCACGCAGGGTGCAACGTGCAACCCGACCGCACGGTAAGTAATACCGTATGGAGATGGAGCCTTGACCGCGCCGCGGCCAACTCTCACGCCCTGTCTCGCGTCACTGCACCTGCCAAGTGCAGTGGGACCGCATAATTCTAACTGGCATTACACATAACCCCCTTTCATTACAATAGTCAAGAATCAGGTATTTTTGAATATCAGGTAAAGGAACCTATAATTAACAATCCTTGGGCTTGCACCAAAAACTGAAACCTAATTTATGTTATAAATTGAGTTTAAGAACTTTCAAGTTAAGTTTTAAATAACAGTGAATGCTATGTCCTTAAATTATGATTTGTATGTATTTCATCGTCTATTATGGGCATAAGCCGAATTCCATTGCAGAAATATATTTTAGTTATAAGGGAAAAAAGGGTTGCACCTGCGGAAATACACCTTATTACTCGGTGTAAGGCTTTCCAAAACAACAACAAAAAATCTGCAATTTCAGCTTAGTTCCCAGAACGGAAAATAAAGTAGGTAAGTACATACAAATATCTATCCAGCAACATATCATTCGGCTCTGTTGGTTTTAGCCGCAGACTTCATACAAGGTCGCTGCCCATGATCCTTTAACTTTTTGGTTCAACGGCCATAAGTAAGTTTTTCAAGCTACACATTTTAGTCGCCTTTAAAATGTAAATAAACGTGATGCCAGATGTGAAAGGCATCCGGAAGACGTTAGGCTTTAAGTTCAGGGACAACCTAATATTAATCGAATCATGCATTACTGTGCCGCTCAACATCAAATTCATAAGGTCAGAAATCATTAAGTAGCCTTTGTTTCTTCCTTTTTAAGTTATCATGGTTACATGGCTAGACAACTTCAAATATTAAAAGAGAAGTCACACTTCTTTCAACAATGTACGATTATATTAACGTATTAGTATCTAGTTTAATTGCGAGCAAAGTAAAAAGGGTACAATGCGACCTAATTAGACAAACAGCCAAAAGAAGACCCACTGAGGGTTAGATTTGTTCTCAAAAAAAAGTTAAAGGCGCCAATTGGTCTACACTTGCAAGAGTTACGTGCATTGCCTCATCAATCGAGTTCGCGAACAGGAAAGCTCTCCCAAAACCTGCCAGATCTCACCGCTACTGCCGAAAGTTTTTTGCCCTTTCTCGGAACCAGATGTATTACAACAGGGCTTGAATGGGTGCGTACGAGAAAGTCGACGGTCAAGTGTTCGATTGACATTCGCCGACGACCACGACGTGCCGGCACGCGAGCCGATTGTTTCTTATTTACATTACAGGTCGAGGAAAGCGAGATGAGAGTGTGGAAAAACTGGGACGTCTTTATAAAATGGTATCAATTTATTAGTATGTGGCATCTGCAAGTACGTTTTCAAAATGAATTCATCCGGCTTGACTGATCGCTAGTCGCGAATGTGTGTAACTGTGAGCTATTTTGGCAATAGTCTACTTATGGTAGGTACGCAAAGGCTCTAAAGCTGGCGGAGTTAATTGTGTTTGGATAAGTAGTAGTAAAGTATTTTTAATTTAAAGCATCTCGTGACTTATCCATACATATTTCTAAAATTAATAAGCTAGAACGAACATTTGAGAGATTTCATCAAATTTGCGTTAATCCTACCCCGACATCTAATGAGCACGCATCGCTGCACAAGTCTGATTAAACTTGGCTTAATTTCTCAACAAATATTTCAGGACTGTCTTAACTTAAGCCACTATTACCTATTCTAAATACAAACAATCAACACTAGCCCCAAGGCTGCATTACAGCGAACGGAAGGGCTGCCAACATTATTGTAATTTCTCACCACACTCAGCATGATAATACTGCAAACACAAGTTAAAGTGGAAACGCTGCCGGCGTATCCAATCCGCAATGGACGCATTGTCTGAGCTACATAACAACTAATGGCTCAAGGAGTAAAACCGACACTTAAATGTTCTCTCACAAGGATATCTTACTAATATTATAAATGCGAAATTTTGGATTTTTGTTACACAATCACGCCAGAACGTGTGAACGGATTGAATATGGCACAGAGATAGATTATAGTTTGGAATAGCACATAGGCTGCTTCTCATCCCAGAAAATTGGACAGTACCCGAGTCACGCGCCTCTCTAGTCCATTATAACTTGGAAACCGCTATAGGGCTGATTATGTACGTATTGCGAAAGTTTTAATGCTTATAATTGTAATTTATCTAGTGTCGAGGCCAGAAGCACTCACACTGGCGGCCCACGTACTTCCGATGTGCGGAGGCCTACTTTTCCTTTGCGATTCCGTTTAGTGCGTCGTAGGAAACCGCCATCCGACTTGACTGATGAACTGATATGTTAACTGTAGATAATTAATATTATTGTTTGCTGTTGCGTAATTATTCGAATTAACAAAGAAGACTTGCATGCATAGGCTTAGCGTTTGATTCCTGAACTGCACCTCAAATCAATCAGATGAGTCTTTAGAAGTATATCGAAAAATGACACGGAGCCCGGAGGGTCTAATCAG
Organism: Acleris literana; assembly: GCA_946894065.1. Taxonomy (NCBI): domain Eukaryota; kingdom Metazoa; phylum Arthropoda; class Insecta; order Lepidoptera; family Tortricidae; genus Acleris; species Acleris literana. The sequence continues at coordinate 23,271,816 of OX335670.1, forward strand.
ATATAAAGCAGTGTCAAGAAATTTAGCGCGTGCGAAACCACGATTACCAACATTAACCTAAAACTATTGCGCAAAAAAGTCCGAGTGAATATTTGGCAATACATACGCTAAACGTCTCTGTAAGGTCTTTCCAATCGGCATCCCGCCGCTAATGCGAATGGCAGCGGAGTGGCAGCAGCATTCCTCGCGACTAGGTGTCCCTAATGTGCGGAATGTGAGCCAAAGGCTGTGGCGCAACCACTTACCTAACGGCAGGAAGCGTGCCATGACGAGAACGTAGTACCATGATGGAGTATAGACAACTCCAGTACCTTGGATATGCAAGATACAAGATATTCCATGGACGGGTGTACTTTTTTGGGCGTCCGGAACATAATTCGGGCTTTAATAAGGGCACTTTTACGCTTAGACTAAATGTTTTAGGGAAGTAGCAGGTATTCAATCATATATATATATATATTTTATTTTACAATGTACTTAACTCACTCCACTGCTGTGTAACTTTAAGCTGTTAATAGGAAATTATTTACAACCTGTTTTCACCTATCAATATGATTTTTTTTTTAATGTATAACCTGTGCTCATGGATACCCAAGATACAGGCTCAGCCTAGTTTGGGATACGCCGGAAACTGATGTTTTTGTATACAGTGTGATTTTATAAAATAAATAAATTGAAATTGAATTGAAATTTATATGTTAACGGAATTATGATATTGATAAGAAAACCTTAACTATAATAGAGCTTGCAACACATTAAATAACTCTTCTTCAAACGTGCCATATGAGACATACCATTCTGATATGCCAAAACTCTGAATGGGCACAGCTATGATCGTTGTCAAGCTACTTTGGGCATCATTTGAATATAAAAGCTTTAAATATTTATTAGCAATCATTCGAGTATTCAAATTTATGAGTAGGGCTTTCTTGCATTCAATTGTGGAACCGGTCGGCTGGCATTTGTCGCGTTCCGATCGAGCAACGACATTTGGGAAGCGCGAATAGCTTTAACTAGAAACCTTTCGGAGTTAGTAACATACTACTAATCCTACCAATATTATGAATACGAAAGTTTGAGTGTCAGTTTGTTACTCCTTCAAGCAGTTCACGCTGCAACGGCTGGATGAAATTTGGAATGGAGGTAGCTTGTAGGTACCCTGGATTAACATATGGGGCTATTTTAATCCCGGAAAATCTTAAAGCCCCGAGGGAATAACGATAACTGAAATCTACGCGGACTAAGTCGGGGGCAGAAGACGAGAAATGAGCAGCATCCGAACTACCGGAGGGTTTCCATAGGATGTGATCATCACCGCCCTAACTAACCAGCAACTTCAAAAGAGTTGTTGATCTGTTGCTTGTGTTTTAGGGAAAATGACACTCTTTTCTTTCTAGTCAAAACAGTTTGGAAACACCATGATCACCGTAGAAACACACGGTACATTAATGCCTTTGTATATTACAATAAACAATCTGTCAATGAACGGCCTTTACGCACCGCGTTTGATGCGGATCGGATCCTATAGGTATTCTCGGGAAATTAAGGATCAAGCATGCAATCGACTCTGGCTAAATTTAGGACTTACTAATTCCTCTTGCAAAGGTAAGATTATCACTAGAACCGCAGCATCTTGTGTCTGACTAAGACGTTAGCCCTGTGACTGGGTCCCTGAAGTCCCTGTTCTTCCTTCAACTTCTTCAACTTCTATATAAAAAATAACCGCGCATCGAAGTATTGATATTGGTCGTATTTGCCCAGCCTTCCATGAAACTAGAGTTACTGCTACGTCTCTCTTACAACGCGTTGACATGCAAATTATCGGAACTAATCAGTAATCTCGAGGTTTTTAGCATTTCACACGCGTTGCAATGCAACGTTTCAATCGCGGCGCCGGCGCAGGTGAGGTGAGGACCGATTGGTCTCGCGTGACGTCACCACTTCTCATCACGCGCCGACCGTACGCAAAAACTTAACAATAACAACGATAAGTTTTCTGTGCCAAGCGGTACTTTTATTCATGACATGACTTAGAATTACCATTCTAAAAGGCTTCGTAAGGAAAAGGCCTATATACCCAAAAGTAGGTGGAATAGGTGGATACGGGATGGTTAGAAGGGCAGATAAAGGTTCTTTTAAGGTATGGAGAAGTTAAACAAGCACACCGACCACTCCTGATGAGCAGGCTAATGAGGCCTTTAAACAGTTCCAAGACTGCAATCCTAACATTGCAAACACGCTGCCAACCTTGAGGACTAGGATGAAATGCTGTTAAGCTTGTCTATAGTAGTTTTTACGTTTGTCTAATCAATCCCCTTTCACAGAAACATAACAATGCGAACTGCTGTTTGCCGGAGGTCAAAGGATAAGATGGCGGTAGAGATCCGGATCCGGACGAATCCTGCGCAAGGTCGTACCGCAACTTCAGATCATCACATTCCTTATGAGTTACAGTGACCTCATCCGAGATTCCTGGGATTTATATTTACCTAGAATCATTAGAGCAAGGCCTTCGACGAACCATTAAAGCAGCATAGAATAAATAAACAACCATCTTCTCGCACGATTTAAAAATATGGATGAATAGGAAAGTCGTGACTTGGCCCGATGGCCCCTCGGCTGTCGTACTCGCTAATTCCTCCGCATTGTCGACCGTGAGACAACAGATTAAACTTCGATACTTGTTGAGCATTGATCGATTATTTTATATCAACGGGAAAGACCTCATTGCGAGGCTCATTTTTTCGCGCGTGGTCTGGTCATAGGAAAGTTGAATAAGATTTGTAAATTTAACTGATGATTAATGGATGTCAAGCTGTGGAATAACTAATAGGCTGCTGATTATGATTTATATTTAATTTTCTAAAGTACCTACTTAGTAGTTTCGTCGAAAACTAAGAAAAGTTAAGTTTGAGAATTAAAATGGACATCCGTTGAATTCAAAATAAGTGTAAAGGTGTATGTAAGTACCTGCCTATCTTCCTTCTATTCTACCGGAGACAGAACTCGTTCCTGTCTGTTCATCGAAAAATTAATTCAATAGCATGTAGGTAGGTACCCGGCTAGAGGGGCATCGGATCGAATGATGCATAAAAAATCGTGCAATGCAGTCTGGCCCGTTTATGTCAGGTTCAAGCAGTTTTATAAACACAAGCGGATTGTAGGTAGGTATCACAAATTGTAAGTTTTAACTGCTTAAAAGAGTAGTTAACTAGGGTGGTGTACTTATTATTAATTTGCGCAAAGATTTGAAACTCACGGTCTCACTCACTCTAAGTTCGGGTAGCAAATTTCGGTGATTCAATAAAATTGATAATCACAGTTGTAAGAATTTTACGATTATGAAGGTAGGTAAGGAAGCAATTTTTTCGATAGCTTTCAAGCTGTCATTATAGGTACCTAAGTAGGTACAATATCGCAACTTAATGGAAACTTATATTCATCGCAACTTAATCGAGAGGAATTACATTGTTACCTGTTGGTATTGATACCCATTATAATAGGTTTTAACAGTGGGCGTAAAATACTTTATGGAATGAGTGTAGGTAGGTAAGTACCTACTAACCATGTCCTCTTGGTTCTTAGGATAAGAAAGTGTATAAAGCCCTTCATACACAGACCAATCAATGGATCAAAACTTTCAGACAGTTCATTGTATTATGCGAAACACTTAAAGAACACCGGCAAAGCCTCCAACGTCACCTCATGACACAAACAGAAAACAGACACGTCTCACGACTTACCTATATCTACGCAAGACCCGAAGTTCCTTTAAAACCTCCGTCAACTTTCACAAAACATGCCACTTAGCTCAGGAACAACTCACACTGTTTCATTCACTTATCAACAACAAACTAGCACTCGATAAAAGTTTGTTTCGCACATATTTTGACAAACGCCGTTTAGTTTCGCCCCCGACTGTTCGCGCGGAAACAGATCTCCGTCCGTCGGGGCCGAGCGAGAGACTGGCTTGTTGTCGTCGGGAGGTTGTGTTGCGACCGCCGCATTCCACGCTGAGGCACGTAAACCATCGCTCTCCCCCTCGCACTTTACACGCACCGCTTCGCCAGACTGAGACGTGACGCCGCAATGGCGAACCCAACTCCATGTAGATACGGGACCCGTTATTCACACACCAAACATGCCCAGGTAAATTGCGTACGAACTTGGCCAGTTTTTAATTACTTCAAAAACTCGATAATTGATCGACTGTTTCCTTTAGACATTAGCAATACTCATTATTATTTATACTTGTGTGTGATGAATATGCAATGTCGTGTGGCACACTTTTATATTATCACCAAACTCATTTTCACAGTTAGTGGAGCGAAACTTGGTTAAACGAACAGTTTTTTGCGAGCGATTAAAGTAGGCTCTGTAACAGGTGGCTACAAACTGCAATACGTCTCGACTCTCGACTGACACACTCGCCAGCGAAAGTTAATAAAAAACATTTATGTAAGTAATTACTTTTCCATTATATTCACGTTAATGTTTATTTATTTATTTGTCGCATTAATACACCGAGCTATGTTAAAGCTATTTCTTTATATGATATACTCGTCTACCCTCTGGCTATTAACTTTCTAGGAATTTTAAATGGAGAAGCGATGCGCCTGTGCGCATGTTTCGGCTCGGATAGTAAGAGTCGTAGGTTCGAGTTCCACTCATGGCTCTTGGTAACCACTAGGACCAATATGTTTCTAGTCTAATTATTCTAATCAATTTGTCGACGCGTTACCTATGTATATAGTTATTAGTGACCCTGCCTACGAAACTAGCGGTCCCCGGTTCGATTCCCAGTATGGGCAAATATATGTGTGTTGAGCGAGGGTATATTGTTACGGAGTCTTGGACTTGAATATTTTCTATGTATTTCTCTATACATTGTCTTTGTCTAGTTCACAAATGTGTTACCTACTCTGCCAATCTTCTATTGTATGTACAAAGGAATAAATGTATTTGTAGACTGATTTAATTATTAGCCTATAGTATAAAAACCATTAACTTCTAGTTTTCTAAAGTCAACAATTTGTAGGCCGGGACAAACCACTGTCCAAAAGCTAAACGGCATAAGTGTATGAATTCGGTAGATTAAAACCGCCTTTTAAGTCTAGAGAGGATTAAGGTCGATTACGAAATTGAAATGTTTAACGATGATGAGCTCATTCTTCAATGAATTCCGAGTTGCGGACCATTCAAGTAATCGTTTTTATGAAGCAGGTTAATAAAGGCTGTGTCGGTATTTGATTATGCCCGTTGCATAGCAGGTTTGGTAACATAAAAAAAGCCCAACGGCAATCGGTGCCGGGACCAGGATTCGGTCAGTGATGTCATCTTTAAGCGCAATAAAGGATAAATTTGGCTCTAGTGAAAACGGATACCTGCAAAATAAGTAGACTGAGCTCGTAGTAAAAAACTGAGAAGAGCGAGCGAGCACATAGGCGACGATGTTAAGTGGGTTGTGGGATTCACGTGGGATCTGTAACCGATAGGCATTTGCACTTTCAAGATTACAATCTTACGACTGCAATTCTGAGGACTCAGATGGAATACCTCTATGCACACCGGAACAAAATACGAACACTGCTGCTTGGCGGTAGGTTGAAAGATAAGATGGTGGTATTGGTTGTAGCGATCCAGACGGACCTTGCACTAATACCTACTTAACCACCGACTGTCATAGGGTTCCGTGGGTACAGAACACTAAAAAGAGGTATTCCATACATTTTCGTCAGTACCTATGTCAGCGTCAGCATGTCCATACTTGACTAATGGCTAAGCTTTAGTGCAGCAGGCCTATTACGTAACTCACTCGCAATCGCGATCGGCTTTAAAGCGGAACAATTGGTTTTATTTTGTATGCAGACAAGCCTTCGATTTTCAAAATAAAAACGATTGCGATTGCGAGTGCGTTAGGTTAGGTACGCTCTTGGCATAAAATATAAAGGTCTCGAAAACAATTAGAAAATGTGGTGCGGTCTCAGTGTTAACTAAACCGTCTCCGAGCGATTTTACCATTGACTGAAACAAACATTACATTTGTAAGGTTGGCGTTAACGAATTTACTTTGACAGTTTGACATTGACACTTCTGCTGAGTGAAAGATAAAAATTGTTGACTGACGCTCGCTTTGCTTGTGGGTTTTTAGTTTTGTTATTTGAAAAAAGAAGGCCGATTCTGTTTCAGAAATTCAAGTAAAATGCCGAAAGTACGTCGCAGCCGTAAATCTCCGCCGGAAGGTTGGGAACTGATCGAGCCCACTCTCGAAGAGTTGGAACAGAAGATGCGTGAAGGTAACCTTTATAACACTTCTTACTACATGTTGCTCTTTGATACTTTTCGAAGTATTTATATAAATTATAACTTAACTTACCTCTACTGTTTGCCATGTTTATAAGACTTTACTAGTAGTCTAGTATGGCGTTAACGTATTATTATGCTTCGTAAAAATATAACCATTGACCCTATAAAACGCCATATCACAAAAGACACCCATAGAAACTGTTATTTACTCGAATTTTTATTCCTGTTTCAGCTGAAACAGAACCGCATGAAGGCAAGCGTAAACAAGAATCCCTGTGGCCTATATTCAAGATACATCATCAGAAATCTCGCTATATCTACGACTTGTTCTATAGGAGGAAAGCAATCAGTCGGGAGCTTTATCAGTACTGTCTTGATGAGAAGATTGCCGATCCAAACCTTATAGCGAAGTGGAAGAAAACTGGCTATGAGAATTTGTGCTGCTTAAGATGTATACAGACCAGAGATACAAATTTTGCAACAAATTGCATTTGTCGGGTGCCGAAAAGCAAGTTGGAGGAGGGCCGTATTGTGGAGTGTGTACATTGTGGCTGCCGAGGGTGCTCCGGATAACATACTGATAGCATAATAGACTTATAAATAATTAAGATGAATAAACCTTGTGGCCTCCATAGCAATGATACATATCCATGAAAAGGACAAATAATTTTTCTACTGATGCAACTTGGCTAGGTAGTTGATATAAATGGTGCTCCCACACATTGCATTTATAGTTGTTTTATTTCATGAAAGCTGGTGGGCCATACTTTTATACCTTTACATATAGACACTAACATTACAGTGACAGCTCCCACCCAGAGACAATGTCCATGTGATCGACACACACAAATATGGCCCGACTGCTTTCAGGAGATAAAACAACAATTAACATAGTATGTGACATTATGAACCATATTCAAACACTACATTTTTGTAATGACATTTTGTCAATGATACTGCTTTACTGTGTAATTATATCCCTTTACACCCAAGCCCAGATGATCATGAAGGTTGTTTCAATGAGGTATAAAAAAAACCGGCCAAGTGCGAGTCGGACTCGCGCACGTAGGGTTCCGTACAACTATACATCTAAATAAATGTTTTTCTTTATTCTTTATTATATTGGAGTTGATTGAATGAAAGGTAAAATGCGGTTTACGATTTATAACGTATTAAAAAAAAACTAATTATTAGATCTCGTTCAAACCAATTTTCGGTGGAAGTTTGCATGGTAATGTACATCATATATTATTTTTACATTTATCATTCCCTTATTTTAGAAGTTACGGGGGGGGGGACACACATTTTTCCACTTTGGAAGCGTCTCTCGCGCAAACTATTCAGTTTAGAAAAAAATTATAATAGAAACCTCAATATCATTTTTGAATACCTATCCATAGATACCCCACACGTATGAGTTTGATGAAAAAAAAATTTTTGAGTTTCAGTTCTAAGTATGGGGAACCCCAAAAATTTATTGTTTTTTTTCTATTTTTGTATGAAAATCTTAATGCGGTTCACCGAATACATCTACTTACCAAGTTTCCACAGTATAGCTCTTATAGTTACGGAATAAAGTGGCTGTGACATACGGACGGACAGACGGACAGACATGACGAATCTATAAGGGTTCCGTTTTTTGCCATTTGGCTACGGAACCCTAAAAAAGGCTCTTGTTAGTTAAACTCTGGGTAACAAAATTAAATAAATTTTCAGTCCATTTAAACTTTTTTGCTCCAAATTAAATTTATAGTTATGCAGTTTAGCAGTACCACAGTACCACTGACAATATACCATTTTAATACCGCAGTATGGGAAGAGCACCATAACACTGGGCTGCACATCTACCTTATGAATATGGTATTGACACTTATACTTTGTCTTTTTGCCGTTATAACGTTGAAATGGAGGACAGAATTTTTGCAATAAGGTTTTGATCAATTTTGCACGTTCTTGCTTTGTACTGTCCATATTATGCACATTTAGTTAAGCATATATACAAAATTCAGGGCCTGGATGTGTTATCGTATTGTTTTTAACTTGGCCGACATTACTGTCAAGTAAATAAGAGCCATCATCGTTGACAATATGACAATAATGACAAAGGCAATATGGTTTTACTGACTGATACAAGGTGCAGAATTAAAAAACAACAAATTTTGCAAAAAGTACACATTCTTCATTGTGAATATTCTTAAATAATAAATAAGTTTCTTAAACTTGAGTCTTATTTTTGTAAAGGTACGGTTAAAGGCCCAGCCACACCGCTTGCGTGAAGTGCACGTGCACGTGCGCGTTCGCTTTCCACTGAGTTGTATAGTGATATGTCGTAATGAGAATTCATACTATACAACGCAGTGGAAAGCGAACTTGCACGTGCACGTCACGCAAGCGGTGTGGCTGGGCCTTAAGAACAATAAAACTGCATTTTAATAATATAAACTTTATGAAAATAAGAAATACAAAATGCTTGAGATTGCAATAATACTGTTTTCAATAGGAAGTAAACAATTAACTTTTAACCAAAATAAATTCTAACCTGCCATTAGGAATGTACCGAGTATACGCCACACGGATGTACAGTCGAGTTCATAAATATGTGTATGCTTTAGTACCTTGTCTATTTAATGACATGTTTAAACTGCCATATATGAATTTTCACACCAATTAAAGTGACAAGGTACTAAAGTATATACATTTTATTTATGAACTTGACTGTACAGTTATTGTGTTGTATTACTATTATTGTGTTTTCTAATAAACTAAAGTAATTTCTTCAGATCAAAGAATGTTGATTTGATGTACAAATGAACACACAATTTAAAGGATATATTATGAATTTATGAACTATTATGACACAGCTTAATAACTTTTAACACTTTCAGTGCAAGCAACCTGCTAGGTTGGGTTCTCTATTTGTAGGTAGTTTTTACTACAAAGCGGAAAAACGCTGGATTAAGTTAAGAGCGTAACGAACGCTACTAGTGCTACCTGGCAGCGACTGTGTTAACCTTTGTGTAATAGATTAAACGGAAAACACTTTTTTCTATACAAATATCCTATAATTTGTGTTTTCATTTATCAGTATACAGGGCCGTCCGTAGTATATGATTAACCATACAGACGCCTCGGGCGTGTTATTCATTTGGCGCCGTTTATTATTTTATATAGTAATTTAAAAGAAAAACTAGCTTTGAATGGTACCATAGCGAGTTGATTAGATTTCAAGAAAACAATAGAGTTTATTAGAAAACAGTATCAAGAGACGATCGGCGTTTGCGCGGTGCAGTCTTAATTTAAAAACAAAAACAAAATTCCAAGAGGTAGATTTGGTGAAATTAGAAACAAGCGCTTATTAAGTTATTTCGGATAATCTGCAGTTTTCAACTTGGGACACCTTTATTTGTTCTAAGAAACTGTCATAAAATAAAAACTGAGGATATTTGGATTTTTACAAATTGCAAGTTGTTACAAATTATACATAACAGTTCTTCCTAAAAAAATTCATTGCCTTTGTGGGTTAGGTACTTTTTACCTTTTTTGTACATTTTGTAACTAATATTATTGTTAAGCAAGAGTTCAAACGTATGCAAACGCATCCAAATAACAAGTAGGGACTCATGGTGACCTCGGGGAGAGGCCATTGCCTAGCAGTGGAACACTATTAGGCTGGGTCTTTTTTCCATACAACAAATGGAAAACATCTTAACTCTGATCTATGAAACGATTGAGGAGTTATAATATTTTATAATACAGTTCAGTGTAGTATCCTAGAACAAATTGGGCTACTTACACTAACATAAAATCATGAGTAGATTTATACAAACCTACCAAAACCTTACTTAACTCAGACTTCAATAATACCCTGCACTTTATACTTACTATTTATTAACAATTAACAACTAAATAAAATAAAACATTTCAGATTCATTTATCATTGAAAGATAATTTGTTGGCATTCTGAATTTAGTAAGGCTTAATCAATGCAAGAATATTTTTATTAGTTAACAACTTAACTACAATTAACAACTTTTTCTTAATTACTTATAAAGTTTTATGTAAAACTTGAAAAGAAAAAGCATATTAAATCTCGCTTAATTTAATCTGTGAAAATCGCTTTAGTTAGAAAAACTGCATTTAACTGGGCTTTTTTTTTCAATCATGTTTTGAAATTGTATGAAAATTAGAAATTGAATTCTATGAAAATTAGACAAATACAATGCACAGGTTAAACCGTTGAGCATAGGGTCTTGAAATTTGGAGGGAGTATTCCTTGGGTACTCTAGGGGTGCAGAAAGAAAATTTTTTTTGAAAACAGACCCCCAAGATGGAGAAATAAGCGGGAATAGGGGGGAACTAATTCAACAGAAAAACTGTCCCTTATGTTTGTAGCAATGGGTTTGTGGAAAATAAAGTTAGCCTGTTATACCTAATTAGAGAAAATGTTTCAGTACATCAATTAAAAAAAAGCCCAGCTACGATCTTAAATAATAACAGTATTATGATCAATTTCTTTAGAAAGTTCAAGGATCAACTCTTTAAAGATACGCGGGTTAACATTTTTGCCCAGCAAATACAAAATAAACCAGTCGCCGAAGCCGAACCGCCTCACAATTCTTGAGACCATGCTCCGTTTCACGTGTCTCAGCTGGCCCATTACCATCACGGTGCGGAGAGGGCGAACGGAGAAGACTAAAACGCGGAAAAGGACAGCGAGAGTGGACACAAATGTTAGGAAAAGCAACCAGAACCAGAGAATGACGAAGATCTTTTCATTGACGATGTTCAAAGGGAGAACGCAGAGGCGGTCGCGCAGTTCGAGGGTCCCGGAGGGTCCGTAGCGCCGCATCCAGCACTTGGTGAGCTTGGGGAAGTACACCTCCATGGGGTTGGGGGCGGCGGGGTTTCCCGCGTCGGCGGGCAGGCGGTGCGCGTGCGCGTACGCCGCCACGGCCGGCCCGTAGTTCCTGAACGCGCCGTTCAGAAACGTGTCTAGCAGGAATATCTGTCCAACCTGGAGAAAACACTCAAGTTACATTCTAATTGTTATGAAATGTGAAATAGTGGGATAATTTCACTGGCATGGAGAAGGTAAACAAGCACACAGGCCACCTACAACCACCTACAAAACCGGCCAAGTCCGAGTCGGACTCGCGTACCGAGGGTTCCGTACAAAATATACGCTAAAAACGGCCGTGACTATGAAAATCCACAATTAGCATAGCCCTGCTCCTAAGCAAAATGTACGCAGTGTGGGACCCTGTTAGTTGTAATAGAGGTAAACGACCGTATTTTATTTTTTCGTTTGAAGTTTTGATTTTTTCACGGCTTCAAGGGACTGTAGACCTGAGTATATCGTTTTAATTTCTGAAACTGCAATCAAGGAACGCGCCAACTCGCGTTCTTCGCGGGAAAGCACAGAGAGCCATCCTTATTGATTCTTGTGTGGGAATAGCAGCATTATGAGGTCCCCTAAGTATTATTGTATATTTATAATTTCAAAAATAACCAGGGCCGGTATTCTAGGCGCTAAAAACCATATCGTCTTTGATGTGTCATCGTATTGTCAACGTTTTGATAGCTCTTATTTCCTTGACAGTAATGGCGGCTGACGTCAAAACAATACCGTAACAGTTCAAATACGAGATGGTTTTTACCGCCGGGAATAGAGGCCCTGCTCGAGCTTCTTGCGGCGCTCCTTGTCAGCAATATTGGTATCGTTCAAAGCGTTACTAGTAGATTCATTACCAGTGATCGCAATAGGTAGAGTATATTTACGTAAAGTTCGCAAAAGGACATAATATAGAGTGGTTCCACCGGGTGAAATATTAATTTATTTTTATTGAATTCCGGATTTCCGGTATTTTTTATGCTAAGTATACGTAATATTTACACACGATATGGGATATTTTATGTTAGTTTGTGATAAAAGGGGCCTTTAATTCATTCCTTATATCTAATTATGTAATAGGTGGAGTATAGTTACCTAAACTTCGTAGAACAGAGTCATAAAGTGGAGACTTCCTTGCAACTACATTTACTAGTACCAGAAAAATACCGGTAATCCGGAATTCAATAAAAATAAATTAATATTTCACCCGGTTGTAACCACTTTATATTATGTCCTTTTGCCAACTTTAGGTTATACTCTACCTATTCCGATCACTATTAATTACATATTACCGACGTGAGATGCCTGATCTGGCCAATTTGATGATAAATTGTTGGAGTTTGGGTTGAACCTTGAGGACTGAGCTTTTATAGTAAAGCTAAACATACAAATGATTTACCTTAAGTATTTCAACTTCTAATAAAGAAATACATTTATAATTACACTAGCGACCCGCCCTCGTTTCGCTTCGGTTTATGTGGGTTTTCTGAAACACCCGTACATAAACCAGAATTAATTATACATAAAACTCTTCCGTGGAAAATTATCTAAATGATGGAGAAAACCGCATCAAAATCCGTTGCGTGGTTTAGGAGTTAGCGGATATATAGATAGGCAGATGGACCGACGCGGAAAGTAAAATAAGGTGCAAAATAAACTTTAGGACGTAATCAGTAAGGTACATTTTGCAACTCATTGAAGTTGTTAATTACGAGGTATTGCAGTATCCCCAACGCTTTGTTTTATACTATGTAAAAGTTCAAAATAGATAAACAAAAAAAACTATCGAGATTAATATGACCCTAAATAGTAACAACTATAGTAAGTTAATAATAGTAAGTTACAGCGTGAATCATAAAACATTTTTATTGGGTCACTGTACAATAGGTACTCTACATATACATGGACAATAGTACATTGTTGCCTAGGCGCGGAAAGTAAGGGATTTCCTGACGAGGTGGTTAGCAGGCCGAGCAACAGCGAGGCCTGCTAATATACGAGTCAGGAAATCCTCGTTTCCGCCGAGGCATACATAATGCTTTTCTCAAACAATGTGAGGAAATTATACAAATACATGATTAAAAGTATTTTTAAAAACTTTTGACAAATTCGGAGAGAATGTTTATTTGCGTCATACGAGTATTAGTTAAGATAGTTTGACGCACAACGAGCCGCCGCCCGCCGCCGCCGCCGCTCCGCAAAGCCCGCCGCGCTGCCGCCCCTCACTGCGCCCCCTCAAGTTGGGTGTACGGGATTTTTTTCATGGGCCTTGTAACGTTATTGTTACATGTATAACACTATTATTAATGTTATTAGAAAAAACAAATATATACAATACTTAAAACTAATGCCATAATCAAATAGTTAAAAATTTACAACCTTAAAACTACATACTAACGTTAAAATGTAACATGAATTCATCGGCGTCATCTTAGCGCTCACGCGAAGCGCAGTTTTAGCGCTCTTGCTAAATAAGTTCTTCTTATCTAAGATCTAGTTAAGGAATGCATTTTTGCGCATCGCCTTCGCGACAGAGCCGATCTGCTACCGAGCTTGAACGCACGTCACGTTAAGATATTTATTCGGTCACTGATACGTGAAGACACCTTACCTAATTGTTTAAACGTAACCGGAGAAAATAGTGATCGTCACTGAACGTTCCTCAGTAGTTTAATTGTTTATCGCGAGTGTTGTTGAACCCCAATTTGGGGTCCAAAGTTCGGGCCGTTGAATTGGGTGGAGCACCGCCGCAGCCACAGCCTACACCGACATTCACGCCATCCACCATCTACGATATCTCCGGGACGCCGCAGGGGTACAGTCTGCCACAGTTGCGAGCGCCCGCGAGCACCAGCTACTACGTCCCGTTCCCAGGCGAGAGTACCTAATCCGTAGGGACGGAACCGGGACTGTGTGAATTTATTTTAACACCACGACCCTTAGTTTCTTCTTAACAGTCTCTCTATCCTCTTTTTTTAGTTTTATAATAATTATATTTTTTTCAATGCACGAGTCTTTGTCTCTTATTTTTATTCACGTCGGTTAGTAAACCCTAGTAGGAGCTCAAAGACTTATAAACGTGACACTGGCGCCCTTCCACGTGGTTAAATTCACACAGATCCTGTTTTTTTCTCTCGGTTTTTGTAGTTAGTGTATGTTTGTGGCTTATTTTTTTGTGAAACGTTTTTTTTATTTTTTGGTTTTTTTGCTACTAAAGTGTACAATTGTTCTATACAGTATCGTTTTTGTAATTTTCAGTAGCGACTATTTCGTGTTATTGTTTACCCTCGCTCTTAAAAGAGTAACACATTTTAATACCAGGAGCTTAATTTAGCGCTTTTACAATTTTAAGGAATTTTATATTTTATTGTCAAATTTTAAATTGAGTTTGAATTTCTATTGAAGTACACATTAGTAGCAACCCTTTTTATTTTTTAGTTGCTGCTAACCTGTTATATTTTTTATTTTTACTAATTTGGGAAAAAAAACCGGACGTTCATCATTGATCATTTTATTTGTAACAGAACGGAGAATTTTATCAATAGATACATTCATTAGTTTTGATTTTGCTTGTTACCACTTACCCATTGGTTCAAATTCATGATGCTACCTGTCAAATATCTTTCTCTCCAAAAGGCGGAACTAGAATATGAGGTTCGGATCCGAGGCGCCACCGTGGCTACTTCAGTTGAAGAACTTCGTAAGCAAATCGTAAAGTTAGCTTCAGAATACCCGTCCGAACACATATTAGAGTCTCCGCTGGATGTTCGACAGGACCTCAAAGGTTGCTTAGAAGTTCTCACAAAAATTCAGATGAATCTCGATGTATCTGACCCTAACGTGCCCACGATAATGAGAACGCAAAATATGTTAAATCACCTCCATAATCGTTTACAGAGGATAACGTGTAGTGACGACATTAAAACGCAGTATCGAGAGATAGTAGAAGGCTATAAACTTTTTTCACAGAGGCTCGCCGCTCTTCTAGCGAAAAAGCCAATTGCTTCAGCGAACGTCGCATCTAATGCAAGCGCCGGCCCCTCTGGCGAGGCTGCGGCGATGGTTCCGGATATACAAAACCTGATATCAGTGACATGCGACCGTTCTCTAGCTGACTTAAGTAAATTAAAATTTAACGGCAAGACTTGCGTTCGCTCATTTATACAGCGCGTCGATGAAATCATGGTTGCACGTAATATTGTTTCGACAAAAATTTTGTCATTTGCCACCGAGATCTTTCAGGACGATGCCCTTCATTGGTTCCGCTCGGTAAAGGACAAAGTTTCATCGTGGTCCGAGCTTGCCGCTAAATTAAAAGAGGATTTTGACCAATCTGATTACGATTACCGTCTCATCTCTGAGATTCGCTCTCGCACACAGGGTGAGCAGGAGAACATAACCATTTATCTCTCGATTATGAGTGGGATGTTTTCTCGCCTATCCAGGTCTCTAAGCGAAGAGGAGCAGCTCGAAACCCTACTTCACAACATTAGACCTTGCTATGCCAGCACACTTGCAGCCTCAGCTGCAACAATTTCAACCATCGACACCCTGCGTTCTCTTTGTCGGAATTACGAGACTTTTCATTCTCGTCTTACGCAATTTCAGGAGCCACCAAAAGCGACGACTGATACTGTTGCACCTGAGTTTGCGTATGCAAAGGAAACAAATAAAAATACAAATAGATTTGGCAATAACTCTTATATTAAACAAAATTTCTCATACGAAAATAATTACAATAAATCACATTATTCAAAAAATCATCGTTTTGGACAACAAAATCAAAATCAACAAAATTATATACATACAGTTCAAGCAAACAAGCAACAACCATACTGTCCTAGGTGTCACAGTAACTCTCATCACATCCGACAGTGCCAAGCAAACAGGGACGTCTTTTGTTTTAAATGTGGACTGAAAGATGTTAAGACCCCTGACTGTCCTGTATGTAATAAGAGCAAAAATTTAAAAAACTAGATGGGCAGAATTGCAGATATTTCGACCAGCAAGAATGGGACTCTTGGCTGTCGTTTATCAAAACGTTCTCTTCTACTTATAGAATATCTACAATTCTGCATTCCAAACCTCTAAAAGATCCTAGGCCCTATGTAAATATTAAAATTAACGATATTGACGCTTGTGCTTTATTAGACTCTGGTGCTGCAGTGAGCATAGTGGGTAATAATGCCCATCAACACTTAGTCGACTGCACTTTGCAACAGGGTGACCACATTTCTATGGTAGCCGCAGGTGGTCAATCTTTAAATAGTATCGGGTACATGCATTTACCCGTCACTTTCGAAGGCCAGTTTCATATAATTAAGGCTTATGTTGTCCCCGAGGTGGAAACGTCCATCATACTAGGCATTGACTTTTGGCGTGCTTTTCAAATCTGCCCTAGGTATTTGGACAGCATAACATTGTCTGAAAGCCCTCTTGCGGAATTAAAAGTGACTAACCCTGATTCATTTATCAACTCTTACGATAATTTAACTCAGTCGCAGAGGTCTATAGCAGACAATGTTATAGCCCAATTTAAATCCGTTTCTATGGAAGAGAAAGGCTTGGGTCGGACCAACTTGTTTTCTCATAAAATAGACACTGGAGACGCGCAACCAGTAAGACAACGCTATTATAGAATGTCGCCAGAAAAACAGCGTATTTTGGTGGAGCAAGTTGACGAAATGTTGTCACTTGATGTTATTGAGCCATGTGAGAGCGCATGGTCGTCACCGGTTCTTATCGTACAGAAGAAGAATGGACAGCCCAGGTTCTGCCTCGACAGTCGGAAGCTCAATGCTGTGACAAAACGCGACGCGTACAATTTGCCATACGTTTCGGAGATCCTCGATAATCTTCGAGACGCAAAGTACCTGTCCAGCATTGATCTTTCGAAGGCTTTTTGGCAGATCCCTATAGAACCTTCAGACCGCGACAAGACTGCTTTTTACGTGCCATCTAGAGGCACGCTGCGTTTTAAAACTACCGCTTTTGGCTTGTGTAACGCACCAGCAACGCAGCAGCGCCTGGTAGATTTGTTGTTTGCCGACATGGAATTTAAAACGTTTGCCTATTTGGACGACATCATTGTCATAAGCTCAACTTTCGATTTTATACGCAATAGAGAGCACTTTTGAAAAAACAATATGGACATGGACGGAAAGTGTTTTCATATGGTTTTTTTTACTCCTAGGAGTAAAAAGAGGCATTTTCCGTCCATGTGTTTCAATCGGAAAACCGTTATTTCCGAGCATGTTTGAGAAAAATAAGTAATGTAGGTATCAACTTTTATCGAACATGATGAGTATGAGCAGGGCTTGAAATACCGGTATTTTTGAGAACCGGTACTGTGACCTTGATGGGGAACCTATACCAGTCTAGGTACCGGTACCGTGGGTACCGGTACCACGCTTGGTACCGGTACTCGTTGTACCGGTATTTTGTAAGAAATACAGGTATTTTACCGGTACTATACCGGTACCAATAAGGTTCGAATACCGGTACAAATACCGGTATTCAGTAATAGTGGGTATAAGTGCGCGGAAGGGATAAAAAAGACAGAATAGTATAGGCATGGTACCTATGTTTCAAGCGGCAAATGGCCTGATGGTCGGTCAGTTAGATTTAGGTTACTTGTCGATAGTCGACGGCTTGAGGCACGCTAACATAATATTATTTCGATTAAAATTTTGACATTTGGTGGTGATGGTGGTGACGGTGGTGGTGGTGGTGGTGGTGGTGGTGTAGGTGGTGGTGGTGGTGGTGGTGGTGGTGGTGGTGATGATGGTGATGATGGTGATGGTGATGATGGTGGTGGTGGTGGTGGTGGTGATGATGGTGATGATGATGGTGATGATGGTGGTGATGGGGGTGATGGTGGTGATGGAGGTGTTGGTGGTGATGGTGGTGATGGTGGTGACGGTGGTGGTGGTGGTGGTGGTGGTGGGTGGTGGTGGTGAAAATAGTTTGGAGCAGAGCACCGGTGATTGGTGGTGATGGTGGTGACGGTGGTGGTGGTGGTGGTGGTGGTGGTGGTGGTGGTGGTGGTGGTGGTGGTGATGATGATGGTGATGATGGTGATGATAATGATAGTGATGGTGATGATGGTGATCATGGTGATGGTGATGATGGTGGTGGTGGTGATGATGGTGATGATGATGATGATGGTGGTGATGGTGGTGATGGTGGTGATGGTGGTGATGGTGGTGATGGTGATGATGGTGATGGTGGTGGAGGTGTTGGTGGTGGTGGTGGTGATGGTGTTGGTGGTGGTGGTGATGATGGTGAGGATGGTGATGGTGATGATGGTGATGGTGATGATGGTGATGATGGTGATGGTGATGATGGTGACGATGGCGATGATGGTGATGATGATGATGATCACCCCTTTCATCATTACCATCATCATCACCACCATCACCACCATCACCACCACCACCACCACCACCACCGTCACCACCATCACCACCAATCACCGGTGCTCTGCTCCAAAGTATTTTCACCACCACCACCACCACCACCACCACCCCCCCATCACCACCATCATCACCATCATCGCCATCGTCACCATCATCACCATCACCATCATCACCATCACCATCATCACCATCACCATCACCATCATCACCATCACCATCCTCACCATCATCACCACCACCACCAACACCATCACCACCACCACCAGCACCACCACCACCACCACCACCACCACCACCACCACCACCACCACTTTGCACTTTTGGTTAGTCTTTTTTAGTGCTTTGGTACACCCGGACCTTCGGTTTTAGATTCATTTTGACGCGGCGCTGCCAAGGTCGTAGGACTAATGACACGATTGAAATTTGAAATTGTTCAAAAGCTGCAAGCCAAAGGCGCCGCCCGGCAACAACGCCGCGTTCGGTGTAGGTACATGGTGACAAGTCGACAACCAAAGCAGCGGCGCGACCATCGAGCCGCCGACGAGACTTGACCTTGTTGCACATAACGGCAACGTAGCTGGAACCTTTATTAGGAACCGGTATTAGGTACAAATACCGGTATTCGTATTTACCTGTTCTTTGGATTACCGGTATTTATATTTACCGGTTCTCTCGAACCTAAATGAAAAATACCTTTAAATACCGGTAAAGTACCGGTATTTTTGGAACCGGTTCCAAGCCCTGAGTATGAGTGATACCTCAGTCAGTCATCGTAGTAACCTAGTAACTTGAAGTTGACGGTAATATGGGAATTCAATAGGTGTTGATACCTAAACAAGCATACATCCCCAAACCGCCTGCCTGTTCCGGGTAAATCTCTGATAATTACTTGACATTAGTTCCGGGGACCTAGTGAAAAGGGGGTTCAGTCTTCTGAGCTTCAAGTGAAAAAGGGTACATGTCTAGTAGTCTCCGCATATGACTTACACCCGTTTTTTATTATTATTAAAGTTGACTCAAGCCGTTTTTACTAGGATCCCAAAGTTTTGCTCTAGGTAAAACCACCATAAGCAATAATGAATGGATATTGTATGAATTATGTATGATCCAGTCACCCAAAAAATATGTTTAGCATATTTGGCAAACTTTCATTTCGCAGACAAAGGTGGTTAAAGTTTGATTATTACTTTATTTTATTGTAAAAACCGGCCAAGTGCGAGTCGGACTCGCGCTCGAAGGGTTCCTTACCATTAGCAAAGTGAATATTCTGTGAATATTTCAAGCGTCTACCTGTTGCCGTTATTAATATCGAGCGAAAAAACACGTTTGTTGTATGGGAGACCCCTAAAATATTTATTTTATTCAGTTTTTATTTTTTGTTGTTATAGTAGCAACAGAAATAAGGTCTGTTCATCCTTGTCTTATATATATAGTAAACAACTTTCTAACCTCAAAATGAACCATTTTTGGCTAAAACAGCTCTTTTATCGTAAATAAAGTAAACTGAGTTAACTTAAAAGTGTATTGTCTGTGATTGCTTTATTTTGTTTAAAATAGCTGTTTTAGCCAAAAAAAGGTTCATTTTGAGGTTAGAAAGTTGTTTACTATATAAGACAAGTAAGGATGAACAGATCTTATATCATCTGTGAAAATTTCAAATGTCTAGCTATCACGGTTCATGGGATACAGCCTGGTGACAGACAAACAGACGGACAGGGGAGTCTTAGTAATAGGGTCCCGTTTTTACCCTTTGGGTACGGAACCCTAAACACATGGCACCTCTTCATTTTGGAGCTAAACAAAATGACAGTTGGACCAACGTATGCCCAGATCGCTACCTCCATCTTATCCTTTAACTAATCGCCAAGCAGCAGTGTTCGCATTGCTGTGCTCTGGTGTGGGGATAAGACAACCAGTGAAATGAGTAATATAGAAACATTCCATCTTTAGTCCTCAAGGTTGGCAACACATTAAGTCGGGTACACTGTTACAGTAACAAGCTTCTGGTGAAGAGCAGAACAGAGAACAATTTTACATACAACAGTAACAGTTACAGCTCACCACAAGTCTTATGATAGCAGTCTTAAGATTGTAGTCTCACTTACCATCAGATGGCCTGCATAATTCTTTGTATACTATGCCCTTAAAAAAAATTAACGATGTATGCCGTAATAATTACACTTACCACATTGATAAGGTTGAGTATCTCGCAGAAAGCAAATCGCAGGGCGTACATGTTGTGGGAATACATGTTGGTGTGGCTCAGGTAGCAGACGAGCTCGCCTCGACGGTACTCCGGCCAGTCCTTGGTCACCATTGGGCTAGCTGGAAAAACAAATGTACAGTCTACAATATTCAGGCACACACAGACCACGTGAGGCTTATAGATGCTAAGCTGGTGCAGGTGTGATTTTAGTTACGGCGCATAAGGTCCCGTTGCTAACACCCTTTCATAAAAATTTGATGAATTTGAAAGACATCCCTTTCTGAAAAATTTTCACAGAATGGGACCTAGTAAAAAGATTTATAGCGAAAGGCACATTGTCAGTTTGGTCTTAATGTGATAATAAATCTAATAAGTGTTCAACCAGGACTTGACCCCATGCGCTTCTGTTCAGTCCACAAGAGATAATACTCTACTCCAACAATTATTGTCCTCAACTGTGATATCCATGGACTTATTTCTCTAATAAGTATATATAAATAACTCGACAATGGTGAAATACAACTTAACAGAAGTGATGCAATAATGCAATTGATTAAAATTTGAATTAGAATCAACCCCAAAGCTAGCTTTATAGATCATCAAATGCACAATAAGGAACTAATTGTAAATTGACAATATAAAATTGTTCAGACACAGTGTTGGTAAATTCTGTAAGGTAGAATAGGTAGTAGGTTTACATTTCTCATATTTAGTTCTTTTTTAAAAAAAACTGTTAAGTACTTTACAATTCAAAATAATCAGATATGAATAGTTAAGTCCTTGTTACTTTGATAACAGCGCCATCTCTCATCAGCCTCCTGCAACACTTACTCAAATCTGATGCTAGTGCCTTCAAGCGCCCGCCTTCCCAAATCTTCCAGAGATAGCGTGGTGTGTAGAACATGACTGACTGGCCCAGCAGCACAAAGCAGACCCACTGGTAATAGGTGTGCCTGACCGCATCATCCTCTATAAAAGACTCCGGACCCACTCCGACATAAGCCATATTTGAACCTTCCTTGCCTAAAGAAATTATGGATTGGGTTAAAAATATTATTAAGAAATCGAAAATATTATAAATATTTAATTAGAAAATATTAGATGAGTACAAATAAAAGTAATTATTTTAACCTTTTGTAGAATTGTCATGAAAGTTTCAAACTATAATATTACTGTTCTAATTTGGGTTTGGAAAAAAAGAAGAGTTACAAATTATGTAGGTACATTTATCATACTAATCCAGTAATTATACATGCGAAAATAAATTTGTTTTTTTATGCTTTTGAATTGCTGAACAGTAAGTATTTAAAATTTTATTACTAGGTATATTGTTCTTCACATAGAAGCTTAAATTTAACCAAACAGATTTATCTGTATGTAATTCAGTCTGTCATTTATTTGTAAAGTGATATGATTTAATTAGTTATTGCATTAGTATATCAAATAATATAACATACTACATACATAAGACTGAAATGATAAAAATGGGAAGCATGTGTGTATTTATCAGCTAGATTCTTATAAGATAAGTCATTAGTAGGTATTGAATATTTATTTAAATAAGCAAAATCGAATTTGAATCTCCATCAAAGGTTATCTCACCGACAAACCTACTCTTAAGGGTGTAGGTCCCGTAAATCCAGCAGTAGCTGTTCACAGCATCCACGTCTTTGTCCTTGTCGCTGTCGCTCATGCAGTGGATCGGCTCACCGAAGAACTGCTTCGAAGTCACCAGTAAAGTGAACACGAGCAACATTATCACTGTTACTTTATAATGCATCCGAAACACGTTGTTGTCAGTGCAAACATTGTCCAACTTCAGAAAAGCCCGAAAGGGCATGAAAAGGTCTATCATCTTGAGCCAATATTGAACAACAGGCGATAAATTCACGCAACAATAGTATTTTTTCACCACTGTATAAACGCTACCCGCCACTTCCCGCGAAATGTGAAAAGCTTGAATTTTTTTCTGCGTTCACCGCATTGACGCCGTCATAAACAAAAAAGATTTCGCCGGAAACTGGATTCGGCGGTTATGTTGGAACATTGGAAATTTGATTGAATTGAAATAAACGATAAAATATGCCTTACACGGTTGAGTAAGACTTTTTTGGTTTTTTTTTTACCTTTTATTTAATTACAGTAAAGAAACGGATTAGTCGCGAAAATAAGTGTAAGTTAGTTCAGTGATTAGCTTGCCCGTGAAAACACTCGTTCTTTGATGGACACCTTATTGCAATGAGTCCAAAACATTACAGGTTATTCTTTTATTGTAATTCGTGAGTAAAATTGGTTTTTCCTCTTTACTTGATAACAATACTGTCTCAAGATCGTTTTTTTTTCTTTATACTTGTAAAGTTTATTCGTAATAAGGAAAATAAGATTTACTGTCATTAGGGACAAATGGAAAATCGTCCACTTGAAACTATACGTCAGTTCAGAAAAATTACCATTTGAAATACAACAAAAGGGAAAATTGTCCATCCTGAATGACGTGTAAAATAAAATCATGTCACATGGTAAAATTGTCCAATATGATATTGGTCGAAAAAAATATGTCTATTTGTATTTACGTACACTCAGAAATATGACC
Organism: Acleris literana; assembly: GCA_946894065.1. Classification (NCBI taxonomy): domain Eukaryota; kingdom Metazoa; phylum Arthropoda; class Insecta; order Lepidoptera; family Tortricidae; genus Acleris; species Acleris literana. The sequence goes on from OX335670.1 coordinate 23,295,230, forward strand.
AAATGTAAATTTGTAAATACGTCCTACCTGAAATATGTACAATTTCCATTATATTTGTATGGTCTTAATTCATATTAGACTACATTCACTTGTGCGTATTTCATTTTGCTCATAATTTATAATGGACAAAATTCCATTGGGACTTAATTAATTTACAACGAAAATAAATTTGGTTATAAATACTTTTCAGCACAATTACATTTTGACTAAATTCACTTTGGATACTAAATTCACTTTTGACCCAACTTCGGAATGGTTATTTCACGTGGACGATTTTCCATTTGTACCTAATGACAGTAAATCGAAAATAACAGCGTTAATTACGTTAACGCGTCGTATTTATTACTTATTTGGGTCAGTTTATTATTATTTTCTAATACAGCTTATTTTCAGTTCCATTTGTCTAAGTAGATATAAAGGTTTTTGGTGTTGGTTTTTAGATTTAAGTTCAGCTCAAGTGTCTGGTACCTCATGTAGTCATGTTTAACGCAAATAAATAATAGGTACTTACTTTCAAATGCGATATGCGATGTGATGCGATTATCATTTATTTGTATACGCTTATACCACAGGCTTATACTCACGTACAAACAAACAAACAACGCTAAAACCTTCCTTAATAGGTATTACCTAACATTGTACGAAGCTGAGATATGGGCTTATGCGTATGCAAAGCAAGAGCACTACCTGCCTGCGACACGTCTTAGGAATAAGTATTATGGGAAGTTTAGCTTACGAACTAGGTTTTGAAGCCACCCAGCCACCTAACTTGACAGCGCTCCTTAAACGTTGGCTAGGGCCTGTACATAGATAAAAAGATAAAAGATAAAAAAAGATAAAAGATGTTTATTCAGTAAGTAGGCCGCACGGGCACTTTTACACGTCAAAAATCTACCAGCGCTTCGCAAGAGACCACTGCTGAGAAGAAACGCCGCAAGAAACTCAACAGTCAGTCGTTTTTTTTTTAAATTACTTATACAATTATAGAACTTAACCTAGCATTATATAAAACAATGAATTTAACATTAAAATATATATATCATGCGTAGTTGAGCAGGAAAATGTGTCAAAACTCAGTATGTTCAGATGAACTCTTAAATTGTAATAATAATAGTATACATATACTTACCCATGACGGTGCAAAACAACCACATAGTTTTGATACATTCTCCTACAGAAACCGTGTCCCCTAGACAATAATTATACCTACAATGTTTAGATATTTTCCTGACTAAGCTATTACTAAGTTATTTAGGTGTTTAATTTAGGCCAAGCATTTTTATCTGTTAGATAGTCCTCGACCCTATAATAAGCTTTCGACATCAACGACTTTTTCAAGTAATTTTTAAGTGCTGGAAATGATAACTTTAAAACTTCGTCAGGTAATTTATTATAGAAATGAATGCATTGACCAACAAATGATTTATATACCTTACGGACACGAAATTTTTTAATAGCAATTTTATTTTTATTTCTTGTATTCAAATTATGTATATCACAATTCTTAACAAAAGAGTCTTGATTTTTAATGACATAAATAATATTCTCATAAATAAATTGTGACGCTACTGTCAAAATACTAATTTCTTTAAATAGTAATCTTAAGGAATCACGGGAGTTTAGGTTATATATGGAACGAATGGCTCTTTTTTGTAACACGAATATAGTCTGTATGTCAGCAGCTTTTCCCCAAACCAGAATACCGTACGACATAACACTATGAAAATAACTATAATAAACTAAGCGAGCTGTCTCAACATTGGTAAGTTGCCTGATTTTCCTAACAGCATAAGCTGCCGAACTTAATTTACCTGCTAGTACTGCTATATGGGGACTCCATTGCAAGTTTTTGTCTATAGTTATCCCTAAGAAAAGCGCCTTGTCCACCATCTCCAAACACTCATCATTTAGAAATATACTAGATTTTACCGGTCTAACATTAGGCAAAACGAACCTAACACATTTAGTTTTCTTAGCGTTAAGTAGCAAATTGTTAATAGTAAACCAATTAAGTACTTTAACCAGCGTGGCGTTTATCCTACTGTAATCGACGGATTTTCGGTCCACCTTGAAAATTAATGAAGTATCATCAGCAAATAGCACAATATCACAAAGGTTATCTACCGTGGGTGGTAAGTCATTTATATAGACCAGAAATAAGAAAGGACCTAATATAGAGCCCTGAGGCACACCTAATTTAACAGTTGCTCCAATGGACTGTGTTTGGTTTACAACAACCGTTTGTGTTCTATCGCTAAGATATGAAGACATAAGATTTAGAGAATTATTTGACAGACCATAATGTTCTAATTTTAATATAAGAGTCGCATGATCTACGCATAGGATGAAGCCCTCCAGATTAACAGACCGTGTCCCACTGGGTGCACTAACGGACGAAGCTGCAGAGACGTTGTTGGGAGAACGTTGCTTGTTGTAGATGCACCTTTATTTTCTCCGTGCCCTGCGCGGTCAACACCCCGCCCGTTAGTGTGCCCCCAAGATTACATCACCAAACGTAACACGTCATTTTTTTAAATATTGGCTTGTATGTATGTACCTATGTAAACTCTTTATTGCACATAAACAATTTTAAGACATTTTTGCATCAATATAGATATTGTACATAGGCGAACTTATCCCATATGGGATCTGTTCCATTTAACCCTGGATTAGAATAAGCAAGGACAATGCAGAAGGATAGATAAATTAACAAAATAACTAAGAGCTTGTAGTTAAGAGTTCGAATATTTTACCGAAAATCGTGTACGATGCATTGTGCAAACATTGTAGTAGGAGGGTCCCTACGTCGCTAGTTTTGCGATGTAACCTGGTTGGTTCTGAGTAGGGTTTGCAATTCGAATATTCGAATATTCATATTATTCGAATATCCACCACAAATTAAATTCGAATACGTCAATGTTCCTTATTCGAATAGTTCGGATATTTTGAATAGTAAAAAAGAGGATTTAAATAGTGACTTACTTTTAATAGAACGCTAGAATCAGCTTTTCTTCATACCTACCTAATGACACATACAAGAAAATAGTAAAACAGGAATGCAAATATGACATGACATGATATGAAGTTTCAAAACGAATTCCTAAAAAATAGGCTAAAAAAATCGACTCAATGCATTCGAACCGGTGGAGCAGGCTGGATTCCGCAGTGGCTTTAGTACCGTGGACCATATTCAGACCGTCAGACAGCTTATTCAGAAGACCAATGAGTACCAATTACCTCTCTTCATGGCTTTAGTGGATTTTGAAAAGGCGTTTGATACTGTGGAAACATGGGCGATGTTGCAGGCTCTCCAGCGATGTCCCATTGACTACCGCTATATCGATTTAATCAAAACTATATATAGGCATGCTACCATGAATACGCCAGAGTGATACATCTTTCCAAAATTGTTTACCAACTTACTGGAAGACGTATTTAAAACCTTACGAGTACATTGGAATGAAAAAGGTATTAAAATCGACGGAGAATATCTTTCTCATTTACGGTTCGCTGATGACGTTGTAATTTTTGCCGAGACTCTGGCCGCTTTACAACGAATGATTTCATCCTTGAGTGTCGCATGCAGTTGCGTTGGTCTCAACATGAACTTTTCCAAGACCAAAGTGATGACCAATAGACCGGTCCAGGATGCTGTGATAGTCGTTGGAGACGTGCGGCTGGATAGTCTCGGAGTATATTATTATTTACTTGGTACAAGTCATCACCATGGAGAATGACTGGGAAACGGAGATTAAGCGACGGATCCAGCTTGGATGGGCCAGTTTTGGGAATATGAGCAACATCTTTAAGTCAGACATGCCAATACACCAGCACGGGTAGCACAAGTTGTATTTTCTCGCTTGTCGCTCAGTGCGTCTCTACCTTTACTGACTAGATAGAAAGGGAGATCCGATCGACAAACAAGTCGCGGGCAACTTGTGCTAGCCGTGCTGAAGCATCAAGCATTTAACCAATGCATACTACCGAAGCTGACCTATGGGTCTGAAACCTGGGCAATCACCGACTTCGTTATTATGACGCTGACGCGTTATGAGGAAACTGAAAGTTGCCCAAAGAGCAATGGAGAGAGCGATGATATAACTAATAATGTTTAATTTGACCACGGAAAGAAGATTTTTTTTAAGTCAAGGCAATATCTGTATTTTTAAACATTGTATTATTTGATTGTACAACTTTAAATCATTAATTCGTTTTGTTTCAATAAATATTCAAATTATTCGAAATATTCGAATATTCGAATATCGGAAATGGAACTATTCATATTATTCGAATTTAAAAAACGATCGAATATTGCAAACCCTAGTTCTGAGCACTCAGTGTCAAGAGAACAGAGAAACTGCACACAGGCGGTTCGGAAACACAACAGATGAAAGGAAAAAGAAAAAGTTAATCTTAGAATTCATAATCTTATTCACGCATATTTTTTATTGAAAAAGCATCTAAATGAGATCCATTTAGTGGTAGTTTTTATGTAAATATTATTATTAGATACGCGCTAAAGGAGACATAAATAAGTAATATAATATCATAGATTTATTTATGGTACTATTTACCAGAAAAGAACGGTAAAGCGGAAATAATAGATCACTACGAGAAAGGATAAATTATTGAAACAAGTTAAATAAAATTTACTAAAACACAATTATAATTTTATTTTGATTTAGTTTATATTATAGGTACATAGTTTAAATCTTTGCAAATGTGTAGGTACATACAATATTAATTCTAAAAATGAAAGGTAAATCGGTACGGAATGTCAACTCTAGCCTAATTAAGTTTATAAATACATTTTTACGAGTTCGCTTCATGTTTAAAAAGTCACATAACCCGGATAACATAATACAACCAAACCTTTTTTTTTTCGTACCGTATTCAAAGTTACTTAATACATCTGGTGATAAATATTTAAATTGAGCAATTGCTTGCATAAGTGCAATAAATATCAAAATATCTGACAATATGACAATAACAACAAATTTTCTGACAGTTAAATATTATTACTATTTAATTACAGGCATATTAGTCTGAAACTAACAATTCATAACAGCGTGGAATTATACTTAATTGTTAAGATTATTATGCTAAATGCTCAATTATGCAATTTCGTGAAAGTACTTACACAAACTTTGACAGGTACTTTTATTGACCTAGACTCTAGGTACTTACATACTAAAATGGCATGTTCGAAGGCACTGCTCACAACAAACACGCTCCTAAATAAACTTACACTGCGCACTTCATCGTCAACCAACAAACACAACATACACCTTTGTTCAGATAAACGTACTCAGGTCAAGTAAACAATCAAAATATTCGTTCGTAAACCCTTTAAATATGCAACCCAAAGATACCTATGTAAACGTTGTCACCAGAGTTATCACAATAAGGAATAATAAGCCCATCGTTATTTGTACCAAAACCTTTATAATTTACTTTTGACTGTCGCTTCTTGATTTTCGTCACCAAACGCCATGTTTCCAAGGGCGAAGATATTATCTGGATCTAGGGTTTTTTTGGCGGCTAGCAGGAGCCGCCGGCCTGGTTCGCTCACTGTTTCCGAATACCATTTTTTCCGAAGCTTTCCAACACCGTGATGATGTGATATTGAACCTAGAAAAAAGTATTAAAAATAAATTGGTTTGAAAGTGGAAACCAAAACAGTCTTACTTTATCGTGCTTATACAAAACCTTTTTGTTTAACATCCGCAAACAATCAATGCAGCCAACCTTACGTTTTTGGCAAAGCTTTTTTAGGCACAGAGCCAAGGGGAATACTTCCATAGTGACGTGACCTCGAATGCGTATCAGAGGCTCTACTTTTAAAATCAAAGTTCGAAGTTAAGTTACCTCCAACCCTTTCTATCGATTTAGTCTCGAATGACAAGTGACAGAGATGGAGCTGACGTAACTTCAAACTTTGATTTTAAAAGTAGGGCATCTGTTAACATTTTTGTTTCGTTCGGTGCATCGCAGCTTTTATGAATCGACTTATTAGTGTGTACTTTACACAACACACTCAAAGTGAGTGAAAGCCATAGGAAAGTCGAGTACTATTAATATTCTTTACAGTACTCACCTCCGCAGTCGATGATCTCGTCTCTTGCAGCCTCCTCAATTTCTTCATACACTGCAACAGGGTCCTTGAAGGTCGAGGTGTTGAATCCGAAGTAGAAATAAATGCAGCAACCGGCGTCGTAACTGGAAATTTTGAAGGTTAGTTGTTAGGTTTTTTACTTACTCAGTATACTGAAACCATACGGCCATATAAAATGTATTTTTTAAAGAATTAAAGAAATAAGTGCAACCTAAAGATTTGCAAAAAAAAAGTGCGTTGTCTTTGGATTTGAGCTCCAAGTTTTTTTAGTCTGTATTTATAAGAAGGAAAGTTGACCGGCTGGAGAATGGCAACGAATTTAGAGGAAGTAGGTAGGTTTTAGGCAATTTAAAAAGTTAATTAGGATGTTACGGAGGCGGAGCCAGAGCCGAGTACCTTTTATTTAAATTAATTCCTGGACAAGTTAAACCTTGTAGGCGTGCGCCGCGCTGGCGCGGAAAATGCAATACCTTCAGGTCCGGTATAACTTCGGTAAAAAAATAACGGAGGAGGAGGCGGAGGTGTGAAATAAAAAATAGCGAAGGCGGAGGCGGATCCGAAGGTGTAAAACCAAACGGAAATTCCGTCTTAACTTAACGGATGCGGAGGCGAAGCTCCGTAACATCCCTAATGTTAATAATATAAATGGAAATGACTGTATAACTCTTCGAGATTATGTATTAGGGTAAAAGTACCAGTTTTGGCCACTGTACCCTTTTTGGCCATTAAAGGTTGAAATGAGCATCAAAATACTGTAAAATTAAAAATAATATTCATAAATATAAAAATATGTTTGTAATTTAATAATGCTTTAGATATTAGTTAAAATTTACAGTGGCCAAAACCGGTACTTCTAACCTATACCCGTATTTATCTATGTAGGTATGTTTATTTATTCAACCTTTAGTGCACAAAAGAAAGTACAAATTGCGGACTTAATGCCTAATGGCATTCTCTACCTGTCAACTAAATAATCATACAGAAAGTAACAAAAGTGTTGCACAGAAAAAGAAAGACAGATAACAAAGCAAAATACATATTTACAAAATAATACTACTTTACGCAAAAAATATTAACAAATACATATATTATTACATACAAATATATATATATATATATATCAATACAAATACATAAATAAATGCAATAACATATAAACCTATAAAAATAACACCAGAGACTAAAATATATTCCATGATGGGTCCAGTCTAAAATTCTACGCAACATCTTGTTCCAGCAAATGCTTACGAAGCATTCGCTTGAAAGAGAGCCTGCCAGGGGCTCGTCTAATATGAAGTGGGAGCGCATTCCAGAGACGAGTTGCCTGCACGGCTAGCACAAGTTGCCGGCGACTTGTTTGTCGATCGGATCTCCCTTTCTATCTAGTCAGTAAAGGTAGAGACGCACTGAGCGACAAGCGAGAAAATACAACTTGTGCTACCCGTGCTGAAGGCGAAAGAGTTTGACATAAAACCAGTGTGGTGAGAAGGAATAGCGAGTTTAAGAGAGCGGGAGGAACGCAGCACCCCCTGGACCGGGAGTTACGAAAGTAAATTTACGTTTAACCGATTCGTTGCGTCTTCCATTTACGAAAAAATTTGCTGTGGCGGCGAACAAACATTTCATGACACGCCAGGCGTGCCATACGCCTAGGCATCGTCCTAATTGAACGCAATTGCGCGATCATCGCAAGTACGCGCGACTGTTTGTATGTAAACAGTATAAAAACAGTCGCGCGAACTTGCGATGATCGCGCAATCGCGTTCTATTAGGACGATGCCATAGAATATGATGACACGCCTAGCGTGTCATTCGCCACACGTTAAAAACATTTGATGACACGCCGTGTCATCCGCACTGAGTCGGTTAAGATAAAGTTTAGTAAGTTTATCTGTGTCAAGTACACATAGCACAAGCCTAGCTAGAGCATAGTTTCAAAATAACAAGGAGTGACGACAGGTGTGCGTCAGTGACTCACGTCTGCGTGAGCCGGCAGGAGATGTGGTAGTGCGAGACGCCGCGGCGCGCGCACTCGTCGCGCACGCGCCGCTTGACGCCCGCGCACAGCGCCAGCGTGCGGTCCCACGGGACCGACGTCTCGAACGACTCGGCGACCACGTCGAACGCTAGAGCCAGGTCCTGGGGGCAAATATGATTAGGTTTTAAACAAGTCCAATAGGGAATATGCATGTTTTTTTTTACAGCTTCAATAAAAGCTGATTCATGTAACAAACAGGTGAGAAAAAACATTTTTTGACTAGCTATAAAAATAACCAAGAGATAAGCCAACAAAGATTTGTTCCCATCTCTTTCTAGCAAAACAGAATTTTACGTGGAGTTTATATTGCCGTACTGCACGATGATGTCACTGGTGCACTTCGGATCTCTCTGTCTAATTAGCATTTTAAAATGCTTGTATAATCCGTGTTACTTGACCGATTTTAATTTTAATTTCACTTTTGGTGACCTCTTTTACGGTATTTTCATATGTTGTTGAGAAATGCTATTTAAAAAATCCATGAATATGAATATTCCCTATTAAAGAACCGGTCAAGTGCGACTCGGGCTATCGCCGCACAGTAGGTGCTATAATATTTCAATTTCAATTCGATTTCGGATTGAATCAGTTCGAGCTTCGAGTCCAACTCGAAACTTGACCATTTTTTAGCATTAGTTTCTTTTTTCAGGGTTTGTATTATTATCATATCAAAGACGCTTGTTTGTTTTACCTTTTGTATTATACAACAAAAATACGTTGAAAAAAAACGTTTCATGTAGGTACAGAGGGTTACTATCAAAATTCCCTTTTCGCCAAATGACAATATAGCTCAAACGTCTGGATTGTGTAATGTCTTTGTTGCTGTATAGACATGAACGCTAAATGTATCTTTAGCAAAACGTCTGGATCTTAGAATGTTACAATTTAAAATACACTAGTGGCGAAACGTCTTTATCTTAGAATGTCTTTATTACTTAATAGACATGAAAGCTAAATGGCCCGGTAGCGAAACGTTTGTATCTCAAAATGTCTTAATTACTAAATAGACATGAACGCCAAATAACCCGTTAGCAAAACGTCTGGATCTTAAAATGGCAATTGTGGATATGACACTCGATAATTCAAACTTCTAATTATACGGACTATTTTAATTTCCAGACGTTTTGCTAATAACTCCTTCTATGTTCATGTCAATCAACTAATTTTACTTTCGGTTAATTAGGTATTCTAATCACACGGACTATTTATATTTCCTAACGTTTAGCTACTTGCTCATTTCAATTCTGTGACGTCCTGCTAAATTGACACTTTGCTGACTGAGTATTCTACTTTCATGTCATTCAGCTGAATTGACTCTTTGCTGACTGTGTATTTTAGTGTTATGTCATCTAGCTGAAATGGTCCTTTGGCGAAAAGGGAATTTTGAGAGTAACCCGGTACAGAGACTCCCTCATCATCAGCTCTTGAAGTAAGGTAAGTTGGAGCAAGTGCGTCTACGGGGCAAGTCCGTCTAACCAACAATATCTCCTAAAAATTATATCGTTTGTCGCACTTACCCCGTTGACGCTCTTACCCCATGACGGGACAAGTACGTCTACGGGGCAAGTCCGTTTAACCAACAATATCTCCTAAAAAATATATTGTTTGTCGCACTTACCCTGTTGACGCTCTAACCCCAACTGACGGGGCAAGTGCGTCTACGGGGCAAGTCCGTTTAATCAGCAATATCTCCTAAAAATAAATGGTTAGTCGCACTTACCCCGTTGACGCTCTTACCCCACCTGACCTTATGTCGCCAATCGCCATTGCAGCGGGAGTTTTTGTCTAATTATTACCGAGTTTGTTGGGTTATAGTGGTGATTGTGGAATGGTACTCACCCGGATGTACGCGATGACGAAGGTGAAGGTGTACCCGCGCTCCCCGTTGGTGGCGCCGGCGGGCACGCCGCCGTACTGCGCCGCGAGCGCGTTCAGCCGCTTCTCGCTCTCCGCCACGTCCTCCGCGCTGCCTACAACAACCAATCACTTGTTCATTAGGGTTCCGTACCAAAAAATGAAAAAACGGAACCGTTATAGGATCACTCGTGCGTCTGTCTGTTCGTCCGTCTGTCACAACCACTTTGCTCCGAATCTACTGGACCAAATCAAGTGAAATTTGGTAGGATGGTGTAATCCTATGATCCAAACGCAGATGTGCAGTTTTTTTTTTTAATAATGTTAATTTCGGGGGCAAATTAAAAATTAAAAAAAAAAGTTTTGCAAACCGTACTGTGTCATATAGCAAATGAAAGGGCTCGTTATGAGGATTTCAAATATATTTTTGTTATTATTGTAAAATAAATAGTTTTGATTTTAAAAATGAAAATGACGAAAATTAACCAATCCCCCGGATCTCCAAAACTACTGAGCCTAAAATTTTGAAAAAAATACAAAATATAGTTCAGTGCTTGTAGATTACAGGAAAACCTATAAGAATTCTATCAAAAAAATAAAAAAATACGTATGTACGGAACCCTCTCCACGCGAGTTCAACTCGCACTTGGCCGGTTTTTTTTATGGTATGGAGAAGGCACACATACCACTCGATGGTAAAAGGAAGCTGAAACCCATAAACATTTGTAATCAAGACCCTATAGAGACTATGTCCTGCAGTGAACGTCTTTTGGCTGTAACGATGATTATTATTTATTACCTTCAAGGAGCAGCGTGACGACGCATAGTGCGGCGGGGTCGAAGCCCTTGATACGGGTGATGTAGAAGTGCTTGAGCCCTTCGAGCAGAACGCCGCCCCACGTGCTTTTGGTCTTCAATGCTAGACCGAACCGGAACTGAAACATTATACATCAAATATTCCTTTATTTTTTCAATTTACATGAGTAGGTTAATACATAAGATCTGTTCATCCTTACTTGTCTTATATAGTAAACAACTTTCTAACCTCAAAATGAACCTTTTTTGGCTACAACAGCTCTTTTATCGTAAATAAAGTAAACTGAGTTAACATTTTGGACATCACTTGGCCAATGCATTGTCTGTGATTGCTTTATTTTGTTTAAAATAGCTGTTTTATCCAAAAAAGGTTCATTTTGAGGTTAGAAAGTTGTTTAATATATAAGACAAGTAAGGATGAACAGACCTTAATAGGATGTGTAAGTATAATTTAAGTAATGTTTAAAGGGCTAAATGTATTGCGTAACAGTGAAATATAGCTAGTTAAAGGAACACCCACACCGGATGCGTGCGCGTCATGTCTAAGGGCACGCATCCGGTGTGGCTGGGCTTTTATTGTGTGTGCGTGCGTGCGTGCGTTCATGTGTGCGTGTACGCTTTCGTAGGTTTTGGGTGCCCATTGTCCAGGTGCGGTAGACCAGGCGTATTTGTTTATTTGACTTGTATATCAGTCCAGAGTCCAGTACAATAATGGACATCTGTCACAGCATTAAAAAATAGGTCTAAAATAATCTTTTTACCTTTATTTTGATGGCAAGTTACGATAAACCAATCTTTTTAAAATTAATAATGGGGTTTAACTAACTCTTGCTGTTGAAGGACGAAGATTTTTCCGACGATGAAGCGAACTCAAACAGAAGACGCCTATTCACCTAGCATTACAGAGGTTCAGATTGTATGCACTCAAAAATACAAACGTGCCGGAAGCTCATTCCACTCTTTTGCAGTACTTTCTACCTAACCTAACCTAACGTAACCTAACCTACCACTGTTTTGAAGGTTGATGCAGTAAGGCGCTGACCTGTTCGTTGTCCATGAGCCGGATGCTGGCGGGCTGCAGGCGGCGCGCGGCCACGTCCCGCTCGAAGCGCACGCCCGCCTCCCAGCCCGGGAACACCAGCGAGCCGTACCGCGTCGCCGCCGGCAGCGGGCGGACCTTGATCGTCACCTGGCACGAGCCAGTCACCCACCATCAATTTAGGAAGGAACTTATATCCTATCGTAAGTGCGAAGTTTTGTTTTCCACTGTTTCATTTGTCCAAAAATAACCAATTTTTTTCTGAACCCCAGATCCTGTAAAGTACGGCCAATGAGACGAGATAAAGAATGTAAACAGACTGATCGTTACTAAGTTATATTGCGATAGCGAGCGATTATTTTCTATCCTTATTTCTCGTACGCAATCATATCTTTAGTTGGTCGATGACGGCTGTCGTTACGCGATTCGTGGTACAGGAAAGCTGTCAGTACAGAAGATGTCAACTTAAGGGCCGCCATTTTGTGAAGTTCATTCCTGTTTGGATTGCGTTCGAAGTGACACGATTTCAAATAAAACCGTTTTTAACTCCTGAAAGCTTGTTTACATTCTTTATCTCGTCTCGATGACCTCACTTTAGGTAATATATGATAACAATTCAGGAAAGTTAAACGGTGTCAGAAAGGAATGATTTTCTTAACTTATGAAAATTCGGACAAACGAAACGTTTCGATAGGTAAGTTTGGGAAAAGCTGAGTAAGTTATTCATATCAGACTCGAGACTTGTTCAAGATTATCCTTCGCTCCTGCCCTCTCTCTAGATTTGATCGTAAATTATGAGTGAAAGGGATGGTAATATTTTGTTAACGACCATCGTCATCTAAAGTTTACCAGCTTTTGCAATACGTTGACACCTTTGTGTCAAACAAAATTGAAAGACTACTTATTTGGGCAACTGTAGAGGACTGAATCAAAAAACCCAGTAGTAAATAAAAGGATTTATTTTCAACTACGATGTGTCCCCTTAAAGTATAGACTATGGTAGTTAATGTGGGTACCTCGGTGACGACCCCGAAGCACCCCTCGGAGCCCATGATGACGTGCTCCCACTCGGGCCCGCACGAGATGCGCGGCACGCGGCAGCTCTTCTCGAGCACGCCCGTCGGCGTCACCGTCTAAAACAACGTATTCACGTCACATACACATAGACAGCAATGCCTCATTCATTAATACGAAGGATTTTGTATGATTTCAGAGACAAAAAGGTAAGAATGAGCCCAATAAAAAATTAATTTATAATATTAGTATGGGGTAATTGCAGTATGAATAAGGGCGTTTCACAACAACTGTCAAACTTTTTGTAGTTTTATTTATTTATTTTTTACTTCATTTGTGCGTTGTTTGATATGAATAAATGTATTTTTTTCTCTTTGTTGTTATTTCAACATATATACTAAAACAAAATAAAAAACAAAGTAAAACAATAATTTACAAAAAGACGTGTAAATTAATGTTTTTTTATCAATAAATGTCACACTCACTTCGTGCTACGCGGTAATCCCCGCGATTTTTTAAGCAGAGATCGAGTCGCACCATTTTGTAAAGTGTAACTATTTACACCATTTTCAAGACGTACGTAAGTTTCAGATTAGTATTTCTTCTGTGTCAACATGTATTTGGCTCACCAGTCAAAAATAACTCGTGATCTGTGAGCTATAGTGTTAAGTGCCTCTATCTACAAAAACAACTAAAGCCGGGCTACTCACTAGAGAGCTGTAACTGTTACTGTTGCACGGAAAGTCGTGATGTGTACGCGACTCGCGAGCCTGTTCTATACTAGAAGCTCGTTAAGCACTATTTCCACCTATCGGCCCGCAACGGATCGGAATGGAAAGAATTTTATGGTCTTTAATAGTACATTATTGCCTAGGCATGGAAGTAGGCAATTGCGGGGCGAGTATTGGTTTAAACGGGCGAGCTTGCGAGTCCGTTTAAAAATACGAAGCCCGCAATTGCTGTTCCTGCCGAGGCAAATATAGCGCTTTTCTCAAAAATCGCCAGAAAAAAATTGTATTGGAGTAAAATCTTCATCACTTGAACTCATTTTTTAAATTGCATACAAACAGAAACTTCATGTTAAAAAACCTCTTTACTCAAACCTCAAACTCTTTACCGCATTTTTGTTTATGACAAGGAGAGACGAAAGTTTTGTTTAAAAAAAACATAAGCTATTACAGACACAGATAAAAAAGTTATGTTTCGAATAAAATTTGGATGTATAAGACTTGTGCCATCATTTTATTATGGGCTTTTTCATTTTTTTAAAAGTTACAAGCTAGATAGTAATGGAATTTGTATGCAACATTGCGGGCTTGTGTAGCGAGCACGCAATGTTTGTTTTTTTTTTATTTGAGAACTGTCAGTAAACTACCTATGTACTTCGCGTCTCATTATGTAGATAGTAATGTGATCATTTCCGAACATTTTTGATAAATAGTAGTTTATGTGGCTGGTGCCTAATTATGTATAGCCGCATACATAACTTTATCTACATGCATATCATAAGTTTTCTATAAATATGTTCAGATATGGCCTGTATTTTTATTAAGTTAGTGTTACTGTTAACTTTTTTGTAGTACCAATGTTTAAAAAAAAAACTTTATTTATAATGTACAGATATGGCTTGCATTTTCAAGTTAGTGGTATAGTATTACCGATACTTTAATGTTTAGGTACCGACACTTTAATGTAAACATTACGATGACTTTAATGTAAACATTACGATGACTTTAATGTAAACATTAAGATGCAACCACGGATACAGGTTTCTTAATATAGGCGATTGGCTTATCGCTTCTGAACATATTGTAGGGAAGTTATGATATGGATGTACATAAATGATATTAAATCATGTTCACAGTATTTAAAGTCTATATTACCAGGCCGCACACAGCAATTTGACCGCAGGCGTCTTCCGCACCACGCGATCGTATCCGAACGTATGCTGCGACGCGCGATCGGCTCCGTCATAAATAGACAATAATAATTTTAATAGACGCGATCGGCTGTCCGCGTCCCTTCGTATCCTTTCCGATCCGATGCGATGCGAGCCGTTTGGTGGAAATCATCCTTTACTGCTACGGTTACAGTTACAGTTCGTGAGTACCCTGCTTAATGTCTACATCGACGTCCAACTTATTCCCTATCGATTGTCCCTTTAAGCTCAACGTTACTTTCCCCCTACCTTAGTCTGCACGATGAGGTCCTCGATGTTGCCATAAGAGTTCTTCTTCATGCCGCTGGCGCGCGTGGCCACCCAGCCGCCCAAGGTCGAGAATTCATAAGAGTCCGGTTCATGGCCGACAGTAAGGCCTCGGGCTCGCATCTCGCGCTCCAGGTCTTGGCCTACGATGCCGGTCTGGAAGAGGAATTATTGCGGAGTCAAGTGGTATCAAGATACCTGACATTTGCATTTGTAAATGACTTTAAGTAGGCAATAGCGTAGCGAGGGTCGGCCATAGGTCACTCACAATGTTGTCCCAACGCCGACGATGAACGAGTAGAGCCTGTGATTAACTATAAATATATGCGTCTCTTTTATTTACACGGGTTCTATATTTTTTGTTTGGAGGGAGAGGGAGGGCCGTCTGCGTCAGTGTGAACAGCCAGCGATCAACTATTAATATCAGAGACCGGACAAATGGGTGTCATTACTCGCAATAATGTGGACATGACTTCAAAGTATTTATAATTAAATTTAATTACATTAATTGATTTCTTACCTGAACTTTAATCTTGATCCTTTGCAGGACAGTAATAAATAAATAATACAAAGAAGTTAGGAGTGACCATTAATATTTATCTACTTAAGTTTGCTCCATTAACATCCGTGGATTGGGAAAGGAGCTATTCACCCCAAAAGTTCATTTTAGCCGTGAAAAGGAATAAACTAACCAAGGAAAAAATATAAAAAATACTGTTTATTTGCTTTAATAAATCTACACAATAACAAGTCTTTGTATTATTTATTTATTATTACTGTCTTGAAAAGGATCAAAACTATTTTCAATTATTGTAATTTAATTTGTTTACTTAAAATCTTTGGAGTCATGTCCATATTATTAAGAGTAATGACGCCCATTTGTCCGATCTCTGATTAATATATATGTCTCTTTTATTGACACGGGATCTATACATTTTGTTCGTTTCTTGAGCGAGAAAATAATCAATAGCTAATCACTTCCTCGCCGGCGGAGAGATAAAAGCGCCATAAGACCTGCTGAAGATGAGGGCTACACGAGACTGTTTATTGTGGCGATTTTTGGACGAGGTACAGGTAGGACCACATAGAGTTTGTGGATGTCTTTTAATGGATATGACGAGTTTCCACACTCCCGATCTTCAAATGTTCTTGTTATAATTATCAATAACTTTAACAAAAGCAAGCTTTTAAAACCCGACTGTTGCTAACCAACTTTAAATCGTTATAAATCCTAAATGATCATTCAAAATGAAAAATTATGAAAGAAACCTTGATTTTAATGATTTTAAAATCCCTATTCAATGATACCCCACTTGTCATACTTGGTCGACTTTTTTTTTTAATTTGCACAATATGACGTCTGGTTGCCGCCATATTGAATTTTGATTACTGTCATAATATCTTCAGTGACACTCACCAGATTAAGACAAATCGATTGACATAAGAATCATCAAAATCGGACCACGGGTTTAGTTTTTATAGTGCCACAAAGGAACAAACATACATATATAGGCTGTGAAATTACCCTCCTCCTTCGGCAGTCGGGTAAAAAAGATGTCAACTGCTGGATACAGGCTCATATCATGGATTACCACATCGAATGATTCTGTCAGAGTTATTCCTCGTCAAAAGGAACGAATGTTCAAGCTGTGTCGCAATTAACTCAATGCTGTTGAATAGTTCAACAACAAAATAGTTTCTTGAATGTGAGAACATTTCCATTCTCCATTTAAGGGGAATGGTGTCATGCCTTGGGAAGACGTCTCGTTACATCACGCCCTGGCGCTCTATTTTACTGGGTAATACAATAGGGAACGTATCATAATATATTTAAGTTCAAGATCATAATATGATCATAATATATACATTATTTTTTACTGAAACCGTAAACTTTTTACGATTGTTATAAAACAAACGTAAACTAATCCTAATGGGTTCTACATAATGGCGTTTTAAAAAGTTTTGAAAAGTTTACAGTTTCAGAAAAAAACGTTACACCATCCCAAAACAATATTGCTTTCGAAATGTTATGGTATGAATTCTCGGAAATTCTCGAAGTTCTCCTTACAAAAGAAGCGTCGTTCCCGAGAATTCTCGAGAACGGCACATCTCTATAGTCTGTGTCAGTAGAAATTGCCAAAGATTGACAAATTAGTACTGTTTGACACATAACCTCAAATATTCATCAAGCGTGTTTCTATTCAAAATAACGTACAATTAATAGTTATTTAATCTTAAATTTAATGTAAAAGTAAAGAGCAAGTGTATTAATCATTGCTAAGGTTCACTTCATGTTTAAAAGCAGGTGATAATAGTAAATTTGTTCGTTTGGTTGTGTTTACATCTTTGCCAATTTCAATTGGAACAGACTATAAATTGGTATGTAACGTCGACAATACGATAACAATTCAAAAGCGATATGATTTTACCGAGTTCAACAGAGCTGTAGTTGTACCTACCTGCACTCTGGCCAGCAGCTGTTCGCGGTCGATCCACAGGATGGAGTTCATCTCGCTGGTGTCGAGCGCGAGGATGGGGCGGGGCTCGCGCGCGGGACACGTCACGGAGCCCGACACCGACGTGCCCCCGCCGAATGGGATCACCACGAACTGGTGGCGGGTCGCGCAGTCCACAATCTTCACCACCTGAAGTTAGGGAGAGGCTAATGTATATCATGTGTGTGATATTAGCACAGTGCAAAGAGTGATCTGTTTTGCATAACATGGATATACTTACTTACCATGTAATTTAATGGTAATTTAATTACTAATGAAATGATTATAGTGAATTAGAATCTACTGAATGTGATTGGTTGATTTTGCACAGCTCTGTTACACCTAAACTTAGAAAGTACTCGTTTTGCAATACATTAATCATAATGAACAAAGTTTTGTTTTGTTTTTTTATTTAATTTCAGGGTGTATCCATATTAATATCTACAAATTACATTAATGACATAAGTAGAAGTCACCTATTCCGAGCTCTGGCCTCATTCGCACACATACACATAATATTTTTACATCATTTGTGGGATTGCCGAGCGTCGATGTTTGACCTATTTCACCATCCCGACAAAGACAGGTGACAGATGACATTTCAATGTACATGGCGAAGCTCATATGAATCCCAGTAATGTGAAAACTTGTTAACTTTGCAATGTATACTGAATTGTCACGTGTTAACTATCATTGTGAGTATGGTGGAATAGGGGGCTGGTCGAGAAACCCGGATCAATAGGGGAAGATGGGGTGGCTTCGTACACTTTTTACTCTAAGCCTTGTAAAAAAAAACGAACCTCTATTTTTAAATGAGTTGAATGTAACTTCATCTCCCACTTATTTGGCTATAGTAATTGTGTATTTCAGTTTGGATACAAAGCAACTGAGCCAAGATATAATGGTTTGATATAAAAAAGTGGGAATTGTACGAATGCACCCCATACGAGGGGTGGTACACTATTCGTTTTTTCCCAGGATTCATTGGATTTTCAGCTATTTCACCTCTTTCAGTCACCTTTTAGGCATATCTTACTGACCTGGTTTTGTAATTATAATTATTCTTGAAGTAATCCCAAAACCATTGTTTACATATTAATCTCAAGCATATAATTACAAACTATATAAATATATTTTTACTAATTCGAGTAAAACTTATTAGAGACAGACGCATTCAATGGAGAACCAAAAATTACTTTCGGGTCGCGAAAACACAAATTAATTATTTCTGGCGAAATCTGCTGCCGCACTGCCATCGCTTTTGGATGGTAGCCTATGTATATGAGCGGCAGTCACGCATACAAATATGAACGCTTCAGCATGTTGGATAGTTGAGATATGACCACTGTACGAATGCTCCCTTTGTACGAAGCCACCCCATCTTCCCCTACGTCTTGTAATTCTTTATGTGCATACATACATACAACGGGTAAGTATGCACCGTATGCATGCAACAGAACACGGTCTTGTTGACTAGTGGGGTAACGGCTAGATTTGAAAAAGGTTAGGTTGTAAGTCGGACTCGCGCACCGACGGTTCCGTGCCACCGCAAAGTAGGTATTATTATATACCGATTTGAATTCGATTTCGTATCGAATCGGCGCGAGCCCAACTCACGCTTGGCTATTTATTAGTTTTTTTTTTTCATTAGTGTTTGTACGATATAATAAAAATAAAAATACATTGAAAAAAAAATGTTTCATGTATGGACCCCCTTTGTTTTTTTATTTTTTTCGTTACTATCTGACAGTATGGGGTAACTAAGTATCTCAGAAACCAACCACCAACCAAGATGACGGCGCTGGTGATGTTGGGACGGGTTGTTGTTAATTGTGAATAAATAAACCTCTTATTCAATGTCATTGACCTATTTTAATTATTTATGCATAATAAGCACACTAATAAATTAAATAATAAATGAACACTAAGTTGCCATGAAACCAGAGTTCCCTGTATGTTATTTCTGAAGGTTGCTAAGAGAGTAAAGATTGATCGATATCTGAATCGATCATCATGATTTTGAACGATTTAGATCAATAAAAGAAACGTAAGAGTGGCCAGGAACGAAATCAATAAGGAGGTTGTAACCACCTTGTTAGGTACAACTATCCGCCGTAATATCACAAATTCTGAAAGAAAAATTAACCCGCTATCTATTACGATTCAAAAGGTACAGCTCTTTAAATTAAAGACGGACGGACAGCGTAGGCATATTTCTAGGGTCCCGTTGGGCTCTCTTGGGGTACGGAACCCTAAAAAGACTCAAAAGCTTAAGAGGATTGTGAAGCTAAAAATCTCCATACAAAATGCGAAAACATTTCTCTCCCCTTAAACCTCGTCCGATTTTTACGATTTTTAAATATGTTGTAGATATCATGAAAAACTAAGTCCGTACGTTTGCCTTTCCAAGAAAATATTTCATAGACCGAAACAAATTTAAAAATCATAAATCAGAAACGTACAGACCTAGGTCTTTATAATAATTACAACATATTTAAAAATCGTGAAAATCGGACTTGATTTACGGGGTGAGAAACGTTTTCGCCCGGAGCTAGTTTTGTATGGATTTTTTTTGACAGCTACACGATTTTAGCGGCGCTTCACAATCCTCTTAAGACTTAACTTATAAAGATATATTTTACTATACTTACATCTTCGTGGCATTCAGGCCATATCACAGCGTCCGGTATCCTAGGAAAGCGGTTCGCTCTGAGCTGCGCCATGTCGCTCAAGGTCTGCCCATGCGCCCTGATGAGCCTATCCATCCCCTCCACGCTAACCAAGGCTATGGATTCCAACTCCTGACGCACCAGCTCCGGCAACCGGCTCTCTGGGTAGGAGGTAGGCTCAGCGGGAATCTTCGGCGGCTTGCTTACATTGATGTTTAAGTTCTGGATTGCCCATGGTATGAAGTTGGGGAGGAGCTTTCCACCTATTAAGTACCTGGAAAAGAAGATTTTGGTGAAAAAAGTGACAATTCGGTATTTTTTTTAATAAGAGTGGAAGGCAAGGGACCATGCGGGTTACTTGATGCGAAGAAGAAGAAGAGTTGCCGGTCAATGCCATAACTAGTTCGAAATATCGCCGAAGGGCGTTCGTTTTATAGTTTCAAAGTATATTGCAAAGTTAACAAACTCCTAGATCTATGGTATTCATATGAGCTACGCAATGTCACTGACATGTCATCTATCGTTGTTACGATAGTAAAATAGGGAAAAATAGGGGGTTGATGGTAAGTGATTACAGATAAGTATTAGCACGTGCGCCGACGGCCTGTGAGAAAAGAGTAGGCTCGTTCTTTGAGGGTTGAAGGTCCCTAAGTGGCATTGGTACCAACTTCCTATCATAAGACAAACACTGGAATTGTTCGAGGATGAGACATGTCCCTGGCTTTGTTCTTATTAGTTTACTGTAATGTTATACAATATTACGATACACAGGTCTGGCAAACCGCATAACTGTTTGTTAGCAGTAAACATAATATGCTCTCTACCTTTAGAATTACTATAAGTTGTGTTATTGCTTATTACATTGTGTGTTATGCCAACTTAACATTTAACGCAGCAGTCTCACAGCCATTGTATATTAACAATAGTAAATAACCATCATGGGCGAGCCGTCAACATACATAGAGATTTTATTACTCCCTTTATATGCCAAAAAGCGCAGGCACTTGATTTCTCATGCTCTTAAAATGCTTGCTAAGAGCTTATGCTAAGTATACGTAGCCTATGCTTTTTATACACTTGTGCGTAAAAGTGTATAACTAGATGCTTCTGCTAAGACTAAGGATCACAAGTAACACCATATTTAATTACACATACATACACAATCTCACGCCTTCGTTCCCAGAGTGGGGTAGGCAGAGCTACAGAATTACAAACATCTCTAAAAACTTGTTGATAATACTATAACCACAATTTGCACAAATAGGCTAACATGTTTACCAGCGTATTAGTGACAGGTTGCAAGCCCATCGCCTAACAGTACTACAAGCCTTTATTCCCTTAGTCGTCTCTTACGACATCCACGGGAAGACATGGAGTGGCACTATTCTAACTCGGCAACCACACGAGGCTTAATTACACTTCCTGGATAAATTCAAATGTAATGATACATCGTCTAGCCGTTTATTATTCAGGGGTTTTAAAGAAACAGTAGTAGTCGTATGTACAATCGAGTTCATAAATATGTGTACACTTTATTACCTGGCCACTTTAATCGCTGTGACAACTCATATATGGCAGTTGAAACATGACATTAAATAGACAAGGTACTAAACTGTACACATATTTCTGAACTCGACTGTACGTCCAGTCAAGGAAATCGAAAGACTTACTTTTTTCGCTCTTGTCACAATTCACAATGTGACTAAGACATATTCAAATGTCCGCCTTTCAGTTTCCTTCACTTATTGCACCTACCTCTTACTTTTTTCGCTCTTGTCACAATTCACAATGCGAATAATTAAGACATACCTATTCAAATGTCCGCCTTCAGTTTCCTTCACTTACTGCACCTACCTACATATGAATACAAAAAAAACCTATTTACATTTAAATTGGTTAAGCCAATGAAGAATCCGTGGTAGTGTTATAAATGCGATAATCTTTTTGTTTGTGTGTTAGGTACCTATTAACGAGAAAACGTCTAAAGGTATCTAAATGAAATTAATTTCTGGGAAAGGGCAAAGGATATTTTTTATCCCGGAAAATTGAACAATGTTTTTTTTATATAAATATTTGTTTTAAAGTAAACAACAACCTATTCAACAATTGAATCAAAAATCATCGTTAAAGATCTTAGGGTTAAGATTCAACCAAAAACATGCGAAAAAGGTGTCATGATTGAAAAATAAAACTATCGAGGATTTTGCTTTTAATTATTTCACGTTTGTTAGTCTCTAGGGTTGTGTAGTACATGTACTAAGAGCCAAGAAGAATTAATTCCCGTCACTGTACTAGAACGAACTACTCCGTGAAGTTTCTGCTCTTAGTTCATTTAGTACACGCGGAGCAAGACCCGAACAGAGCAGGCAGAGCAGTGAGTGACACTGACAGCAAAGCCGGCCATTCATTCGGTCAAAGGAGCATGAACAGACCAGTTTCATTCAGTGTACTAGTGTACTAAAAGAACTAAAAGACCGAAGTACATTAGAGCGATTGTACTAGTTTGGAGCGATCCGCTCAGTGAACGAGCGCGAACAAACCTAGTCTCAAGGAAACAGACATAGACATTATGGTTATTGAGCTGGACTTTATTGACCTCTTAAGTCGCAGATGACCACAAGTTAAATAGAATATCGCTTTATTAAAGTAAACGTGTCTGTTGACCGTGGACGACAGCAAACAATATGCACTAAGGGCTTCAATGGCGGATGAGTACGCAAATAGCGCGTGCGACGCAGTAAATCCTGGTGCAGGGCTATGCACCTTGCACCCGCTTTGTACTTTTAAAGATAAAGATAGAGATAAAATGTTTATTCAGTAACGCTACAAGGGCTTTACACGTCGACATGTCGTCAAACAAAACAGAGGTTGTTTTTTTGTGGTTAATCGCCTGAATGGCCAAAGACAAAAGTCCTTGCTTTTGTTTGCTTTTTATTATTGACTTATTTAAGAAAAAGGGGCAGAGGTGAAAATCCCTTCCGGAGACCTGGGAATGGGCCCAGGTACTGCCGGGCTCGCACCGGCTAAAAACACCAATGCCCCTATTACCAACTAGAATTTAGACTCCCGCGGATACTACCCCAGCCAGTGCTGAAAGGCCGGAGGAGAAAGTCCTTCCTCCGTTTACTTATCCGCGGGGTTTTTCCAAAAAGGGCGATAGGAATGGGGGTTGGAGACCAACAGAGGTTACTTATAGGGTTGCCACCTTTTTTTAACAGAATAAAGTATTACTTACCAAAAGAGGAATAAAACTAAAGTACGCAGCATAAATGTAAAGTATTTTTTAAATTATTTTTAAATAAATATTTCTTATCAAGTTATCACTCATCTCATCAGACCTTGCCTATTATAACAGCGCATTTGGCAACAATTAAAGTATCAATCGCGTTCAAACATGGCAAAACAAAGTTTTTGTCGAGGGTTTTTGACGGTTGCGTTGTGGTAAAATTTCGTTTTAATTTATTAATTATTAGAAAACAATGTCCATAAAAACAGAATGTCATAAATAAAGTACTTTGCCGTGTTGCGTAAAATATAACGTACGGGAAGCTAAAATAGAGTACAATACTTTATAATAAAGTACGGGTGGCAAGCCTAGTTACTTATGTTGTGTTGTATCAGGTGAAAAAGATGGCAAAGAATAGAGGCAATTCAACCACTGATAAGAGCATAGATCTGTAGTAAAGTCTAATAAAGAGCATAATGTATAAACCCGACTGCATTTATTTATATTGTCGTCTATACAGGGTGTCCCAGAAACCGACGTCAACCCGCCCGGGGCTGATAGAGCAGCTAAAAAGCTATCGATTAACCCCTATTGTACGTTCAGCGATTTTTACTAGTTACAAAGTGAAAAAGCAAACACTGGGGCACCTAGTATGGAGAAACCAACTTTATGTGATTACTTAAAAAAACGGGCTAATAGATTTAAAAACTTCTCCGATTGGTATTGATTCTAATTACGTAAGCTACCACTGAAAAGAATATGACACAAAACATGAAATAAATAATTTTTGGTGTCATGAACGTAGGGAAAAATTACAAAATTTCAGATTAAAATGATCAATATCTCAGAAACTAGTAAAAATCGCTGAACATACATAGGGGTTAAATCGATAGCTTTTTACCTGCACTATCAGCCCTAGGCGGGTTGACGTCGATTTCTGGGACATCCTGTACGTTAAAAAACTCCCCTTCATTAGTTTGAATAAAATATTATACTCGTAGCCTATGTCACTCCCACAACAAAGACTAATCTAAGGACACCTCGTGCGATAAAATCCATCAAGGCTGCAGAGCGTGCCGAAGACACAAACAAACATACATACAGTCGAAAACCATAACCCTCCTTCTGACGCAGTCGGGTAAAAGGAAGATATATACCTATATATATACCTATATATGTCATGTTTATATTTTAACAACGAACGACCAAGTACGATACGCAACTAAAGGACGGCCGCGACTTTGTATGCTTGGAATTAGTTCCCGAATCTCCCCCTATTCCCGTAGGGGGTCGACTTTCTAGAAATAGCTTAGTGCTCCCCTAGTTCAAATTCCTAGGTTCAGTGGTTTAGCTGTGCGTTGTCTGTAAGTCTGTCATTTGTCATGCAGGGTTCGTAAAATGCGAGGAAAATTCATTGAAGTCGTAGGGTTGTCACTTATAATACTTATAATCGAATAAAGTAAATATTTATGGAGGAATTTGTTTATTTCTATTTATGGAAGCACTTGTTATTGTTATGGTAATAAATTGCCCCTATCAGTGTTCATAGTTTATCTTTCATGAGATATAAACAAGCTCAGCGTGGCAAGGCCGCACCATCTTCAAAACCAAATGATTTGGCAAGTGGTTTAAATTTCTGTCGCGTACCACGAATACACAATGTCATGCTGGTGGCCCGGATTATTGAAATGATGATACGAGATCTTAGCCATCCCATAACTTATCTGTCCCAGCGATCGGCGATAGCCTCTCCGAGGTGTTTTACAAGTGCGGACATTTGTGGAGCGAATACTCCGTCAACTGTTGCTACGAGTGGAGTAAAAGTGGCATGTAGCATTCGCAAGCGTTAGAAATTAGAATATTTCATGAAATATATAATAAGTAAATAATAATATATAATAAATATACGCTGAGCTTGGTATTTTATTTTACTTTATTTTCTTTCGTTTTAATTTATTATAAATATTTTATGTTTTTTTTTGATGATAATAATACAAGAAATAAAATTGAAAACAATGACACAAAACGATATTTATAATTTGTAAATGAAAAAATGTATTGTCACTGTCACTGTCTTAATTTTTTTTTAGTTTATATTTAATGTTAAACTAAAACTTATTAGAATTAATAAGTACATTGTCTAGATTTACGAGTATTATCTTGTCATGATTGTCAATCTGATTGTATTGTTTGCATTGTCTCGCCATTGCACAGTCAAATTTGGTACCCACCTTAGGTCCAAAGTCAGTCTGACATTCCACAACAATAAGGTTGAGTTTCCTAAAAGTTACAAATGACTTGACATCTCTAATGACATTGACGACTTCAAGCATATTTTTCTTGAAATGGGTCCCAAATTAACCCGTGACCGTATTTGCGAAAATTATTACCTACTCACTATCCCAAGTGTAAAATTGGGAATAATTTGGTTTGAAATTCTAAATAATAAAAAATATACCAGCCACTTAACTCAGTTTCGGATTGTGGTCAATTTCATCAGTAAAAAAAATATTACATATATACTTACATAAAATCACGACTGTTTCCAGAGGGGTAGGCAGAGACGACTTCTTTCCACCTGCTACGATCCTGACAAATGTCTTTCGCTTCTTCCACATTCATACATCGAGTCATACCACACGTCGGTTTCGGGTACTTAAGATTCGGCCCTTTTCCAGTATTTCTCCGATTTGATTCGAAAAAGTACGCCTAGGGCGGCCCCTTCCGACCCTCCCATTCACTTTCGCTCTGTATATCTCTTTCGTCAATCTTCTTTCATCCATCCTTTCCAAATGACCGACCCTTCGAAGCATGCCCTTTTCAATCTTAGTCACTACAGCTTATTTAAAAAAAATATTTATTTGTATTATTTTAGTTCATAAATTTAGAACCATCGCCAACGCTAACTGGTTGTCATACGTCATTTCAATGGATTTTGCTAGCATTATACGATCCTTTGATAAATCACAAGTCAACTTAGATTCCCCGGTTTAGTCAATATTACGTTAGTGATATAATATAGCCAATGAACGGCCGAACCCTATATTCAAACCGCGGATAGATAAGGCTTTTTTACTAGGTTTTACTTCGGGTTAAAATTTGACATTTGCCCATAAAAAATGTGTCAAAATTTAATCCGACGTAAGCCTATCTGTCCGCGGTTTGAATATAGGGTTCGGCCATAAGTCGATAAGGCCAACTCTCGATTGCAAGAGGCGGGGGTGCGATGCGACGGGCGAGCGACGGGTGTTTTCTTCCCAACCCCCGATTCCTCGGAGCCCGCGCGCGGACCATAGTTAAGTTCGCTGAAGAAGTGTTGTGTTAATACTTACATACCTATGTGAAGTTAAATAAAAGCTAGTTAAGATAATGTACTTATCACCCATGACGTCTGTCGTCCTGAGGGCCCTTCCACTCTGCGCTAACTAACGTTTCTATTCGTTTCGTTTTTAAACCAATCGCGTCACGGTAGATCACGTGATTATTCGTATCATGTCATCTGTTGACGTGTCCGTTTCTAAGATACCGATAACAATTCGATAAAGGGAGTGGCGAATTATCGCAAATTATCGGCAACAGCGATGTGGCCTACGAATCGCCAAAACACTAGATACTAGATATACAACTATTGAACACCTTTCTAGACTGTGCGGGTAAATTGCAGATGATATTTCTGAAGAAAGCTTGGAATGCCTACACCAGTGTTAACGAAATAATATATTTTGACGTGATTTGATTTGGATTTGTATGTCCTGGGTCACGAAATATGAAATCTACTACTCCCGCTAGACCAGCCATACTTTTTCGTCTTTATGATCCCGTTTGTCTTTTGTTTAATATTTGGGTCTGTTTTGTGATTTCTGTATCTTTATCATATCTCGTTTTAGATGGGTGTCCCTCACAATCCCTAACAACGTTTGTCCTAGCACATCGTTTGCCCGAATTTTCATTTGCCCTAAATTGGTTTTCAGATGAGTCAGGCAACTTTTTAAGTTTTCCAATTATATCTTCGGTTCGGTTAGGTTAGGGTTGTATTATAACAATACTAAAAAGTTTTAAAATTTAAGCGGAAATGGCGTTAGGATAAATGAAAATTCGGACAAACGATGCATTAGGACAAATGACGATTAGGGCTTCCATAGGAAAACCGTTTTAGATACTATAAAACGGCAAAAACGCTATAGTATAGTATCCGCAACGGGCTAAGGACAAGTCTAAGGGCCGTATTAATAAACTCATCTTGGCTGAGATGCCCTTCACAAGAGACGTCAAAGTAAACGTCAAGCCATAGAATACTGTCATTTTTGACGCAGCTTTACCGTTCGAGATCAGTTCATTAATATACGGCCCGTAGTTTTGAAAGTCACTACGGTTTTGCGAAGGGGAGGGGCACCAGTGAGCAGATATTGAATATGAGGAAGCAAATACGAAAAACCCGTGAATACAATTAGCCAATGGTCCTATGTTTCATTGATTACGCCAAAGCATTCGATTGTATTCAAATTCAAAATCATTTATTTCGGGCAAAGTCCATAACGTGTTAGTAACAGTATTACTTAAATCTAGGTTTAGTAGTATATTAACACTAGCATCTGCTCGCGACTTCGTCCCCTTTGGAATAGTTACTTTGGGCTAACGCTAACGTGATGATATATAGCCTATAGCCTTCCTCGATAAATGGGCTATTTAACAATGAAATAATTTTTCAAATCGGACCAGTAGTTCCTGAGATTAGCGCGTTCAAGCAAACAAACAAGCAAACTCTTCAGCTTTATAATATAAGTATAGATAGGTTTTCTTTTAAATAAGGTTTTTACATAAGGGGGCCATATAGTTGCACACAGTGCTTTAGCCACGGTGAGTCCCACCGGTCGGCCACCGTGCACGCACAGGATGGTATTCAAGCTGGCGCGCCGACGCCTCAACAGCGAGCTACATCGCTTCCTGGGGCCTGTTTTATAGAGCTACAATTTACAGGTTACAAGTTTCCATTTGACACAACCTCGACCAATGACAACCAGCCATTAGAGCAGTGTTGCCAGTTTAGACCTGTAAAATTGTAACTTGTAGCTTTATAAAACGTGCTCCTGATGATCGCGTGGAAGCCGTCAATCCACCGCTCCGCGAACATTCCCGATGCACTCCAATACCGCGGCAGCCCGAACACCACCCTGTACGCGTTGTTGTACTATACTCGCAGAGCGCTGTATGCCCGTTGTGTGTAGCTGATCCATAGGCATGCACGTTTAGAAGGACTGGCAATATGCTTTAAAGAGCGTAGCCTTCACCTGTTCGGTACATCGTCACGTCAAAAATGTGACAGTTACGTAGAAAGTGGCGCTCTCATTTAATTTCTAGGTGCTCTTTTGTGTCGCACTGTACGTTTCCCCTACCAGAAAGCACTATAACCTAATCACACTGAAAAAAAAAAGGTCGCTTGTAACAAGATTGTGATTATTGTGCATAAGCGTCTTGATTCCAATACGAGCCTAACAAGACGTTAGATACAACAACTAAAATGTTAGTTGAATCATTAAAGAAATAGCTGTTGTTACTATCAGCTTTGGTTGATATAACTAATATCTTAACTATTGTATTCATTTTTTGTCATCTAAGTGAAAATCTCTCTTTGTCTCTTTTTGAGTGCAGCCCATGAACCTCATATACTTCTTATATTTGCCTATGGTGTTGTCTCGTTTGACGAGCCCATTAGCAAACAATTATATATAGTAGATACCCATTATTAGCACTACGCAATGTACATTTAGCGTGTTGTAATTTGTAGTTTCAAGCCTCGTTTAAATCGTGTTTACTGTGACATCTTCAGGGACACGTCATCAAACACCATAAGATTTACTTTTAAGTGACCTGTGAAATTATTCATCAGAAAACAATCAATATTTTTTGACCTTTAAGGCGATGTAAGCATACCATCGCATTGAGATAAAGTATTAACAAAGCTGTTGCCCGCGACTCCGTCGGAAATAAAACATAGCCTATGTTCATCAGGGATAATGTAGGATTCTAATGGTGAAAGAATTTTTCAAATCGGTCCAGTAGTTTCGGAGCCTATTCAATGCAAACAAACAATCAAATCATTCCTCTTTATAATATAGTGGCATGTGGGTTTACGACATTATTCAGTGTGAGTCATATGGAATATATAAAAACAAAAACCAGAATTCAAAAAGCAAAAAATAACTTCTTTAAAATGGTAGGTCAGACCAACTGAAGTCTGCTTTTGGTCCGACTTCAGTTGGTCTGACGTACCATTTTAAAGATGTTATTTTTTGCTTTTTGAAGGTGGGTTTTTGTTTTTTTAAACTTTTTTTTATTTTATACTTTTTAGTGATCGTAATTATGCTGTTATTCTCCCTATTCTCATTTAATAAGAAACTATACACCGTGTTTTTTTTGATTTACGATAACTTTAAGGGAACGTTCTTTAGGTCAAACAAAGTTAATTTCCCGAAGACAGACAAATGATAACTCTAACGGTTTTAAAGATATTTATTTTTGAAAAAGGCCTCGTGTGATTGCCGAGTTAGAATAGTGCCACTCCATGTCTTCCCGTGGATGTCGTAAGAGACGACTAAGGGAATAAAACTGCCGTCATAAGCATATAAACAGTATGTCAGATTCAATTGCCAGAGTAGATTCAATCTTGTCCTCTTAGTAATGAGGTTGTGATTGCTACAGGAGTTTTATTTGAGATACTGCTATTTGGCTTAGCAGGGCAGAAAAGCTTGAAGTACTGTTAGGCGATGGGCTTGCAACCTGTCACTAATACGCTGGTAAACATCTTAGCCTGATTGTGCAAATTGTGGTTATAGAATTATCAACAAGTTTTTAGAGATGTTTGTAATTCTGTAGCTCTGCCTACCCCACTCTGGGAACGAAGGCGTGAGATTATGTATGTATGTATGTATTCTTTAAATTTAATCAGTTAATAACGTTAAACTAGTGTAAAAGGCTCTTAATTGATAACAACAATTTTCTTTTAATACTTATGAGTAAAGAGTTTCCAATTGTTAGGTTTGTATACGCGTCAATCTAAAGTGACAATGTCACGGAATTGTCGTAGGAATAATCATAATAATAAAAAATGCCACGTTATAATTTCCGTTCTGAAGAAGAAGCTTAGATGCATTTTATTTACGGCCTATGTAACGGCAACGCTTCTGAAGCAGCACGGGAATACAGGCGGCGCTATCCCGACCGACGGACACCTCACCCTCACGCGTTCATAAATGTAAGTATCTCTAATTGATTACTTTATCCCTTCATTCATTAGTTCTTATTTAATGTTTAACAAACCGTAATTATTATTGTTACAGTTACACCGACGATTTAGAGAACTGGGCTTAAAGAAAACTCCTCACGAAAGAGATAGTAATTTAAGAGTGCAGGATGAAGACGGGATCATGAACTTAATAATAGCAGATCCGACCTTGTGATTTCGTTCTTTATGATAACTTATGGTCTGCAGACCATCCCGCTTGAACGATTTCTAAATAGTATTGTGAAATACGTTGAAGATACGCACATTATTTGATTTTATGCTCATTGTTTTGATACGTTTTTTTACAGTTTTAAGTAATGCTAGGTTACATTTTTTTCATATTGTTATAAATAATAAGATAAGTAATAAAATTACTGACTGTTGAGTTTTTTTTGTGTGGCCATTTATTCAACATTTTAAATAAAATTCTTTGAAACAACGCAAATATTTCGTTAATTTAAAATAAACCATTCGTTATGAATGCATTTAAAATAAAACACATTATCCTAAAAGATAAGTACGATACACACGTCATTGTTGAATAGTAGACAATTATACCAAAAACGCTAAAAAAATTAAAAATCAAAACGTATCTACAAGTGACACGTCTGGGAATCGAACCGGTGACCTCTTACACAGTAAACAAGACACTTACCGCCGAGCCAAGCGATCTTGTACCTGTCAAGTGTTATCTTTACTTGTGTGTGTATGTCACGCCAACATAGACGTATATGACACTGAGTATTAGTTAACTCTAAAGGCCCTTTTAGAATGACCAAAGATAAAAGATTTAATTATTTTGTACTAAACAGTTTTTTTTTTGCTATATTTAAAAATCTAATCTACCAATTAGTTTCTATGGATATACCTAGTAATATGCCGAAGTTATCGTAAATCAAAAAAAACACGGTGTAGAACATTTCAATCTCACCACAAGCAACGCCGTGGGAAAGTCATAGTCATATATTTAAACCTAAATATGCTTCGTCCTAGTCGCTCAACTATCTTAATCGAAATATCTTGTCGCCACCCTCGAAATATATACCGTTTAGGAGTTCCGGTGGCCATCTATGGTATTCATCAAAATCGGTTCACCCAGTCGAAAGTTCTGAGATAACAAACATTTAAAAAAAACAGACGAATTGAGAACCTCCGTCTTTTTTTGAAGTCGGTTAAAAACAGCGACAGAGTTCTATGGTGGTACTCGTACGCAAATACATTTTTCATCTCTCCTGTTCGGAAAGTAAGGATTTCCATATATCATTCGAGAGCTGAAAAATTTCAATTTCAATTGAACTTTGTGTAATACTTAATGTTATTTATTTAAATTTCCGTAATGTTTGGTGTATTTTTAATGCTTTTGTTTAAAATAATGATAATCCGTGATGGCTCACGATTTGTAATTATGTCTGAAATCAGCCTTTATTGTAATTTGTGCTGTGGATTTATAATTTAAATAAAATAAAATGTGACAGAGACTATTTTAAAACTCGTTTTGAAATTATATTAACACTCGTAATTATTGTAAGACAATACCTAAAGACAAAGTTTGTGAAAATAACATACTCGTACAACTTTTTTGTTTAGGTACTTTCCAGTAGAAAGTTTAACTCGGGTGAACGTATCAATAGGGATATGCATGTTTTTTTTTAGAGCTTCAATAAAACCTGATTCATGTAACAAACAGGTGAGAATTTAATACATACATACATAATCTCACGCCTTCGTTCCCAGAGTGGGGTAGGCAGAGCTACAGAATTACAAACATCTCTAAAAACTTGTTGATAATTCTATAACCACAATTTGCACAAATTAGGCTAAGATGTTTACCAGCGTATTAGTGACAGGTTGCAAGCCCATTGCAGAATTTAATAGCTATAAAAATAACCAAGATATAAGCCAACAAAGATTTGTTTCTATCTCTTTCTAGCAAAACAGAATTTTACGTGGAGTTTATATGGCCGAACAGCACAATGACGTCACCGGTGCACTTCGGATCGCTCTGTCTAATTATCATTTTAAATTGCTTGTATCGTCCGTATTACTTGACCGATTTTAATTATAATTTCACTTTTAGTGATCTCTGTTACGGTATTTCCATATTTTGTTGAGAAATGCGATTCAAAAAATCCATGCACGTTATATTGCACACTGGAACTATTAATGCAATTGTTCACTCTCATCCCTTGGCTAACTTAACAATCTACTATTCTTGATTGTACAGTCACCAGCAATAATAATATTATACAATAACCGGCTCAAAAATATCAGACACGCTCTTATGCCTCTGATAATAGAGAAGTATCAGATGATTTTGAGCCCACTGTTGGATAATATATTATTGCCGGTGACTGTAGGTACCTCTCAAGGTACTTGGTGGGACTATACTATTGTCTAGAAGGTTCTGATAAGGACATCGCCGAGCTTAACCCACAAAGTAAGATCTAAGTATGATATCTAATGAATGCAGCAGCAAAGTCAGTTAAAAAAAGTCAGTTAAAAAACGAATAAGTAATAAAAATATTCGCAGGGGCGCCATAGTAACACACAGACTCAGAAGAATTGCTAAGCTTTAAAGTTAATACTCGATACTTAAATACACCGAGGAGCAAAATTAGCGGAATAGAGTGCGTTTTTCATACAAACGAGGTTATTTTGAAGCTTTGGTGCTATGCCTGCGGATGGTTTTTAGTGAAATCTGATGATGGATACCCCTTGCATCGAAACAGGACGTCCAGAGTACCTAAGATACCCAATCGATTGAATCTGCGGCTAACGCCGGATTTTTACATGTTCAGAAAAACATCTAAAGGGGTAATAAAATGTAAGGAGTTCCAAACGCTGACACAAACTCTCTCACCGTGGTGTTAACTGCCTGTTCGATCAATTAAGTATCTTACGAAGTTTTGACCTCCTCTATTGAACCTCAAAGTATCCACTATTAAACCTCACTCTAAGCAACCCCAGGCATAGAACCAAAGCTTCAAAATAACCTCGTTTGTATGAATAACGCACTCTGTTCCGCTAATTTTGCCCCGGAGTGTATTTATTACATTCTACAATGTTAGTTTAAAGATGTGTTTATACATGTTATGTTGGAGTTTTAGTTTTTGCTCGAATCCGCGCATCTGACGCTAAAAAGTCCTCGAATAAGCAGTGATAGCATACCGAACCGACTAAAATATTCGGAGTTTATAGCCAAACTTAGTAAGTAATTAATTGCAGAGGAATAAGAAGACCGAAAGGGGCATGATGATGTGCCGAAAATTGGCACATGCCCATGGCAAGTAGAGGACGTCTTGGCGAATAAAATGAAATGATGGTAAAAGTTTAGTTTTTCAAATACCAACACTAGCTGTTAATTTATCTTGCTCCAGAAATATGATGCTATAAACGATTTAGGTCACGAGTGAGGTCACGCGTCATCATGTTCCTTATAATTGACGGTTTCGCCTACATGAATCACACTAGGAACGGGAACCGGTATACATTTTTCTAAAGGAATTTATCTTCAGAAATCCATTCAAAAGACTAAATCTATTTTTGATTTAAAAAACGGCAGTCTCTTCCTGCGCTTGCCACAGCTGAAAAGAGCGCTGTGCCACAGCTGTGCAAAGGCAGCAAAATGAAAATTTTAAACAAAAACTGCGCTTCCCAAGAGGAGACCGCTGCTGAGAAGAGCGCCGAAAGAAACTTAACAGTCAGTCATTCTCTAACGTATTATTTATTTCAATGATAAAGGATAATACTTAATCTAGTATGATATAAAACTATGATTTTTTTAAATACAATATCATGCGTAGTTTTGTAAATCACATAAGTTTTAATGAGGTGTTAATGGGTATTTTAAATTCTAAAGCACATCTTGCCTTTTTTAACCATCGACGGTTTGACCACGCGCTGACCTAGTTGGTAGTGACCCTGGCTACGAAGCTAGCGGTCCTGGGTTCAAATCCCGGTAATGGCAGATATTTGTGTGATGAGCGCGAATATTTGTTTCTGAGTCATGGATGTTTTCTATGTATTTACGTATATATTTCTCTATGTAACTATGTATATCGTTGTCTAGTACCCATGGTACAAGCCTAGAGCTTAGTTTGGGACCTGGTCAATTGGTGTGACATAGTCCCCTGATATTATCATTATTATCTACTGGAAAGAAGTTGTTTCTGCCTACCCCTCTGGGAAGCAGGCGTTGTTTAATGTATGTATGTTTGTATTATGTAATGAGAATTATTTGTAGATAATGTTAATATACGTTACTTAACAAGCCAGTGTCACTGGCCTGAATTAGAGCTATTTATTTCCATGAAAAAACAAAATGCACGTGTGTAAACCATAACAAATCACAGAGATGATCTCCTTGCTCCGCACGTGACCGCCGTCAATACACCATTGTATTGTTCAATAGCAAACTGTGTCAATACTTGTGCCAGCGGAAAGAGGCGCATTGTAAAACACAAATGCATGTCGCTTTACCTTGCACAAACCTCGACCTTCGACCACAATAATAATAAATGATAATCGATATACGCTACTTTGAAATTGTATTTTTTTTCGCATATCAAGCTTTTATCTTTATTTACATACCTAGTACAAAATAAAGTCGTTTCCACGTCTGTCTGTCTGTATATCTTACTATCGGGTGTACCAGAAAGTATAAGTACACATTTGCATTGCTACCATTTTTTTCATAATAATGATAAAAGTAATAATTGAATATGGGTTTTCTGTTTCAATGGTTACCAACAAATTTGTTATTATTTGATATTTATTTCTGCAAAATATGCAAAATACGAGGCATTTCCCCAGAAAAACGTGAAGTGATCGTGCACAAATGGTGTACGATCAGGCGAGGATCCAGCTTTCAGATTAGGGGGTGGTCATTAACTGCTGAACGCAGAAGTTCGGTCAAGTGCGAGATAATGCCACACGACTATTTACTTTCTGACCCGTATCTACGAGTGCCGAAGGGGGTGGTCATGACGTACTTGACGACCCCCGTGGATCCGCCTCTGTGTACGATTCCTAACATTACTCCTAAACAGTTGGCAAAAACGGTAGGTATCAGCATACAGCTACTCGGAAGTAAGGTGAGGAATTTACCTCTTATTATGTACCGAAAAAAGGCCGTAAAACAGGACCTTTTTCCGAAACTTAGACCGGAAAATCGCTCATGCGTTTGGAAGAAAACCGGACCTGTCTGCCATGGATGACATGGATGTGGCCAAAAAACTACGAACATCGGCAAGTAATGTCCACCGAGCCAAAGCACGAATTATTCTTAAAACATACAAAAAACAGAAAAAAACCAAAACGAAGTGATAAGCAAGCAGGCCGCATGCGTGAAACCATGAGCTCGAAAATTTTACGACAATCTCTTGTACCGAAAATCAGCATGTTTTATTATGGACGATGAGACATGCATAATAGTAGTTTATGTGACTGTACATAATGTAGGGCATTAAATACGAGTGTGGGTTCATAATAACATCACACAAGTGTTTAATGCCTAATTATGTACAGTTACATACACTACTTTATCTATCCACATATCATAAGCATCCATGATGCATTCAGGAGCCGCATATTAAATTTTAACCGGTTATGGCGGTAATGAAAACATTGAAAAGTTTTCTGGCAGCTGTCATAGTCATATTTTTTTTGATTCAGAGACAAACTAGAGTCGGCTCCAACTTTCATATCGTTCGTTCGTTCGTTTACTTACGTGCGACATTTGTCAAATTTGTATGCAAATTGACAATTCATTTCGAACTAAACGTCATCTCGACTGAAATTGATGTTCTTATGAATCCATAAGCTTACTGCCGCAGATAAAAAATTGCTTTAACAACAGAGTTGATTATTATGCTGGTCATAATTTGCGGTTTCTGAACGCATCATAGAGGATTTATGATATGAGTGTAGATAAAGTTGATTACAAAATGCTACCCGGTGGTCAATTTTATACCGTACGAGAGAGCCAAGATATCAGTGATCCCCACAAATCCATTTAAAACTTACATAAGTTTTAATGCGGTGTTAATTGCGGCCTGTACACGTAGGGTTCGGACCGCGGGAAACGCCACGCGCCATTCCAAACTTCGTGCCGAACCGTACGTGTAAATGCAATTGTAATAGTAAAATTGTAAAAAATGTACGGTTCGGAGCGAAGATTGGAATGGCGCGTGGCGTTTCCCGCGGTCCGATCTTTACGTGTAAAGGCCGCTAATGGGTATTTTAGATTCGAAAACACATCTTATCTTTTTTGAACCATCGACTGGAGAATTATTTGTAGATAATGTTAATATACGCGTTACTTAACAAGCCAGTGTCACTGGCCTGAAATAGAGCTATTTATTTCCATGAAAAAACATAATGCACGTTAAGTAAACCATTACACGGAACAATTAAAAAAAATAATCAAAATTCAAAGTATTTATTCAATAAATTGGCCACATGAGGGCTCTTTTACACGTCGGTAATATGGAGTGAATCTATTAGCGCTGCGGACAAGACCATCATTGCGGAGAAGAAGCGCCGCAAGAAACTCCAGGAGAAGGTCATTTTTTCCAATCATAAAATACAATAATACTTAAAAGTAACATTACAAGCTATTTGTGAGTTCGGCCAGTTATCTAAGCTATTTGTCACTACGCAAACAATGAAGGCCGAAACTTACATCGCCGAGTGCTTAAATCGTCGCCTACTGCCTATGATCCGCAAGCATGATGGACCTGTTCTATTTTGGCCGGATTTGGTATCCGTGCACTACTCGAAGACCACGTTAGCTTGGTATAAAGACAACAGAGTCGAATACGTGCCTAAGGATATGAATCCTCCGAACTGCTCAGAAGCCAGGCCTATTGAAATTTTATGGGCACTTACCAAAGCATATCGGAAAAATACTAAGGCAGTGGATTCCATTGAGACCTTTAAAAGAATTTGTTTGAAAGCCTCCAAATTCGTGGGGAATAGTTCTGGCTTAAACGTATGTCTAGTGTCAGGTCCAAGTTCCGGTCTTTGGCATACCATTAAAGTTGTCAAAGAAATGTAGGAATAATATCATTAGAAAATAAGTTGAATGAGTAATTATTAAAAAAAAGATATAAAATCTAAATTGCAACATTTTATTTTATATAGAACTCGTGCTTATACTTTCTGGTACACCCGATAAATCAATCACTCACCGGATTTTGATACGGTTTTTAGCATCAGTTAAATATGTTTTCATGAAAGGTTTGTGTTCTATTCGAAGCGAGGGCGGGTGCCTAGTTCAAAATAATTTCAAGGTGTTTTGTGTAAATGTACCTACCTATCTAGGGTAGGGACTACGTTTTTGATCATCATCATTACTTCAGCTGAAGGCCGAAAGACGTCCACTGCTGGACATATTCCTTCCCCAACGATTAGGGTGATCGGTTTTGTGTCACCGCGATCTTCACCATCACCACCAACGCCACTACGTATATTAACTTCGCTTGTAACTACCTCTACTAAACTAATTACTAGCAATGTAATCAAATCTAGGAAGTCGATTTTAAAATTTTAATCTTATACTAAGTCAATGTTGTTAATAAATATTGCTTAGATATTCGATTTTGATGACATGGTACTACAAACTTCGGGCCGCGACTTCGAACGAGTAGATTTCGATTATAGTTTTTCCTCCTTTTGAGATAAGCCTCTATTGGCATGTTTTTTCTCAGAACACCGTTTAAATAAGTTTGTGTTGTCTTTTGTCATTACCGGGAAAAGTAGTTTTCAGCCCAAGCTGCGCTTGCGTTCGAGAGCGAGCTCCCAATTCTCAGACTTAATACTACCTTAAAGTATTTTAAACGCAAACAAGGATGATGTCACTAAGCAATTTAGTTTGCCTTTTTCGTTAGTTCATACTTTTTAGGGTTCCGTAGTCAAACTAGGAACCCTTAGGCATTTTCCTAATAGAACGCGATTGCGCGATATCGCAAGTTCGCGCGAATTTTACTAGTAAATTTACGAGTACGAGTATGGTCGCATCGCTTACTCGCGCGATGATCGCGCGTTCGCGTTCTATTAGGACGATGCCTTATAGTTTCACCATGTCCGTCCGTCCTTCCGTCCGCAGCCTAGCTCAGAGACTCTTAGTACTAGAAAGCTGTAATTTGGCCTGAATATTATAAATTTTATATAACAAGATAGATTGTCCACAGTTATTGGCATTTTTGCATTACCGCGCCCCTTCCCGTTTTCCCCGTAAACCCATCACGCCGTTGTATCCACCACTCAGAAGAACTGTGTCAGGCAGTAACTCCCCGATATGCAGGCTTTCTAAGATAGCTAATAGTTGTAGTGACGTGGCGAATTTTCACTTTGACCCACTCAGTGAAATTATAAAATATGTTTTAAAGTGTATATAACTATAAATCAAGACGGGACCAGTGTCGAGCTTCTCATTATCGTTTCCATGTAGTTAGGTAGTTAAATACATGATATTAATATGTAACCAATCATAAACATAAGTATATAAATAAAGAATCCTCGTGTGGTTGCCGAGTTAGAATAGTGCCACTCCATGTCTTCCCGTGGATGTCGTAAGAGACGACTAAGGGAATAAAGGCTTGTAGTACTGTTAGGCAATGGGCTTGCAACCTGTCACTAATACGCTGGTAACATCTTAGCCTAATTGTGCAAATTGAGGTTATAGAATTATCAACAAGTTTTTAGAGATGTTTGTAATTCTGTAGCTCTGCCTACCCCACTCTGGGAACGAAAGCGTGAGATTATGTATGTATGTATGTATAAATAAAGATATAAGTATGTACTGATATTCTTCCTAGTTTAAGTTGTATCTTTTTTACTGCTGTTTACTTCCATCATTGTTTCACACGTGGTGTTTACCTGTTAGTGATTGTAACATACTGCACTATGCGTTTTATGATTGTACATTTTGAATGTACTGATGTTAACAATTGTTGTTGAACCTTAAATAAATAAATAAATAAATAAATATACATATTAGTCACACCAACAAAGTGGTAAAATAAAAGATTGAAAATAAATATGTTTTAGTGTACCTCCCCTACACGTAACGCGGGGATGTATTTTTTTCTCTTCTACCCCATATGTGGGGTGTCGTTGGATAGGTCTTTCAAAAATATTGCGGGTTTGTGAAAACAATTTTTCGATTAAGGGATCCGTTTATGAAATATTATGCTTTAAAGCGCTTATTTTTGTTTGAGTCAAACAAATGTCCTCCCTCCAGCCAAAACTACAAATACTAAAATTCTGAAAAAGATCTTAAATTAAAGCATACCTGATGAGTTTAATAGGAAAACTATCACGACTAAGAATACTTCATTGGGTCTTGAGTTACAAACGGTTAAATGTTTATACCTACCTACCGAAAACTTAATTGCGGTGACCGCCCCCTATGTCGATGTATGGGGATAACAGTTTTCCAACGGCAAAGTTAAGTTTGTCGCGAGGTCTAATTTGTTTGTAGTAACGGCTTCGGAACCTTACACTGAGCATGGTCCGACATTCTTGCCCGGTTTTTTTATTTTTCGCTTCGACAATTTATCGTTTACCACTATTTACCGTGTTAGACATTCTGTGCTATGTTACACGTCGTGGTGCCTATTTGACTAGCGACTAGGATTCTTGTTTTGTTGAAGTTTGCAATTACCAAATATGCCATGTAAGTACAAATTTTGCACGCCGTGACCACAATTGACAACATTAAAAAAAAAAGAGCATTTTGGTTTTTTCGCCTTTATTATAGCTGGTTAAAAATTAGACTACCCGTGTTTCTCGGTTATTCTTTATTTAACTTAAATTCGTCGTTAATAATTTATTAAAGAAATAGTCATTAAAAAGACCGTATATACAAAGTTAGGAATACTGATGTCGTGATCTTAGCATGATATAAAATTAAAAAGGTAACCTTCAACAGAAACAGAACTGACTGTCATGTCATGTCACTTGTCAACCATAACAACTGTAACAACATGAATTCGTCGACTTTGGGCAGATTGCGGCTATCCGCTTTTACAAATCCGTTAGTCACTTTCATTTTTAATAGCGTATATCAAAACAATAGTATTACGAGAATCGAAAGCGTGTCGTTAGAATCGAGTAATCCGTCAGACAGATGAAAAATGGACATGACAGTTGTATATTTTTTTCAATTCCTATGGTAATAAATGGACTAAGGGCACTATAAGTGTATTCCTAACATTCACAATCCAACTTTTTTACTGTTTTTCCCAAATATAAAAAAGTACTGCATAAAAAAATCCAAAAATATTTTTACTGTAATCAGCAGTATAAAATCTACAAACGGTATTTT
The DNA here is from genome assembly GCA_946894065.1 of Acleris literana. Lineage (NCBI taxonomy): Eukaryota > Metazoa > Arthropoda > Insecta > Lepidoptera > Tortricidae > Acleris > Acleris literana. Next base: position 23,336,314 of record OX335670.1, read on the forward strand.
ATTTTACAACTTTAGCACATATGAATTGTTGTCAATTGCTGTTGAATATAATGACCTTTTTATTATTGGTTCTTGCAATTATCGCCGCTAAAACGTGTGCGGAATGTATTTTTTTCTGACGCATACGCTACACGCCGCGCTGGTCATCTTGTGGGATATTCTCTTGTATAGCAGTGACACGTTTTCAGGTGAGACCGCTGATTTTTGCCTGCCTGTGTAGTAAATACGGAGCTGAAAGGGAGGCACCAAACAACATTAAGTGAGATCAGCTCAGCGAGACATTTTTCTTTTCGGCGTTAGCAGTAATTAAAATTGACGCAGAAGTTTTTACGCTTTAGCTCTATTTTTTTTATCGACTTTTATTAAATAAAAACTACATTCTTATTTATTTATTTAAAATTCATTACTTATATACTTAGTAATAAAGTAGGCGAATTGTATTTTCGTCATTACGATTAGGGCATGCTCCCCGGAAATCCCGGTTCTGTAATTCCCGGGAAATCCCGGGAATTTCACAGGTCCTAAAGAACCGGTACTGAAGATTACATCCCGGCTCTCCCGGTTCTTTCCATAAATACCAAACAAATATCGTGGCGCGTATCACATATATCCAATTCACACCTGAGCGACGAAGCCGGCACAAGCGGCAACATCGCATCAACATCCATCATATTTTGTGGCATATTTGCAATAATTAATCTCTAGATTTGTAAAAAGGAAGAACAAATAACTTTCTAGTAAGTATTTTACTTAATCAAGATATGTTTTTGTTGAAGAAAACGTGCATGATTTTATTGCATATTTATTATATTTAAAGTTTCCTAATGTTTTTCAATCGTTTTTTATCTCAAATGTCCATGATTGCGGTGATTTGAGGTAAAAAATAAAGACCCGGGAGAACCGGGAATCCCGGTACCGTCCCTGTTTAGAACCGGGAAATGGAAGTTTCGGAACCGGGCGGTACTGCATGCCCTAATTACGATCCAACTATTAACGATCTACTCTCATAGATCATATCATCATTATAAGCTATATAATTGACTTAAAACATTACACAAGATATCGATCCAACAACTCATTCCTCCCGGCAGATGGGATCCGAGCTGGCGCCACAAAAGCGACATAACTAACGCTGGTTATTCGCATTAGCGCCCGAACGAGCCGGAAGCGCCAATTTGCCAGGTCTGCCCACGGGCCGATATAACTGGCAGGGTGACGTCACGGGATCTGCATCCAGACTGAAGCAGTCTGTCAGGCCATACCGATTAAATTTTGGCTGGGTTATTGAAGCGAAGCGAACGGCTCATAGCAAGATCTAGCGGTTTTTTAAGCGGGCTGTTATTGTTTAAGAAATGCAGTAAAACTTTTGAGGTTTCAGTGCATTTGAATCCGAATCATAAAAAAGGATAGAAAATTTTCAAAACAAACACAGAATCAATAATTCCCGTCGCACCTTTAGACTAATTTAAACATGATCGTGATCAAAGATAAGGCAGGTCTGGTAATTGCAATAGACCTTCGTTGCCTTTGTGAATTAGAAATAATGTAACTTTAAACTTGAAATAACTACATCCACAGTTACATAGACGGTACTCTTTAAAAAAAACTACAGTTAAAAATTTGATTAAACTAGAGTAGCATTATAGTACTTAATTGTGTAAATATACAAACGATTACTATAGTGATAAGTGACGAGGCGCGTGGCAATTGGCATCGCTGTGTTAATTGGACGAAACAATAAGTGCAGCTGTTGACTGATATTTAAAAATGACTGCAAGTTTATTCTGAAAGTGGGCCTATCAAGGTCTACCAAGGTTTTTTCCAAGCGGGGACCACTTAATCTTATAAGAGATAAGTAGTGCAATTTTTTGGGGTCTATACCGATTGATCTAAAAGTTTTTTGGCCTAGTTTTGTTTCGCATCATATTTTTTTGCATAAGAACGTTTCGTCTAATGATTTAAATGTCGAAAATTGTTTGATCGAAATTGTTTTGCATACTATTGTTTGGTCGAAAAATTGATTAGTATAACATTTGTTTGGAATACCTTTTTTTTGTCGAATGATTTTTGGTATAACGTTGACCGTGATGCGAAATCGACGGAGCTCCGCTTGGCGGAGCTCCTTTTCCGCGTAGTTGCGGAGGACACAATTCTAACCTAACCTAACCTATAAGTTGAGACCTGGGTGTTTTATACTGGGAGGGACTTGACCTAACACAATTATGGATTTAGCCTTTTAATAATTAAAATTTTAGACAAAACAATTTTAGACCCAGAGTGCTTTAGAACAAAAAATATGTATGCAAAAAAATGTTTATGCTAAAAAAGAAGTATGCCATTCAATATTATAGGAAACATTTTCGACCAAAAATTTTTAGCACACAATAAATATATTGGGAAGGGCACCCAATTTTTTGAATTTGTAACTATTCGACGACAGTTCAACTCCGGAACAACAGAACCTATTCGAAAAAATATTATGAAAGGTACATTATTTATTTATTTATTTATTTATTCATTGTTACAAGAGGTTGAGGTTGCAATGTGTTGCATTATTCTTGATGGACTATTTTTTATTTGTTCTAACCAGAGCCAAAGACGGTATTTAGAAATAGACGACAAGGAACAATATTCGGAATTCATGGCTAACGCCAAAAGAAGAAGAATATAGGCACCGGGCAGCTCTACTGCTAAGGACGTGATTTTATTCTATTCTATTATATAAGGAAAAAGTTTGACGTGCTTTCAGGGGGCTCAGACAAGATGCACTACGCTAACTAACGTTTCTATTGGATTCGTTTTTAAACCAATCGCGTCACTGGAAGATGACGTGATACGAAAAGTCACGTGGTCTACCAGTGACGCGATTGGTTTAAAAACGAATCGAATAGAAACGTTAGCGTAGTGCATCTTGTCTGAGCCCTCTGGTTATTCTAAGCGATAGTGTTGAGTAAAAGTTGGACGATGATGCCTTGCCTCTATCACCGTGAACAGCGCCCTCATATCTTCTCCACTCTTTATGCAAGGCTGAACATGAATTCCTTCTCTCACGAAAAGCGCAAATATGCGTATGGTCGATCTTATTTCAAAGGTAAATCAGAATCACTTACGAGTAAGATAATTTCGCATGGAGAAGGCGTAAATTAAAGCATACGACACGCTGCTTGACTAAGATTGGACGTCAGGGTCCGTTCTTAGAAAATGGAAGTTTGAAATTACGTTGCTCCATCTCTTTATCTCGATTTGGTGTTGAATTACGAGTGAGAGAGATGGGGGCGTCCAAAGGTTTCAATTTAGTGCTTCGTGGTAATCATCGAGTTAAGGTTGTCTTATGTTTATAAACACTAATACAAATACAAGGGTGATATTCAGGGTTCGGAGTTTTCTTAGCACAATAAGACTATAGAGCGATATGGAGTCGACATTCATATTAACATTCGCCCCACACTTAAACTCATATTCAATCATTTATAGCATTCCACAATGTATTATATCATTAACAACGGAAATAACATTTTCTTTCTATATGTATTGGTAGGTATGCTAAGATAATCTAATAAAAGGCACTACTCCTACAACTACATATTAGGTACCTATAAGTACTTTAAAAAAATGCGGTATATAAATGTTTTGCTAATCTTATAATAAAATAAAAACACTTAAAGATAGTTTTTCTTATCGATCTTAATTATTAAATTGTTGAACGCACTAAATAATTGAGTATGAGTGTTTTTTTATTTTTTTTATGGCAAGAAGGCACGCGAGCACTCACGCCACCTGATGGTAAGTGGGATCTGAGACCCAAAGACAATTGCCATCTCAAGACTACAATTTCAAAACTGCAATCCTAATACTTTAAATGCGTTGCCAACCCTGAGGACTAAGGGCCGTATTAATAAACTGATCTCGGCTGTAATCCCCGTCTCAAGATGTATAAAAAATGACAGTTTTCTATGGCTTGACGTTTACTTTGATCTTGTGACCGGCATCTCGGTCAAGATGAGTTTATTAATATGGCTCTAAGATGGAATGCCTCTATGCTAGTAATTTCACCGGTTGTTTTATCCCCAAACCGGATCACTGCAAGCAGTAGTAGCGCAGTATGACGCGAGAATATTAATTTCGACTCCATATCTCGCCTAACTCTCCGAACCCTATTGATATTAAAACACCAACCTGTCGCCTGTGAAGGAAGCCGTGTCCTCGACTAACTCGAACTGCGAGTCCTTGTAGCCCCAGCCGTACCATTTCAGCAGATCTTGTCTGGAACATACAATGAAAATAAAATTACAAAAACATAGAATTTGAATGAATTTCCAGAATAGTGTCAAGATAAAGGCGGATCGATAATCGATAACGATCTAGTGAATTTTGCAGGTTTGTAATGTACAGAGATGTAGAGGCCACCTATGCTAAAGTCTGGAGTGTTCCGTGATCTGGATCTCAATAACCATAACGCCTTTGTATCTATTTTTTTGGATATATTAAACTTGATCATATTTGCTTGAGACTGTCGAACGTGAAAACAGGATTAGAAATAAAATCCTCGATACTTTTATTTTTCAGACATGACACCCATTTTGCATGTTTTTGGTTGAATCTTCGAAACCCTATCATCTTTAACGATGATTTTCGATTCAATAGTTGAGGATATGTAACTTCTTAATCCTGGCAAAACATTTTTTCAATTAATGTTGTGGTTTTTAAGTAAACAGCAATTAATTGAATTTAACGCTGCCGTCAAGCCGCGAGCGAACTATCTCCATCTCATTTTCATCTTCATTCTTCGCGCGGAAGCACATAAAGCCATCCCTTTTTATTCTTGTGGGGGCGTGGCACCATAGGTGGCCTCTTAACACTCTTTCTCAGTCTAGCTTTAGTACTCATCAATAAGCTACCTGAGAAAGCAATACAATTTCTCTGTGTCTTGTTCTTTTTGTATCTATGTATTGTAATTTTGTATTGTTGCGAATAAATGTATCTTTATCTTTATCTTTTTCTTTATCCATACAAATACGAACTTATCGGTTGAAAGCCAAGCCATGTTCGTTAATCCATTAAACCACAGACCACAGATGGCCACCGGAACTCCTAAACGGTACATATTTCAAGGGTGGCGACGAGATATTTCGATTAAGATATTTGAGCGACTATGACGACGCATATTTAGGTTTAAATATATGACTATGACTTTCCCACGGCGTTGCTTGCGGCGAGATTGAAATGTTCTATAGTTTCTTCTTGAGAAGTGGGAGAATAACAGCATAATTATGATCACTAAAATACATATATAAAATAAAATAAAAGTTTAATAAAAATAAAAACCCCGACATCAAAAAGCAAAAAATAACTTCTTTAAAATGGTAGGTAAGGTCAGACCAACTGAAGTCGGCGTCCTACGATATTTTAACAAAAAGCAGACTTCAGTTGGAGTGACCTACCACTTTAAACAATGATATAATAAAAAAAGAGGTAGAATATTATGTTACCTGTACGGTATTCCGCGTGTAAAATGGCCCGGCTTATGCACACATAATCAGTAAATATTGCAATTACACACTAATTCATAAATGACAAGTAAAAGCAGGATGGTATGCTAATTTCCGGGAGCGAAACAAAGGCGAGTGTATGTTGCTCTGCAGACTAGTTCACGGTTCCGTTGACGGCGCAAGACTAAGTAAAGGTGTACCAATTGGCTTGGTTTTAGGGTGCCATTGTCGAAGTGCGTATAATATATTTACCTCTTTTTACTGTATTATATCATTATATTTTGTTTTTTTAAACTTTTTTTTAATTTGTCATTATAATGATTTTTTAAATGTAACTTTGTATGTATTGTCTGTTTAATGTCTAATGTATAATTTATATGTAAAGACTATGTGATTGATTAAGCTAATTTAAGGCACTATTTTATTAGGGTGAACCTGTAAAGATCGTAGCTCAAATGAAACAATAAATAAATAAATAAATAAGTATTTACCTGATAAACTTTTTTTAAGATTTGTATGTAAAAAGTTATCACCGATTTATAAGATTATGGTCGTTATTAACTCATACAGTTTTATCATTTGTGATCCATTAGCATAATACAACTAATTGGCTTAAAAGAAAGTCTTCTTCAGGTATTTACTAAATTAATGAGTTGACATTAAAAAGTCTGAAACATACTTATTTAGAAGGTGAATATGCCTATAGGTATATTAATTTATTTAATACAATGCCACACATGCTAATATTATAAAAGGCACGTAACATTTACCTCCACGTTTCGACTGTTTACACTTCTCGGGCGGGACCACGCTGTTGTAACACTTGTAACACAGTCGAAACGTCAATGTAAATGTAACATTTTACGCGTTAAAGTGTCGTTTTGTAACCTTTACTATTATATATAATCTTAATCTCTGAAACGGCTCCAACGATTTTCATCCAGGTACTAATGTTAATGTGTGAAAATATTTTTATCAGTACCCTTGGCCTTACCATTACGGTATTCGCTAGCGAGTCGAATGCTCTGTCCCTCGCAATCTATAAGAGTACTGCGAGGTCTGCGAGGGACAGAGCATTCGAGTCGCTAGCGAGTAGGTACTACGTTAATTGTAACTCATGGTAAGGCTACAGAGGGCCCTGTCAAGATGCACTACGCTAACTAACGTTTCTATTCGATTCGTTTTTAAACCAATCGCGTCACTGGAAGATGACGTGATACGAAAAGTCACGTGGTCTACCAGTGACGCGATTGGTTTAAAAACGAATCGATTATAAACGTTAGTTAGCGTAGTGCATCTTGTCTGAGCACTCTGAACACCTTTTCCAAAAATTCGTGTTCTCAATTGCTTATCGTCGTTGATACTGCAATACCGCGTAAGTAACAAATTCGATAAGTTGCAAAATGTACCTTCCTGATTTACTTGCTAAGGTTTATTTTGCACGTTATTTAATTTATTATTTAAAAAGCTTTAATTACGTGTTTGCGTGAGCGTAAGGATCTTGTTTGGTAATCAATGGATCTCACATTATTTTGCAAGATCAAAAGGATGCCATTGTGAACGAAAGTGCTATCACCGCAAATAGTTCGATCGATATCAATTATGAAACAATATCGCGGATGGCCATGTCACAAGACTCACAAGCTATTGAAACGTTATTCGAAGAAAATGATGAGTGGCTTTTTTATTCATATTCATTTATTTAAATCACATGTTACAACTGGGTGTCCGTCTGGTCGCATAACCACTATTGTCATAATTTCGATTGTCATAACATTTTACGCATAAAGTTGATGCTCATAAAAGTCTTTTGTCATTAATGATAGTGCGCATAATATGTTCATTGTCATAATTGTTTCAGGTATGTCATATTTTTTTAAACCATAATTTTGAATATCATAATTTTTTTAGTTCTTGTATTGTAGATCATTATTATTTTTAGTCATACTGCTACCAGAAAAGTAGGTTAGGTTAGGTTAGAATTGCGACCTTAGCAAAAACTAACTGCTACGTTGGCTATTGATCGTCAATAATTCAGTCACAATTGTTATGCCGGTTGATAATTGTACGTAAAGATTTTATGCGCAATAAATGTATGAAAATTGTTATTTGTGCTTTCAAACATTAGGTTAAAAATATATATGCGAACTAATTTATGACTTTTGTGAGTTATGCGCAATGATGAGTATGAGGAATCCACGTATTCCTATCAAAAATATGACTTTAAACTTTATGCAACCCGACCCTTACCCGTTACAACTACACCATAAGAGATTGTGAAGAGTCGCTGTCAACTTTTTTCTATATTAATTTAGTTCCGGGCATAAGAATAAACATACATACATACATAATCTCACGCCTTCGTTCCCAGAGTGGGGTAGGCAGAGCTAAAGAATTACAAACATCTCTAAAAACTTGTTGATAATTCTATAACCACATTTTGCACAATTAGGCTAAGATGTTTACCAGCGTATTAATGACAGCTTGCAAGCCCATCGCCTAACAGTACTACAAGCCTTTATTCCCTTAGTCGTCTTACTTATTAGAATAGTTATTGTTTATTCTTATGCTTCGGGCCATAACATTTCTCATCCCCTAAATCAAGTCCGATTTTCAAGATTTTTGAATATGCTGTAGTTATTATGTTATGAAAACATACATTTCCGCTTTTTTTATTTGTTAATTAGGTACTTAATAAATAATTAATTAATTTGAACCTCTTTGAACAATAGCACAATACAAATAAATGTAAAAAATACAAACAGCGGACTATATTCTATTTTCTTGGAAAGGAAAACGTATGTTGTGGGTAGATAATATTATTATGAATTATGATACACTAGAATCGTGTGGTTGCCGAGTTAGAATAGTGCCACTCCATGTCTTCCCGTGGATGTCGTAAGAGACGACTAAGGGAATAAAGGCTTGTAGTACTGTTAGGCGATGGGCTTGCAACCTGTCACTAATACGCTGGTAAACATCTTAGCCTAATTGTGCAAATTGTGGTTATAGAATTATCAACAAGTTTTTAGAGATGTTTGTAATTCTGTAGCTCTGCCTACCCCACTCTGGGAACGAAGGCGTGAGATTATGTATGTATGTATGATACACTAGAAAAGTATTAATAAAAGAATGGAAACTTAAGTACCTGCCTAGGTTTCATATTAACTACATTTGCATAAACCCTGGATATCGTCACTTGATTTAGGGGGAGAGAAATGACACCGGTCGGCACTGGCGTATAAATTTTTTTTGACAGCTACGCGATGCCTGAAATTTCAGATTGCCTCATTCTTAAAATACCCGAAATTTAGGCCTGACAAACCACTTAAGTAACGTGAAAATATTGGCCATCTGTGAAAGCTACGCATCTACTCACGGTCTAAAATATAACGTAATTAAGACGAAATGCTAGTTTTCCGGTATAAACGTCCGAGTGTTTGCCTGAATGGAGTGCCAATTCGGGTTGTTAGGAGTTTTAATTTTCATTTGCTTCACGAACACCCGAAAGATGACGCAGATATGGAGAGGGAGCGCCGGGCTCTTGCGGTGCGCTGTAATATGCTCGCCCGTCGCTTTGCGTGTTGTTCGACTGATGTTAAGATCAGAGCTTATTTAAAGCTTACTGCCAATTTTACACTTGCCAGCTCTGGGTTAACTTTAGTAAGCACTGTTTCAACACGGTAAGGTGGCAGTATAATAATGCTTTTCCGCATTCTGCTGAAATTGCCACGTTTCTGCAGTGCGAAGGGTATGTTTGCGGACGCGAGGGACCCGGACTTCTTCGCCATACTGAGGTCGAGATCGGCCGCTTGTTGGCATAGGCCTAAAAAATTAACTACTGTCGCTGATATCTGAGGATTTCAGTGACGTATTTAAAAAGTATTATATTATAAGTTGCACCACCGGTCGGAGAACGGACAACTGTAAATGTTAATTTTTAAACTTAAAATTATATTTCTTTGTCCCATTTTACTCTACTGCATCAAAAAGACGACCCAAATAATTATAGAGCTATTTGTATTCTTCCAAGTATCAAAAATATTAGAGAATATAAATTGCGTGGTCAAACCCAATAAGTAATATAACTTGTTGTGTCAAAAAGAACATTAATGAATACATCAAGACAATTCGAATTTGAATAAACAATTATTTCGATTTATCGGGTTTGACCAAGCAACCCTCGAATTAAGGACAAGGTATTAGAGCACTTCGAAATGAACGAAATTTTCAACAAAAATCAGTTTGGTTTTAGCAAAAACAAATGTACCATAATGGCACTTAGCGCTGTTACTGAATTTGTCCTAAAGGCTATGGATGAATCACAAAAGTGCGCTAGCTTATTTTGTGACCTATCAAAGGCCTTCGACTGTACAAGACATGATGTCCTTTTAGAAAAGCTAAAATACTATGGGTTTAGCGGTACTGAATTTAACTTAATCAAAAGCTACCTTGAAAATAGAACGCAAATAGTCAGTGTAAATGGTGTGCAATCTCACGAGGCCCAACTAAATGTTGGTGTGCCTCAGGGGTCTATACTCGGTCCTGTATTGTTCCTGATTTACACCAACGATCTGCCAGCTTGCTTACCACAAAATTCAGTCGTAACACTATTTGCTGATGACATCCACGTGGGAATCAAGGGATCTAACCTAGCTGACACAAAAAATAAAATAAAAGATGCTATGTTTACACAAAAAAATGCTCAACACAGAAAAAGCTACACTAATAAATTATACAATGAAACATAAAAATGAATTTGACGGCATAGAGGACATAGGAATAACTAATAATACAAATACAACATTTTTAGGTTATGAAATTGACAATAATATTAGCCATAAATTACATATTGACAAAATCTGTAAACAAATTGCAACGCTTACGCTCTTATTAAACTAAAACCACTAATTAATAAAAAATCTTTGACTATGACACACTATGCCTACATACATGCAAATATGAACTACGCAATAAATATCTGGGGAAATGGATCAAACATTCAAAAAGTGCTAAAACTACAAAAACGGTCAATCAGAATAATGCATAATTTACGCAGGTACGAATCCGCCAGGAAATACTTCAAAAAAGATGGAAAAATGACAGTTATTTCATTGTATCTACATATTTAACAGCTTAGTAGAAATCCATACACAAAAAGATATTATGAAAACAAGGAAAGACGTCCACAAATGTAACACACGAAATAACTATAAGCTATGCATACCCAAAACGAGAACTAAGAAATATTATAAACAAGGGATTCCACTCAAAATTAATATGTACAATTTACTGCCCTGCAGGGTAACTGGGTTGTCACTTAATGATTTTAAAAAGAAAATACAAGTATTCTGTCAACAAAACGCATTTTACTCCATCAATGAATACATGGATCTATTTAGAAATAAATGTTTATTAGAGCTACAAAGTTATAATATAGATGCATGTTACTTTTAAGGGAAATATGTACCAAACCTGACTTGCTAAATGTAATGTATTGTTCCTTGGACAATAAGTATTATTATTATTATTATTATTTAAGATATTTATTTAATTTTCTGTACATTAGGTTTTTTATAACAAATATTCAAATATAAAAGTAAAATAACAATACTAATACAAAAAAATAGACATTATAAAAAATCTAACCTACGAGTGCCGCCGGCAGCGGGGCAGGGCTCAAGCTACCGGTGGTTAGGGCTGCAGAGAGAGGAACCTCCTCACAATACGTGCCGTGTCGAGGAGTACTGTCTTCTGTATCTGGCCCTTGATCCAGCCATCAAGCGAGAGTCTCTTGAGGGGTTGGTCGAGACTCTTCGCTACAACCGAAACAACTATCGGGACATTGATAGTCGAGTCAACATCCCACATGGCGGTCACCTCGTGAGCCAAGTCAAGGTACTTGCTGAGTTTGTCCTTCTCGGCCTTCACAAGGTTCTCGTCATGCGGGATGGTGATGTCGACGAGCACTGCCCGGCGTTGAGATCGATCTGTCAACACGATATCAGGCTTATTGGCAACAATAGTCCTGTCCGTGATGACAGATCGATCCCAATAGAGCGTAGCACGACCATTTTCGAGAACTGCGTACTTATAGTACGGCACTTCAGACTCAACAAGACCATATTGAAGAGCAAGTTGCTGATGGATGATCCTGGCTACGAGGTTATGTCTGTGCAAGTACTCGCCGTTGGCCAAATGCGAACAACCGGAAATTATATGTCTGAGGGACTCGCCGGGGCAACGGCATGCTCGACAAATGTCAACCGTGCCATCCCTCAGTGTCAACCGTGCCATCCCTCATTATTATTATTATTATTATGTGCGATTCAGGCTGGCCGAGAACCTAAGTAAATGATATTTATCTAGATTTGTCCTAAACTTGGAGTAGGTATCTCACGAGTCGAGCATATCTTCAGATTTCCACAATTAATTATATTCTACGCACACAAAAAGAAAAGAATGATGGGCAATTTGGCCCATATAACCAATACAAATATCATGTATACCACGAGAAAGCTAGTTAAATAAATAAGCTTCATTTTCTAATACGGGAACAAACCAAGAAAACCCCGGAGAAGAGAGTTATCAGCCTGCAAATATTCACACACACATACACAACATTTATTACTACTACACTGGCTGTGTCCCGCATGCGTTGCAATGCTATTTACCGTATATCCGACTCACTCTTGACCGATTTTTTACACTAAACTATTCCTCGTGAAACTGGCTATCATGTACAAAAAGATTTATTCCAATCCGACGGGTAGTTCCAGAGATTACCCCGTTTAAACAAACACAAACCCACACACACACACACTTACACGTCAAACTTCTAACACCCCTCTTTTTTGCGTCGAAGGTTAAAAAAATATCTCGATTCTCCCAGCCTTCACAGTCTAGTCGTCATAATAACAATTACAGCAAATAGTGGGATAAATAAGCCTACATAGTTACATACGTTATAATTCTATTGGTGATTGGGCTGGGTTCCATACATTTTTGCCCATCATTCTTTTGTTATTATAAACTGACAACAGATAACACGCCTTTAGGCAAAATATACAAAATATCTTTCGGAGATATAGGTAGGTAAATAAGTAGTAATTTTACTTGCTTACGTAAACAATGTTGTTTTTTCCATCCGTATCCCCGTTGGAAAATTATGGGGTTGTTTTGAGGGGTGGATTAGGGACTGTCGCTATAGGTAGGTTAGGGTATGAACGCATATTCGGCATTTCATTGATTTATTCTTCCTACATATGCTTTGCCAAGAGAAAGGAACAAACAGACAAAACCAGTTACATAGAAAACAAGCAGAAACAATACTTAGTCTTTAGTAGCGCAGTGTCATTGATTTCGGTGCAGCAAAACGCGTGAAAATAATTATTTATTTTGTTTTATTTTCTTGCCTTAAGAGGATTGTGGAGCTAAAAATTTCCATACAAAAGCGAAAACGTTTTTCTCCCCTTAAACCAAGTCCGATTTTTACGATTTTTGAATATATTGTAGATATCATAAAAAACTATGTCTGTACGTTATCCTTTACACGAAAATATTTCTTAGAATGAAACAAACTGAAAAAATAAAAAACAGAAACGTACAGACCTAGTTCTTTATAATAACTACAACATATTCAAAAATCGTGCAAATCGGACTTGATTTAGGGGTGAGAAACGTTTTCGCCCGGAGCTAAATTTGTATGGATTTTTTTTGACAGGTACGCGATTTTAGCGGCGCTTCACAATCCTCTTAAGGTTCCTGTACACGTTGGTTCAGCATTCTGGATTCGGCCAATGCGCTGGCCCAGCGTTCATGTATAGGTACTTGGCAAGTTTCGGAAAAAAAATATTTTGCGTTTCGAGGGAAATTGGCAACGTGATCCATTTTTAACCAAAACTGCCGCGGTTGCCATTTGAGAATACGAATGGTAGTTTCTTACTTACCATGATTATTGGCGCAGTTTTTTCGGCGCTAATAATATTATTTTATATTGGCCATTTACAAATATTTTTATCAGCGTTACCTACGCGATTTTATGTTAGTAAAAGGTGTAAGTAGAGCTACTTTAATATCGGTCAGTAACATCCTATCTTGTGATAAGATAACACACCTCATTTATACTTAGAAATCTTACTCACATTCGCGTGTCTCAAAAGGCACATCTTGAGTTATTTTTACACAGTTCAGAAATTCAATTAGATTAGTAAAATAAAATAAGGTTCTCTTGTTACATTAAACTAGGTAGGCTATTAATTTTTTAATAACCATTCAAGATAGGTAGATAAATTACGTAGTACTAATTTTTTTTTCAATATTTTGTATTTTTCCTTATTTTCCCCTGCCGTAGGTACGTATTTTTAATAAACCTAACTTTTGAGATTCAGTTATATTGTAATTTGAAAGTTGTAAGTTGGTTGTTAGTCGGATAACTTTCTGCTATTTTTATTTAAATAAGGCATAATCTAGGTCATGTTGGCACCAAATTGGTTTAAATTCAAAACTTGTATATGTTCTGTAACCTGTAGCGGAAGTCTGAATATACGCGGCATAACTAAAACAAGCGAAAACTCTCTCACAAACGTACCTAGGTAATGTTTACGTGTTAGGTATATTTATGGTAACGCCTGGTTAATTTTATCCTGAAATATGGAGCAGAGCAGGTCATTGGTGCCGGCACTGCATTAAAAACATAGCTACTAAAACGCACCATTTTAACAACGTGAAGCTAAATATAAGTTCAGTTTGTTAGAATATAATTCCCGCTCTCATTTTACTCACTTAATACTGGAATATATCATTCCTTATTATAAGGTTTAAAAGCTGAAATAATCGAACATACCTTCGCCTAGGAATAGCACTTTTCACTTTAATAACTGCGTTGGTCTCACTGTTTTTATTTTCATCCCGTTTCTTTTTCACACTGGACGCTTTATTTTTACCATCACCATCTGTCCCGATATTACTTTTGTCATCATTCTTAGCGTTTACTAGCGAGCTGCTTGCATTTGCAGCTGACATTTTTAGGCGACGATTATAGATTTGTGTCGGATACCATTTGGTGAGAATTTTATAAATCGCGCAGCCTGCCGCGCATGTGGTGACAAGTGCTCGGTCGGTTAAACAGAAAGAGGGGGTGACAATAGTTGAAGCGCCATCTAGAGTACTGTCTAAAAATTAATAAGTTTTAAGAAAAGCGCCATCTGTTGCGTTTCCGTTGAACGTTTTGGCGACAATTGCAGCAGGGCGCCATTGTTACTATTGTAGTGCAATAACTTTGCGCAAGATGGCAGTACTTTTGTAGAGCAGACGGACCGAAAATGGTTTTGTTTTACTGTTGGCACCACTTGGACAGTTAAAGTAGGTAATCTATGTAAATGGATTTACTTACCCATGTTTCACCGACACCCATTTCATAGAACGTATCACTTCGCAGAATTTTCGTTTTATAGAAAACTATTTTCTGCTGAACCCGTGTTGATTTCTGGTTATTTTGTGATTACGTGAATCATATATAGGATTTAACCTGAATTTGACACGGATTCAGCAGAAAATAGCTTTCTATGAAACGAAAATTCTTCGAAACAAGGAGACAACATGTAAATGTGTGTTTTTCTATACATATAGCGCAATGTGAAAAGGTTTATTAATTTTCATTAAGTGGCTTTGTGACCCCAAATTCAGAAGTGGTCTTTATGAAGCCAGTAAGCCCAAGGGCCCCAAGGCCAAGCACAAGAAGTGGTTAACGAACAGACAGATACAACTGCTAATTTTATGTCGAATTTCACCTATCCGATTAGAGTATTAACAGATGTCAAATTTTATGAACTAACAGTCGATTAACATTGATTAACATTTAACATCTTTTGGTGAAATTGGTACTTATTGTGTTTGGTTGATTGGATATTAATGTCGAATTTCCCCAACCACTTAACAGATTCGAGTGTTAACAGCTATCAAAATGTATGAACTAACATTCGATTAAGTAACATTGATTAACACTCGTTGTTTGGTGAAATTGGTACTAAATCTGCCGCGCAAACAAAAATCACAGTAAGTATTAAAAACAGAATTTGGAAAAAGTCGCGTTTAAAGTTATTTTTAACTTATGATCAATGACGCGAATTGAGATAGTACCTAAGGTGTGTTCATCCTTACTTGTCTTATATAGTAAACAACTTTCTAACCTCAAAATGAACCTTTTTGGCTAAAACAGCTATTTTAAACAAAATAAAGCAATCACAGATTGAAGAATTGGCCAAATGATGTCCAAAATGTTAACTCGGTTTACTTTATTTACGATAAAAGAGCTGTTTTAGCCAAAAAAGGTTCATTTTGAGGTTAGAAAGTTGTTTACTATATAAGACAAGTAAGGATGAACAGACCGAAACCATTTATTTTTGGATATTGCTCTTTTTTAAGAGTTTAGTAGATGGTATATATTCAAGTTATTTATAATAATTATTAATTAAAATGTATACATACATATAACTAGGTAGTTCTATACAAACCCTATGACGTTATAGGCATAAACACGAAGTCGATGACGTAGTACTTACGGCATTTATACTAAGGCATTAGAACTTAATGTATTTTTCACTTCTCATGCTCAAAAAGTGTGTCATATTAGACTTATCAAGCGAGACTCAAGTAGTACATGTAAACCCTAGAGAATACATTATATTCATATTTTCCCTAGGGAAAATATGAAATGGAAAATAGAATGATTTATTTGTACAAAACATTTTAATTTGACCAATCAAAATACTTCACCAAATTAATTCCATCAATCAAAATACTTCACGTAATTAAATCCACCAATCACAATACACATCGACTGTCAATCGGAACGTTAGGTTCTTTTTGGTACGTAAACTCTTTAAAAAAAAACTTTGTATATGGTATCAACCAACCAGAGTACAGCTATATTAAAATCGACCAATCAGGTAACAGAATTCATTTCTCAAAACATTCTGTGTTTTTTAGTCCCTATTTTACAATCGTTAAAATATGATTAAATCGATTATGCAACGCTTTGAAGCGCTAAATACTCACACGGTCAGTGGCGTTTATTTATTTATTTCTTTCTTTATTTATTTATTTATTTATTTATTAGGCATGGTAACAAAATGTAGAGTACAATAATCATGATAATATTACTAGTAACACAGCTTAATATCTACATTTCTATTACTACCACACACAACACTCGTTTAGGATTAGTACATACTTATAGACAAATGACATGAAGCCTGGTAAACGTTATGACATTGCGCAGCGTTAAAAAGAAACTCATTTAAATAAATAAAGGAGTGCTATTTTAGGATAATAGATCCAATTGCAGAATACAATTTTTGAAAGAATTAAAACTCAAATAGAAAATATCAACATCATTACATATTTGGTTATATGACATACACATGCGTGCCAAGGAACTATTGTGAGTAACATTGTTGAGAGCCAGCGGCAACGAGAACTGTTTAGGTTTACGACTCGGTTTAGGGTATACTCTGTAAGAAATGTCACAGCAGAGATGTCTTGATGATTTGCGGTGTCTATATTTTGTATCTGTATCAAAGTGGTTTTAAAAAAAACATGCCGCTAAATTAAAGCAATATTTTCGCCGTAGAATTTGTGGTGGATAATCATTGCTAATTTTTTACCTTTGTATAGGTAATGTTTTTATTTTCTCACAATCGAACTGAAAAGTAGAGTGTATTACTCGGGTCTAAAAGCCATATTAGGTACCCCTCGACCAATTTTCCCTCGCTTTGCTCGGGAAAATAACCATCTCGTGGTACTGGGTATGGCTTATTTTAGACCCTAGTTATACAATATACTATAGTTAGGCAAACCCAGGCAAACCAGCAAAATTTCATCAAGTGTCTGGCGGGAAATCACTTACGCGAAATATAGGTATGCTTTTCATGCTTTCTATACGATTATACCTATTCTATTCTATTCTATTAGCACAATAACTTGAAATATTGTGATTAATGATTAATATGATTATGGTAATAGGGAATAATCATAAATCATTTTGCCACAGCTTCAATAAAATGCTATTCATGTAACAAACAATTGAGAAAAATCGTTTTTTGAATAGCTATAAAAATAACCACGATATAAGCAAAACAGAATTTAATTATGGAGTTTATATGGTCGACGTGTTACATGACGTCAAACATTGTAAGTATCTATCGGATCTCTCTGTCCAAATCTCCTCTGTTAAAATCCTTGTGTTAGTCAATTCTCGGCTTACTGGGTCCAGGTATTTATGATTATCATTTAAACACGTTTGGTGGTCAACAATATTGTATTCTGTTCACTTCTCATTCAAATTTTCCTTATCTGAGCGCTAATTATTTGTAATCAAATACTGGTTAACAAAAAGCTTGTTCCTTAGTTCGCTATTCTCTCCAGAAGGGCTAGGGCTCACATGACGCCAAAACTTCTTTTTTTTTTACATAATCCCGCCAAACCAGGAATGGGTACGTTTTACATAATATTGACACCTGCTCGTGATTGGCTGTTCGATGCCGTCAAACAATGACAGCCAACCACGAGTTAGTGGCAAAAACAACTGTCAATCAAATACGTCATGGCTTGCAACCAAAAACCGACTGTACTGTAATAGTTGCCAGTTGTAATAATCGTTACATTTGTATCATCCGTATTTCTTGGCCAATTTTAATTGTTATTTCAATTTTGGTGATCTCTTTTACGGTGTTTTAATATTTTGTTGACACATGCGATTTAAAAAACCCATGCATATTTCCTATTTTGTTATTACCTTCGCCTAAATATAATTGAATAGTATTAAGGTATAGTGTCTATGATAAGTTTTTTTTAATTAGGCTAGTGCCTAGAATTACCTAACTATATAGGGCGATTGATCTCAATTTCACGATCAAGAATATGTAGTTTGGGAGCCCTTTGTTTCCCATAATTTTATTGGTCATAATGTAATTGTTGACATAATTTTTGATAGTCATAATTTTTTATATCGCTGAAACTGTAAAGTTTTCAGAAGTTCTGAAATATCTAACTTGTAGACAAGGCTAGGTTAGGTTAGGTTTGATTTATAAAAATCCTGAAAAAGTAACAGGTTCTTTAAAAAAAAACGTTATGACTTGCGATGATTATGACCTAAAGCACATTATGACTAAAAATAATTATGTCAGTCAATATAGACCCGTGTAGTTCACTCAATTTTGAGAGAAATTCAACTTATCTACTGTGCTTATTATTAGAGAGGCAGGTACGTGATATAAATATTTCAAAAACCGGCCAAGTGCGAGTTGAACTTCCGTGGACAGGGTTCCGTACATAAGTAATTTTTTTTTTATTGAATTCTTATGGGTTTTCCTAGAATATACAAGCAATGAACTATATTTTTTTTTTTCAATTTTTTTGTCTCTAGTTTCGGAGATCCGGGGCATGGTAAATTTTCGTCTTCTTTCATGAATAAAATCAAAACTATTTATTTTACAACAATAACAAAAATATATTCGAGATCCTCATAACGAGCCCTTTCATTTGATATATGACACAGTAAGGTTTGCAAAACTTTTTTAAATTTCCTAATTTGTCCCCCTAAAATTAATAAAAAAAATACTTTGCACATCTGTGTTTGGGTCATCAATTTACATATGTGTACCAAATTTCAACTCGATCGGTCCAGTAGTTTCGCAGCAAATTGGCTGTGACAGACGGACGGACAGACAGACGCACGAGTGATCCTATAAGGGTTCCGTCTTTTTTCATTTTTTGTACAGAACCCTAAAAAGAAAAGGGATAAGTTAAAACAACAATTAAATATAAAATATTTATTAAAAGTTTAGATCTAGAAATAAAACGTTGTACAAATAATAATCGAAGTATAACGTCTTACGTGTAGGGTCTACTTAAAAATAATTTAAAGCGATAGCCAAATAAGTTATATTTTTCAATAAATCTTAAATAAATTAATAAATGCAAATTCTAGGAAAAATATTTCTAGAAAATACGAACTAACGGATAAAAATATTGTCATTATTACGAAGCAATGGACTTAATAACCTGTAATTATTAAATTACTTCGTAATCTAATTTCAACCTAACGTTATGACTTACAGGGTGGTTATTCGTTGAACTCGGATGTATTTGATATCGTATGTATTCGTTCGTATATTAGAAGGTATATTACAAGTTCGTATTCTAAATAATTTAAATTCGTGTCCCAGTCTTAATATAATAATAATAAAGCACCTATGGAAGCTTATATCTAATTTACGAAAGCTTTTTATTTACAATAGATAATCACTGGAGTAATAAATAGTGTATAAGTAATAAATAAATAATTTTACATTCAGAGACATAGTTTTTTTTATAAACCTAGTGATATAAAATGGAAAAAGAAATGTTGTCTAACACGCAGACAGCCTATCCCGTGGTAGTGTAGGGTATTTTCATTATTATAATCTAAATATCTGTTTTTTTTTAATAATTTGGAGATATGATGAAAAACTTATTTAGATTAGTATTTAACCCAAAATAATAAAAATAACGCCCCAAAATCACTTTTAACCTCTACCATTAAAAATATTTTCTAATATGTCATAAAGGCTCAACTGATTTTTAATCACAAAACTTTATTTAGTTTATTAGAAAACCAGTTTTGTTGACTACCTTGGTAGACTGTGTACTACCAAAGGCGTGATGCCTTAAAATATAGAAAGACAGCTAAAAAAAACTAGACAACTAGGTACGAGTCGGACTCGCACACCGAAGGTTCGGTATTTAAGATATTTTGATTGGAAAACGCTAAAGAAAATACTCATTTTGTTATGAACATTATTTTCTATGCAATAAAGTCAATTTTGGAAATGGTCATTTTTTGTACATTTTTGGCTATAAAGCAAAAAGTTCGTCACGGAAAATATAGTACGTTCACAACCTGACAGCTCTTCATGTCAAGTAAATAAGACCTGTCATAACTTCAACAATATGATATTTAAACAAGGTGGGTTTATAGTGTGGAATCAACGCTCAGCTCGAGATGTCATTATCCCGGTCGTTGAAAAATAAAGAACTCTGATGCATCATCAACGTCGATTAGAATTATAATCAGCTGCTGTCTCAAGATTACTGAACCTATCTCGTATAACATGAACATCATTTATTTAATTCTGTCAATTAAATTTAAATCAACTTACAGTGATGAATGTCAGCTCATTTTCAGAATTACTGGAAGCTATCATTTGATGAACTTTAATTATAATGACAATATACATATGTAGATTCTTATCAAAAGTCATATAAGTAAATACTAAAATAAGTTTAAATATTCCTTATTAGAGTGGATTAAGGACCAAAAAAAACTTGCGTCATTTATTTCACGTTGCAACATTCTTAACATTTCAAATTTCAAAAGATTGTCCACTCTACTCCTCGACCATGGTTACTGTTAAATGAAGAAGTCCACATACGAGTATCATATCATTTTAGTAGGATTTTGGTCGATTGTCTCTTTCTTCATTTAATCTAGTAACAATAAGGGTTAAAGGTGGCGCCAATTATACCACATTAGTAGTTTATGCAACTGATGCATGAAGAGAGGCCCCAAAATACGAAACGAGCGTTAGCGAGTTTAATAATAGGATGGACAGTTGCATACACTACTTTATCTACACACATATCATAAGTACTCTAAGATGGGTTCAGAAGCCGATGACTTGACGACAAAAATGGCGGCAAGACAAACTTGTGCTGTGTCAGTGTCACGTCGGGTTTTTTTTTAATCATAGACAAATAAATGAAGTCCCTATTCTCATGTTAGTCGAGATCGTCTTGCGGTTTTTATTAAAAAAACATACTGAATTGACGTTTCGTATCGATAACTGTTTTAATATTTATGGATACTAGAATAGAGACCCTCCTGAGTTTTGACAGCTGTTCCAAATCTAAACTCATAACCTTACAAAAATCGATACTGTAATAACATTACAGTACAGATTTTACCTACTACCACAGACAAGAAAGTTCTCATAGTAAAATTGGTTGTAATAACGCTGGTCATTTTCTACGGTTTTTGAACGCATTTTAGAGCACTAATAATATCGCTCCTTTACAATCATGTTCTAATTTCAAATTTCAGCTGAAGACTTCGAGTCATACATTTAGTTATTATAGAAAAACAAAATTGAATTAGGTTACTATAATTCTAAAGGTGCGATATGTGCGTAGATAAAGGTACTTTATTAACTTTTAAAAAGTATCGGCCGGGTCGCCATTACCATTATTACCAAGCGTAATGTAGTTTGTCTTGATTTACAACCCTGTTTTTACAAAGTGTCCGCCGAACTTAACATAATTTACATGAATTTACGGCCAATATAAAACTAACGAGCAGTAAGCGATCAAATGACAGTTTTCACTAACTGGTTCCGACAACTTACAAATCGCTATTTAATTGTAGGAGGTTAGAAAACAGTTTATAATAAATTGCTACTCTTCTTAGGGAAAGGCTGCCTTACTCGCGTCATTAACGTGGATAAATACAAGATAGTTTAACTATAAAGTGCGCTAAGCATCAAAAATAGTAATTATAGAAAGTAGAGTTTTTTAAGACGTAAAAATACAGTTGGTTTTAAATGCAGTACACAGGCTCTTCGTTTATTCGATTTACTTATATTAACGGTCTGCCACAGACTAAAAAGCCAACGAAATTATGGCAATAGTCTATGGAATTGGGCAGCATGCTGTTTCTTGTCCAGTACGTAGAATGATTTGGGTTTCCCGTTGCCTGAGAAGTATTTCCTGAACGAAGGCTTCTTAGCGGGGATGTAATACGTCAAGTTATCCAAAGAGTTCGGATGGTGTTGGGATTGTTTCGGCCATGTTGCTGTACCCTCTACATTGACGGCATCATCGTCGAATCTCGCTTGCGGTCTGTCTTTCGCAAGTTTTTGCAATACAGGCAGGTTCCAATGATAGACCCTGGCTGGTTTTCCGTTGCCTGTCATTTGTAAGGGGAGCGTTCTGGCAGCGGCCGGCTCGGGGTTCGTGTGCGAGTAATAACTCGTATTCGGAGGTAGTTTGATGACGAACATTCTGGAGTCGCCGGTGGCATGCCGCCTGCCTTGCTCCGCTACTCGCTTCTTGTGATGGGCGGCGGGTATTCTAAGTTTCTGGAGGCCGAGGGCGCTGAGGAGCTCGTGGGTGCTCGGTTCTTTGTATTTCTTTTCTTCGGTGAGTTTATTGTTGCGGCTCGGGGCCGACAAGACCGCGGCGCATGTCGTTGCGATGGTGATCAGCAAGGCTGATATCCTGGAACAAAAGAAAGGATGGTTTGGTTAATTTGGTGATTTTAATAGCCTAAGGATAATTTGGTAAGGTTTTCAAATTTGGCAAGTTTTTAACGTGGTTTCTCGATATGTTTCCTTTTAGCTGGACGCTTTCCACAATGGTGACACACTCTATTGTCAACCATTAAAGCGCTTTGATTGACATACTTTTAAATAACATAACTAATATAAACTTTGATAATTATCAATGTAATGATTTCTTGATGGAGATGGTGTTGCAATGCGTTATCATCAACAGATAATAGCAGTCTTCGAGAATTTTACTAGTTTTATGTAGGTACCTAAGTGAAAACTTGCATTAATTTGCCACACGCTACAAGCAAATTAAAAACAAAAATTCATTACATTTCAATCTTTATAAAGTATGTTAGAAAAAACCTTGCAGTATTTAATGCACTATGTCGTCAGTTAAAATTCAAACAGTTTGAATTTCGAAGTTCCGAACGCTGAACAGTAATTGAAAACGCGCAATAGTTAACAATGGCTAAAGTTCCAGGCGTCAGAGTACATTGACATCGCGATATTTGCTCAACTCAAGTTGAAAAGTCAAATAAAACTAGTGGTGCCAACATTACCCGGTGCAGTCTGCAGTCAATTAGCATAGACATGGTTAAGTTGTGTACACTGGGAAACTTGGGGTTTTATTACGTTTGAAATATTCATAAGTTCTTGCGGTCGGTGCGCTTCGATGCGTAGACTAATAAGTGATTGATTATCATATAATTTAAATTTACTTTTAAACATGACCGCAGCGATTTGCGATGGTTTGTGGTTGGCGAGAGGGTGATTGTAGGGTAAGTTACAAATAAAAGAATGTTTAATTTTTATATAATGAAGAATAAAGTGGCCTTACAACCTCCGTAGACATGAATATTTTACTTTAAGTATGTTAACCAATGGAGACCACCCATGTATTTTGTAACTTATTTTTTACTCTTTCTTCTGCTACGGTGGTATTCCATAAATAGTCGCATTTTATTTCTATAAAACCGCATACAACTTGATGGACTAAGGCCTTAAGGCTACTTACGTGTTCTAAAATTGTTCGAGCTGAAGGGTAGGCATGCTAATTCCCCAGCTTAAACATTCTTAGAATTTCCAGAAGCCTGCGGCTATAAGTCACATACGTGGTATCACTTTCATGTACCGTAGCTAGCGGGTTTACTTCATAATAGCATATGATTTTAATAAATATACAGACACAGTTTCGAGAGAAAATGAAAGTCTCTCCCGTAACGCGGTTACTCGCGTTTTCAACCGTACGTGTAATTGGAATGTTTTTATTATACATACGTTAAGGTTTAGTTTTAAAGAAGCCTATCTTACTAATCTTATTATCTTTCTAATATAATGAATGCGAAAGTTTGATGTTTATTCCTTAATCATGCCAGAACGACTGCACAGATTCGGATGAAATATGGCAGTTATGGCACAAAAAGCACATAAGACTAATTTTTAACCGGAAAATGTGCGGTTCACGTGGGATGACAAAATAACGAATTCTACGCGGATGAAGTCGCTGGCGAAGAAGAAAAAGCTAGTAAAAATAGACTTTCTCAAACTTTCATGATATTCACACATATATTTATGGTTAAACGGAACTTAATCGCGAAAAACAATCATTATATTACTACAAATAAACATAATTGACGTTATGACTACTATTTAATTGTTTTTTTTTAGACATCGTACGTTAAATCTAGAACGTAAAATTGCACAATTATAAATAAGTAGCTAACATATAACTTGAGACGACATTCTTCCGAGTTTAACCGACAGTTGAGTGAGCGCTGCACCAAACCCGTCGTTTGAAGCATCACATTACAACTGCATTACTTCTCGTGAACACAAATTGGACAGTTCGTTAGCTCTGTCTGTTTTGCGTTCCAGCAGTAATAGGGCTTTGGAAGATCGAGAATAACTATCGAATTGGATTTAACATACGATTCGGCTGACAATGGCAGTTGCAAACTCTTAAGATTTTTCACATGAGACATGTTACCAATGTTTGTAAAAAAGAAAGAAACACGTGCCAAGCAGATACCAAAAATGTTGTCTAAATATAGCAGTCTTAAGATTGAAGTCTTGAGATTGAGATTTCAAATATCTGTGGGTATCAGATCCCACTTACCTTCAGGGGCACGTTTTATAAAGCTACAAATTACAATTTTACAGGTATAAACTGGCAACACTGCTCAAATGGCTGGACGTCATTGGTCGAGGTTGTGTCAAATGGAAACTTGTAACCTGTAAATGGTCATTTGTAGCTTTATAAAACAGGCCCCAGGTGGCCTGTGTGCACGTGTGCCTTCTCCTTGGCATTAAAAAAGCATGATAATGTACGGAAAACTGTATTAAGAATAAGTACTGTCTGTTGGTTAATTGTCTCATCTGCCTTATCTACCCCAAACTATATTCTTCTCAAAAAAACGAAGTATATTAGTTCTAATATTTAAGCAAAGCCGGGTACATTTATCTCTAAAGTTCGGCCAATGAGCCTTGATAAAGAATGTAAACAAACTGACCGTTACAGAGTTATACTGCGATAGCGAGCGATTATTACAGGTGTCCTTATGTCCCGTACGCAATAATGTCTTCAGTTTGTCGATCACGGCGGTCGTTGCGTGATTCGTTGTACAGGAAAGCTGTCAGTAGAGAAGTTGTCAATATTCGGGCCGCCATTTTGTGAAGTTCATTCCATTCGAAGTGACACGATTTTTGAAATCTTGTTTACATTCTTTATCTCGTCTCGTCGGCCTTAGTTTAACTAATGTTTACATTTAACATCCCAGAGAAGATTGGCAACTTGAAATAACACAGTAGAAAAAAAAACCATACACCAGTAAACTAACAAAGACTAACCTCATACACACTTATTCTTAACTAAAGCAAGTAAAAGTCAATACCCTGTTCAAAAGCTTGACATTCCGCAAGCTTTTCACATAAGCTCACAACACAATGTGCAGGGTTTGCATGTAGTTGTCATAAGCTCGTTGAGGTTTCTTAGAACAGAACAATGCGTCTGCGCAGTGTATTTACATACATATAGATATAGTCAACCGTTTAATACTAGGCCACCATGAATAGCTAAAGGGTTCCACAGACTTTATTTTATAGCATGGAGAAGGTCATCTTATGTTAAGTGGGATCTGTGACCCATAGACATTTGCATGCTCAAGACTACGATCTTAAGACTGCCATCCTAAGACCGCAAATGCGCTGCCAACCCTGAGGACTGGGAATGACTATGCTAGTAATTTCACCGGTTGTCTTATCCTCACACCGGAACGCAACCATGTGAACACTGCTGCTGTAACAGGTACCTGCAGTCCCGAGTGTGTCCGAGGGGCTCGTTTTATAAAACTACAAGTTATTTTACAGGTTTAAACTGCAACACTGCTCAAATGGCTGGTCGTCATTGGTTGTAAATTGTAATTTGTAGCTTTATAAAACAGGCCCCTGACAGTCCAAAATATGTGAAAAAATGTATGAAACCTTAAGAGTCGTTCTATACAAAATCATTAATATATTAATTTGCTAAAATCATATAGCCAAGGTATTTGGTAGTGACCCTGCTACGAAGATAAAAGACCCGGGTCGATTCCCGGTATAGGCAAATATTTCCTAAACGGATTAAAATAGGCTGAAAATTGGAATACCGTGAAACACGTTTTCTGCCAGACCTACTCGTACTTCAGTCAGCTTCCAGTAACATCTCAACCCTTTAAAACAATCACCGATGTTTCTCTCTAAGACGAAGCTATTGTATGTTTACGAAGAATGGACACCGAAAGCGGCTTCAATAGTTGTGTGTCTCGCAATGCTCATTTTGCGGTCCTTGTGTTCCAGGCACTTACAATTTAACTACCGATCCAATGTTCACGCCGGTGTTAAATGTTGAATGTCGTTAAACAAGTAACTAGCAACTTGGAACTTGTATTTATGTGTAGTAAATACCTACATATATGTATTCCCAAGCTTTTATTAAACATGTTCATTTGTTTCATTGGCTGCAGTATGTTAATCCTCAGTTGGAATAGTAGGTTGATAACCAGAGGATAAAAATGTTTAATTGCATCCCTAGATATTTATTATACTCGTTGTTTGAGGGTGCAATTAATACTTTCACCCGAGTTAAACACTACTTTTCATTTCGACTGAAAGTAAACAAAGTTGTCTTTATTATTGTCATACAAAAATTACAAGTGTTTTGTCACATCGCACCGCACCTTTAGAACGAAAGTGACCTAACACGAAATAACAACTTTTTGGTAATGAGCAGAATAAGATATGGAAAAGTCAAATCATCGCATTGTTTTATTCGCCATTATTAAAATACTTAACTTACTTGGAATATTTTTAGCTGATTTTATGAAGAGGTTATTACGTTACAAATCTCGTCATTTTTTTATTGTTGATTGTTTATCTTTTAAATAAAAGGGCTTTTCTAAAACAAGTCACTTTTAGGTCACTTTTATACTAAAATAATGTTGTTGTGATTACCAAACAAGAATTAAAACTCTTTAATTTTTAAAAGTCATGTTATTATCATTAACAAACTGGCTGAAAAAACAACGAGTAAAAATATTACCGAAATATTCGGTATAAAACAGTGCTAACTTGAAATAAAAATGTCATTTTCAAAACAAATTAAACATATATATATATTTTGTAATGACTGTTTAAGATTATTTCATGACATAGATTCTTTTTTCGATTTTTGGATGGATAGAAATGCCATTTTCAGCCCGCTAATGAGATAAGGAATTCCTTACTTTTACCTACCTAGATACAATTAGCTATATATGAAATGCACTTATTCTTTAAGGACAGTGGAGTGAAAAAATCGAAAGCGATTTTATTTGTATCCACTGGCCGCACTACTATCCGATCTTACAATAGGTACTCTACTGTCTACTGTCCCTGAGCAATGTAAATCGATCGGGCTTCAGGAGCATTGCAGTACATTAAGCGACAATATTAAAGCTAACATATCTTATTGCATCACTACATAGTATAAAACAAAGTCGCTTCCCGTTGTCTGTCTGTCCCTATGTATGCTTAGATCTTTAAAACTACGCAGCGGATTTTGATGCGGTTTTTTTAATATATAGAGTGATTCAAGATGACGTTTATATGTATAATAAGTTTTGGACTATGTACGGATATTACAGAAAACGGGCATAAACTGAAGCGAAGCGAGGGCGGGTCACTAGTTTATGTATAAAACCTTTTTTTAACATACTAGTTCTTTGAACGGAAGAGCAGTTCTGGAACTATATCGTAGATATCACAATGGAAAAAGGCTTTACTCAAAAAAATGTAACGCCCGTAAAAATGATAGATAAGCTCTCCATTCCCTTATCAAGGAATTTTCTACTACCAAGTTGGTTTGATTTAACGATCTAAATTCCAACGCGGTGTCCGCCATCTTTGGTGATCTGGGTGATCTATTAATATATGTAAACTGCTGGCCGGTAACTTTTTGCTCGATCCGCTCGGTTAGGTTGGCACTTATGGATTGTCAACTTTTTTAAATTGGGTGAGACGGCTGGCGGGCGATTTCCCGGATGCCAAGTAGGTGCGTGCAGAGTCGTTGCATCGTTACCAGATAGTGGGGATCTAAGATTTAAGATGTTCAATCGACGCCAAAACGCTCGCGTTCACAGACACGAAACTTGCCAAATCTGAAGAAACGGATCAAATCTATAAATTTAGATTTGATTAAGAAAAATAAAATACTAAGAAAGTAATAGTCAATTTTAAGTTTTTACATGAAACGTAATATTACTTCCTTTTATTTAACAACTTTACTTTTATTTTATGACTAATATCATAAAACATATTCTAAATTAAAAGGTTTTAAAATAAGGCGCACCAACTAAAACTAAATGTTATAATACTTGTACATTTTCAAAAGTGAAAATAAAAACTTCCATAAAAAAATACACAAAAAATAAAACGATAATACCGACTCTAACATAATCCAGTGAAATGTTTTAAAAATAACCAAATATTTAGTGGACTGTACCTTGTGGAAATATGTACGGTGTCAAAGAAATGTTTGGGCAAGATTCAAATCACGAGATACCAAGAACACAATCTTACTTTTTCCTAACAAAGGGCACGACGTTGAAGGTTGCCCTCGTTTTCAACCGCCATATCATGCCGTATGGAATTAACCAATTTACTAATACACTTTCATTAAACTCGAGAGTGGGTTAAAGGCGTAAACATAACCGATCTGTTTCATGACCATAATCATTAAAGATCACAGTCATTACACGATCATAGGCGCCGGCGCTATTATCGTTAGTGGTTCTGATATATTAGGGTGGTCAAATTGGAACTACAATTATTCTTTTAAGGCCCACAATTCTTTTGACAACGCGGATAGTCACGTTGGTAGTTCTAGGAATACGAAGTTAGCGGTTGGAACTTTTTGTTCTACGGCGTACCTACAGCGAAAGTCCTGTTGCCCCCTTCTGTTTTCATTAGACGAGGTAATTAATTGGTACCAAGAATATTTTATCGTCATTAGCAGAGATCGGAATAGGTGAGCTAATTTGCCTAAACTTGATGCATGTTCATTCAATAATGTATTCCCATCTCTCTCACGCATGAATGAATATGCGTCAAGTTTAGGCAAATTAGCTCTACCTATTCCGATCTCTGGTCATTATTGCGTATGGTATGGGTACCAAAATTTTGCTCGGTTGGATACGGAAGCGAGTTAAAATTGTATTTTTATCCTTTTATGCATTTTTAATACATGAGTACTGTGTGTGCCTGGGTTATATCGGAGCCTAATAGATTAATGTGGCATGGCGTATACAATTGTATGGGTTGCGTAGGCGACGATTAATATTTTAATTAAGCCCTTAAACTTCAAAGTGTCGCGAGTCGTCATTGTATGTCAGGGCTGTCGCAAAAGCTGAAATGTTAGTTGGGTACTTTTTAGATTAAATTGTGTTTTTTTTTAACATTAAAGTAAAAAGGTTAAAATTCACGCAAGTTTCCATTGAAAACGTAGATACGAGTAGAACCAGATTTTTTTTCTGAATGTTCTTATTCTCGTTATTAATTACTTATAGACTTTATAGAATTTTGATTTAGTTTAAGGAGAAACGTATGCAAATTGCGGTGCTGTCATTTATTCTACGAAGAATGGTTTTACAAAAACAAACAGGATTTTTCCACGCTCGTTACAATACATTCAATTATGATATAAAAGGCTTCTGCGAATTACTGAAAATACAACCCGATTTCTAATAATTATAACGGTTGAACATCATCATTTAACGGTTATTGTCCGCCCTGCCCTTAACAATTATCGCGGCGTCCGCACAGGCGCCACCTCGGAGATTGCCCCCGATATTACCCGAAGATAACACGATCTTATCCGAAGATAATCTCCCGCTCGGATTGATGCGTGCATAATTTAATGTGACATGCGTAATGATGAAGTCGTAAAATGTTGATGTATTAAATAATTATTAATTTATGCATGCTTTTATAGATTGATTATAATGTCAATTAGGTACGTGTTTTGTTGTGTCTGAAGAACAACAAGTTTTCTACAGTATGTCTAGTTTTATGTGAATTTTTCTTAAATATTATTTAACGAGTATCTCGCGAGATATTATCAGGAATATACACGTTGTTTTGGACAAATGGAATTTGACATTTGTTACCCCCGAAAAAGGGTGTTAACGTTTGTATTTGTGTTTGTTTAGGTATGTCTTTGTATTTGTGTCTATTTATGGTATCGTAGCTCCCAAATGGATGATCCTATTTATTTTTTTACCTTTTTCATATAAAAAAATAAATACCCGGCACCGCTAGTCTACGCGATCCGATGTGGCTGGGCCTTAAGAGTTGTCAGTTATCACTATCAGCTCTGAATGAAGGCGTCACCCACCATTATATAGAGGATTTTTATCTATGTAATAATTGTATTATTAAAAAATATAAATGACGCACTCTATTTGTTTGTGCGCAGTATAACTTCTTGCGTTCTTGGGTACGGAAACGACAGGCGGGTGCGAAGCCAAGTGACGGAAACGCATAATTTGGTACATAGGTAAATAAAAAATAGGGGTAAAATCTTACACAATACTAGTTAAATATTTCATACAAGTGGTGGAGTGTTTGGTGTTTTGTTGTTGTCACTTTTGGAAGTAAGTGACAACAAACTTGTCAGGTTGGTAGGTAGCAAGGTAGAGTTAGTCATGCTTCTTGATCTTCCGAAATCACAAGTAGTTCCGCGTTTTTAAATACTTTATAGAATTGAATGATTTGAAGAAATAAAGCAGCACTTACATTATTTAGATTCGAAGAGCCCTTCTAAAGGAAAAGAAAGTGCTGCTAATTACGCACTACCTGTACAACGCTACTGCCTTAACTCAAGTATGCACAGTTACTCGTTACTTAGAAACGCTAGTGCTTAATTTATTAGCTATTTGCGAAGCCTCAATCGACCCAAAGCCGTGTCTACACGTTCCAGCAACGTTCGAAGTTCCCACAGATTAGCCGCCTAGGGCTACCATAGAGTAAGGAGTAGCGGTAGTGTGGGCGTGCCCTAACACTGACCGCTTGACCTCGACGCGGGTCAAGCCGCGCCGGTCAACGCACTGCAACGCAGTGTCGCGCATGCGCTTTCGTAAACCGAACGGTTACTGACGCGCTGCCATTTTGGAATTTCAAATTTGGAATGCGCTTTGTGCAAACTACGCGATGCCTGGCATTTAGGCTCCCGGAATCTGTGAGCCAGCGTTTAGGATGCTTTTAAGATTTAAGAGGGTATTAAAGTTGAATGGGTCGTTCCGACGCAGAATTAGCTTTAAAATAGTAATTTATTCAGATGATAGTATGGATTTTATGTTGTGTTTTGCATCTAGCACTATCCGACTCCGCTATATAACTTAGGGCTATTACATATACATTCTATGCTTAGGCTTTATTCTGCGTTTTGCATATCAGCAATATAAATTGTTTATTTTTATTTATTTAGATGAGAAACAGTCGTACACTCGTGACCTAAAATTACATAGGCCGGAAGTTGACATGTATTCAATTTTGTCACAAACTAAATCATCACAAACAAAATCAAGGTCAAGCGTTCAATTTCATTAAACAAAACCAATCACTAATCTTCATACTGAACTGAATAAAAAAGAAGACTACGCATAAAATACTATACAATTAAACCTTAATAAAAAATAATAACGCAGTAGCATTTCCTGCGTCGACGCAACCGATCGTCTGATCGCGATCGATATAATGATGGCGATCGAGGGTCGATTACAACTAAACGATAGTCGCCGCGAGTCAATATTTACGAAAGGGTAATTATCCCACGGTATTTTTTAAATTACTATTCATATTCAATGCTATAAAATAAAGTTATACTTACAGTTGAATGCTGAAGTTTTTTCTTTGTAATGATATTTGCAGAGCGATCGGTCGGGGTGTAATACGATTATTTATAGCGAGCAGAGGTTGGCTACGACTGTTGCTGTTTTTAACCGTTCGTATTATACTTGATCATATATTTTCCTACATACTGTTTACATGAGATTTCTATTATCTAAATATTACGTTATCTGACTTGTCGCTTTTATGAAGTCGTCATGAGCGTTACATTATTTATTACTAGAAGCTGCCTGCGGGCTGCGACTCCGTCCGCGTAGAAGTCGTTATTTTTCCTCGGGATTTCAGGTTCCATACTAAATTTGATCGAATTCAGTCCAACGGTTCTGCCGTTAAACCATAACAGACAGACAGAGTTCCTTTTACATTTATAATATTAGTTTAGATAACTATGATAATCCCGTAGTTAAAGAGTGAATAAATGATTTTATCAATGTCATTACTGGGCTTCTAGTTTACGACGTAAAACCATATTGCTATTGACCTGTTATCGTATTGTTAACGTTTTGATGCTGCGTGACGCGAAATAATAAATACCTGTACTACAGTAAATAGTAGAGGCCGGGAATAGAGCGGTTGCAGGACGGATCTATGTAAAAGGGGTGATAGACGGGCGAGTAAGTACGCCGTACTTGGGCATTTTCACGAAAAAGTGTACCCAATTAAGAACTGAATTTAAGGTAGTGTAACTTTGTCAGTTTTGGCGGCCTGACGGCCTGCCTGCTGTATGGCTAATTTTCGTCACAATACTGACAAAGTTAAAGTTCCTTAATTTAAGCTCTTAATTGGGTAAACTTTTTCGTGAAAATGCACAAATGTCGTGAAAGTACGGCGTACTTACTCGCCCGTCTATCATCCCTTTAAGAAAACCTAAGGCTGCTTACGGCCTCTATTCTATTGGTAAAACCATGTCGCCTTTGACTTGTTATCGTATTGTCATCGTTACTGTAGTTTTTAATTACTTGATAGTAATAGCGGCCAAGTTAAAACATTACCATGACAAATGTCAAAGGCAATAGGAATTGACCCTGTAGAATAGAAACCTGGTTTGGTTTTCTTACATAGATCCGTCCTGCAACCGCTCTCTTCCCGGCCTCTACTATTTATTTTAGTACAGAGGGCCCTGCCAAGATGCATTACGCTAACTAGCGTTTCTATTCGATTCGTTTTTAAACCAATCGCGTCACTGTTAGATGACGTGATACGAAAAGTCACGTGGTCTTTCAGTGACGCGATTGGTTTAAAAACGAAACGAATAGAAACGTTGTTAACGCAATGCATCTTGGCAGGGCCCTCAGGTGTTTATTATTTCGCGTCGATTACTATTCACGCAGCATCAAAACGTTAACAATACTATAACAGGTTAAAAGCGATATGGTTTTACGTCGTAAAATAGAGGCCAGTATGACATAAATTCATTTATTAACTTATTAATTATTAACTACGGGATGGTTTAAGTAACTGGGCTTTTATAAAGTACTGCAATTCTAGTAAATTCAGATTAAGTAAGTACGTCCCTCCTTTCAGTTCCCCTGCACTTTATAGCATATTTATCATCGTAAGATGTTCTATTTTTAGCCGTTCTAAAAAAAAGACTTAAATTGCAACTTGCTGCTTGAGTCGTTACTCATAATTTCTGACGCATTTTTAAAGCGGCGGGGCTGCGGCATTCGCGCAAGAGCCGCTGTAATAGCCGTAATAAATTAACGTGTATTAATAGTGTCATTTAAATTTCTATGATTTTTAAAGCAATGTAGCTTGTGGAATAATGGCTGCGTTCAGGGATTTAAAAATAACCTATGAATTTTATTTTTCAATTATAAAATCTTCATCTTTTTGACGTAGCTACTGACCCGACAATCCACACTCTGTAGGTACTAAAATTATGAATGTCAAAGTAAATATGTCTGATTGTTACGATTTTGATGAATTGGGTATTATGGAGATAGTTTGAGTCCCGGGGAAGGACATAGAGTACTTTTATCTCGGAAAATTGGAGAGTTAACGCTTTATTAATAACGATAGACACTTCTAACCGAACGGAGTCGCTAGCAGCTAGTTACACATTTGGACTGAGTTAAGTGCGAAAGAATACGAATTATGCGATAGACTGGGGAGCACAGAGTAGGCACGTTCCACCCACCTAAATGCTGTTTTTTTAGTAACAGCGCCATCTACACTTGCATTATACATCTGCTTGCGGTGAAGTTAAGCAACACAGCTGACACTTCATTACCCGGAGGTTTTTCACCGCCGGTCAATGCTCGAAAACCGCACGTCTTGCACAATAAATAACCATTTGACGCAATTTTCTAGATTGTCTTTGGTTTTTATGGAGATGCGGTTTGCCGGAATGTCTGGGTGCGGCGCAGGACGTCTTACCACTCAAACTTAGAAGTCAAATATTCATAGTTATTTTTGCTAATGTAACAAAATAAACTAGAAACTTCCAAACAGACTTACATGACTGCATGTTTTTTTCAATATTGCCGTAAAGAAGAGATTGCTTCGCCTTTGTAAAAACCTTTTGTATTTCTGTACATATATCGTCTTGTGCGTTAAATGTTCACGTAATTACATATGCATGTTTAGTTTAATCCCATCAGTGACACACCGACGACGACAAGAAAAATCTTTTCGCCTCAACAACGGAACGAAAAAGACCATAAGAACATACATACAAAGAGGGCGATTTTTTTTTAAATTTTAATCACGTTCCTCTCCCAGCTTAAAAATACCTACACGAGCAGTTTTCTCTTTCACTTAGAGTCCGTCTTAGTCAGATTTATGCCCAGACAGTTTTTTAGCCGCTTAGTTCCAGATGACCGCGCACATACGCAGCATAGATCGCATCGGCGCATGCACATGTTATCGCATGTAAGCCGATCGCATAGATCAAGTAGCTGGAAGTATTTAGGTTCTAGTACTGGAATCGGTTAGTATAGTCCGCGCGTGAGTTCCGAGAAATCGGGGATTGGGAAGAAGACGGGTGTGCGCTGCGCCCGCCCATCGCATCGTACCCCGCCTCTCAAAATATGAGAGTTGCCCTATATTAGTTGGCTGATAATATTGACTATAGTCTATACTTTTAGCTAATTAATTTTTTT
The DNA here is from genome assembly GCA_946894065.1 of Acleris literana. Lineage (NCBI taxonomy): Eukaryota > Metazoa > Arthropoda > Insecta > Lepidoptera > Tortricidae > Acleris > Acleris literana. The sequence goes on from OX335670.1 coordinate 23,371,693, forward strand.
TAAACAAAACAACCACGTGATATAGTTCGTCAGCCAATAGAAGCAGAGGCCCCTGCCAAGATGCATTGCGCTAACTAGCGTTTCTATTCGTTTCGTTTTTAAACCAATCGCGTCACTGGTAGATGACGTGATACGAAAAGTCACGTGATCTACGAGTGACGCGATTGGTTTAAAAACGAAACGAATAGAAACGCTAGTTAGCGCAATGCATCTTGGCAGGGCCCTCTGAACACTGATACCGTAATACGTCGAAGTGAAATAAAACAGTTTTGATTGGCACTTTAACAATGTCACGTGGTTTCGATTGTTTACATTGTTTTTCAATACCTAAAAGTATAGACTCTAAATCACTGCACGAAATCCTGACGTCACCTTTCTTGAGATTCCTCGGAGCTCATGCGCGGACTATAGTTACTAGATCAATGGGATACGCCCTAGAGAGCAGGGACTTTTACCTTCTACCGAGTAAAGCTACAGCTCATTAGAACCACCCGGCACCCGACCCGCACCGCCTCGCCTCGAGCGGTTAGTATTCTTTACATGGATTTGTATGGGCATGCGCTCACTGCATCAACTACGCTACGCCGAGTGGTTCTACGCTACGTAGTTGATGTAGTGAGCGCATGCCCAAAAAATCTATAATAAAAAAATACAGGGTGTTATGAATACTCATAAACTTTTATTATGGTACCAACATCCAAATCGCGAAAAAAAAAACAGCTGTTCTATACATTTCGGCTGTTTAGCTCTCAAAGTTTTTATGGAACAACTGTTTTTTTTTCTCGATTTGGATATTGGTCCAATAATAAAAGTTGATGAGTATGACCTACAGAGTTAGTCCCTGAAGTTTGTCCAACCTTCTGCATAACACCCTGTATAAAGAATACTAACCGCTCGAGGCGAGGCGGTGCGGGTCGGGTGCCGGGTGGTTCTAATGAGCTGTAACCTTCAGAAACATTAACGTATTGTGATCGATAAATTGTCGTCGTCGTTTATTTTTTATGCTGTTTCAAAATTAATAAAAACTGCGTGTCGGACTCGCGCAACGAGGGTTCCGTACCGCAGCAGTTGGTATATTCCGATTTGAATTTGATTTTGAATCAAATCAACGCAACACTTAACAATTTTTTAGTGTTTGTTGTTTTATTTCAGGGCTTGCAGTATAATCATACCAAATTTGACGCTATCGTTTTACGATACAACAAAAATAAAAATACGTTGAAAGAAAAAACTTGTATCGGGACATCCTTTATCATTTAATTTTTTTTGTTAGTAAATCTAGAAACCGACGGCCGTGCGTGACTCGATGTAAGAATGTGGAAGAAGCGAAAGACATTTGTCAGGGTCATAGCAGGTGGAAAGAAGTGGTGTCTGCCTACACCTCTGGAAAACAGGCGTCATTTTATGTCTGTATGTTAGTAAATCTGCCGCAATAATATATTAAAAAAAATACTGTATCTATTACGGTTCAAAAGAAGCTCTTTAAAGTTAGTACGGATGGACGGACAGACGGATCGCGTAGGAATAGTAATCGCGTCCCGTTGGGTGCCCTTCGGGACGGACCTCTAAAAAGGGTTTGAATTCACTACCATTTTTAAGTGACCCTACACACTGGAAGCGTTCTGCGGTCCGGTTCAGAATAACATAATCATATATCTGTCTAGTCTTGCAAACTGATAGAGACATAACATGATTCGGATCGCAGAACGCACCCAGTGTGTAAATGTCAAATTAAGGGTTAAAAGAATCACCTAACTTGCCTCTACGTCGCATCGCGTCGCATGTCGCGTCGCTCTCATGTGTTTGTCGCAGAATTAAACCGCTCGGCAGACCGCGGCGGTCACGACGCCGACATTTCGGTAAGTAGGCGATTAGCCACAGTTATTAACTGAAGCATTCTGATTCTTCGAGGCACGACTTTGTTATTATTTAGTTGTTAAGGTGACGTTGAACCGGCGACCTCAATGTGTGGAGTAGCCCTTTACAAAACAAATCTTACAAAAAGTATCGGGTTACTATCAAAATTCCCTTTTCGCCAAATGACAATATAGCTCAAACGTCTGGATTGTGTAATGTCTTTGTTGCTATATAGACATGAGCGCTAAATGTATCTTTAGCAAAACGTCTGGATCTTAGAATGTTACAATTTAAAATACACTAGTAGCGAAACGTCTTTATCTTAGAACGTCTTTATTACTTAATAGACATGAAAGCTAAATGGCCCGGTAGCGAAACGTTTGTATCTCAAAATGTCTTAATTACTAAATAGACATGAACGCCAAATGGCCGGTTAGCAAAATGTCTGGATCTTAAAATTGCGTATTAATAAGACACTTGATAATTAAAATCAATAAATTTTACTTTCGACGAATTAGGTATTGCTACTAACTCGTTCTGTGGTCATGACAATTAACTAATTTTACTTTCGGCTAATTAGGTACCTATTGTAATTATACGGACTATTTTAATTTCCAGACGTTTTGCTACAAAGTCGTTCTGTGTTCATGTCAATGAACTAATTTTACTTTCGGCTAATTAGATATTCTAATAATACGGACTATTTATATTTCCAAACGTTTGGCTACTTGCTCATTTTAATTCTGAGCCGTCCTGCTTAATTGACACTTTGCTGACTGAGTATTCTACTTTCATGTCGTCCAGCTGAATTGACTCTTTGCTGACTGTGTATTTTACTTTTATGTCATCTAGCTGAAATGGTCGTTTGGCGATAAAGACAATTCGATAGTAACCCAAAGTATCGAACAGGCTCTTTATACTACTTACTAGGTAAAACATTATTGCTTTTGAAGTATTATGGTAGGTATTGTTGGTAACTCGGCCACCATTACTGTCAAATTAATAAGAATTATCGTAAGCGTTGGCGATACACAATAACTCTAAAGCCATATTGTTATTTCGCGTAACATAGGGGTCAAGGTTTTTTTTAAAAATCTGTTTTAAGCAAAGCTCATCTTTTGCGATATCGTTAACATTTACCATGTATTATTTAAGGAATATGTACGGTAGGTAGTTCAGCCCAATGGAAGCCAGACTCACCATAGAACGGTGCCACAGTGAGTCTTTCCTTGGTGATTTTTTTCTTTGGTGGTGCTTTGTACCTTTCCGAAAGGTTTAGTTTTTTGGCTGATGGTAGTGGACATGCCTTCGGTCTAGTGCTTCACGGTACACTCTGTCCAATTGTGGAATGGGCTTCTAATGTGCTTGAGGCAATCTAGATCTGTCGGTTCATTGAAAGAAAGGTTAAAGAAGTTGTGGCTTAATCACTAAGATCAGTCTGAGTGTTGATTCATACCTCTGTTGTAGGTTTTAGCTGCTGTTTACGTAGGTATATGGTAGTATATATTAGTATAATATACTAATATTATTCTATTATCTATTTATGTATTTTATTAAAGAAGATACATATTTCATTTTCTTCCTCTTTCTCTGTTGTATGTACTATTTGTTATTTCCTGTAATTTTGTTAATTTGTCTATCTTTCTGCATTGTCCTTGCTTATTCTAATCCAGGGTTAACTGGAAGAGATCCCATATAGGATAAGTTCGTCTATGTACAATATCTATATTGATGCAAACATGTCTTGTAATTGTTTATGTGCAATAAAGAGTTTACATACATACATACATACATTATAAAACAATTTGTTTGACACTTCTTACGACTTGAATCATAACGTCACTGTGACACAGTTCTACTGTTCTATGGTGGGCAGGACTTCATTGGGTGGATAGTACATATCATACATTTATTTTAACACCCGAAGCTAACTAAAATAGACAGATCGCACCATCAGAACAATAGTGACCTAATTCAGAAATTTAAAATTTCGAGTTACGTCTTTATAATTAAATTTATGCCTTGAAGTATGAAAGCTGAAATTTTGAATTAGGTCACTATTGTTCTGAAGGTGCGAGATGTCTGTGCCATCGTAGACCGATCCGCACGTGTTTTTTTTAAATCGAAAGTTAGTTTAACTGGTGTGGTTTAGCTTAGTTTGCTAATAATCCTTTCAACGAAACTAATATAAGATAAAACTAGTACTGACGGTGATATGAGTGAGACTGCATACAATCTCTACTAGCCCAGGGATTTAAGTTTAGTGGTGTTTACAAAAATACATCTTTTACGTATAAGGCACAGGACCTTAAATTATATGTACTTGACGATTGTTCAAGTACCTATTTGCAAAGTGTAATAGTATTTTGCCACCAGCCTTTACCGCTAGACTAATTTTATAAATGATCGAGAATTCTAGAAAGCTGCAATTGAAAGCGATAGAAATCGACAAGAAAGCTTATTGTAAAATCAATATCCGTTAGTTTATTCTAGTCGCCGCATTCCTTTCCAAGTTCCTTGTTGGAGGGACTATTGTTTTAACTTTGTTTACACGGACAACAAAACTAACACGTCGAACCCGGGGCGACCACCTCACACCTCTGAGGGCATATCGAAACCTCAAATAAGTACTAGTCGTTCGCCCCAAATAGAGACCTCACGATTTCCCCTCCTTACTCCGTAACCCCTGACCGATCCCACTCTTTTTCGTTTTTTTTTTGTTGCCTCAACTATTCTACTAAATTTGATTAAGGTCGGTTCAACGATACTCAATTGACCATCGAACAAAGTGGCATTAGATATGGTCCATAACGCTAACGTAAACGATTGTCGAAAACAGTCAAGATGTACGAAATTGATATAGCGCTATACGCGACCATCTGGCAGCTTACGTCAATCCTAGAAAAGATGCTTTCCGTTCCGAAAAAGTCATCGTAATCGAAAATGTCGATTTTAACTACACTAAGCTGACTCTAACAAGTCACTTTGTTCGGTCGATAAACTTTGGCGTATCCCTCTTGCTCTTAAGACTTAACTTAGGTAAACGTGGGAAAAAATCGAATTAGGAAAATGCGTTTATGAAAGCAACTTCCGCCCTTATTATGTAGTTGATAAACGAGGGACAACAATCCCTAATAGCTATCATTCCAGATTTCTGCGTAGCGTTTGCTTTGTGTGTAAGCGTGAACAAAAACAATCGAGAGCTGTTAAAATCTATATGACTACTATAACTTTGTCCCGGACCCTGCGTGGAACCTGACACGTTTTAACAGCCTCCGTCTAGAGTCCCGTTATATACTAATAATAATACTTAATACTGTGCGTGTATGCTGTGTGCGTCAATTTCGATCTGAGTCACTGATACGTAAACCGCAACATTTGAGTGATTTTCCGATACCGATCCAGTCCAGGGGGGTTACCATGACGTGGTTATGCTATTCAGTTTAAGGTGAGCGTAAGTGACAGAGCTTTAGCGGTTGTACGGCTCTGTCTCTTTCTCTCACCTGAACTGCAAAACTATATCATGGTAACCCTCTATTCAACTTGGCAATTGTCTGGTATTATTTTTAACTCACCCATTACTGTCAAGTAAATAGGAGTTATCAAAAAGTTGACAATACAATAACAATGTCAAAAGCCACATTGCATTGCTGTCTTGAATAGAGGCCCAATATAGTCGACCACAAAGATATTTCTCCATTTTTGAACCTTATTACAATGTAATATGACGAATAACTTTAACAAAAAGCAAGCTTTAAAAGAACCGACTGTTGCCAACCAACTTTAAATCGTTATAAATCGTAAATGATCATACAAAATGAAAAATGATGAAAGAAACCTAAGAATGATTTTTGATTACCTATTCAACAATACCCCACATGTCATATTTCGTCGATTTTTTTTTCTTTTTTGCAATATGGCGTCTCGTTGCCGCCATATTGAATGTTAATTACTGTCATATCTTTAGTGACACTCACAAGATTAAGACCAATTGATTGAAATAATAATCATCAAAATCGGTCCACGCGTTTAGTGTCTAGAGCGCCACAAAGGATCAAACATACATATATGGGCTGATAAACACATTACCCTCCACCTTCGGCAGTCGGGTAAAAAGTGGATACATATATTTGTGGTCGACTGTACTAAGACTACTAAGTCGTTACGTTAATGAGAGGTTACCTAGTGCCCGGATTCCTGCAGGACTTCAAGTACTTCCTGTTGTAAGCTAGTTATTATACTCGTATTTCCGTATTTAAATGTTCTAGGAGAAAATTTCAAGTTAAAAGGAGGAAGTTTTTTCGTCAGTTGCAAAAATAGTTTGTATAGAAACTGAGCTTAGGATCAGATTTTTATATTCGAAAAATCAGTTTTTAGTAAACCTCTACAGGAATACGTTTTTAATTCCTAGGTAGAGCGTCGGTGGTTTAGTGCCTTAGGGCGTGACGTGGACAGACCTTTAATAACCGTTATTTCCGTGTAACGTTATCTTGAATGAATAACGTTATACTATAACGTTATTTGTCGCCTTACCTGTAGCGGTATCCATTATAACGTTATCAAACAAAACGCTATACGTATAACGATACTTCGGTAAGCGCTATAATAACGTTAATAATCGTTATTTTCGTGTAACGTAATTTTTAAATCTGCGTTTAAAATTATTTTTTTGTGATAAAGCAAAGTATTTTAGCTGGCTATTTGAAAAGGGACGGAAAAATTACGGAATATATGAACGGACATCGAAAGGACGTTTTGGTTGCGATGTCAAAACGGACAAAAATCGACACGCAAAATGCCTACCTACGTTTCATAACGTTATTATAACGTTCTTTAAGTGTAACGTTATTACGATTTCGTAGCGTACGTGTAGCGCAAAGTTATGAAAAAATATCGATATAATTAAACGTAATTTAGAGCACTAACGAAATATTACGTTATGATAACGATATTATTCATAAGTCATAACGTTATAAAGGTCTTGACGTGGATTCTTAAACGTGAGATACCGAGTTCGAATTCCAAGTTCAGCAGTTGCTATGTGGTACCAATGATTTTTCCAACTTAAGTACATTAAGCTACGCACTTAAATTTAATGATAATGAAGTACATTACAAAATATTAACACGAAAAGTAGGCGAAAAGGTGCTGCGAATACCATCCACATAAAATACAAATACCTGGGGTGTTAATCTCTTAAAAACGGCGGTCGATCGGCGGCGAGTTTAAGCAGTCCCGTCCGAGCGGTCAAAACACATTTTAGCGCGTGCATTCTCAATTAGGCAGCCTTATACGTTCGATAAGCCATGCTGCCAAATTGAAAATGCACGCGCTAACATGTGTTTTGACCGCTCGGACGGGACTGCTTAAACTCGCCGCCGATCGACCGCCGTTTTTAAGAGAATAACACCCCTGGTGCTCTAACGGCCAAGGAAAAAATCGTGAGGTAACCTGCATATTCGAACAGCTAGGGTTTGCAAAAGGGGTAATTATACAAAAGATCCTACAGAATCGATGTGTATCTGAAAGGGCCCAATTGTACAAAAAAAGATAAGATCTTCATTTGGTAATTCAAAGATTGCGTTATCTACTAGTATGTGTAGATTAAAAGATGTAAGCAGAGCGTAGTAATTGCTTGCACCATTAGTAGAATTAAGTATCGACTATACCGAAACTGTGTAAATAAATTGAGTAGGTAAAGAATCGACCACACCTTCGCTCAAAATACGCTGATGTACTGTAAACACAGCATAAGTATTAAGGATAAATTAGTTTAGATTTAAACTACAACAAAATATACACTGCTTAAACAACGGGAAATTAATATCATGGGCCTGTTTTATAAAGCTATAAATTACAATTTACAGGTTACAAGTTTCCTTTTGACACAACCTCGACCAATGACGACCAGCCATTTGAGCAGTGTTGCCAGTTTAGACCTGTAAAATTGTAACTTGTAGCTTTATGAAACGTGCTCCAGGAGACAATCTCACACAAAATGACCTAAACTCTTTACTCCTCTTTCTTTTCTCTTTTCTCCTTGGCATAAAAAACCAAGCTCTAGACATTGTACTTTGGGTCCTAGATGACGATAAACATAAATCCTAAACATTAAATTTAACCCTCCGCGTTAAGAAATAAGGTCACTAATACATACGCAGTTCTATGAGACATACGCCCTTTTTTCTAAGGAGTGCAGAATACCATTTTGTTGCTTGAATCTCAAGAAGATTGTGAATCAGAAAATTTCCAAACAAAATGCGATACCTAACGTTTACCTCCCCTAAACCTAGTCCGATTTTTTAAATTTTGTATATGTTGAAGATCTTATGGATAACTATAGGTCTGTATATTTACTTTCCAAGAAAATATTTCATGGATAGAAAAAAAACGGAAACTTAAAAACCTAGTTTCTCATGGTAACTACAATATTTAGAGCATCGGTGGCCCAGTTGCTTAGGGGGTCGACTCGTGATTGTAAGGTACCGAGTTCGAACCCCCGCGGTCACCATGTACCCATGAGTTTTTCTAACTTAAGTGCATTACCCGACGCTCTTACGGTGAAGGAAAAACATCGTGAGGAAACCTGCATATTCGAACAGCTGAGTGTGTAAGAGGGTAATTGCACAAAAGATCCTAAAGGATCGAAGTGTATCCGAAAGGGCCCATCTGTAAGATAAGATAAGATAACTACAATATACTCAAAATTCGTGGAAACCGGTCTCGATTTAGGGGGTGAGAAACGATATCGCCCGGAGCTAATTTTGTATGGAAAATTTTCTACAGCTACGCGATTCAATCGTCCACAATCCTCTTAATCATCAGCAAAGTTACACAAGTATTTTCTTAACCCTTAGCCAGCGACCGAGTAGTATAATCGCGACAATCGATCTATTTCAAGCGCGGCGTCGACTCGATCTTTGTAATCCATTTGCAGGCGTCAATATTGCAATAAAAGCTGAACTAGGCGCTAGATGACAATCACAGTTGTTACTAGACTTGCTACATAGCCTGATCTGATTGCTCCTTATCCAGTTACTTATACTTATAGTGGTGGTACGACCTTGTGCTCTGCGGATAGCTACCACCATTTTATTAAACTTATTAACATAATTTTTCATCTCTTATTTGACTTAAGTTATAGCTTCTAGCATTTGTTATGCCTTCTAGTCCAAGCTTTAACTGAGATCCATCTTTTTTTTTCATTGTTACAAACTTTAACTTTACTGTAGAGGCCTTTACTCCGCTGGAAATCAGCGTTGCAGCACCTGTGCCGCAACACATGCTGAGTTACCCCGATTGGCGTCAGGGTGCAGCACCAGTCACCACCAATGTTTATTATGTTATGTTAGGTTTCTTATGTTTAATTTAATTAAGTTGGTGGAGGTGCTCTTTTGATTCCAATAAAATATTTTTCTTTCTTTTCTCTTTCTAAAAAGCTATTAAGAATTAATAGCATCTTAAAACATTTTCTATCCCTCTCCGTTCTCTTCAAAATTAAATCTTCTAATTTTTATTACAGTCTTTCTTGTATCAAATATAAATATAATATTAGTCTTCATTAATAGAACAAATAACCTCCAAGAAATAAAGTTAGTTAGCATTTAAATAAGAATATTCATCAATTCTTCCACACGCAATTTGCAGTAGTCTCTTCCACGGGGACACCTCGTCAGATCTCAATAAAACAACAACAGGACAAGCAATTAGCAAGTAAAAATAGCCCAGAGTTATTTATTAACTTCTATTTCGAGACACAAGTGTCCCTTTCTTACGACTCAAGCAAGCAAAGGATAGTTGTAGAGGCTACCACATAACCATAACAGAATAAGTGCTAATTTAAAGGTGGTAACGCCGTGTAGCCTTACGAAAAGGGCTTAAGTCTCTTCCAATTTCAAAAGCATTACTCTTTTTTCGAACAGAATGACGGCTAAGCGACCATTACTGTGTTTAACGTTTTTTGAAAAAGGAACGATTTGAATTACGTTGCTAAGTTATGAGCGCGTGCGCCGCGTGCCGAGAATATTGTAAGAGTTTGTCGCGTAGTTGTTTATGGGAATTAGCTTTAAAACGTGGAATGGGTTTTAGATTTTATGGGGATTTTGCTAGATGTGTTAGCATGTATTTGAATAGATTAGATATACAACCTGGGCCGGTTCGTCAGCGTCGTCAAGTGAACTCTCTGTCTTTGCACTCATTGTTCATATTGGCCGATTTTGTGTTGATATTTCTGAGGCAATTTGCTTTGATGTATTTTTGATATAATTTCAGAATTATATTGAAACTGAAGGGGACCTGGACACATTAAGGAGAAAAGAGGGGAAATTAACAAAACGGTAGGTAATGGAAGGAGATCAGGAAAGTCGCAGAGTCCGACTACAAAAAATATAGCGCGTCGACGGACACGAACTGCCAGGACTCTGGTGTCAAAACCTATGTCAAAGGACAAACTAGAAAAAACTAAAATGAGAACAAAAGATAGTGAATTAAAAAAAAAGAAAAAAAATCATTTATTCACTACACACATGACACAGAAAAAAAAGTAAAAACAGAAATCAGCAATAAAAAGAGTAGTGAGTGTGTCTTCGCGGCAGTGAATCGGACACTGGCTTAGCATAATGCTGAGGTGTTAAACACCTGCAGCGTTGATTTTCAGCCAGCTCCGTTTGTGACAGACGTACGGTACGCTAAACAAATAAATAGTCTAGGTAATACAAAAATATATACTACCAAACAAATACTTATAGATAGTATTAACATGTTATATAATCATTATCACAAACATAAGTTAGTAATGTTTACATTATAGGTATAAAACCAAGTCGCTTCCCGCCGTCCGTCCCTCTGTACACAGGCTTATAGGTAGATCTTTCAAACTACGGATTGGATTTTAATGCGGTTTTCATGTATAATAATTTCTGATTTATGTACGGGTGTTAGAGAAAACTTACATCAGCCGAAGCGAAGGCGGCTCGTTAGTGAAGCAACGTTTGTCAGAAAAGATTTAGTTCTTAAAATGTATAAATCTAGAACTTCACACGACTTTGTAATAAGAGATTACAAACCAAAATAAAAAACCTACCTTATTTACGACGGCTCTTCTATAAAAGGCAGAAAATTACATGTAAATCATGCCCGGGGCTGTCGCGCCTTCGACGTAACGTGAGAAACTCGACCTTCATTTTATTTCCTACGAGTTTTATTTCTGGTCTAGGATTAACAAGACTCGATAAGGGGTAAATTTTGTATGGAAATCGAGGAGCTTGGCGCTGGTGGTGGTAAAAGTAAAATGGTCATAATATTCCGGTAGCATTCCAGTCCAGTGATTGGATGGACGGGGATGTAAGGGATGTTGCTTGAATAATGTGAACTGGTCAAGAGCATCTGATCGAGTAAGTTGTCAAGCAATCTGTATTTTATTTTATTATAATGTGCATATTGTGTTTGTGCGTTCTATCTTTTGAAAAACCTTATGAACATTGTGATGAGGCTTAAATAGCGTGGCTGTCAATTTTTTTTATACAAATTTCGCTCCGGGCGATAGTTTCTTAAATCTCACCCCCTAAATAAAGTCCAATTTCCACGATTTTTGAATAAGAATGTTGTTGTTACTATGAAAAACAAGTTTCTACGTGTCCATTTTTATATTTTGCAGGTGTCTATGGGTGACGGTAATCGCTTACCATCAGGCGATCCGTCTGCTCGTTTGCCTCCTCTATCAGAAAAAAAAAAGGAAAACGAACCTACGGATCTAGTTTTTCAGAATATCTACAATATTAAAAAAACAGACTAGGTTTATGAGAAGAGAAACGATATCCCATTTTGCATGAAAATGTGTAGTTTTACAATCCCCTTAAAAATACATTACATTACATTAAATCACGCCTGTTTCCCAGAGGGGTAGGCAGAGACCACTTCTTTCCACCTGCTACGATCCTGAAAAATCTCTTTCGCTTCTTCCACATTCATACATCGAGTCATGCATGCACGTCGGTTTCGGGTACCTAAGATCCGGTCCTTTTCCAGTATTTCTCCGATTTGATTCGAAAAAGTACGCCTAGGGCGGCCCCTTCCGACCCCCCACTCACTTTGGCTCTGTATATCTCTTTCGTCAATCTTCTTTCATCCATCCCTTCTAAGTGACCGAACCATCGAAGCATGCCCTTTTCAATCTTAGTTACTACATCTTTTAGTCCAAATTTATCTCTTACCTTTTCATTCCTAACTCTATCAATCAGTTTCACACCTCACATACTACGCAAAGAGCGCATTTCAACTGCATTTATACGACTTTCATGTTTGTCCTGCCACATCCAACATTCACTACCATACATCAGAGTAGGGGTCAACACTCCATTGTGAACAGCCAGTCGCGCTTTTTGTGAAACAAAGGAGTAAATTTAAATTAATTTCCATTAAATTAATTTCCCGCATTTAAAATAATCTAAGAAAAGAATTACCTAAGACTTTTCAAGCAAGTGACAGATCTTTACTCTAAAACGGTAATTACACTACACGGGCACACAGCATGCGTGCTCCTAGGCTCTAAGCCCGCTCGATTAAATCTAGATTTATTTACCCATAACGCCAAATGGATACCAACGTTAATGCATTAGCACCTCCAGTGCCAAGACGGCAATATGCAGCTCCATTTGTATGGAAATTAGAAATGTTGGCACTCAACAGGTAAAGTGATGTAATTAGACGGGATCTAATTGCGTTCCTTAAAGTGCAGACTCAACCGCTCGGCAGCGGATCAGTTCAAAGTGAGACATTGAAAAGTGAGCTTTGATTTGTGTTGGTACGATTCATTTTTCAGTGGATTATTTTCACGTTTACTTTAGTCAAAGCTCACCTTTCAATGTCTCAGTTTGAGCCGATTGGAGCCGCGCGGTTATGTCTGCGCTAACCTTAAGTCTACCCTTATGGCTCGTTTACACAACCAGCCAGCTTCGTAAAAAGGTTTAAGTCAGGTCAAACACAATATACCGTCTTATTAAGTGCGTAAGAAGTGTAACGGACTTTGGCATTCTATTAGTCTAAGAGCTAGTGACATAATTTGGAGGTATTAAGCACTTTTTAATAATTAAAAAAAGTCGATGATGCGCGAATCGGTCTCGAGCATTAAGGGTTGCGCACCAAAGTCTTAGTTGCACCAAATATTACAAAACTAAGAAAGTTCTCTTCTTGGTTTATCTTTTAGAAGCCACGCCTCACGAGATATATATACAGCTTTTTTAAGTAAACTAAAATACACATGTATGTAAATTACATTTCTGTACTCTAAAACTAATCGTTATTCTTCCTATAATATATAGCATATTGCCTAGTCATACCCTCTTATAAACGCTTAATACCTCAAAATATGCTTCGTCCCTATCTGTCATTATACCATTTAAATTTAACAGAAAGGGACAAATATTTTAGGTAAAATAGGTTTTATGCGTTTATGAATAAGGGGGTAAGTTATATTGCAATTTTTCCATAAAAAAATATCCCGAAAAATACATTTTTGGGCATTCTTAACCTCCCACATTTCTAATTGACCAACTTTAAAATGCCTTGTTTAAATGATGTTACCGGCTCTTTGACTATACGTTAAGAGAGCCATCGACTCGTGCGCACAATAAATCTCGATCTAGGAGCCCACGCGCACGGCGCTATTGCTAAATTGCACCAATTGCATTGCAAGTAATGCGAGTATTGCGACATGGGCTAAGGTTAACGCAGTTATTGTGCCGCTGAAGCGTGTGTATCTTAACATGGCATGCCATGCTGACACTGACAGGTGATATGTGACAATTCAGGGGTAATTGCGTAGCTTCTATGTAGCTTAGGTAGTTATGGAGCGCAGTGATATAGGTGAGATGAGATGAGGTTACGAGTACTTAGCCACTGTATCAATTTTGCATTGAAAATCGATTTGTGAACTGTCATCTGTCACCTGTCACTGTCAGATTTGTAAAAAAGAGTCTGGTAATTATGTAGTACACGACTTGACAGAAGCGCGTGGAGCTAACCCCATGTGCTTCTGTTTAGTCCACCAGAGTAAATCTCTTTAACCGAACAATTGTCCTCGCGTGTGATATCCATGGACTTGTTTCTCTAATAAGTCCATGGTGATTGTCTAAAACTCGATACTGGCGAAATACACCTTGTTAAACACAAGGAGTGAAAGCCATTAATTAAGAAAAAATAATAAAATGTAGTACACGATTTTTTTGATTTGTTAAAGGTTTTAGGTTATAGTCTGGGTTGTAGTGGGCTTTTTATCCGTTACTCGATGGCTAAGTTATGCGTCTATATTGCTTCGCTAAAATTAAATTAGTGATCGGAATAGGTAGTGCAATTACACGGGATTTCAGTGCGTAAACTTAGTATGGATATAAATAAATAAATAAATAAATAAATATCAAGGGACGATCTCACACAAATTGACCTAGTCCCAAACTAAGCTCTAGGCTTGTACTATGGGTACTAGACAACGATATTAATACTTAAATAAAGAAATAAATAATTAAATACATAGAAAACTTCCAAGACTCAGAAACAAATACTCGTGCTCATCATACAAATATCTGCCCTTACCGGGATTCAAACCCAGGACCGCTAGCTTCGTAGGCAGAGTCACTACCAACTAGGCCAGCGCGTCGTCAATATATAACTTGTAATCCCGGATTTTCACTTTGAAAAGTTTTAAAGTTTGTGTTTGGTTTAAAATAAATATCAAGGGACAGTAAGCTCAAAAAGTTATTAATTTTAATTTAAGTTATTATATTTTGACAATTACACTGCTAGTACAAAGTTGGTATTGACGAAATATGTAGACACTTTGATTTCGACATTATTGCAAACAAAAAACCTTATACATATATAGGTTCTTACTACAATTAATATCATGTCAAGAAAATATTCTGTGAAAAAATACGAATCCCGGAATCCCGGGTCTTATCCATATTATTTATAATGTTTGAGGTCATTCACCCGAAATTGCACTAGCTATTCCGATCACTGGTTATAATAATTAAATAAGCTATGAATAAATACGAAGATGATAGATTTAACCATCTAGCACATTTAATTCTTAAAGCAATTAAAGATTTAGATATTTATTTAGTAATTAAGTCCTAAGCCGCACGGTCAGTTATAGTTTTAGCGCTTCCCAAGAGGAGACTAGGCTTGCGTCAGTCAGGAACCAAGAACGCGCTGGCCTAGTTGGTAGTGACCCTGCCTACGAAGCTAGAGGTCCTGGGTTCAAATCCCGGTAAGGGCAGATATTTGTGTGGTGAGCGTGAATATTTGTTCCCGAGTCATGGATGTTTTCTAAGTATTTAAGTATATATTTCTCTATATAAGTATTTATATCGTTGTCTAGTACTCATAGTACAAGCCTAGACCTTAGTTTGGGACTAGCTCAATTGGTGTGACTTTGTCCCCTGATATTTATTTATTTATTTAACTAAAAGGAATGAATTCCCGTCACGGACCGAAACGAACTAGTTCTTCGTAAACGATCTTAATCGGTCTTCGGTCCTTTAGGTCAGTAGCAATTGTTATACGTATGAGCGAAACAGAGCGAACGAGTAAAGAGCGCACGCCACGGCACTCGATGTGAAAGAGACCAATAGTACCTATTTCAAAGCGTGTCCTGCTCAGATCTCAAAATTTGCTCTGGAGCTAAAGGACCTAAAGGAACTAAAAGACCGAACTAGTTCCTTTCACCGATTGACCGAGATCGGAGCGCTCCCTTAAAAGACCGAGCGGGCACAACTCTAGAGGAGACCACTGCAAAGAGGAAGCACCGCAAGAAACTCAATCTAAGTTAGTCATTCTATTAACATTAATGGATTAAGGAACCAATGTTTAAACCTCTCAAACATACTAAGTATCAATTTCACCATACGATGTTAAATTTAATCAATGTTAATCGACTGTTAGTTCATACATTTTGACAGCTGTTAACGCTCTAATCGTCTGTTAGGTGATTAACATTGTATGGTGAAATTGGTACTAAAACTATAAAACGGGACTTAATCGCGTAATAAAATGAAACATTTACCTCGACGTTTCGACTGTGTTACAACAGCCGTGGTCACGAGAAGACTGAAGTGGTGGGTGTTCGTTTGCTTGCCGCGCGAGTTTTTCGACCTACCCGCACTTGGTCTTGCTTTTTATTCGGAATGTCATTTATTTTTTTTGTTTTTTTTTAATGTTTCATTTTATTCCGAGATTAAGTCCCGTTTTATAGTTTTAGTACGAGTGAACATCGTGTTAGTTTAAAGCAAAGTATCTTCTCAAACGTCTTTATTTACAACTTCAGATGAAGGGCGCGAATTTTTTCCATGTAATATTACATCAAAATAAATCCTACAGCTATTTTTATCACGGCATTAATTAAAAAGTGACTGTAATTGGCAGGCCGGCGATACTGCCCGCGATCGTAACAGATGCAATAAGCGATGCATCATCCTGCGCCAGCGCATGCGCTGAAGCGACGCGAGACTTCGCTGGGCCACGCGTCTTGGACGTTCGCTAATTGATTTATTGATAAATGATGTTTTAATCGATGTTTTCGTTAAAAACGGTCGAAAATGAAATCAGTTTTTTTTTAATTCTATCGTTTCTTTGATTGTTCGAGACGTTTTTATAGAATTGTAGCAACCTAGGCTGTGTACACAACAATTTTATATTTAGCCGTGATTCTGATTCTGCGTGTAATTCATTAAACGACGCGTTTGGATTGGTAGTGTGACCCTGCTTACGAACCTCACGGTCCCGGTTTCTATTCCCGGTATAGGCTATTTTGTTTATGAGTCTTGGATGTTTTCTATGTATTTAAGTATTTATTTTTCTAAACATATAAGTAAATGTATCGTTGTCCCCTTAGTACAAGCCTTCAGCATAGTTTGGGAGAAGGTCAATTTGTGTGAAATTGTCCCCTGATATTTATTTATTTATGTCCAATTTTCAAATATAAAAAATTGCCTATTTTGATATACATATACTCGTATTATCCTCGACTTTTCTATCCCTGTGCAAAAACACATATTTAATTAACTTGTTGCTCCGTGATTCGTGAATTTCGTGAATTACAACAAACTGCCTTAAAGATTGCTTTATCGACGCCTGCCCGTATAAACATTAATTATTATAATCACTATACCAAAAACCTTAAAATATCCACCTCTTATTTCCTTACATCTGTAAAGTGATAGGGGTAATCAAATATCATGTAAGAATCTCAATAAATACTGTAATCGATGAACGTGTAAGCTGTTATTCCGTTGACGTTTTCCGCGTACTGCTGAATGATTCATGATCGCGGAGCCCGATCGATCGTGCGATCGATTGGCTGTAAGGAGGTAGACTCATTGAGGAAATGATTGATCGGTTAGGAAATGCGTTTGGTTGTTTGTTTATTATTGTAATTGATTCTTGTTTATGCGTGAAATATCGTACAGTAATAGGTTAGGTATGTATGATTAAACTGTGTCTTACTAATTATGTATTATATTCTATCCTACTATATTATCAATGGAAAATTGGTAAGGATGTTTATCCTTCAATACTATGGACTATCTGTAGCCGAAATCCATGTGGATTAACATACAGGATACTATTTATAACGGAAAAACCACTATCGAGTTTTTCGCGGACAGAGAAGTGGGCAAAAGCTACGTACCGTACCTATTATAAATTTTACCATAAAGTTGTGTGTATAATTGACATAAAATTATATGATTAGATTTTTTGATGCTGTCTGTCTGTACCTATTTACACTAACCTAAAGTAGTAGATCTCTTAAGCCGCGAACACACTGACAGTGGAGGCGGCACGATGTGGCGCGTTCCCATAGAAAAAAACGCCTCCACCACGATCAAAAAACACCTCCACCACGTAAAAAAAACTTCTCCGCCACGTACAAAAAACGCCTCCGCAACTGTTAGACAACGCTTTTCATTGCGTTTACGACTTTTACGAGTGTGTCCCCAGCCTAAGAAGAAAGTCGGCGTGTGAGCACATTTGGGATGGACATGCACGGCAAATCACGCAACTATAATTATTTCAGTCACATTTTCAGATCAAATTTCATTTGGTGGTTAAATTTGTATTTTTTTTCGTTATGTATGACTAAAGCTCTTAAGCGGACAGGGCCGAGATTCTAGGCGGTTCTGTAGATACCTACAAGGTAGGTATTATTGTAAACAGATAAAAAAGTATAGATAATGAAAATTAAGCTTTAAAAACCCGACTGCATTTTTCATTAAGTCGTCGATATATGGTAAACTCAAAAATACGCCATTTAGGCTGCAGAGCGTGACAAAGAAATAGACATACACTCGAAAAACAACCCATTTTCTGACGCAGTCAGGTAAAACGTGAATCAATTAAACCTAATTATTTATTATTGATTATATCGGTTAATGTGGTGTTAGTAAGTAATAGTCTTTTAACTATGACGAATTAATTGAAATTGACTGGGCTTGAAGTTGATTTTCATGCAAACATAACCTGTGGCTAGTTGTAGCTGTTAATATTTTTCTCGATTATTAGGTACTCACTAGTTGTTGCCCGCGACTCCGTCGGCGTAAAAGTCGTTTATCGCTCTTCCTTCGGGAACTGTACATTTTCCGGGATAAAAGTATCCTATGTGCTATTTCAGACTGTAAAGTGTACCTAGTTATTCTTTCGTGACCGTTCTGGCGTCATTGACGAACAGTCATCCAGTTCGCGTTTATAATTTTATTTATTAAGATTAAGTTATTAAGGGTACGCCTTTGTTCAGTCACGAACTTTAATTTGGGGTGGGTCCAAAGTCATTCTGACATTCTACAACAATAAGGTTGAGTCTCCTATAAATTACAAATGATTTGGCACCTCTAATGACATTGTCGACTTCAAGCCTATTTTTACCCGACTGCCTAAGGAGGAGGGTAATGTGTTTATCAGCCTATATAATTATGTATGTTTGTTCTTTTGTGGCGCTCTAGAAACTAAACGCATGGACCGATTTTGATGATTCTTATGGCAATCGATTTGTCTTAATCTTTTGAGTGTCACTAAAGATATGACAGTAATTAAAATTCAATATGGCAGCAACCAGACTTGGTCACTTTTTTTTTTAATTTGCACAGTATGGCGATACTGTTCAAATTAAAAAAAAAAGTGACCAAGTTTGACAAGCGGGGCATCATTGAATAGGGATTTAAAAATCATCTTTAGGTTTCTTTCATCATTTTTCATTTTGAATTATCATTTAGGATTTATAACGATTTAAAGTTGGTTTGCAACAGTCGGGTTTTGAAAGCTTGCTTTTTTATAAGTTATTCTTGAAATGGGTCACAAATTAACGATCGCGATAGTACGTGTTTTTACAAAATCTATACCCATTACAAGTATGATGGATGGATTGCTGGATTGTATGTATCCGTTTTAATGTGTTTTGAATTTGTATAAATAAATGCGAAAGTGTTTGTTTGTTTGTCTCCAATGAATAACCATGTTGCCTTTTACATGTTAGCGTATTGTTGTTAACACGACCGCTTTTACTGTAAATAAGAGCTATCGTTACGTTGACAATACGATAATATTCCATTTATATTCAATCTGGTTTTAGCCAGTAGTATATAGGCCCTGCCTTCGGTTTTCTTACATAGATCCGACCCGCAACCGCTCGCTTCCCGGCCTCAACTATAAGTTTTAGTAGAGGTATTTGATATTTCGCGTCGATTACTATTCACGCAGCGTCACTTCAAGGAAATAAACCAGTGTTGAAATCAGCTTCAACTTGTGTTTACGAATGACAATACCAAGAATACTTACTTTAAAATAACCGGTGACTTATAAAAAAGTGGTTTTCGTAATTATTTAAACACGTGAGATTTCTAATAATGACTTATGAGTCATTGAACTTGGTTAAATCCAAATGTTGAGGAATTCTGCTCCGATGGGGGTATATTTTATGCACTGTTTTAAACGAACTATTTTTAATTATCTTTTTAGGTATCGAGAGAGGTAATGCAGCCAGTGTCGTGGGGACCATGCCGCGAGCGGACCTGCTAGAGGGGGGGGTGTTCTTTTTATAGTTGTGATTATTATTTATATTTTCGATATTTGAGTAGTTTAGTTTAGTTTTAATTTTTAATTGTATTAATGTTGAATTCTGTACTTAGTTGGATGTAAATAAAGGTGATTATCTTCTATTCATATTTCTATGCAGATCATGTCCTTGTTTTTTCCTATTGATCCGATCGGAACAATCATGATCTTTATTGGTAAAAATATTACAAGTCACAATGTAAAAAGTGTTTAAAATACAACCTTAATTATTATAAAAACCAAATACCAAATTATTGAGTGGATCAGACGGTTTTTTTATTGTTACACCGGTCGGTCGGTCCGGAAAATAATAAAGAGGAAATATTTTAATTTTTCTACGTTTGTAAGGAATAAACACAAAATCTACCGGACCGCTTAAAAAAAATCTTTCCGCTTCCGCTTGAAAAAATAGCGATTCCCTGGGGCAAAAATACGAATTCTACGCGGACAAAGTCGCTGGCAGAAGCTATAACTCAATATATTTGACGTCATTTGTGTGGGAGTTCTCGAAATTGCCGTTTTGCCTAAGTTTGTTTTGTCCAGGTACAGTCGACTACACTATAAAGTGCAAGCGTGATGGCGATAGTCAGCCGAAAGCTATTAAGCTGGGAACACTGTACCTTTGCGGAGGCAAATCAACTGCCCTCAGCGGTGTTTCCTAACAGTTATCATACGGGTAACGCGCCTTAGAAGAAAGAGCTTTCATTTCCCTAAAAGGCCGGCAATGGACCGATGACCTCTGAAGTTACCGGTATTTATAGGCGGCGGTGATTACATCCTATCAGGTATAGATGAATTAGCGAGAGCGTGGAATTGCATGTGTAGTGGTTGTACCGTTCGCATGACAAGGAAAACCGTTTAAGTTTTTTCAAAATTTAATGAGATTACCCTAAACAAGTGGAAAAAGTATGTCCTTTTTTTGCTTTTAGTCGCTATCATTTATTTAAATTTTCATCTTTAAGGTTGGAAATTGCTTAGGTATGGGACAGATGAAAATTATATAAATATAGTTCTCCTGATGACTTCTTGATCAAAATCATCTACTGCCGACCGACGAGTCGGTACGTAACTTTTTCTTTCTCGGAGAGGGGAATTTTTTGGTTGTTATGAATTAGTCACTCTTACTCTCAGTCATAATTTTATAAATATTCGAGAAAGAAACACCTGTAGCTTTTTCAACTAATTGGGCAGCGGTGAATTAAACAATTCATTAGTTCGAGTTCAAAGTATTTATGACAATTAAAAATATTTGTTTACTTTGACTCTCAATCGAACCAAAATTACTGCTACTTTCTGCCATAATTTTAGCAAACTGTGTAACTGTGCGTGCCCAGTCAAAATAATTTTGAAAATAGCGAGAATACAATAAAATAAGACGTATACTTATTTAGTGCATTGTAAAAAGTATTTAGAATTTGACGCTGACATTATTTTTGTACTTACTTATTTAATATATAACAGTACTCTTTTTATGCTGATGGTATGAGAAGTTGTGGAAATTTAAATATAGAATGCCTTTAAACACATATTACCACTACATATGCAATTCCGCGCTCTCGGTAATTCATCTATAACCCGCATAAAGTGCATCATTTGCCTCCTCCTCATGAACAAAATTCTGTTTCTGATATCTGTACAGTCGTACAGTACATATGACATGAAACGGCAATATCTCGTACCTAGCTAATGAAAATTTAGTAAAAACCGGCCAATAGGGGTGTGTCCATGGTAAAAAAAAAAAATTCTAATTAGTCCGTCAGTAAGATTATCAAAAAATATTGAACACGTATTTTTTGCTTTTTCAAATCGATCAAAATTGACAATTATAACGCGCATCAAAGTTCGGGAGTCGCTCGTGACGTCACAACGTGGTAAGTGTGCCACGGCGTGACGTCACGCGAAACTTCAACGCACTGTACCTTCGTCATTTTTTGTTTAATTGACCAAAGAAAAAATATGTGTTCAATATTTTTTAATAATGTAAATTACGGACTAATTAGATTTTTTTTAGGACACTAGCCTATTGCGAGCATGAAGCGATAATATTTTTCTGCCAAATAGCTTATTGGCATGGGTGTGTAAAACCATCCATCAATCACTATTGAATGAAATCACGAGTCTATGATTAAATTAAACATCTAATCGATTATTGGATGATTGACTTGTAGACAGTAGTAGAACGACAGACATGCCGTATGAGACATAATAGCGAGACGACTCAATAAGTTGTCAAGAACGCATTCCATCGCGAGGTGTGAGCAGAAAACCAGGATAAGAGAAAACTTGCTTTTGCACTAGTATGTTTTAATTACTTCACGTTTAAAAAAGCTTCTATACCATTTTGTTTTAAACCATATTGCTGTTTATTTATTCGTAAGGCAGCTGTTTAAAGTCGAAGAGATAAAGGGATTTGGGTAAAAGTGTCATGTGTAAAATTCATACATTTTTAAGGGCGCGGCCATTCGTAAAAGTGGTATATTATGATAGAATTATTAAAAATAAACATATTTTGTTATGTAATGTAATACTCTTAAGTGCATCGGAGCCGAGATATTTAAATATTCATACTTGGGCGTACTTTTGTACTAAAAACTGAGTACTTAAATCTTTAAAATCTCCGCTCCGATATTATTTGACGCCATAAATTATATATATCTATGGGTATTTAGAGGTCCTCTAAATAACTATGTAAAAATCATATGTGGCCGTTGAAAAAAATAATGACAATATTCTTCAAACAAATTTACCCAATGCCCTTTGTCCTTAATCATTTAGGATTTCTCAGTTTTTGAATATGTGGGTAGGAGGGATACCTATTAATTAATCGAAACACTCTGCAACCTACGCAGAATTTTCATTTCAACGAAAGGCATTTCTCGCCGGGTGATTACTTTTTCTTGGTTATCACATATTTAATTAAAAACCTTCTCTAAATAGTCTTTTTTTATGTGAAAAAGGAGGCAGGCGAGTAAGCTAGTTAGTTATATAATATCTAATATTGCCTATCTCCCCTGGCGCCCTAGACAATATGCATAACGCTAACATATATTATCATATATTGTCAAAATGTACTAAATAGCTTACGTCAATCATACCTCTTAATAAATGCATCTTATCCAGAATCACCGATCTGTGGCTCTATTTTACTCAGCAATACCATATTGCTTCTCACATGTTATCGTAAATAAGAGTTATCATAACGTTGACGATACAATAACATATCAAAAGCTATATACCGTAAAACGGGGTGAGTAGGGATTATGGGGTGAGTAGGGACACAACCTAAAATAAGTCATAACCTGTTACAAATAAGAACAATTATTAAATGGACAATAAATAACGTTACGTCTATTGAAAATAATTTCAGTCTTATAATTAGTAACATATGCTTAATTTTAGGTTGTGTCCCTACTCACCCCGTTTTACGGTACCTAGGCTATGCTAACTGTAGGTACGAGTATGGTTTTACCGAATACAATAACTTTAGCAATCGTTAAACTTCGCAACTTATAGACCCACTTACAAGTAAATATGTGTAACCCAGCAATCGCTAAAATAGGTAATATGAAACAGTTAGTCCCACAAGAGGACGAAAGAGGTCGCTGACCGTAGCGGGAACTACGCGTGACACTTCAAGCCTACCAATGTGTTCTGCGACCTTAAGGCGAAGAACCCGGCTACTATTTTACGAACCCGACAGTGATAGGTGACAGGTGGCAGGTGACAATTCGGTCACTGTAAAGCCGACGAGTTTTATTTAATCGCAATGTCAGGTATGTTCATTCAGATATAAAGGGTTTTTAGCAAGTGCGTTTCTTTTCTGCAATGATGGCTTTGTCAGAAGGATTTAAAAGTTTATTTTTTTATATATTTTTTAGATCATGTTTACACGTATTGCAATAAATAAATAAGTAAATGAGTAGGGGTATGAGTAAAAACAATGTGGCTATTTGAATTTACGGCTTGCCAAATGATGTTTTGATGAAACATGAATGCCGGGATCCTATTGAAAAAGGGTATAAGTCTTCTGAAGATCAAATGAAAAAGGGTTTAAGTCTAGTATACTCCGTTTACGTATATACCCTTTTTATTACGAGTTAAGTCGACTTGTACCCTTTTAAATTTAACTTCTGTTTGACCTAATGCCAGCCAGTTTGGCCACACAATATAGTCCTGCAAATCGAAGATAACTGCTAATACCATGTAACAAGGAACTGTTAAGTGACTTCGTAAGGTTGACTATAATGCCCACGACGCTATTAGGAGCCGCTCCTGCGTACTATTGTCCACATCCGGGCATCAAGTGGTATTATGGTGTTAATTTAGGAAGCGACCTAGTTTGATTGTCTACTGTTAGTTTTGCAAATATTGACTTTGTTTATCGGACTACAGTAATCTAAGAAAGTAGGACTATACTTGGTTAATATTAAGTGACTTTTTTAGTTACGGTAAGTTTGGTATTACGGCAGAAATGCGTTGCCAATTCTAACATAAGTACTATTTATTTCATTAGTTATTCATTCTAGGATACTATATATAAAACGTAGCTTGTTAAAAAACTCAAACCACGATATTTATTTCTGCGTATATCGTTTTGCTTACACTTAAATGAGTTTGGTACTTAAACTATAGATTAGACAGTCGGAAATAAAGTTATTAGGGTGACGGCACCAATGATGGACACTTTTACAGGTAGGTAGCTGAAAGGGACCAGTTTTGGACACTTAACTCTTAATTCAAATGTCACACGCTCCTAAATTGAGTGTTGCAAAACAAATGAATAATTATCATCTATAAAATAAGAATCAAGTGCCCATTATTGGTGCATTGTCCATTACTGGTTCCATCACCCTACATTTAAATTTGCTAAAGGTCATTAGGGTGATGGCACCATTGTTGTACACTTTTAGCTAGCAGGCACCAGTAATGGACACTTAACTCTTAATTCAAATATCATACGGTCGTAAATTGATTGTAGCAAACAAATGAATAACCCTTATCTTCTGTAAAATAAGAATCAATTAAGTTTCCATCATTGGGCCTTGTCCATTACTGGTTCCTAAAAATGACTGACCATTTTCCTGTCCCTAAATAAGATTGACCCTAAATAAGATACATTCCGAGAACGTTATCGTTATCGAAAATAAAGGATTGACGTAATCTGCCAGACGGTTGTGTCAATTTCATACATTTTGACTGTTTTCGAAAATCGTTTACGTTACCGTACTAATGCATCAAGTCCAGGGCCTCTCATCACAAAAACTATTGACACAATTTTGATATGCCTTCACACTTGATGTCACTTCACTACGGTCTATAATGGCTCAACTATTATAGACTGACCATGAACACTTCACGCGGAACAACTCACGCGCAGCATTAGTAAGTATACCCTACGGTAGATGTGCCGATGTTAACCCACATAGGCCATGATTCAGCCCCGGGCAGGGGTTGGCCGCCGATCATCACGGGTATGATTCAGACCTGTTCCAGTGATTCATGAAGGGTCAACAACTTGAAATCTGTACATCTGGGATTTCGTAAAGGCGAAGAAACCGTTGCGCCAATCGAGATTAAGTTAAATTTGGTATACGGTAATAATGTAGCTTGGCAAAAAAAGTTGGATGGATAATATGTGGGCGATTTTCGGAGTAATATTGGAAGCTCGGCACTGTACCCAAAAACTCTATGTTATTGTAGTAGTCGCTCTGGCAACTTGAGGATATAGCAGTTCCATCAGTTACCACGTCAAACGGTATAAATAACAGAAGACAACCTGATACAAATTTACCTAGTTGGTACAGCCAAGTGTAAAAATATGGGAGATCGCAACATCTCAAAAATATGTACCAATGCACCTTATTCCAGTGTAATAAGATCTTCGTAACATAATATGAGAGGATTCTTTCGATACATATTTTTGCACTTGACTGTACCAAACTAACCTCTAAGCTTGTAGTAGATCAGAAATAAATACATACTTCACATACTCGTAAAAATATTACTTGTGTTCATCACACAAAACCGGGATATACTCCGATCGCTTGCCTTAATAATTATTAAAAAGATAAAACCCCGATGTACCTAATGGCAACCCCAACCCATGAAACATAAGTTAGAACCATCCTGATGATGATTTGAACGCAGCTTTTTCTAAAAGAAAGTAATTTTAAACTTTCTTTTGGAAAAAACTGCGTTCCAATCAGTCGATCCATTTGGGAGCTACAATGTCAAAGACATACACACAGATATAAGACAAGACACATACATTAAGCTTATAACACCATTATTTTTGTGTCGTAGATTAAAAAAAACAACTTAATGTTCCAGCTAATAAATCTCAGAGCTATCTATCGCAAGAATATTCTGCTTCCGGTATCATGCATGACATACGACGATCATTTCAGCGATTTCAATGCACATATAATCCAACTGCAAAGTATGGCGAGATTCTAGTGCCATACGGCATATTTGCTGTAAGGTATGCTGGGGTTGCGACCCTTCACTATCTCCGATTACCTGCACGCACCCTTTCCTTCGCCAAACAAAGGCATGCCTGTATAATGTGCTAAGTGATGACAGTTGACGTTTGATCTTCGTAATCAATGCAGAAGTGAAGTGCAAGATATTCTCGATATAGTAATCTTAGTCACTTGAGCGAAATATTATTTGGTCAAATGTGATGTTATGTGTATTTTCATTACTCAAGAAATTTCGCTATCAGTATATTGATGTTCTCACGATCCGTGTAATAACTTATATTTGGCACTGGTTAATGAAAATTTGGCATAAAATAAAGTCCCTCGTCACGTCTGTTTGTAGTAAAAGTACTTAACGGATTTCCATCAGGTTTTCACCATCAGGCATAATGACAAGTAGGACTTTAATACAGTGATCATGTTAATTTTGTAAACTTTTAAACGACACCGATATCGCTAGGCAACCTAAACGCCGCCAGTTGAAACTCTGCGCCTAAACCACTAAGTGATGCATCCGTGCAAACTCAACTACACAACAAGCAAGTGCAAAATATCCATCAGTTCCGGCATGACCCTTTTATAGCTTATTTATGCACTTAAAATAATACGTGTAAATTAGTTTTTATGAAAAATATCGCGACATTGCACTTCCATTGTGAACCTAGATGGTATGATAGGAGTAATTTATGAAGGCCTGCTTATTGTGCTGTCTGGATGTCTAGATGTTCTAGATAACGTTGCTTTATTCGTCTGGGGAATGTTGGTCTGTTTGTAATTAGGTTGGGCGCGGTAAAGTTTCATATTATTGTTGCCTCATGTGTCGTGTTAGAAGATAGTATTAGTTTTGTTTTAGGAAGTCTTATTAGGTCTTTGTTTATTGAATGTAATGCTGAATATTTATCTTTTGATAAGGGTGGCGACTAATGTTTTAGGTTGGTTACAAAACAGCGTTACTGTCAAATTACCAAACAGAATATTCATTTCACAGTATTAAAATAACTTTAGATAGTATGATATTAATAATGCCTATTTTCCGAACACGATATTCTCTAGTAAAACGTAAGAACGAAGAAACGTACTAATACTAACCCAGCAGACAATGGAGAGTGAACTCAGTAGTTCTTTAATATATGTAGATATGTTCACCGTCTTACCTGAAAAAAAAACAAGAATAAATCACCATACCAAATAAATCCTTAGTATAAATATTATAAATGCGAAAGTGTGTTTATTTGTTTATTTGTTCCGTCTTCAAGCTTTTAAAATCACATCAGATCGATTTGAAACTTGGTACAATACAAAGATAGATAACCAGACATATACCTTCATTCCAGAGAATCAAACAGCTCTTTCTGAATAACAATAAAACAAACGGAGTCGCGGGCAAGCAAATGCTAGTAACTACTAAATCAGTCTTAAGTCATTTACGCGTCAAATGTGTTCGCACAAAAAACAGAACAACGTCCGAGCGACAAGAAACGACAATATCGAATATGTATGACTTTTACGATCAGAGCGATCGAATCGACATGAATTCTAAAACGATAGCCATTACCAACATGTTTATGCCAGTGGCGAACAGCAGAACTAATTTTATTGCCTACAATCTACTCAGTTTATACGACAGCTGGGATATTTACAGCTGAATTAATAAGTTTGTGGTACAGCTTCATTAGTGACAGTCATTTGACGGCTTCTGTGAATCGTGTCCCGCCGCCATACGTGGGTAATTAGATGATAAATATGATAATACATAATTATTGTATCTAACGTTTATTTGACATACATTAATCTGCATCTGGATTGTGCTGCGACACGGCTTCGGTTTTTTTTAATGATCCTTACTTTGAAGTTTCTGTTTCTGTAACGGTTTCTTAATTTATTTATTTTCGCGTACCCAATCGTCAATGTAAATTTTCACGAATTAACGGAATATGTTGTAATAATTCGCTAGAATAACCGATAAGTACTCACTTCGTATCTACGATAATAAGGACAAAATTGACCAACATACGCCTCTGTTTCGTGTTTTGGTCAATTTTGTCCTAGCTCTGATTTGTAGTTTGTTGCTTGGAAAAATTAACGAAAACACAAGATCTAACCGTTTTATTTATAAACGCACGATAGGTATAGTATAGTATGTTTAAAATATGCTTTGTCCTTATCCTTCATTGTGACATTTGAATTTGACAAAGAATACTCTAACAAAAACAGGCTTTTTAACATAGGTATATTTCTTTTCCGAGATTTTATTGGCAGTTACCTATTAGATTTGCGGTCTTAATTGTGATTGTAGTCTTGAGAATTCTAACGTCTATGGATTCTATCGCACATACCAACGTTTGTTTTCTGGTTTACCTTCAAATTGCAATAGAAAAAAGTGAACTAGTAGGTATTAAAGATTTTTTAGATAATTTTCACAATAAGCATTTTTTCATAATAGCGAATTTTCACATAGCATTTTTATAGTAGCGAAATTACTTATTCGCTTTTCTCCATGGTATTAAATATGCTCTATCGAATTCACTAAGTGTGGCTACTCATTCCGATTCAGATAACTCGCCTAAGTCCAACTCTCCGTTTATAAATTAATTGAAAAATGTCAATACAAATCAACACCGGAGGCAGCCTGCCACTTTCTCACCTTTAGGCATTGCCTTATTCGTGGAACCAGACCCCTTCATTCTGGGACTTTCACTGTGCATAATAGACAGGATGCAGGCTCTAAAACTATACGCTCAAATTATCGTTGACAGCTGATGGAGTCGATAATGCAAGTTACTTCTTTTTCTCAGTGATACGTTAACCTAGGCGTGTGGCCAGGGGATTATTCCGTAATATAACAGATATCAGAAAACTTTAAACTGATATCGAAAGTACGTTACCCAATGAGTAAAATCATACTTATAAAGATGAATACTATAAATACATAGAAATGACCTAACGGACGCACTCAAGAGTCGGTTAATGAATATTAAGTCCTTCAGTTAGTGAAGATTTTTCCTAGAAAAAAATTTGAAAAAGGAACGAGTTAAGTTTGTCTCTAAGTATGGTAGTTGCACTTAGGAACAAATACTCGCGCTCAGCCCAACATTTTTACCCTTTGCGGAATCGAACCAGGCAGGCAGGGTCACTACCAGGCTCATTGCATCTTCAACATATAGGCTCAGCTAATAACTTAAAATAAATACTTATTACATAATATCCAAACATTTCACTCAAAATATCCGACACGTTCCAATGCCTCTAGTAAGTAACAGAATCAGATATTTTCCAGCCCAATGTTGCTGGTGATAGTACAACTCACTTTCCAGTGAATTGTCAATTGTAATGATTGTCATGAGACAGCTGAATGAAAGCTAGAATCGCAGCGGTAATCAATCAGATGGCAAACAACTACAATCGAGTTACTCAGATCTGATTTATAGTTTATGGAAGTGAAAATGAAGGCGAGTCACGCTTCTAATTCGATAAAAAAGTTAGTAAAAACGCCGTAAGTCTACGATACGACGTGACCAGACCGCGTTTATCAATGATTGTTGGGAGGTAAGCATGGAGGAAGTTTCTCCGGCTAGAGTGCGCGACATAATACCACCCGACCTGCGGTCACAGAAAGTAACACCAGTGTACGGTGGCCCTAGACTAGATGCGGCGAACGTTATCGTTATAGAAAATGTATAACTAGGATTGGCGTAAGCTGCTTTAGGATTTTCGCGACAAGCGCTTATGTACATTTTATCAATTTAGACAGTTTTCGAAAATCGTTTATATTAGTGTTAATAAGCATCTTAATTGTCTAGGGCTCCAGTACTTCTAGATTGATGCACTTACAAATGACAGTAGGTTTGTGTAGTACATGTACTAAGAGCCAAAAAGAATTAATTCCCGTCACTGTACTAGAACGAACTATTCCGTGAAGTTTCTGCTCTTAGTTCATTCAGTACACGCGGAGCAAGAACCGAACAGAGCAGACAGAGCAGTGAGAGACACTGACAGCTAAACCGGCCATTCATTCGGTCGAAGGAGCATGAACAGACCAGTTTCGTTCAGTGTACTAGTGTACTAAAAGAACTAAAAGACCGAATTAGTACATTACAGAGATTGTACCTACTAGTCTGGAGCGATCCGCTCAGTGAACGAGCGCACCCAACCCTAAATGACAGTATATTTGTCAATGATTTTTATAGAAATACAAAGATTTCCAAGCGTAATTTTGGATATTTTTAGGGTTCATACCAAAACGAAGAATGAAGATTATCAATATTATGATGGTTTGGCTGTCAGTCTATCTAGCGGCATATTTCTGGAACTACCTAAACTATAGATTGAAAATGTTGAGTAGGTAGGTAGTTTTAAATGCTAACCTAACCTTATTTCAATTGAAAAAATGTTTAGCAACATTGCTCATTAGTAAGTGAAAAAGAAACTCGAGTTCGTCATTGTGTTAACGAACTACATACGAGAGCATATTTCATTTAATAAAGAAGTGCTTCCGATCGATTTGACCATGCACAGTCATTAATTAGTTCATTAGACCATCACATTTGTAAAACTACCTAGTAATGCGCTTAAATATGAAATTCGGAAAAGTATCTACTCGCTTCTGTCATTCTATGAACTTTGTCAACGTGACGTTGTTAACCAATTCATAACAAAATAGAATATTTATTTATTTTAATGGCGTCTACAAGTAATGTAATTTTGCCAATGTCAAGTATAATAAGCAATTGTACGGTGAATCGTCGTTGTCTTCGGTGTCTTCCAGTCCCAGTCGGCACACCATTGAAGATGGTGGGCATCCACTTCAATGGCTTGGAGTGTTCTTGACCGCCTGCTCATTCAGAATCAACTTTTCACTGTTATTTTATTTGATGCATATTCTTCGTCAGTGTTGGAGGTTACTCCACAAAGTGGCCCTGGATTTGCGAACCAAAATCAACGATAAAGTAATTTAAAAAACATGAAATAAATAGACAGATGTTTTTAAAATGACAGCTAGACAAGAACCCAACCAATTCATAAGAAGTCTCTTACGTTTTGGTTGTCAACGTTACTTTAGCCATAATCCAAAGTGGCCTAGAAATCAAATTGGTTGACTGTAGCTACAGATAGATTCACTAAAGTTGGCACGAATGGAATGAACAAAAGTACTGTCACCTATCACTGTGTGAGTGCCGCCCTTTGAACCGATGTTCGAATTTCAAACCGAAAACCTGTTATTATTTTACACACTTGTACACTTTCGTTCACTCATTCAATCCATTCGTGCCAACTCTTGTGAATCGACCTGTACAGCCCTGGTAATGTCAAATATCCCTAATTGTTGTACATATTTCATTTACTTTTGACGAGAAATAAAAATAATATATTTATTTAACAACAAAATTAAAAAATACAAATTACATCCACAACACAGGTGTTGTCAGGTAAATAAAATAAGTCACTTTCCAAAAAAACCGTATTCCATACCAACGAGTCGATACTCCAAGAACTCGGCATCATCAGCGTCTATCATCAATAGTAAAGTCTCGCATCCTCACATTTTCTGGCCACGTATGCCGTAGGGGGGAGGTATCTATTGAGCGACTTGTGGTCCAGGGAAAAGTTGAAGGCACCCGGCCTAGGGGCAGATCCTCTATGAGATGGACAGACCGAATTAAAGCTGCTGTAGATAGCTCGTTACACCAATGTACGAGGAAGGCAGCTGTCAGAGAGGAGTGGCGGCGAGTTGTCAAGCTTGCCACCAGCGCCTGATATGATGACCACGACCACTCTGTCAAGACACAACAACGAAGAAGAAGAACTATACTATAGGTCAACGATAGGTGAAAATCCGCAACAAGTTTCGTCATATTAATACCAAAATAATATATAATACCTACTTATCTTTTGATTTTGGATTTTCATCGATAAACTAAACTTCATGAGTTACGAAAACCCTTTGCATTTACATTATTTAAAAAAAAATTAAACACCCACTTTTAATTCATTCGCTATAATTATCTGTATAGTTGAAAAGTCAGCAAACTACTTAACACCTTGACAGACTTTAAATGCATGAAAACAACAATTCCATTCCTACAGACTGTCGTAAAATACCGTGGGAATCACTTCCCACCCACATCTACAAGAAACCATAGATTAAAAACATGTCATCCTTTCCGAAAACCGCCCCGAGCTACACTTGACGTGAACACGTCAACACGTAGCTATAAACTTCTACTTTGCCTCTACTCTAAGGCCTCTACTATGCATGCTTTAATGTAAAATGGTTATCTTAGACAGAAATGGCTAAGGCTATGTTTACACGATCAGGCTCAGGCTCGTTTGCAACTCTTTAAGTCATGAAAAAGACAACTAAACTCGGATTCATAATTAGATTCCATCAAATCTACCACGGTGTTGCCATTGAAATGAAACATCCCAACATTAATAAATCTACTCTTGGCGAAAGAATGCACGTAAGAATTTAATTACTTAGTAATTTTAAGAATAACATTTAAATGATTTCTTTAAATCAAAATGCATTTATAAAAACCTGTTGTTTAAATAAATATTTAATTGATGCAATATTGTGGTAGAAATATTCATATTGCAATGGTAAAACTTCAGGTCTCGATAACATTTGGTATCCGTTTTGATACAATAATATTATCGTTTGAAGATGTGCGTGTATATTATTAATTATTATACAAAACACGTAAATTTTAAAAAAAAAACACTACCTAGGCGTGTTGCCTATTTTTAAGGCGTACCTATTACATTATCCTGACTGTAGCATCCTAACTGCAGGAGGGGCGTTAAACCATCTCACTAATTAGAGCGAAACAATTAGAATCCTTTTAACTTATAATTTAGGAATATATGAATATAAATGTTTACTTCGATACATAACAAACATCTAGGAATCAAAGTAGTATAGGCGACCAACTTAACGGGACCCCTACGTTTATGTAATTGTATAGTGCCTGTGTACAGAAAATGGAGACTATATTTGAATTTGGACGAAAATTCCCTTAAATTCTCTTCACCACTACAAAGACCACCTGCAGTAAGGCATTTTTTTTTTATTATTAATAAAGGTTTGGTGGCATCTGGACCGTCATACTGACACTGACAGATGTTATTGTGACAGTGACATTTCTTGGTAGATTTGATGGAATCTAATTATGAATCAGAGTTTAGATAGAAGACAACGAATGCTCCGTAAAAAAAAAATATATTCAAACTATTTAAAGTTAAGTGTACCTATTTTTGAACCTTGGGTCAAGTTAGTCAAATAGAGCGAACATGACTTAGCTGTGTACTTTTGTATGTTTAAGTTTTATGTCTAGAATGGCTTTTTTCATAATTAGGCTAAAACTTAAAAGTAGCTTTGTTTTTTAAATAATTAATTTCTAAATGAAATCAAATTCTTCTTGCTTGATTTGTTTGCTTGTCCAAATTAAAAGTGTTTCTAAAAATTATAAAAGACATCGCGATTGTTAATAAATAAAAATCGATAAAAGAAAAAAATGTGTTTGAAAACTAAACAACTTAAAAAAAATGTAACCAAAGTGTCTTTTAATCAAATCATCGTCAACAAAAATAATTTTCTTCACGTCTAATTTTTAACCCGAAAGACAAATATTCTGCGCTCTTTAAACCTGCTAATGTGGACATTGTGACCATGCCCTAAAGTTTGTCGAGCTACTAACTCGTCCTCTAACCACTTACTACCTCTTCAGTGTCCATTGAACTTTGTTTTTCCACTTACAAAACACACTCGTCCATTGAGTTCTTGAGAATAGTGTAGGATTGTTTGGAGAGTTCTTCTGCTGGGACAAAGTTGGACAAATACAAGTTTATTTGATAGTATTACTTACGTCCTGCAATGCGCTAGGAGACTACAGTAAAGAGGAGGATAAGAAGTGAATCCTGACACCTGTCATAGCTGTACAATTCATAATCTAGTACAGTATTCCCAGGTCCTTAATAGCTTTCGGCTGGCTATCGATATCACGCTTGCACTCGCTACTGACAGTATATTTCTCACTCGTGTGTCATAGAAAAACGATGATTGCCGATCGCTATTAAGAAAATGGTTGCACGGCAATGATATAATATAGTAAAAAGAGGTAGATATGTTATACGCACTTCGATAGTGGCACTCTAAAACCAAGCCAATTGGTACACCTTTACTTAGTCTTGCGCCGTCAACGGAACCGTGAACTAGTCTGCAGAGCAACATACACTCGTTTTGTTTCGCTCCCGGAAATTAGCATACCATCCTGCTTTCACTTGTCATTTATGAATTTGTATGTAATTGCAATATTTATTATTATGTGTGCGTAAGCCGGGCCATTTTTACACGCGGAATACCGTATAGGTAACATATCTACCTCTTTTTATATTATATCATTGTTGCACTGTAACTGTAACTCTTTGTACTGGAATATCAGTTATCAGGATAGGGAAATATGCATGTTTTTTTTTTAAATCGCATTTCTCAACAAAGTATTAAAATAACGCAAAAGAGGCCAAGAAATGCGGATGATACAAGCATTTTAAACTGCTAATTAGACAGTGATTTAGACAGAGAGATCTGATATGCAATATGCACTGTGACGTTATATAAACAGATCGGCCATATACACTCCATGTTAAATTCTGCTTTGCTAGAAAGAGATAAAACCTTTGTTAGCTTATATCTTGGTTATTTTTAAAGCTATTCAAAAAATTGTGTCACGTGAATCAGCTTTTATTGAAAAAAAGACATGAATGTCCCTATCGACATCTTATCTTTCTTTAACTGTGGTTATAAACAAAGTTCGAAGTGAAATGGCAATGATGTCATGATACACATGTGAAATTGCGGTAGCTTATAATATAATTGTCAACATTTAATTATTCTAGTAACCTATTTTTACTAGCAAGATCCAGGGAAGAATAAAATTAGAGGATTCTCGGTAGTTTTTTTCTTAAAAGTGGTTTTTTTATTGAAAATGTCGCTGATTTCAAACGTAAGAAGAAACTGACCTAATTAATTAAAGCTCCATGTATAAAACAGCGAAACAACTGCGTATTAAAAAATATGCACATTCGTTTTTTGTTTAGCTTTCTTTGCTATTTAAGTAATACAAATTTAAGGTAAACTATTGCATTTCCTTTATTGTATTTTATCATGAAAACGAAAACCTAACGAATTGTTTTTCACTTAATATAATTTACCCTTTGCTCCATGTATAAAACAGCGAAACAACTGCGTATTAAAAAATATGCACATTCGTTTTTTGTTTAGCTTTCCTTGCTATTTAAAGTAATACAAATTTAAGGTAAACTATTGCATTTCCTTTATTGTATTTTATCATGAAAACGAAAACCTAACGAATTGTTTTTCACTTAATATAATTTACCCTTTGCATGTATGCATCTAATTTCCCAACAAATTAATAACTTAATCTTCCGATCGATTTGGATCATAGCTATAATTCATAACGATTATTCCCGCCTGGCTAAACCAATAATGATAGGTTCATGTTGATCTTGCGCAACGCTTCAATTTGGGTGCGCACGCGACGATTTAAAAAAACAACTCGGTAAAAGCCAATGACACTATTTGGTGTCAATTTTACATGGGATTGAATAGCGTTGGGCTGAATGCGATGACCGGAAACATTGTATAACAACCATGAAATAACCAATTTGGTGTTTGGAATGTGAAGAATTCGAAGAGCCTTTTCTTATAGCTTCTGAAACTTCGTGGAGCCGTTGAATGATTTACTTACACGTAATTCTTGTAGATGGTTATCTGTGTTTAATAAGTTGAATGATCCCACTTAAGGGATTCCTTAAAGGGATATTTTCGCCTTTTTACTGACTTTTTGGTTGTTAACCGACTTCAAAAAAAGGAGGTTCTCAATTCGTCTGTTTTTTTTTAAATGTTTGTTACCTCAGAACTTTCGACTGGGTGAACCGATTTAGATGATTCTTTTTTTTCATATTGCTTGTGCTTTGTATTTCTTTTGACTGATCAGGGGGGTTATTATGACTTAACTATGCAGTTCAGTTTACGCTGAGAGAAAAGGACAAAGCTATATAACTGCTATAGCTCTGCCCTTTACGCTCACCGTAAAATGAGCTGCATATCATAATAACCCCCCAGATCTTGACTTAGTCAATTGTTAGAACGTTGTCGTCGTAAGTTATAATTGTGTGATGAGCGCGAGTATAATGCTTGAGTCTTGGATGTTTTTTTTTGTATTAAAGTATGTATTTCTACTATTATATGTATGTTTGTCTAGTATCCATAGTACTAGCAGTAAGCCTATAGCTAAGTTTGGGACTAGGTATGTGTTAGATTGTCTGATGTGTTATTTCTTGTTTTGATGTTATAGCATAGTGTCAGGGTTAGGGCAAATTAATTATTAAACTCTGTGACTGATGGTATAGAAATGGTTATTTTAAGGGACGCGCATTTATGGGCCTCATGCATAAATCACAAAAGCAAATGAAGCATAAAGTTTTCCCCACTAGCGCCGCAACAAACATCTGAATAGATGCTGTAGCTAAACGTTGCTTAAATACAAAAGGGACACAAATCAAAATGTGTCTGTGTTGCATTTAAATTCGGAATGCTATTGTCATTAAGTTTTAAATCGAACTGTATCTGTTTTTGATTTGTGGCGCTTTTGTATTTAAGCAGCGTAATGTTGATGACAGTAATATATCACCCTGGAACTAACGTTTATTTATTTTTTAATAAAATAAGTACTACCTGACCGCACATAACTTAGCACAGTCATAAAAAATAATAAAGCAAACTACATGCGCCTCATGAAAATAAAACTTAATACAACACAGACACATCTTCGATAGCTTTTCCATTCTAAGGCTTTACTATGAATTTCTACGTTTTCCAAACGTCTGCGTGCTATAACGAATATTACTGGCAACTAAGTTTTATTGCCGTGAAATTGGTATCGGAAAGCATTAAATTGTAGGTGAAATTTAATCAATTAAAAGAAAGTTTGTCAAATTCGAATCTATGGTTTAGTCTTTGCGTTAAAACCTCGTTATTCGAAACAAATTACTTAAGTGAAGTTATGTTTTGTCTGTGGTTCAATAAAGATTATTAAAGATACACCTTAGTTTATGGTCTGAGTAATTTTAGGATACTTGGCTGCATGAGCTTTCATCCCTTTGACGTTTTAAAACGGTAAAAAATAAGGACAAACCTTTCTACATACTTTTTGAAAACTTCATAGTTCTCTCCTTAACGACTCAAACTTGGGTCACCCCTTCCAAACCTCATTCATAGACTAAAAAAGACGTACGAACAGCTTTCAAAGACGTTGGATAAAGATATTTATTTATATTTAAATGAGGCCAATTTGGATCAGTGTTCTCAAATTTTAAATATCTGTAATCCTAAATTTATAAACGTCAAACTCGATTCTAGCTAGTCCACAGAATAAGTAATAGGCTAGACTAGAATCGAGTTTGACGTTTGTAAAATTAGATGAATCATTAGATAAAACAAAATCTTTAAAGTAGAACCTTAAATAACGGCAAATTAATAGCAATATAAAGCTTAATGTTTACACCGCGCTAAATCGTATAGAATCTTGTCTAGATAATGTCGGCCATTACCTCGTGCTCCAAATACCTAAGTTATTTGAAGTTAATCGGCCAATTTGAGTTCCGATAGCTGCCCACATAATATCTGTCTCGTGTTGAAATATTGCATTTTGATTTAATTACTGCTTGTTATGGCGTCTTGTTTATATCAAGATATTTTTAATGAAACGCCGAATATATTAACTTT
This sequence comes from Acleris literana, assembly GCA_946894065.1. Lineage (NCBI taxonomy): Eukaryota > Metazoa > Arthropoda > Insecta > Lepidoptera > Tortricidae > Acleris > Acleris literana. The sequence goes on from OX335670.1 coordinate 23,409,934, forward strand.
TTAATGTTAGGAGGCGGCTAATAAGCAAGTAGGTTGTATATAAAGATGTTAATGATATGATGAGCAATCGCAGTGGCTCATTAACACCCGCTCAACACTAGAAAAAGTTACTTTTTTTTAAACAATAGTTACTTGTTTTAAAAAGGCGTAGGTATGTCTAAAATAACGTCATTTTAGTCGACCCTATGTCAAGACTGATAGCTCACATTTGATGATATTTAGCACAGAATCAAAATTAAATGTCAATTTCCGGTTAAGCCATTTCAGCAGATTTCGTAAAAATATGTGTAGTATCTACATATACTATAGGAAGTCCACGTTATTAGTATCCTGATACTCTCCCCCCCTATTCCTTTATAATTCTTTCTTAGTACACCCCTAGTGTAACCATGGAATATTCCCTTCCCTATTCGAAATGGTCTAAGTAAGGTAGGCATCATATTTTATTTCACGCCTTGTAGAAACTTTTCCAATGCACCAGATTCCAACAATGGAACTAATCATGAAACTCTTCCAATTTCAGAACTGATCGATCTCCCAAAATAAAGTGGATCTCCGCGGGTAACCTTCAAACCAAATATAGTGGAAAATTGAAATTCAACATCTAAAATCGAACATAAATTGGAAAAGAAATGCGCGTGAAATCCAATATTAAAGACGTGTCAATTTCGAAAGCATGAATATTAAAAAGCTGGAAATCAATCTTACCTTTTTTATGTTTGATAGAAAAGATGTCAGTTTGTTTTTTTGTAACCTCGTTACGAGGACAGTCCACCGGATACCCCGCCCGTCTCGACGTCTAAATTTCTAGGAATATTGGAAAGACAAGACTAACTTTAAAAGCGTTCTCAAGTCTCAACCTTTCTAGACTTGAATATCAATATTATTCTTCGAAAGAACTCGCTTTTGCAGGAAATATTTGAAGTTATGCTATCAAGAATTTATGTAAGTTATTAATATCTTTTAGGATTTTTTTTGTTAAAGGGGAGAAATGATTTATGCTGCTTAAATAAAAATATTAAAAATACAAATGCTTAAGAGCAGTTTGTTCCCAGTTATGTGAAGTAAAAATTGCAATCAATTGCAATTGCGATTTGAGTGAATCCCAAGATTGAAGAAGGAAAACCTTTTTAGGGTTCCATAGTCAAACTAAGAACCCTTATAGTTTCGCCATGTCCGACCCTCCGTCCGTCCGTCCGCAGCCTAGCTCAGAGACTCTTAGTATTAGAAAGCTGTAATTTGGCATGAATATACATATTAGTCACGCCAACAAAGTGGTAGAATAAAATCTTGTTTTTTTTTGTGTACGTCTTACTTAACGTGGCATGTATTTTTTTTTCTCGTCTACCTTATAGTTGGGGTTGTCGTTGGATAGGTCTTTCAAAAATATTGCGGGTTTGTGTAAACAATTTTTCGATTAATGTATCCCTTTATAAAATATTAAGCTTTAAAGCGCTAATTTTTGTTAGAGTCACGTGTCAAAACCATACAATAATTATATCAAAGGCAATACGGGTTTATCGAGTTGAACAGAACCATAACGCTAAGGTTCGCCATTTTCGAAAACTGGCAAAATGTTAGAATTGACCAAATCGTCAGCTTACGTCAACCTTATGTTTGATTTCTTCCTTTACTACTTCACAGAACACAATCTGTGAGAAATCGTGAGTATCGTGACGTTTGTAAACGAAAAGGTATACTTTGGTATTTATACTATTGGTAGCTTTTCATCGATTCCTCGTACCACATCCGGAGCCTCTCGTGAATGCCAAGTAGCGGTAACTAGCCAGCCTTCATGGCTCGTTGCGAAGTTAAGATGTGCGTAATGGAATAGTAGCTGTAAAATGGCGAACGTTTAAATATTGAGGACAGAATTGGAGCAATAGAGATCTACAGGGTTACTTGTGGATAGAATAAACAACTAAATTAAATGTGCACTTACACAGGCAATTTTTGAGCAATTTTAGACAAAGGCCCTAACCAAGATGAAAAGGCTGCTCTATCGTTTTTTTTCTATCACTCAAAATGTATGGGGAGACATTCTCGTGCGTTGCGATAAACCACGTGGTCAACTGTCATCCCATACATTTTGAGTGATAGAAAAGAAAAACGTTAGTAGCGATTGCATCTTGGCTTCGGCCCAAAGTGCTCGAGTATACCCTTTGAGATAGCAATACAGATAACCCAACCAAATCACACGCCAAGCAGACAAAGCTTCTGTCATTGATTGGTTTATCATGAGCAATTATTACGGGTGAGAGGTTATGTTTTCATCTTTATGTGCACCGTGGCTTTTGTACACTATATCTGTTTCATCTAGGATGAGTCCTGTGACAGCCGTATTTCGTTATTTCAATCACTTACGATACTCACATGCGAGGTACTTAAAAATAGGCGATTAATTATTTAAGTCCCTGAACGGCATCGCTAGGTGTGTACCAATGTAGTATTTATGTAAAGTTAAAGAAACAAGTGTATTACGTGTTTATATGAGCTGTCAACATATAAAGACAAACAACACACAATAAAGAAGTTAAAAGCAATAATTCACTCCATTGTTTGGCACCTTGGTTTCAAACAAAATCAGCTTTGAAAAAAAGTATAGGAAAGCACGCGGACTGAGATATAAAGTAAAGATGCCGTCTTCGTTGTATGTCTTAATGTTGAATGTCTTTCTTTTTATATGCGAGACCTCGTTATATATATTTTTCGTGTCCCTTCTATAATAACTTTTAGGGTTCCGTGCGTATAAGGCGAAACGGACTATGGCTGATGCTGACACTCTGCTGTCCGTCTATCATGTCACGCACATAAACGGATCTGGAATCTGAATATTGAATGAAAAAGTTTACCCCAACTGCTTTTATTAAATTAAAAAGTGGTCATAAACCATACCTAACTTAGTTCTTGTCAGAAAAGTGAGTCATGGACTCATGACTGTTATCGTTTTATTTGTTTTAACTGTTGTGTACATGACAAATGGCGGATTGAACACTTTAAAGCAATCTCTACCAGACGACCACTAAACCTAACGTGTTATTTCCTTACTTTAAGCTTCGCGATAACCACGTATTTTCATCATCGTATTTCAATCATTTTCCGTTGTATCTGTATATCTCAATCGGAGCCCAATTATTTCCTTCCTCCTTCCAAACCGGCTGATGCCGACCTTGAACAAGTCCGTAATGCTAAACATTAACTGCAAACCAACCGGTCCAAAGTTCGATCCCCGGCTAGTAACGGTGCCGCAAGTACGGCATGGACAAAAACTGGATTGTCCTTTCATGGAGCTATCATATCTTGGATTTATGTGGCTTTCTAGCTGGCTTTCCTTTTCATGTTTCCGTCGGTCTGTCACTGGACTGATATTACTGAAAGGGTTATATATATTAGGATTAAGTACCTATATGGGTAAGTAGCTAAACAGATAGGTGCTTGCGCTGCATTTCAATTGCCTAGTTGATAGACTTTCTTAAAGTCGCGAAGGAGGCTTTTACCCAAAGTCGCCATTAGTGTTTGAAACGGGTCTATATTGACTGCTGTGCTTAAGGTCATAATCATCGCAAGTCATAACGTGTTTTTTTAAAGAAACTGTTACTTTTTCAGGATTTTTATAAATCAAACCTCACATGTTAGACATTTCAGAACTTCTGAAAAGTTTTCAGTTTCGGCGATATAAAAAATTATGACTATCAAAAATTATGTCAACAATTACATTATGACCAATAAAATTATGGGAAACAAAGGGCTCCCGTTTGGAACACGTGAGGAGGGGCAATATGATTCAACATGGTTTTAATTTTGTATTAAATTAACATAAGTTCCCTTCACTCATTAGGTAGCTTTTAAAAATATAAATTGGTACTTATAAAATTCATGCGGATTTACTTAATTGATGTGAATTTTGTAAATGTATATGTTTGTGATAAGGTAAGGCCTTAAAATTATAATTACAAAGCCGCCGAAGTAAACAAAATTGACCAATCAATGTACTCGCCGTTTTGGTAAACAAACAACGATATTTAAATTAGTAGTTATGCAACTGTCACATAATTAAGGCTCTTGTGATACGAAGTTTTTGAATATTTAAATACTTAACCTTTTTATTATCCTTTAATAAGCGGGCTCTCTTATGTCATCGTTATGACGGTGACTTGTATCCTACTAATATTAGAAATGCGAAAGTTTGTGTGTGTGTGTTAGTTTGTTACTCCTTCACGCTGCAACGGCTGGACGGATTTGGATGAAATTTGAAATTGAGATAGCTCATACCCTGGATTAACACATAGGCTACTTTTCATCCCTTAAAATATCAAAGTTCCCGAGGAAATATACGATAATCTAAATCTACGCGGACGCAGTCATAGACCAGTACTTATACCCTTTTTCACTTGACCCTCAAAAGACTCATTACCTTTTCACTAGGATGACAGAATCTACCAATTATGTACGTCGTTGTTTGTTTTGTTTTAATGAAACATCGCCAAAAACAGCGCAGACGAGTGGGTGGACATTTAAAGCGGTTTAGACCGTTACTCTGCGCGAGCGCATTTAATCTCGGAATTCCGTTATTGATTGAATATTAATATAATCTTATTAGCGCATGCGTAATCCGGTTATTTAGTATCAAAGCGGTTTTATTGGCCTGTAAAATATACTCCAATTAACAACTTATTAATTAGCCGGTAGGTGTTAAATGTATTTATGATGGTTGACAGGCTGGATTTGGTTTTGAGTTGAGAAGTGTGCCAAACTTGCTTGACAGCAGTAACTGGATAAATTGTATTAATTAACATGTTGAATTTGTGTATTCTCTACATTTTGAGGACCTCGTGGAAGGTCCGTTTAGTTTTCTACCACTTCCTTATCCTGAAAATGAAAGGAAGAAATAAGGGAAAAGTCTGCATAAAGGCTAAAGAATTGGACAATTAATAATTCCTCTTCTTCACCCTATCACCAAATATTACCGTTTGCATTGTTATTATCCCGTTTGGAATGAATAAGATACTGGTCTGGGAAAAAGATAATAATATCCCAATTACGACGAAATTGATATCTACTCTGACTCTAGGCGAAAAGATTGAATGCTGGGTAGGGTGATGGCGCCAGTAATGGACAAGGACCAATGACGGACTCTTTGTTCTTATTTTTAACCGACTTCAAAAAAAGGAGGAGGTTCTCAATTCGTCGGGTTTTTTTTTTTTTTTTAAATGTATGTTCCCCGATTACTCGAAGACCACTGGACCGATTTGAAAATTTTTTTCGTTGTTCGAATGGTTATACTTTCTAGTTGATCCCATTGTCACCACGTCCGGATCTGATGATCGGATCTTGGAGAAATCAAGAGAACTCCTCAAATATTATAGGCACACCTATAGCGATTTTGGTATTTTTCACTGTAACTCATGCATTTACTTTTGAAAAGTACTATATGGTGAAGTGGAACTGATGATGAAGACCACAGATGGCCACCGGAACTCCTTAACGGTACCTATTTCAAGGGTGGCGATAAGATATTTCGATTAAGGTAGTTGAGCGACTATGCCGAAGCACATTTAGGTTAAAATATGACTATGACATTCCCGCGGCGTTGTCTGCGGCGAGCTTGAAATGTTCTATAGTTTCTCATTAATATTTAGAAGTGGAGCTACGTAACAGCATAAATAGGATCACTAAAAAGTATAAAATAAAATAAATGTTTAAAAAAACAAAAACCCGCCTTCTGCTTTGGTTAAAATATTGTTGGACGCCGACTTCAGTTGGACTGACCTATTTACCTACCATTTTAAAGAAGTTATTTTTTGCTTTTTGAAGGCGGGTTTTTGTTTTTTTAATAAAGGACGTAAGTGTTATTATATGGCTGCAGTGAAAACGGATGTTGACTATAGCCGACTTTTAAAAAGACAAACTATATACAGAGTATACTGGACTTAAACCCTTTTCATTATTATTTAGGTACTGAGAGAATAAAATTGAATATTATCAGTTTTTGCTACGCGCTTTGGAGATTTTGGACTAGTATTCGGAATGTAATTTTGTTTGTAAGCGAGTTTAGTTGTTTTAAGTCTAGCACTAGAGCTGTGACGTAGAAAATACCAAGTGGCATTTAAACTCTTTACTCACCAGCAGAAACTTGTTTATTTATTTTCTCAGTATATAATGAACAAAAAAAAAACATATACTTTTGAGACAAACCTTTTAAAAAGTACCTGTTGTGAATGAATATTAACCGTGTGATCTTTGAATTAAGATTTAAGTGTCCATTATTGGAGCCATCACCCTAAGTAATAAAGAATCGCGGCCGTCTGCAAATAGCTGTAATTTTAGTGCGTCGTTAAGTTAGTATTTTCGCCACCGATCTAAATAACGTATGACAAAGCAAGGCTACTTAATACTTAACGGAGCTGTGGGAAATATGATTCATCTTTTCCGTTATGGGAAGAGCAGTTTCTCGCAAAATTGTTTTGAAATAACTGGGTCTGAATGAGTAACAATACCGAAATTAAAATGTCTGTATTTATGGTACGTAGTTATGCCTTCCTTTGTTTTCTTTTGTATTAAGTGCAGTATTAAGGCTGTTTTATATTTCGTATAGCATTTGTGTGTTGCACTTGTCACAACTTTAACTTATAAGTTAAGTACTTAGTACTTACTTTAAGTTTAGTATAATTTAAGTTTAGTATAATATGATAGTCATTTAAATTATATAATTTCGGCTGATCTTATTTTTATTGTGTATAATTCAGTTGTATAATACTCATATTATAACACTACAATGTGAGCACTAGTAGGGTAAAGGCTAAGGTAGCCTGGACGGACCATGCTCAGTCACAAAACGGGAATGTTAAGCCACTTGCTACTCTTCTTAATTCAGCCGAGTAATACATACTGGATATACCAGTGTAACCGACTAACCCCGATTCGCATTACACGGCTAAAATACTAACAGTGGCAATTGGCTCAAAAATCCCGTGTTGTGACTGTGAGGTCCTACAACCATCACTAAGTTGTGCCATTCCATCATACCGTGACTTAACAAAGCCAAAAAGCAGCATCTCAAATAAAACTCCTGTAGCAATCACAACCTCATGACTAACAAGAGAGGATTGAATTTACCTTGGCAATCGAATCTCACATACGTAATGTTTACTGGCTTAAGAGGGTAGCATAGATATTTTTGATTATTGCATCCTATGTATGCGACGTGTGCAATATTGAAATAGAACAGAAATATAAATAGAAACATTTACTCGACGAGCACAAAAAAACAGAACAGAGAAAAACATCATAAAAAAATGACACACACATAAATCAAAATAGATTCAATTAAAACACAACACAGAAATCAAAATAAAAACAATAAAGAAGGAAAGAAAAAATGCAATTATAGGATAATGTTGCCATGGGTGATTCTGAGACGTCGAAACTGACACCACTCAGCACTATGTCACGGCATAAACCGCGAATATGATGCGATCACATAAGTTGTGCGCCATGTATTACCCGGATGGACCTCTATCGGGTCGATCGGGTAGTATCGGGGCAGGGGGGCATTTCCTTTGAGTCAATATAGCTACACTAGCTGTTGCCCGTGACTCAGTCCGCTTAGAAGCCGTTTATTGCGGGTAAAAAGTATCATATCCATCCTCGAGATTTAAGCTATGTACATATATACCTATTTTTAACTGTGAAAGCGTAACAGGCAGACAGATAGACGGATAGACAGATGGCGTTACTTTCACATTTATAATATTGTATGGATCAGCCTTAATTTAGTTCCCCTGTTGTTTTTTTTTCGATTTTGATGTTAAGGCCCCTTGGGTCCTATTCTAAAACCAACACTGCGTCTAAAATGTACTACGCCAAATATTTGTAAGTTGGTACAGTGGTGACAGTCACCATTTCCATATTATATCGGTCGAGTGGCGTCAACGTCCTACGCGTGGTCTCAATTTTTATGGAACGTAAACAAACACGTTTCTTTTTATGACTTTTAAACCAACAAGTTATTGTAATTTCATGCATTTGGATAACATATTCAGATTAGTATATATTTAAACTGAATAATTGATGTGAAACGTGATCAATTAAAGACTTTGCTTACTGTAAATTATCTTAATTTAAAAATATGGCATAATGATGGGGTCAAAAACTTGCAGAGGCTGAATCGATGCATAAATGTTCATTAACGACGCATAATAATTAAATTTACAAGTTAATTATTGTTTTATGAATATAATTATGAAGTAAATTATTATTATATATGCAAAAGCAGATTTTATAATTACTTATTTAGTCGTTTTGTTGTGTGTGGTCCATTTTTTTTTACCAAAAGCTTGCAACCGGTCCAGTCGGCGTGACATTATCTTTACTGCACGAAGTTTAAAATGTTAAGATTGTTAGATACGGAGTATACATACCTACATTGGTCGGAGATCAAAATCTGTCATTTTCTATCTTGATTATCGAGTTACTCGTGTAACCAGTAATATTAGGGTAAGTTTTACTGATAAAAATACCTACACTTAAACCAAAATGCAGTAATCACAGCGAATGTGCGCCCGTTGACGTTAGGATTTTGATCTCGAATTCGATAACCGACTGTACCTCTAGTGGCAGGTATGAAATATATATTTTTAATTAAAAAAAACATTTTTTTTTCAGAAAATTTCTTCACTACAAAATGTACTAACTGTTATGTCAGCTATTTCTTCTAAAACATGACTAGAGGAAGCCTAGATATATTAACTTTATTTATACCCATTATGCAGGTAAGCTAGATTAAATTGAAATACACTAGGATCTAGACTAGATATAATAGACCACGACAAAGTTCTAGAAAGTTTTCGGCGTTTCCGTTATCCGGGAAATTGCAGAAGTTGCAGACAGTTCGAGAAGTCGCGTCGCCATCCAATATTTAGACAGTATGACGATACTCAAACACTGAAATAAAGTTCATAGTCTTCGTAGGAACTGAAAGGGACTTGATGTCTGGCATTTTACCTATATTTAACATCACTTGGTATGTCTTGGAATTTTGCAAGTCGATTTTGATCCAGTTCTCGTCAATGGAATGGGCTGAATTTGGAATACATGTGTAAACCTGATGACAATGCAATGTTATGGTACCATCGAGCTGATCTGATGATGGAGTCGGAAGGTGGCGACGGAATCTTTGCTTTACTTAATTAATTGGGGCTCGTTAGTTTCGTCTTGACAAGCAGATGATGTCTGAGCGGGAAAAAGTATAGTAAGCAACAAAAGGAAGTCCCAAAAATGTAAATTTTGACGGAAACTTATTAATAATTGAGGGGACTCTTTCACACACATTTATATACCTAGTACCAAAGTAAGCTCTGGGCTTGTATGGTCGGCTTCAGTGCTTTGTCACTTTCATGTCATGTTTGAACTGCTGTACTGATCTGTCAACGACGTTAAAGCGACAAGGTACTAAAGTGTGCAGTAACTTATAAGACCGACTGCCCTATGGGTACTAGGCACTGATAAACATACTTATACATGTAGAGATACAGAGAAATATGGTCTAGTTATATTCTAGGAAACTGGATTCTCGGGGAACACGTAGAATCCATTTCCCACGGACGATGGACGGAGTTAACTTATCGTCTATATAAATCTATTCGACTCGTTTACGAAAATAGAAATCATGAATAATTACGCAACTGACATGAGCTGGACGATAGAGCGTATGAGAGAATTTTTACACCAGACTAAAAACATTGTTCTTCTCCTTTGGAAGTCGGGTAAAAAAGAGGGACTATGTTTTGTCGTCTTGTGACTGTTGGTCGCCTGGCCTATAAACCAATTGCATAAGGTGTTTATTCCGGTTTCCTATAATTTAAAAGTTCAGTTGAACCATTGGCGAGTTAGGTCTGTGAGACTAGACAAGTTCTTAACGCTAACGTAAATGATTTTCGAAAACTGACAGCTTACGTCAATCCTATACATTTTTGATAACGATAACGAACGCCGAATGCATCTTGTCTAGGTTGGTTGGTGGTACGTACGGAGGTACCGAAAAAATATTTTTAATTTTAAAAATTGATGTACACAATATGTATAGTATGTAGTAACCCATCTGTATAGACCGTTCGACATTCTATATTTGAAATTTGACGTAAATTCCATATTAGTTTTGTACACAACTACATGCAAGAGGTCATTTACTTAAGTTTTTCACCTATACTAACTTTTACGCGCAACTCCGATTCTTTATCGCTTTCATTCAAAAACTGACCAATTTTTAGGAATAAAAAACACTCTACTAACAAATTTCACATCAATCAATTGGAACGACAATTCCAAAGCATCTTCTACACCTATTTTTAACCGACTTCAAAAAAAGGAGGAGGTTCTCAATTCGTCGGGTTTTTTTTTTTTTATATGTATGTTCCCCCGATTACTCGAAGACCACTGGACCGATATGAAAAAAATTTTCGTTGTTCGAATGGTTATACTTTCTAGTTGGTCCCATTGTCACCACGTCAGGATTTGATGATGGGATCTTGGAGAAATCAAGAGAACTCCTCAAATATTATAGGCACACCTATACTGCCCTTCTAAGCATAATGGCGATATCTCAGACAAAACATCTGTAGAAATTGCAACCTAGTTACAATCAGAAGAGAGTTGAATCTGCTTTGGCTATTGTATTTAGTTATTGCATTTTTGCTTAGGAGGGCAGTATAGCGATTTTGGTATTTTTCACTGTAACTCATGCATTTGCTTTTGAAAAGTACTATATGGTGAAGTGGAACTGATGATGAAGACCACAGATGGCCACCGGAACTCCTTAACGGTACCTATTTCAAGGGTGGCGATAAGATATTTCGATAAAGGTAGTTGAGCGACTATGACGAAGCACATTTAGGTTTAAATATGACTATGACATTCCCGCGGCGTTGTCTGCGGCGAGCTTGAAATGTTCTATAGTTTCTCATTAATATTTAGAAGTGGAGCTACGTAACAGCATAAATAGGATCACTAAAAAGTATAAAATAAAATAAATGTTTAAAAAAACAAAAACCCGCCTTCAAAAAGCAAAAAATAACTTCTTTAAAATGGTAGGTAAATAGGTCAGTCCAACTGAAGTCGGCGTCCAACAATATTTTAACCAAAAGCAGACTTCAGTTGGACTGACCTATTTACCTACCATTTTAAAGAAGTTATTTTTTGCTTTTTGAAGGCGGGTTTTAGTTTTTTTAAACATTTATATGTCAAGGAGAAGACATACGAGCGCACAGGCCACCTGATGGTACATGGGATCTATGACCCATAGACATTCTCACCCTCAAGACTACAATCACAAGACTGCAATCTTAATCTTACGTTGCCAACCCTAAGGATTATGGATTGCCTCTATGCTAGTAATTTCACCAGTTGTCTTATCCCCACACCGGAAACAACAATGCGAACACTCCTGTTTACTGGTAGCGGCAACCCTGCACGTCCACTCCTCGTTGACTTTAGGAGCCCTACCAATGAAGTTTGAAGTAACACTATCTCACCACTAAGGAACTACTTTAAAAATTGAAATTAGTAGTTACTTTAGCTCCATCCCTGTCATTCGGAACTATGATGGCTGCCTGTCCACTGGAGCCGAGCAAGCCGAGCAAGGCAGCGAGGGGGCTGCTCCGAGCGAGGCTATAAAAATAAAGTATTCCTATTGGTGGATCTTTTCCTCGCTCACCACTCCACTGCTTCGCTCCGCTCGTGGACAGGTAGCCTAAATCGAGAGAAAGGGTGGAAGTAACCTAACATCGAATTTCGATTTTTACACTCTGGGCCAGATTTTGCAGCCCTCTTCACCGTATCATTACAGCCCTAGTTACCAACCGCTGACATTTATATACATAAACAAACACTAATAAAATCTAGTCTCTATTACCAGCGGTAATTGGCGAAGCTACCCCGCTGGTCCCAGCAGCCGTCCAACTAGTTAGGATTAGACTGGTTATCAACTTGAGACGCAGGCGCAGGCGACGCAGCACACAAATCGTAAATCATACCAAATTAAAAAGGTATTAAATGCAAGTGCTTAGAATTTTAATAACTTGGAAAATTGCGTGAATGTTTAGTTAATAAGTTATAATATCGCTACTCAGTTTCATGGACTATATTCGTTTAATATCCTTTGGCGGGCCCTTGACATGCCATCTTAAAGAACCGTTTCCGTTTAGCTGTAAACGCACTGTAATTGTGTAATAATGTATTTAAAATGTATGTAATTACGTTGCCATTTTGAAGGATTACTTATGTACTTTATCAGTTACTACCTTTTGCCTTACGTCCGCGTTGAAATCGTTTATCACGGTTCCACTGTGGTCTTGATAGAATTGGAACATAATCTTGCGCTGGCGCACATAGCGCAGGCGCAGCGCAGAGAATTTATCACGGGCAAAGTATCATCGTCTTTGGAAGTGTTGAACTAAGATCCAAATTAATTAATCCCACATAATCTCCGCAAGCATCTCCTAGTATTTATGGTGATAATTAATTTCGATCTTATTTCAAAATATCCAAAGATAATGGTGCTATGGCCGTGAAAAATTCTCTGCCCTGCATTTCGCTGTATGTGCGTCGACCCTAATTTGTTTAAAGGCCACCCTTCTGGTGGCGCTAGGTCTCGCTCGCGACTGTGGTGATTCTCCATACTTAACAAATTAAATGTAGCAAACTGACAATACTTTGTATTCCTTTATCTGTTAAATCCTTACAGGATTGACAAATTTTGTGGGGTTAAAATGCTCTATGTAAGTCTTCGGGGCTGTTTAAATAAACTCTTTATGTTCCAAATTTCACGACGATCCATTGCGGCATTGCACAGGATCAAACAAACACATATTAAAAATATAGTATATTTTCATAATTTGGTAGTAAAATATTTTAAAGTAATATGTGGATGACATACATTTTTTCTTATAAGTAACTATAAATAGGTATAATTATCAAAGTAAATAAAATTCCCCGATTGGCAACCCTTTCTCTTAGAGATGATAACTTTGAAATAGCCCAACTCATTGTCATGAAACCTTAAAAAAAAACCGCGTCCAAAACAGTCACAACATACAGATACAGACCTAGTATAATGTACAGATGTAGTGAATAATGTTTTGCCATCGTTTATTATCGGAAAAGTTCGTTTTTATCTTGCTGTCTCAGACAACTTTAGTACCCACCGATAAGGGCGATAAGCTAATTGAGAAAGCAAGATCAATACGAACTTATCCGACAAAAACGAAGGCAAATAATTATTCACTACATCCGTATAGCTCGCGAAGTGCACTTCAAAAAATACAACTATTTTTGTACTCGTCGATTAAAATCTGTGTATTAGGATTTCATAGAGAATACTGCAACGTCACTCTTTTCATCGTTGAATAGTCTATGTTACTTACGAAACAACCGAAATAACTGTATCGATACGCTCTAGACAACCGAAAAAAAATTGAAAATAAAACTTCGTATTTCAATAATATGTGTCCTCATTCATCAAAAATATTATTGTCCTGTTGTATCCAGCAAGTTTAAGTAGATTTTTGACAGATGACGCGACCCTGCTACGTTCCGAAACGCCATAGATTGGATTGAGTCTCCTTAAATAAGGACTTTTTGAAGGGCATAAAAAAATAAAAAAACTACGCTTTGTGATAGGCTAGTATTTAGCCAATCACAGCACAGTACTGCAACATTCATTACGGACGCCGGTGGTGTGATAACTTTTCTTTTGAAAGCTAAGCTTAAAAAGTTAAAATAAAAACTAAACACTTAAATTATTAATTTTAATGAAGTCGTATAAAAAGTATTGTTCACAATAGTGTCATAATCAAGCTTTTTAATCTCGTGCCTTACTTAGGCCACTCAGCAAGGTTCGTGGCCTAAACACGGTACTCGACTAAAAAACTCTCTATTATAACACGATTGTGAAAACTACTATTTCACATTTCAACGAACCCATTAAAAACATTACGACTTTTCACATCTACACTTTCTACATTAGCATTGCATATAGCACCGAACATTCCTGACTCACGTAATGGCTGATTAATAGTAACATTAACGCGAGCTTAATGGTGCGACTGGTCAGTAACTATACCTGACAGCTTCCGATCTTCTGAACCTGCCAGTCTGTTTATTACTCTATTACACTCGGAGATTTTTTAATGCACGCTTGGCTAGTCTGTTATAATATTAAAATATACAGGGTCTGCTTTCAACTTTGATTTAGGGGTTTTCGGTTCGCGTATGTCACGGTAAAAAATAATTGATGTGGATGTGGGTAAGTACAATACTCGTATTCTGATGTTGCCAATTTCATACACCCACACCCACGTATTTACAGGGTGTTAGTCAGAAGGTTGGACAAACTTCAGGGCCTAACTCTGTAGGTCATACTCATCAACTTTTATTATGGGACCAACATCCAAATAGCGAAAAAAAAACAGCATTTCCATACATTTCTGTTGTTTAGCTCTCGAAGTTTGTATGGAACAGCTTTTTTTTTTCACGGTTTGGATCTGGGTCCCATAATAAAAGTTGATGAGTATGACCTACAGAGTTAGTCCAACCTTCTGCCTAACACCCTGTATATACTTATGTTTAAGATTTAAATGATTGTTTTTTTTTTGTTTTTTTAGAGTCCCTACTGTTATATTTTAAATTACACATTAATATAAAATAATTAATATCTTCTATACTCACGGGACAGGCAATTTCTAGTGTGGGGATCAATCTACATGGTTGTTTTATTTTGGAAATAAATATTTATTTTTGGGTACATGCGGTATAAGTAATCTTAGCATACCACTAATTATACTTAACTACTACTAAGTATTAAGTATTAAATCTCGCATTAGCCAGTGAAGTTACCAGAAGTTACTTAAATTACCTAAACAAATCTAGGACCACTTCGGAAAACGTGATCCGCCACAAAACAGTCACCACGGCAATTTTCGTGCATCATTGCAAGTGTAGTAGGTAAAAAGTGCGATAAGCCGATAATTTAACTAAAAAATTAAGTACTGTACTCGTAGAATCCTAACATTGCCGAAGATCATAAAATTTCAAGATACCAGAATCTGTAATCTACCGAAATGACTCGAGAACTCGATAAAGAAAAAACCCGTCGTCAAAAAGCAAAATTGGACTGACCTACCATTTTAAAGAAGTTATTTTTTGCTTTTGAAGGCGTGTTTATGTTTTTTTAAACTTTTTTTTTATTTAGACTTTTTAGTGATCATAAAATTATGCTGTTATGCTCCCACTTCTCATTTAATAAGAAACTATAGAACATTTCAATCTCACCACAAGCAACGCCGTGGGAAAGTCATAGTCATATATTTAAACCTAAATATGCTTCGTCATAGTCGCTCAACTATCTTAATCGAAATATCTTATCGCCACCCTTGAAATATATACCGTTTAGGAGTTCCGGTGGCCATCTGTAGTCTGCATCATCAGTTTCACTTCATCAAATAGTGCTTTCCAAGAGCAAATACACAAGTTACAATGAAAAACACCAAAATCGCTATAGTTATGCCTATATTTTTTTAAGAGTGCCGTCGATTCCTCATGGACTCCATCATCAGATCTTCATTTTGATAAAAACGGGACCAAACGGGAAGCATCAGCTTTCAATTAAAAAAAGAATCATCAAAATGGGTTCACCCAGTCGAAATTTCTGAGGTTAGAAACATAAAAAAACAGACGAATTGAGAACCTCCTCCTTTTTCTGAAGTCGGTTAAAAACTACATGAAGTTGTGTGAGGGAAAGACACAGTCTATATCTTTTTAATATTTTGCATAAAATTAAGTCAGATTAATAGAGAACTTTATCAAGAAACTAAGTGTACGTCTAATTTATTAAGATGTCCGTCAACTTAGCGAGCGGCTGCATTCTTCGGAAGCACTCAGCGTTATTAATACAGTGCACTGATCAAAGCAGCCGAGATGCAATTTAGATAGCGCCCTCTAGATGACTGATACCAAATGATTAGGAGACGGAGCATGCATGCACTATAGTGCATGAGATGTAAAGCGGTGCTTAGGCTGGCAACGTAAACGTTTTTCACTCTGATTGACAAAGAGGTGTTCTAAAAAAGTTTATAGAGGTTTTAATTCTCATTTCTACGTCACAACGTGCTAAACTTAAAAAAACAAAACGCGGTAGAAAACAAACAAAATGACGATTGTCTTAAAAGGGTGTGTAGCAGGTAGTGTAGTGATATTTTATTTTCTCAGTAAACTTTCAGTTCAGTAAAATTAAAAAGACATTAAATTTTTGAGGCAAACCTCCTTTTTTTTTATCAGAACACCTTTAAAAAAAAACGTTGTCAATTTACTTTAAAAGGCACATTCAGCGATACTGGCTGGGTATCAAGAGAGATCCTAAAAACAGTGCAAAAAAGTCTAATATTTTTTAAGCAACCTCTGCAGCATGATGTGTCACCACGCTAAAATATTTTTTTGCCAGCCGATTAGCTTCATTAGCTTCTTTGGGTAATAGAGGATAATACTATACATATAATAATAAGCTAAAGAATAACTTCGGTGAAAACTTGGAAAATTGCACCACGGGGCCCTGTTTCCTGAACTTACTAGACGATAATATTAGTCTATGCTTGGAGTGTTTATATCAAGTTTACCAGACTATATATATAGCTATATAGCTTTCGAGAAACAGACCCCAAATCGAGAAAACATAAAAGCTATTCCGTACCTACTCTGAAATAATTTTCAGTTTTCTTTCAAGTATCCTACCGTTTATTTCGTGTTAGGTTTACCGATATTCGATCGTATCGCGTTTCATGCGCCACCATTAAATAAATAAATAAATATCAGGGGACAATTTTGCGCCAATAGACCCTGTCTTAAACTGAGCTCCATCTCTCTCCGTTGTTAGAGATGTTGAATTATAGGGTGACTTCAAATTTGAAGTACAAAATCAATGTTAAACTAAATCCCTATACTACTCCTGATGGTGCTAATTTAGTTAAAAGTATTTATTTCTAAGTTTTAATTTATCCCAAGTTTTTGCCTTAATGCGGTTACCCTACCACTATGTTTAAATTAGATTGATAACATCGAGTGACAGGTATGACAGTTAGACATTAAAAGTAGGGTAACCACACTTTAGGATTATTAGTTTTATTTAAAAAATAACGATTATTACACTATTCGTGATTAACTGAGCCTCATTAAAGTGTTTTGTATTATCAATTAGAAGTCACCCTGTATATCCCTCAACGGTGATATGAACCATACACGTAAGTATATTAGTATTACTAAAACTAAGCTAACGTCAAGCTAAGTTAACTAAGGGTCGTATTTGCTATGTTCAGGGAATAATACTTACTGAAACAGGAGGATTAAAAAACATTTGACGTAGTTTAAAAGAGATTGGTCACGTAAATCGACGTTTGATCATGTTGGAAGGATGCCAAGACTGGCGACATGGGTGGCCAAGCAAACGTCTTGAATTCAAAATATGTGTAATCAACTGGCTAAAAATTTACTTCTGCTTCGAACACCAGTCGAAGTAATCACCGCGTCGATTTCTACCAGAGCCATTTAATAAAAATAAATAATAATAAGGTTCTATGCAAAAAAAAAACAAAGTTTGCATGTACCGGAGTCGTGGAGAATGGCATATCCTAATTTTGCTAACAGAAATTTAAATGTAACTTAACAACTTTTTTAAATAAATCAATATGCAAGAAAAAACCATCATTTCCAACCATTCACTGAATACATACAATACTTAACCCATTGTGAATATCAAGCCAGGAATTCCTTCCCATAGTCACTTCACTAAACAAAGTTAAACGTCATTACTTCAGCCGAGTGTTTTGCCATTTCCTACATTAGCCGATAACATAGTTAGTTTATGAACAAACAATACTTGTAAGACTTTCTGTTATTCCATCGCATTGAGTTCCTGTCATGAGTAAATATTATATATTACAACCCCAAGAACCGTAGCAACAATGCAAAAACTAAGATCGGTTTACGCTGGACTGACAAGTTAGCAAATGCCAGCTTAATTTGACCTCTGCTTTAATACAATGCTATGAGTTCAGTGGAACTCTTAAGTATTGATGGAAACACAATTTCTTACGAAGCTACCATGCTATGGAGAATCCGATGTATACAATGCATTAAACCTAGAAAAAGATATCTTGAGTTCAAGGTAATTTTTTCTAGTGTATGTTTTGCATCTCATTGTTTAAGAAAAGAGGAAAAAAATCTTATACCTTTTCATCATTCCTAAGTACGAAATGAAAAGCATACGTAACATATTCAATGTTATATTTTTTGCGTATCAATTAGCTTCTTGGCTCTTGGTAATGGGCATATTACACTACGCGGTATTCAGGGACTCTTTATTACCGGGCCCTGAATATTGCGTAGTGTATACACCCTTAATTCTTAATATCGACTAACTAAAAGGCGTAGGCACAGATTGTTCCGCGATCCTAACACGGACACAGGTCAACTTTGGCTGGTCTATCGAGCCATAGAGGTCAAAATATGATGGTTCTTTAATAATACACCATGCTTCGACTTTGCACGTTAATTTACTAGGTTTATATCTTTTAAACTTTCACAGCTTTAAACTAAATATTTAATAGCACAGACGGACAATTCTCGGGCGTAAAACTTTATGACCTGACTTATTTATTCTATTATTTATTGTCTACTATTGTCATGTCTTTCTTTATTTTCTATTCGCTAGTTATCAATTGTTTGTATTCAATTTAATTTGAAGAGTATTTTCCTTTATAATTCTTAAGGAGTTTTGTTTTATGTGGCGTAGCGTGCGATATTTCGTTTTAACTATAGTTTAAAGTGAGAACGCGGATTTGTTTAGCATAAGTGAGACCAATAAACACGGTGCCTTTTTACGACAAAACCGAGCATCAGTCAGACGTGATAGTTTGCACGGCCACCCTGTGCGTTAAGTTCAGATTTTTATTCCCACAGAAAAAATGTAAACAAATGTTGCCGTTAACGAAAAACATTTGCAGTATTCAAAATATTTATACTTTCCTCATTTAAAAGAAATCGACTTTCTATAAAAAAAAACTACATATTGTAATCAAGATTGAAGAATGTAATTCAGTGATGGCAAACTTTATTTTGATATAAACTCTTTGTTGCATTAATTTAAAACGAGAAAACTGTTTATGTATGCATAATTTATTTATTGCACTGGTATCATTGACTCGATACACCCGTGTCAACAAGTTGAGGGCCGCTTGATTGATGTGAGACGTCACTTCAGTCGCTTCGCTTTACAATTCGTGCTCCCGTTGTAATCGCTTTCCAGTGACTCATTTGTGCGACTTTAATTTCAATTATTTCTCGAATTTATTTTTATATCACGGTTCGAGCGAAATGATAACTTAATGATATGTCTTGCTGGCCCAAACTTTGAAAGGTCACTTTGACAGTGACGTAACTTTGTTTACATTTTTTCTGTGGGAATAAAAATCCGACCTTAGTAAGAGTGATGCAGTCACAAAATTGGATCATACCAGAGGTAGATAGTTAGGTCCCTAAAAATCACGGATGAAAAAGCTTATACGAATAATGGCGGTACTATCGATAAAAATGTAAGAAAAAATTTATTAGATCTGTTACATTTTGCAATAACTTTTTATTCTCATCATAAAACAAAAACACGGCAGAACAGATCAGTGAAGATCTGATTTATTGAAAAGCAAAGCAATAAAAATTCTTCGCATCAGTTGTTTCATTTCTAATAACTCATCGGTATTCACAAAAATCGTGCCACATGTCATCGGTTTAGTCAGTCAATGACTTCAGTGACAGATCAACAATATCTATTTCGTGATTCACTGTAGTCAACAAAGTCAAAAGTAGATAATCACTTTCGAAGCTAGTTGCTTTCACTAAGTGGTTAGAATCATTTGACTTTTTAGCGACAGAACCCTTATTCAACTATAAATAATTTCCGGAGCCACAAAATAAGCAATTAGTGTTTTTGACTTTGACAGTGTGGGGAACTAAACATGACTGAACGAAGTGAACCACTTTTTGGCCTCAACCTCTATGTCAATATTATCAATTGCTGTCAATTGGGTCAATAATTGCTGATCAAGACCTCTGTTCCACTTTTTCTAAGCCATCTAAATATAAATACATAAAAGAAGAAACTGACTGACAATATCAACGCACAGCCCAAACCGCTGAGTCTAGAGATTCCAAATTTGGACAAAGGTTCCTTATGAGGTAGGGGTGTACTGAGATAGGATTTTCCGAAAATCTACCCCCAAAGGGAAGAAATAGGGGGAGTAGCGGGAAACTAATACTAAAAGCATCAAGGTTTCATAAATTAAAATTCCCTTGACCATATGACGTATCTCACTGTCTACCATCCCGGGAGACAGTCCCGACCGTGTCACACGTGACAAGTTTAATTCGTCCGTGACAGCGCACTGACATCGAGTTTCGCGGAATCCGACCACACGCGAACGACAATTGAAAAAAAGTGGCCAATTCATTTTTGCCGTCCAAAAGATAAAGGCAGTTTAAGAATATAGAGCGGATATGTGGCTACTGCCTTTTTGCTTGCAAAGCAGATTTGGACGGTGGTTATTTTTAGGACGTAGATTAAGGATGTTTGTCAGTCATTTTGAACTTTGGCTTGATATATGCAGGGTTACTATTGCAATGAATAAATAGAACGTTATTTTTTTCGAGATATAACAGCAAAAAAAGTAAAAGATGCGCGCATTTAACAACGAACGAGTGAACGAGTGAACGCGCCACACCAGCGAGTTTAAGTAGTCCCGTCAGAGCGCACAAAACGCATTCTCAATTAGGCAGCAGGGCTTCTGTCGATAAGATCGAACGTATAAGGCTGCCTAATTGACAGTGTACGCGCTAAAATGTGTTTTGTGCGCTCTGCCGGGACTACTTAAACTCGCCGGTGTGGCGCGTTCATTCTTTCGCCCGACCGAGCTCCTTTTTTAAAAGAATAAAACCCCTGGACTTAAAGAAGGAAGTGATGTCTAGCTACTATTAAAACTTCGATATCTGCTTATAATGTAATTCACGGCAGCATTTCTTGCTCCACTTCTGTTTGTATGACAGTTGGTATTGTACAGTTGAATACATTAACTTTGACACTATTGGCAGCGGAACATGCATCGGTTTAGCATACGCGGTATTCAGCGCACGAGTAAAGCAGGATTTTCTCTTTGTCATCCTCGATTTAGAAAGAAATATAAGTACAATTTCTTATGTGTATCTGTGACCATTCGATTTGAAAGAGGCTTGCTTGATACGAAGCACTTTGCAAGTGACTGAATTTTTGGAGAACTTCTCAGGAAAGTTCTGAGAACCTTCCAAAAATGGTAACCCATCATTCTATCGAATTTCACTTCAACGATCGTATAATGTCATCGAATTTCATTTCATCGAACGCTATTTTCTGCTGAAACCATGATGTTTTCAGGATATCTTTATCATTAATTACGTGTAGTTTAGGTAAGGTTGGACTGGTTACTACCAAAAAAAGAAACTCCTGCGACTAGAAATGCGTTTCGATGAAATGCAAATTCGGCGTAAAAATATTTGAGAGCATTGAGAATGTTCTCTCGACATGCAAACAATTTAAAAATATTCTTGGATATTACTGAGAATTTATAGGAAAGTTTCACAATTTGACAAATTTCCTCGTCGGTATAATGCTTTTAATACGTTAGGTCATAAGTCAAGTTCTTAATTTTAATTTAAATCACTGTGTTAATACTGTTAATCGATCAGACTTAGACCTTATTACAAAATCTTCAAATTGTCACGACTGTCACGAGCACAACGGATTTTAACATGCGTGCATTTTGTTAATCTATTGCCAAAAGTGTATTTACGCCTAATAAATTCACAAATTTTAATAACATCATCTGATTCTATTCTCAAAATTGTTTGCAATCTCATGTTTTAATCATGTATAATTTTAATGCTGTAAACTTACATAGTCTGAATAAGTATGTTTAGTTAATAGTATTGTTTTGTTTATTATTGTTTTGTACAGTGAAAATCTCTGTTAACCTATTTATATTTTGAAATAAAGAACTTTAAAACGAACGAACGAACATGCGTGCGGACTGTAAAGTTCCCAGCCTTCAGTTAACGTGCGACAGGGATTTCCCAACAGCACTACGGATGGGAAATCCCTGTCGCGTAGGCGATGTATTTCTGCTAAATAAAGTACATTTTTTAAGATTACATATACTTCATTTAAAGTGCCAACAAGACCTTACAGAATACTATCCGCCTACGCTTTAGATCCATCTTTTAAACTAGAATAGCAAAGTAGTTAAATTTTTCACAAAATATGATCTTCTCGCCCTCGCTTCGTTTCGGTTTATGTGGGTTTTATGTATAAACCCGTAAATTAATTAATTTATCTAAAAAGCTTCCATAAAACCTATATAACTGATGGTGAAAACTACATGAAAATCCATTAAGCAGTTTTTGAGATCGTCGCGAACATACATAAAGACAGACGCGGCGGGAGACTTTGTTTTATAATATGTAGTAGTGATTCATTATTATTATTAATTTTAAAAAAAACAACATATTATAAGCAGGTTAAGTGTTCTATTACGGTTCAAACCTCGAAATTCCTATATTTTTGTCAACAAGCTGTGGGAGATGTGTGGCTGTGAGTGTGTGTATGTTTGTTTTTTCAAGATCAAAATGAAGTTTTTATACGCCCCCTTTCGTATGACGACGCACCTCCCTTCGGCGCATCCCCACTTGCAAAACCTCTGACTTAGACGCTAATATACTAATAAATCAACCTGTGATACGTGTGATAACGATTTATATGTTATATGCAGGGTTCGGAGTTATGGAGTCGACATAAAGA
The DNA here is from genome assembly GCA_946894065.1 of Acleris literana. Classification (NCBI taxonomy): domain Eukaryota; kingdom Metazoa; phylum Arthropoda; class Insecta; order Lepidoptera; family Tortricidae; genus Acleris; species Acleris literana. The sequence continues at coordinate 23,432,855 of OX335670.1, forward strand.
TTAAAACTCGCCCCATTCTCAAACTCATACGCAATCATTTATATCATTCCACAATTTATTCATATCTTTAACAAAGAAAGTAATAATTCTTTATATTTATGTGAATTGTTTAATTTAACATAACTTGATGAAAGGCATTATTCCTAAAGCTACATGCTTTATGGATGTTGATACTTAGATAGGTACTTACTCGTACATGTGGTTGTCGTAATATTTTTATAAAAATAAAAAAAACTTTATTTCAATGTTTTGTGATCCGGTATTACAATAAAAACATTTAAAACGATAGCTTTTTTAATTAATTGTAGAATACAATAAATAATTGAATTTGTGTATGACGCGCGTTTTAATTTTAGTGTCGGCTCCGTAGCTCGCTTAGGCCCTGTTGTTTGATCAGTAGTTAAACTAACTAATTGTTAAAAATGGAAAAAGGAATGGAAAATTTGACACATTTGTTTGAGATTTTAACCATTAGTAACGTTTTTTGACCACTAGTTAGTTTAACTACCGATCAAACAACAGGTCATTAGGCCCTGTTTTTTGATCAGTAGTTAAACTAAGTCATTGTTAAAATTCGAAAAAGGAATGGAAAATTTGACACATTTCCTTGAGATTTTAACCATTACTAACGTTTTTTGACCATTCGTTAGTTTAACTACCGATCAAACAACAGGCCATTATACTCTTACTGCGCTACGAAAACTCCGAACCCTGGCTATATGTGTTGGTCACAACGATACAGGAAATCACAGTTTGGGCCGTCAGAAGTGACACGATCATTTGTTTCTGCTCGACTCGTGCGCAGCTCAAGGACCACTAATTGCGCGCCATCTTGCGTGAAAGTGAATTTCTTCCAATTAAAAATTATTTCGAGGATGGCTGTGAAAGCATAACTGTCTGTTTGTTTGTAAAAGTTAAAAATAACATGGCTAATAAGGAAATGGGGTCTGTATATATTCTGTTCCTGCGTTTGTTTTTATTGTTGCTAAATCTGCATGGTATATGGAACGGGTGTCCCTCACAATCCCTAACAACGTTTGTCCTAACACATCGTTTGCCCGAATTTTCATTTGCCCTAAACTGGTTTTCAGATGAGTCAGGCAACATTTTAATTTTTCCAATTATATCTTCGGTTTGGTTAGGTTAGGGTTGTATTACTAAAAACTTTTAAAATTTAAGCGGAAATGGCGTTAGGATAAATGAACATTCGGACAAACGATGCATTAGGACAAATGACGATTAGGGCTTCCATAGGAGAACCATATGGAACACTAGCGACCCGCCCTTTCTTCTCTTCGGTTTATGTGAGTTTTCTTTAACACACGTACATAAACCAGAATTTATCCTACTAATGTTATAAATTTTTCTTTATGCTGCAAGCGGCTGCACGGATTTGGGTGAAATTTAAAATGGAGATAGCTTAAATACCCTGGATTAACACAGGCTTTCTTTTCATCCCGGAAAATTTTAAAGTTTCTGAGTGAATAACGATAATCGAAATCTACGCGGACGAAGTCGCGGACAAAGCTAGTTATACATTTAAACCTTCCTCTTGAATTACTCTATAAACCGCATTAAAATCTGTTGCGTAGTTTTAAAGATCTAAACGTAGGTACCTACATACAGAGCGACAGACGGAGGAAAGCGACTTTGTTTTATACTATGTAGATATACTGTTTTATTGGCTTTTTTTGTTAGGGTCATTGGTGATGATTTTTTTTTCAAAAACAGATATAGTTGTAATACGGACAGCAACACTGAATAATGATAATCAAATATATCCTTGTCCTGCCCAATGTTCTTTAAATAAGAACAAATATATTTAGTATGTTCTGCCCGATAACTCAAAAATATCCTTTATACACATTGGGCTGGAATCGGGAATTGCTTAAAAATGTTTGGGCAGGATGACGATATTTTATAGAAATTGATGAATATTCAATATTTGTGTAAGTTATTTTATTTATCATTGTTTCAATGTTATCAAAATAAATTCATTAGTCACTTACCGCATATATGGAACACCCGCAGACACGAGTAATTACATTATAATGTTACAAAACAAACTTTTTAAATTAAGCACTATTGAACATGTATTTTTTTCGCAGACAGGAAATCTGACTATTCTCCAAACTATATTCCTCGTAAACCAATTTTACGAGGAATATAGTTTGGAACACATTGTTTCATTCACGTGCCCTAGTTTAATTTAAATTAGCTTCCAGCGTAGCCGGTCTATGGCAGTAAAATCATAAACTTTCAAGTTTTTAACCGAAGTTTAAGTAGTGTATTTAAAAAAAAAAAAATTTACTATTACTTTGATATGAAGAAAAAATACTAATGATACGAGAGTAAAAAATAGATCTCCACAAAATTTAGTTAATATTATTACATCAGTGAACAATTTTACACTTACTGATGAAAACAAGCTGTACTTTACGTGCTAAGTTAAATTAATAATTAATTAATAATCATTCGTAATTTAACTTTCGTAAAAGCAATAATATAATAATAAATGAATGTAGTTATTATGAACCGTTAATATTTAAATAATTTACCGTTTATGACTTAAACCTTTATACTCTGTTAAAGTACTAATTCCGCGCGTTGATTTTGTTTTCTTTCACACGCACTTTTTTTATCTGCGTGGGAAATCGCCTGTTATGAGGGGTCTGCAAAGTGCAATGCACAGTAAAGTTGATCCCTAGGTTTCTTCTTTTCCTTAATAACTAGTCTTTTAACACCGCACCAATTAAAAAGATAAGTTTTTATGTATAAACCACTTTAAGACGGCTTTGCGGGGAACTAGTAAAAATATCTGTAGTTGGCATAAAGCTACAGTGTTTTTTTTTATCGACTCTCAATAAATTCCTAGCAACCCTAAGGAAAACGATTAAATTGATTAATAACTGCGAAACTCACCTCACAAGATTCCGCATGGCTGACCGGTCAGCGAACTGGCTGCTAAAAACAACTTGTGAAAAAAAAACAAATTATTTTAAACACGGTTTTGAAATTCAGTTCGATTTTTAAATTTTAAAACACTCGTGTAACTCCGACGTTCGTTGGAACGGTTCGCGTGCGATCGAGGCGAAGGCTGCGGCTATTCTGCCCGTCGTCGGCGCGCGTGGTTAGTCTTGAACTTGACAGGTTGCAGCGATTGCAACTAGCCGATGCAGAGTTGCATTTTCGACTGTAGGTATGTATGCACTGTCTGTGTCATGAGTAGGCGGAAGAACAAAGTAGGCTAAGCGTGAAGTGGTCGCTTAAACCTTACAGACTGTATCGTTTGGTTTGTGATTACAATACGGTATTTGACTAATGTCTAAAATAAAATATTTAATTCTATCATTAAACCGAGCATTCAAAAATACACGAAAAAAAGTAAGTTTTCGCTTATTTTTGCAATTTTGTCTATTGTTAATTAATACAAAAACTCAAAAAAGGAAGCTGTTTGATCACTAAAAAAACCCGACTGCAATAAAAAAAATAACTGAAAAGCGAAAAACAAGCTCTATAATCTATAGAAAATTGTAAGAGCATGTACTTATTAATATTTATAACAATTTAAATTTAGCTTGAATATTGGAAAAGGTGTTCCAGGCGGGGACAAGCTAGTCCAAATGTTAATTTTTTTCGAGAAATATAAGCTTTTGAAATTCATTTCTTGTCCCCGCCTGCAATACCTTTTCTATTATTCAAGTTAAATTTAAATTGTTATGATTATCAATAAGTACATGCTCTTACAACTTTCTATAGATTATAGAGCTTGTTTTTCGCTTTTCAGTTTTTTTTTTATTGCAGTCGGGTTTTTTTTTTATTGCAGTCGGGTTTTTTGTTTATTTTTAATAATTTAATTTATTTAAATCTTTTTAGTTTTTATTAATAAAATAGTGATTTAATTAATTATTACTAAGCAATGTTATGAGCTCTGGAGCTTAAATTTTTTATGTCGCGAAGCTACAAGTGACGAATTACAAGCGAAACTCTGTTTCTAGCGAAAGGAGTTTATTACTTAACATTTACGTATTTTTTTGACTTTCCTGTCAAAATAGTAGCATAAAAGTATTATAATGTATATATATTTGGAATGGGCTAATAAAATAAAATAAAAATTATTCCCCCTCCATATTTTTGTCCGCGGACGCCATATTGAAATATTATATACCCTAAAAAATGGCAAAAATTGGGTCATGCGGCCAATTTCACTCCAAACAGCATCCTCATTTTTTCTTAACTTTTTTTTGCAAAACTAAAACTGAAAAATATTTTACACGTAAATTACAAATAAAATTCAAAATATTTATTCATTAAATTAGCGCTTCGGAATCGGACAAGACCATCATTGCGGAGAAGAAACGCCGCAATAAACTCCAGCAGAAGGTCCTTTTTTTTCAATTATACAATATTTAAAAGTAAGTAAATTACCTTACAAGGTATTAAAGTAATTAATAATTGTTATTACAACGAACCAAATATATGGATCTTAACATTAAATTAAAAATAATGACTATGAGACCAACACGGGCGACGAGATCTCTACGACAGAAACAATTACTAAAATAACTAGGCAAGATAATATGATTCTTGATTCCACACATATAGTGTTACTAAAACGGATCTATCTATTCTCTGATTATTCTCATATAAGTGTACAAAAGGGTTGCTACAAGAAAACTGGTTAGGGTCTCCCCCACACCTATTGATGCGGAATCGGCTGAAGCTGGTCCAAAAAACCTTTATGAGCGAAAAAGACGGCGTTCGGCTCGGCTAGCTAACGTCGTCCTTTTCGCTATTGCATGGATATTTTTTTTTCCTGACCGGCTTATTCCGACTTCGCATCGACAAATGTGGGGGGACTCTTAGATGTCAGCAGAACCACTCCTATTTTTTTTTAATGCTGAGCCTGGTTCGAACCGACAACGCTGCGCAATCTACTATTGCTTTAATATAAACCGAAAATATTAAAAAAAAGCAGTGGACAATATCCCTCAAATTAACCTAGTCCCGAACTAAGCTAGGCTTGTATAGTCAACAGCATAAATAAGTGATCATTTATGTACCTCGTCGCTTTAGCGTCGTGTTTGAAATGTCATACAAAATTGGGAAACGATTGAAAGCGACAAGGTACAGAAATGATCACTTATTTATGCTGACCCTACATGGGTTCAACAATAAACATACTTAAGTATTTAAAGAAATAAATACTCCCAACCTCCGAAAACACCCAATACCCAGTAACAAATATTCGCACTAATCTTTTTTTTTTGTGCTGACCGGGAATCCAACCTTAGCTCTGTAGGCAGGGTCACTACCAACTATGCTAACTGCGTTTTCTCGTATATGTCATGCAAATTGTACAAACCTTATTACAAAGCAAATAAAGGCTATCACATGTAACTCTGCGTGCGTAGAACGTATATGGCTGCAGTCTGGCCAGTGAGTCGTGACAGTTAAAAAAAGGTGGCAATTTGAATCAATTACCAGCTGGTAACACAGAATGAATAGGGGATAGGAACTCGTGTTGTGACAGCTTGTTTGATAAGTAAAATTGTTGCCATGTGAAAAATATAAATGAATATATATGTATAGCCAGTACTCATTGACCTAACTCTAGTAGTTACACTTTTCACCACTTCAAACTGGACTGAAAACCTTGAAACTTATAAATGTTCAGTCGAATTGTAAACATTAGTACACAACATCTGTGAGCAATGTTAATCTATTTAACCGACTTCAAAAAAAACCGGCCAAGTGCGAGTCGGACTCGCGCACCGAGGGTTCCGTGTTTAAGATAATATGCTTGGTAACAGCAAAAGAAAATACTCATTTTATTATGAACTTTATTTTCAATGAAATAAGGTCCATTTTGACCAATTTTAATACAGATTTTTAAAGTTTTTTTGTTATTTCTCAAAAACAGTAAATAATGAACACTTCATTTTATTTTTTCCTTAAAATATACGTCAGGATTTTTTTCAGATTTTTTGATTTATAGACTTCGGAGATATGGGGGGAACGGTCATTTTTTGTACATATTTGGCTGTAAAACAAAAAGTGCATCAACGAAAATTAAAAAAAAGTGTTTTGAAATGTGCAGATTGAGCACTTTCATATGACACCCCACTTGCTATAATCAAACCACTTTCATTTTTCAACCCTCCATTACAATCCCCTTTTCAATTATTAATAAAATTTATTTCATATTGTTTTCCTAAAAACAGATGCGGGCAAGCAAGTTGTACAACTATGCCAAATTTCACGTTGATAGCATTTGTAGTTGCTTAGAAAACCTGCTGTGACATACAGACAGACAACGAAGTCCCACCATAAGGGTTACTTTTTTACCATTATGCACTGAAATAAATAATTGGTCGCTTGTAACAAGATTGTGATTGTTGTGCATAAGCGTCTTGATCTCATACGAGCCTGACAAGACGATAGATACACCAACTAAGACGTTAGATGCATCAACTAAGATGTTAGTTGAATCACTAAAGAGATTGCTGTTTGTTACTATCAGCTTTGGTTGATATAACTATTGTATTCATTTTATGTCAACTAAGTGAAAATCGCTCTTTGTTGGCTCTCATTTTTTTGAGTGTGGTACGAAGCCCGAAAAAGGAGGAGGTTCTCAATTCATCGGGATATATTTACTTTCTAACAAGTATCGTGTAACAAGTAGGTTAGTTTTACCTTTCCCACTTTATAATTTCTTAAACATTACATATTAATAGCGTCCAATAGTTATTTCATATAAATTACTAGCGACCCGCCCTCACTTCGCTTCGGTTTATGTGAGTTTTCTGTAACACCTGTAAATAATCCAGAATGTATTATACATAATTATAAACCTTCATCTTGAATCACTCTATCTATTTTTGAAAACTGCATTAAAATCCGTTGAGGAGTTTAAAAGAGGAGGTCTATCTTGGGCCCATTGCTCTTTCTTATCTACATAAATAATATAGATAATATAGGATTAAAGGCACATTTAACACTGTATGCTGATGATACCTGTTTATTTTACTTTGGGCCAAAAATAGAAAACTTAATTGAACAAGCACAAAATGACTTAAACATACTTCAGAGATGGTTTCTTTGTAACTTGTTGACTATAAATGAATCTAAAACTAAATACATCATATTTGCAGCAAAAAATAAAAATATACCAAATCATGAACCCTCAATTATAAATGGTGTTGTATTGCAAACTGTAAAACAGGAAAAGTATCTTGGTCTCACTCTTGACGACAAATTAACATGGAAGCCACATATTAACTCAATGCGATCTAAAATCACATCTCTGACGGGTGCGCTACGAGGGATTATTCGATGCTTGCCAAATAATGTTCGGTATACCATTTATAATTCTCTGATTAAACCCCACCTAGACTATTTAATAATAAATTACCAAAGGATGTGAAAGAGGCAAAGTCGATTATAGTTTAAAAAAAATCATTAAAACAACATATATTATCTGTCCTTAAAAATACTCCTGTATAATCTAATATTTCATTACTTAGATGTCTTTTATTTTTATATATGGCTACTCATATTTTAATAATTTTAATCTTAATTTAAAGTTAAGTAAGTAAACGTTTAATTTATCTCGAGTTAAATATACCAAGTTAACCGCTTATGTGATGAGTTATGAGTAACCGATGGTTAACTAGTTTTGTTATAGAATGTTTTGGTTTAACTGGCTCCTAGTTCAAACATAGATGAAAAAATTGTCCCATTACTTGTTCTGGCCGCTCGGCTACCACCTACCCTATTTATTTTTGTAACATGCATGCTACCCTCTATTACCTATATTTAAGACAAAAAATGTATTCTCAGTAAGTGATTTTGTAAATCTTTTAAGAAATAAATATCTTAAACCATAAAAGATCTAACATCTATCTACAGACAACGGCGGGAAGTGGCTTTGTTTTATACTATAAGATTCCGCTATAAATACTACTATTTCATTATAACTTATAACTTATTTTATGAGCATCAATAATGACGAGCTTTAAGAGTTATAAAATAATGGACATTGCGTCCGGCATTAAAGTTATTATTTTAGCATTAACACAGTTTACAGCGTTTACATTTTAAAGCGAAAGTTCACACTTTTTACTTGTTTTTGTATTTTAGAGTTCTCTTAAAACTCCGAAGGATTCATGTAGAAATTCTTGTTTCATGAATCGTTAAATTTAGCGAATTTTAAACGAAGCGAACGAATGCTTTTTAAATTTGGAGATGTCACTCAGTGGCATTTTTTTTGAGAAATGCTCAAATGTCTCTGTTGTATTATGAAACGTACCTATTGATTATTATTTCATTTAAAAAGTTAAAAAAATATTCATTTAAGTAATTAATAAAAATGTTGATTACGTGAAAATACTTTATTTGTATTTAGTCAATAAAAACTTAATTTTTTTAAACATGTGTTTTTTGCGAATGTTTACCAGTGTGATCTAAGCTTAATAACAACTTATGTTACGTTTTATGGTAACGTCACGTATTTTTTTTATGTTAGTTCTATGTCACATTGGTCAAAATTCGCGGCCTTACCCAAATACGATTAGAAAAACAATAACAAACTTGCAACTGGATGTGTTACTACTAAAACTCTAACCCCCTTACTTATAAACGTGTAATAACCTTGGATTAGCTAAACCATGTTTTGTCCTTATCTGTCAAATTCAAATGTCACAATGACAGATAAGGACAAAACATGGTTTAGCTACTCCATGGTTATTCCACGTTTATTAGTAAGGGGGTAAGTTTGAAATTTTGTATACTTCATTTCTTTCACTGATCAATCTGATCACTGAAAGATATCCTTTAAACGGATATTTTCGCCTATGTACATTAATATTTTTGCGTTTTAAATTTTGTGTAAAATGCAAAATAATTCGAAAAAAAGGAATGCAGCTAACGTAAGTTCTAACTTTGATATTCTAAGTGAAATTTTATCTCCCACTTTCTTGCAAGTACAAGTCTTGCAACGAAAGTGTGTATAAATTTTGTTCCTAATCATTGTTTTAAATTTTTAACCCCCGACGTAAAAAGAGAGATTTTATGTCTGTGTATCGTATCTTAGTGTCTGTCTGTGACATCGTAGCCCCAAAACGGATGGACCAATTCTAGTTTAGATGGGGTGGTTTTTAGCTATTCGAAATGGTTCTTAGAAAAGAAATTCGGCCGTAAATATAGTCTGGACCTGGACCTGGAAGAACGACCGTCGCTCGGATTGAAAACGATGTTTTCCGAGGATGACAACTTGACAGATCTATTTTTCGTCCCCGTAAACCCTTATTTTTTTTCAGCGGCCTCGGATGATTTTTACATAGTTATTTAGAGGACCTCTAAATACATATAGATATATATAATTTATGGCGTTAAATAATATCGGAGCGGAGATTTTAAAGATTTAAGTATTAAGTTTTTAGTACAAAAGTACGCCCAAGTATGAATATTTAAATATCTCGGCTCCGATGCACTTAAGAGTATTACATTACATAACAAAATATGTTTATTTTTAATAATTCTATCATAATTTACCACTTTTACGAATGGCCTCTCACCTTGAAAATGTATGGATTTTACAAATGACAACACTTTTACCCAAACCCCTTTCATCGAAATCGTTAGAGCCATTATCGACAACGTACATACATATTTACATAACATAAATAAACTCACGCCTTCATTCCCAGAATGGTAGGCAGAGCTAAAGAATTACCAACAACTCTAAAAACTTGTTGATAATTCTGTAATGTAATCGAGAATGTGGTTGCTAATATATATACATGTATATACGAGTATGTATACAAATATTGCTCGTTCAATAGTTACACCCGTATTCACAAACGTCGCTATGAGGTCTCACAGTGCTCACGAACGCACAGGGTGGTTGAAATCGTCTCATAAACAAAAGGTCGGTCAAAAAGGACCAATCACAGAGCTGTATTGAACGCAGTGCGTTAACTCAGTGAAGGATCCCTTAAGTATTGTTTGTGAATAAGGGTGTTAGTGTAGGAAATTAACGCCTAAAGTAGAAGCCGCCACTATATTGAGATATTTTTACATATACCCGTAGTATGCTAAAGGGTGCGGCTCCACTGAGGCGGGGACGAGAGGAGCGGAGCGGAGCTGTGCCAATATTAACCAATAGAAGGCGCATGCGGTCACGTCGAGCGCGCCTTGCGTACGTTAGTTTATATTCTATTGGTTAATATTGGCATAGCTCCGCCCCGCTCCGCTCGTCTCCGCCTCAGTGGAGCCGCACCCTTAGGCACGGATCCATGCTCAAAATTTGGATATCTTTTTGTACTTTTTTTAAGCTTAATTTTATGGACTATATCATAATCAGAAGAGACTAGAACTTGGTACTTTTTTGACCTCCCGCATACGAAGGGTTAATAGTTATGTCGACGATAGCAACGGTAATGTGTCTAAAGCCTTCGATATTACAGATCTGTATCTTTACATTTGTAAAATTGCGTAGCATTCCAATCCTTAAGTAAAACAGGAAATTGAAAATAAAACCAAATTTGGTGCGGAACCATCGGAATTAAATTAATATCACAAGTCTTTAGTACCAAATTACATGCACTTTCGACGCTACTTAAGGAAGCACTCCACAATAACATGCAAAAACGGATATTAAAGCTTAATAAACATTATTATTTTCAGGTACCTAAGTGAATGGGTCGATTAAGATTACAAAAGGGCTAGCACCGAAGACAGAGTATTGCCTAGAGAAGCTGCTCGCGACAGCAATTATGTAAAGCTATCTCCATTCCGAATTTTATCCACTTCCGTCCAACCGTTGCAGCGTGAAAGAGTAACAAACATCCATACATATAAACTTTCGCGTTTATAATATTATATAATATTATTATGGGAGATTGTCCCCTGATATTATTTATTTGCTATTTTATTTTATCTCACTCTATCGTGTAACTCCGTCACCTACACGGTCATCATATCCCATAATGCAATAGGGTTAACGAGCATCCGTCCCTTTCACATAAATTACTCAATAAATTATTGTTTTTATAACAAGTGTTAGGCCTACTGAAAACCTGAATACTTAACTTTTATAGATACAAGATTATCAAGGAAGGATGTTGATATAAATAACTTAAGCAAAATATAAATGACTAACGAGCCAATTTAGAAAAAAAAAATGTTTATAAAAATTCTTATAGCTTCTAGCTTCTGCCCGCGACTTCGTCCGCGTAGATTAAAAATATTGTTATTCCCTCGGGTAATATTAAATTTTCCGGGATGAAAAGTTGCCTATGTGTTAATCCAGGGTATAAGCTATCTCCATTTCAAATTTCATCCAAATCCGTCCAGCCGTTGCAGCGTGAAAGAGTAACAAACAGAGACACCGACTTTCGCATTTAAGTAGTCCCGTCAGAGCGAACAAAACACATTTTAGCGCGTGCATTCTCAATTAGGCAGCCTTATACGTTCGATCCTATCGACAGAAGCCATGCTGCCAAATTGAAAATGCACGCGCTAAAATGTGTTTTGTTCGCTTTGACGGGACTACTTAAACTCGCCGCTGCGACATTTACTCTTTCATTCGTCCGCCCGCGTTTTTGAGAGTATCACACGGTCACACCCCAGAGAGTGTCATACTTAATCTTAATGATGCTTTTCGCAAAGCGATGGAATTTCGAAAAAATATTGCGTTGCGAATCCAAAATAAGTATGACATTCCAAAGATATTTTTATATCCTGCCATTTATTTAAATCCCGTTAGTTTGTTCGCATGCGTATCAGTAACATGTTTTTTGTTTATAATTAAAATAACTTTGTTCATTATTCTTATTAAATTCTGCGTAAATAATTTTATTATAAGTAACGAGTGAATATCCGGTTTTGAATGAACCTTCTTTGACTTCTAATTCATTTTTATATCCAATTACTTATTCTTTATATCGTCATAAATAAAGTAGTTGGGTACGTACCAATTATAACACCGTAAACGACTCAGAAAATTATTGTTTATCTACACACATATCATAAGTCCTCTATTATGCGTTCAAAACCCGTAGGCAATGACCAGCATTACCTGTGGTAGTAGGTGACAGCGATGACAGCTGTTAATCTTGGAAGATGTTCCAAATTTAGATCTCATTACCTTACAATATTCGATAACTTAATGAAATTACGTTACAGCTGTCATCGCTGTCACCAACTACCACAGGTAATGCTGGTCATTTGCCTTCCGGCTTTTGAACCCATCTTAGGGTACTCATAATATGCGTGTAGATAAAGTATTGTACGCGACTCTGCGTAATTGGCATTACGCAACCGTCACGTAAAGTACTATTTATTGTTATGTAAAAAGGTTATACATATTATGTGCCTGTTGGAAAACACAGCAATATTATGAAGACGTGTTTACTATCTGCTGGTGACTAAGGCATATACACACGCATTGATGAACAATACAAACAACTGTGTTTATAACTTTGTATTTTATAAAATAAGAAACATAACAAAAATATCGACATTCTGATATCAATTAGTAACTAATTCCTATAACAATTATAGGCTTAAACAAATAAGTAATTGAAAACAAATAGCAATCTGAGTGCTTGAAAATTTGTTAAATAAATTAACTGAATATTTAGTTCGTTCCTGTATATTTTCGGCAATAATGCTTTGTAAACGTATTAATAGCTCTCCAGTTTCCCCTCCGGAAAATTTCCTCTATTGGCCTCCTCTCTAGCCATGCTAGCGAGGCTATACACGGTGCAGAAGGTTGGACAAACTTCAGGGACTAACTTTGTAGGTCATACTCATCAACTTTTATTATGGGACCAACATCCAAATAGCGAAAAAATGCAGCTGTTCCATACAAACTTTGAGGGCTAAACAGCCGAAACTACCCTGCCCTGAACTACTTTTTCATATACCGAACTACCAGCAAATTTTATTATTCAATTTCTCATATAATTCTCATCAAAAGAGAAAAGACTTGCGCAGTGACTAGGATCCTAACTGGCCACTGCAAATTGAACAAACACTTGTTTCTAATGGGTATGAAACAAGAAGCGGCATGCAGGTTCTGTCAAGAAACAGAGGAGACAGCTATGCACATCCTCTGTTCTTGCGGACCACTAATGCGTAATAGAAGTATCTACCTAGGGCGACATATCATGGACCCACAAGAGATACAACTCCTCACTGCCCAAAGCATCTGGAAATTCCTAGACGCAACGGGCCTTTCGGTGAACTTTAAATTAAGGGCTGCCACAAAAGATCAGCAATGGTCGAAGTGGCTCACAAGGCCCATCTCAACCCCCCCAATAATAATAATATAATTCTCATGAAACTTTTTTTTGTGTAATAGATCTTTTTAATTAGACCGCTACTTACATAAAGAACGTAAAAAAAACGCATGCGCACGGGAAATTCGCATTAATACTTAATAGGGAATATGCATGAATTTTTTAAATCGCATTTTATCTAAACAAAATAGTTATAAAAATACCGTAAAAGATCACCAAAAGTGAAATTCAAATTAAATTCGGCCAAGAAATACGGATGATACAAGCATTTTAAACTGCTGATTAGACAGCGATTAGACAGAGAGATCCGATATGCACTGTGACGTCATGTAACAGGTCGGCTATATAAAGTCCACGTTAAATTCTGTTTTGCAAGAAATCTTGGTTATTTATATTACTATTCAAAAAATGATTTTACTCAACTGTTTGTTACATGAAATGAATCAGCTTTTATTCAAAATTTGAAAAAGAGTAATGAATATTCCCTATTACTTACTAAAATAAACATGCCATACTGTCATTACACCCTGGTAGGGTGATGGAGCCAGTAATGGACAAGGCACCAATAATGGACACTTGACTCTGGTTTTACAGAAGATAAGTAAGTAAGTAATTTATTTTGTGAAACATAGGTAGGTAAGTATACATAATAGTTCTTAGTTTAGGCTAAGCGTCCTCTATGCTCTGCCTTGCGGCGTACAAAAAGAGAAAACAATTAATATGATTAGAAAACAATTATTAAATTAAGTTCTTATATATTAAATAAATATCGAAACGGATTTAAAAATGTCAACCAAAGTAAATAGATTTAGCAGAGAATAAGAATTAAAAATATCACAAATAAACATTTACATTCAGACTTTGTCATTAAAAAAATCATCGTGCGTGTAATAAGGAGTGTGATTCTCTCAACAACGACGGACGGACGGACGAACGAGTGATTGTCCAAGCGGCGAGTTTAAGTAGTCCCGTCAGAGTGAACAAAACACATTTTAGCGCGTGTATTCAATTTGGCAGTATGACTTCTCGGACGTATAAGGCTGCTTAATTGACAATGCACGCGCTAAAATGTGTTTTGTTCGCTCGGACGGGACTACTTAAACTCGCCGCCGCTTCGATTCGCTCGTTCGTCCGCCCCACCGCCGTTTTTTGAGAGAATAACACCCAAGCTCTTTCGACCAGTTTGCTTTTCAGGTCATTCTTAAATATGTGAAGTTCTTGACATTTAAGAGCATCTGGTAAAATGTTATAAATAAGGGTTATTCATTTGTTTTGCAACAATCGATTTAAGACCGTATGAAATTTGAATAAAGAGTGAAAAGTGCATTACTGGTGCCTGTCAGCTAAAAGTGTCCATCATTGGTGCCGTCACCCTACACCTTTGTAGTTTCCCCTACAAACGAAAAGCATCGATATAGCTTTATCAGTAACAAGTCCAGTTTTAAAATAGCTAGTTATTTCTATAAACGTCTTAGATCTAGATGTAAAGTCATTCCAGCCGACTGGTTATTGTCCATTAACAATGATTTATGGTAGAAATAAATGCCAGTCTTAATTGGAAACTGGACACGTTTATCAAGTCAAATATGTATGAAATATATAAAGTATACCATGTATGGTTTAATTTATAGTTTTATTTCTGAAGTAACTAGGTGTCAGGCGTTTATGGGCGGCTTTATTTACTTTTTTTTTAATTACTTTCATTTTCTAAACCCTTGGCGTAAGGCAAAATTAATGTTATTCTTTAAAGGACTGATGACTTTACTCAGAGTCCGTTACTTAAGAAAGCTTTACGTTGTTTCTTAGGCCCGATTTAGACCAAGCGAACGAACAAGAATTCTATGCATTATCTCTTACGTTTTCTTTGTAAAAATAAAGACAAAACATGTTCTAGAGCACTCCTTCGCTGGGTCTAAACGCACCTTTAGGCGAGTTGTTTGGTCAGCAACCGCACGAATGGTGAAAAATCGTAATCAATTGCTAAATCTATACCAAATGTGTCACATTTCGATTCGATTTTCGAATTTAAACAATTAGTTGACTTAAGTAATGATCATGCAGTCAACCCTTATGGCCTGTTGTTTGATCGGTAGTTAACCTCGTAAGGCCCAGTGTGCAATATAATGTCCATAACCAATGCAATTTAATTTGAACTGTGTGGCAATGGGAATAAGGTTTATTTTCCTATGTTCATAAACTGAAAATGGCATTATCGAACAAACGTAATTGAACTTTATTGCCATGACGGTAGATTCAAAGTCCCACTCACGAAAAACTCCCTGTTTGTAGTATTGTGGGCCTTACGAGGTTATACTAACTAATTGTTAAAATTCGAAAAAGGAATGGAAAATTTGACACATTTCCTTGAGATTTTAATCATTAGTAACGTTTTTTGACCATTAGTCAGTTTAACTACCGATCAAACAACAGGGCATTGGTGACGAAATATGAGAAAGGAACGAGTTAATCGTCTCTAAAATTTATTTGAGTACGGCAGTAAGAATTAAGAATGCACGTCAAAATTTTAAGTGTACGCTCTTATGGGACACCTTAAACTTGCTGGTTAATAATTCGTCCGTCGACTGAAAATTGACTTCCTTTAGAAAATAACCAATGTTATGTTATCTTGTAATTTCAGGACGTACGCGGGTTACTATTAAAGTTCTTAAACCCTCCACGGCAAAATTTACATACTTACCAAACAGGAAAACGCATCACAATTCGTACATTCGTTTACTAGGATGCCAAAGACTTACAAACATTCCTATTCGGCCGGAGGTTTCGGACAGAAATGTATAGCCTGGCCAAAAAGTCGAGCCAGTGGTGACAGCTGCAACTAAAAAAAATCCATACAAAATTGTTGCCATGTTTACGCATTTTACGTCAAAAATGTGACAGTTACGTAGAAAGTGGCGCCCTCATTTAATTTCTACTCTTTTTGGTCGCACTGTAAGCCGGTAGAAAATAGCTAAGACTGTTTGTAAATCTTATCCTATCCACAGCTAAATTAATGTAAAATTGACAATGAATAATTATTTCTAATCCTGAATCAAATAGCTATTGATAACAATTAATATTGCCATAGATAAATGAAATAATCGCGCTAACAGGATTTATTGACGTTTACAAATATGCCACTTATTTCCTGTGTCGTATATCCTCAGTCCTTTGAATGGAATCACAACTCTACTACTTTACTTTAAGGTTGCTTTAGCCATGTCGTTGGCTAGTGAGATACGATAAGGTTGTGAAATGGCTAATGGATACATTACTGGTTTGAAACAACTCTCTAGTGCTAAATCAGAGATTAGTTATTAATATAATGATTCGACACTTTGCGTGCTAATACTAACTAGAGAAAATAGTATTTGAATTTGTATGAAATATATACGCTTAAAGGAAGCGCGGAAACGAACATCTATACAAACCCTGTGGGCCTAGTACGGTTGCGTTTATCGCGTGACAAAATGTGGATAAAGCATCCGTCACTCTCGTACTTTACGTGTCAAAAAGTGACGGGTGTTTTATCTACATTTTGTCACGCGATAAACGCAGCCATATTAGGCCCCCTGAGGGCCCTGCAAAGATGCACTACGCTAACTAACGTTTCTATTCGATTCGTTTTTAAACCAATCGCGTCACTGGTAGACCACGTGACTTTTCGTATCACGTCATCTCCCAGTGACGCGATTGGTTTAAAAACGAATCGAATAGAAACGTTAGTTAGCGTAGTGCATCTTTGCTGGGCCCTCTGGTGACGTTGACAAGATGCATAAGGCTAACGTAAACTATTTTCGAAAACTGTCAATGCATGGAATTGACATAAGCGCTCGACGCGATTGTCCGGCAGCTAACGTCAATCCTATATCTACATATTCGGTTACGATAACGTTCATCGCCACTGGGCCTCTATTCCTTATTGTTAAAGTTATGATATCTCTTATTAAGTTGACAATAATAATAGTAGTTTACGTGACGGTTGCGTATGCTAATTACGCAGTCTGGTACAATACTTTATCTACACACATATTATAAGTACTCTAAGATGGGTTCAGAAGCCGAAAGGCAAATGACCAGCATTACCTTACCTGTGGTAGTAGTAGGTGACAGCGATGAAAGCTGTAACGTAATTTTGAAATTACGTTATCGAATATTGTAAGGTAATGAGATCCAAATTTGGAACATCTTCCAAAATTAACAGCTGTCATCGCTGTCACCTACTACCACAGGTAATGCTGGTCATTGCCTACGGGTTTAGAACACATAATAGAGGACTTATGATATGAGTGTAGATAAATATTATAAAGAGGTAAAGTTTGTGAGGTTGTAGGGGGTAATCAATGGATCTTCGGAACCGATTTTTAAAATTCTTTAACCAATTGAAAGCCACGTTATTTATGAGTGTCATAGGCTATATATTAACACAAAAAAAAGTTTATTGCTCAACGAAGTGGCACGGGAACAGCTAGTTGACAATAAAGGCGGCCGTATCGTGAAACTGAAATATGGTTTGGAAAACAAGATGGCTTGAACAAACTGGAACAGAATCACTGTTATTAATAACTAACTTATATTATAAATACAAACGTGTTATTCTCTTTGTTTCATTTTCACGATCAACGCCCCAACAGATCGATCTCAAAGTTACAGGTCTATAGTTCAGTGGTGGTAGGACCTTGTGCAGGGTCCGTCCGGATCGCTACCACCATTTTATCCATTAACCTACCGCCAAGCAGCTACGAATGCTGCTTGGCGGTAGGTTAATGGATAATTGTTGTGTTCCGGTGTGGGGATAAGACAACCGGTGAAATTACTAGCATAGAGGCATTCCATCTCAGGGTAGGCAACGCATTTGGAGTGTTAGGATTGCAGCTTTGGGATTGTAGTCTTGAGAATTCTAGTGTCTATGGGTTTCAGATCCCCCTCATACGCCAAAAGGCGATGTATCAAACTTAATAGCCAAAGCAAAATACAACCCTCTCCCGATAGTAGTAAGGTTGCACTTGCTACAGGAGTTTGGTCAGAGATACCGCTACTTGTCTAAGCAGGGCAGCTGAGAGCTCGCTGCCTTCTCGTTGCCGCGTTGCCATAAAAAATAGTTTAGAACGTTCCCAAAGAAAAACCTATAAAACGAGTTGACGGAGTTGAGGGAAAAAGCTATTAAAATATTCCGATTGTCGTTATACCCTCGGGAGCTTTTACATTGCGGCTGAAAGTAGCCTATGTGCTAACCCAGGGTATAAGCTATCTCCATTTCAAATTTGATCCAAATTCGTCTAGCCGTTGCAGCGTGAAGGAGTAACAAACACACAAACTTTCGCATTTATAATATTAAGAAAGATACATGGATGATTTTTATCGGTTTATTCATTTTATTAAATTTATTACACGCTCATAAATTATTCAGATAGCAATAAAAAAATGCATTAAAATTTTATATTAAGATGCGATTTGCACTATTTGCTATGTGCATTGTAAATAAGTGAAATCTGTGCAGGAAGCGAAAATTATATTTTATCAAGAACAACATGTTTGTTTTCTGACATAAGAGATTTATTACAAATGTTTGTAATATTAGCCTATTTTGATAATGGTGTCATATTACGGGACTTCGTTACGAGTAAGTAATTAATTAGATGCCTGCGAACGAAGCCTGCGATACGGTTCGATTCCCTTCTTCTATGTAAGTAGATAAGTATATTTATCTATAACTTACTTTGGAACTTGGTTAACGCTTATTTGGTCGGTTAATTAAATTATTATTTCATGACATATTCATTAATAATTCTAACTTCACGGTAAGTTCCAATTTATTCAAGCTAACAGAAGTAGAAATTCGGCTCTACGTTGATATAGACTTCTCGTTATGTAAACATGCACACAATACATTTTAAAGGAAGAAAGAGAACAACAACCAAATTCAATTTACTACACTATATTAAAGTAACAAAAACTCGCTTTAAACTCATAAATAAATAAAGTCAACGTCAGCATAAATGCCAAGCACCCTAAACTTCGTACAAATATATTATGACTCCACATCGAGTTCTTGGCACTGCACATAACGACTGACTTATTAATACCGCAACCGCTCACTCGTTTCGGAGAATCGTACATGATAAATACACTCGGGGACAAATGTAAAGGAATGCAAAAAAAAACGATGCATATTGCGGTATTTTACATGGTGTAAGTCAGAAATTAATAACACGGGCTCTATGTACGCTGTAAAATAAAATGCTTTTGACTTGTTATCCTATTGTCATGTTATGATACTTATGATAGCTCTTATTTACATGACAGTAGTGGCGATAATGTTAAAAACAATACGATGACATATCAAAATCAATATGGTTTTATCAAGTAGAACAGAGGCCCTGCTGGTGTCATTTACAGAATAGGGTTATCTTTTAATCGTGTACGATTTTAATTGGTTTTCTATACGTACTTTATTTATTTTTTCGTTTTATTCCTTACATATGAGTTTGTTAACATTTTTTGATACTACAAGTAATTTAAAAAAATGCGTATTTTAAAGAAAATCTACTCTAATATTATATAGAGGCAAGATTGGATTGTGTGCTTGTTTGTTTGTTTGCATTAAATAGGCTCCGAAGACGAAGACTGGACCGATTTGAAAATTTATTTCGCCATTACAATACTACATTATCCCTGAGTAACATAGACTATGTTTTATTTTTCTGCACGGACGAATTCGCGGGCAACCGCTAGTATTATTTAAATAAATATTATTTCTGAATCCGACGCCTGAAATAAAATAACAAACCGCACCTAAACGGATAGTCATTTGTTTTTAAATTAATATTATTTTACATAAACGATATAAAATAATATCTTTAGTTAACTTTTGTTTATGATTTTAATTCTTTAGTGCGTTCTTTTAAATATGTCCTTGAGTGTATGGATAATTCTCGAAAGGCGACGGGTCTATCATCGCGTTTCACACTTGACCGTTTTATTGGTGTCCGTATATCTTTACCGTAACGTCAAACCGAGGTTGTATTTTTTTATTTGTTTTTTTTTATTGTGTGACTGCTGACCCATGTAATATGATCCATATTTTTTAAAACACTTCAAAAAGTGGCAATTTGTGTTTTTTTTTCTTCAGAATAACGCATTTTAAAACATTTTATTTACTTAATTCAGATAAATATTATGAAAAGAAAATATAAATAGAGCATCCGTTACTCTCGCACATAGGTACACATATTATGATAAGAAAGTGACCAATGTCCCCCGTATTGTGTTATGGTCGCCTTTATCTTGGTGTGTAAATCGTCCGTCACTCTCGCACTTACATTGTCAGAAAGAGACTGTGACAATTTTATCCACGTCGATAAACACGACCATATAAATAAAATAAATAAATATCAGGGGACAATCTCACACCAATTGACCTAGTCCCAAGCTAAGCTCTAGGCTTGTACAGTCAAGGACTTTAATTGTTATGCCACTATGGAACCCTGTCATAGTGACAGCGTCAAACCACATGACAGAAAATACGCTTAAATGAATGATTAACGTTATGCGACAGGGTTCCATAGTGGCATAACAATTAAAGTCCTTGACTGTACTATGGGTACTAGACAACGATATAAATACTTATATAGAGAAATATATACTTAAAGACATAGAAAACATACATGACTCGGAAACAAATATTCGCGATCATCACAAAAATATCTGCCCTTACCGGTCCTTAGGTGAGCCAATATGGACCCGTATATGACGTCGCGCTGGCCTAGTTGGTAGTGACCCTGCCTACGAAGCTAGCGGTTCTGGGTTCAAATCCCGGTAAGGGCAGATATTTTTGTGATGATCGCGAATATTTGTTTCCGAGTCATGTATGTTTTCTATGTCTTTAAGTATATATTTCTCTATATAAGTATTTATATGGGTCCATATTGGCTCACCTAATTATTTTTACTCATAACGACTCATAAGTCCTAATTATCGCAACTCCTAACGTATTTATTTCAGCAACTGTTACATTTTCAGGATTTTTATAAATCAAACCTAACCTAACCTAGTCTTATCTACACATTGAATATTTCAGAACTTCTGAAAAGTTTACGGTTCCAGCGGTATAAAAAATTCATTTTCGGAGTTCCGATAATAGGAGTTGCAATTTTAGTTGAACTTTGGCGCTCCCGTCATATACATATAATAGACCAGTCCGCAGAATTATTGCGAATTAAATTTGCCTTGTTAATAAATATATGTAGCCACCTCGACAATTCAAATGAAGGGTCCACGGAAAGAACATGTCTAGTCACTTTTTTTTTTAAATGAGTTTTGATTCTCAAAAGCTAGAGGACGAAATGAACTATTACCTACCTTTCAGTTTAAGATATAAATCTTCATTTGTCTTGTATTTTTTCACTCTTAAAAAAACCTCTACACGAAAATTACGTACAAAATAAGATGTTTCCTAACTTTCAAATCACGATATCTGAAAAAGTTACTAATGTGACTAGACATGTTCTTTCCGTGGACCCTTCAAATACGCACCTTCAGAACAATAGTGACCTAATTGAGAAATTTTAAATTTCGAGTTAGGTCTCTATGATAATAAATTTATGACTCAAAGTTTGAAAGCACAAATTTTGAATTAGGTCACTATTGTTCTAAAGGTGCGACTCGTACAGGGCTCAAGACAGCTGCTCGATTTAATGTTATGGTATCCCTGTTTATCTTGTGGAGTCGCCTTTTAAATGCATTTTAATGCAGTAAAGTATAAAATACAATACATTATGATACAAAATGGTATGGTGGTATGGGTTGCCTTTAAGATACAAAGATCCTAGAGTTCTTTAGGGCCTACATTAATTTTAGAAATAGACTGTTCGCGTTTTACAATTATTTACTACTTTGTAGTTTATAATTAAATTTAAAAAAAACTTGTACGTGAGTCAGCATAGCATAGCGTCTTGCTTACTGGGGTCCTAGTGAAAAAGGGTATAAGTCTTTCGAAGATCAAGTGAAAAAGGGTTTAAGTCTAGTATACTCCGTATGTATATACCCTTTTTTATTACGAGTTAAGTCGACTTGTACCCTTTTTCACTAGGACCACAGTCCTTCCTTATATCATAGTATTAAATAGAAAAGTAGTTCGTCTCAAGTCTGATAAAAGCTGGTAATAAAAATCTTAACAATATTTTTAACGACCACAAATATAAATATTGTCCAAACGTGAATCTTGAGAGGAAGACATAAATTAGAAGACAGTTAAAATTTTAAAGGATGTTTGTGTTAAAGTAACACAGAAACGATCTCTCTGCCCAGAGTGGGTGTTAATTAGGCTTCCAAATAAAAGCAATAAAAAAAAATTACTGTCCAAAACTCACATCTCACTTAATCAACTTAACACAAAATCAACCTTGATTTATTCGCATAAAGTATAAGTTTGAAGCATTTGTAAAAACGACATAAGAGTTAGTGAATGTAAGTTAAAATGGCGCCTGAAACGGCCAATTAAATAAATATAATATTTAATTTATGCACTCACAAACCGCGATGGTAATAAATACATGTATAATGTGAGCTTTAAGTCTCAGGACTGCAGAGTGGTTTACAAAATGTTTGTTACAATACTAGATTTGTTCAAAATTGAAATTGGGATTGTACAAACAGCATCACTGTTAATTGATAGAGTGAGCCTTATTGCAAGGTGACAAGATTCAAAAATGGTCAGTTAACTGTTTTTTTTAAATATATTGTGTTTGCTCTTGACCAACTCTTGCCCCTGGAAGGCGAAGATTTTCACCCAGAAGATGCCCTTTCACCCTAGTTTTAAATAGGTTCCGATTGTATGCTAATGGTACTGTTGGTAACCTAGATTTAACATGTAAAA
The DNA here is from genome assembly GCA_946894065.1 of Acleris literana. NCBI lineage: Eukaryota > Metazoa > Arthropoda > Insecta > Lepidoptera > Tortricidae > Acleris > Acleris literana. Next base: position 23,456,036 of record OX335670.1, read on the forward strand.
TATAAATTTTAGTTCAAATCTTACTTGTCGATTTTGTAAAAGTTCTCGTATTTGGAATATTGTGAAATTCGGTGTAGGCAGGTAGGTACATAAATGTTAAGTACATCATGGTACCTAAGCTAATAAGAGCTAATCTGATGATGCAGTCGATTGTCGCAACAGCATCTTCACTATCCTTTACGTAAACCCATCAAGTGGACCTGTTAAATCTTGTCCGAAAGAAACTGATAACTGCAAAAAAACACAGCCGGCGACAGAAGCCCGTATCAAAAATGAAACCCCAATCAGAAACTTATTATCCTAAAATGTGCCCATTGTCATGTCTTCCGTTGCATTTTCAAATGCTTGCAACGTTCGTACTTCTAGATAGGCAGCGCCTCTATTCTAGGCGGTAAAAACGATATCGTAGTTATGGTATTGTTATGACGTCAGCTGCCATTACTGTCAAGAAAATAAGAGCTATCAAAACGTTGACAATTCGATAACAGATCAAATACGATATTGTTTCTCTCTTCGTTAAAACGTGTGCCTTCCTTAAACCTGACATTGGCGAAATCATAGTGGCAACACAAATGACATATGCCACAAAACAAAGATCTATCTATCTGCGATATTGTTTTTTCCCGACTGCGGCGGAGCCCAAAAGGAGGGTTATGTTTTTCACCCTCATGTATGTCCAGTTCTATGTTCCCCGCTACAGCAAAAACGGCTTGGACGATTTTGACAAATGAGGTATCATTGGATTCGTCTTCGCAGCGAGAGTGTCATAGGATACCTAAACTGTTAAAATTTAAATAACAACAATGGCCAAATGACAATTATTAACATATGTAGGTATATCGACGACAGTATAAAAAAAACCCGCCTTCAAAAAGCATAAAATAACTTCTTTAAAATGGTAGGTAAATAGGTCAGTCCAACTGAAGTCTGCTTTTGGTTAAAATAATGTTGGACGCCGACTTCAGTTGGACTGACCTATTTACCTACCATTTTAAAGAAGTTATTTTATGCTTTTTGAAGGCGGGTTTTTGTTTTTTTTAACATTTATTTTATTTTATACTTTTTAGTGATCCTATTTATGCTGTTACGTAGCTCCACTTCTAAATATTAATGAGAAACTATAGAACATTTCAAGCTCGCCGCAGACAACGCCGCGGGAATTTCATAGTCATATTTAAACCTAAATGTGCTTCGTCATAGTCGCTCAACTACCTTTATCGAAATATCTTATCGCCAGCCTTGAAATAGGTACCGTTAAGGAGTTCCGGTGGCCATCTGTGGCCTTCATCATCAGTTCCACTTCACCATATAGTACTTTTCAAAAGCAAATGCATGAGTTACAGTGAAAAATACCAAAATCGCTATAGGTGTGCCTATAATATTTGAGGAGTTCTCTTGATTTCTCCATGATCCCATCATCAGATCCTGACGTGGTAACAATGGGACCAACTTGAAAGTATACCCATTCGAACAACGAAAAAATTTTTCAAATCGGTCCAGTGGTCTTCGAGTAATCGGGGAAAATACATAAAAACAAAAAAAAAAAAAAACCCGACGAATTGAGAACCTCCTCCTTTTTTTGAAGTCGGTTAAAAATGCAGTCGGGTTTTTAAAGCTTGCTTTTCATATAGTTATTACCGTCTTGAATAGAGCCGCAGGCCAATTGTTTCTTGTTGTTCTTGTTTTATTCCTTTTTCCGTCTTTATCGAGATCATTAAATCTACAGAAGATTCAAATGCAGAAGAAACTCATATCTATCTACATGTATATACATATGAAAGGAGAAACTGACTGCCTGCCTAATCGATCAACGCACAGCCGAAACCGCTGGACATAGCACGTTGAAATTTGGAGGAAATATTCCTCGGATATGCTAGGGGTGCATAAAAAGAGGATTTATAGAAATTCATCCCTAAGGATAGGGGGAGAAGCGAGAAACTAATTCTACACGTAGAAAGTGCCTCCTCTAATAGGTACCTACCTTATAATACTTTAGAAACTCGCACTGCCGGTCTTGCATGGGTTGCAGCCAGAAAATTTGCGTAAGAGCCCTTGTTGAAATGGCTTATATAATACCCTTAGGTGCTCATTTATGCCACTAATGATGATGGGAGTATTATGGTATAGTTGCTGGTTGATGATCCATCGTTATCCTTTCTAACAACGTCAAAACCATTAGTCAATGCAACTCTTCTAACATTATAAACGCATGAGTAAGTTAGAATCCTTGTTTCGTTTATGCAGAGATACTTAGCTTCGTAACAGGATCGATTTTAATATGAGATTTAAATATAAATGTATAATTAATAATATAAAAACAAAATATGATTACACTATGGTAATCTCTTTGGCTACTAACCAGTTGCTTGCTCCTTCCATTGCAAATTTCAGCAGTCACAGCTGCTCGCAATCGTACTGAATTGATAACCAATACTGTGCCTTGCTTCAAGCTTTACAAAAGCGTACTTATGTAAAATTTATACTCGTGATAAACGCAAGCTAATTGTGTTTTTTTATCTTGTAGAAAAATCGTTATGATAAACTATATCAAGCTATTAATTAACCTCATTATAACCCTGTTAATATTACCACCATAATAATATTATTATAAACGTATGCTGATTTTTTTTGCTCGGTGTTAGCAGTATTTAACGGGTTTTTTATGCTTTCGTGCATTAAGATTAAGTCAATAAAAGCCAAGCCAACATAAAAAAAACTCCACAGAATAAACTCGATAATCTATATGTATATAATAAAACAATAAACTACCATCAAATAGAAATTTTATCATGACGCTAAATAAAGATCAAATTTATTAACAACTTATTCTTCGCAATCTAAGTAAAAAGCCATTATAAAACCCATGTTATCCTCGACTTCAATATCTGTCTTAGATAAACGTCTAGGATGAAATGGCTTGTTTATGTCCGTCGAATAAGCTACTATTTACGTCGTAATGTTTATTATATCAATGTAGTTTAAATTAGAATTCCTTTCATGGTACGCCATTTAAGTAATTCTTAAAGTCTACCTAGTTTTATCACCACGTTTAATTATCATACATAAACCTTGAATTCAAAACGTACTGTTAATATTACCGTTGTTAAAGTTATTCACTTTTGACTCTTTTTGACGTTCTTACTGTTCATCGCGTTGAGAAATCTCAAGATTTTACCACTGTAAGTGACATATCCAGAGTTCAAAAAAGATGCAGTTAGGCAGGGTACATAATTTATTATGGAAACTTCCGTTTTTACCACCAAATTGCCATACAAATAGTTTGGGACACATTAGGATGTTGTATAACCTAGTTATAGGTACAGTCAATAATATAATTTTCACTTCTCATGCTCTTAAAATGTTACTTTAATCTCTGCACATCGGGACTAAAGCTCCTTATTAATCTCTAGGGCTTAAAGTTATTTTTTTTTACTTTGGAAACCCCTAAACAACCAATCACGGTGTTGATTGCGGCGTTGTTGTGATGGATTATCGCCTTTTTCAGTGATTGTGTATGGACCAATTTTAGGCCGTGGAAATAACCTCAAAATGACAACTGTGCAAAAATAAAAAAAACCCGATTTAATTTCGCGAAACACGATTAATGATTACAATTATGAATCTATTTAAATATATTAAGGATAATTTTATTTTATTAGGCATGGTCCAAGTAGTTTTCAAGCTTGTATCTGTTGGCTAAATATGCAAGCATTTGTGTCACTTTGTAATGTGACACTTTACAAAAAACTGGCAACCGCGAAACAAATTTGTCATTAACTTTGTTACTTTGTTAAATATTGTAATTTTTCCTTGCATTCAAAGAGAAAAGTAGAGTGTTTAACGCGATACTAAACAACCATAATGACACTCGAACTATAGCCACTCTCGCTCGCTCGCTCGCTCGCGTGGTTAAACATCTCGTCATTATGGCTTGTTTTAGTCTCTTGTTGATCAATCTACGAATATTACCAAACATTGGGGTTAAAAATATCTGGCACATCTCTGTGACTAGAGGCATAAGAGCGTTTCAGATATTTTTGCCCGCAATGTTGGATATATTATTACTGGTGACTGTACATAATAATATAAAATTCTCCCGTGGCTGACTGACGTCGCAATCTAAACCAATGAACCTACGGACTTGACATTTGAAGGGAATATCCCTTGGGGTACACCAGAGGGCCCTGCCAAGATGCACTACGCTAACGTTTCTATTCGATTCGTTTTTAAACCAATCGCGTCTCTGGTTGATGACGTGATACGAAAAGTCACGTGATCTCCCAGTGACGCGATTGGTTTAAAAATGAAACGAATAGAAACGCTAGTTAGCGCAATGCATCTTGGCAGGGCCCTCAGGAGCTTTGCTAGGAAAGCATTGGAGAGTAGCGGTAAACTATTTCTGCGTGACGAATTCGCTGGCGTACCCCACTTATGGTTACGTTTAATGTACCTATATATATAGGGTAGGTTTAATGTACCTCACCTAACCTAACCTGTATTTTTCCTGAGTAAACTGTGAGAATTAATTGGAGCTCTATGTCGTATAAAGCTGCCTAATTGAGAATGTACGCGCAAAAAAGTGTTTTGTAGGCTCTGACGGTACTACATAAACTCGCCGATAATATTCATCGAGTTGAAAAGTGATACGCATAAGAGAATCACATCGTTCTCCTTATCCATAGCCCTTTTCACCGAAACAAGCGCATCATACGTTAACCGCAAGTGCCGACTAACGTAATTTTCCCTATTACGGTGTATTGCAAGAAGCCCTGCTTAGCACAGATTATTTCTCCGTCGACAAGATTATTGACGCACCTGAGCGGGTATTCTCTATCGAAGGTTAATTACTTAACGGTTGCGGTGGTTGTCAGGTACATAATACAGAAGTCTCGGAGAAAAAGTAAACGATTTTCGAAAATACGCGACCGTCAGCTTACTTTAAACCTTTACATTTTCGATCGATCGATTCGAGTGATCTGATGTGAGAAACATTTAAAGGAGTTGAGATTATTCTTAGAAATAATCGTGAATCACTCATAGAGAAACTTTCATAATTTGAAAAGTTCGTCGTCTTAGGTACTGTGCTAGAGTGAGATAGAACGTCAGTTGCAAAAGACATGACATGAGTCCGTCTTCATAGCCCATTAATAGCAAGTAAGCAACATTAATCTCAATTTAGTTGAATAAGCATTCATATGCACGATGCACCGAATGACAGTTCCTCAAAGTTAATAGGATGAACCATAGCTAAGGATTATAATGTCACAAGAGATTAAAATACGCTAGCTACAATGATAATTCAAAGAGAAGCCACGAGATTATAGAGCTCAAATGAATATAGTGCCACTGAATTCGACGTCGAATTTAATGCAGATGAGAATACAACCGCTGATCTGCAGTCCACGGAATATAGTTTTTACATCTAAGTCGGCGGAGGAACGCTCAATAACATAATTTACTGACTGAAATTACACGTAGGTCCAATGATAAACATCGCTACTGGCGAGACCTAGTTCTAATATGGGCAAAGCTTGTTTGGAATTATAACTGAACGAGTCTTAACGCTCACACTTTTTTCTTTAAAAGTGGCGCAGCTTTTTTCCACACACAACTATACAGTCTAACAGACAGATTAAAGACAGAAAAAAATATTAAATAATTTTATACTTTTTCAGGAACAGAAATCAAACCTAATAATGGAAGTAATAGAACACCAGCGTTGCGTAAAAGGCACCCATGCCACAAGAAGATGCATCCGTGCGGATTCTTTTCATTATTTTCAACAGTAATCTCCTCCTCTGGTAGGCTCTGACTTGTAAAAGTGCCTGTGTCGCCTGCTTACTGAATAAATGTCTTCGCCATTACCTTTATTTCACTAGATCATAGAAGTAGTTATGTCTACAGCAAACCTCCTTCTTTAACATAAATACCAGTAGATTTTCTCTTACGTGCAATGTTTGCTCAACTATATTATACGCGTCTAACATGATTTTGTCTCCGGATCACAGATAATATCTTTCAATAATAACCAGTCAGCTTCTCGTAATTGGCGGAGAGGACACACATCGACTGGATTTATGAAGGGAAATGGAGACACGAGATAAAACGAGGACAGGTGGAAATCCTTTTAATAATTGAAACTTTCTTGTGATCTATTAAATTGTAGAAAGACCGGCCGCAGTCTAGATTTTTATCTCAGATCACATTAAAGTCTTGACATGAAAGGGATTGAAAAACTTTCCACAGTTTAAAAAGATCGTGATCCAGATCAAGCGACTATTTTTATTTGACTGCATATTGAGAAAAGCCTTTGTGGAATTAAAGAATTCCACAAAAATCCTCATGCACTTACAGAAAACTCATTTGGCAAATCTATAATATGAATTAAACACAATTTTAAGAGATGATTCACAGGATCCGAGTACCGCCACTCGTTTTTATCAAATTAATTGCTGGTATTATAAATTCAAAACAATTCATCATTTCCCAGCGCGTTTCTATTAGAAAAAGAGTCACTACACGGTCGCTCACGCAAAATGTTTCTTTGATTCCGTCGGCTCTTTGGAACGACTATGTACACTACAACATTTCATTGACCATATTTTCTCGGATGCAGTGCCCTAGCTCGTTAGGAAGTAACATTTACCAGTAAACCAAAAACTAGGTCTCATTTCACGTTAACCATTCGCCTATTGCCGTTTCATTCGTATTCCATTTGATGAGCAATTTCCCCAACTCCCGCGCACGTAAATCATTATAAACTCATAATGACGAAGACTATCTTAGTACGTATATCTAAAAGTATTGCGAAGCGTAAACGATGTTCCGCTCGCGAAACTTAATTTGATAAATTACTTACTTTCTATAATATTCATAAAGAAATTTTATATGAAACATATGCGCAGTTTATTATGTGGTGCATGACTTGGGGAATCTAGACACGATTTGTAAGTGTCATTTAGGATTTAAACGCATTGCATAAAATTATTCTCAGCCTAATACGAGCTAAATATAATTAAATGTGTAGAAACAAAGGAAAGTCGTGACTTATCTACTGAGGTACTTGGTTTTTCTGTTAAAAGCACTTACAAGGATAAAAGATTTCATAAGGACAGTGTTAGGGTGCATTAGTAAATAAGTATCCATTATTTTTAGTTTAGGTTTATCGACGTTAAATTTGTAATAGGTTTATTTTTGGTAGTTTTAAGAATTTATTATTTATTACTTTATTACCTTATTATTACTTAATGTAATTTACTTTTAAGTATTGTTTTTGTATGTTTTTATGATTGAAAAAATTACCTTCTACAGGAGTTTCTTGCGGCGCTTCTTCTCCGCAATGATGGTTTTGTCCGAAGCGCTGGTAGATTCACTCTATATTACTGACGTGTAAAAGAGCCCTCATGTGGATGATGATGGAGTTTAGGATGAAGCTCGCTGGTTCACTACAAGCCTAATCACTATTGATTTGAAGACAATCAATTTTTTTCCCTCAGGAAATATATAGGAAGAAAAGGAACTCTACTCCTTAACAGTTTGCAATAAAAAAAGAAGCAGCGAAACTTTTTGTAAAAGCGATAGTACTTCGACAGCATAAGGGTGAAGCCGCTCCCTTCGCCTGGACGGAAGAAGATGGAAAGGCAATGGTGGAATCAGGGTAATGCTATTCCTACGAAACTTAAACTGTGTATTTCTTATGCTAAGTGGTTTTTGGAAACTTCTGTAACGATTTTAATGAAAAATTTAGCAAGTGTTTGCGGGTCCAAAAATCGGTTCGTCAATTTGTCATCTTTGGGAAAACTTGTTATAACCGGATTAAAAGATCCTACGGCAACGGTGTTGTAATTGGTTGGGCTGGAAGAAACTGTTGGTGGACTAAGGCTGTAACAGAGACATCAGAGTTGTGGCTAAGGCGAGGGTTACGGTTGGCAGACCAGGTGAGGATATCAAGAAAGAGCTGGAAAAGACAGCTTAGTGGGAAGGAGGCATGCAAAGGAGTAATGTGGACTGACTGGATGGATGGGACAAGGAAAACATAATCAGTAAATACTCCATTTTTGCGGGAACTGCTTCAACTGAAACGAGAAAAATACTCTACATGAATACCGCACGGCCCCTACTAAATCATAATTACAAGTTACTAGATATAACTTAATGATTACCCACTCGAAGGCGATAACTATAACGACATAAACAATAATTATTTCATTGAAATTATGCTCCGAGACGTATAATTAAAACTGTACAGTTTTTATATGTTGTTAGTGTAGGTAACAATTAGTGGTAGCGCACGTAAATCGTAAAAAATCGGTTTCTTTGGAGATTTGTGTTCATAATCGGTATTTGCATACGTTTCTCGTAAATTTCGAACTGTGCTAGACCTGTAATAAAAGTCAAGTTTAATTAAATTAGCTTAAAAAAAAAGCAGTAACAATACACGAAAATTAAATTTAATGTCAGTTGTAACATGAAGACCCACGGGAGTTGGAGGTTGTTTAAGAGCCCTGCCAAGATGCACTACGCTAACTAGCGTTTCTATTCGTTTCGTTTTTAAACCAATCGCGTCTCTCGTAGATGAACAGAAAAGTCACGTGATTTACCAGTGACACGATTGGTTTAAAAACGAAACGAATAGAAACGCTAGTTAGCGTAATGCATCTTGGCAGGGCCTTCTGGGTCCCTACTCCTAAAATCAGAGTTCGAGTTTTCAAGATTTAACCATGTACGAGTATGTGTTTATCAAACAAATGCTGTGTTTGACTTCGTCTTAATTAAAATTTTTAGAAGGGTATTGGGTAGCTTGTAACAGCTTTGCAACCTTACCGTATCAATTTCTAAGGAATGGATCGACCGTTGCATTGTGTAACCGGAACCCAGAGAATTTATTTGATCTGACGTGTGGGGTCTTTTACAATGGCGAGAAATAAATGAGTCTTAAGTAGAAACGATTAAAATGGATGCCTTAGGGTTGCCACATACGTAAAGGTTTTTATAGTTCTTGGTTTGGTTTTAAATAAGCGGTGCCTCGGTGGCGCCCTGTCTATTTTGTTATTTGTTATTTTTCTCAAACATGCTCGGAAATAACGATTTTCCGATTGAAACACATGGACGGAAAATGCCTCTTTTTACTCCTAGGAGTAAAAAAACCATATGAAATCACTTTCCGTCCATGTCCATATTGTTTTTTCAAAAGTGCTCTCTATTGCGTATATCGAAAGGACCATGAAAAAAATCCCGAACACCCAACTTGTGGGGGCGCAGTGAGGGGCGGCGGCGTGGCGGGGCTCTGCGGAGCGGCGGCGGCGGGCGGCGGCTCGTTGTGCGTGAAACTATCTTAACTAATACTCGTGTGACGCAAACTAACATTCTCTCCGAATTTGTCAAAGGTTTTTAAAAATACTTATAATCATGTATTTGTATAATTTCCTCGCATTGTTTGAGAAAAGCATTATGCATGCCTCGGCGGAAACGAGGATTTCCTGACTCGTATTTTAGCAGGCCTCGCTGTTGCTCGGCCTGCCAACCACCTCGTCAAGAAATCCCTTACTTTCCGCGCCTAGGCAACAAGGTACTATTCCTGTTAGTACAATAAAGTTTTAATACTTTACAACACAACATAGTATAAAACAAAGTCGCTTCGCGCCGTCTGTCCCTCTGTATGTACTCTTAGATGTTTCAAACTACGCGACGGACTTTAATGCGGTTTTCACCAATAGATAGAGTGATTCAAGAGGGAGGTTTTAATGTATTATAAATTGTGGTATTGGTTAATGTACAGAAAGTATACAAAATTTACATAAACCAAAGCGAATCCCGGTGAATGACAAATTTGCCGCATTTACTTACTAAACTAGCGAAAGAAGTTCACTGGTACTCAAAACCTCGACAAAAAACAGTTCTGTGGGGTTATTATAACATATCTGTGGAATTCATTTTAGGCAGAGCGAAAAGGACAGAGTTATGTAACTGCTATAGCTCCGTCCTTTACGCTCACCGTAAAATGAACTGCATAGCCATGTCATAATAAATTGGCAGTTTAACAGAGCCTCGTTTGGTTTGTTTACATTAGGTAAGGAACTAAACAAACGGAGTATAGTTCTCGATTAGTAAGAAATTGAAAATAGAAATGGTGGACACCACCGCAAGACCCCAGGTTGAAGCCTACCCACCCAACTACTCAATAAACGTGCAATGCCGAACCATAACCATCTCTATTACCTCTTATTAAGCAAAACGCTCTGAATTAAGTTAATTAAGCAAAATGACTAGAGAAAGTAATCAGTTTCCAATACTCTACGTGACGTCCGTTATACTTTCCACCTAGTCTCAGTTTTAAAAAGGTCTATGTGCTGCTGGAAGTAAAGTAGATAAGTCGTTTTGTGATGTGGTTCATCGTGGAACGTTGTTTTAAATGTTTTATTCGTGGATGTCTGGCGAAGGTGTAAATTCTTTTAGACCCTGAAATAGCTTAGCGGAAGATATTTTGGATGGATTGGAATTGAATGGATTTTGGGGTCATTAGAATGTCGGCTGTGTGTGTGGCTTTAGTCCTTTTGTAATTTCATTCGAACTTCGAACAGAGAACTGAACAAGGTATAAGTTTTGGCACTATTGGCAGACTGGAAACGGTTCAGGGCCTCTATTCTATTGGGTAAAAAGATATAACCTTTGACGTGTTATCGTATTGTTTTAAACTCGGCAACCGACATTCTCACTAAGCACTGGGCTCGTCCATTTATCACGATTCACGTAGCGTGATGTTTTTAGCAACTTTTTAAACCCCCCTCTCCTCTGGTGATAGGTACGTGGTAAAGTTTTCGACTCACACCACATATTTTAACACCGGACACACAAAAATAAGGGTATTACTAGTATACCGTGTATAATCTAAATAAAAAAGACGCATACGCAATTTCATAGTCAAAGTGAATTTTACCCCCTATCTTAAGAAATAAGGTCACTAATACACTACGCGTTTCTTTGAGGGATACGCCCTTTTTTCCAAGGACGGCAGTATAATATACTAAGTACTAAGTTTGTAGCTGTGCTCCCAAACCGATGGACCGCATTTTGACGCAGTTGTTTTAATAAAAAGCTAGTTGAATCGGGGTGGTTCTTAATTAGGTTTGATGAAAATCGGGTAGGCTATTTAAGAGTAAGGTTGATTTCGGTCGAGTAATTTCTGCTGTTCGGTTTCATACTGCTCCTGCTTGGTTCACACGGTGACGCAAAATCAGCTGGACTTTTGTATGCAGCAGAAATTACGAGTCTTACAATTCAAAAAATTACGCTCCTGTGTTTCCCTTAGCAGCTCTGAAAAAAAATCGGCTGAACTGTCAAAGAGTTGGCAGCTCTGAAAAAGGCCATTACGTCAGGGGTTTTTACCCGACTACGGCAAAGCCCAAAAGGAAGGTTGTGTTTGACCTGTATATATGTCCGACTCTATGTTCCCTCGTAACTACTAAACGGCTAAACCGATTTTAATAAATTATACATGGTTAGATTCCCCTAACCACTAGAGTGTCATAGGCTATATTAAAACTATTGGAAATCAAAATGGCGGATTTTTGGCGCCAAATTGCGCGGCCTGAAAACTAACATTATGTTGACGACATTGTTCAAACAGAGGGGCCCTGCCAAGATGCATTGCATCTTTCTATTCGTTTCGTTTTTAAACCAATCGCGTCACTGGTAGATCACGTGACTTTTCCTATCACGTCATCTACCAGTGACGCGATTGGTTTAAAAACGAATCGAATAGAAACGCTAGTTAGCGCAATGCATCTTGACAGGGCCCTCAGCAGTTGGGTTTTTAAAGGATGTTTTTTGTTGGAGTTGTTGTCTATTTGATAGTCGTATTCTGAATCATAGACTGTTAGCCTCGCTTAAGCTCTCAAACACCCAGCCTTCAATTACCTGTACTGTACTCGTAATAGCTGTAATAATAGCATAATGTTTTCCATTCAAAGGTTCAGTTCTCCATTTACAGGTATCCATTACCCCTGCATAATATATTTACCGTAGAGGCATAAACAAATGATTTATTATTGAGCGAAGCACCTGTCTTTAACTTGCAAATCGCCAGGTTAATGACTTGGCCGTGTAATCATTTCCTTCGGACGATTTGTTTAGGGCTCCGTCCACTAGAGCTAGTTGCTAGGAGTTTATATTATCGCCCTGGCCGTTTTTATAGCATTGAGAAGCCGGCCACTGCTTAAAAAATTTCTAAATTCAGGGGAAAAAAGGGACCTTATTGTCGATGGCGCTTCTGCCATTATTAACGATGTTCCTGTATAAATACAACGTCGCGTGACGCAGTGCGGCGTAAGCGCCATCGACAATAAGGTCCCTTTTCATAGATAATGTCAAATATGGCTTTAGCATAAACGAAAATTCGGACAAATGACGATTACTGATTCCTATATAGACCCGCAAGCTTATTGCATAACGCACTTGCAATCGCAATCGTTTTCATTCTGACAGTCCGAAGGAGAGTCTGCTTACAAAATGAAAACAATTGTTCCACTTTGAAGTCGATTGCGATTGCGAGTGCTTTAGGCAATAGGCCAGCCTGTTTTAGTCCGTATGTCACTGGGCACCAACCCCAGTCGGGCATGCAGGCTGTATACATGATTACCAAGGTTGTGATTCTCTCAACAAGCAAAGGGGATCGTTCGCTCGAGTGAAGGTCCAAGCGGCGAGTTTAAGTAGTCCCGACAGAGCGAACAAAACACATTTTAGCGCGTGTATTCAATTTGGCAGCATGACTTCTCGAACGTATAAGGCTCCCTAATTGACAATGCACGCGCTAAAATGTGTTTTGTTCGGTCGGACGGGACTACTTAAACTCGCCGCTTTTATTCGCTCGTCCGTCCGACCGGCCGCCGTTTTTTGAGAGAATAACACACCTGGGCTCGCACTTTTGGTGCCAATGACGTCATAATGACGAAATTGTACGCACAGGGTGCTCTGCTGTCATTTACCAGGTGAAAAGGTATTGACTGGTCCAAATAAATAAATAATGTCAAATAAAAAGCGGTAAAAACACTAGAGTTAAATACATCTTAAAATAGCAATCAAAATATATGGATCACGGCAGCAACATTTATTACTAAGAATGCCTAATTGAGTTAATTTTCTTTTATGAATGTCAATACCAGAATAGTGTTTATGACTATTAAATAATACAATTTTTTAACACAACATACAAACAGTTTTTGAATAATAATTTTACTCGATGATTTTTGCTACTATCCATCTCGATGTCAGTATCGTAGAACTCAGAAAATTTGATAATGGTTTATGAGGCACTTGTCAGACGATACTCGAACCAAATTTCAACTTTTCAATTCTAGTCATTTATTTGTAATCAACTAATCACCCTGTATGCAAATTGACGTCATCGACACCAAAAGTATACATATTTCCTAATCCCGAGAAAAAATTGGCGATTTATTAGCAGTCAGTGTGCGCAGGCTCCGCTACGGATGGACCGCCGTATCCACCTGGATAACCGCGTGGTCTAATAGCGGTCGGTTACCGCGAAGCCCTGACCCACTGGCGAACCTAATCAGCTGGGTAATTCCCTTAAATAACACGCTGACGATTGAGATACGCTTGTCCGTCAGCGCCTACAAATAAACAGGGTGTCCGGGATATAGTGGACTACTTTACAGGGCTGGATACCTCAGCTCTGGAGTTTTGCAAATATGATAATTCATGTTTAGTAAAAGTCGCACCGAAAACGAGATATCTCAACTTTTCTAAGCTTTCTTTCACAGCAAACTATACTGAAAATTTGTAAAAACTGTGGTCGTGGCATCGAAAATGGAGAACCAGGGTACAGCATTTCTGAAATTCTGAAATGTTGAGATATCTCGTTTTCTGTGAGACTTTTACTAAACATGAATTATCATATTTATAACACTCCTGAGCTGAGCTATCCAGCCCTGTAAGGTAGTCCACTATATCCGGGACACTCTGTATAGAGACTCGAAGAAACTGCACTATAAACAGGATGTTTCTATAGAATATCTTTATGAATTTATTGTTGCCGACTGAAATTGAATCCCACTATTTTAAATGCGACAGTTTATGTGTGATTGTTTGTTACTCCTTCACGCTGCAACGGCTGGACGGATTTGGATGAAATTTGGAATGGAGATACCCTGGATTAACACATAAGGTACTTTTCAACTCGGAAAATATAAAAGTTTCCGAGAGTGTAACTGTAATCGAAATCACCCGCAACATGGGATAGGCGAATAACTAATTAGAGAAGCTCACTATAACTAAAGGCTCCCACAAACCAAAAGTCTATAATAGTAAGAATGCGAACGTTATATGTAAACAATACTAAACATATCTCAGCCTATCAGTGTTACTATTGGTCTGTAGTAGGAGCTATAACTCACTTTTAAAATACCACCCAACCGAGGAACAATCACTCCAAACTACATAGACAATACACTATTGAATAAATAAAGAAATAAATATCGGGAGACAATCACTCACTAATTGACCTAGTCCCAAACTAAGCTCTAGGCTTGTACTATGGGTTCTAGGCTAGAACATACTTATATATCTAGAGAAATATATGTTTAGATATTCGACGACGTGCTGGCCTAGCTGGTAGTGCCTACGAAGCTAGTGGTCCTGGGTTCAAATCCCGGTGAGGGCAGATATTTGTGTGCTGAGCGCGAATATTTTTTCCTGAGTCATTTATGGTTTTTATGTATTTAAGTATATATTTCTCTATATAACTATTTATATCGTTGTCTAGTACCCATAGAACAAGCCTAGAGCTTAGTTTGGGACTAGGTCAATTGGTGTGACATTGTCCCCTGATATTTTTTATTATTATTATTTATTTACATACATAGAAAACAACCAAGACTCAGACACGAATACCTACTCACGCTCATCATAGAGATATTTGCCCTGACGAGGAAACCAATCCGGGACCGCTAGCTTCGTAGGCAGGTCACAACCAACCAGGCTATCTGCCTGAGTCGTTAGATAGTCGTCGTTGTTAGCCAACGAGGAGTTTCAAAGGTCTCAGACGCTTATTCACAAAAGGCAAAATTTTGAAAGAAGCCGATCAACTTCTTTCTAGTACTTATTCTACTACTAGGCTCGGACTGGACTAGAGGGAAGCACATGGGAGACGTGGGATCAGCTCCACGCACTTCTGTCAAGTCTGGAATAAGGGTTGTAAACATCAATTCTGCCCTCCTACGGAGAAAAGGCACAAGTGCAATTAATTCATAGAAGCATATTAAACTCTCATTGGTTATAATAAGGTTGGAAGTGCAATACAATTCATATAGTAGATGTGCCTTTTTTCCGTAGGAGGGCAGAATTGCTGTATTGCAACTGGTCTACCGTGAAATAGGCACTACGCTAAGAGTTCATTCACTAACGACTCCAACTTACTTTATCTCTTTATTACTGTGAAACATCACTCATAGTGTGCTCATAGTCATTAAATATCAAGTCATCAAGTTCTCAACCGCAGAAAACGGACTTCGCACACGGTAAACTAATCAAAAGAGTAATTACGAAGTTGGGGAAATATCGTGATGACACTATACATAGATGGTGAGGACCGAAAAGTGGGACCATAGTTAAAGATAGTTAACCATACAAGTAACGAAGGCAAAAAAGTTCCGTTGTGTGACGAAAAGTACCAATCCTAAAAAAATTAAGGCAAATTTTCGTCTCACAACGGAAAAGTTTCATAGAAAATGTAATGCGTGAGTTAGTATGCCCATTTTTGATTTATTCTCATTTTATACACTTTCGCAGAAAGTCGACGGAGCTCTGCTACCGCAGAGCTCCTATTTCTGGGTAGTTTGGCCCTCCGGGCCAGCTGAAGGACTAACATAACCTAAACCTACCTCATATTTATGGCACTAAGGGGTGCCTTGGGTCTGGAATTGAAATTTTTCATTAGTGTATAAAATGGGAAAGTGTATAAAATGAGAATAAACCCCATTTTTTTGGACCTTAACCACATGCCGATTCGTTTATTATTTACCTTACTGGCTATAGTATAGGTGTACAGCTAAGTTAAAAGTTAACTTCTATAATCGTTAAAGCGTACGCAAGTTAAAGTTAACCGTTAAAAGTTAACCATTCAGGACTACCGCTTTTGAGATCGGATGAGATAGGATGCATGGGTAAATAAACGAGCCATAGCCATGGCACCTTCTAAATGGCTCAGAGTAAATAGTTTGGCCTTATTTCACAGCGGCTCTATTCAAGACGGTAAAAACAATATCGTATTTGTACTGTTATCGTATTGTCAACGTTTTGATAGCTCTTATTTACTTGACAGTAATGGCGGCTGACGTCATAACAATAACATTACAGGAAAACTACGATATCGTTTTACTGGTGACATTATTATCAGTTTTAGAAGTACAGTCGGCAATAAAGTGTGTTCTTAATTATTATTTTTTAAACCTAGATACTTAAGCGTTGATGTCTAATGGCCTTTCAGCGAGAACGATCGCCCCAAATGTGTGACACAGCGGATCCATCTTGACACTCGATCGATATACGGGTATACGAGGGGCGGCTGATAAGTAATCTCCTTGGTCAGAAATATATACAAAAATAATGCTGGCTGGTATGGATTTATATTCGTTTGTTATTCTATTTTCAAAATGTATTACATTCATTTGTTTATTGCATCACGTTTATTTGTCTCCTACAATTGTTTCAAACATGTCGGTAGAAAAAGTGAAAATGGATAAAATCGAGCAGCGTGCGGTGATTAAGTTTTTGACTAAAGAAGGGAATACGCCTTCGGAGATCAGACAGCGTATGTTACGTGTGTTTGGCAGTTTGTGTTCTTCCGAATTTGTTATAAAGTTTTGGTCAAAGCAGTTTAAGTTAGGTCGTGAGAGTCTGGAAGATGATCCTCGTAGCGGAAGACCAGTTTCGGCCGTCACCGATGAAAATGTAGCCAGGGTGAAAAAAATTATATTAGAGGACCGACGAGTGAAGCAGTGGGAGATAGCTAGAGATGTGGGCGTCAGTAAAGAGCGAGTCAATGAAATAATTCATGAGCATTTGAACATGTCCAAGGTTAGTGCACGTTGGGTCCCCAGAATGTTGACTGCATTTGACATGGAGAGGCGTGTCAAATGTTGCGAAGAGTTTTTGGAGATGAGTCGAGGGAAAGAGGAAGAAATAATTTCTAGAATTGTAACATGTGATGAGACTTGAATTCGACAATGGGACCCGGAAAGTAAGCAAGAGTCGTTACAGTGGAAATTTAAGGATGAGAAGCCGCCTCGGAAATTCAAGGTCTGTCCATCGGCAGGTAAACTTATGGCTACAATCTTTTGGGACACAGAAGGGATTTTGCTCATAGATTATTTACCGAAGAAAACTACAATGAATGCTGATTATTACTCAAACTTACTATACCAACTAAGAGAGACAATAAAAGAAAAACGGCGAGGTAAACTAAACAAAGGTATTCTGATTTTGCACGATAACGCACCAGTGCATACCGCCCGCACAACGAAGCTAGCAATTAAAGACAATGGCTTCGAAACCATTGACCACCCCCCTTATAGTCCAGATTTAGCCCCCTGTGACTATTTTCTGTTTAGACTTCTCAAGAAAGACCTCAGGGGACGAAGGTTTATGACCGATGACGAAATGAAGGCTGCGGTTACTGACTTTTTTGACGACAAACCGAAAGATTTTTTTTTTAATGGTTTAAATTCAATATTTGAAAAATTTAATAAGTGCATTTTACTAGCAGGGGACTATATAGAAAAATAAAAAAAAATTAGCCACGACAGTCTTTTGTTTCATTGTTAGGTAGATTACTTTTCAGCCGCCCCTCGTATGACTCTCTAATTACCAGTCATTTAAATACTTGGAGGTATGTTAGGTACAATGAAGGAAATTGATTCCTAGAACACTTTGGACTACCTATGTCAAAGTGACGTAATCAAATAACACGTAAGAGACTTCTTATGAGTTCATTTACAGTGTCACTTTGACATAGTCCAAATTGGTCTAGGACTCAATTGACTGTACATACCTTCGAGTATTAAGTATGTGGCGGTTGATACCACAATTGGGAGGGATAGAGAAAACAGAACAGATAGAGACAGAACAAAATTGACAATATAAAACGTGACAAAGAAATAATTGTTGTCCTCAATCCTTATTACCCACTCTACACATACATACATACATACACACTTACGTAGTACATACTCTCACGCCTTTATTCCCAAAGTGGGGTAGCCAGAGCTACAGAATTACCAACATCTCTAAAAACTGAGTATTAATTCTACACAATCAGGCTAAGATGTTTACCATGTGTTACCCCTTCTGGTACCGTCTAGAGCATTACGTTTGTAGTTAAGAACACTATCTGTAAAGCTGTTTGGGCAATAAAGCATTTTTCTTTCTTTCTTTCTTTCTTTAGTGTTATTTTTACAAGCTTTTATTTAACTTGCAAAGTATGTATGTACGGGTCAAATCTTGCAAGTTTTTGACCCACTTCCCGGTTTCCGATAAAGCTGAAAATTTGTATACACCTTTAGTTCTGATGACAATACAATAATATAGTAGCACCATAGGAAGGTGGCCAAAGGAAGTCCTATAGTACATTGTTGTATAGGTTAGAAAGTTAGCAAAAGATGGACGAGTTGGTTCGAAAGTACGAGTCCATCTATTGCACTTTCGGCCGAAGCTTAACATAGTGCTTTTCACGATGTTAAGCCTCGGGAGGAAATAAAAATCTATTACTACTCGTACTAAAAAAAATACGCTCTCCCGCCAATTTTTACTTTTATTTTTTAACGATAGGTACCGTTCTTACTGGCCAGTCATTCAAAGGCGTTTTTAAACTGACGACTCTGACCGTGCCAGAACTATATTTCAGATAATTAATAACAGATATATATGGCTGTATGGAATCTGATTCCTTTGCCTATCCGTGAAGGGATGAATATTATTAAAAAATAAAACGACTTCTCATTGGCCAATTTAATTTCATATGCAGCACAAAACGTGTTCTGATTGGTCGAATCAGTGATCAGCGGACCGATGTGATTGCTCGACTTGCTCAATGGAACAGACCAACTATGTTTTAGTTGTCCTGTTTCAATTCATAGAAGGCCTGCTCATGCAAAGTACAACTATTGATTATTTTGGGGACCAAGAACCATCTTACGCCACATTTCCGACCAGTAGCGTGAAAAATTAATTACACATGATAAACCGGCCGTGTAAGGGCTCGATAGAATCGTCTTTTTGATGAGTAGATGAAAAAAAAAAACAGCCGGCAACAAAAACTTGCCCCAAAAATTATTTTTTTAACAGAAACTTTTACCTGTCTTTCATGAAATACCTAATGCTGAATGGCTCTCTGGCAGAACTTAGTATTATTTTTTTTACATTCTTTGGCAACCTGTTTTAAAGTGTGTTAACCCTATACTTGACATTGTGCATTTTTATGCACGTTACTCTTTTAAAAAATCTAGAGAGTAAATTAAGGATTTAGCAATTATTTTTAACGCGCATTATTTTAACTGATATTCCAATAAGTCGGAGTAATATTATTTTGTACTGCTAGGTTAATCCATTTTGACAGTAGCACGCAAAATAACGGACCGAAAACCTTCGTTTACGCATCGTTTCATAAAAATTATTAATTTTTAAAATTTTTGCTTCAATAATGCTAATTTATCGTTATTATGGTATACGTAAGTATATTTCCAATCCACAATAGCAATCTTGGTATATCAAAACAACATAACAATGGCCTGTAACGTAGGATTTATGCATATGTATCTATAAATGCACACCGCCAGCTACACCATTAAGTAATGTTCATCCTGCTATGTATCTTTAAAGATACAATACCAGGTACGCTATACTTTAGCTATGTATCTTTATGGATACACAGCCAATTTCCAGATTAACAAAAACTAATTTTAATCCTATTTTTGTTTGTATATACACTGTTAGTTATGCTTTATATTTCAAAATTTGGCGTCTTAATACCGAGCTGGTACCATTGTCAACCTATGTTCAGAGTGTTTTACTGTTAAATTTGCAACCAGGTGTCTGAAAACATCCAAATCGATAATGCTTTCACGTTTTTCGAATCATACTGTTATAAAAGAGCCTATTTTTGTCGCCATAAAATTTTAGAAAGCCTGGTCTAACCCTAGACTCATCCTAATCTTGACCTAGTATTTGTAAGAGTACATACACACGGGTCTTCTTTCACCGTTTCGGAAAGCCATTGTCATAAATGTTTATTCTTGTCAAAATGTTACTATGAGGTGGAAAAAACACCAACAAACTAACTGCCCCGCTTTTTCATGGTCTTGAATGCGGTTTTTTGATCTGCTCGCGCTAGCATTTCAGTCATCCGTATCATTTACTGCGCCGACTGCAGTTGGTCGACGGCCACTTCTGTCTGTCACCTTCAAGGCTAGCTTTGAACCTTTTGAACTAATTAGACCATCTAAAAATATTTTCCGAAGAAGGCTAGAGTGTTCTTTATCTAATATTCAACGGTGAAAGCTTCACACTTTAGAAAAAACAATTTTTAAGTCATGTATAGATACTCCACGCAAATGTCTTTGCTTACGCTGCAGCGAAGCAGACAAAAAGCGGGAAAATGCACCAAAAAGTTATATTACCTCATAATTACTGAAAATTATACTTAGATCTATCTTTTAGGAATAATTTGCGAAAGAAGTTATTCACATGTGTTAAAATTTTTTTCGCGTTTCAATGCTTTTATTGTGACCTACGTGGTTTATTTAGTCGTAGGTCTAAGAATCGGAAATAAGAAATAACATAATCTAATAAAGTTGGAGCACTTTAAAGTAGTAATTATGTATTTTTTTCATTTCTTAGTTAATATGTCCTAAAAAAATGAATTACTGATATTAATATTTAATCTTACATTACTTATGGCTGTAATAAGGTTATAAAAATAAAGCAAAAGCTCAAAATTTCACATTAAATACAAATTTTTGTTACGTAAACTCCTGAGCAAGTCAAATAATAGTTTTTTATCTTTTAAATAGGCCTATTTTCATTTATTTATTTTTGATAAGTAATATTAAAAATATTTTTTTGAGTACTCATTTTATGACGGTGTGTCTCCCTGGATACATATACTTTTCTATGTACATTTGTAACGACATGGCGGTGTGCATTTAAAGATACATTCAATAAAACACAAATTAAAAACCATGGATTTTATATACTATTTTTTCAGCCATCAACAGACTCCAAAAAACACGATTCATAAAAAAAACCAACAACATTTCAGAAAAAAATGTCTTGCCAAGTATAGGGTTAAAATGAACAATTTTTTTTTCTATATCAAGAAATTGTGAGTAAAAGCTTTACAAAAAATATTTTCTAAGTTAATTATTAACCTAACTACTACTATTAAGAGTTATTAGCCTCTCTCCGCACTTCCGAGAGGTTTATATAAAATTTTATGTCATTTTAATTATAAAGGTGCGTAAGTACATTGTAATAGTTTACGAGGGAAAACTCGCAAGCTTAAATAATTAGAAAGGACCTAATTAAAACATCAGGGCTAATTGCTAAGTCATTAAGGAGGAAGTGGTGTGATTGTTGAAAGAAAACACACGTCGTCTTACTTGCGCATGCGCATGGTAATTTAAGCTTTACCATGGCAGCCATTTATTTAAAAAAACCGGTCAAGTGCAGGGTTCCGCACCCAAGAATTATTATCTGTTTTATTACCCCCAACGCAAAGAGAGGGATTCTATAAGTTTGACCGCTAGATATGTGTGCGTGTATGTCTGTGGCATCGTAGCTCTTAAACGGGTAACCCGATTTGGATGCGGTTTTTTTTATTCGAAAGCAAATTTTCTAATGGTTGTTTTAGCTGGGTTTCATGAAAATCGGTTGAGCCGTTTAAGATATATTAGCTCTGAAAGAAGGGGTCATCGTTATATCGGGGGGTTTCATCTATCTTATAATTACTTATACAGGGCGTTATGCAGAAGGTTGGACAAACTTCAGGGCCTAACTCTGTAGGTCATACTCATCAACTTTTATTATGGGACCAACATCCAAATCGCGAAAAAAAACAGCTGTTCCATTCATTTCGGCTGTTTAGCTCTCAAAGTTTGTATGGAACAGCTGTTTTTTTTTTGCGAGTTTCTGAAGTTTGTCCAACCTCCTGCATAAGACCCTGTATATTTTAATGGTAATAGGTAGGCCAACTTACACACAGGCCACTTGATGTTAAGTGGACTTTAAAGCTCATAGACATTTTGCAATCTCACAATGACTATTTCTTGACTGTTAATGCGTTTCCAACCCTGAGAGCCCTGCCAAGATGCATTACGCTAACTAGCGTTTCTATTCGTTTCGTTTTCAAACCAATCGCGTCACTGGTAGATCACGTGACTTTTCGTATCACGTCATCTACCAGTGACGCGAATGGTTTAAAAACGAAACGAATAGAAACTCTAAACGGCGAGGGCTGAACAGTTCCGACCACGGCTGAGTAGCTACGATGAGAGCCGATTAGAGCTGGCGACAGTCGTTCAGTGTCGATGAGTGTGGGGAGATCCTTACTTTTACTAGGACTATCTGACGTCGCGACGGCAGTACGAGGCACGCGAGAGCCGACCGTAGGTTTACAGCTGCTGCGGTAACAAATCGCAGGCGATCAAGCTTCTCTGCGGCCGTACCGAGGCTGCGACTGCTGGGGTGTGATTCTCTCAACAACGACGGACGGACGGACGAACGAGTGATTGTCCAAGCGGCGAGTTTAAATAGTCCCGTCAGAGCGAACAAAACACATTTTACCGCGTGTATTCAATTTGGCAGCATGACTTCTCGATCGTATTAGGCTGCTTAATTGACAACGCACGCGTTAAAATGTGTTTTGTTCGCTCGAAAGGGTCTACTTAAACTCGCCGCTTCGATTCGCTCGTTCGTCCGCTCCACCGCTATTTTTTGAGAGAATAAAACCCCCGAACTTAGGTTTACAACCGCTGAGATGGCCGATCGGCTAAATGCGAATAGTGTGGTGTAAAACACTCGGCGAAAGCCGATTCCGCGTCGATAGGTGTGTGGGAGACCCTTAAACGGTTTTCTATCTCTTTCGTGAGACTGAGAAGCAAACAGAATATACTATTGTAAATTAATGTTGTTATACTTACGCCGTAAGATTTGTTATAATGTGGCCATTGTTGCCGAATAACAAGCAGATGGTAACTAAATAATTACAGTCTAGCTTCTAAAACAAACTTTGTTTTCTAAACAAACTCAAAGTACCCTAAATCCTCTTAGCTAATGATGACAGGTGTCATGAACTCATGACGTAATCCAAGAAGCTATTTGACAAAATAATGCCGGCATTCAATTCAGTTTTTTGCAAGAATCAAATGTATACCTATAATTATAGGAGAAACTGCAATCCGAGAACTGGGAAAACTCAGACATGGGAGTCAAAGTCCGACATTCTTACTAACTACTAAGCGATTTTTAAAGATTTTCTGAAATTTTCCTGTCTCACCCAGGAATCGAAAGTCGCTATAATTAATTTTAGATTTCACTACCTTTTTAATTCTAAGATAAGACCAAATGTTTATTAGAGAGATTTCATCCTGATTCATGAACAATAAATCCTATCGATTAGTACAAGAAAATAAAATAGTAAAGCGAATTTTATAAAATCTTTGATCGCAGTTTTGTTTCTTTAAAAAAATAAAAGAATGTTTATTTTAAGTAAAATTATCTAACCTTAGGATTTAACGTAGTTTCCCCCCAGGGCCCTGCTGTACCTACAGTTTGGTCGTTCTAAGAGGCCCGATTTGGCAGCTGTCAACTCATTACAAAATAGCACAGGACAATCAATACCGTCTTAACTCGAAATGTGACAGTGTTGAAAATTTTATTCTAATTTCTAACTGGTACAAATAGTTATGCATTACCATTTATTTTTGAGTTAATACGGTATTGAATGTCATGTGCGTTAATGTGTTTGAGGTTATATTTTGTACTGCGTTGACCGCTGTCAAATCGGGCTTCCTAGAACGACCAAACTGTAACTACAAACATCACTTACAGTTCACGCGGGACAGTTCGCCGGAAAAAGCCGTGATTTATTTTTGCGAGTAACGCACAAAATGACGTATCATTTGTCAACATTATAAGGAGTGCTCTACACGTCATTCTCGCGTCAATGATAGATTGCTTCCTCACCTCGACGCGTGTGTTAGACGGGCGAGATATGGGTGGATTCCAGTTTATACTGATATACATCTATGACTATATTGGGATATAGATCTATGTATGTATAGTACCTGAAATAAGTACTTTTAATTTAGATTCATTAGTTTTTATTTTTATATTCTTTTTATGAATTTAGATATTAAGTATTCTTAAATAAATACATGAACTCACGCCTTCATACCCAGAGTGGGGTAGGCAGGCAGAGCTGGAATTACCAACAACTCTAAAAACTTGTCGTTAATTCCGCAACCACATTGTGCACAATCAGGCTAAAATGTTTACCAGTGTATTAGTGACCGGTTGCAAGACCATCGCCTAACAGCACTACACGCCTTAATTCCCTTAGTCGCCTCTTACGACATCCACGGGAAGACATGGAGTGGCACTATTCTAACCCAGCAACCACACGGGGATGGGGACAATCAAACGGATTATCATGAATTTAAGTAGTATATAGGTACATATACATACCTTCACGCCTGTCTCTCACTAGGGTATAGGCAGAGCCTATGGAAAGCCACGTACCGGGTGCTCAATAATTATGTATTACTCGTTCGTATACATACTTAAATACAAAAGTCTTCTTCGTTACCAAGGAATGCTACTGCAAAATAAATGTTAGGTGAACAAATACCCCATTTTAGGGTTCTGTACCTCAAAGGGAAAAAACGGAATCCTTATAGGATCACTTTGTTGTCCGTCTGTCCGTACGTCCGTCTGTCTGTGAGTCAAGACACTTTTTCTCGGGAACGCGTGCAGGTATAGGGTTGAAATTTTAACCATATACTCAAATTTAAAATCAAATTTCCAAGTTAACGTAAAAAAAGATCCGGCCGTTTATGCCGCTAAAAACGAATATATGAATCAAAATTTATAGGGTATTTTCCGTTGACGTAGAACTATAAAATTTGGCAAGTCATACCGTCTTATACTCGTACTACAAACAAGTATAGGGAAAAATCTGAAAACAAAACATTTTTAATTAAATCACAAAAAAAACAGGGTCTTTATGAAAGGAACGGCGGCGGTGCAAATTTTGAATTGAGTTAACCGTGTTATGTGCGGAACCCTCGGTGGGCGAGTCCGACTCGAACTTGTCGGGTTTTTTTTGTAATGGAATGGACAATTAAATACCAACAAGCACGTGCACCTACTGACTGTAGGTCTGTACATCTACCGTCAGTACAGACCAGACTCAGAGGCGCGAGACACAATAATTAATGATACTCTATACGCAATATCAATATTGCAATCGCGTTGCCATTTAAGATAATCATTTGATCATTTCACACGCCAGTTTTATTCTGTGAAAAAAATCGCTAACGGGCTGCTCGGCTAATTATATTGTGGAAAACTAAGCTATAAATTTCTTTTAACAGCGAAAGTTCTAGTCACGAGGAAGCGCTAGCATGCATACTTTTCGCTACTAAATTGCCACTTACTTATTGTCTTAAATAACTGAGTCATCCGGAAATCTTCATGATTGTTTTCACTTAATATCGTATCCGTTAAGCTTATCGCATTTTAATTGTGGAAACTGGAAATGTCATTAGAACTTACTAATGATACTGCTAATTAACAATATAAAACGAAGAGCAGCCGTTAAGTATTCAGTCAGTCGGATTGGAGCTGCGATATGGACATTAAATTATTGGTGCGTATACACTCGAGAAGAATGAAAGATTTCAGTTGTGAACTATTATAGAATTAACTATTTACTCGGTAACTGATTAATCGAAATAACAGAAGTGATAGATTGGCGTGACATAGACATGTATTGAGGAGGGACGAAGGAAACGTAAATAGAAGAGTGATAAGTATAAATGTAGACGGATATAAGGGTAGAGAAGACCGAACAAGGTTTAAATGGAGTGAGTGAAGCATGACATGTGTATGAATGACATGATGTGAGTATGGTGGACAGTGGTGGGTAGAGGAGACCTTGAGGAGACAAGGGCAAGAGCGTGATGTTGACACACCAAACGATTATTAAAAGCACATTGTAAAGAAGATTCTCACACGCCGACTACTGCTGAAACCTGTTTTCGAATAAACTATGGCATGTCGTCAACCCAACATTTATAATATGAATAACGTGTAACATAACAACGTTATCATTATTTTTCCCTTTTCTTTTACAGATAACTTTGGCCTGTTTAGCTGCCAGTACGTATGGTGTTCCACCTAATGGACCACAGCTCGTGCCAGTCTTCGTGTCTTCCGATACTCTCAACCGCCTCGGAGAAAAAGATAATGACTCCAGCATCACACCTAATAATGAATCAGGAACATCGGGACGTGACCAGTCAAATCAAGGCTCGCAACAAAACGAAGACTACAACGTGAGACCAGTATACGAGTCTCCCAATCATGATGATGGACATTACCATTCTCAATATCAAGGAAACCAGCCAGGAACGATACAGCAAACTCAAATACAACCATCGTACCAGATTCCTCAGTCCCAACAATATCAAATAGGCCAGCAACTTCAGCAGCAACCATACCAGATAGTACAACAGCCTGCAATCCAACAACCGTATCAGATTAGCCAGCAGCCTGGCCAAATCCAACAACCTTTTCTACTCGCTCAACAAGGCAACCAGCTACCAATTTACGCCAACCAACAACAAATGCTTCCCGTCCAGCAACTTCAAAATCAACCTTTAAATAATCAGCAACCATTTCTGGCTAATCAACAGCAATTGATGTCTCAACCAATCCAGACGTACCAGCAGCAGCCGAATCAATTTCTGCTCAGCACACAACCAATGGGGAATCAGCAGATATTAACACAGCCAGGACAGCAGATGTTGCTTAACCAGCAAACAGTACCAAACCAACAAGCTATTCTGATGCAGCAGCCAAACGGGCAATACCAAAGTTCGAATATCTTACCGGTTAATAATCTTGGTCATCCAATCAACCAGGTCCCAAGCGTACAGCAGAACGGGAACCTCTTCGCCATGGTGCCCTTGAACAACCAGAATGTAGTCCCTAACCAGAACACGAATACGTATTTAGTACCGGTTCAGCAAATGCCAAATCAAATGTACACTGTGAATGCGGGGTAGTACCTTAATACTTTTATCTGTGAATTAAAAAAATTGACGTCTTGTGATACATATTTGAACCATACAATGTAAGTCTCCCAAAATTTTTTTGTGATACAATGAGTGCGGGCCCCAAGATCATGTTAGGGTATTTACTTATTTAAAATTGTACTTTTTTACACTTCGGCGAACTGGATTCCGACTCGACAATTCCCGGTTAAAACCTAAAAGTTTTTTTTCTCTTTAAATGAAGCTTGTCCCCTTTTGAAGACCTCGGTTTTGGGTCATAACCCATTTTCCCCGTACTGACCCATTTGGATTGCTCATTATAGCCAGAAGAACTAAAGGCTCTCTTCCCAACAAAACTTACCACAGGAGTCCCGTTTACTCGTTCACCTTCTCCATGACATAAAAAAACTGTGTACTATTTCACTTAGGTTGCATTAGGGCGCGTTCACATAGAACGTCCGTTTTACAGGATCCGTTTTAACGGATCTTTTCACCTTGTAATCTTCTTTTTTACTGGGTCCAGAATACTGTTTTGGATGTTAACTCGCTCATACAACTATATACGCCATCAAGATCCGTTGAAACGGATCCTGTGAAACCGGACGTTCTATGTGAACGCGCCCTTACTTGCATTCGACCAAACTGGATTAAGGTCTTATACCTAGATTAAACGCCGAATTTGTATAGACTAATCTCGGAAAAAGTCTAATTCCAGTTTGGTGAAATGCGGCCTAGAATCTGTGGTTTAGGTAAGTGGAAGATGCTTACTCTATGCTACCTATTTCATTGGGGTGCGCTTCAATTAGTCTAAAAACGTTTTGTATAATTTCATTTAAATAACCACGAAACGCATAATGAACGCTTAGCATAAAAACCAATTGTATAATTTCATCAGGCATACGATCGAATAACATAACAATCATTTATTATAATTTATAACTATTACAAAACCATGTTATTATGCATTTTTAGTCAATTTCTTCTAACTAGGTTAGGTTAGGTTAGAACTGTGACAACATTAATAGTAATGAAAGCCGTTAGAAATATTTATTTTTGAATTTATGAACATTATAGTTTTAGAAATTATGCATTTCGTTTTATGCATCATGATTATTATATCGTTTGTTTATTATAGAGATCGAAATGATGCAATTCGTGTTATGTAAAATGAAAATTAGACCATTTGTTTTTATACTAAACATTACACACCCATTTCATTGCATAGCATAATTTCATCGACTCGAATGCCAGTGAGCACTAAGTTCGCCATTTGTTTTCATTTTTCTATCAATCAAACGCAACTCGTTCATACAAAAGTCACACCCATGCAAGCCAATGAACTGTAGGTACCGGCCTGAAATTACTCAATCGTTAAACTTGTGCGTTGTGCGTAATTCCAGTTATTTACGTCTAATAGTTTACTATGCTTTACAACGCACTCACGATGCATCTATTACGTTTGATTATGTTAAAAAGCCACACTTAGAGTAAACGGTAATCTTCAAGCCATTCTTTCCTTGAGAAGTTAGCTGATCTCTAAAATACCAACGTACCAAGTTAAGTTATGTTTAACACTAATGTTTGAAACAAAAATATCTGTGTTTTACTGAGTTGTTAGATGAGAAGCTAATGATTTTATCTGGGTGTAACTATTAGCTATTCTGTATATTCGATTATCACATAAAGTAAAGTAAGAAAAAGTTTCTGGTCATAGTGGTAATAGCCGACTACCATTGAGTATAGGAAAGTCTAATAGATGAATAATATAAAATCACTTTATTCACATAGCCGCTACCCGTTACGAAGATTACAAGCTAAACTGCTAATTTGCAAAAAATAATGAAATGTGTACATAAAAATATCTGAATCCACTCCAAATTTTTAAGGAACTCCGTTGACTTTCCACAGACCCCATGACCAGATCTTGACAAAATCTATATCGGAATACCTATGAGATATACTTTACACGTAAAAAAAGGATCTTTCAAATTGGTTTACTTGGCAATTGCATGAGGTTTACACACAAAAAAAGTTGGAAAAAATACGACGACGACGTCTGACGTCTGTTGAAAATGCAGACGAATTAAGAACCTCTTCCTTTTTGAAGTCCAGTACCCTTACCATGAGTTACAATTAACGATCTCGCTAGCGAGTGGAAGCTCTGTCCCTCGCAGACCTCGTAAGTATTCTTATAGAGTGCGAGGGACAGAGCATTCGATTCGCTAGCGAGTACGGTAATTTTAACTCATGGTAAGGGCACAGTGATAAATACGCTAAAAATAGAATCCACGAATGTAATAAGGAATGAATGAATAGTGCACTTGTTCCTAACAGTTTACGTTTAGCTCCAGGAACCCTAGTCTACCTCCCCGCCGTGAATCCATAAAATATTTTGCAGAGAGAGTACCTAAAAAACCCTCACGTTGATTAATTGCCTCCCACCAATCCCCACCATCAGTCAGGCCATAATAGTAGAAAGGTTCTGGAGTCGCGGCCCGGTACCACAGGGCGCAATGTTGGCACTCATCTGATAAGCGTTGTGGGGAATAGCTGAGTAGGTACAGATCATGGTGGATTTGGCATTGGATTTGGTGATATGGCAGGCCTATCTCCAGCAGTGACTTGTTTGGTCCCAACCATGCAGAGGCTTTATGCCAGCCTACACTGGCACATACTGTCCTTTTCTAACTTGTTACAATGTCGGAGAGGGCTCACAAGCCTTCTTTTTTTGCAATAAATTGCATCGAGTAAAAAATACTAAATACAATCTTACAACTTTATTTTAATTCATAAATATCAGCATTCAACATTAACCTTCATTCTTGTTGTAAAACGGATAAAATGTTCTGACAGTCCAAGTAAGTCGATGTGCGAACAAAACGCATCCGAAATAATAAAAAAAAACTTAAGTCAAAACTTTTTAATTAAGCCGTCAGCGCATAGAGGTAGTAAAGCAGAGGCCCTACTTTAAAAATCGAAGTTCGAAGTTACGTTAGCTCCATCTCTGTCACTCGTCTTTCGAGACTAAATCGAGAGAAAGGGATAGAGCTAACGTAACTTCCATTTTCAAAGTAGGGCCTCAGTTTTCCTTCATCTTTGCGTCAACGCAATATAATATTCGCATGTTTTTCTAGTTTGTTTTGTTATTAAAAATGAGTGATTCGAGTGACGAAAGACGTATTAACACCTGTAGAATTACGGGAAACCGTGCAAAATGTGGAATTGAGCTTATTTTCCTCGCTGTAGTGAGGTGAAAAGTTTTGTGTTATACACGGGTGAAAAGTTATTTTACGTCTCGTGTGTTGAAACACTCGCAGGTAAAATTCAACTTTCTCCCCTTGTATAACAAATAACTATTATGTGTTCTTAAACTAGTTAATTAATTTAGGTTTTAACCACATTCTTTAACGAGTTATTGTTAACTCGCCAAGGAGTGTGGTCACCGAATCAGGTAAAACCATCAGTCGGCAGTTGTTTTATCATTTCAATTTATCTTAGATAATGCTACTACTCCACTGTACTTTTATTTCTCAAGTTTGTTATTATTACCCGCCATCCCGTGTGTCTAGCTAAACGCGTCAGTTAAACTTCTAGTTTTTCTTCGGGAAATGTTATGCAAAGTGATTTAAAACTGGTTACCCTCGTTAGTCCCGATTAAATAACGCGTCACGTATTATTACACTGTTTTTAGTCTTGGCAAAGAAATGTAAATGAGTGTTATTTGCTCCGAACGCAAACTGTAGGATGCGTTTGTGAGGTGTTTTGACTTCCGCTTCACGCCAGTGAGACTTTTTTCAAATGAAAGCAACATATATTATCTTTCTCTCTCTCTCTCTCTTTCTCTCTCAGTCTCAGTTGACGATAATAAAATTAATAAGTTTAATAACGAACGTGGTAGGTACCGAATTTTGACTATTGTTGTCATCGTATTACGAACAAATGACGAGAGAATTAGAGTAATTCTCTGTCTACGCTGTGTTCTAAAGAGGTTGAGAGACTGCTGAATGCCAGTAGCATATCCGAAATGGAGATTTATTGAGGATGGCCTGTCTGACTGACAAGATTCTAGAGGCTAGAGGACAAACTAGAGTATTAAAAATCTCTAGTATAACTAGGTAAGTATAGTGGGTCTGTTGGATTATTCCATATAAGTAGGGGAAAACATCGTGCTTAGTAAAAGAGATTAACGTGGTGACACGGGTGGAACTTTACTTTACTTTTTCAAAGTATTTTTGCCTACGTTACCTATGTAATTATTATTATATAATATGTGCTTTTACTTGGTTCAGTTTTAAAAAGGGCTTTTACATTATCCAATCAAATAGCGCAATGCATTTTTTCATATAAATTATAGCAAGGCATCTTAAATAGTACAATAAGTAGAATAGCTGTGTCTCAGTGCGCTTAACGATGGCGTTCGATTTGCTTTGCATGCGATAAATTGCATTATGTAACTAAAGCGCTCTGAATGCTTTAAGAAATTGGCTGAATTGTTTATTTCCATTGCGTTAGAGTTCGGACGAAAAAAAACTGGTACCAACATGGCGGCGGCGGCTCGATAGGAAGTGTCATGTCAAAATAGATTGTATTTTGTGTTTTTTCCATGGTATAAACACGTATTTATTGAAGAAAATGTCGTCAACGGAGCCTTCACAGAACAAAACATGGGAATTATCCCTTTACGAACTTCATCGGACGACGCAAGAAGTAATAACGGACGCTACCGAAATAGCGGTGTCCCCGCGAAGCTTGCACAGCGAACTGATGTGTCCAATTTGTTTGGATATGCTCAAGAAAACGATGACTACGAAGGAATGCTTACACAGGTTCTGCTCGGACTGCATTATAACTGCCTTGCGTTCTGGCAACAAGGAGTGTCCGACATGTCGAAAGAAATTAGTCTCCAAACGATCTCTCAGACCAGACCCCAACTTCGATTTGTTAATATCGAAGATATATCCTAGTCGAGACGAGTACGAAGCCCACCAGGAGCGTGTGTTAGCTAAGCTGAACATGTCACATTCTCAGGCGTCACTAGTGAATTCTATTACAGAAGGGATAAAGCTTCAGTCGCAAAATAG
This sequence comes from Acleris literana, assembly GCA_946894065.1. Classification (NCBI taxonomy): domain Eukaryota; kingdom Metazoa; phylum Arthropoda; class Insecta; order Lepidoptera; family Tortricidae; genus Acleris; species Acleris literana. The sequence goes on from OX335670.1 coordinate 23,488,464, forward strand.
GCCTCAAAGAACGCGGAAGAATGCCGACGACAACAGTAATCCATCGAATTCGAACGGGACCACTGAAGCGCCACAGAACGGCAGTGGTTCCTCTGTTCCTAAAGATACTGCTGCTTCCTTGACTGGTAATCCTACGCCGCCTGGCCAGTCCACGTCTAACCCAGCGTCGGTGCGCAGCACGCCGTCCCCTGTACCTTCAAATGTTAGTTCCATATCAAAAAACACGAGCATCACTAAAAGGACAAAGTCTATTCTAACATCTGAACGCAGTGAAGGAAGTGAATCTAGTGATGGCAGGTCAGTCTAACTTTTTAATGTTAAAAATATTTAGCATCTTGTGAGTAGGTAATAAAATCCTATTAGAGTCTGTTAGCAAACTTAATTTAATTCAAGTTTGATTGAAACCTATGGCCAAGCAAGCAGTGTTTGCATTGTTGTGTTATGTGTGGAAGACAAATGGTGAAATATCTGGCATTCTATCTTAGTTCTCAGCGTTGGCACCACGTTTGCTGTCTTAGGAGTGCAGTCTTGTCATTATAGTCTTGAAAATGCAAATGTATATGAGTCTAAGATTTCACACCATCAGGTGGCCTGTGTGCCAGTTTCCTTCCTGTTAGGCTAAAAAAATCGTGTACTGGTATATGAGGTATATATCCATAGTAAACATTATGTATCGCTGATGTCAAGTTTCAATGATAACAAAAAAAATATATTCGACATGAATTGAACAGGACACTGGCAACTTCTTAAGCATAGAATTAGTTTCACCATATTCCCCTTATTTCTTCCCATTGGATGTTGGTTTTAACAAGATCTTTTTTCAACACACCAAGGGTATGCAAGGAATATTCCCTCTAAATGTAATATACAGTTCCTACATTCAGCGGTTTAAGCTGTGTGTTTTTTTATACAAGAGGGAGAGGCAAACATGCATGCGTGTTACCTGATTGGAAGTTTTAACCACCGCTCATAAACACCAGCAACTCAAGATTTGTTTTTGTCACTCAGTCAGTTAAGAAAGAGTTATATGCATAGATTAACATAATATTTTTTTCCCAATTTCAGAACTGAAGGTGAAAACTCAATGGACACCGAAGGCGAGGGTGAGCCACTGAACCCAAATGAGATTGAACTGGTGTTCAAGCCGCACCCTACCGAGATGACAGGAGACAACCAGCTGATGAGAGCACTGAGGGACAGCTCCGTCAGATATATAAAGACTACTGCTAATGCTTCAGGTAAAGCTTAGAAATAATTTAGGCCAAGGAATAAAAGAAAGATATCATCCTTATCAACTTAATTGTCTCCTGGGCCTGTATTATGGTCGCCTATATTGCGGTGGATAAAGCTTCCGTCACTCTCGCACTTACATACAGGTCAGAAAGTGACAGATGTTTTATCCAAGCTTATCTACGTCCATAAACAGGACCATAATCGGCCCGCAGGTAGATGAAGTTAGATGGTCATATTTTACTGATTACTGAACTAAATAGGGATAGTTGCTGGATAATAAAGCTGAGCATTCACGTTCAGTGCATCATGTCAGTTGACTCGGCGTCCAAATTTTGAACTGATGACACTTTTTTTTTGTTTTGCCTTTTATCACCACGCCATTTGGTTGTGAGTGCGAAAACCTTACACTGCAGGTTGGCCGTTTGCCGTGGCATGTTGCAAACCATAAATAGATGAACTGAAATTCGTTTGCTGGTTCATTTAAACATGAAATTAAAGCCATTGGACTGAAAGTAGAGTTGGTGCCATTCCATTCCATTTAAAGGACTATATGTCTATTGTTTTTAATAATACCGTTCTGTCACTCATATAAACAAATAAATTTTTCATTGTTACTCCTTCACGTAGGTACTTTAACTTTGAGCACTTTATCATTGTCTTCATGTCCATTTTGAGGTAGTAATCTCTATTTAATATCGTATTTTTTGATAAAAAGCACTTTCGGTGAAAATACAATTAGACTGTGCACTAAGGTAATGATATAATAATAATTAGATGTAACATTATTTTCATCACTATCTCATCCTCTATCTAAAGACAATTACAGTCAGGTATACTTGTTATTGTCATTGGCAGTCTGAATAGGAACAGACTTTATATGCTATGATTTTTCAAAATATTGACTTTTCTGATCTTTTGTGGAATAGAGTTAAGGGGGTGATCCATTTGCAAGCCGGCGAGCCAACAGTCTATACCTTTGGCTCGCGGACTCTCGTAGTGATCCATTGGCGAGCAAAACTGTCGAGTCTCGACCGCGGACTTAAAATTTCAAGCATGCACAAAGAGCCAGCGAGCAAATCCGACGGTGTTTAAGTCCGCAGACTTTTAGTGCTCCATTGGCGGTTTAGACTTTTGGCGGTTTAAACCTTTGGCTCCCGAGTTTGTGGGCGTACTGGCGGTCTTGCTCGCAAATGGATCACCCCTTAAGAAATACTTTTGGCAAATGTTTTTTTATTGATATTTTGAACAATATTAACCATCACAAAAATATGTTCCAGTGGATCATCTCAGCAAGTACTTAGCGATGCGTCTGACGCTCGACCTGGACGCAGAACTCCCCGAAGCCTACCGTCTGCTCAACTTCTGCATCTATGTGGCACCGGCTCCAGGGCAGTTTGTGCCACTCTCTGGTTCACAGACCCTCAGGCAGATCAATGATAAGTTCTGGAAGGTAATATTCTTAATGATGCTAATCTGAGAGAGATGGTTTTAGTCAGGGTTCAAATCCTAACCTCAGCATTGAATGTTCTTTAATTATTTAATGCCTATCATTTGACTAAATCCGCAAAATGGATGATAGTGTGATTGTAAGGCTTGAAATTGCCATCAGTGATACTTTGCAGTAATTTAAATAAATAAAGTGATAATGCCTAACAAGTGTAACAGAAAAAAAGGCTGCACCTCAGTTGCATATAATTGAAGACAAGATGTTTGCAAATAAGAATAAGATTCATTTATTGTCAGAGACTGTGTAAGTTTTAACATAGTTTATTTTCTCTATGATGAATAATCTTTATTAACTTAATTGTGAACAGTTAGGGCCCTTTCCCACAGCAACATCCGTTTATACGTTTTTTGCAGGTAGTTTTTGTAGGATCCAGTTTAGTAGTGTACGTGTTTTAATACGTTTGGTCGTTCTAAGAGGGCCGATTTGACAGCTGTCAATGCAGTATAAAATATAACCTCAAACACATATTTTGTACCGAGTTGACAGCTGTCAAATCGGCCCTCTTAGAACGACCAAATTGTAGCAGTTACACGAGCATCCTGTTTACAGTATCCGGTAACCGGTAAAACTGTACCTGCAAAAAAGGTATGTTGCCGTAGGAAAGGGCCGTTAGAAAGTTTGGCCTTTGGATTATCGACTTGGATTGTAGGCAGCACAGCGTTCGAAATTGCTTATTCTGCTGTTCTCAATAATAGTCTTTCTTTGCATAAAAGGGAAAGGAAGGAAGGAAGTCACCAAGTTAACACATTTTCAAACTTCCTTACCCATTCCATTATTGGAATGTGTGAAATTTAATAAAAGCTTGTAAAAAGACATTCCAACATAGATAACTATAGCAAAAAATATTGTTAAAAACATTCTTGACGCCTTATCTCTATAATTTTATGGACAATAAGTCCATTGTCTCTTGTATCAAGTCAAGTACCGTCGTGAATAATAATGAAATGACTCTGGTATGAGATCACAAGGCTCTGTAATCTAATATACCTACTAAATATAAACAGCAGCTTAAACAATTCAAGTTCCTGACAATGAACGGGACAGAGCTATAACAGCTTCATACCTATGTCCCTTTCTGTGAATTCTTTTGGAAGCGTAGCTGGCAGTGTTGGCTGAAAGATTTTGGATAAAATGTGGGTGCTGTAGGAACATCAGCCAACTTAAAGCGGAGATGTTCTTAGTATGAATCGAAAGATTTAGGAACGAGCATCCACTCTCAGTGTATTTGTGATCCAAGTTGTGACTGGCACTTGTAGAGTGCCGAGATTCTGGGCGGTAAAAACCATATTCGTCTTTGACCTGTTATCATATTGTCAACGTTTTGATAGCTCTTATTTACATGACAGTAATGGCGGCCGAGTTAAAAACAAACATAACAGGTCAAAGACGATATGGTTTTTACCGCCTAGAATAGAGACCCTGATGTAGTGAATAAACACGATATAAATTTTTTGGTCGGAGAAACTCGTATTTATCTTGCTTTCTCAGTTAGTCAGTCAGTCAGCATTAGTGCCCATTGATAAGCTAATTGAGAAACCGAGTTGAAAAGGAACCTCTGAACAAATACGATGTCGTATGATTATGCGCTACATCTGGCCCTTTATTTTACTAGGTAAAACCATATTGCCTTTGACCTGTTATCTTATCTATACTATATATAGTATTATAAAGCTGAAGAGTTTGTTTGTTTGTTTGTTTGCTTGAACTTGATAATCTCAGGAACTACTGGTCCGATTTGAAAAAATATTTCAGTGTTAGATAGCCCATTTATCGAGGAAGGCTATAGGCTATATATCATCACGCTAACGGTAGACGTCCACCTAATCCGTTGTCGGTCGAAGTATGTTTGGGCGTCGCCGTCCGAACTCGGCCGATCGAATCAAACGTATGCAAAGGAACGAGAGCGCCTACACCGGTCGGTCGGTCGTGTCGTCGGTCGGTAGCAGTGTAGGCGCTTTCGTTCCTTTACAAACGTTTGATTCGATCGGCCGAGTTCGGACGACGACGCCCGAACATACTTCGGCCGACAACGGATTAAGTGGACGCCTACCGTAAGACCAATAGGAGCGGAGCACCAATGAAGAGTGTTTCAACCTTCTACGTTAACAAAGTCGCGGGTTAAAGTTAGCGTTAGCCCAAAGTAACTATTCCATGGGGACGAAGTCGCGGGCAGAAGCTAGTTGTTTATAAGAACTATCTTAATGTCGACAATACGATAACGGCCTCTATTCTACGCCTTTAAACAATATTGCTTTACGTTGTATAATAGGGGTCCAGGTCGAAGGCGATATTGCCTTTTGTTTTTAATTCGGTCGCCATTACGGTCAAGTAAATAAGAGCTATTATTATAACTTTAAAGGAAACAGCAACATAGTTTTACTCAATAGAATAGAGGCCCTGTAAATAACACTGTTCCACCTCTAACCATGTCAAATTCATTTTTGCTAAACTAAAATAAACCTCACCTAAGGATTTCTTTTATTTCAGGTGAATAAGCCACTAGAGATGTACTACTCGTGGAAGAAAACATAAACATAGCAACATGGATCTTTTTAATAGTGTAGTTTTAACAAATGGATATATTTAATTTTAAATTAATTATCGGAGAAAATGGACTCTATAATTAATGTGATAAGATATTAATGGAATTTAAATTTTATATAATTTGTGTAGATGTGGAAGGTGTTTTAACATTTTATAAGTCATTCTAAGAATTAATTTACGTGGATTTCTGTCAACAGATTATGCATTTACAATGTTTTTATTTGTACTCTGATCGAATGGATTTAATGAGGTTTATAAGGACTTATTACACAACTAGGTATGTTTTAAATGTTGTTGCAGTTAGTACTTTACAGAACAGTTGTAACAAACTCAATTGAATATGACTCAATAAATAATTTAAATTATTTATTTGTTCTTATTTGATGTTGCAAAATCGTAAGACATCGTGTTTTGTCGGACAAGTTTGTATTCGTCTTGTTTTCTTAGTCGAGCAAAAGATCAAAAAAAAGGCACGGCCGGGCCATCCTTTTCTTAAAACCATTCGGGCCATTTTCGACCACCTGTAACTTCGTTGTGGAAAAAACTAGAAGCCTAGATTTTCAGAGCATTACATATCTAGATATATTTCCAAATTATATTCAATTTTAACCAGTAGTTTTATAAAGAATTATTGCAAGTCAAAGTTCCTTAATTTTTTCACTGCCTGACTCGCCGATCGTCAAAATTTCCAAGGTACTTCTAGCCGACCCACAAGCTCCAAAGTTTGAACACGGCTATTGTTTAACCTATAAAGCAAGGGAAAACTTTGATATTCCGAATTTTTACTACCGTTTTCTAGATCTGCAGGCACGGAAGTGCCCCCGCCAAGTCGAGCAAAAGAGCAAAAAAAAGGTACGGCCGTACTCTTTTCTCGATAAATTATTTACTAGCGATAAGATGTTTTTGGATTATTTTAGTGTATTTTACACATGAAGTTATAGATAAAGGTGGAGGCAACACTCTGAAGCCGAATGAAGCGTCCTTGAAGTCATTCTAACTACCCTAGTTAGAAAGAGAGGAGGCGACCAAAGTGTTTGAGATAGAATGACGAAAAAGTACATTCTAGACGCTTCATTTTGGTCTAGAGAGTGTGGCCACCTTTATCTATAACTTCATGATTTTACACGGTTTACTTGAACTTCTTAAATTCATTTTAACTCGGTAGGTACCTAGTACGCTTACCTATCGTATTCTTTTGCACTTAAAACAAGCTCGTGCGTACAGTAGGTGGCCATCGCTCAACCATTTATAGGAAGTAAAACAAAAAAAAACATACCTATACCAACTATTTATATACCCGATGTCGCGCGAAACAGACAACATACCTATATCTACCTATTGAGAGGCCAAGTGAATCAAGCGTGTCCTATGCTGTAACTCTGTAAGGCACAACGAGGTTTGCGTGGCGTGGGAACTTAAGCAAACTTCAAGTACAAGCCACTTTCTGATGAAGTTCTCCAAGTTCTAAGGTCAGAAAGAAATCGTGCAGTTTATCATAGACGAAGTGTCGATGATATCCAATGTTACTCTTTGTCTCTAACATATATTTATTTACATTTATCCGAGATACTCGATACCAGCGACGACCCAAATGGGTGGTTGGGAAAAAACAGTAACTTTTGGGGATCCGTTACAGTTTCCGCCGGTAATAGAAGTCACCATTTCAAAAGTCTTAACCACTGAAATTAACGAGCTGTTGTGTTCCCTCAGCATGCCCAATCCCTGGCCTGAACTGTTTATAGGTATATGACGAACTTACCATGAACTTGAGACAGCTTAATGATTACGACTTAGTTGAAATGCTAAATAGATAAGATTAGTTAGGTGTGACTACACAAAAAGACCGCGACATATTCTTGATTAGATTAATCACTCTTAACTCCGATTCAAATGGAAGGTGGATGTAGGTTACATGAAATTATTCAATACCTCTCCAAACTTCGGGATGATGCGCCGTTTGCATATTCCCTACCTACCAAAAGCATGTGTCAACAATTAAATAGCGTATTGCTTAAATCTCTTCCTTATCCCTAAATAAAACTTACAGCCGTACCAAATAGCATAAGTAGATAGATTGCCCCTAACACCTAACAAAAAGAGCTGGGAGTCGTGAGTGTACCTAATCAAAAGTATGAAGACGATGCTTCTGTGACGGCAGGTCTGGAAGAGAAAATAATTACAAAAAAAAGGATAGTTAGGCCGGGATTACACCTGTAAGTTATTACATAAGTTTTGAGACGCAACTATGGGTAAGAGTGAGTGGCAAATATCTGCATGTCTCTCTTGCATATAGCTTTGTTTCAAAACTTACGTAATAACTTACAGGTGTAATCCCGGCCTTAAGGAAACTCAACCTTAATGCTGCAGATTGTCAGATTGACTTTGAACATACCCTATCTGTAACATCAAGTTCAAGTGCCCGTGCCGTGCGGCCTACACACTGAATAAACATCTTTTAGGTATCTTCTTTTTTTATTTAATTTGTTTAGCCCTCCCTTAATACCTAATTACCAACATACAATTGTTGACATAACCATAGCTTAATCTACAATGCCTTAAAATTAATAAAATTGGCGCCCCCGCCTTTAAAGTTTAAATTACTTAAGTATATACAATAGTATAGTACCTACCTACCTTACCCACCAGTTAGGCAGCGAGGAAAGGAAGGAAATCGGTTAGTAAATTAAAAGTCGTTTTAAACAACATTAATGTATTTGTTTTCCTTAAGCACTGTGGAATATCATAGTGCTCTGCAAATGGTAAGAGTGTATAGGTATTACTGACCGTATAATAATAATAATAAATAATACAGAATTATGCTATGCACAGTCAAGGGTAAAAGGTGTATATCTTATTACTAAGGTATAAGGAAGAGTATACCTATGTTAATAAACTCAGTGTACACCTATTTTGGAAAATTTGCGTGCAATCAATTTTACTCCTAACTGTACACGCACCACACACACACAATATTTGTACTTTTATAATAAAAAGGGCTTACAACAAAAAAAAATAGGGACGTATCGAGCAAACTGTCAAAAGCGTCTGGCGCGAATTTTAAAACGCATAAAAAATCCAAGGCACTGCACGAACTACATTTTTTTTAATTACTTCTTTATATACTGTCGTCTAAAAGCATTGTATTCCCTTTTAAGTGCTTTGGTGGATTCTACTTTCAATAATTTTAGTACATCTGTAATATCCTCTTTGTTTTCGGAATCGCGTGCGATCGTTAGTCTCTCCATAGTGGCGAAGTCTAGTTCCTCTATTCGTTCAGCTTCATCGATCAAACGATCTACGTCCCTCAGGTATGACCCAATCGCAGTGTTTTCTTTGTAATTTAGTAGCCTCTCGACATGCTCCCAAAAATCCAGAGTTCGTCGACCGTCCTTCATCTTCGACGTGTACATGAAATTTTTGAAAAACTTCCTTCCCTTTTCATCGCTGAGCACATTCTCAATCTTATCCGTAAAACGGTCTAAATCGGCTGTGGTTACTCCTCCGTTATCGTCACAGCCGCAAGCGGCAAAACAATTATCCATTTTCTTTCATCTGTGAGACACTGTGACTTTTCTCTTATTGATTTTAATCACTTCGTCGTGCGTCATTGTATCCGACCTTTTCTAAAACATATTTGACGGTAATAAATATTTAGGGCTTCACAAAAATAATAATCCGGGTGTAAACTGCGCTCCAAACACAAATGAATCACCTTACGCAGGTAAAGTGAGGTTAACTTCAAAAATAGGTTTACATCACTCGCGATCACGACCGAGCGCGTAAATAAACTGCCGTCGTGTGCGGTGTCGTTCTTCGCGCGCGACGAAGTTCACGACTTCGTGATATCTTTATCACGCATGCGCCAGTTTTCACAGATTCAAAAACTCGCGTTAATACAATTATAAATTATGTACGATTCTCACTAATAAACTCGCACTAGTTACTGAAGTTTTAATTAGAGTTAGCGCAGCGTTGAGAATGTGTGTATCAAAAACGCAAGGGCAATTACATCATGTCTCAGGTAAAAAAGCGGCGTGACCTCGACGGCGGCGAATAGCACGGTTAGTTTAGTCCATGGGAAATAAAATCATCGAGGTACAGCGAAGACAATGGCCGTGTAGCCGTGCTTATAAGTCGACAACTGAGCTCCCCTTTACAGTGTCTTAACTGGATTCAATTGTTAGATTTTACTGGATTTACCCCTTGGTCTGTAAAAATTGTTTTAACCCTTCTTCTGCGGGAGGATAAAAAATTCCGAATTCTAGTAAAATACTAAAAAGGAACGAAATAAAAATATAAACAAGATATTGGTTAGGATCCTTATCAAAGACGATAGGTTAAGAACCTTGTCTTACATTACAATCATATCTTCGCAACTTTGATTGTTTTTTGTCCTTGGAGGTACGTAAAAAATATAATTACGTGCCGTGATAGATAATCAATGAGTTTACATATTTGACGAGGCGTTAGCCGAAGTTGGTAGTGACCCTGCCTAAGAAGCTAGAGGTCCCGGGTGCAAATTACGGTAAAGGCAGATATTTAGTGTGATGAGCGCCTAGTATTTGTTTCCGAGTCTTGGGTGTTTTCTATGTATTTCTCTATAGGTATAAGTAAATACAAAGTATCGTTGTCTAGTACCCATAGTACAAGCCTAGAGCTAAGCTTAGGACTAGGTAGGTCATTTTAGAGACTCCCCTTCCCCTGATATTGTTCTCCTGATATATTTTTCACATTTATTTATTTACTTTATTGCACAATACTCGAAGTAATTAGGTACAAATGGTGAAATTAATGCTATATATTAATTAATGCGATAATACGCCATAAATATTGACACAATTTTAATCTCCTGGAGAGCACATGAATCATAACAAAAAATTGCACCATCCGGAAACATAACTGCTGAGTATTTTTAGGCAGCTTGTCTCGTTTCCAAGAATAGAAGTTCCAACTTGTTGATTAGATCTACTATAACTTTTTTACCCCCCAAATTAAAGAATAATTTTATTGAATAATTTATCTAAATTCTGATTGGTACAATTTCAGAGTAAAAACTGTACTGAGAAACACCTAATAAAAAAAGAGGTTTGTCGGGAAAGGAGGACAAACAAACTTATACACTAACATTTGGGAGCTTACAATACCATACAATACCTACAAAACACTTTATTGTACGCCAAACAAAAACATTACAGAGAAACATCACAATAAAAAATAATACAGGTAAAAAACAGGCGGCCTTATCGCTGATTAGCGATCTCTTCCAGACAACCTTAAGTAGGGACTTGGTGACAAATTAAAATATTTTATACAGTAGGTGGTTCTGACTTCACTCGACCAATAATCAGAAACTATGTTAGTAATTAAACGTGAATACTAAAAAACTATAAAAAGTAATAAATATACGCACACCAAACAAATAAATAGATAAGTAAAGTAACTAAATAAATACAAGATAACTATGATAAATAAGCAAGCCGTCAATCCGCCCCTCCGCGAACATTCCCGATGCGCTGCAGTGTCGCGGCAGCCCGAACACCATCCTGTACGCGTTGTTGTACTGTACTCGCAGAGCGCTGTATGCCCGCTGCGTGTAGCTGATCCATAGGCTGCACGTGTAGAAGGACTGGCAAAACATTCCGTTCTCAGGTTTGGTATAAAATAAGTTGATAAAGTTGACAATCAAAAATAGATAGCAATTAAAATAAATGTTAAAGTAAAATGATTTTACTTGAAAATATTACGGTTTATATTAAAAAACCCCAAAAAAATTAGATAAATAAGAAGCGACGAGTAATTGTTCAACATTAATTCATGCAAACTTATTTTATACGAAACCTAAGAACGGACGGAATGTTTAATCGACAGTTGGCTACACTTTGGATGGGTCATATGGGCACGCTGCATTCGCGGGCGTGAATCGCGGCGCGAATCGTGGCACCAATCGCGGCGAGAATTGAGCGTGAACTCTTCTTGGCTCCACATCCAGCTTTCACAATTGTGTTCACAGTATAGTTCGCGCGCTCGACCATATAATTAGGTCTTAAAAAGAAATGGAGAAAACGAAGATGGTGGATGAGGAATTGACGAGTATTCATCGGAATAGAACAAGGTTTGTAATATTTTGTTCAGTATTGGTGGTATTAGACTAATGTTTTACAAAAGTAACGCGCGAATGTGGAGTCTGTTGTGTCTACGCAGCTTTCGCGCGTTCGCAGGGTCTTTCATGCGGGTCAAATTTTTTGACAACACAAAGTAGTTAACAAGGCGCGAACCCACGAAAAATATGGGAATCAGCTCCAAATTCACACTTTCACGCGTTCGCGCATAGTTTCCGCGCGTGAATGCGGAGCGCCCATTTTAGTAAAATGGAACGTTCACATCACATATGTCAGATGATATAGCAACACAGTTCAAATCGGCCATTTTGCTGTACGCGCCGTAACCGCTACACACGTGTTCGGTAGGTTACTTGAGATATTATTTTACTATTAGATTTCTCTTTAAATTAGTGCCGGTTTTGTTCATCAGGTGATATTAATACAATTACAGAATCACGATGGCAGTGACTAAGAAACCTGCACCGAAGAAAACCCAGTTGCACCAGAAAACTGGTAAAAAGGGAGTCAAAGGTGGTAAAATCCGCGGGAAGGGAATCAAGAGGAAGATTAACCTCAAGTTCACCATTGACTGCACCCACCCGGCTGAGGACAGCATTCTCGATGTCGGAAACTTCGAGAAATACCTGAAGGAGCATGTCAAAGTGGAGGGCAAGACTGGCAACCTGGGGAGCCACGTTGCCGTCATTAGGGATAAGACCAAGGTCGCAGTCACCGCAGGTTGGTTTTATACCTGTATTTTTTATCCCAAAACTTATTTTATTAGATCTTTATCACTTTCATTTACAAGATTATTGTAGGTTATGTGTCCCGAGATCAAATTCTGTCCACAGTGATATTGTATGATTCAATGAATGAAATAGGCCAGTAGTGTTATTTGTCCACGTTTTCTAGTATTCATTGGATTAAAGATGAGTAATTTTTCATACATTCACTACCCAAAGGTCCCAAAACCGCAATTTGAAAAAATATCTTAGCATTTTCATATCTTCATCAATGTATTGGTCAACCTGTTTCATTTGGAACGCCTTTGGTCTATGGCCATTAACCCGGCCACAGGGGCATCAGAGCCAATTCTCTGTTGCTCACTGTGGCAACTCCTGCCTGGCGCGTCCACGCCGCGGGGGTGGGCACCGCTCACCTCAGTAGGCCGGGGTGAACCGGTGGCAGAGTCCAGCAGGGACCCGCCGTGGGGTATATCACGGAAAACTTAATTCCACAGGTCATTGAGATGTTTCCAACTTACAGACATTCCTTTCTCCAAGAGGTACCTTAAGTATTTGACAAAGAGGTACCTCAAGAAGAACAACCTCCGTGACTGGCTGCGAGTGGTTGCGTCCGCCCATGACTCCTACGAGCTTCGCTACTTCAACATCAACGCTGACAGCGACAATGAAGATAACGAGGATTAAGCTGATCAGATAATAAATTAGTTTCTAACTAAGTTTTGTTTTACTTATTCTTCTTTACCTTTAACATGCAGATAAAACTGAGCATCATTCTGGGGGCCTAGTGAAAAAGGGTTTAAGTCTACTATACTTGATGTGTAAGTAAACCCTTTTCTATTATGAGTTAAGTCGACTTGTACCCTTTTTCACTAGGACCCCAGCATTATACTTGATTTTTTAAGTTTAGAATAATGGACCGTGATCTTGCACATGTGTTCACCTTTAACCTTTTCAATGCCACAGTCGATAAGGGTTCAAGATTAAAAGAGACTGTTTGGTAGCAATAAGGTGTAATTTGCATAGCCTAGCAAACATGTTTGGCGTGTGGGTGGCACATTTTGTATTCGACGTATGGCGTTGAAAAGGTTAACAAAGTCAAAATTAGGAATTCAAAACTTCTATAATTCATAACAAGAATTAGAATATATCTAGCCAGGACCTTTTGTAATCTGATTATTTAAATGCTCAGGATTATCTTTATCTATAAAGCTGGAATGTTGCAATATACAGGCTTGGCTCCTGTGTGCTGCAACATTTTTTTTGGCTTTTAGTAAGTTAGCATGCAATTTAAACTGTCCTTTTGGGTGGCACACTGCAGACTATACTTTGTTAGCTGGTGTTTATCAACTTAATCATTGGTTGCTTTATGCAAAGTTACATATTGGTATGAGGCTGAATTTTGGCACAGTGAACCCACTAAAATATAGTCTGTGAGCCTAGACAAGTTGCATTGTACGAACATTAACTACAGAAATCATGTCGATACCTTAGTTCACACTTGTACTAATTACATTTGAAAAGTTATTGTAATTAGCATGTTTGTGCACAAATAATAAGTTCGAAACTTTACTGGCAAAAAAAAAACATTTAGTACGATTGTGCGCTAAGGTATCGATGTACAGTTGAGTTCATAAACATGCGTACACTTGTCACTTGTCACTTTAATCGCTGTGACAATTCATATATGGCAGTTTAAACATGACATTAAATAGACAAGGTACTAAAGTGTACACATACTTATGAACTCTACTGTATGTAGAGAATTGATGTTACTCATGCTTTCGTCCCTATACCATCAATTTTGACATTACATTTGCCAGCTTCTGTAGATGAATAGAATGCAACTTGGCTAGCCCTGCTACCTATAATAAATCTCTACCTACATGAAGAAATTGATTGGACTTTGGCACCTTGCCATTTCCTATCAATGATCAAGAACACTTCCTTAGTTTCTGGCCGGGCGACAAACGACTGTAGGTATATAACCAACGTACAATTGACGAGGTAATGTAATGATGTAGGCACTTATGGAAAAGATGTTAAAATGCTCCGGAGACACCTCGGTCGATGGATGTGAGATCAGATGGCCTAGTGCAATTTCTTCATGATGTTTTACGCTATACCTCTTCGTTTAGTAAACTAACACAAAAAAAACCGCATAGCGGCAAAACGAGAAAACCGGACAAGAGCGAGTTCAAACTCGCGTAGATGTACCTCGTAAAAACTGACATACGCGTATGAAGTCACATACTCAGCGAGTCAGTTTGTGCTGGACATTGAAATGAAGCGAACTTGGAGAAGGACGGACAGACACATGAGTGACCATATAAGTGTTCCCTTTTTTTAATTCGCAGGTACGGAATCCTAAGTATTAGAATAGGCGAACAGCAAATGCTGGAACGAGCGGCGCAGTCTAGTATACTACAGAATGTTCTCGGGAGTTAGTTTCAGCGTTACGATGTTAATTGTGCCACGTTGCGTGAAAGGCAAACGAGCACGCAGGTTAATTAATGCTAATAAATCAATGGCGCTCATACCCAAAAGTCGTAGGTCTGTTGCCAACCTTGAGAGAAATCAATACTTGAAAGCAATAGAATAGTTTTATTTGTTCCAAAGAACTATACATTATTTCTTAATCTATTTGCGTTGTATTTTTTACAACTAGCCGTAAGAGTTATCTTTAACTACTGCAGCTACTAACAAACTATGATTATTTCTGTATTATTTTTTATGTTCAATATCTTTATTGTTTACAACTCGCCTGCTATTCATAGGCGTATATAGGCCCGGGTGGGCCGTGCCCACCCCCCAGAATGGTCTGGTGCCCACCCCAGGATGATCATTGATCACTTGTAAATAGGAAGCTGAATGAAGTCCAGCCCAATGTATCTCAACAAGGCAAGGAAAATATATCTAGATACGCCAATGCCGCTATTATTGTTAAGGTAATAAGAACTATCTTACCGTTAACAATAGTGGTTAAGACAATGTGAAAGAGGGTTAGAAATATACAACACAACATTCATCATTCAGTATGATAATTAAGGTGTTATATAGCTTAAACAAAAACAGCTGTAAGGTAATACGTAACTTTATTTCATCGATTTGGTAAATATTATGTACATAAATAATAAAAAACTTAGTTGATTAAAATAATACATTGAAAGAAAAATAACGTTCGGCTTAAATTACTAATTCATCTATTTGTACTAAGCTAAAATAAGATTCATCACTGCCGCGTAAGTATTGTCCAAAAAGTTGGAAATTAGACTTCCATGCTAAAATATCCTAGATGGTAACCTAGCACCTGATCTAAGAAAAAACGGCTAATATTGTTTATGGTATGCCACCAGTCTGTGATAGGCTGTATGCATTAAGACCTCTTAACTTAATACATCCATGGTCGCCACTAAGTTTATAGAACTAGACAAGGACAGCAATGGTTGATTAAGTTGGTAGTACTGATGTAAAGACTGTTCACTTCCCGGCGGCGATTTCCTTCATTCTGTTGAGTGCGGAGCCCGCGCGGAACCACGCGATCTGCTGCTCGTTGAGGGAGTGGTTCAACTTGATGTGCTCCGACTTGCCATTCTTGTGCTTGATTTCGCAATCTACGGGCTGTAACAAAATGAAAAAAATGTTAACATCAATTAAGTGCTTACCCAAGGGTTGGTGTCAAATCGAATAGAAATATATGAGCGAGCAAGGAAGCAATTAAAATCCGGAGGTTTTGCAAAAGCCGCCTTAAGGTTTGCCTAGTTCGTAGAGTCCAGTTCGATCCCATCAAATATTTGCATGGTGAGCAGAGTATTTTATTTCCGAGTCTTGGATGTTTTCTTTGTACTTTAATATTTATTTTGCGTGATTCTACGGGCGTTTCAACCGCTGTCCTAAGTATTTAAGAAATAGGCGATAGATAATATACTTAAAATTCGATCAATTGTGGCAAATTTTAACTGCTTGGTGTAGCTCATTCTTTCAATATTTATGACAGCGGACTGACGGCGGTTGAAACGCCCGTGGAGTGACCCATTTGTTTGTATGATTATCGTTGTGTCCGGATGTTACACTGGTCATACCTTGCCGGGAGCCAGGCCCTGGAGGCCGAGGAGCGAGATTTTGTCGTCGGGTTGGATCTTGTCGTAGTCGGATGCGTTGGCGAAGGTGAGCGGCAGCATGCCCTGCTTCTTCAGGTTAGTCTCGTGGATCCTGGAATACATAGTAGTGTTAGAACGATGTTATGGTAAAGAATTATTATTAAACAATAAAATAAAAATTAGGGTGCCCATTGTTTTTCCTATTTATTTGATCATTATTATAAACATACATAATTATTGAAAGTCATAATTTATATAGTACTGAAATTGAAAACGTGAAAGATTTTTTTTAAAAACATAAAAAAACGTTTTTTATCACAGATTACTTTATGACTGGCGATAATTATGTCAAAGTAATTATGGCAGACAATATTACCCGAAAAATTAACGCTGTTTTAGCATGAATACAAGTAGTCGTCATAATTGCAACATATGAGATATCAAAAATATCTGAACCCGACTCTACGAGTATGTGTGCATGTGCAGTGCATGTTCAGATATTGTTGAGAACCTTGCACGCTTTTATTTGATAGCGACACTATACTTATTTTTTAATTTATCTTTGTTTTTCAAAAAAAATACAAATGGCCTAATGGTAATGGCATTCTTTACCAGTCTACCAGAATTGTACGCACAGAAAAAGAAGACAGGCAGACAACAAAACCACAAACTTAACCTCGTAAGAGAAAATTTGACCGCAAAACATTCTTTGAAAAATAATGTTGTCGGTCAACTAAACTCAAAAGTCACATTGAAAACTGTCCTAAATTTAGGACGTTGGGCCTTGCGAGGTAAACAAATTTAGAATGTTCAAGGAGCACTACAGCTACTGTTGTAACCCCTTTATATGCAGTGTCCCGGATCCGTCCCGACCCTGGTTCTATGCTGTGTTCCGTGTACTAAGGAACTTAATCGTGTTATTTGAAATTGGACCTTACCAGATTCAAGATAGGGTTCTAATTTGTCTGCAAAAAACTAAAAAGACTATCTACAATAGATAGCATTCAGTTGCTCGAAACGTCAGATCATTTTCGCGTTAGAAGCAATTAAACTCGGTCACGTGACACCGATGACGTCATCATAGCCCGGCAGACGACGGGATTTAAGAGAGGTTCTTGGCATGGACGTGTAGTTGTCAAATTGTTTCGTCAAACTATTTACTATCCAGATAGAAGCGGTGGAGCCTGACCTGGCGAAGCTCTTGACGATGATGGCGCGGCCGCCGAGGTGGCGCGGCTCGAGCGCGGCGTGCTCGCGCGAGCTGCCCTCGCCGTAGTTCTCGTCGCCGACCACGACCCAGCGCACGCCGGCCGCGCGGTAGGCGCGCGCCGTGGCCGGCACGGGGCCCCACTCGCCCGTCAGCTGGTTGCGGATCTTGTTCAGCTCGCCATTCTCGGCGTTCGTTGCACTGGGGAAATTATTTTCATAAGTAGGGGAACTTTGAACGCTACAGTCGGCAAATTAAGTTAACGCACTGAGAGCAGAGGCCGTTCCCATACTAAAAACCGCGCCTTAAACGTGGAATTTTTTAGTATGGGAACTGGGGCTTTATACATTTTGGTACCGGCATTAATTTGCCCACTTATACATCAGGCAAACCTCACCTAAAGTAAGTGATTATAGCCATCTGCTAACCAGCGGCTTATAATGAGATTCAGTACAATATTGTACTAAATCTCAAGTCTTGGACGTGATGAACATGTTGTTGGAGATGTTCTTGAGATGCCCGCGGTACTTGAGCCCGGGCCCGGCGGCGGAGATGTGGTCCGTGGTGCACTTGCCCTTGACCTTCACGATGGTCACTTGTGAACAAGTAATTGACTCACGTGATGAACATGTTGTTGAGATGCCCGCGGTACTTGAGCCAGGGCCCGGCGGCGGAGATGTGGTCCGTGGTGCACTTGCCCTTGACCTTCACGATGGTCACTTGTGAACAAGTAACTGACTCACGTGATGAACATGTTGTTTGAGATGTTGTCGAGATGCCCGCGGTACAGTCAAGGAATTTAATTTTCTCAAAAATGTCTGGAAATGTTGACATTACTATCTACATATTGAGACGGAAAGGACATAGTTTACTGACAAATCTCAAATTTAAAAAAAAAACATTGCGTGCTCGCTACACAAGCCCGCAATGTTGCATACAAATTCCATTACTATCTAGCTTATAACTTTTTAAAAAGTGAAAAAGCCTAATAAAATGAGGGCACAAGTCTTATACATTCAAATTTTATTGTAAACATAACTTTTTTAACTGTGTCTGGAATAGCTTATGTTTTTTTCAAAAACATAGCTTGCGATTCTTCTTGTCATAAACAAAAAGGAGGTAAAGAGTGATAGTTTTTTCACATGAAGTTTGTTTGTATGCAATTAAAAAAATGAGTTCAAGCGATGAAGATTTTACTCCAACACAAAAAAAACTCGCAAGCTCGTCCGTTTAAAACAGTACTCGGCCCGCAATTGCCTACTTCCATGCCTAGGCAATAATGTACTATTGTGACCCACCTTAGGTCCGAAGTCAATCTGACATTCTACATCAATAATGTTGAGTTTCCTATCAATTACAAATGACTTGGCATCTCTATTGACTGTGACATCTTCAAGCAGATTTTCTTTGAAATGGGTAGCAAATTAACTTCCGTGACCGTACTTGAGCCAGGGCCCGGCGGCGGAGATGTGGTCCGTGGTGCACTTGCCCTGGACCTTTACTATGGTCACTTGTGAACAAGTATAGCTGACTCACGTGATGAACATGTTGTTAGAGATGTTGTCGAGATGCCCGCGGTACTTGAGCCAGGACCCGGCGGCGGAGATGTGGTCCGTGGTGCACTTGCCCTTGACCTTTACTATGGTCACTTGTGAACAAGTATAGCTGACTCACGTGATCAACATGTTGTTTGAGATGTTGTAGAGATGACAGCGGTACTGAAGTCAGGGCCCAGCGGAGATGTGGTCCGTGGTGCACTTGCCCTTGACCTTCACGATGGTCATGTGTAAACAAGCATAGCTGACTCACGTGATGAACATGTTGTTGGAGATGTTGTCGAGATGCCCGCGGTACTTGAGCCAAGGCCCGGCGGCGGAGATGTGGTCCGTGGTGCACTTGCCCTTGACCTTCATGAGGATGGTGAGGTCGGTAAGGTCCTTGCCGTCCCATTTCTCGAAAGGCGCGAGGAGTTGAAGACGGTCGGAGCTGGGAGACACGTCCACTTGGACCTCTGGATGGTACAAGAAATTTGTGTGGGTGAAAATATAGTTTTCTTACATTGGAAGGTTTTTTGTGTATTTATATTAAAAATTCAGCCATTAATCCATTAACAAAAAAAAACTAACTCCGTAGTATGGTTAAGTTTATCTTGTTACAAAATGTGGATAAAGCATCCGTCACTGACGTACATACGTGTGACAAAATGTGTTTTACCGCAGCCATATTAGGCCCCTTGTGCTCTATTTCTTGCCGCGTTTGTCTGTACCTACTTGTTATCAATGCGTTCAAAATTCGACACGAAAAACAGAGCTCTATTCGAGTCATTTTTAAACCAATCGCGTCACTGGTAGATGACGCGATACGAAGTCACGAGATCTACTAGTGACGCGATTGGTTTAAAAACGAAACGAATAGAAACGCTAATTAGCACAATGCATCTTGGCAGGGCCCTCAGGATTTTAGATTAACTTTCAATTCGGAAAAGTCGGTTTGCATTTTCGCAGTTATTACAATGGAATAAGGTGAAAAGATGCGTCGACCGTACTCCCGAAGGCAGTTTTAATAGCTATAGCATTGTATCTGGTGACTTACTGCTGCCGTCAGTGGGCGGGTGCTCGTAGGTGTCCTGGCCGGGGTCGAAGCCCTTGGCGGGCAGCTCGTCCGCGAACGGGTCCGACAGCTTGAACGGCTTGCCGTCCTTGCCGGTCAGGGAGTCCGTCAGCGGATTGAAGTCCAGGCGGCCTGCGACACGGAAAATATGGTAAGCATGTTTAGATGTTAAAAAGATTAATGAGATGTTGTTTGTAAGTAAGTTTTACGCGACAAAAATCTACTAGCGCTTCGCAAGAGACCATTGCGGAGAAGAAACGCCGCAAGAAACTCATAAAAATTTGGTTTGTAATGACGCGTAAACGCCTGAAAATTTGAGGCTATTAACAATAGGATCTTTTTAAAAGATGTCTGAAAAAAATCATGCTTAGGGTAAATTCACACCGAGACGCGACGCTGCGCGCACATACGACTCAAAATATACTTTATTTGGGTCATTATTTGAGCGTTTCAACCGCCTCACTTTTGTGGAAGTGTTTTTGAAGAATTCGCCTTTTATTTTGATGCCGTTTTTGGATATTTGTTAGATGTCCGGTAAAATTAGATACCTAACCAGAAACGAAAACGAAATCTGCAGTCACTTCTACAAAAATGTGACCACGAAAGTGATTCGGAACAAACGCCCAAATAATGACCCATTTACTACACGAAAAGGTACACATTTCATTGCGAGAATTCATGCTGCGTGGTGAAACGTATTCTGAATTCTCACAATGAAATGTGTACCTTTTCGTGTAGTAAATAAAGTATATTTTGAGTCGCGTCGCGTCGCGTCTCGGTGTGAATTGACCGTTATGGTTTGTCACAAGAGCATAAATTTTTTGTTCATTATTTATTAAGAAAATAAATAAACTAATGTCTTCTAATGGTGAAAGAGCTTAAACGCCACAAGGTATTTTCTACGTCATAGCTGGTCCTACGTAACGCGGCTACAAACAAAATGACGTCATTCCGATCACTAGTCCAAAGTGGGCGTAGCGAACAATGATACAAACCTCCATAAGTATGATTTTTTTAGAACACCTTTTAAAAAAGAAATGGACGCCAATGGCGCTTACGCCGTACTGCGTCACGCGACGTTGTATTTATATCGGAGCATCTTTAATAATGGCGGAAACGCCATCGACAATAAGGTCCCTTTTCATAGAATAGGTTATATTTTTATAAAATAGGTTTGCTAGTTATTTGTATCTTACTTTGTTGTCGTTTAGTTGATTGACCGACCTGTATAATAACTCAATATGGATAGCATTAACTCCTATTAAAGATAAAAGTATTTAATGTTGTAGTTTTGTAAAGGTCAGGCTTTGTTGTGAGCGAGCTAATAAATAAAATGAATAAATAATAAATATCAGGGGACAATGTCACACCAATTGACCTAGTCCCAAACTAAGCACTAGGCTTGTACTATGGGTACTAGACAACGATATAAATACTTATACAGAGAAATATACTTAAATACATAGAAAACATCCATGACTCAGGAACAAATATTCGCACTCATCACACAAATATCTGCCCTTACCGGGATTTGAACCCAGGACCGCTAGCTTCGTAGGCAGCCTCACTACCAACTAGGCAAGCGCGTCGTCAATGACTTCATATTGTAATAAGTACAAATATTTTATCGCACCAGAGCGGGTTTGCACCACTTGTAGTATCATGTACAGTCAACAGCATAAATAAGCGATCATTTATGTACCTTGTCGCTTTCAATCGTTTCACAATTTTGTATGACATTTCAAATACGACGATAAACTGACAAGGTACATAAATGATAACTTATTTATGCTCTTGACTGTACAGACACCCTCACTATGGCGTCGCTTAGTGACGACAGCTACGCACTCAGAGACAACGTGTACGTGCATCTACACACACACAAGTATAGCAAACCCGCTTTAGTGAGATAAAACAACTGATTTTAAAACCTAGAATAACTATTAGATAGATAAAAACTCCCGATATATCAGTCGGGTATAAGGCGGGTATCGGGCATGTATCGGGCGGGTATGGGGCGTATATCAGGCGGGTATCGAGCAGGTATAGAGCGGATATTGGGCGGGTATGAGGCGTATATCAGGCGTGTATCGGGCGGGTATGGGGCGTGTATCAGGCGGGTATGGGGCATGTATCGGGCGGGTATGGGGTGGGTATAGGGCGGATATGGGGCGTGTATCGGGTGGGTATGGGGCATGTATTGGGCGTATATCAGGCAGGTATCAGGTGGGTATCAGGCGGGTATGGGGCATGAATCGGGTGGGAACGGGGCGGGAATGGTGCGGGTATCGGGCGTTTATCTGGCGTGTATCAGGCGGGTGTGTACCGGCGAGCGAGAGCGCAGTGACGAGCTCGGGGCTGGTGACGAAGCAGTGCGTGGCGGCGTTGGCGTCGTTGCGTCCGGTGAAGTTGCGGTTGTACGACGTCACGATGGTGTTCTTCTCGCCCTTCTTCACGTCCTTCCGGTCCCACTGCCCGATGCACGGCCCGCATGCGTTCGCCAACACCTGAGGTCGGTGGACCAGTTCGTTAACATTGGAAAAAGTACTGAGTCTCAACTATATTATGGGAGCCTGCCGTTTGGTAAAAATATGTTTGCCAAATGTATCGTTTCCCTACTTTTTCATTTGCCAACCCAATGTTATATAATTTTTTCAGAATTTATTTCAGTACCATCGTGTAGGACCCTATAGGTTAGTTTTTATAAAATCCTGAAATATTTACGGTAACAAAAAAAGCGGGTTGGCAAATGAAACGGATGGGTAACGATACATTTGGCAAACATATTTCGCCGAAACAAAGGTAACCCATAGACCTAGTTGGTCCTTAAGTTCTGTCACAACAGGTTAGTCAAATAAAACTAACTTCTGTTTATTTTTTAATTTTAAAATATATAAAAATTAAAAGCTTAATTAATGCACATTTTTAGGAACAAATCATCATTCCACATAGTCGCCGCAATTTCCGATACGATCTTTTAACATTCACGGCCAGCATCGATTAAAATACGCACGAGTTTTCTGAAAAATTTCTTTTTGAAACTCTATATATATTTTTATTTAATATTGTGAAGCCTCTCATCTCTAGGTACGTTTAGAGACCAGCATTATTTTCTTAACGACACTCAAAAACCAGCTTACGAAGCACGGAATTTGGTGTTTTCGTATTTCTAAGCTGCAAATTGATGTGAAATCGTAAGGTAAATTTAATGAGACATGAAGATTGACCGGTGTATAAGCGAATGTTTAGTTTCTTGGAAGACATTTGTATCACAATTTAAAGATAGAAGTCTGGTCAATATGTCACGCAAATTTCAACTCAATACGAGAACTCTTACAAGAGTTGTAGCCGTTATCAGTATCGTGGTCGTGCGTGTTTTGACCCATGCTTTCCTGCCCCGAATGGGAATGCTTAAAGCTCGTACAGTCAACATCATAAATAAGTGATCATTTATGCACCTTGTCACTTTAACGTCGTGTTTGAAATGTCATACAAAATTGTGAAACGATTGAAAGCGACAAGGTACATAAATGATCACTTATTTATGCTGTTGACTGTACATCAAATTATTGCAATAGTGAAGAACACAAATCACGCTTTCTTTTTATTCTATATAAAATAAGGTGTTGATTGATGTACAGTCGAGTTCATAAATATGTATACACTTTAGTACCTTGTCACTTTAATCGTTGTAACGATTCATATATAGCAGTTTAGACATAACATTAAATAGACAAGGTACTAAAGTGTATACATGTTTATGAACTCGACTGTACTACAGGTTAAAAAAACTCGTTTATTTATTTTTTTAATTGTATTAAACCTTTGTGACAGAACTAGAAGAACCGACTAGGTATTATAGTGTTTTGTAATAGAGGGAAGCACTAGTATATTTTGGGTTGTCATAGATCAGAATAAGTACACAATTCACAACTCTAGGGAGGCATATGTCCAGCAGTGGCCGTGTTTCGGCTGAACTGATGATATGATGCGGTACTCACGGTGCCGCCGAACTCCCGCAGCGTCTGCGCGATGCCGTCGCGCTCGATGGTGGCGCGCACCTGCTCGGAGCCGGGCGTCACGTTGAACGGGATCTTGGACTTGACGCCGTGCTTCAAGGCCTGGAACAAACACGATCATTATTAATGATTAGGGCCCACAATTTTGGGGGCAGCTTTTGACAAGTTGTAGGGAGAGAACACCGATTGGGATGATAAATACCTACTTAATATTTCTGATGGTCGATGATGAAAAAAGTTAGAAATATCGGAAAGTTATACAATAATATTTTCACTTCTCATGCTCCAAAAGTCCGTGTCGTGCGAAGGCGACATAAAGTCGCTTTTTATGCTCTAGTGCATAAAGTCAAATCTTCGTCGAAGGCCAAGGCAATCGGTCCACTACAACAGCCACACGAACAACTTTAACTTCATAGAATAACCTCTTTATTTTATTTCGTTTTGTAGTAAATATTCTAAGACCAAGGCAAGGATACCAACAGCCAAAGTACACAATAAAAGTTCATGAAATAAACGTATAATTTTTATTTTGTCGCATAGGTATATTATTATTATTATATTTGAGTAAATCCATATATTTAAAGCATGACAATAAGTTATCATAGATATAAAAATTAAAATGTTTTTATAACTGAGCGGTATGTAACGACCTAAGTGAGATGTCACGTACCTAACGAAAAAAAAAGAAAAAAAAATAATGGCG
Source organism: Acleris literana (assembly GCA_946894065.1). Classification (NCBI taxonomy): domain Eukaryota; kingdom Metazoa; phylum Arthropoda; class Insecta; order Lepidoptera; family Tortricidae; genus Acleris; species Acleris literana. The sequence goes on from OX335670.1 coordinate 23,513,231, forward strand.
GGAACCATACTTATTTTGTCATTGTCAATATTTGTGTTAGAATAATTTACATGTTGCTGTTTCATTTCCTCGCAAACGAAGTGAAAATTAGAGTGTACAACTCGTCCATAAAACTCATTTAACGCCGGATGCGTAAAATGGTGCGTTTTATGCACTTGTTGTACAATCTACTATTTCTGTTTTATTATATCAAAGAGTAGGCAAACAAGCCACCTAACGTTCAGTGGTTTCAGAGAGATTTATTCTCAAGTAATAAAATATAAAGGTTTTTCGTAATTATACTGATTTCAATAAAGCAAATTAAACGGATTGAACTTTCCAATATTTCGAACGTTTTTCATCATCGAGCGCTACGCGAGTACGTATCATCGGAAAATTTTATGTTTTATTTCATAAAGACATCTGACGCTTAATCGTCCTAAACGTTTTAACTGCTTGAAGTAGATTTTCGAAAAAAATCTTTGTTAGTTATAGTACTCAGGAAATTCCCCTTTAATTATTTAAGCTTTGTGTTGTCTCTCACTCAAACACATAGTTAGTCACGGAACAGTTTATACGTAACTAGAGGACGCCCGCGACGCAATATTTTCATTCTTTTTAAATGTTTTTTTTTTACAAACACACTAAACCTGCTCTGTTAAACAGCAAATCAAAATCTATTTTGTCAAATGCTCTATTTCTATTGGCGGGTGCCCTATAAATGTGTTGATAAATATCAAACTCCAATATGTCCTTGAAATTTTGTAAACGAATTTTAAACTTAATTCGAACAAATTAAGATGTAAATTCGTATACCAAACTTCAAGGACATATTGGAGTTTGATATTTATCAACTCAAATAATAAATAAATATCGAAGGACAATCTCACACATCGACCTAGTCCAAAACTAAACTCTAGGCTTGTACTATGGGTACTAGACAACGATAAACATACTTATATAGATAAATAAATACTTAAATACATAGAAAACATCCAAGACCCAGAAACGAATGCTCAAGCTCATCACACAAATATTTGCCAATAGCCGGAATCCGCTCAGTTTCACTTTGTCCATGTTCCCATCTCGTCCACATTCCATCTCGGCCACATTCCCATGTCGTCCACATTCCTATTTCGTCCACATTACCATTTCGTTCACATTCCCATCTCGTCCACTTTCTTATCTCATTTACATTTCCATTTCGTTCACATTCCCAACTAGTGAACAACCGAGTGATCGAATTGATATTAAACTGCCCTACAGTCCTACGTTAGGTTGTAGACGAGTTAGGAATGAGGACAAGTTGGGAATGAGGACAAGTGAGGAATGAGGACAAGTTGGGATTGTGGACTAATTGGGAATGCGGACGAGTTGGGAATGCGGACAAGTTGGGAATGAGGACAAGTTGGGAATATGGATGAGACAGGAAGTGGATAATTTGGGACTAGTATGTGGACGAGTTGGGAATGTGGCCGAGATGAGAATATGGACCAAATGGGAATATGGAAAGAGTGATCCGGAGCGGCGGAATCGAAACCGGGACCGCGAGCTGTGTAGGCAGAGTCACTAACAACAAGGCCATCACGTACTTTCCTGTTTACATTCAGTCATGCACCTAAACAAACGTCTAGACACGTACCTCCTTGACGATGCTGGCACACCGGCCCATGTCCTCGTACGAGGAGTTGGTGCAGGAGCCGATGAGGCCCACTTTGATGTCCATGGGCCACTTCGCCTTCTTGGCGGCGGCGCCCAGCTCGGAGATGGGGTTGGCCAGGTCGGGGGTGAAGGGGCCGTTGACGTGCGGCTCCAGGGTGTTCAGGTCGAGCTCGATCAGCTGGGGAAAGAAAGGAAGTTTAGGGTACCAATATATTAGAAAAAATATATAGAATACCTACGCCGTCTGACCGGACGTCTGTGCTAGGGTGATTCCACAGGCGTTTCAACCGCCGTCAGTCCGCTGTCGTAAGTATTTAAGAAATAGGCGATAATATACTTAAAATTCGATTAATTGTGGCAAGAAGCACGATAACAGTATAGCTCTGTGTGAATGTCAGCTGCTTGGTGTACCTCATTCTTTCAATATTTATGACAGCGGGCTGACGGCGGTTGAAACGCCCGTGGAATCACCCGATACCGTTAAAGTACAATTTTTAATAGATAACTGGTTATATTTACAACAGAATAGGTGTTATAGTGGCAGATTTTCTAACATATAATAAAAGTTAAATATTAAGGGGGGTAACATACAAGAAACGTGTTTTTAATCGACAGTTTTTTTGTTTTTGGTTGTAAAATCGATAATATGGTAACGGTTATTAGTTTCAATTGTCACTCTCTGTAATGTTACATAGTATAAAACAAAGTCGCCTTCCTTGATATTTACGTGATAATCTCAATGAAAATCTTAAATTCCACTGACCGAGAATTAGTGTTCAAGGCTCAGAAAAAGTGTATCCGGTCTGTTTGTAAGTTAAAACCAACGGAATAATGTAAGCCGTATTTTATAGAATTAAGAATATTAACTGTGCCCCGTTTATATATATGAAACAATTATGTATGATAAAAGCAATTTGCACTTTTAAAAGTTTTCGTCAGAAACATAAAATGAACTTTAGGCCATTAAAAACAGCCTTAATTGCAAAGAGTGTTTTTGGAATGGCACCAAAATTGTATAATAAGTTACCGGAACATATTCGAAAAAAATCTGACATATCAGACTTCAAAAAAATGTTACTAGATTTTTTAACAGACGGTTCGTTTTATTCCGTATTAGAGTATTTAAATTGTAATATGTAAAACTAGTTTAAGTACCTAATGCATGATGCATGCTGACATATGCCTAATGGCTAAACATAGTAATACTTACCCTCTTTTACAATTGTACCATTATTGTTACCTATGTTTTACAAATAAATAAATTGATTGATTGATTGAAACTACTGAACCGATTTTTATGCGATCTTCACCATCTGTTAGGTAATTTTTCACGCAAAGTTTTAATACGGTTGATTTATGTATAGGTGTTACAGAAAACTCACAAAAACCAAAGCGAAGCGGGACGGGTCGCTAGAGTACAATAAAGAGTACTGTTTACATACAAGCGTCATATTTGGTGTGATTATACAGCAAATGCTAATAAAAACGGTCAAGTGTAAATTAGGTTGTGCGGAACCCTCGGGGCGCGAGTCGGACTCGCTCATGACCGGCTATTTTATGGCAATATGAACACAGGCCACAAAAAATCTCAAGAATTCAAACGCGTTGCCAACCTTAAAGACTAAGCTGGAATTCGAGTCTCGTAAATCAACATTACAGTCTGTTTATAAATCGGTCGAGCTCAATAAATAAAGCATAATACATATTTGCATATTGTCAAGTACAAAAACGCAAGTTGTTTTATATATTGATTACAATTTAGAACGCCGTTTGTATTAACATGAATAATTAATTAACTTGAAACGTACGCACCTATTTTAAATCAATTTTATTGCTCAAAAATTTTGCTCAATGTAATATTTCTATTAACCTTTGTATGTCTGTGTGCATCATTATATTACCTCATCGTAAGGTGCCTTCGGGTCGGGAGTGAGCAGGTGCCGGGCGGAGTTGGCGGCGGCGGCGATGTCGTGGCGGCCGGTCGACTTCAGGTACGCCTCCATGCGGGCGTTGTACGGGAACACCTGCGCACACGCACAAACACGTTAACTAGACCAAACATACGTGAACAGTGACGTGACGTCATATCTCGAATGTGTCTTACGTAAAATAAAGTTTGCCAATATAATAACAATAAAAAAAAGTACAAAGTAGATCAAAATACGATGTCTATGAAAATGAAACAAAACTAGCCAGTTTTATAGTTGATGGCAATGCGATATGTGAATGTGTTTGTTTGTTTTGCTTCTATGGATCAAAAAATTGACGTGAAATATGGTCGAGATTTATTTTTCATCTCGGAAATGGCCATGTGGCACTTTCTATTTCATACAATCAGTTAATTCCTAAGCGTCGAAGTTGCAAGCTAGTCTAAATATTAAAATATCCTATGTTGTGACCTCTACTTTAAGAGTTCATAACTCTAAAACAGCCCGACTGATTTCCATGAAACGTAGCTAACAACCATTCCGATTAATTAAATTTAAGATTAACGCATTCGCAGTTCGTCGGTTTGGGAGCTACAAAGCCGACATATACAAACAGAGAGGTATCAACTTACAATTTACCACATAACGATAATCTAATAAATATGTGTAAGCAAACAAACTTCTATAACGTCGCAAGTAACGACTTCCAAACGCCCATAAACCTTTAAAAAAAAAAAGATAAAAAAAATATATTATTCAGTAAGTAGGCCGCACGGGCACTTTTACACGTCAAGAATCTACCAGCGCTTCCCAAGAGAAGACCACTGCTGAGAAGAAACGCCGCAAGAAATTCAGCAGTCAGTCATTTTTTAAATATATTTCTTATTACAATGGTACTACTGAGTCTAGCATTATATAAAGCTATAAATATTAAATTAAATATAGTATCAAATAACATGCGTAGTTCAGCAGCAAAACATGCCAATTAAGAATCTTACGGGAGAGATAGAGAGAAAAAAAAAACACATACTTATGTGTATATAAGATGGTGCGAGACGACCACATAAAGTCCTCATATTCCGATTTCAACTAAGTACAATGTTCGTTACCATTTTTTGTCCTTGACTGCACGACATGTCACTCACATCAATTCACAAGGTTACGTTAATATGTTGATACGTCACTCGTGTTTATCGAGATTCGATTGTAACCATAAGCTGTTACTTGTGACGGTTTGTACTCCAGTTTCTAGCGTTAAAATATGAATGATAAGGAGATAAGGAATCGTATAGCGCAACTTTGATAAGGTCTTTCTAGTCCGATATTACCTCGATCTAGTTTCATATGAGATGATTGCATTAAAAAACAAATTAAATCTCGAATTTGACCCTCCTCTCAAGCGAGGACTTAATTCTATCGATTTATTCAAGAACGCCATCACCATCGTTGCAGATGGTGATTTCAAGGGTGACGTAGCTATCCTCAGTTTCGACGGCAAAAAATTGTATTTTCCCGCCAACATAAAATTGACTTTCCTAAAGTTAAATTTTTCCAACGCTCCACTAAAAAAGCACACAAAATTGTAGCGGTTGGAGCTGCTTTACTCCAACCCTCTGTTATAACCTTGATCTCTCAATACTTTTTTTTTTGCTTATGAATCTCCTGGATCCTCCTGGATCCGTCACTGATATGGCCTATCATCAAAATTCAAAATATTTATTCAGTAAATTGGCCACATGGAGGCTCTTTTACGCGTCAATAACATGAAGTGAATCTACTAGCACTTCGGACAAGACCATCATTGCGGAGAAGAAACGCCGCAAGAAACTCCAGGAAAAGGTAATTTTTTCTATCATAAAATACAATAATACTTAAGTAAGTTACATTACAATGCGAAATATATAATACATTATAAATGCGAAAGTTTGGATGTTTGTTACTCAATCACGCCAGAACGGCTGAACGAATCTGGATGAAATTTAGATAGATTATAGTCTGGAATAGCAAATGTCATAAGCTACTTTTTATTCCGGAAAATTGGACAGTTCCCGATGAAATAGCGATAAGAGACTTCTACGCGTACAAAGTCGCGGGCAGATGCTAGAAAACAATAAGGTACTCACGCTGGTGGTGGCTCCGATCTCAGCCCCCATGTTGCAGATGGTGGCCATGCCTGTGCACGAGATGGAGTCGACGCCGGGCCCGTGGTACTCCACGATGGCGCCCGTGCCGCCCTTCACCGTCAGGATGCCGGCCACCTTCAGGATGATGTCTTTGGGGCTGGTCCAGCCTGACAGCTTGCCTGTGGGGTAACATGAGCTTGTTACGACGGTGGTGATATGTTTTTTATAGCAAGGAGAATTCACAGGCTACGTGTTGGTAAGTGGATCTGAGAACGCGCTACACATTTGCATTCGAGATATTACAATCACAAGATGGCAATCCTTAGACTCCATGCGTAGCCCACCCTGAGGACTAAGATACGTCTATGCTAGTAATTTCGCCGATTGTCTTTCTCCAGACCGTCAATTTTGTACGATTGGGAAAGGTTAACTAGTTTTTATTCTTTATAACGTTTTTAACCCCATCTTGGTTCGATATCGTAATCATATTGTAAACGTTACGACAGTCCATATTCACTTGACAGCAAGAGCTGACATAATGTCAACAGTGTTATGGTCAATTCACACCGAGACGCGACCTTACCTACCTTACCTTTTCGTGTAGTAAATAAAGTATATTTTGAGTCGTATGTGCGCGCAGCGTCGCGTCGCGTCGCGTCGCGTCTCGGTGTGAATTGACCCTTAGGGTATCAAAGCAAAATGTCCTAACCCAACGTACAGTACAATAACTCTTAAGGCCGAGCCACACTGGATGCGTGACGTGCACGTGCACGTGCGCGTTCACTTTCCACTGCGTTGTATAGTTTGAATTCTCATTACGACATGTCACTATACAACGCAGTGGAAAGCGAACGCGCACGTGCAAGTGCATGTCACGCAAGCGGTGTGGCTGGGCCTTTAAGAGGAACTTCGGGTTTTCAGGTACTCTTTCACTCGCTCTCATGCCAGTCCTTCCGATGTTACCCGGAACCCGAACAACTTTTTAAGAGCTATTGAACTGTATAGAATAGAGCCCCTCAAATTCAAATAGTTTATTTGTTGAACACACGTAAACAGATGTTACATTTCAATATTATGTACGACTACATCCCGCACAAAGGCATACCGATATCTAACATGTTTAACATCGATTGTTAACTTTCGCAATCCATGATATCGCGCCCCTCTACCTAATTTATTACTTACTCTATCTATAGTCTAGAGCTTAATCATAAATTGTAACCATCACGAATATGACTTTTATGATGGAAAAATATTTCCGTCAACGAAACGCCGCATTTTATTAAATCATCATCATCATCATCATCATCATCATCATCATCATCATCATCATCATCATCATCATCATCATCATCATCATCATCATCATCATGACAGCCGAAAGACGTCCACTGCTGGACATAGGCCTCCCCCAAGGCTCTCCACTCAGACCGGTCTTGTGCTTTTCGCATCCACCGCGTTCCCCCGATCTTTACAAGGGCGTCACTCCATTTTATTTGGCATTTTATTTGCCTATACATATTTCTACATCAATCGTAATAATAAATAAACATCTGTCCGAGAATGACGTACATTATAAGGCGTAAATTCAGACAAAATAGCGATCAACATTACATTACTGATAAAATCAAATACTCATGATAAGTTATCTTGAAGAAATGTCATCAGAGATTTATTTGGCAAAAATACATAGAAATTCTTACTTAATTAATATGCACTTTGGAAGGTCACATGTTTTCAGTACAAACCTGTACCATTTTATTTGTTGACCAACTTATTCAGAGCGCATGTATTTGGCAATCTTTCAAAATTGGAACGCTATCACCGGATGCCCTTAGGAAAGTTATGAGGTTTTTGCCAAGGTGTCGGTATGTATACTAATTACTAAAATAGATTTATTTGTCTATACTAAAATTATGCAGACCTAAATTGTGTGTTTGTTAGTTTGTATGGGGAGTAATTTCTGCAAGTAATCTACCGAATTTAAACCATATTTCACTGACGGGAGGCTACATTATTCTCGACTAATATAGGCTATATTCATTACCATTATTCCGTTGAACCGGAGCGAAGCGAGGGCAGGTCGCTAGTCTACTATACTCGAATAATATTTTTTTTACAATAAAATCTTCAGCGCAGAGACTTTCACTGCCAAAGCATCCTCGTCTTTGGACGCATTGAAATAAGATCGATATAAATAACACCACAAATAATCGCCGCAAACATCTCCTGAGCATGCGTCAGTTAATTTCGGTCTTATTTCAACACAACCAAAGACGAAAATGCTGTGAAAAGTCTGCGCTGCGTTACGCTATATGTGCGCCGGCCCTAAGTCTTCCTCTAACTGGGTGATAATTAAAGAGACTTGGCAGTCTAATTAACGTTAAACTATGCCCACACAGAGACAAGAAGGTTGAATTAGTTCCCGAGGGAATATCTATAACGCGGACGGATTCACGGGCAACTAGTATAATTGCAAATGTGACTGTTTGTTATTGTTTAATACGCTTTCACAGCTGGGGCTCGTTTCTCAAAAAGTATTAGTCTAATAATATTAGTGTTTTGTCTCACTTTTTAGTTTTATTTATGAGACAAATCACTAATATTAGTAGGCTAATACTTTTTGAGAAACGGGCCCCAGATCAGACTTTAATGAAGTTAATTAGGACATAGCTTGAACCCCAGGGAAACACATAGGGTACTTGTTAACCGGGAAAATTGGACAGTTTCCAAGGTGATAGCGATAACTGACTTCTTAGCAGACGGGGTCGCGAGAAACCGCTAGTGTCGCCTATTTTTGCATAAAAAATAAACATATACCTATAATATTAAGACGCATAAGACGCTACGGTAGGAATGTCTAGCCATAGATCGCACGATAAAAATAGACGCGCTAGCGTATCAATGTCGAGTGATATAACAAACTGATGCGAGAGATTATCAACCCTATATCCAAGCCGATAAGGGTCAGGGCGTTAATATGTGGACTGGAAGTCACTTGATATGTCTTCTCTACATTGGACAAATTAGCAATTTTCGTGTCCTGTTACAGTTCAGTTTGCACATAAAACTATTGTTACGTAAGGTTATGTATGAAGGGTATGTAAAAGTGTCTTTTTCAGTTTAATTACGTGCGCTGAATTGGTGTCCTATTACTGGGAACAAGCGTTCGTGTTATTTTTTATGACAAACAAACTCACGGGCCACCTGGGCTTACGAGTTCGTTTACCATAAATAATAACATAATAACAAGATAGTATAATCGTTCAAGACAAAACAAAACATTTATTTGAAAACATACAGGTTGTAACCTCCCAAGCTACCTAACTAAACCTAAGCACCAAAAACCGACGTCATACCCTACTCTGCCGCGCTATTCCCTAAGAAAACTTTTAGAATTGATCTAGTTTGTAGCAAATACGGAATTGTAATGGCCAAGTGATCTGTCTAGGGATAAAAGAACTAGAAATCTACGTCATAACCCGAAATGTAACCCAAATACTTTTGAGAAGTGGCTACTGAGAACAAATCCTACAAAAGTTAGAAAAAAACATGTTAGGATCTCTCCTGAACCAACCTAAGGAAAATATAACTCAAACAATTTGGAAATCTAATTAACACTGAGGAAAGGAAACTATCGAGCTGATTATAGAATGAGATTATGGGAGTGAAAATTAACTAAAAACTGAGTACATGTTTGGAAAAACATGTAAGGTTTGCGCTAACGGTAGAGCCCCACACCCGCTCTGGAGCTGGTAGTGCCCCCTGGCTATCGCCAGACCTATGAGACTCGTCACCAGACTGGGTATCCCTCTAGCGCGATCTTAGATGCTAAGATGATACTAAAGGAATTCCCTAATTATTGTATGTTTGTCGATCAATAGTCTCTGTCAAGCTAGGGGTCAAGAGGAAACCCTCTATAGAGTGTGTAGTTTGTGATTTTGTTTCTTTTCTTAACTTTTATTTTAGAAGACAAACACTCTGATAGGGCAATACTTTAAATAGCCAAAGAGAAAATATTATGAAGGACTTGATATATGAATGAATGAAAGATGGAAAAGATAGCTTAAGTAGTATATCCTTGGAAAACAGTTACATCAAGCAATTAATTCAAGCTTTGGGCATTACTTTCGCCTCTCTTGTATTTCCGTAGGAAGTTTAAATTACTGTATTGTCCGTAGACTTGAATGATCATTTTCTTATATCAGTTTCTCAGGGACAGCGTTCAGCGAGACCTTGATCTTCATCTGAACTTCGATTCATCAATCGATGTATGAGATCCTGAACACTAGAACGTTCATGTCAATGGGACTTTCCGCCAGATAAATATATCAGTTTGATTTTCTTTATTACATGAATTTCTTAATTGCAAGATGTACAGTTCCAGAAGTTGAAAGGATGTACTGTACTTTACGATAAAAGATGAGAATAAATGATTAAAAACATAATCCAGATTAGCGGTATCCGCACGAGAATAATTTATACTGGTTCTACAAAACTGATACAGATGGATACTTCCCTGAATTTCTGCCTCTACCGCATGCCTTACTAGCTAACATTATCCGATTTCGTAGCGCGAAAATAGATTCTTGTACATTTTATTTACTAATTCTTTTAAATAATTTTTTTCATGTTTTTCTGTTCCCCATTTTTTTTGTTTTTTTTCTTCCCATCCTCTTTTCTTTTTTTCCTCCCCGTCAAAAACCATCGCTAAACCTATTGCAAAGGTTTTGCTTGCTATCCAAGATAAAAAAAACTCCTTCATCCAAAACCTATTTAAAAACTTAGATATTATGGAGGCGTTACATTATTTATATCAGAAAGTCTACTTCTTTATGCTCTATCTCTATAAAATTATATATTTGTGAAAGGGACAGACGACTATGGCAAAGTCGTAGTGTCACAGCCAACCCCCAAAATTTGCACAGATGAGACGACAGTTTCACCGGAGTAAATTTTCAAACTAATTTAATTCACAAATATTATGAACTACCAATGTGTCAACACTATCTCTCAATTGTAAAATCCATTACAATAATGGTGTGGTGTGTATTTGATACCAATAGAATAGAAGTTGATCTTAAGGTTTAACTCTCAACCTGTCGATATCCAACCATGAACTATCATCACTCTTCGCAAGGAACACCTGGTCTCCCCAAGAGGAACTTGGGTTGTCAATCCAAATCAACTCTAGTAGTAGAATCTTACCCCTTCACAACAATTCGGCGACCACATTGCCCGGTCTGTGAATTTGACCTACATTGCCCAGGCCATAAGTGAACTGGTAAATTCCCCCCTCTAAAAACCGGGTGCCTTTGATAGCTAAAATGCTAACAGCCCAATAATCAGCATACCCAAGCTAAAAGTCAGTCCCCATTATCAACATCCATCCTTTGGAGCATGAGCAGTTGACGAAATTGACACTAACCACCGGTTAAGTATGCGTTTTCTGTGAAATCAAATTTACTTCAAATTTCAACGTTCAGATCTAAACTAACACTTATTCACAGATAACACATTGTTAAGTGTTGCGTCTTGAGATGTAGCATTAACAAATCGATTGAACCATTTGATCGGAAAATTTAAGAGCATGCATAATCGGAGAGCCAAAATAAACCTTTTAGCACAAGAAAATAACTAGCATTTTATTCATATTTTAACCCAAATGTTTTTTTTTAATGTAGTGTGTCTTTCAACCAAAAGAGTTTTGATTAAACTTAGAGTGAAGACTCCCAACTTGTAAAATAATTTAGTAGTGAACAAGTTATATCCCATCAAGGATAACCAATTTCACAAAGAGAACAGGGTTGTGAGGCCTGTCAACGCTAGTCGTAACCTGATAGCCCGCCGGTTGTCTGTACGGGTTCCTCCGCCAGGTCCGGAAGGTCTTCAGGTCCCTTCGCAAAACGGATTAACTTTAATAGATAAGGACGTCAAGTGGGCAGTAACTAAACTATTCAAATTAAGACCAACAATCGAAGAGAAATAAAACTCTCTTGGAGCATGTAGAGTCGCCGAAGAATATTCATCATAGCCTTAGCTTCTTGTATAGTATGGCACTTCTGTAAGGCAGTTTAAACTCTGCAAAGATTGTCAGCTGACCTATCCTAACTCCAAACACTACAGAAGCCCTTTTGTACCGTGTAAGGCCTTGGGATCAAATATCAATAAAATGTTTCCATTTTTATTGAAACTATTGCATTGTTTGAGTTCATCCCCAACCTATAGCGAAAACTAAACCAAGCGCTCACTTACAAAATCTGCTCTCAAACTCTAAAGAAAATAACACTCCTCCAATCTCATTAGGGCCCTCTAAATGCAGAATCATCAAACATTCCCCCAAACAATACACTAGTCCAAACAAAATGGAACTTCTTTGAGCATATACTCATAGACTTAACTTTAATAGAACTTATATTATTATATATTTAAATTATTTTTTATTACACTATGTTATAAATGACTAGCAAAATGTCCATTGGCATGCTCCAACTATTGCACCCCTCAAACCTTCAAATTTTCATATATATATTTTTTTTAATTCTTACAGTAGGAAAAGTCGTATGTCCCCTTCAATGACTAAATGGATTAAAATATTTTAAAGAAATGGATTATATGCCACCAATTTTTTACAAAAACATTGAATAAATATGAATATGAATAAATTCGAAAAAGGAATATTTTTTTAACCTCATTAGTTAAGTATTTAGTTTGCTAGATAACAAACATACATTAAACAGCAATCCTGATTCCTGACCAACCCCCCCTTAGATCAGATTTTGAAACATTTAATACCCCTAAATAACTTTGCGCATACGTAGCTATAAGATTCAAAATCTTCCTTTACGAAAAACATCAAATATTACTGAACTTGAAATAAAAAGTTTAGGTTGAGTCCGTTGAGTCCCTTTCCACTCATTGAACTATATCCACTATTTTCTGCATAATAAAAACAGAATCTCATAAAGAATAGAAACAAAATTATTTACTGATCCGGTTTTGATAAAACGCTGACAAATCATGAAGTATCTTTACTTTTTAACGATTGTCCAAATTCAAATAAACAAATTAAAATAAATCCCCCTCAAATTAACTTTGTGAACAGCTAAAAAAATATAGACGAACTAACAACCAAACACTACTATAACATCAAATCGCAGGTAAACTATGACAACTAAACTACTTCCTTCTATATTCAAACTGCAGCTATAATCCTATTCAAATTGAATCTCCCAAAACATTCCTCAAATGTACTATAAGAAATAATGTATTCGCCTAATTAAGAAAAAAAACCTCAAGTTAAAGAAAATTTTCCGCTGAACTACCCTAGAACAAATCCTCGAATCGTAGGTAATCAACCCCGAGCACACATGACAGATTTGACAGCAGGTTAAAGAATAAAAATAACTAGAAACGACACTCGCAAAAAAGTAAATGTTTAATGTTTTAATACTATGAAGAAGATCAAGATTTAATTACTTAATAGTCTCAATTCGTCTCTTAAAAATAGTCGAAATAAAAGATCGGTAATCAAACCGTCAGACTTAAACGAACAAATATTAGATACTTCCTTAAAACATAATATTTTAAATTATAGTAAAGTGGATTTAATTTTAACATAAGTAAATACCTATTTAAAATTTCAGGCTTTTATTTTAAATTTAGAAACTCCCATTTAATATTGGAAGCACCCTAAAATAATTTAAGGTAGTAATATTTCTGTAAAATGAAATCCGTAAACTTTATAACTGTAATTAATACATATTCCTACTCATATTAATCAAAATCAATTAAGTTTTTTTTTTAAATACTTAGTTGAGATCAAAAGATTTGACATATAAAGAATTCCATTCAAAAGTACTATCCGTAAATAATTAATCTTTAACAGCAAAGTTTCCAAATATCACTAATATTATCTTCACTACATAGGTAGTACAAAACAAAGTCGCCTCCCGCCGTCCGTCCGTTCCCATGCACACCCAGATCCCTAAAACTACGCAACGGATACCGATGCGGTTCCTTCAATAGATAGGAGTGATTCAAGAGGAAGGCCCCACATACAACAAGTTCTGGACCACTCACGGGTACCACAGCAACCCGGCACAAACCAAAGCGAAGAAAGGGTCACTAGTGTTGAAAAAACCCTTAAATTCTAAGATTAACTATTTAAACAAATATAGTTTAACAACCCCCCAAGTGAAAGACTTTTAAATTTTGAAACTAAAATATAGATAGCTAACTTGATCCCAGACAACCCCAATATAAAATAAACTATGAATCACATACCGGAGTGCTTAATATGTACCACCGCTTCCACGAGTCCGTCGCGTAGCGCCTTTGTGTATATGTATTTTTCTGTTTGTTTGGCGCTTCCAACTCCAAAAATTAAATGTTCGGTATTCCTGTTTCAGATTCTAACTAGGTAGTACTTAAATAAGGAATATTAATAAAATATTTTATATTTATCTACGTTATTTCTATTATCTACATTCTATTAACTACATTCCTTAGACTACGAGTATTATGATGATACTAACTCTACTCTATCCAAACAGTCACGGCATCTATGATATTCTATATAAAATATTAACTATGACAACCGGTAAACAGTTTATGTAAACTTCACTAGCTAGCCAACTAAAAGAACAGCGTCATCTATAACATTTTGAATGAAATACGTTGTATGTTAATCTTGGCTATTTAGTACGATTTTCAAGAACTACTACAGATGGCTTAACCGAAAATAATTTCAAAAACTTCAAAGAAGAATATATAATACTAAATGCTTTACGACACTAACTAACAAACCTTTTGTTATCTACATTTATTTTTAACAGATTTTCCTAAATACTCCATTCTAACAAACCAAATGACCAAATGCTACTCTCTAATAAGTAAACTTCGGTATCAACACTCAACCTTCACGGCACCCCGGAATGGTAGCAAAAAAAGAAATACATTCGGTTATTTAATGAATAATTACCTACGTTTATTTTCCGTGTTACTTTTTAACTTAAGTATGCTGCAGCTAACTGAACCCAAATTTATGTAGTTCTTATACTTAAGACGTTTTATTCTAAATAATGACAAAGAACCTTAATACTCATTTTGCATTCGAAAAATTATATTTGCCAAATAGGTAACAAATGTCAATTTAATTGTCACATCAAATAAATATTAGTCAGTGGGAAAGGTCTTTTAGGCATTGAAAATGTATATATTATAACAGAAGTCAAAGGTTGACAGCAAAACCCATGGAATAAATCTAAGTAATTAATTCAAAACCTTTAATACATCTTTAGCGTTTCTTTCCGTTTATAAAAATAAAGGTTCCAAATACTAAATGTATTTGCTTGTATTTGTTTTTCTGTAAACCGTACCCCGCCTCGAAATCTGAATGTTGATATCGATGCTTGGTAATAAGGATAAGAACAATAAGGCAATTTTATTCCTGACAAATACACATAACTACAAATACCTCAGACTAACAATCGTGATCGCTACTGGTATGGTAGATTACCGCGAAATCTCCAGAACACGAAATCTTTCTAACAGTCGTCTGGACACTCGACTCAACATTGACTATCACGTTGACTATCACAAACCGTGGCACGCGTATTACAACCGCAACGTAGTGCACGCGAAGCGATCGCAGCGAAGCGTACGCAGCTAGAAAATTGTCAGACTGCATCTACGTGTGCGTTCCACCATCCCATAGTTAATGCTGTCGACGACGAAGCAGTCGAGTTTGGCTCCACCAATGCAGCGCCCGCCAGCCCCATAAAATCTTCCATTTGACTCGCCAAGCTCTAACATTAATACTAGGGACAAAAAGCTCCTTCATCTTGTTTTTCCTGGGAAAAGCTAAAAGGGAATGCGTGACGAACCTACCTATCTACTCATTACATAAAACAAAATAAAATAAATACATACTACAAAGATAGAAATAATATTCATCAACAAAGAAGAACAAGAAAGAGAAGTCCGATCTCTTTCTCTGTTATTCCTCTGGCTCGTACAATTCTATATTAGAAAATACAACATAATATGTACAATTCAAAATTGCTATTTTATTATTTTAAATAAATATTCCAGTTATTTTTTAATTATTAAAATTTTCTCTACCAAAAATATTTACAACCTAACGAATGTTTACTGCAAAGTTCTACCTACAACCTTCTTGTTGCAACTCTGTGGTAAGGAGAGGAAAAAGCAAACTACTCTAAAGTCTGTGATTACATCTCCCACCTGTCATAAACGTCTAAGTGAAAATCATGTCCGTTTATTTTATTTATTTCTATATGTAGATACGACAGTGAAAAATATAAATAAATATCGTCCATCGCACAATTAGCAAATGCAAATGGAAAAGAAGTTTGATAAGAGTGTACTGCGCTAAAATAAAGGAATCATCGCTGCACGTAATGTCGAAGATACACGCTGTGATATCATCTGGATCTGTTCAACTAATAGACTTCTCCTGGACCATGGAATGCAAATGAAAAAGAACCGCAGGCAATAACATACAGACCCATAACTAGCAATCGTTTAGAATTATTCAAAAATAAAGTTGAGAGCAATCTCTGTGGGTTATCCTTTTCAAATAATGATTCAAATAGTATTTATAAAGATTTGTTTGATGTAATTCTTCATCAATTTAACAACAATTTTAAGATGAAAACTGTTTCTGGGTCAAAAACTAAGTTTAGTGAATGGGCTACTGTAGGCATCCATAGAAGTAGAAATAGGCTTTATGAACTATATAGAGAGAGGGAGGAGAACAAGAATGCTGACTTCTTAGTTTACGTTAAGAATTATTCGAGGACCTTCAAGCGAGTTTGCTTAACTGCTAAGTCAAACTTTTTAAGTCTTAAACTCAAAGCTTCTGATAATAAGGTAAAAACGGTGTGGAAAATTATAAATAGAGAAACGGGTAAATCTAAAACTCGTGATAATCAAGTCACCCTAAACAAGGGTGACAAACAAATCACGTCAAACAAAGACGTGGCCTTAGCGTTCGAAGATTATTTCTCCACTATAGCTATTAATACAACGAAATGTCTTCAATCATCTGCGATTGTAGCTCAAAAACTACTTTGTGCTAATGTTACTAAATGTAATGTAACCTTTGATTTTAGCCATGTAGATTCAATTTCTATTGTTAAGGTATTTAAATCGCTCAGTTTAAAAAAAACTGAGGATTTATGGGGAGCGTCAGTTAAAGTGATCCATCATGTCATAGATATAATTGCACCTCACTTAGCTTTAATCTACAATAATTGCATTTCAGAGGGGGTTTTTCCAAATCTTATGAAATATAGTAAAGTCATACCACTTTTTAAATCGGGCGACATGTGTGATTTAACGAATTTCCGTCCCATTTCTATTCTACCGGTTTTAAGTAAAGTTTTTGAGAAGTTAATGTTAAAAGATATGTTAGGTCACTTCAATAGAAATAAACTGCTTAACAGTAATCAGTTCGGCTTCACCAGAGGACGATCCACAACTGATGCAGCATCTGTACTCATTAAATATATATACAATATTTGGGAGAAATCCTGTGATGCAATAGGAATTTTTTGTGACCTTTCCAAAGCTTTCGATTGCGTAGATCATGCGACTCTTATATTAAAATTAGAACATTATGGTCTGTCAAATAATTCTCTAAATCTTATGTCTTCATATCTTAGCGATAGAACACAAACGGTTGTTGTAAACCAAACACAGTCCATTGGAGCAACTGTTAAATTAGGTGTGCCTCAGGGCTCTATATTAGGTCCTTTCTTATTTCTGGTCTATATAAATGACTTACCACCCACGGTAGATAACCTTTGTGATATTGTGCTATTTGCTGATGATACTTCATTAATTTTCAAGGTGGACCGAAAATCCGTCGATTACAGTAGGATAAACGCCACGCTGGTTAAAGTACTTAATTGGTTTACTATTAACAATTTGCTACTTAACGCTAAGAAAACTAAATGTGTTAGGTTCGTTTTGCCTAATGTTAGACCGGTAAAATCTAGTATATTTCTAAATGATGAGTGTTTGGAGATGGTGGACAAGGCGCTTTTCTTAGGGATAACTATAGACAAAAACTTGCAATGGAGTCCCCATATAGCAGTACTAGCAGGTAAATTAAGTTCGGCAGCTTATGCTGTTAGGAAAATCAGGCAACTTACCAATGTTGAGACAGCTCGCTTAGTTTATTATAGTTATTTTCATAGTGTTATGTCGTACGGTATTCTGGTTTGGGGAAAAGCTGCTGACATACAGACTATATTCGTGTTACAAAAAAGAGCCATTCGTTCCATATATAACCTAAACTCCCGTGATTCCTTAAGATTACTATTTAAAGAAATTAGTATTTTGACAGTAGCGTCACAATTTATTTATGAGAATATTATTTATGTCATTAAAAATCAAGACTCTTTTGTTAAGAATTGTGATATACATAATTTGAATACAAGAAATAAAAATAAAATTGCTATTAAAAAATTTCGTGTCCGTAAGGTATATAAATCATTTGTTGGTCAATGCATTCATTTCTATAATAAATTACCTGACGAAGTTTTAAAGTTATCATTTCCAGCACTTAAAAATTACTTGAAAAAGTCGTTGATGTCGAAAGCTTATTATAGGGTCGAGGACTATCTAACAGATAAAAATGCTTGGCCTAAATTAAACACCTAAATAACTTAGTAATAGCTTAGTCAGGAAAATATCTAAACATTGTAGGTATAATTATTGTCTAGGGGACACGGTTTCTGTAGGAGAATGTATCAAAACTATGTGGTTGTTTTGCACCGTCATGGGTAAGTATATGTATACTATTATTATTACAATTTAAGAGTTCATCTGAACATACTGAGTTTTGACACATTTTCCTGCTCAACTACGCATGATATATATATTTTAATGTTAAATTCATTGTTTTATATAATGCTAGGTTAAGTTCTATAATTGTATAAGTAATTTTAAAAAAAAACGACTGACTGTTGAGTTTCTTGCGGCGTTTCTTCTCAGCAGTGGTCTCTTGCGAAGCGCTGGTAGATTTTTGACGTGTAAAAGTGCCCGTGCGGCCTACTTACTGAATAAACATCTTTTATCTTTTTTTATCTTTTTAAATAATCGTAATAAACCGCGATACGAACGGCCTATCATGATAAGCCTACAATCAGACCGCCGGCAGCTCCGAACTACAGCCTTACTATGAACTAACTATCTCCATCTCAGTGCTCAGACTCCGAAGCATTTTGAGATCCCAGAAGTGTAAGAGACTGCAGCGAGTACAGCTGCCTGACCAATCAAGAGAACCTGAAACATTCAAACTCAGCTAAAGCATTTTCCCTGTAATAATTTAATACATATAGTGTAATTAAATTTAAAGTTTTAGTTTTATTCCTGTTATTAATTCCTTGCTAATATTAAAGGGTATGTTCATTATATACAGTTTAAACGACTCAACGCGACAAACGATTAAACTCAGCGGTCGGCAAGCTTTTGGCAGGCAAGGCCCACAAGGTGGCAAAATAAACGAACCCTAGAAGTCCAAAATACCTATACGTATACAACTATTTACAAACATTCACGGGCCGCAAGTAAGACGTCCGCGGGTCCACTGATTAAACTAACAATTTACCAGAAAAATGCTAGAATAACAATTAATAAATTAGTACTGTGTCGTTTTAACGCTAAGAAAAAGATTTCTTACTAATCCTTAAGTGAAATTAAAGTGACAAGGTACTTCGTATTAAGGCTATCACACACAAAACCGATAAACGCCGATTACTGCTAGAACAGTAAAACGAGTATTTAAAAACATGGCAAGCTTACAAAACATTAACATTTTAAAGTTATGCAAACAAATTAAGTTTTACTATCAAAGCAAAGTAATGTAAAGCAACTAAAAAAAAATCAACAGATTGGGAGCAAATTATAACTACTAATATTATAATTATGTTATAGCAACCCCCAGCCCGAATAAGTCCCTTAGCTACATCTAAATTTTGAATAGTGTATTAAAGGTTTGCGGTAGTAAGTATTGATTTGCGTTTTCTCTGCGTTTCTGAACGCTGTGTGTAACTGCCTTAAGACTAACAATATTTTTCAATTATCAACAAACTGCAAGAGGTATTTTTTAAGAACTCCTAAGAAATTTAAAATACCTTTTGTCTATTTTCTTACCTTTTATCTACCTTTTGTTAAATCTATTTTCCTACCATGTACAAAGTATCCACTTCTCTCCTTTTTTCACGGTAACAAATTGGTGTCTTCAGACACCCTTCGCTTTACTTACAAACCAGATCAATTGCAACAAACAACTACTACAGCGCGGCACGGTACGATCCTGGTCGCAGCGACAAATTGTAACCTCCCAAGCTACCTAACTAAACCTAAGCACCAAAAACCGACGTCATACCCTACTCTGCCGCGCTATTCCCTAAGAAAACTTTTAGAATTGATCTAGTTTGTAGCAAATACGGAATTGTAATGGCCAAGTGATCTGTCTAGGGATAAAAGAACTAGAAATCTACGTCATAACCCGAAATGTAACCCAAATACTTTTGAGAAGTGGCTACTGAGAACAAATCCTACAAAAGTTAGAAAAAAACATGTTAGGATCTCTCCTGAACCAACCTAAGGAAAATATAACTCAAACAATTTGGAAATCTAATTAACACTGAGGAAAGGAAACTATCGAGCTGATTATAGAATGAGATTATGGGAGTGAAAATTAACTAAAAACTGAGTACATGTTTGGAAAAACATGTAAGGTTTGCGCTAACGGTAGAGCCCCACACCCGCTCTGGAGCTGGTAGTGCCCCCTGGCTATCGCCAGACCTATGAGACTCGTCACCAGACTGGGTATCCCTCTAGCGCGATCTTAGATGCTAAGATGATACTAAAGGAATTCCCTAATTATTGTATGTTTGTCGATCAATAGTCTCTGTCAAGCTAGGGGTCAAGAGGAAACCCTCTATAGAGTGTGTAGTTTGTGATTTTGTTTCTTTTCTTAACTTTTATTTTAGAAGACAAACACTCTGATAGGGCAATACTTTAAATAGCCAAAGAGAAAATATTATGAAGGACTTGATATATGAATGAATGAAAGATGGAAAAGATAGCTTAAGTAGTATATCCTTGGAAAACAGTTACATCAAGCAATTAATTCAAGCTTTGGGCATTACTTTCGCCTCTCTTGTATTTCCGTAGGAAGTTTAAATTACTGTATTGTCCGTAGACTTGAATGATCATTTTCTTATATCAGTTTCTCAGGGACAGCGTTCAGCGAGACCTTGATCTTCATCTGAACTTCGATTCATCAATCGATGTATGAGATCCTGAACACTAGAACGTTCATGTCAATGGGACTTTCCGCCAGATAAATATATCAGTTTGATTTTCTTTATTACATGAATTTCTTAATTGCAAGATGTACAGTTCCAGAAGTTGAAAGGATGTACTGTACTTTACGATAAAAGATGAGAATAAATGATTAAAAACATAATCCAGATTAGCGGTATCCGCACGAGAATAATTTATACTGGTTCTACAAAACTGATACAGATGGATACTTCCCTGAATTTCTGCCTCTACCGCATGCCTTACTAGCTAACATTATCCGATTTCGTAGCGCGAAAATAGATTCTTGTACATTTTATTTACTAATTCTTTTAAATAATTTTTTTCATGTTTTTCTGTTCCCCATTTTTTTTGTTTTTTTTCTTCCCATCCTCTTTTCTTTTTTTCCTCCCCGTCAAAAACCATCGCTAAACCTATTGCAAAGGTTTTGCTTGCTATCCAAGATAAAAAAAACTCCTTCATCCAAAACCTATTTAAAAACTTAGATATTATGGAGGCGTTACATTATTTATATCAGAAAGTCTACTTCTTTATGCTCTATCTCTATAAAATTATATATTTGTGAAAGGGACAGACGACTATGGCAAAGTCGTAGTGTCACAAGGTTCAGTATTCCCCTTTTTTATTGCGCTCGGATGGCATCGCTATCACAGATGCACTCGCAACAGTATATTTATATGTGCACGAGTATCTGTTCCTGAGTCATGGAGGTTTTCTATGTATTTAAGTATGTTCTCTATATACGTATATTTATCGTTGTCTAGTACCCATAGCACGAGTACAAGCCTAGAGCTTAGTTTGGGACTAGATCAATTTGTGTGACATTGCTGATTGTCATTGTTGTTTGTGTAATATTGTTTGTAAAGATTGACGATAGAGATAGAGATAGTACTTTTTCGAATCAAATCGGAGAAATACTGGAAAAGGGCCGGATCTTAAGTACCCGAAACCGACGCGCCTGCATGACTCGATGTATGAATGTGGAAGAAGCGAAAGATATTTGTCAGGATCGTAGCAGGTGGAAAGAAGTGGTCTCTGCCTATCCCTCTGGAAAACAGGCGTGATTTAATGTATGTGTACACTTACGAGCAAAACAATTGCATCACTTTGCATTTTTTGATGTCCACCGATTATCTTTGTAAACAGACTTTTCTTTCTGAAATATTTAAATGAATTCATGTTTCTTGTAATCTAAGCTTTACAAAAAGTAAACAAACATGGAAATTATCAAAACATTATTTTATTTCCATATTTCAGAAAGAAAAGCCGGTTTACAAAGATAATGGGCGGACATGACAAAATTCAAAGTGATGCAATCGTTTTGCTCGTAAGAGTATCTACGTATGTCCCCCTGATATATATTTATTTGTCATTCGTGACAAATAGGTCCACAATATTGCCGACCGCTATTAAAAAACTTGTATTACAAACAGCTGGTTGTAAGTATCGCTGGTCTGCCTGACGAGCATACTAATGTCAGGTCACGATAGCGCAAACAAACAATATTAATGACATGGCGAATAAGAAAACACGTCTCTATTACGGAAAATAAATCAGCAATTAATGATAACATCCGTTTCCTATTATGCTATGAGAAAACCGCTTAAGGCGATAATACGAGTAGAAGTGGGTGCTGCCCCGTTAAAACAAATAGAGGTATCTTCTACAAAACATCTGTAGGATATGTAACCTTACAACCAACAAAACAAAATCGAATGTGCTGACGCTTCCCCGCTTCTGCAGCGCATCTTGTATGTTCGCGGATGTCGGCGTCGATGACTTTTACGCAATCATGCGCAAGAAATCCGCATCCATATTTAGGCGAAGCGGGGAAGCCGCAACGAGATTCTGCAGATGGTAGCGGGCAGAATGGACTCTGCCGTCCTGGGCCGCTTCGTGGACTTTCACGTGAGACGTGGGGGTCCATGATGCCAGGCCTTTATCTATTAAGAGCATTTAATTGTACTAACATAGTTCTTAAGTGGGTCAAAATCTTTTTCGATGCACTGAATTGTTCCACTCTGTGACGATCGTATTTTTTTTCTATAAGTAGTAATGTTTTTTTAATCTAAATAAATGTTTATTTTATTTGAATCAGCACAGTATTTTCAAACATCGTCAAACATAATAAAATATTACTTCCTGCAAAAACCTGTCTCATTTCACAAATTTCAATGCATCGAAAAATATTTTGACCCAAGTATTCTTGTGACTAACAAATTATGGATTGATTTATCTGAATTAAATGTTTTTTTTCTGTTACCTAATTAATTTAGATCTACCTTTTGGCCCAAGGAAGGCTCTGCGGTATCAGTGCCGAAGTTTTTTGCGTTTTAAACTGAGTTTGCTTTTCTATCGCTTGCATATTGTATTTGTTGTTGTAAATTTTATACAATATTTTTTTCAACCGTAAAATTGTCTATGATATTGTGAAAGGATTATCAAAATCGGCTGAGGCGTTTAAAAGGAATAAGATAAGATAAAATGTAGGGTTTTTTTTTGTCAACTGCAATGTAGTAGTCGAACCATTCTGTGCTCTATTGGATTAAATTTATTTATTTATAATTTATTAAATCGAAATTGCTTGTAACATCACCATTTAGTTAAACTACCCTCCCTCCTTTGGTATTGCGGCAGAAAAGTGATTAGTAATCACAATAGACCAAAAGTTAACGATACGTTTATGGCACTGGGTCAATATTGGTATTGGTACGATAAAGTAGATTAAGGGCCGAGTTCACCAACAATTAAACGGACGGTTAAGTCTTAATCAGCTGTTAATCAATACATTTGACACCGGTTAAACTCCTAACCGTCCGTTTAATTGTTGGTGAACTTGGCCCTTAGGGTTAGATTCTTTTTATACTAATTTATGGCACCAAAATTGTGAATAAGTACTGAAATGAGAGTACCAGTACCAACATCAAAGTTGATAAGTAAATGTAGTCTACTAACACATGCAATAAACAACAACTTATAAATAAGTTTTTCTCAAAAATGTTCGGAAATGGTGACATTACTATCTACATAATGAGACGCGAAGTACATAGTTTACTGACAATTCTCAAATTAAAAAAAAAAAACATTGCGTGCTCGCTACACAAGCCCGCAATGTTGCATACAAATTCCATTACTATCTAGGTTGTAACTTTTTAAAAATTGAAAAAGCCCATAATAAAATGATGGCACAAGTCTTATATATCCAAATTTTATTCGAAACATAACTTTTTTATCTGTGTCTGGAATAGCATATATTTTTTTAAAAACAAAGCTTGCGTTTCTCCTTGTCATAAACAAAAAGGCGGTAAAGAGTGATGGTTTTTTCACATGAAGTTTCTGTTTGTATGCAATTTAAAAATGAGTTCACGCGATGAAGATTTCACTCCAACACAATTTTTTTCTGGCGATTTTTGAGAAAAGCACTATATTTGCCTCGGCAGGAACAGCAATTGCGGGCTTCGTATTTTTAAACGGACTCGCAAGCTCGTCCGTTTAAACCAATACTCGGCCCGCAATTGCCTACTTCCATGCCTAGGCAATAATGTACTATTGAACTTTTAAAACAAAAACTTATAAATAAGATTGACTTTAAAATTTTAATGTATTTGTGTTGACTTTTACTATTATTATTTAATTATATTTGTGACGACCTCAATGTAACTGCATATAATTTGATATGTCATGTAATTTATACTGTGTTATGTTGAGTAATAAAATCTGAATCTGAATAAGGAACTTTACTAACTATTTTAACCTCGTAAGACCCACCATACTACAAACAGGGCGTTTTTTGTGAGTGGGACTTTGAATCTACTATTAAGACAATAAAGTTCAATTATCTTTGTTCTATAATGCCATTTGCAGTTTTTGAAAATAGGAAAATAAACTTTATCCTCATTGCAACACAGTTCAAATTAAATTGCCTTGATTATGTACTTTACATTGCACACGGGGCCTTACGGGGTTAATCACGAAGTTTATTATGTCTAGATAATCAATGGACATTGGACATATTATTATAATCACTGCTATAGATGATGAACTTGTAGTGAGCTAGGTTAGGCATCCACTTGGTTATCATGTTTCAAATAATCAAAAACTAATTCAGTTCATTCCTCGTGTGGTTGCCGAGTTAGAATAGTGCCATGCCTTCCCGTGGATGTCGTAAGAGTCAACTAAGGGAATAAAGGCTTGTAGTACTGTTAGGCGATGGGCTTGCAACCTGTCACTAATACGCTGGTAAACATCTTAGCCTAATTGTGCAAATTGTGGTTATAGAATTATCAACAAGTTTTTAGAGATGTTGTAATTCTGTAGCGCTGCCTACCCCACTCTGGGAACGAAGGCGTGAGATTATGTATGTATGTAATTCAGTTCAAATCACTAGTGCAAAAAATGGGTGAAATGCTTGATAAGATAACTCAACAGTTGTAAAATTAAACATCTCACATAGGTCAATGATCATATTGCTCGTATAATAATTAAATATAACAAGTTTACTACAAGGGCTATATCAATCTTGAATTCTTAATGTCGCAGAACGCGAATAAAATCGGTATAGGGTACACACTCGAAAAAAACAAAAGTTGTCTTTCCTGTAGTAAATAGTTAACCTTTTCAACGCCACAGTCGGCTCTGGCCGTCAACTAAAAGTCGTGCCACTGACGCCACGTCGGCTACAGCCGACAAGGGTTCAAGATTAAAAGAGACTTTGTTTGGTAGCAATAAGGTGTAATTTCCATAGCATAGCAAACATGTTTGGCGTGTGGGTGGCACATTTTGTATTCGACGTATGGCATGCAAGAGGCTTGTGTGCATATAAGTTATGTATCTGATAGGGCTAAAGTAGACTTGACGCCGTTTATGCGGTTATGGGTTGAGCCAGAATATTAGGCCTTAAAAACGTTAATTCGGGTATGCCCACAGGAAAGACGGCAACCTAAATCTGTGTATGACCCTATAAAAAGATCAACCAAACAAGAAACTTTAAACGACATACTAATGATCTATTTGAGATCCACACTGCCCTCCTTAGAAAAAAGGGCGTATGTCTCATAGAACCACGCATGTATTAGTGACCTTATTTCATTATAATGAAGGTTTAATTTACTTTGACTAACAAATTACGCATGCGTCCTTTTTATTTAGGAGGGCAGCACACTAGTCCACAGGTTA
Source organism: Acleris literana (assembly GCA_946894065.1). Taxonomy (NCBI): domain Eukaryota; kingdom Metazoa; phylum Arthropoda; class Insecta; order Lepidoptera; family Tortricidae; genus Acleris; species Acleris literana. Next base: position 23,539,464 of record OX335670.1, read on the forward strand.
TGTTACTCAATAAATTTATTATTAAACTGTTTTATTTTTTACTCTATTTTATTATTATTCTAATAGATATCCAACTGGTCCGACTTATTATGAATTATATAATGCACTAGCTGTTCCCGTGCCAACTTTCTTGGGCTATAAACATTTTTGGGTTAATAGATATATAGCCTATGACACTCACAAATAACGTGACTTTCTATTGGTTTTTTTTTTCAAAATCGGCTCAGCAGATTCAGAAACTACCCCTCACAAACTTTACCTGTTTGTAATATTAGTAAAGATTAGACTACACTAGGCCTCCCCGAAGATCGCTACTAGTAGTTGCGCCTGAGTTTAATAATCGCATACAATTAGAAACCTGTTCTTTAGTACGAAGTTCAAGGTCACGCTAGCGAATAAGTGAACTAAATATAAAGTAAAAGTCCGTTCTAATTTCATAAATAAACAACCCGTGTCATCAATTCTTTGGCTCTGCGCCATTTGCGAGACGAGGTGTTTGAGTGCAGTAGAAAAGTCGATACAACAATAATTGATAATAAAAAAAGAATACAATAAAAACAACCACCTCCAATCTATACATATAAAACTGTTTCGTGTCCGACTGACGGGCAAAGCCTAGCCTGAAGTTTAGGCAAGTCCCTAGGTCTAGCGATTTAGGCCCTAAAAAAGTCGATGAAACATATCCAAGATGGGACTACTTCTGATGACCTTAACGTCAAAAAAAGCAGAAATCGCCTTGCAAAGACAAAATGCATGGACATACAAAAAAAAAAATACCCTCGAACCTCTTTTATACCAGACTCCAAACAAGAAGGCCGCAACTCCTCAAAATGCTTTTTTTAAGCCTATTAAACATTGACGCACACATGTATAGCGGATGTATTTGTACAATGCAAGGCCGGAAAGATTTATACCTAAATACTTCATTTTTATCACATTTACGTGTTGTTTTATTATTGTCTAGACTGTTTATCGCGTATCGTGAACGTTAGGGCATCGCCTTTGTTTATTACCTCCAGACAAAAAAGAGGGGTGTTGTACAATTAATGCGTGTATCTGTATATCTATGTTTGTGTGTGTCTGTGTAACTATACAGGGTATTATTTTTCAGTGCACAAATTTTAATATACTATTTTGTATCGTTAATATAACCTTTTACAACAATTGAATCGGCGATATCTCAAAGTTTTTTGAAGCTAAGGTAAAAATATCACAACATGTGTCACAATGAATAATAATAGCGAAGTTTTTTTTTTTTTTTATAAAATATTAGATAAGATAGATAAGATAATCATTTATTGTCAAAACTGTGTACATAATATTATAATAAGATGTCATGCATTACAATAGTTCCAACAGTTTATCCATTTCGGACGTACAATATTAATAGTTTAAGTTTTAAATAAATTTACCAAGTAACAGAGAAATATTCATTTAGATCGTAAAAACTTTTGCTCAGTAACCATTCCTTAATTTTCCTTTTAAATTCCATACCATTTAGTGACTTAATATATTCTGGCAATAGATTAAATATTCTAATTCCAGTAACATATGTGCTTTTTTTAAGTATATAACTAGAAGAAGAACAGTTAGTTGATACATTATTTTTGTATTGCGATCTTAGGTTATTCTTAAGGTCGCTTTTTTTTATAAAACAGTCATTATTTTCTTTTACAAATAAACAAATTTCTAGAATATAAATAGAAGTCAGAGTTAATAATTTGTTCGTTTTAAAAACAGTTCGTAACGATTCCATATTTCCAAGCTTATATATAATTCGCAGGCATTTCTTCTGCAGAATGAATGTGGATTGTACATTTACTGAATTACCCCAGAATATTATCCCATACGTTAATTGAGGATACACAATTCCATAATAAGCCTTTTTTGCTACCTCTACGGATGTTACTTTTGTCAAAATTGATATTGCGTAACACGATTTAGAAATTCTCTTATTTATTTTATCAATATGAGGCTTCCAATTTAAGTTGCAATCTATTGTTACACCTAAGAAGTTTGTGAATTTTACTTGTTCGATTTGTTCATTATTAATAATTACATTAATGGATTGTGGTATTTGTCTATAGTTTAAAAATTGTACAACTTTGGTCTTTACTAAATTAACTTTCAAATTTATTGAAGATAACCAGTTCATTACAATATTTAATGTTTTGGATATCTCATTTGCTATGTCTGCACCGTTTAGTCTGTTTTCAGATATAAATATTGTAGCATCATCCGCAAACATAACACACAAGTGGTCAATCATCAAAGGTAACTCGTTGATATACACCAGAAACAACAAGGGCCCCAGGATGCTTCCCTGCGGTACTCCTTGTAGAATTTCTTTGTAATCGGATTGTACTCTTATGATCGTTTTTGTGTTGTTGTCATACGACTCCAATATAGTGGCTTGAGACCTATGCGTAAGATAGCTCTGAAATAATTTTAAAACTGTTCCGCGTATCCCGATGTGTTCTAGCTGATTCAATAATATTCCGTGTGAAACACAGTCAAAAGCCTTAGATAAATCAATGAAAAGCCCAATAGTTGTTTTTTTATTGTTTATATCTAACCATAATTGCTTTAGTATTTTGAATATTGCGGAAGTCGTATTTTTACCTTTTTGAAATCCGAATTGGTTAGAATTTAGTATATTATTTTTATTTAAGAAAGATGTTAATCGTTTTGCTATAATTTTTTCAAAGATTTTAGAGAAATTTGGTAACAGGGCAATTGGTCTATAGTTATCCATATTATGTTTGGGACCTTTTTTATGTAGAGGTTTAATTAGCGCCTTTTTCAAATCAATTGGAAAAGTTCCACTTTCAAGTGTTAGATTGATTATATACGTTATTGGTTCTACTATGTACTCAATACTAGATTTTATTATTTTTATCGGTATTTGGTCATATCCTGTACTACGTTTATTTTTTAAATCCCTAACAATATTTTTTATCTCCTGTGTGCTAACTGGGGTCATGAATATACTACTTACATTAGGTTGGGTTATTGGTTTAAAGGCGATGTCATTTGAGGTATCATTTAAATTTATAAGATAATCATTTATTGTATTGGCAATGTTAATTGGTTTAGTAATTTTAATGTTATCCCTTTCTACATAATCTATAGTTTCTTTTATTATATTAGCTTTTGATGTGTTTTGCTTTATCATCTGCCATGTAGCTTTGCTTTTATTTTTGCTTATGTTTATAAAGTATGCATTTGTGTTGCGTTTTGATTGTTTTGTAACTGATTTAAGAATCTTACAGTATTTTTTGTAGTTCACATTAATCATTACATTATTTGATTTTAAAGCCTGTGCGTATAATTGTCTTTTCCGTTTACTTGCTATAACAATGCCTTTAGTTTTCCAATTAGATTTTCTCTTATGCGTTAATGTAATTTTTTTACTTGGTACGCAAAGGTCATATATGAGACTAAAAGTAGCAATGAAGTGTTTGTAAGCTTGATTTGAGTCTGTTATCGAGTAAATATCCGTAAAACTGAAACTTATCTGTGATAAATATTTTAAGAAGATTTCGATATATAAATCTGGGTTTCTATTGTGCACATACCAATATTGTTCTTTGAAGCTCAAGTCCGTTGGTACCGAGATTACCTGAGCGGAGTGATCAGACAAACCGAGGTCTAATACTTCCACTGTATAATGTTTTAAATTGGTGAATATATTGTCAATACACGTTTGAGAATGTATTCCTATTCTGGTTGGCACCATTATAGAAGGATGTAGCTTGTATGCTCGGAAACTATTTAAGAGCAGCTCACTTTTGTTTGACTTTTCTAATATGTTGACAATTATAGAATAGAAATTAATAAATTACCCTGTATATCTACGTGTTTCTGTGTAAATTAATTAACACCACAAATACGAGGAGCCTCTTGCGGCGATTCATCATCGTCTTCCTGCCCTTGTCTTACACTAGGTGGGGTGGGCACAAAATGATTTCTACTTCCAGTCTCATCTATCCGCTCTTAAGGGCGGCCAAATACATACGGAATTCCGTTTCGAAAGTTCGATTCGGAATTCCGAATACATCACACACATACGTTTATTTTCGTTCGGAATTACAAGCCTCAGTTGAGAGTAGCTAGTCATCGAGTACTGACATTCTGCCAGCGAATAAGTATGGACTTCAACGACGATTTTCTGATCGCGATTGCATTGTTGATATATTGTACTAGGAAAAAGAAAAACCCTCGCCGTTACTGGGTCTAACGGCGTCACCTTAACACCAAAAGACTGAAAATTTTAGTTTTGTAAAAAATATTAAAATACTTTAAAAATCTGTATTAAAATTTAGGCTAGTCAAAATGGACCTTATTGCATAGAAAATAAAGTCGTCCGGCGCAGACTGAGCGGCGTTCCGAACCGAATTTACGATTGTGTGATGCGACCCATACAAAATCTATGGAAGACTTGCATTCGGGACGGTTTTTTTCCGTTCGGAATTCCGAACGCAAAGGCCATCATTGGGAAATCCGAATCAAAAAAAAAAACCGAACGGAACGGAACGAAAACTACTGTACGAGTGTAGTAGGGTCATTGATTTGTATGGATTAGCTGCATTCGGAATTCCAAATCGAAATTTCGAAACGGAATTCCGTATGTATGTGGCCGCCCTAAGGGTCTCCCCAGACCTATCGACGCGGAATCGGTTTAAGCCGAGCCGAGCCGAGCGACGTCGTTTTCGCTCTTATTGCATGGACATAAAACTTTTTCTTACCGGCTCAAGCCGATTCCGCGTCGATAGGTCTGGGGAGACCGTAACCCTACACTCACACCTTTCATATACAAGTCATGCTTCACACCATCTATCTATACCTTTTTCGGTCTTCCTCTACCCTTATATCCATCCACAATCATACTCATCACACTTTATTTTTCTTTCGTCCCTCCTCATTACATGTCCATACCACGCCAATTTATTAATCCTCAACTATTCTATTATTGGTGCTACGTTCATCTTCCTCTAATATTTTCATTCCTAACCTTATCCATTCTAGTGACACCACATATCCATTGTAACATCCGTATCTCCACAACATGCAGTCTTCTTTCATTATTCTCCTTGGTAGGCTTGCGGAGATTACGTGGTGTTAATTAATTTCGATCTTATTGCATCACGTTCAAAGACGATGATGCTTTGGCAGTGAAAAAATCTCTTCGCCAGCCCTTAGTCCTGTTGTTGAGATAGGCCAGCAGTTCCCATTGAATCAAATATTATGTGAATACTCACCAGTGAGCTTGACTCCGATGACCTTCGGGCACTTCAGCTCCCAGGGGATGTCGGCCATGACGTCCACAGCATCGGCACCTCCCACACCTGGGGACCAATAACATTATTTAATGTGATACCAGAATTATAGCAGAAAGCATAAAATATAAAGAACAATATCCAATATATATATCTATATATATCTAGTCGCAAATAGGGTTGCTATATCTAAAATTTGGCAACCAGGATAAAACGTGTGATAACCAGAGATTTTGGAGCTTAGGACCTGGCCATGTCAACAGTTTTTTTTTTAAGTTACGTAGTAAAATAGAATTTTGTAATAAAAATAGCTAGGCGGCGACAGGTGACTTAAAAACTTTTAAACCCGGAATACAAATGAAACCCGACCCATACGCTCCCTTAACACCCTCTAAACTAGAATAAATAATCCTAGGAAACCCAGACGCCAAGCAAGGCGAGGCAAGCGAGGGCGGGTCGCCAGTTTACTAATATGTTTAAATATTGTTTTATATTATATGCATTTCGTGTATACAAAAAAAAAAATGTAATAGGAAAGTTCATAGGGGTCAAGTTTGTGTGATAATTTTAATAGTGGCTGTGACCCGGACCTAATTTTTACGATGAGAATAGTCAATAATCTACAGAGCAATGATTGTACACGAATGTCGAAATTTAACTATTAAGAATATGATATTTTTATTAGTAGGATGTCTAAAGACGGACCATACTGATAATTTTTTTTTATTTTTATTATGTACAATACAACACAAATACTCTTTATTAAGCCATAAAAACAAGCCACGGAAAAGTACAATTTACGGCTAAATAGCAATCTCTTCTAGACAACCTTAACAGAGAAACAGCAAGGTCACAAATACGTGGCAGGTGGTCTAAACTAATTGCCTTGGATGTAACGTCATACTAAATTACAAGAAGCACTAAAAGTACTTACATAGTATTTTGTTTGTGTTTTTAACAGACTAAAATTTTTTTTTTTGAATCCGTCTGGTAACCTGTTGGAGTACATGCATCCCAAGGTCCAACTAATACCAGAAAGATTTAAAATAAAATAGACATGGTCTCTTTAGTTCAGATTCGCGAGGCACCAAAGATTTCCAGCAGCTCCTATTACATCTCACCTTACCACTGTATACGCATTAAAAAAAACTCACCAATGCACAGTCCTCCGAGACCCCCACCATTGGGCGTGTGGGAGTCAGTCCCGATCATCAGCAGACCAGGGAATGCGTAGTTCTCCAGGATGATCTGATGGATGATGCCGGAACCTGGCTTCCAGAAGCCGACGCCATACTTGGCACCAGCGGTCTCGAGGAACTTGTATACTTCTTTGTTGATGTCCTAGAAGAATGAGGAATTGTTATTGAGGCCTATTGAGTACTTTGGAGCTTTGGTTAGGGCGCATTATAACCGAGAAACGTTCCTTTCGCAAGACGGCCCTTCTACAAACTTATGTAATTGCAAACCTTTCCTTACGATTAAAACGATGCGTTTACGAAATTATTCTTTAAACCTTCCTATCTCAAAACATCTCTTTTCCAAAATTACCCATTCGCAAAACGTCCCCTGTAAAAAATAAACCCATTTGCAAAATTATCACTTCACAAAACGTCCCTTTTACAAAACTACCCACCCAAGTAAGTTTATTTTCGCAGAGCGTCCTTTCATCAAAAATACCCATTCGCAAAACTTTCCTTCACCAAAACGTTCCCTTTGTAAAAATCCTTTTATTTTTCTTTCTTAATAGCTTTTGTAGGTAATAAAGGATGACATTAATTTATTTTAATTACGTAAGACTACAAAAACTAACATAGCTTGGCTTATTATTTCTGAAATGGTTGAATATCGTAAACGAGGTAAACAACTGTAAATACATAATTTCACTAATTACTATTAACAAAAACCTATGACAAACTCATGACAAAGTGGCATTTCTTTATCTTGTGTTTGTGACTGAACTTTACTAAAAGGTACCTAGAACATTTTCCTGAACAAGCTTAGGTTTGTATGTTATGTATGTATATGTAACAAATATAGTAACATATTGTAACTAATCCAATGAATATAAACTGAAATCCATATTATGTTCAGTGATTTTTATGACATCATTGTTGTTTTGCCATCAGTCAATTAGCTTGACCTGCCTTGATGGTGTAAGATTAGTATTAAAACCTTAATACCTATATAAAACTTCATCCGCATAAAATGTATGTCCCAGTATCCACTCAAGAACTTGTTAGTATTAAGCCAGGATCAGCCAAATTTCATCATCATCATCAGCCAAATCCATAGATCAGGGGGCTGATTTTTGAAATTGATCGCCCGAAAGTATCACTCAAAAGTGAGCAAAATCAGTGAAACCGTTTTTTGAAATACGAGCGGTAGAATTGAAAACGAAAGGTGTGGACCACTCGTCTTTAAATTTTCTATCGCTCGTAATTTCAAAAATACGGTTTCACCGATTTTGCTCACTTTCGTACCAAACTTTCGAGCGCTCGAAAGTCAAAAATCGGCCCCCTAAACTATAAATTTTGAAAGTTTATAGGCATACAAACTTTCAAATTATTATTATGTTTTATTTATTATTTATTTATTTATTTATTTATTAAATAACGTAAATCTATCATTACATGATGAAGTAATTGTGTGATGCAATTGTGAAATCTCTGACATTTCTCTTTTACGTATCGTAATCTTTGTTGGATCTTATCATTATAGATAACAAAACTAACTGTGTTTAACTTAATTAGAAATAAGTGCAAATTATTTTACTGCGTAAACAGCTACTATCAAACACCTACGTCAGCGCTCCACTGACAAATATGAAGGTGAATATTTATCATTGGATTGAATGACTTTTCTGTTTTTCCTGTACTTGGTCACTTTCATTGAGAATATTAAATACGTGACTACTTTTCCTTGTGCGCTTTTTACAACATTATATTATGAAAAAGTTTTTCCTTACATGATGATCTTTTCAAATGATGTCATTTTCCGGATGATTAGGTAACAAAAGGCCAGTGATGGTTTAACAGTTACTAATACACATAAGAAGTTAAAACTCTTGTGCGAGGCATTCGAATACTTATCATTGAACAAATATTCAAATAACAAGTAAACAGCGAGTACACCTTATCCATAATGGTAATAATATATGGCTGTATCTCATGTCATGAACCATAATAGGCAGACAGCTGAAATTTTCACAGAGTCTGTAAAAAAATATAAAAATGGGGCTCTCATTCGAGAAACGTCAATTTCTTGGTTTATTTTGTTTACTCTTAACAATAACTCTATCTCAGGAACTGTAATAGGCAGACACGTGAAAGTGATACAAATAATAATCAAAATAACAAAAGAAAAAATTAAATGGGGCCCCATACAAAAATGGTGCAGAACCTTATGTTAGCGAAAATAGCAAGAACACTACAGGTTTGTGTAATTGTGTACAAGCATATGTACCTTAAGAACCTTAACATCGTCAGACCCCAATACCCATCGAAGTAATATGGTAATTGCAACCTTGGCGAATTATCGTTATATCCTCAAGCGGGAGTCAGGAGATTAAAAAATCTAATTGTACCTTTGCTCTGGCCAAGTCCTCGGTTCCTCCAGTCTGGGCCTCAATCAAGTGGTCGCAGTGGATGGTGGAGGGTACAGCCACAGTCGGGAGTCCTGAGGAGATGAACTGGAGCATAGCCATCTGAGCTGTGGCGTCCTGCATGGCTACTCGGTCGGGACGCAGGCGGAGGTAGCTAGTACCACGTTCGATTTCCTGGTATAAGACAAAGGTGGAGTTAGAAAATTATTAAAATTCTGTTTTAAGTGAATATTTTTTTAATGAGAAAGCTTGATAATGTTTTTCAGCACGATGCTAGCAGAATAGAACAGGAGATGCAGGTTTAAACTTTATGCAACATTGTTCTTTTTTTTTTGCTGCGGAACTGACCGCGTTCAAATATGCCCACATGGAAACATAATTGCAAATAAAGACCAACCATGAGCATTTATTTAAATGATTGTTTATCTAATTTTCATGAATAACATAATTAAATATAACCATAAAAACCAAAATATTCCATAAACAATGAACCTATGTAAAATATTGTTTGTTTACATAAAGCATTATCACTACTCAAATCGCCATCTTTAGCTACATAATATGTTTCATTACAAAAAAATATACATATTGAAGTTGAAAAATTTAAAAAGATAAGTAACAAATTAGTACTCTTACCTGTCCTTTAGGGTCATCCAGATGTGAGTAGAGCACCTTTTCCGACAAGGTCAAGTCGCGACCTAACCTCTTTTTGACAACCTCCAAATTTTTGGACAACTCCGCATAAGGCAGTGGGTCTTTGTCAAACTTCGACATCGCAACCTATAACACGAAAATCACATAGAAACACCGTAAAGTATGAATACAGTTCAAAATTCAAGTCTTTGATGATTACATAACAAAGTTTTTCTATGTAGGACAATGCTTATAAACTGGGGTAAATGTTGGTTTTGTGTACCTGTGCGGCCGCGGCCGTGAGGGGGGACACGCTGAAGCATCTTTGCTGGATCTCCAACAGAACAGTTCTGGTCCTGCCACCCTAAACGGACGAAAGCACAAGTAAAGGTATTATACCCAAAAAAAATCGTCTGCAAACGCAGTAAAAGCCTTAAAATCATGACAATTAAGAGTATCCGGTTTACGTTTACTACAAATAACCCGAGTTGACCTGCCGTTGAGTTTATTTCGCGTGACCTGACCTCTTCATTGATACGCGACATACGCAACCGTAAAATTTCTTTATCAATACAGATAAAAATGTAAACATACGATTAAGATTCAAATCTAACCCTAATAGATACGAGAGTGAATTCTCACCAGAAATGTGGATAATATGGAATTACGAACGACTTACCTGGCCATGCAAAACTCTCATACAGTGAGCCATGGTTGCGGACTTCTGAACACCAATGAGAAAGTAATTGAAGACTTGATAAAATGTAACAAGTTAGGGCAACATGGATTGGACCAGATATCTGGCCGCTGTAACGACTGCAAAATGCAGTCTTTAGAATTAAATAACACGTACGGCACTGAGGCTTCAGTTAGCCGAATTGGCGAGATTGGCAGTTCTGCTCTAGAATTTGGCAGTTAGCCCTGCCTGGGTTGCCCGCATAATAGAATTGGCCCATTTAAGAGAAACGTAGAAATAAAAGTAATAAGTTTTCCTTTCATTAAAAAAAAAATATATATAAAAGAAAATGGCTAGTTTGCAAAACGACCCTTTATTGACATACCATTAACAAAACGTTATTTTTGCGAAAGAGGCATTTTGAGAACAGGGGCTTGTTTTATAAAGCTACAAATTACAATTTACAGGTTACAAGTTTCCATTTGACACAACCTCGACCAATGACGATCAGCCATTTGAGCAGTGTTGCCAGTTTAGACCTGTAAACTTGTAACTTGTAGCTTTATAAAACGTGCCCCAGGACGCTCTGCGAATGGGACGTAATTTCTATAAATGGGAATTTTCCGGACGGAATCTTATGCGTCCGGGAAATTAACGTATTTAATCGAATTTCATTCGAACATTCTCCTTTCCCAGTTGAGTGTTCTAATGTAATTTATTTTTGTGGCCTTTATAAACATATTATGGTATCATTGCAATTTTGTTCTAAAACCACCTTAGCGATGGTTTTGGTGAGGATCACATAGGCATATAATTGTATCGGAGGTACTAATAATAACACATACACAAACTACTATTTCTAATAAAAATGTGTTTTCGTGCTTCAAATATATCACGATATTGCTATATATTACGTAAAGATAATTAGGTTTTAGTTTCAGAACGTGTAATATAACCCAAAGGTGTTTTTGTATTTGAAATAATAACACTGTAAAATATACCCTAAATAGTACCCCAAAACAGCTGCGGAATTAGTTACTTGTTTACTACTCAGGATTAATTATTAGTGTTTGGTTTTTTCCAATCATAACTTAAATAATAACTTACAAGAAAAAAGACCGATACATAAGTTAGCTACTTGAAAAACGTTTCAAAATTGTCATTGTCAATGTCAATGTCACAGCTGTCAAAAATCGAGATTTTTTCAACAAATTACTGTTGCGTTGTTTGTTTTAATATAATAAATACTGAAAGAAATCGCGATCTTTGATTAATTTAAACATCTTAAAACACCGTTTGAAATGTTCGCTGTACTATACAAACGCGTGTATCAGTAACAGTAACGAACAAACGTTAAAATGACTAGCGCAACTATCCAGGTACACACCCACATTATTCATTCACTTTTACATTGAGAAAACTTTTCAGATTTTTACACTATGACTTAATTTGCGTACGAAAGCTGCTTCTTTCATACTTAAGTTGAAAAGACCTGGGCTTCTGGTATTTATATCTATTATAAAGGCCTATAACTTTGTTTAGGAGATTGAAGGAATAGATGACTACTGGGGTCCGGCATTCCGTTCTGTATATGAGGGAGAAGGCCATGAAGCTTTTGTGCAGCAACTAGACGAGCGCATCAAGCAGCATGACAAGGAGATTGAGAAACTGTGCAACTTCCACTACCAGGTAAGCATAAATTCAAGGCAAGTGGAAGATTAGGGGGCGTCCAAATTGCGGAAGTGCTAAGTAATATTTTGTTTTTATTCCGCGTGTAAGCTTAGATGGTAAGATTTTGTGTAATGGAATTTGTCCTATTATTTTAAAATCGTTAAAGTTGAGAATTTTATAGTTTAATGTATTTTCTTTCTTACTATTAAATGTCTGAATGTTTTATTAATAATAAATGAAATATATAGTAATTCCTAAGGCAAAAACATATATTTTCAGGGTTTCATTGACTCAATCCGTGAATTGCTCCAAGTGCGCTCACATGCAGAGGAACTCCATGCCGAGATATCCAACGTAGATGCCAATGTCAAGGAGACAGCTGAAGGTACTAAATATATCATAACTAACTTCTGCATGCAACTTTGTCTGCATTGAACAGTGTTTTTTGGTTCAAAAAGTTACCTATGTAAATTCAACCATTTATTAATTCATTCTCCTTTTTTCCATCCAAATCTATCCAGCTGTTTCACTGTGAAGGAGTAACAAACATACACAGTAACGGAGTAACTAACTCACACACATTTAAACATTTGCATTTATAATATTACTAGCGACCCGCCCTGGCTTCGCTTCGGTTTATGCGAGTTTTCTGTAACACCAGTACATCATCCAGAACTTATTATACATATAAACCCTCCTGTTGAATCACTCTATCTATTGCTGGAAACTGCATTAAAATCCGTTAAGTATTTTTAAAGGATGCAAGCGAATAGACAGCGGAAGCACAGATTACTATACTCTACAGATACTCAGTCGCGAATCGAAAATGGTTGCCGTCCTAAAGTCGATAGCCGCCGCCACTATAAGTTTCTGTGGTTTCGCCAGCAGTGGCAGCACAATCGACATGTCTGCTAAGCTATGAACGGCACGTAACCTCGCAATCAGTTCGACAGATGGCAGTTTTGTCAAAGCTTTATGAATTGCCGCCGCCGCAGCGCGCCGTCATATAAAACTAAACGTTGATTCTACATTCTTTAAGCATATCTTTGCAAAAATATTGGGTCCTTGTGATCAAGTTTTGGCGTGAACTACCTTTTGTTTGCCTATCTATTTATTCACTTTCTTAGTGATTTGCAAACGATGCGCATCGCCGTAGTTAGACTAGTAAGTGAAAGAACAGAATAATTATTTATTATACTTGTACTATATATATATATATATATATATATATATATATAATTACATATATGTACATATATAATTTACGTAAGTACTTTAGCTCTAAACTGATGCGGTTTGAACCTCCGTTAAAAACGAACTGATCTATTTACTTATATAAAAATCTCGTGTCACGGTGTTTGTGGTTGAACTCCTCCGAAACGGCTCTACCGATTTTTATAATTTTTTATTTTTATTTATATAGATAGATAGGTACTTATAGGAATTTGGTAGGTCGTAATAGTTATTTGTGTATCAAGGAAGCAAAATGACATATTTATGGCGAGGGCGTACATTGAATCCTGAACGAAGCGTGACGAAGCGAAGGATTCTATAAATGAATCCCGAGCGTAGCGAGGGATTCTAAAATAGAATCCTGAGCGTAGTGAGGGATTCAAGTGTTAACGCCCAAGGTGGAAATAATTTTGCTACTGTGTGACACATACTGCTTTTCACATCACCTATAAGGAAAATAAAAGATCATCATCATCATCATCATCATCATCATCGTCATCGTCATCATAAACATCATCGATACCACCATCATCATCATCATCATCATCATCATCATCATCATCATCATCATCATCATCAATTCGTCACCATCATCACCATCATCACCATCATCGGCATCATCATTATCAATTCATCACCATAACCATCAGCATCATCACCATCACAATCACCATCGTCATCATCATCATCATCATCATCATCATCTTGATCATCATCATCATCATCATCATCATCATCATCAATTCATCACCATTATCACCATCATCGGTATCACCATCATCATCATCAATTAATCACCATAACCATCAGCATCATCACCATCACAATCACCATCGTCATCATCAGGGTTGGGCAGTGTTGTCACTGAAGAAAAACAATTAGGTCACACAAAGGGCTACCATCCTTAATACAGTGTGCCCAGTGGTAAGAAAAACTACCAATATAGTAGATTCCTTAATAAGACGGAAATGGACCCACAAATTTCTATGATATTAGAAAAAATGGAGGAAATGAAGACGGAGTTTCAGAAACAAACATATATTCTTATAGAGAGCTTTAATAAAAGCTTAACTACAACCATAGAGGAGAAAATAAAACCACTTGTAGATGAGAATCTTAAACTAAAAGAAGAAGTGAAAACACTCAAAAATAAAGTTCAAAATTTGGAGAAGGGGACAAGGAAAAACAACATTATAATGCACGGATTAGATGAGACGGAAGGAAACTTTGAAGACATGAGAAATAATGTTTTGGAAATTTTAAACAATGTCAGCTCTAAATCAGGGATACGAGAATGGGATCAATGGGAAGTCAGTAACATGTATAGAATCGGGAAAAAGAATAATATAAAACCAAGGCCCATTCTAATAACTGTAACACTAACTTGGCGAAAATTTGAAATACTGAAAAACAAAAAACAACTACCTGAAAACATAAGCATCACCGAGGACTTCCCAAGGGAAATACTAAACATAAGGAAGGATCTAATGATTCGCAAGGAAGAGATGGAGAAAAATGGCATAGTTGCCTTTATCCGCTACGACAAGCTGGTAGTGAAAGATAGAAAGGCACCAGGAGAGGACAACAAAAGAAAGAGATCCACAACGACATCACCATCAGAAGAGCAGAAAAGAAAAATAACGGCCCCAAAAAAGATAACAAAAACGAATGCATTTGATGTACTTCAACAACGCGCACAGCCAAGCACCTTTTCGACAGAAACTAACAAGTAGCAACCAAGAAAAAGGCCTCTTCAAAAAACACACAACTATCCTACAACAATACACCAAAACAACACAACGGACCAGAAACAATTAGAAACGAATACCACAACTTTATCGAACAACAACTTATTACAAAATATCCCCAAGCTGGATGGTCACCAAGGGGAGATCGACCAACACCCTCTAAAAAATTCCTCCTACACCCACCCAAACCGAAAACCCATTAAGCCAAAGACAACAATACAGATAGCAACCTATAATGTCAGAACATTAAAAACAGAAGAGAAACTTACTGAATTACAACAGGCCCTTAATCAAATAAACTGGGACGTATTAGGACTATGCGAAACAAGACGTCTCGGAGAAGAAATTAAGGAATACCAAAACTATATTTTCTATTATAAAGGACATATACAAGGATTACACGGAGTAGGGTTTATGGTTAACAAACACTTGAAAAAACACATAAAAGAATTCATAGGAATATCAGACCGTATAGCCATACTCAACATAGAACTACCTGGTTACAAAAACATATGGACCATAATCCAAATATATGCACCAACGGAAGCAGCCTCTGAAGAAGAAAAAGTAAACTTCTATAATGACTTGTCTAAGGCAATGGAGGTAACACATAAATACACTATAGTGATGGGAGATTTTAACAGTCAAATTGGAAGCAATCAAGATAAAACAAATAACACCATTGTGGGAAGATATAAACCTGGAAAAACAAACAAAAATGGGGAAAAAATGTTACATTTTGCTCAGCAACACAATTTGGCAATTATGAATACCTTCTTTAAGAAAATGGCAATCACCAAATGAACAGCACCGGAACGAAATAGACTACATTCTTACAAGCTCACCTTGTTTCTTCAAAAACGTTGGAGTAGTGGCACAGTTTAACTTCATATCAGACCACCGAATGTTAAGAGGTTCAATCTACGGAAAGGAGCCAAAAAGGACTAGAAAACACATAAAACCCGACAAACAACACATACCACTGCCACTGCCAGACTATATAAAGGATGAACTTCAGTACAAACTGCAAGAAATCAAAGAATTAGACAACATTCAACAAACATACAACACACTCGAAAAAGAGCTACAGAACCTAAGTCGACACCTACCATGTACACAAAAAAAGGACAAGATAGGTGAAGAAGCAAGAAAAATGTTAGAAGAAAGGAAACACTTATTCCAAAACAGAAGATTAAACCACACAGAAATAGTCTCAATTAGCAAAAAAATTACTGAAACCATTAAAACACATAGGGAACAAAATAGAATTGAGATAATCAAATCAGAGATAGAAAGAACAGGAGGGACTAAACAAGCATTAAACAAATTAAGAGACCATACTGTGTGGATTCCAAGCTTAAAGAGAAAAGATAGCAAGGGAGCTCAAACTACAACAGGTTCAAGACAAGCAATATCCGAAACAGCTACAGACTTCTTCAAGGATCTTTACAGTAAAAAAGTATTTCTGACAGCCTCAGATGGGAATGAAATCAGGACAAATGAGAATGAAGAACACGTACCACATATACTAGAAAGTGAAGTTAAAAAATCTATTCTCTCCCAAAAAAATAACAAATCACCCGGGGAGGATGGAATAAACAACGAGCTCTTAAAGGGGACTCTTGAGGAAATAATTAAACCACTTACCAACTTATTTAACCGGATACTTTCACAAGAAGTCATTCCAGAACAATGGACAAAATCTACTATAATCCTACTACATAAAAAGGGAGATAAGAACAACATCGAAAATTATCGTCCAATAAGTCTGATGCCCAACATGTATAAAATATTCTCCAGGGTCATACTTGGTAGGTTAAACAACACACTAGAAGAAAATCAACCGAAAGAACAGGCAGGATTCAGAAGAGACTTTTCCACAATCGATCATATACATGTAGTGAAGCAGATAATACAGAAAAGCAATGAATATGGAAAAAAATATTACATGGCTTTCATAGATTACAACAAGGCATTCGACTCTATAGACCATCAATACATGTGGGCAGCACTAAGGGACCAGGGAATAAACGAAAAATACATTAAAGTTCTCAAGAAAATATATGAGTTGGGCACGGCAGTAGTTCAGCTGGAAAGTAAAGGAGAACAATTTAGAATAAGCCAAGGAGTGAGACAGGGAGACCCTTTATCCCCAAAGCTGTTCTGCGCTGTGCTGGAGTCTGTATTCAGACATCTTGAGTGGGACCTGCATGGATTGAACATAAACGGTACCAAACTTTCTCATCTTCGATTCGCAGATGATATTGTGATATTTGCTGAAGAGGCTTGCACACTTCAAACAATGCTCCAAGAACTAGCACACGAAAGCGCCAAGGCAGGCCTTACCATGAACACCGAGAAAACAAAAATAATGACAAACCACACTCGGGAAGCAGTCTTATTGGGTGATAATGAAATTGAATATGTAAATGAATATATATACTTAGGCCAAGTTATATCACCTGTAGACCAGATGTCCAAGGAATTAGAAAGGAGAATTAACAACACATGGAGCCGATACTGGTCAATGAAAGAAATCATGAAAAACACCACAGTACCTGTAGAGATCAAGTCAAAGCTTTACAACACATGTATACTTCCTTGTATGACATATGGCTGTGAAACTTGGGCACTTACTAAGAAAAACACTCAAAAACTAGCAGTCTGCCAACATGCAATGGAAAGAAGCATGATCAACATTAAAAGGAAGGATAAATGGAGATTAACAAAAATAAGGAATATACGAGGGGCGGCTGAAAAGTAATCTACCTAACAATGAAACAAAAGACTGTCGTGGCTAATTTTTTTTTATTTTTCTATATAGTCCCCTGCCAGTAAAATGCACTTATTAAATTTTTCAAATATTGAATTTAAACCATTAAAAAAAAAATCTTTCGGTTTGTCGTCAAAAAAGTCAGTAACCGCAGCCTTCATTTCGTCATCGGTCATAAACCTTCGTCCCCTGAGGTCTTTCTTGAGAAGTCTAAACAGAAAATAGTCACAGGGGGCTAAATCTGGACTATAAGGGGGGTGGTCAATGGTTTCGAAGCCATTGTCTTTAATTGCTAGCTTCGTTGTGCGGGCGGTATGCACTGGTGCGTTATCGTGCAAAATCAGAATACCTTTGTTTAGTTTACCTCGCCGTTTTTCTTTTATTGTCTCTCTTAGTTGGTATAGTAAGTTTGAGTAATAATCAGCATTCATTGTAGTTTTCTTCGGTAAATAATCTATGAGCAAAATCCCTTCTGTGTCCCAAAAGATTGTAGCCATAAGTTTACCTGCCGATGGACAGACCTTGAATTTCCGAGGCGGCTTCTCATCCTTAAATTTCCACTGTAACGACTCTTGCTTACTTTCCGGGTCCCATTGTCGAATCCAAGTCTCATCACATGTTACAATTCTAGAAATTATTTCTTCCTCTTTCCCTCGACTCATCTCCAAAAACTCTTCGCAACATTTGACACGCCTCTCCATGTCAAATGCAGTCAACATTCTGGGGACCCAACGTGCACTAACCTTGGACATGTTCAAATGCTCATGAATTATTTCATTGACTCGCTCTTTACTGACGCCCACATCTCTAGCTATCTCCCACTGCTTCACTCGTCGGTCCTCTAATATATTTTTTTTCACCCTGGCTACATTTTCATCGGTGACGGCCGAAACTGGTCTTCCGCTACGAGGATCATCTTCCAGACTCTCACGACCTAACTTAAACTGCTTTGACCAAAACTTTATAACAAATTCGGAAGAACACAAACTGCCAAACACACGTAACATACGCTGTCTGATCTCCGAAGGCGTATTCCCTTCTTTAGTCAAAAACTTAATCACCGCACGCTGCTCGATTTTATCCATTTTCACTTTTTCTACCGACATGTTTGAAACAATTGTAGGAGACAAATAAACGTGATGCAATAAACAAATGAATGTAATACATTTTGAAAATAGAATAACAAACGAATATAAATCCATACCAGCCAGCATTATTTTTGTATATATTTCTGACCAAGGAGATTACTTATCAGCCGCCCCTCGTAACTAAAATAACTGGAGTGACAACAACAATTAAGAAAAGGAAGTGGAAATGGTCAGGCCACATGCTAAGATCAAAAATAAACAAATGGACAAAACAAATCACAGAATGGTACCCAAGGGATGGGAAAAGGAGTCGAGGAAGACAGGTGCGAAGATGGGAAGATGACTTCCCACCACAATGGAGAAGGGTCGCACAAGACAGGAAAATGTGGAGGACACTAGAGGAGGCCTATGTCGAGAATCGACAGCATGACCAAGCAAATAGCAATACTTAATGAATATTAGTCAGTTTAGTTTATTTATTCATCAAACAATTTTTTTTACAAAATATGTTGTATTGCATGCCAAAACATATGAAATGTATTAATACTGGTCATTGGAATAAAGGCTAATTGAAATTGAAATTGAAATTGAAATAGTTATTTGTGTATCAAGGAAGCAAAATGACATATTTATGGCGAGGGCGTACATTGAATCCTGAACGAAGCGTGACGAAGCGAAGGATTCTATAAATGAATCCCGAGCGTAGCGAGGGATTCTAAAATAGAATCCTGAGCGTAGTGAGGGATTCAAGTGTTAACGCCCAAGGTGGAAATAATTTTGCTACTGTGTGACACATACTGCTTTTCACATCACCTATAAGGAAAATAAAAGATCATCATCATCATCATCATCATCATCATCGTCATCGTCATCATAAACATCATCGATACCACCATCATCATCATCATCATCATCATCATCATCATCATCATCATCATCAATTCGTCACCATCATCACCATCATCGGCATCATCATTATCAATTCATCACCATAACCATCAGCATCATCACCATCACAATCACCATCGTCATCATCATCATCATCATCATCATCATCTTGATCATCATCATCATCATCATCATCATCATCATCAATTCATCACCATTATCACCATCATCGGTATCACCATCATCATCATCAATTAATCACCATAACCATCAGCATCATCACCATCACAATCACCATCGTCATCATCATCATCATCATCTTGATCATCATCATCAACATCATCATCATCATCATCATCATCATCATTATCAATTCATCAATTCATCACCATCATCATCATCATCATCGTCATCACCATCATCATCATCAATTCATCACCATAACCATCAGCATCATCACCATCACAATCACCATCGTCATCATCATCATCATCATGCTAATAAAATAGGATGCACATGTATAATCGATTGTGAAAAAATTGTAATCGATTAAGTATTGGCGGCCCGGGCGCGGACAGCTAGTAGGTTTATATTGGGATTTAAAAGCTAAAGAACCTAAGTGATGACGCGTCACGCGTCCATACAACATTGTACCGACAACTTTTATGAACACTATTAAAGTACGTACCTAAAAAAATACGGACGTGTTTCCTCGTCTTATCATGAGTCAAGAATGCAAATTGGCATACACGTAAACTGCGTGCGTTTTTAGTGTAGGTATCTGTGTGCATGCGGTAACTCGTGTACCTACCTATAACGAACGAAATTGCCGACCTTGCAAGCTTCATTCCTGTCTAAGGCAACGTTACGTCCTTTTTTTTAGGTCCGTGCAATAAATATATTTTATTTTTACTCATCTAAAATAGTCAATAAAATTGTCCTTAATTTATATCTTACTTTTAAGTAGGTAGGTAACAATAAATGTAGGTAACTAACAATAAAAATGTTTAAGGACTTTTGACTGTCTAAATCGAAGTCATAGGTAGGTATTTGTAGGCAAATGTGACCACCTATGTCACTATACAACGCAGTGTAAATCGCAAGCGCACGTCACGTCTACGCGCACGCATCCGGTGTGGCTGGACCTTTAATTAAACAAGCAACGCCGCGGGAAAGTCATAGTCATATTTAAACAATTAAACATTCACGTTACAATTGCTGAACCTGAACTATCTTAATCGAGGTATCTTATCGCCACCCTTGAAATAGGTACCTACCGTTGAGGAGTTCAGGAGGCCATTTGTGGTCTTCATCATCAGTTCCACTTCACCAAATGATACTTGCTGAATGCAAATGCTGGACTTGTTACTAAAAATACTAAAATCGCTGTAGCCGCCTATGATATTTGAGGAGTTCCCTCAATTCCTCACGGATCCCCTCATAAGATTCAGATTTAGACTCATGATTGGTGACAATGGGATTACCTAGGAAGTATACTCTATCAAACCAAAAAAAAAATGTAACTGTAAAAAGTTCAAACTGAGAAACTTTTTTTTTTAAGTCTGTTAAATAACTAAAACCTCCTTAGTGTAACAAATACTTTTATGAAAACCACATCAAAATCGGTTCAGCCAAACGCGAGATAATCGCGAACATACATACATACAGGACAAATTGAGATGAGAACCTCCTTTTTTTTTGAAGTTGGTTAAAAATAGTCGCAGTTGCATATAGATAGCTATACAAACTACAATTATGTTCACTTGTTTCACTAATGAATGATGGACAGATACGAAAAACACGAGAGTAAGAAAGATAACTTTTAGTTTTGTTTGTGTCAAACGCATAGTGAAAAATACTTGGTAAGTTATTTATTGTGGTGTTAAAATAAATAAACTTTCGTATTTTTGGAATAAGAAATAACAAACGCTTTAATTAAATGTTGTTCCATTGAATATCTATACCGGGAGTGACCGCGACGACACAAGTCGGCGCTAACGTCCTCGTATAAGCACCATCTAGCGGATCTAATGAATATCACGTAGCAAGTTCAATAGCTAATGATGGCCGTTCAGTGTACCGCAAAAAAATGCCATTCTTAGTTTCTAAAATAAAGCCTTAAATTTATGTAAAGAATGATGTTTGCATTTAAATTAAGGTATATCTGATTAATAAAAGCTTAACTTTTCCTTGATTAACGGAAATGAAGAAAATAATATTCCTGATGATACCGGTGGTGCCATCTAGTACAAATTATAAGCTCGAATTATAATTTGTACGTGTTATGCCCCCATGGCGGAAGCGACTTCATTTTATGTAAAGAAAGATATTACTGTGAATAGTTGGGCCTCTATGATTGATTCACTAATTTTGTGTAGTTTGTATGCAAGTAAACATTTAAAATTATTCTGAAGACCATACAGTTTTAGAGAAGGTTATATAACAACAAGAAATAAATTGGAAATTGTTTTTTTTTTTTTTATTGCATACAAAGGCATCTGCAAAAGCATAAGGCACCAGTGTTCGACACTTTTAGCTGACAGGCACCAATAATTGACAAAAACTTTTAATTCGAAGATCATAGGGTTATAAATTGATTGTTGCAAAGCAAATGAATAACTCTTATCTTTAAATAAGAATCAAGTGTCGAAAATTGATCCTTTGTTGAGTCCTGCTGCCGTTACCTTACCTCTTTGATCATATTAGCAAAGAATCTGCATTGCGATCATATTTGTTTGGCAGCAACCTTGGCATAAGATGGTCATAGAGAGGTCCAACCTGTCATTTACAAAATGAAAAAAAAAATGTAGCGTTGACCGAACTTAATCAGCACGTTTGATCCATGATCTCCAGGTCTTTGCACCCAGGCGGAGGAACTGATCCGCGCGCGACGCGTAGAGCTCAACATCGCCGCTACCATCGAGAAGATGGAGCTGTGCCTGCCGCTGCTCACCACCTACTCCAAGCTCAAGAGCCAGGTCGACGCTAAGAGGTACCTGAGATGGATATTCTTGAATAATATTATTAGCATTTCAAAAAAGACTGCGTGGTAATAACTTGTATACTATACAGAACACTGACTAGATGACTTTTTTTTATGCTGCCTATTTTTTTTTTAAGGATTATAGTAATGTATATAATATGGAACCAACTGAAATCGGAGCAATGCAAAAAACCGGGCAAGAGCATGTCGGACCATGCTCAGTCTAGGGTACTGAAGCCGTAACTGGGGGGGGGGACACTAGACTCTAACAAAAATTTGCGCTTTAAAGCTTAATATTTCATAAACGGATACCTTAAACGAAAACTGTTTTCCCATACCCGCAATATTTTTGAAAGACCTATCCAACGACACCCCACACCATGGGGTAGACGAAAAAAAAAATACATCCTCAAGTTACGTGTAGGGAAGGTAACCTAAAACAAAAAAAAAACAAGATTTTATTTTACCACTTTCTTGGCGTGACTAATATGTATATTCATGCCAAAGTGCAGCTTTCTAGTACTAAGAGTCTCTGAGCTAGGCTGCGGACGGACGGACATGGCGAAACTATAAGGGTTCCTAGTTTGACTACGGAACCCTAAAAAAAAGAAAGTCAGAAATAAGAGTTAAGTCAAGTCCAACATTCTAAGTGTTGGAAAGGCCCCATACAATTTTGATACTCAACTTTGACGTCACAATTGAGTAAATACTGTACTAAATGTATGGTAAAAACTAGAGATGCTACGAATATTCGGTTACTTTTCGGTTTTCGGCCTAATCGTCTACTTTTCGTACTATTCGGCTGAATACCGAATGCCAAACTACTCAAAAATGTAAGAAGGTAAACTTTTGGTGTACAGACAGTGATATTTTTTAGTAATGAACAAACAATGAGTACTTATCGTGACACTATCTATTTGTAAATGAAGGAATACTATCTACCGCATGCAACACAATGAGACAGCGGCCGTACTTTGAAAATCGAAGTTCGAATTTACATTAGCTCCATACCTGTCACTCGTTATTCGAGACTAAATCGAAAGAAGAGAAATTAAGAGAATAGAGCTAACGTAACTTTGAACTTCGATTTTCAAAGTACGGTCTCAGGTTGTAACCTGCTACCCGCGAAATTATCATGCCAAACTTTCGGCCTCCGAATATTCGGCACTTCGGCATCTTTATCTGTATCTTCAGATACTACCCAGCCCTGAAGACTCTGGAGCAGCTGGAGCACGTGCTGCTGCCCCGCGCGGGCCCCTACAAGTGGTGCGCGCAGATCTCGGCCGCCATCCCGCGGCTGCGGCAGGCCATCCGGGACGCATCCATGGCGGACCTCAACCTGTTCCTTGAGGAAATCCGCCGGCTCAGTCCGCAGGTGAATCAATTCTACACATATTGAATGTTATAGTTTTACACGAGTGTTTTCCCTGATTTTCCTTCGTTGGGTAGGCTATTGTATAGCGCGGCCTTGACGCAGTCAAGTTATAGTCGTCCAGCAACCGCTTGCTTCCCGGTCTCTACGGTTCACATAAAATTTAAATGGCAGGAGGCAAACGAGCGCACAGGTCATCTGATGCCTCTGAAGCTACTAGACACATCGTAAGATCGCAGACGCGTTGCCAAACTTGAAATACCGCTTAATTTGATGACTAGGGTTAGGATTTTGGTGGCATATCGTGGTTCTAGAATCCATGGAGTCGCTATTTGCTAATTATTATAATACATTTGATTTTGACCTTCAGTATGGTATATTTTAATATGAACTAAATATATTGTTAGTTCGGTTATTCCATACCTACTAATATATGCTTGTTTGTAACGCTTTCACAGCAGAGATATCCTCCATACCGAAATTCATTTAAATTGGTTTAGCGGTTTGATGAATAAATTAATTTTGAAATATTAAAATACTGAAGGTCAAAATCAAAGTGGTATGTATAATAATTAATAGAAAATAGCGACTCCATGGATTTTAGAACCACGATTTTCCACCAAAAGTCCTAACTCTACTGATGACTTTCGCATTGATATTCGCATTCGACTATGTACAGTCACCCAATAAAAATGTTGAGCATACTTAGAACCTTGTCATTGTGAATGTCATTGTCATTGTCATGTGTGTCATTTGATGGTCTGTTTGAAGTTTACTATGACAACGCACTAAAGTGCTTAACATTTTCCTTGGGGTACTGTACCTAAGGGCCGCCATAGATGGACTGCTTGGAGCAGTCAGGACCGACAGCTCCGAGCTCGCTATTGGTCGATCTGCACTTTCAATACGAACCTAGAGCATTAAAATTGTACATTGACCAATAGCAACCACGGAGCGGTCGGTCCTAACCACTCCAAGCAGTCCGTCTATGGGCGTTTTCACTAAAAAGTGTACCCAATTAAGGACACATTGACGGTTGCAATGTATGGCTAATTTTCGTCACAAAACGGACAAAGTTAAAGTTCCTTAATTTCAGTCCTTAATTGGGTACACTTTTTAGTGAAAACGCCCCTATGGCGGCCCTAAGAGACAGGCGCAGCCTATTTTGGCATCCACCGGATACTGCTTGTGTTTAACCGAGTGATAAAAGATAAAAGATGTTTATTCAGTAAGTAGGCCGCACGGGCACTTTTACACGTCAGAAATCTACCAGCGCTTCGCAAGAGACCACTGCTGAGAAGAAACGCCGCAAGAAACTCAACAGTCAGTCGTTTTTTAAAAATTACTTATACAATTATAGAACTTAACCTAGCATTATATAAAACAATGAATTTAACATTAAAATATATATTATCATGCGTAGTTGAGCAGGAAAATGTGTCAAAACTCAGTATGTTCAGATGAACTCATACCTAAATAGTAATAATAATAATAATAATAATATATATATATAAATATATATATTTCATTATTAGTTGAGCGATTTGTTTTAAAAAAAACTTCTTGAGCAGTAGTTTTAGAACTTTTACTTACAACTGACAGTATTAAACTTGTTTGCAGGTTGGTGCTATGGCGTTAAAACAAACCCAAGATATGCTCGGAAGGAGTTTAGAGACAATAGTGAAGACTAAAAAAGGTAGGTTTAAAATAAGAAACAACTTTTAAACAACAAGAAAAACAAAGGTGTAGCGATCGTCAGCAACGGCCAGCTCGCTCTTAAACCCTCTTTCCCTCTCTACCGCTGGTTTTATTAGCAACTCTTTCACCCGTAAAGCTATTCGCCTTTGGAACCGTCTCCCTTCTAAAATCAGGCAAACCCCTAATAAATTCGCGTTAAAATTAGTTCGATCACACATTTTCACACAGAACGGACATCTTATAAATAATTTGTAACCCGCGGCCCGCCGGCGGCTTCCCATGCTGCAAATTTTGTAGATATGTCCCCTAAAACCAGCGCTAAAACTAAGAAAGCTGATAGCTCATAAGCTATAATCTTAAGCAAATTTAAATATCATAAAAAAACATAGTTTTCGAGATCTATACTCTTTTATTTTAGACATGGCGTTGCTAGGCATCGCGGGCCGCGAGACCACGGGGCCGCAGTGCCCGCACGAGCTGGTAGACTTCAGCCCGCTGCACCGTTGCCTTCACATCCACGGGGTGCTTGGGGCCAAGAATGAGATGATACAGTATTACAGGTGAGATATTCGTACAATTCAATAGTTCTAGAAAACATATTTATTTTTTGGGCGTTTTCACTAAAACGTGTACCCCAAGTAAGGAGTAAAATTAAGGAACTTTAACTTTGTCAGTTTTGTGACAAAAATTAGCTATACATTGACGGTTGCAATGTATGGCTAATTTTCGTCACAAAGCTGACAAAGTTACAATTCCTTAATTCCAGTCCTTAATTGGGTTACACGTTTTAGTGAAAACGCCCTTTTATGACAAGGAGAAGGCACATGATCACATAGGGCTCCCGATGATGAGTGGAATCTGAGATCCATAGTCCCCATAGAATTAATTCTCAAGACAACATTCTCAAGACTGCAATCCTAAGTTTCCAAATGCGTTGCCAAACGTATTTTTTTTATTTTTGTTGTAAACTATACAATAGTCAAATTGGGCACAAACTCTAAAGAAAAACAAATAATACAAAAAAATGGTCAAGTGTGAGTTGGGCTCGCGCTGATTTGATTCGAAATCAAATTCAAATCTTAATATAATAAATAATACCTAGTACCTACTGTGCGGCAGTATGGAAACCACGGTGCGCGTGACCGACGGTAACTTCCCTAAATTACGTCATAAATATCTTTTTTTACCTACATCCGCAACAGCGGATGGGATTCTCAAAACATCCCTGCCACGCCGCCGCTTGATGACGATGAGAAAGAACTCTGCAATGTTTGTTCCAGGACCCAGCGCATGGAGCAAGCCCGCCTGGTCCTCACTCCACAAGGCAACCTGCATGACTCCATCCAGAGCGTGAAGAGCTACCTGAACGGCGTGCTGGGCTTCTTCATCCTCGAGGAACATCTGCTGAGCACTCGCGCCGGGCTGGTCTCCAAGGTAGGATGAACTACCTGTGTCAACACCTTATGCAGTACCTATCACTGCCAATCTTCAGGGACAGGGTTATTTAGCGCATGCAGCAAGCCCGCCTGGTCCTTACTCCATCCTTCATTCTTCAGTGTTCCTGAAGCCTGCTCAGCACCCGCGCCGGGCTGGTCTCCAAGGTAGGATGAGCTACCTGTGTCAAAACCTCTTGTCAGTTCAAAGGTACGGGGAGATATGGAACTGCTTTATTGTAGTCTCATTCACCGCCATTACTCAGGGAGGGGGTCATCCAGGTTTTATCCAGAGTAGATCTGGGGTTTAAATCAGGGGGGAGGAATCTAAGGTTTTATTCAGGGGGAGTCATCTATGGTTATTTACCGCATGGAGCAAGGCCACCTGGTCCTCACTCCACAAGGCAACCAGTATGACTCCATCCAGAGCGTGAAGAGCTGCCTGGGTGGCGTGCTGGGCTTCCTCATCCTCGACGAACACCTGCTGAGCACCCGCGCCGGGCTGGTCTCCGAGGTAATCGTAGGATGAGCTACCTGTATTAACACTTGTCAGTTCCAAGGGACGGAGATATGTAACTGCTTTAGTGCAGTACCTTTAACTGCCAACCTTTAGGGAGGGGGTCATCCAGGTTTTATCTAGTGTACAGCTGGGGTTTTAAGGGGGGGGAGGGGTAATCTAAGGTTTGATTTAGGGCGAGTCATCTAGGGTTACGTAGCGCATGCAGCATGCCCACCTGGTCCTTACTCCATCAATCCTTGAGGAAGACCTGCTCAGCACCCGCGCCGGGCTGGTCTCCAAGGTAGGATGAGCTACCTGTGTCAAAACCTCTTGTCAGTTCAAAAGGACGGGGAGGTATGGAAATGCTTCATTGCAGTATCTTTCACTGCGGTTATTTATATAGGGGAGGGTCATTCAGGTTTTATTCACGGTAGAGATGGGGTTTAATTCAGGGGGAGTCATCTAGGGTTATTTAGCGAACGTAGCAAGCAAGCAGGTGTTTCTCAAAGATTTATGGATCAGTCCTTCCTTCTTCAGTTCAAGGGACGGGACATGGAACTGCTTTAAGTCCCTTTCACTGCAATTAATCATGGAGGGGGTCGTCCAGGTTGTATCCAGTAGAGTCATCTGCAGGCCTATGATCGCGTTTAATGCGCCGTCCACACGCTTGGCAAACAATGGCAAACAGCGAACACCAAACAGCCAACACGAACATGTGGATGGGTGTTTGCCTGTTTGTGTTTGTGTTCGCCAGTGATCGGCGTTGGTGTCGGTTTTTTCCACAAATCAAAGGAACGTGTTTGCCAATCCGGAGTGTACTACCACGTTCGCCAACCATGGGGATGCGTGTTTGTGTTGGCTGTTTGTAGTCGGTGTTCGGCACGTGTTCGGTGTTTGTGACAAACAGCCAGCATGTGGAGCCCGCATAAGGATGTCCATGATTTAACATTTGTTATCTTCTAACCAGTATGTAGTGACTAGGGCTTGGGATCGTGTCCGTGTTTCGTGTACCCGTAGCCGTGCGCCCGTTTCCGTGTTACCGTTACGTTTTATTTTGAAAAATAATCGTATTATTAGAATACTAAAATTTGACGAATATTGCAAACCCTAGTTCCGACCGGTACGTATCTTGGCGTGTCACGTGAATCAGGAATTTTAACGTGTTCCAGTTATTTATACGGGAACTTAAGTTTGTAAAATTGTTAGCGAAATAAATGTACATCTCTTTTTTCTCTTTTTTTATCGACTAAATATACTCGTAAATAGCCAATACGAGACAATTTTAAAAACCCGCTGTATGATTGAAGATAGCTCATCTGTCCAGGACTGGCTGCTGGACACGTGGAGCATGTCGGTGGCCGACGTGGCGTCGACGCTGCGCACCGACACCTCCGTCATCACCGACCCCACGCTCATGCTGAGCATCAAGCACCAGATAGTGCTTTTCACTAATACCCTCAAGTAAGTAGTAACCGGGGGGTTCTGTCACATTTGTTCCCGTCGAGCGCCGGGCTATGACGTCATCATAGTCACGTGACCGATTTGAAACGCTCGGTTTCACGTTTCGAAAAACCAAATATTATCTATGGAAGTTTTTTAAAATTTAACAATCAAATTAGAACCCTATCTTCAAGGTGGTTAAGTCCAATTTAAAATAACAAGATTAATTTGCCTTGTGGACGGATACGTCACAAGGTGTTCGTGGGGGGTAAGTACGTATACGAAACCAAGTGTCCCAAGGGTAAAAAACTTGTCCCGTTGTTCACTTTAAGTTTTGGGTAAGATATTGCTTACTCACTTACTCCGCACCTGTGCAAGCGCGAAGACAAAATATATTCCTGGGATTCTACATTTTTTTTCTGGGTAGATGCTATGGCTTTGGCGCGGACCCTTTGCCGCTGCTGCTCCAAGAAATGGCGGAACACTACACCGAGGTTCTGATGCAGCGCTGGGTCGGCGTGTTCCGAGACATCCTGGACAATTCCACCTTCGCACCTATTGAGGTAAGTGTGTAAAAAAAAAGGACAATAGGGAATATGCATGGATTTTTAAATCGCATTTCTCAACAAAATATGAAAATACCGTAAAAGAGATCACCAAAAGTGAATTTAAAATTAAGATCGGTCAAGAAATACGGATGATACAAGCATTTTAAACTGCTAATTAGACAGAGAGATCCTAAGTGCACCGGTGACGTCATTGTGCAGTTCGGCTATATAAACTCCACGTAAAATTCGGTTTTGCTTGAAAGAGATAGGAACAAATCTTTGCTGGCCTATATCTTGGTTATTTTTATAGCTATTCAAAAAATGTTTTTTTTCACCTGTTTTTTACGTGAATCAGCTTTTATTGAAGCTGTATAAAAAACCATGCATATTCCCCATTCTGCCCTGCTAATCTAATACGCAGAAACTCAGATAAAACTCCCGTAGGAATATCAACCTTATTACTAACAGAAGAGAATTAAAACTGCTTTGGGTATTCAAGTTGGGATACCTACTGTTTATTAGCGTAGTAGGGCAGAATTAGCATTGTGTACAAATTCAATATCTTATCTTGATTTCGAATGCTAACCTTTGCAGTCTTAATTCTTCATTTATATGCGAGAAGTAATAACGTTTGCAAAGCAAAAAGCAAAATCGCTCTCTCAAAAAGTGTTACTGGTATTTCAACAAAGTTTTGAAGACGCTAAAGCATTCTACGTTATGGCATTAGGCGATTATTATTTCAATTACTATGTGTTTGGTACATTAATATAATGTTAAATTAACCTATTATAATGTTAATAGTTTTTGTTTTATTTATAGTTAGTAGTAGTTAGTAGCAGTAGTTATGAAAAGCACTATCTGCCTTAGCGAAAGGGGCATGCTATTTGACTCGTCCATCAAATGTGTACTTTCCAACCTCTGCAACAATGTAATATACCTACATCTATTCCTTATATCCCTTTTACACAGGTGGCGGATCAGGAACAATATGACGCCGTAATGGACACATTCCCTTACGACGGCGAAGAGTTGGAGGCGCAGGGATTCCCTAGGAAGTAAGTAACTTAGGGATGGCAGAGGAAATAATTCTAAACATTTTTAAACTTTTTGAGATATTGTCAGTCATTTTTTTTAAGCTTTTTAGTAACTTGCAATGTATATTATGTCAAAGGAAGGAAGGTAGGAAGATTTGAACCACTTCCCTGGGACCGATTGAGCTGAAAGGTATACCTTCGTAACTTCGATGACCATCCAATAATATTCCACCATCGAGCTGGTCTGGTGATGGAAACGTAGAGTGGCCATAGGAACTTCTTAATTACGAATGATAAACTAGTCTTGTTAGGGCTCGTTAGAAACGTCTTGACGAGGAGTCGATAATTTTTTTTAAAAAAACGGCATCAAAAGCTTGTTCCAAAAATGAAGTTAAGGTATGCAAAACTTTTTTATTTTATTTTCTAATTTACCCCCACAATATTGGCCCCCTTGTCCAAAATTCATTTATTTACGCTACGCGTCCGTCTTTGGGTCACTGACTTACATATGTGTACCAAATTTCAACTCGGTCGGTCCAGTAGTTTTGGAGCAAATCAGCTGTGACAGATGGACAGACAGACAGACG
Source organism: Acleris literana (assembly GCA_946894065.1). Classification (NCBI taxonomy): domain Eukaryota; kingdom Metazoa; phylum Arthropoda; class Insecta; order Lepidoptera; family Tortricidae; genus Acleris; species Acleris literana. The sequence continues at coordinate 23,570,648 of OX335670.1, forward strand.
CACGAGTGATCCTATAAGGGTTCCTTTTTCCTTTTGAGGTACGGAACCCTAAAAATGAAGTTTATGACGGAAACCTTATGTGTTCATCTTTCATTTTGAGAATTACTAGGAATTTAACTTTACACCTAATTTAAATATTCTGATACGTGGATGCATAATCCATGGGGATGCATAATCCATGGGTATCCAACGAACGTACCATTACGAAGAATTTTCATTTCATCTAAAGACATTTCTCGCCGCATGAGCTCATATTTTTTGAGTCGTCACAAATCTAACCTAACCTACATAATTAATGTTAAGATGCTCTGGGTTCACTTTGTCCATATTCCCATCTCGTCAACATTCTCATCTCGGCCACATTCCCATGTCGTCCACATTCCCATTTCGTCCACATTCCCATTTCATTCACATTTCCATCTCGTCCACATTCCCATCTTGTCCACATTCTTATCTCGTCTACATTACCATTTTGTTTAAATTCCCTACAACTAGTGAACAACCGAGTGATCGTATTAATATCAAACAGCCCTACAGTCCTAAGTTAAGTCGTAGAGGAGTTAGGAATGAGGACGCGTTGGGAATGTGTACATTGGGAATGCGGACGAGTTGGGAATGAGGACGAGTTGGGAATACGGACGAGACAGGAAGTGGACAATTTGGGATTGGTATGCGGACGAGTTGCGAATGTGGCCGAGATGAGAATGTGGAAGAAATGGGAATATGGACAAAGTGAACCTGAGCGGTTTTAGATATTCCGAAAATATCATGGTTTCAGCAGGAATAGCGTGCGATAATCCATAATCAACACTATCCGTAGGTTTCCATTCTCGACGATAGTCCCAGCGGTATACATCCAGGTGAAGGAGTTCATCTACGCGTGGCTGAAGTACTCGGCCGGGCTGGGCCTGGGCGGCGCGCGGCGCGCGGCGGCGGCGCGGCACTCGGCGTCGCTGCTGCTGAGCCGCTCCTTCACGGGCTGCCTGTCGGCGCTGTTCCGGCAGCCGCTGCCGCTCATGCAGCTCGTGCAGGTCTGGAACTGCTTAGGAGTGTTTTGACTGCCACGCAATTAACGCTCTTGTGATACGAGTGGTGAAGTTAAGACACGAGTTTACTCTAAGGCCTAAATTACATGCAAGCGCAATTGCCTTCCAGGCAAAGGCGCGACATTTAGTATGCGCATTAGCAAGTTTTCCAGCGGCATGTTGGGCCTTAGGGTGGCATCGTGATGTACGGACGTCATTTTTGTAAATCGTTTTCTTGGTTTCAGATAATTGTGGATACTCATTACTTGGAGGACGCGACGATTTGTCTTTACGAGTTTATAAGCAACATCACTGGTTCAGAGTTAGTCACCACTCAAGTAAGTCGTTACAGTTATTTTTAATTTCAATTCTTAAAGGAAACAAGTCTTTAAACATAATATTTAAGTAATCTGATGGCGTGGTTTGCGTTCATGTTCACTTTGTCCATATTCCCATTTCGTCCACATTCTCATCTCGGCCACATTCCCAACTCGTCCGCATTCCCAATTAGTCCACATTCCCAACTCGTCCTCATTCCTAACTCGTCTACAACCTAACTTAGGACTGTAGAGATGTTCGATATCACTCGGTTGTTGACTAGTTGTTGGGAATGTGAACGAAATGGGAATGTGGACGAGATAAGACTGTGGACGAGATGGGAATGTAGATGAGATGGAAATGTGAACGGAATGGGAATGTGGACGAGATAAGAATGTGGACGTGATGGAAATGTAAACGAAATAGGAATGTGGACGAAATGGGATTGTGGACGACATGGGAATGTGGCGAAGATGAGAATGTGGACCAGATGGGAATATGAACAAAGTGAACCTGAGCGGTTTTTTGATAGTACATTAGATTCCTTTTCCTACAGGCGGCTGGCAGCATGTTCCAAGCGGCGCGGGACGATGCAGAGAAGCAAATCTGTGACAATCTGGAGAAGAAGGTCGATGAGTTCCTCGACCTTGAGAACTATGACTGGCTTCTAGGTAATTAGATGGACTAGATGGACTCTAAAGAACTTCTATTTACAGCCGTTAAAACAAACAATAATGTATTCTAACTTTGTTGTTTTATGTGTTTGTTTCAGTGGAGCCGACGGGGCAGGCGTCAGCGTTTGTGACAGACATGCTCAGCTACCTCTCAGGGGTGTTGACCTCTTTGGAACAGCTGCCAGAGCGGGCCAGGTCAGCTTTCTTTCTTCTTCTTACCCTTGCTCTATAGATTCGGTGTAGACCTTCTTTTGTCTACACCATCCCTCTCTATCCTGTGTGCCGTCTGTATCCATTTCGAACCAGTAGAGAGCTACTGATGATGAGCGGGTGATTAGGAGAGCCTAATATCGTCACTTCTCCGCATTTGGGGCCTTACCGACGTTTCTCTCCCCATGGTCTCAATTCAACAGCCTTCTCACATCAAGAATGATGCTATGTCGAGGCTAGCTTTGTGAATGAGAATTGGAAGGGTAGGTTAAGGACCTTCGCCAACTAGCGTGCGTCATTTTGACAGGGTTTGTGTTTGTGATCCTGTTTATAAATAATAATTAATGAACATCTCAAAGAACAAGAACAAGAAAAGCAAAATTTTAAATCCCTACTCCATCTGCGACACCCATTCGTCGAAGACGGGCTATTCTTTACTCTTTACCGGGGAACAAAGAACCGTACTTCCTTTTGTATCAATTACATTTTCCGTCTTTTTGGAAAGTTGTGTTGGCAAAAGTGTTGACATTTCGGGCTAAAAAATGGAATGTTAAAAAATTTACATAGGATTTAATTTGAAGACACGACTTAACGCCTATATTTTTGGAGTGCTTGGTACATTAAAATGGTTTGGGCGCATAACGTCCCACTCGCAAAAGATCCCTCTACCAATTACGTCCCATTCGCAAAACGTCTTCTCTGCAAATGGTCCCTTATGTAAAATACCCCATTCGCAAAACGTTCCTTTCTCAAACCACCCCTCCACCCCTTTCGCTGAAAGCCCCTACTGCATAACGCCCCATTCGCTGAAAGTCCCTACTGCATAACGCCCCTTTCGCAAACGTCCCGTCTGCGAAATGACCCATTCGCAAAATGTCCCGTCTGGAAAAAGCTTGTTTAATTAGAGACTAGGAATGTTCTCATGGGATAAGAGATGGCCGATAATATCCCTAGTGTGGAATAATAATTCCTAACCTAACCTAACCTAACATAACCTAATTTTACGAAAGCTACGTTTTGCGACCGGGTCATTTTGCGAAAGGGACGTTTTGCGAACGGGTCATTTAGCGAAAGGGACATTTTGCGAACGGGACTTTATTTATGTGAAGGGACGTTTTGCGAACGGGACTTTTGCAGAAGGGTATTTTTGCCTAAGGGACATTTAGGAAAGGGACATTTCGCGAAAGGGACAACGGGACATTCTGCGAGTGGGACGTTATGCGCCCAAACCATTAAAATTTGTATTTGGCAAACAATCAACAACTTACTGTCAAATTTTCTTAATATACCAGGGTAGCAGCAGTACGAGCAGCTACCAACCGCATAGCCACGCGGCTCCGCAATTTGCTCCTCGACCCGGCCGTCAAGCAGATCTCTTCAGGCGCTTTCTACCAACTGGACTTGGATGTGATTCAATGCGAACAGTTCGCGGCCGGAGAGCCAGTGCCTGGGCTCAGAGAGGGCGAGTTGCTTGAACACTTCGCTAGTTTAAGGTGAGTATCCTGCTTAGCTCTGATGTCCTGGTACTTTGACTCGTAGCTTCGGAAAAAGGAAGTTGGAAAATAAATGCGTCCTTATTGGAGTGACATTGGGAATATTATTATTTTTTATCCATAAACTGCGGCCTAATCGAATACTTTTTGCGAAGCTATAGGATGTATCAATCAGGGCGTGGTTCCGTTGAAGCGGAGCTTTGCAAATCGAAAAAACGACTAACGAGACTTTTTCGTTTCGAGAACTGCATAATCGTTGTTCTAAATATTACTCCTGTTGAGTAAACACATCCTCGCCTCGGTTCGAGATCTGCTTGATTAGACCAGCTTCAATTGAACACCCTATGCTTTATGGTGCCCTGGTAGTTTTAGATTTAAAGGTTAACCCAACGTCGAGTTCATTTGTGTTTAGAAGGGAGGCTACTTTTTACTTATAGAATTCCTCGTTTCTTGTTTGACCAAAACAGGGCCTATCTTCTATAACGATATTGCCTTTAGCATGTAATCGTATTGTCAACTTTACGATACCTCTAATGTACACTCACCCAATAAAAATGTTGAGCATACTTAAAACCTTATTATTATTTATTTATTTTAATGGCGTCTACAAGTTATGTTATTTTTCCAATGTCAAGTATATAGTATATAAGCAATGGTACGGTGAATAGTCGTTGTCGTCGGCGTCTTCCAGTTCCAGTCGGCACACAATTGAAGATGGCGGGCATCCACTTCAATGGCTTGGAGTGTTCTTGACCGCTTGCTCATTCAGAATCAACTTTGCACTGTTATTTTATTTGATGCATATTCTTCGTCAGTGTTGGAGGTGTTGGAGGTTACTTCACAAAGTTGCCCTGGATTTGCGAACCAAAATCAACGATAAAGTAATTTACAAAAAATTAAATAAATAGACAGATGTTTTCAAAATGAAAGCTAGACAAGAACCTACTTAGAACCTTATCATTGTGAATGTTATTGTCATTGTCATGTGTGTCATTTGATGTTCTGTTTAAAGTTTACTATGACAACGCACTAAAGTGCTTAACATTTTCGTTGGGGTACTGTACTTGACTGTAATGTTAATGCACTAGATCTGTACATCACCATACAATTCCCAGGCAACTCCTAGACCTCATCACCGGCTGGGACTGGTCTTCGTACCTCCACGACATTAACCTGGACGGCGGCAAGTACACCCTGGTGACCCCCCGCGACGCCGCCACCTTACTCGAGAAACTGAAGGAAGCCGAACAGAAGTCGTCCGTCTTCGCTGTTCTGAAGAAGAACGAGCGGGACAGAAGGAAGCTGTTGGATACTGTGTTGAAACAGTTGAAGGCTTTGCAGAATCAGGACGGGTCCAGCTAAGTAACAAAAAATAATTGTCCATGATACTGCCATTCCGCGTAAGTAACAAATTCATCAAGTTGAAAAATATACCTTACTCTATTACTTGCTAAGGCGTATTTTGCATCTTATTAAATTTGTTAGTAATTCAACTGTCATTGGCGTTTATGTGTAGACTTTTGTTTGACATGACGTTGAAAAGGTTACGAGAGAAACTTTTCTGGACAATTTTTCAATGGCAGTCCATTGACGTCTTGTTCTATTACACAAAATTAGAGTAAGACAAATATTGTTGCCGTGTACTGCACTTCAAGTTAGTGATCTTGAGACAGGTCTCAATTTAAAAAATAGGAAGCAACTTCAAGACAGTATAGATTATTAATTTATTGGTATTAATTTCTATTTGAATTTACAAATTGGAATTTGTGGAGAAATCCGAATCAATAGGAGATAAAGGGGCATTGCAGAAAACGACAAAAAAGGGGCTTGAACTTGGATCCTTTCCCTCATCAGTTACGTTATCATGTTTTTTTTATTACTTAAATAAATCTTTAGGGTATATACCCAACATTCTAGTGCCTTGTGTAGATGCTTAGTTATAATAATTTTAAGTTTTGCTAAGGTTAGAAGTAGCTTAGGCATATCTTAAAATGTTTATACTCACTGTTAGCATATTAGATAGAAGTTGTTTATTGACAAAATGTTTTGCCCGATTTTGTAAATTTTTTTTTCAGATTAGAATAATTTTCCGTTATTTTCCACCCGTATCCTTAAACGTTGCTAAAATTATAAATTTATTGACATCTTCTATAAGTAATTTATAACAATAACAAAGTATTATTTACGTTATTAAAGGAAATATGTGCGAATTTGACCGTTATTATACGAATTTGAAAAAAGTCCAAGTACCGTAAAACGGGGTGAGTAGGGACACAACCTAAAATGAAGCATATGTTACTAATTATAAGACTGAAATTATTTCCAATAGACGTAACGTTATTGTCCATTTAATAATTGTTCTTATTTGTAACAAGTTATGACTTATTTTAGGTTGTGTCCCTACTCACCCCTTAATCCCTACTCACCCCGTTTTACGGTACCACCTATGGTTAAGTTACATTGAATATCCCACAGTGAAGTACTTTCGTACTGAAGTTAATTAGTAGCTATTCAATCTTATTTATTGTATCAACTTAGCATTTATAGTTTTTAGTAACCATGTTCATGATTTTCAGAATAATGTATTAAATGGTGTATATTTCGTATGCAAAAGGAAAATATAATGTATAAGCATTATCATAATAAATTATTTTATCTTTTAATGCTTGTATTTTTTTTAATATCTTGATACAAAAAACCGGAACGGAGTTTTCTTCTGTTAGCCCCTTACGCACTGGCGGTTAACCGCGCATGCGGTTGCGGCTAACCGCTAGTGCGTATAGCGCCGCGGTGGCAGTTTTTCATATATTTTGATCGACCGCGCGGCTAGCCGCCCACGCGGTTAACCGCTAGTGCGTAAGGGGCCTTACGTTGGTTTAGACTTGAGATTATAAAAAAAACGCATGCGGCGAGAAATGCCTCTCGATTAATTGAAAAATCTGCGTAATGAATGATACGTTCAAAAAAACAGATACTGATCTCTGTTTAAATGTCTAGAATCACTAGGTACTGCTAAAATGACCATATTTAAAAACTAATGTCACGAGTGGCTTTGTATTAGGTCAATTTTGTCTTTTTTACTAGCGTAACAGTGAGTCTAAGGTTGCATTTTGAGCTCGAAGTGACATATTGTTGATCCAGTTAAAATCTCGTTGATGCCGTTTCGCAACATGCGCAGAGACAGATCGTATCGCTTGCCGCGAAGGCGCCGGGAGCGAGGTCGCGACCTTAGCTATAGCTAGGTATAGTTATAGCTACGAAAAGTGTACCTATGCTCCGAAAAAACTTGACGGTAAAGCTTGTCCAAGTTGAAATGACACCTCCACGGAAAACAATAGAAACTAATGTAATTTTACGATACGGTCAGCCTAATTGGTAGTGACCTCGCCTGCGAACCTAGAGGTCTCGGGATTGATTCCCGGTTAGGGCAGATATTTGTGTGATGAGCGCGAGTATTTATTCTTGAGAGCTTAGTTTGGGACTAGGTCAACTTGTGTGTGATCATGTGAGACCTATGACGCTTAGTTTGGGACTAGGTCAATTTGTGTGTGATTATGTGAAACCTATTACGCTTAGTTTGGAACTAGGTCAATTTGTGTATGATTATGTGAAACTTATTACGCTTAGTTTGGGACTAGGTCAATTTGTGTGTGATTATGTGAAATCTATTACGCTTAGTTTGGGACTAGGTCAATTTGTGTGTGTTTATGTGAAACCTATTACGCTTAGTCCGGAACTAGGTCATTTTGTGTATGATTATGTAAAACTTATTACGCTTAGTTTGGGACTAGGTCAATTTGTGTGTGATTATGTGAAACCTATTACGCTTAGTTTGGTACTAGGTCAATTTGTGTGTGATTATGTGACACATATTACGCTTAGTTTGGGACTAGGTCAATTTGTGTGTGATTATGTGACACATATTACGCTTAGTTTGGGACTAGATCAATTTGTGTGTGAGTATGTGACACCTATTACGCTTAGTTTGGGACTAGCTCAATTTGTGTGTGAGTATGTCAAACCTATTACGCTTAGTTTGGGACTAGGTCAATTTGTGTGTGATTATGTGACACCTATTATACGCTTAGTTTGGGACTAGGTTAATTTGTGTGTGATTATGTGACACCTATTACGCTTAGTTTGGGACTAGGTCAATTTGTGTGTGATTATGTGACACCTATTACGCTTAGTTTGGGACTAGGTCAATTTGTGTGTGATTATGTGACACATATTACGCTTAGTTTGGGACTAGGTCAATTTGTGTGTGATTATGTGACACATATTACGCTTAGTTTGGGACTAGATCAATTTGTGTGTGAGTATGTGACACCTATTACGCTTAGTTTGGGACTAGCTCAATTTGTGTGTGAGTATGTCAAACCTATTACGCTTAGTTTGGGACTAGGTTAATTTGTGTGTGATTATGTGACACCTATTACGCTTAGTTTGGGACTAGGTCAATTTGTGTGTGATTATGTGACACCTATTACGCTTAGTTTGGGACTAGGTCAATTTGTGTGTGATTATGCCAAACCTATTACGCTTAGTTTGGGACTAGGTCAATTTGTGTGTGATTATGTGACACCTATTATCCACTTTTATATTAGCATCTTGGCAGAACTGTGTCGAACAACGACCAATTGTAATTTATACGCCGTGACTATACCCCACATGTATTTCTCTTTTAATATTGTTTCTCATTGTCTAGTATTCATAGTAATAACATTGTTTAGAATTAGGTCAATTTGTATGAGATTGTCGCATAAAATTTATTTCATTTGGACTTGTCGGTGACGTCACCGATCATATAAATTAACGCCAGCTTAACATACGGAATAATCGCTCTTAATTCCAGTATTTAAAAGCAAACTAACCTTGTGTTTGTTTTACTTAATAATAAACTTACGGCCGTTTAAGTTATCGCCTTCATGATCGCGGCCAAAACTGATCGAGCGCATTTCTCGTCGGTCAATAATCAATATCGACCGGGCGACCTTTGACAGCGCTCAGGTGAATAATGGCGCGTGCGCAAATATGTGCTCTTGAGTTATGTTATAACATGTAATAGCGTATTAACTTCATACTAGAGAAATTGCCTGTTAAATTGAGAACAGGTACTTTTTAAAAGGTGTTCCGAAAAAATACATTTTTTGGGGTCCTAGTGTCTTCTGAAGATCAAGTGAAAAAGGGTTTAAGTCTAGTATACTCCGTTCATGTACATACCCTTTTTTATTACGAGTTAAGACGACTTGTACCCTTTTTCACTAGGACCCCACTGAGGCTTGTCTATAAAGTATTTCTTTTGTGCATTATTTACAAAGTAAATAAAGAAACAATTTTTTGCTAATGGCTAAAGAGCTTAAACGCCACATGTTACTTTCTACGTCACAGTTGTAGTGTTATGTCTCAGGAAATTATTTAAAAAAAAATAGTTTGCTTGTGAGACAAACTTCAATAAACATGTTTTTTTCATAACACAATTTAAAAAAATCCTGCTGTCAATTGTAGTTTTTTGGAACGATATCGATATCTGTATTTTACATATTTGTTCTACTAATATTCTATGATATCATAAAATGAACGTTTTTATGCAAGTTGCAAATAACGTAACGTACGGCGTACCTAATTCTATGAATGCTAACATAGCGCATTTGTGGACTAATTAAGTTGTTTACGTTACATACCTACATAATTATGTGAATACTTGGAACTCTCAGTGCTAATAAATCACTCAAGCAATTCATAGGTCTTTTACATTCAAGAACAACCTACATCATTTTAACATACATCTATGGCCGAACCACTCGTTCATTTTGGTCCTTCGAACCGGATTCTCCCAGTGACCTACCCAGCTACAACCACGTCAACGACCCCTATTGACCGTGTTGGTAACTCCTATATTCTACGTCATTCTGCCTCATTCTAGGTTGTCATCGTTTACGAGAAGGAGGTCTCATTAATTCGCTAGAAGTCTCTTGCAGAGATGTTCGCACCCTGATCTAGCTTAATCTGCTAAGGCCGCATTTTACCAAACTGGAATAACGTCCCTTTACTTTCTCAACCTCGTATCTGATCGATTAGTTGGATAGGAAAAGAACTCATGTTTCCTACGGAATAAGACCACTTTCCTTTCAAACTATTCGATCAGATACGAGGTTGAGAAAGTAAAGGGACGATAAGACTTACTCGAGATTAGTCTATACAAATTCGGCGCTTAGTCTAGGTATAAGACCTTATTCCAGTTTCGTGAAATGCGGCCTAAACGTATTTCTATAAACTAAACTTTGGCACACAGTAAACATCGAATGAAAACCTTCGTCAAATTGACCTAGTTCCAAATTCCAGCTAATAAAAAGTATCCCAAATTTAATAACCAAAGCAGTTTTATTGCTCTTCTGTTAGTAATAAGGTTGATATTGCTGCAGGAGTTATATCTGAGATATTGCGTATTGGATTAGCAGGGCAGACTACGGGTACTGGACAACGATAAACATACCTATACATATGTATAGAAAAATATATACTTAAATATACATAGAAAACATCCAAGACTCGGGAACTAATACTCGCGCTCGTTACACAAATAGGCCTTACCGGACATCGAACCTGTAGAATCACTACCAACAAGTCCAACTAGGGTCAATGTGTTTTCGAATGAAACCGGATTTGATGGCCTATTCCCAGTTGTCCACACCCCCTTTGACCACACCCTCGAAAATAGGTGTGGACAACTGGGAATGAAAATTCCCAGTTGTCCACACTCTTTAATTTGACTCTACTGTGTTGGTTTTTATTAATGTATTTATGTAGATATATTCGTATTAAAACAGAGTAAATAGAGGAATGAAACAGAGTTTATGTAAATGTTTGTTAGATACTCTTAAATCTTATCTAATAAACATTCATTCATTTATGACTTTTTGTTTTTTCCTGAACCTAGCTATAATATAATATATAAACCAGATTTTAAGTAAACGTTTGTTAGGTACTCTTAAATGACTTTGTATTTTCCTGAACCTGGGTATAATATATAAATACGAATATATCTACTTAAGTACATTAATAAAAACTAACACAGTTGAGTCAAATTAAAGAGTGTGGACAACTGGGAATAAAAATTCCCAGTTATCCACACTGTGGACAACTGGGAATGCGTATTGTCGAGGGTGTGGACCACTGGGATTTATTATTCCCAGTTGTCCACATTTGATAGTTATATTCAGGCCGATTTGATAGTTATCGAGAGAAAAGCGATAATCGACTTTTACGCAAACGGCGCGGTTGTCGAATGTTGTAATTGTAATTATTATTTAGTATACCTTTTCCTAAGCTGACAGCAGGTTAGGTTTCCAAGCATATGATCCGAGGTCAAAGGCAACGATTGTTACAATTATGATAAATTGGCCGAGTCGCTCGAAAGCGTGCTAATCTAATCCTAGATGAGATAAATAAACGAATCGTGCGCAATATCAGACGCAGTGATATATCAGGGGACTGGATCGTTGTAAGTAATTAAGGTTCTGATCGATGGTTTTTCCAATTTTATTTGCTTGTTGGTCATACTCTTAGGTATATTATAACGGCATATCGACCGTGATTATCTTACATTTTGATTTAATGTTGAGCACCCGATATTTTGACACAGTTACTGCGTCCTGTAATGTACCCATGGGCAATTCGGAAACTATAACAGCAAGGATATCTGATCTAGATTGGCTTACGGCACTCCCTAGTCAAAATACATAAGGCTAAGTTAGCGATTTTCGAAAATAGACAAAAAATAAAGTATAGTGTTGACGCAAGCTGATGACAGATCGCGTCGACCGCTTATGTCATCTCCGTACATTTCGAGGCGATAGAAAACAGAAACTTTTGCAGCGTTTGCATCTTCCTAGGACTATAGTTAATGACGATTAATTCGTTCCTTAGTAAAGATTTTTCATAAAAGTTCGAAAAAGGGACGAGTTAATTGACTCTAAAATGCCTCTGAATACGCATGATAATGTGTGCACTTTACTGCTTTGTCACCTTAACGTCATGTTTAAACTTCTGCACCAATACGTCAAAGCCTTTAAAGCGACAAGGTACAAAAGTGTATGAGTACTCTTTCTGCTGATTCAAAGATGACGTAAGTACCTATAGGATTAAAATACGTCGTTGACAGTTCGAGTGCATATCGTGGTTGAAACTGCAAAACTGCGTACGTAACATTTTTAATATAGAGCAAATTGCACTTTACAATTTGAGTCAGTAAGGTGCATTTTCTGCTAAATAAATTTGTTAGTTACGCGGTTTAGCAGTATCACGGACGATATTGCGAAGCTAAATGATCTAGGGCCGATACTTGTGCAATTAATTGGTTCAAATCAATCTTAGAATCAATTAAATTGGTGCAAACTTTATAGATCTAGCAACACTTCTACTTCTAATGTGTATCTTACTTCGCTGGTCTTAAATTTGTCTTTATAATTTAACTTTGACTTTAACTGTGTCAATCCGATCACAAATCAAAGTTAAGTCCTGAAGTGAGTTCTAATTTCACGGCGATTGCATCTATCATATTTAATTGGACATGCAGTATAGTAGCAGTTGCATGCGTGTTACATATGTTTACAATTAAGTAGTTAGTATAGTTGCAGAGTGCACTTAGGTTCTTGGTACGTCGATCGGAACGTGGCACTTAAGAGCTGTGGCACATTGGCATAGTTGTCGCTGTGGCTTGTTATGGCATGTTTTTTTTTCTTGCCAAACGAGCACTCCGGCTAGTTTATGGCAAAGAGAATTATGAGGCCCATAGGCATCTAAACTGCAGATTGCTGTGTTGCCAGTCTCAAGATCTATGGAATGCCTCGATTGCCAGTAATTTCATTGGCTGTTTTACCTCCCACTCGAATGCAACAGAGGGAATATTAGCAGCACAGTTGGCGGGTACCATGGTGGTAGCGAATTAACGTAAAATGTCTGGCCAAGCGTCAATCCATAGTGAGGGCCTAGACAAGATAAATATCGCTAAGTTAGCTATTTTCGAAAATCGACAATGTGTAGGATTTACTTAAGCTGATGGCAGATCGCGTCAACCGCTTATGTCAAAACAGAAACGATATCAGCGTTTGCATCTTAACTAAGCCTACTGGACATGAATTTTCACTTATTTTGACTGACGGCACCGGTAGTTGAAAGTAATCGAGGCATTAAAACATCAGAGAGTGGGCTGGTGTAGGTAGGTGTAGAATATTTTGTTCGGCGAACTTTTTTTGCAGTGGCGGTGGCGCAGTTTGGGACAATTAATTCAGGAAGGAGATTATAGTTACAACTTATAGTAACTATAGCCAGGTATTCCAAAAGATAAACGACAAATTTCAAGATATGTTACCCAAGTTAGTAGACCTGTCTACGAAGTACGTTCCCGTTTCAGATCCTTGCTAAGGAAAAAATACCAGGCAGGGTCACTAGTTCACTACTAATTGGGTTAACCACGTCGTAAGTTTTACCTAACCTCCCATATCTCCAGATTTGCATTACGAAGTGAATTAAATATGCACGTGCAATGCGTGCATAATTTGAAACGTATTTAGATCAGTTGCAATATTGCCGCCCCAACAACTAAAGGGTATAAGTGGTCAACTCTGTACACATACGTAATGCCTTTTTGTTCTAGGCATTAGACCCACACGAGTCTTACTAGAGATAACTTTCGTAACTTATTTCATACTTATCTAATACGGTTAATGGTTTTTAATCCGCGTTAATAGCTTCTGTGACAGTTCGTGTTGGACTTATATGCCCTCCAAAAGAAAAAGGTAGTAAAAGAGTATGAAGTCCTTATGTTTATGCCTTTTTGCTTTGGATGCTGCTAATGAGTTGAGAGATGACAGATAGGACAATGTGGTTGTGAATATTTTTATCTTTACTTTTAGAATACTAGTTTAAGAGAGTCGAGTTACGTTACGGGCGTGTAGTGTTATGTAAAGTTAATATTTTTTCTTTGATTACGACCTTTACAATGTATGTATAATAAAATTCCAATATTATACATACGAGTATAAGCTATTAAGGAAATGCGAAATATCTTTTTTTAACACTGTGTGTATTTATGCTAAGTTTACGTCAAAGAATAAAAGGATAAATGCTTTTACCCAAACCTCGCAATCTTAATGTATCTACTTAAAGTTATCATATTTTCTTAAGGACATTACGTAGAGTCTGCCAAATAAGTGGTCTTTAACCCAAAGGTTGACTTTTTTGCACGTCATATATAACTCCTGAGTTACTGACTAACTCACTGACAACGCATAGCTTAAACTTATAGTATATTCCAAGGGTACCATAGGCGTGCACTAAGAAAGGGTTTTGAAAAAAGAGAGAGTAGTGGAAAACTAATTCAACGCGAACGAAGTAAGGTATTTAATATGCTCCTGTCAATTTAATTAAAGCGTCGGCTTAAGCGACATTTTATCTGGTAGTGTGTGTCAAAATTTATAGACCACTCATTTGGCTGACTGTACATCATCAAAAACCACTTTCAATTCAGTAAGCTAGTAGCGTTTATTAACATTACAACTCGCCTCTGTGAGAATGCTGCGTCGGCAAAATCAGCAGTTCCCTATCTGTGACAACTTGTTCTTAGTGTCAACCGGCGCTTGCGCACATTTTGACAAATGGAGGCCTTGCGTCGCCCACAGAGCCCTGGGGCTCATTCGATTATCGTTTATTACAGGGTTTCTATTCCATTTTGTTTTGGGATCTAGCCCATTTTTAGATCATCTTAAAGTGGTGGTAAGACCTTGTGCTGGGTCCATCTGGATTGCTGTGACTAGCATAGAGGCATTTTATCTCAAGTCCTCAGGGTGGTAACCTATCGCAACCTCGATTTTTTTGACCGAATTTCATTTGACCTAAAACGTTCAAATGAAATTCGGTCAAACATTTTTCGGACTTCAGATAGGTAATCCCTCAGGGTCGATAATGCATTTGCAGTCTTCGGATTGGAGTTTTAAGAGTTTTTTGGGCCTCATGAAGTGAGCATCAGGGTGGCATGGGGGCACGTTTTATATCTTCATAAAAAAAATCGTAATCACATTGTTGACGACATGGTAGCTATAAGCATATAAGCAGAGTGTTGGCAATGCTTTATACCTTTTGTCGCATCTGCCGTCGGATTTGATGAAGACGGTAGTGGTGCCGCTTGTAAAGAATTCCAGTGGCGGAATTGCCGACAAATCGAATTATAGACCGATTTCGCTTGCTACAGTTATTGCAAAAGTGTTAGATAAAATCCTTGACGTCTACCTAAATAAACACATACAATTGCGGGATGCTCTATTTGGTTTTCGAGAAGGGTTATCAACGGAAATTGCTATTTTAAAAAGGGAAAAACTCCAGTATACGCATGTTTTCTAGACTTGTCTAAGGCTTTCGATTTAGTAAATTATGACTTACTTTGAAACTAAAAAAGGCAGGGGTGGGATCGGTGGTGATTGGTATTCTGTCGCACTGGTACAGTAAGCAAACTAATATTGTTAAATGGGCTAACGCGCAGTCGGATGACTATACTCTAAATTGTGGTGTTTTTTTTATTTTATTTATTTATTTATAATAATAACTTGATTGTACAACCTACAACGTTTATAGGTGAAAAATTTAAGTAAATTACCTATTGCATGTACTCGTAGTTGTGTACAAAACTTATATGGAATTTACGTCAAATTTCAAATACAATGTCGAACGGTCTATACAGATGAATGTGTTTACTACTACATGCAACTCATGCAAGAGGTAATTTACTTAAGTTTCTCACCTACACAATATGATTACGCTAAAAAGCAAGATGGATTAGATAAAGTGGAATAAAACCTCAGTTTGGAACAGATGTTTAAGTGACGAACCTTGTCAGGCACAATGCATGTATTTTACGAACATAGAGTCGAAATTCCATGATCCGGGTGTTGGTAAGACAATGCCGTTACTAATACCAGTATTGTGAAAGATACGGTATTTGGAAGCCCTACCCACGTGGACTACCTACTAAGAAAGAGCCAATAGGGGATCCAAATATGGGCGAATAAAAAGACACACACACACATACATATAAATGTAAATTATAATTAATCAAGGAAACCTTTATAAATCTCAATATTATGTCCACAGCGGCCTTTAGATTTCAATATTAATTGTACTAACCTCAGGAACTGGTCTTATCATTATTAGTCACAGCTCAATAGTTTTAACTAAATACGTATTGTATTTGACTGAACGAATTCTGCTTAAGGATTTTTAGTCAAGGTCCCGCCCACATCCGTCTTGTTCTAGTATAATCAGCGAGAAAAGTGTTTCATTATTAGAAAGTGGATTAATTTCTGTAGTGTTTGTGAATTTTGATTTACAATAAGGCATAATAGAGTTGAATTAATAGTGATGCTGTTACTAGCATTCGTAGTCTGAAAATTAATTACGAGTCTCTGACAACCGTTCACTTTATCTAAGTCACACGTCTTGTAATACATAAAGTGGCATTTTTGTAATAGAAACTACTTATTTTAGGTAAATTCAATTCAATATATTTATTGCGAATAACAAGATTCATAAGAGTGTTAGTAACAAGTCTTAATCTTAGTGTTAGTGTTATCATAATTATGATTATCATTCATACACGCTAGGCAAAGTCGAAAATCTATAATAATTAACATGAAATTCATAAAATATACCTGAATGAGATTTTAAAATAAAATTTGGAATTTAATTATACGTGTGACTTGCCATGTTTTTTTAGGGGATTTATAGAGGCGTTATTTTAAAATTAAAAAAATCATGGTAATTGCCCGACTAAATTTATATGGCAGATATATTTTCCCTTGGCTGTGTCAGATCACGGTGGTTATTAATAAAATTCAGTCCAATGTTTTAACTTTATTTACCTCTTATACATATAAAAGTAAATGTCAGTATCGATTCACATACAGCGAGACAGTGTTTTTTCTTAAAATATTTAAATAATTATACAATGTGTTCGATACTTGACAACACAAAACAATAAACCCATCACAGATCGAGACGAAATACTTTTTCGTAGACCGTATTGAACGCGACTGTACCTCCATATCGTGGGAACATTGAATAGGTATAGGTGGATGAAATTGTATGGGAGGTACAACAACAAACAATGTAGTAACCGTATGTGTAACATGGTAATGAACCCAATGAATGGGTAAACGTGAGAGCAAAGACGGACTGTTTTAAATTAAATACTTTATATGACTCGTAAGGAAAGCCCTCGTCAAATTTCGTTCGTTCGAAAAAGAATCTTGTGTCGGTCAACTAAAGTCAAAAGCCACTTTGGCAAATGTACTAAATTTAGGACGATTGGCCTTAAAGAGGTTATATTTAGGAAAACAAGTTTTCAATTTTTTGTTAGTTATTTACTGAGAAAAATACTAAACTTTATGCTAATGGCTAAACAGCTTAAACGCCACTTGATCTTTTCTACGTCACATCTAGGCTCGACAGAAAAAGAAAACGCAAACAAAATGACGTCATTCTGACCTCTAGTGCAAAGCGGTAATACATATTCGATTGTTCTCAGAAAAAAATATATATTAGTTTGCTTTTGAGACAAACCTATAACCATGATTTTTATGACAGCAACTTTTCAAATCGTCGTGTCAATTTTACTTAACAGGGTGGGTACCTAATTGATCGATCTGTGCCTAACTTGGACCAAGTAGTACTCGTATCCAATAGCTAGCGATATGTGATTTTAATCTATGGATTCGCGCTTTACTACTTAATTATAACCATAATCCAACCATGCAAAGTTAATTTAAGTAGTATGGTGCGACTTTGTGAAAACATGATAAATAAATAAGGTCTTCTTAATCGCCAAAACAAGGGTGACGATAACATGCCAAAAGCAATATAGTTTTTCGGAGTAGAATAGATGTTTATCAAACTGTTAGATTCCAAGACAATATTTATTTATTTTTAAATAAGAAAAAAAATATGACACCTGCCTAGAATTGCGCTTACAACCTCTTTGTCGTCGTCAGTGTTACTAGAGTATCGGTCGATTATTTAATCAGTTTTATCAGTTATAACGTTAACAATTAAATAAGGATAATTAAACAAATATCGCAGAATAATTATATAAGTTATTTCAATACTATTACTCCGACCTTCAATACTTTCACGCTCTTGTGAATTTTACGAAGTTGTTCCCAGCCAGTTTCATCACGAAGGGTCCGCGGTTATTCACATTTAAAAAGTCCGTATTTCAATACTATACATTTAACAACGTACTTTAAATTACTGTTTTTTGAGTTCAATTTTCATTGACTATCACAACGACTTACGCTTTTTAGCACTGGCGGTAAAATAACAATAAAAGTTAAAAAATCGAGTCGCATAAAACATACCTTATCGGTTATGAAAGTCTTTTATTGGATGCGAATTTAAACGAGTGATTTCAAAGATCGATTTTGGACAGATAAGATAGAGAACAGGTATTTTAAAACGGTACAGATCAATGTGTTTAGTGGCAGATAAAACTAGTATTATAGGTATTGTTGCATAAACTGTCAACCACTTGTTGTTAGAATGCCATTTCGAAAGGAAGGTATTTAAAAAAAAATTGAGGGTACCTTTTTTAAAACCGTTTTCGTGAAGGCGAAAAAAGCGTTATGAGTATGAGCTCCTTAAGTATTTGTCCCGATTTTAAGATATAAAATGTTACTACATACATACATAATCTCACGCCTTCGTTCCCAGTGTGGGGTAGGCAGAGCTACAGAATTACAGACATCTCTAAAAACTTTTGATTATTCTATAACCACAATTTGCACAATTAGGCTATAGGCAATTTGCGCAATTTGCAAAATGTTACTAATAATTATAATTTGCCAAAAACGTGTCATTTTTTTTTTATAAGGTAGTTGCGAGTCTGGTTTTGGGTTATAACTTTTTTGTTAATCTTCCTTTACTAACATTATCGTTAGGTGATTATTTTGTATATAACCATCATCACCTTTTAATCCTTAATAAACAAGCGTGGACAAAATGCAAAAGACTGAAGCGTCAACATTCTAGATCGATATTCTAGTCGGTGCACAAACGATCATAAGCATTCATTAATGAATTTGTTTATTTAATTTTAATTGCACAAAAGAATACACTTCATATACAAAAGACGCATTTAATGCCGTAAGGCATTCTCTACCGTTTAACCAGTTAAGTGTCTCATTAAGATGCCTTTTGACACGTTTTAATGAACATTTGTGAACTGGGCACTTATCTGTTATTGCTACATTTTTTTTTAGCAAAATTCAACATTACAATGACATATCGATTTAGATTTATTATCTATGCACCATCAAAGCAGTATAAACAGGTATAAAAAAGCAGAATAACTTCACCATTTGCTACTTAGAAGAAAATAGCACTGGTCTATTAGCTATTTTCAGGTTACCAATATGTCACTGTCATCTAAATAAAAGTCGTTAGAGTCACCTTGAAACTTCGTTCTTTTTATTGCAACGGAAACTCGTAGATTTACTACAAAGTCAATCTTAAATCTGGTCCAATTTATAAAAGATAGAGTTTTAATCATTATTTTCTAAAGTACATTAGCTTATTTAAAAAAATACATTTATATAAAAATCGTTTTAACTATTGATTCGATTTCGTTTGTTTGTTCACTTTGTTTGTTTTTACTCTGTACTTGACCTTGATAGACCTTATTCGTTTACAAAGAAAAAAATGGAATGTTAAAAATGAAGTAAATAAAATCTGAGAATAGGACCCTCTGTGGTTTTCCATAAGACTGGCTGACAAGGCGACCCGGAGCAGTTTCGAATTTCAAATCATTGGCGTTTTTGTTTATCGCTTAGGGCATTCGAACCAGCCAGCTACACCTGTTCTTTGCACAACGCGCTCTACATATGGTCAGTACATTTGCCAACTTTTTAAAAGGCCTATGTGAAAGTCGTTTTTCTTTAAATTTAAGCCTTACCTCACCATTATAAGGCTCATACTATAATATCGTGACTAAGTAACATAATGACTTCGGGAGTGTGAATAGTGGACATGAGATTACCTGACGCATTGCAAAAGTGTTTAGCTTTGCAGCCCAAAAGGAAAGGTATTTGCGATGGGAAAATGAAAATGCCCATTTAAAGACAGGCATACCGCCGCACTGAGACGTCAATTAAATTTAATGCTTATTTAGTGACGTGTTGTCTTATTCTATTGCTATAGCAAAGAAAGTGACAGCAGCAACTTTAATCAAGCATTAAATTTAATTGACGTCTCTGAGTGTGGCAGTTAATGACTATTCCTGACAGTAGAAAACCAATTTTAGAGTACAGAAGACCTGAAAAACAATACACAATCAAATACTGTTGAAAAATGTTTATAATCTGTATCCGTATATAGTACAGTTAGATAAATGTAATTATTTTATTATATGATTTTAATTGGTTTATTAATACTCGTAAGAAGAACGTAAAGTTGTTATGAGTTCATTTATCTTTAAGGATACGGATGTAGGTACAAGAAGAATTTAAATTAAAAACTACTTATATCTCGATTAAAAATATTAGCTGTGAGTCAGAGGTCGCGATCGGTCGGTTTGTTGCGATCTTTGACTATAGCCAATTAAAAAATAATTTTCAAGAACAATATTAATTAATTAATTTGTATAACTTGGAATAAAAGAGTTAAGAAAAATGAGGGCTGTTTTTAGTGAAATTGGCAACATGATCCAGGTTTTCCCGAATACTGAAAACTACTTAATGTTGTTGCCATTTGAGAATGTTAGGTATAGTGTGTCAACTCAACCAACTCTTTTTTGCCAAGCTATACATGCTTACACACACATGTAAAAGCAAGACTAAAGTGACTTAGCTACAGTATTTAGTATGTGATTTGGGCTTGTCCGAGCACAAGGCCAAGACAAAGAAAACATTAAACGAACCAAATCTGACTCAGCATGGTATTTCAGACATCCTGCTCCATTTCCTAGTGATTCAACAAGACCATTGCCTTCTCAAGTTGTTAATGTGAATCACCTTTTCCTTGGCGAATTGGAAAGGAACAAACATTGAAAATCATGGAATAATTAACATCTCTATACATATGTATTTCCATAAACCAACGTAGGCACGTAAAATATTATGATACGCTGTTCCCTTGATAACGTCAAGCAGCAGTATTCGCATCGTTGTGTTCCAGTGTGGGGATAGACAACCGGTGAAATTACTAGTATATACGTATTCCATCTCAATCCTTAGGGTTGGCAACGCATTGGGAGTCCTAGGATTACAGTCATGAGATAGTCTTGAGAATTCAAATGTCTATAGGTTTCAGATATCGGCCAGACCACTTAAAAAGTGTCTAAATATTCATAATGTAGACTGCAGTAAAACAATGTTATTACTATTTCTTGCCTAAATATGATTGCTGATGAGATGGCATGACTTTAAAAGTCGAGTGAGTGTTACCAGGTAGCATAATGATCAATTTAATATCCGATATTTTTATTGCATTTCTGCGACTGGTTTTGGTACCAGCGCCATAGCAAATGTTTGGAGTGTTTAAAACACTTGGACTAGTTTTTGCGCTTTATAATTCGAGATATGAACGTGTGACGCGATAATTGGAGTATTTACTATTCAGACTGTTACTTAATTGATGGTTAATCATTTCTTAGGTTCTTAAAATATCCAGTCCTAAGATACGTAAGAGGACTTGAGTTAAAGGCGAGGGGGGCTAAAGTTCCCAGCCTAAAGGTGAGCCCACAGGGCAACCGCTATTGGGGGGTCCCGTAGCCCCCTCCTAAAGCAATTTGCGGAACGCCCCGGGGGGTTTTAGTCTGTGCAAGTCGGACATAACTCATAACCCGCCTTGGCCGCTATCGGGGCGGGTTTGCATAGGCATTCCCCACGGGTAAAAAATAGGTTTTAATTTAAACCGAATAATCTTTATCCTTATTCCCTTACTAATATAGTCAAGTAAAGTTAACCCTTTTTTTCGTTTATTCATCATAAAATATGTTGAACTAGAGGACGCTAGCGACTTCGTAAGCGTATATATTAGATTCCTGCTACTCGCCCTTTCTTCCCTTTGGGTGTAGATTTTCGAAAAATCCTTCATTCTCAGAGGGCCTTGCCAAGATGCATTGCACGAACTAGCGATTCTATTCGTTTCATTTTAAACCAGTCGCGTCACTGGTAGATCACGTGACTTTTCGTATCACGTCATCTACTAGTGACGCGATTGGTTTGAAAACGAATCGGATAGAAACGCTAGTTAGCGCAATGCATCTTGGCAGGGCGATCTGGGTTCTTAGGGTGCCCAAAGAATATACCCTCCAAATTTCTAGTCTTTCGGTCCAGCATTTCAGGTTGTGTGTTGTCTGTCAGTGAGTCAGTCAACGGAAAAGTTTTACAATGTATAGGTTATTAACTATTGCAATTACTGTCTAGCGGTTACACGCTAACAAACATATGATTACCTAGTTATTAATGTAAACTCAGGATAAGTATACAATAAAATTATATATAAAAACTGCATACGTTTTTATAACACGTTAATAATGTCAGCGATAAAACTTCGTAATGCCTAAACATCAGTTTTACATAATCGGTATTAAAATAATATAACTATATAACCGTGACTCGTTCGTTTTTTAAACGATACGAAGGAGATAAGATAAACCAAGTATTATTCAATATGATGGGATTCCCCAGCAACAAACAATAATGCATAAGTAGGCCTAGCATGTGCGTGTTTATACGGTATTTATAATTATTGACGGACGCGCTGGCTTGGTTGGTTTGGTAGTAACCCTGCCTACGAAGCTGGGTCTTTTCTAAGTTCTAAGTTCCAGGCCCAGGCAAAATTAAAAAAAAACAAAGTTATTATTTACCAACGGCAGCAGCCGCGTAAAATGTATGAAATTTCATTACGTACCTGGTGATTTACTTTTTAAAACCATGTTTGGACTAGGATAACTATCTCCAAACAGCCAAACACTCGTGCAATCAAAATTCTTCCTTGTATATTTCACTTTTAAAATGTCATAGACTAAAAAGTTAAGCCTTTTCAAACAGCGCTTACAACGTATTTAAAAGTGTGTCAAATAGTTTGACTTTTTTTTAATAGAAATTGCGTTCATATCAAAATAAATTGCGGAAATAACATAAACGCGTAATAAATGTTATAGTTTAAACTATATTTTAATCAAATTGAATTTATTACGTTTAAATAATATGTGATTTTATTTAATGCTTTATTTCAGTGTCATATGGGAAATGTTGGGACTGTGTTTAATATTATTAACAATTGTGTTAAATTTCCTCACATCTTGGAGAAAAGCACTATACAAGCCTCGACCGGGAAGGGCGGTTGCTGGACTCGTATATATCGCGGCCTCGACTGCGTCTCGGCCACGCTAACTCTACTCGTCCCGCAACGGCCTATTTCCCGGTCTGTGCAGTAATGTACTATTTACCCACACATTTCTGTCTGTTGCCCACCGTTCAGATTTTAATAAATAAAATAAAATCTGGGGACTTATTTTAAGTGAAATTATTTTTAAATTGTAGTAATATCATTAACTCCTTTCATAAATCAAATTATAATGTATTGTTTAAAAATGTATGTAATAAAAATGTGGTAGCTCAGTTGACAATTCACTATTTATCACACAAATTCGCGGACAGTAACTCAGTAGACACGTAATTACCCAATTTTCACACATTTTACTAATTAAGATATGGGTAGGTATGTGAAAAAGATAGATTGACAAACTAGTAAAATGACTACATCATTAAAAACGAAAATAAGCAGTGATATTATATTTAAAAACAAACATGTTTGTTGAAATCCGATAAAATAAAAGTGTGGGTAAAAAAGTTGATTGACCCCTAGCGGTCCTGGGGGGCGATTTTTGACTTTCGAGCGCTCGAAAGTTTCACTCGGAAGTGAGCAAAATCTTCGAAACCGATTTTTGAAATACGAGCGGTAGAATTGAAAACGAATGGTGTGGACCACTCGTATTTAAATTGTCTATCGCTCGTAATTTAAAAAATACGGTTTCACAGATTTTGCTCATTTCCGAGTGAAATTTTCGAGCGCTCGAAAGTCAAAAATCGGCCCCCTGGGTTCAAATCTCGGTAATTGCAGATATTTATGTGATGAGCGCGAATATTTGTTCCTGAATCATGGATGTTTTCTATGTATTTAAGTATATATTTCTCTATATAATTATTTATATCGTTGTCTAGTACCCATAGTACAAGCCTAGAGCTTAGTTTGGGACTAGGTCAATTGGTGTGACATTGTCCCCTGATATTTATTTATTTATTTATTTTATATTCTGTACCTCTGCCTACCCCACTCTGGGAATGAAGGCGTGAACGTATTTATGTATGTATTTATTTATAATATAATTAATATACACAATTAATAGGCAGATACAATTCGCAGGAATTAGCGAAGAAATGAAACACCCAGTAATCTTACCACATCGGTCACTTATATGTTATCTAAGAACGAACTGGGTGGCAGGAGCGAAGGATTTGGTAAGAAATTTCGTACGTAAATGTATACGTTGCATCCGTTATGCCAATTAGCCCGTCATCGGGCAATTGAAAACATTTAAAAAAAAAGCATTTTAGTTTTTTCGCCTATTTCTCGGTTTTTAATTATTTAACTTAAATTTGTCGTAATAATTTATTAAAGAAATAGTCATTAAAAAGATCGTATATACAAAGTTAGGAATACTGATGTCGTGATCTTAGCATGATATAAAATAAAAAAAAGGAACTTTAAACAGAAACAGAACTGACTGTCATGTCATGTCACTTGTCAACCATAACAACTGTAACAACATAAATTCGGGATTCTCTTTGAGTTTTCGACAAGATGGCGTCGCTTTCTTAGTTGTAATTATTTTTTTGCATATTTTGTTGTTTAATGGATAGTAATGATGTATTAATATGCAGTAAATTAACATTCAAATGTGCAGTATAATGAAGAATTCAAGTTTGAACACGTTTCGCCTTTGGAAGGATTGCTCCAAGAAAATCCCATCTGGTCTTCGTAAAGTTACATCGCTTCACGGAGGCTAGAGGATTACCGTACAACGTCGACTTATGATTTTTTTTGATATCATTTACACCGATCACGTGTAACTTCCAACCTTGACACTGGCAGAATTGTCCCACTGGACAGAAGCCATATATCAAAGAATTGAACTTGAACATAAATTCGTCGACTTTGGGCAGATTGCGGCTATCCGCTTTTACAAATCCGTTAGTCACTTTCTGTACGCATGGTACCCAGAGCAATTCATCTGGCGACCGTCAGCCACCTAACAGCTCAAGGCTTCCTAGCTACAACAACAGCTCAAGACGTGGTCATTGCGCCGAGCTATTTAATGACAACGGAATCAATTTTGTGGGCGCGTGAATTAAAGCTATTGTTTGCTGATGGGTGGTCAAGCACTACTAAGGATATTGCAGAACGTCTTGCTAACGATGGTACGTCCTGGCATTTTCCATCGCACTCCGAAAATTTCGGCAGACTCTGGGAAACCGGCGGTTCCCCTTGTTTACGCATAATCACGATTGACCGAACGTATGATTTCGCAGAATATTAATTTCGCTCTATTCTACCAGGATTACACAAAACATTTTAAAAAATATTTACCGTTTAAGCGGGAGACAAATTACGCGTGAACCAAAATTCGGCGTAACTATACATTTGGCGTAAAAAGTTTCGGCGTAATAGAAGGAACCCGAAACCGGTATAAAGTCGACAAAACATCATCTTAGGAGAGTGATCAGTGACACGACATTCACATTCGAAGAAAATTACGACTCTGTTATCTCAAATTAAAGCGTGCTCTAGGCCCATATCTCAGGTTACGGAAAACCGAGACGATCCAATCCCGCTAACACCAGGACATTTCCCTGTAGGAGAACCACTTGTGTTAATTCCTGAAGATGACTAATGGACTCATCCTTGAGTAGTTTAAAACATTGGCAACTCACGCAGAGAATGGTACAGGATTACTGGCGCCGTTGGTCGCGGGGGTATCTAACCCCAGAACCGTCAGTTGGCAACGTAGTGGTTGTAAAGGAAGATAACATTACCCCATGTAGTTGGTTGTACGGATTGATAGTAGAGAAACATCCTGGACGGGGTTATCCGAGTGGTGAGTCTCAGAAGCAAGGGCAAAAAATGTAAGCCTCCTGTAAGTAAACTGTGCTTTTTGCCCATAGAACTCTACACAACTATATTCCAATTCCTTTGTTATTAGTCCTAGCGGTACGCCAAAAAATGCTGCAAATGGTTTTAAAAGCATGAAAAATGGAACGATTGATCTTTAGGCCATAAGAATCAATTTGACCCGTAAAAAAACAAAAAAGGATACGAGTTATGACGTCATCTTTATTTTGTATGGGAAAAAATAAATTATAAAAGATACTAAATGTAAATATTTTCAAAATTGCTTTCTTGGGGTTGGAAATGAGGCTATTACGTATCATTTTAGGTATATTTTATAAATAATGATTCAAGCGTATCATATCTGGAGAATGCTCAAGGTCCAAACTTGGTATGTTTTGAAAATGGTTTTTAATGGTATTTTAATTTAAAACAAGTGACTGAAATATAATGATGTGATATATTTTTAGAATCGGCTTAGTAAGCCCTTTCATTAGATACCACACACGATAGGTTTCAGAACAAAAAAAAACCCATACAAAATAAAGATGACGTCATAACTCGTCTCCTTTTTTGTTTTTTTTTCCCGCGCTACCGGTCGAATTGATTCTTATGGCCTAAAGATCAATCGTTCCAATTTTCATGCCTTCAACACCGTTTGCAGCATTTCACTGAAAAATCGCGGTGTACCGCTAGCACTATATAGGTATAAGTAGTGTTTAGTTTAATTTTTCTCAATTTGTTTGATTAAGGCTAAGGTTAATGCATGATGGGCGGAATCAAGGACATCGTTCCTTATTTTGACCTCTGTGGGCGAAATGTCTAACCGTATACATTAGTTAGATTAATGCAAGTTAAGTTCGTATTTAAAAGAGAGTTAGAATATTTACATACATAATATGTACATAAACTCACGCCGTCATTCCCAGAGTGGGGTAGCCTGAGCTACAGAATTACCAAAAACTCTAAAAACTTGTTGATAATTCCATAACCATATTTTGCACAATCACGCTAAGATGTTTACCAGTGTGTAACGGTTGCAAGCCCACAGTACTACAAGCCTTTATTCCCTTAATCATAGTAGTAGTTAGTTAGAGTATTAACTAAACAAAACATTCAGCATCATCTTCATTATTCTCATCTTTAAAAAAAAAGTACCGTTGCGCGAAACCTAAGAGCAATATGCCACACGAGCGATGCGTCGTCGCTACCCTGTGATTTTCACAGAGCGACGCAAGTGTTTCAAGTTTCAAGGCATCGTGTTGCTCTAATTTATATGTACTTAGAATAACGCGGCGGCGACGACGCAATGTAGGTACCCATAGAAAACGCTCCTGTGGCATCCCTATAATCCCAGAAGATTCCATAAAATCTGTCACCTTTCCATCAAAGATAAAATTTTATTGTCAATTCGGCAATTATCGGCAAATACGAAGGTTAACGATCGTTTTACGATAATCATCGTTTGACAGATCAGCGGCAATTTAGTTGCTCCATTTTATTTTTATGGCGAGGTTTTAAGCAAATTATCATACTAACAGCTTTAAATGCCTCATTGTCTGTCACAATATCTAATAAAAAAGAAGTTACGTATAAGATTGACACAAAGTTGAACCGTTGGTCGTTTTCGAAAGTAGTCCATCCAGATTCCACTTTTTCGTTAACTTATGTCACTCTCGCACTACAGTTAAAACGGATTAGAGTGAAAAAGACAGGCAGATTCTGAATTCGTGTAAAGCCCCATGAAAGAAAGGGTTAGGGTTTGGAATTTTTGCAAAATTGAAACTTGTTCAAAGGTGTTGTTTGAAAAACCACTGTGTTTCGTAATGAACAAAGTTGAAATTAATTCATTTGACATATGGAATATAGTGGTTCAAGGTGTCGACTAGTAATCACAGTGATCACAGTGTACAGTCAACGTCGTAAATGTATATACGTTCCCAAGGCGTCAAAATATATATACAGGGCGTCCCACGGCTATGCCACATGGAAGGAAAGTACCTTTAATATTGTAGATGGTACATTTTACTGAAAGAAGACATTATTTGAATTTAAAAAATAATTTAAACTGCATTCATAGATATTTAAATAATTACATGGTTGAACCGGGAATCGAACCCGTTACACGAGAAAAATAATTACCCTGTAGCTTTATCATACCGATCGAAAGGCTTCATCATAAGGATTGTTTTTTGCTTAATAACACAGTGTCAAAAATAAAAGGAAGACCATGAATTTTAACATTTGATGTGAACTTTTGAACAGAAAAATGAAAAGCTGACATTGCCGTAAGGACATACAACTGACATTATCATAAGTACCTATTACTAATTACCAGTATGAAAGTGTCCACGAGCTACAAACAGAACTTAGACGTATTATTCTAAATATCCACCACAAAAAGATCAAAAAATCGACAAGGAGCGAAATAATCAAAAGAGTGCGACTTTGTATTCAACAGGAAGGGACTCATTTTGAGCATTTGATAAACTGATTAATTTTGTATTAAAAATGTTAAAATTCATGGTCTTCCTTTTATTTCTGACACTATGTTATTTAGCAAAAAATAATCCTTATGATGAAGCCTTTCGATCGGTATGATAAAGCTACAGGGTAATTATTTTTATCGTGTAACGGGTTCGATTCCCGGTTCAACCATGTAATTATTGAAATATCTATGAATGCAGTTTAAATTGTTTTTTAAATTCAAATAATGTCTTCTTTCAGTAAAATGTTACATCTGTAATATTTAAGGTACTTTCCTTCCATGTGGAATAGCCGTGGGACGCCCTGTATACGCCCCTACGCCACTGATAATAAGGTCTATGTATATTTGGTGCGAATGGCCGTAATATTAATTCCCTTTACTGTACAGTCAGCGTGAAAATTAGCTGATCACATTTGTACTTCGTCGCATTAACACATTTAAACATCTTGTTTGACATTGCTTACGTGAGTGTCAAGCGACAAGGCACAGAAATTCACATATACGTTTGATGCTGACGTATAGTAGTTGTATAAAATAAAGAGAAAGATATGTTAATTGATTAACTAAGCACAAGAACATACAAGAAAATAACAAAATGCAATACACATATTAAATTAGACATATTTGAAGTGTATATTAATACTTACTGCTAGTACTAGTATTCGGGCTGAAACGGACTGAAAATATACTTATTTCAAGCGCTTGAAAAAAACGGCATGTCGAAATTATCGCACCCTCGCAAAATACCACAATTTATAATACCAGACCTTAATTTAAATCTGATATTTGGGCAATGATTGGAAATTTTGGATCATTTGGTATGTGATAGACTGATAGTTACCTCTGAAATGTACTGAAATGATGTTCTAAACTGCTGAAAAACTCCTCCAAAGCATCCGAAATCACGATTGAAAATTAGACTCATCACGTCATCTAGGTTAAAAGGAAAATCGTCCACGTAAATTGACCTTTGCGAAGTTTATCTTTAATTTTACTTTGTTTTTACCCCTATTGCAGTGGTATTGACTATGATATGGCCGCCTTTACGACAACTTTATAAGAGCTCTCGTAAAATGCCGTCAAAAGCGTAATTCTTTACATATTTTATTATATCTTTTCAATAAAACAAAATAGTAGAAACTATGGTCTTTATGTTATTTTATGTTGCGATCTTTTAATAGGGTGCTACCAAAAAGCTGATTCTTTTTAGGTAGGTAGTTATTTTTAGTCCTCCGTAAGTCCGTACGTTGTACGAATAAAAAAACAGAACCCTTATAGGATTACTCGTGTGTCTGCCTGTCCGTCTGCCACAGCCAATTGCTACTTAATTGCTCCAGGAAAACCTGTGAAAATCGTACGGGACCCTCTCCATACTAGTCCGAGGTTCTTAATTAGTTTGTAATTTTTATTTGTGTATAATTTTATTCGATGTCTTCGCCAGTTGTCAACCGATTTTAATGATCTTTTTTTCATAATTAGGGTCCTTTAATAACTTTTATGAAAGAATGTCCGAGTAGTGGAAAAAGGAGATCATTGTTTAAAAAAATATAATTATTCGTCATATCGTTGATAACACAATGCCTAGAAGGGTTCTGGGGCCCGTTCCAGAAAGCCACTCTGCAACTCTGCACTCCACAGACCTCACTCTTCAAACGTATTTCAAATGCAGAGTGTGGATTTGTGGATTTGCAAAGTATTTCTGTTCCACAAGACAATTGCAATGTTGAAGAGGCAGAGTTAAATACAAAGTGTGGATTTGTGGATTTGCAAAGTATCTTTTAGGAACAGAACCTTTGCAGAGTTTGCGAATTACGCAGTGTTTTCTGGCACACGTTTACTCTGCACTTTGCAGTATCGTGGATTTGCAAAGTGCAGAGTTGCAGAGTGGCTTTCTGGAACGGGCCCCTTTTCTTTAATGTTCAGCACGTAACCTTGAATTTTTGAGATATTTCTAAGAAGTATCGTTAAAGATCAAAGACATTAATGTGCAAAGCATTTAAGTTGTTAATTTTGTTGTATTTTACCGAAAATGACATTTGAATGACTTTTATGTTCGGTTTTTCTTGAAACTTTTAATCTCGGTCAGTAGGCCAGGCTGTGGAGCACAGAACGCAAGAAAAAAATATTTGTAAGTAAGTATACTAAATTGTTTACCAATTGCAATTGGGTTACTCCAAATTTTTACAATGTATGGTCAACTATGGTCATACAAAAAGCATATTAAGATTAAGCATATTCATGCTGCTGACCTGCATTTAATTTATAGAATTTTGTAAGACTTTTTCGGACAATATATTTTTGATTTTAGATCTTGACATATCATTTATTTTGAACTTTAGGTTTTTGTATAGAAAAGACTCCCTCGTCCCCGTCCTGACTGCGAAATATTTGGAAAATACCGTCGGGGTTCGAACTCTATACCTTAAGGTCACCATTCGACATCCTAAACCTACTGACGTTCCAGAAAGTCACCACTGTTTTCATTTATTAAGACTTAGTGGTGGTAGGACTTTGTACACGGTCCGTCCGGATCGATATCACCAACCAGCAGTGTGAACACTGCATCGCATTATTATGTTCCGAAACCGGAACCGGATGGAAAAGACAACAGAATAGAATAGAATAGAATAACTTTATTTCAGACTACAAGGCCCATATTTACAAATACCTTACAGACTATCACACATATCAATATATAACATAAAATGAACACAACTATTAATAAATTTTCGCGGTGTCTGCTAGACGGCGACCACGAAATCGCCGAAATAAGACTCCCCTCGGCCAGAATTCCTCCTTTAAAAAGGTCGACAGATCTATGGTCGGTACTCTCATCACAAGAAGCAGCACTAATAACTTATCACGCCTACGTCTCGTCAATTCTCCGGTATGGTTTAATTCTATGGGGTAACTCCATTGACGTAGAGCGTGTTTTTAAAGCACAGAAAAAATTTATTCGAACCCTATGTGACGCTGGATATAGAGATTCGTGCAGGTCATTGTTTAAAAAACTGAACATTCTACCTCTTCCTTGTCTTTATATATATGAAGTATGTATATTTGCCAAGAAGCACCTTCACCTGTTTAAAACCAATGCTGAAGTCTACAGGCCTAACTCTAGAAGGGCGAATAAGTTATTTGTTCCAAGAGTAAACTTGGCAATAGTAAAAAAAAATGCATTGTACTCTACGGTAAAGATTTTTAACAAATTGCCAGAAAGTATTTAAGAAAACAATAGTATGTATGTGTTTAGAGGCAAACTTCAAAAATATTTATTGGAGCATTGCTTTTATACTGTTGGCGAATTCTTGGCAAAAGAAAGAATTTAAATTAAAGTTGAATATGTAATGCGATAATATATTAATGTAGGGAAATTAAATATTATGAACAATTCAATTGCTATTGTTTTAAGTTCAAGTATTACTTTTCAATATACTTTGTATTTTTGAGAGTA
Source organism: Acleris literana (assembly GCA_946894065.1). Lineage (NCBI taxonomy): Eukaryota > Metazoa > Arthropoda > Insecta > Lepidoptera > Tortricidae > Acleris > Acleris literana. The sequence continues at coordinate 23,602,531 of OX335670.1, forward strand.
GAATTCAGTAGGGTTATTGCAATTTATATTTATATTTACACTTATACGTTGCATATGCGACAGAATATGAGAGCCCTGTTTTGTTTTTAAGACCATAATATTTACTGTACCATGTTCTTTGTAAATAAATAAATACTTACTTACTTACTTACTTACTTACTTACTTACAAATGACTTAAAATTAACCTTGTGGCGAGGTTCTAACCACTCGACCCTAAGAGTAAATCCGGTCTTAACTCGTACATACTCTACGAGATCTTTTGCCTCAACAACGCAAACAACGCTACCAGCATTCGCATTTGTTGGGGATAAGGCAACCGGTGAAATTACTTGCTTAGAGGCATTCCACGAAATGACTTGCTTAGAGGATTGCAGTCTTGAGATTGTAGTCTTGAGAATTCAAAAGTAACTAGGTGGCCTGTGTGCTCATGTGCCTTCTCCTTGCCATAAGAAAACCCATTTACGGGTCATTATTCGAGCGTTTCAACCGCCTCACTTTTGTGGACATATTTTTGAAGAATTGGACGTATATTTTGATGCGGTTTTTGGATATTTGTTAGGTGTCCGGTAAACTTAAACACCTAACCAGAAACGAAATCGAAATCTGCAGCCACTTCTACAAAGCTGTGACCACGAAAGTGATTCGGAACAAACGCCCAAATAATGACCCTTACCATCTGGTGTCATATTTTCCATTCTTAATGCCTTTTGCATGACTTCATTCCAATCCGACAAATATACAGCATAACCAATTAAAATTATTGCCGAGAAATGACAACGCAAGAAATGATTGCATAGACTAATATCTATCTGAGCTCACTCTGGCTTCCAGCTGTCTTTACACCATTTCATTAATACCCTATGATTAACTACTACTTATGAATCGTAATGCTTTTCAATGTATTACAGAGCACCGATTAAAATCCAAGATAACTTCACTGGCATGCGACTTTCACCTCTAGCTACTATCATCTTGGTTGATTTTGTCTTGACATTTTTAAATTGTTACACCGTTTTGGAACGCAACGCATTCAGTGCCAGGGTCGTAGATTTCAGTACAAAATGAAACCAATGTGGAGTTGTTGGCACTGTATATTATATGATATAAGTAGCCCTAAGGGCTGTGGTGTCAACTTTATGAAATTATGAATCATTTTATCGCTGCCGCGTCACCACGTGTATTATGTGATTATTAGCTATCTAATAATAGATATTTAGAACGCTAGGAATGCCATAAAAGCCTATTAAATTTTAGGGTTTCGTAGGATTAATTAAAAATGTTTCAATGGCGTCTGCATTCTATCTCTAACATGGTAGCGAGCCCAACTCTCCGAAACAAATTAAATTTATAACCTACCAGACTTTCAAATGTAGTCTGTGTCAATACTTGCACAATTCCAGGCAGTAAAGGACAGCACTATAGCTGTTACATAATAGGGGTGTGTCCTGGGTAAAAAAGTAATAATTCTAATTCGTCCGTCAGTAAGATTATCAAAAAATATTGAACACGTATTTTTTGCTTTTTCAAATCAATCAAAATTGACAATTAGAACGCGCATCAAAGTTCGGGAGTGGGGGCTCGTGACGTCACAACGTGGTATAAAGTGTGCCACGGCGTGACGTCACGCGAAACTTCAACGCACTTTATCTTCGTCATTTTTTGTTTAATTGACAAAAGAAAAAATACGTGTCCAATATTTTTTGATAATGTAAAAGACGGACTAATTAGATTTTTTTAGGACACTAGCCTATTGTCTCTATCCCAATTCTGTTTTTTTTTTTTAAATAAAGTACTATTCCCTACTCAGAGACATTTTAGAGACAATTATTTCATTCCTTTTTCAAAATTGTGTATGAAATATCGTCGAACAACGCACTCGTGTAATTTTTAAAGTGCCTTCGACATGCACACATTCTAGACGAATCATATTACTATTTATTAAAATTGACCCAATATTCAGGAGCTAGAATGGAATATACTATGTTTAATTACATACATACATAGTCACTTACCGCCGCACTCAGAATAATGACGAATAAGTCGTTTCTTGTCGATATTTTTTTACAAAAGATTAAAAAAAAAAAAACTACATAGAGTATATCATATCTTATTCAAAAAAAGTGTACATAGTTAAGGACTAAAATTAATAAACTGTAATTTTAGTCAGGTTAGTCACGAAAATTAATCATTCATTTATATACTGCCCTCATAAGCCAATAGGAGGTATCTCAAATTCAATAAACGAAGCAGATTCAAGCTTCACACGGTAGTAATATGGTCGCACTTGTTACAGGAGTTTTGCCTGAGATACCACCATTTGTTTTATAACGGTATAGTTAATTTTCGTGACTCAACGTGAAGTTACCATATCTTAATTTTAGTCCTTAACTATGTACACTTTTTTTTTTAAACCGCCCATTAGTAATGTAATGAGACTTACTCTTATATTGGCCTTGCGCAGTGAAAAAATCGCAATCGTCGGAAACTTCAGGAGTTGACATTTCTCAAAAAATGTATTAACGGAAGCATTAAGTCTGTATTAATACTACCTCTATATAGATTTTCTGTACCATCCCTTCCACCTAGGAAGCCTGTTAGTAAAATTCTGTCCGTTCCTTCATATAGTACCAACGTTGGTAGGCACTCTCCGCTGCCTCGTGTTTGTAATGCATTCAATAGCTTGAGTGCAATTCTGCCTGATCTCGATTTGTTTTTTGAATCGCTAAACAAATTTAAAACTAAAATCTTGGCCTGTTTGTTGCGTGCTGATGATTAATGTCACTGTTTATATTTAGTCCGCTAAGTTATCTGGAAATGCTGTGTATACTTGTAATTGGCTTGTACACTAGACATAATACCCTGACCTGTTACTATGATAAATGCTTTCTGTACTTGCTGTAAGTGTACCTTTTAAAAAAAAAAGCTATTTCCTAGTCTAAATGTGTTTTTTTGTGTCTACTAGACCAGACCATATATGGAATTGCACAATACAGACCAGCTATTCAGACAGTAAACAGGTTGCTTGCATGTTGACATGAACATTCAATATTAAATACAGTTCGCTCCAGTATTGAGGCTATATCACGCTGTTACGCAAAATATTTCTGCCCTGCTGATCCAATACGCATTATCTCAGATAAAACTCCTGTGGCAATATCAACCTTATTACTAACAGAGGAGAATTAAAACTGCTTTGGGTATTAAATTTGGGATACTGCTTGTCAGCCTAGTAGGGCAGATCTGCATGCGTGTGACCCGAAACAGAATGCGCTGTGGATGCATAAATTATATGAAATACTTATTTAAGGCACTAACAGCTGTGGCTGACTTATTAAACCAATAACTCTATGAAAAGCAAGCTTTAAAAACCCGACTGCATTTTTTATACTGTCGTCGATATACCTACATATGTTAATAATTGTCATTTGGCCATTGTTGTTATTTCAATTTTAACAGTTTAGGTATCCTATGACACTCTCGCTGCGAAGATGAATCCAATGATACCTCAATTACCTCATTTGTCAAAATCGTCCACGCCGTTTTTGCTGTAGCGGGGAACATAGAACTGGACATACATGACGGTGAAAAACATAACCCTCCGCGGCAGTCGGGTAAAAAACGGCTTCTACTACGAAACATCTGGGTCTTTATAATTTATTTATTTTACCTTTATTGCCCAAAAAAAAAGTACAAATGGCGGACTTAATGCCTAATGGCATTCTCTAACAGTCAACCAAATGATCATACAGAAACTAACAAAAGTGGTGCACAGAAAAAGAAAGATAGAAAACAAAGCAAAGAACATAACAAAATAAAAATACTTTACACAAAAAGTATTTACAAAAGGTACATTGATATTGATATATATATATAAATAAATACAATAATTTATAAACCTATAAATACAGTGTGCTACCAGCACCCTGGCTTTTTTTGAAGGAGGTTAAAATAACGTATATCTGTATTAATAAACAAATTTTCAGGCTTTGTTAACTTTCTAACAAAATTTGAATTGCCATCAATGTAAAGCACAGCAATTTGACAAGTGTTATATGACGCTCGACGGATTCTTTGATTATTATGATTTGCCCGCGTACCACGACATGCCTTGTACTAAGCAACAGCGATACCGATAACGATGAACACGCAGCACATGCACTACATTAAAAATCAACAGTATCTAAGAAAATTAATGGTGAAGTTATTTTAATTATTTTTTAATTGAGTGGAAATGGGCTGGTCACGTATGTCGCAGAACGGATAACCGCTGGAGTAAGCGTGTTCGGAGTGGAGACCGCGTCTTGGCAAACGTAGCGTGGGACGCCCTCTGGCCAGATGGCGGGATGACTTGCATAAGAGGGCCGGCAGTGACTGGATGCATAAAGCATTAGACCGGGCTCTGTGGCGTTCCTTGGGAGAGGCCTATGTCCAGCAGTGGACTGCAACGGGCTGATGATGATGAGGATGATGACTTGCAAACAATTGACAACATTTCAAAAAAAATAACATTTTGGTTTTTTCGCGTTTATAGCTGGTTAAAAATTAGACTACCCGTGTTTCTCGGTTTTTCTTTATTTAACTTAAATTCGTCGTTAATAATTTATTAAAGAAATAGTAATTAAAAAGATCGTATATACAAAGTTAGGAATACTGATGTTGTGATCTTAGCATGATATAAAATTAAAAAGGTAACTTTCAACAGAAACAGAACTGACTGTCATGTCATGTAACTTGTCAACCATAACAACTGTAACAAAACATGAATTCGTCGACTTTGGGCAGATTGCGGCTATCCGCTTTTACAAATCCGTTAGTCACTTTCATTTTTAATAGCGTATATCAAAACAATAGTATTACGAGAATCGAAAGCGTGTCGTTAGAATCAAGTAATCCGTCAGACAGATGAAAAATGGACATGACAGTTGTATACTTTTTTCAATTCCTATGGTAACAAATGGACTAAGGGCACTATAAGTGTATTCCTAACATTCACAACCCAACTTTTTTACTGTTTTCCCCAAATATAAAAAAAACTACTGCATCAAAAAATCCAAAAATATTTTTACTGTAATCAGCAGTGTAAAATCTACAAACGGTATTTTATTTAACTACTTTAGCAGATATGAATTGTTGTCAATTGCTAAAGCAACATATTATCCGCAGTTTTAATGAATGCCCGCATGCCGGTAACACACTGTATAACAACAGAGACTAAACATATTCCTTATACGACACACATACGAAACATATAATAGTTTAACATTATTCCAAATTTAGATAAAAGGAATTAATCGACATTTTATTGCACCTACCTACTTTTTGATTTCTGTTTCACCTTAAGGTTGACTGGTAGAGAATGCTTGTAGCATTAAGTTCGCGTTTTGTACACTATTTTAATTTTGTGCAATAAAGTATTAAAATAAATAAATTCCTTGATGGGTCTAGCCTAAAATTGTACTGCTTACGATCCCCCCGTGACATATAATGGTATTGTTTTCAACTTTTTAACTCGGTCGCCATTACTGTCATGTAAATAAGCGCTATTATGGTAACGTTGACAAACGATAACATGTCAAGAGCAATAATATGGTTCTACACAGTAGAATGAAGCCCTTTTAAACCAATATCTATTTAAAAGTTAAAAACCCCTTATATAAAGGTTTCTCCGTTCTTTGAGAGCTGTTATCTCTTAAACGGGCTAAACAATTACCATAAAACCTAGCTAAGAACCATTCGGATTGAACTAACTTTCTTTGAAAAAAAACCCGTCGAAAATAGGTCGACGCGTTTGCGAGCTATGATGCAATAAATAGACAGACATATACACATCTTTTTTAAGAGGTCTTTGTTGCTGTTTCAGGTCACTAAGCACCTTAAAGGTTCACATTTCACAGGCATACCACCTGCTGTGACCGTTCGAGGAACACTAAGAACCTTGTCATTTTAAAGCTGGTTTGCTTGTAGTTGTTCTAATTATTTCATATCATTCGCGCACAAAATCCACAAAATACAACACACATATTTTGTGTTGTATTTTGTGGATTTTGTGCGCGAATGATATGAAATAATTAGAACACGTTCATCTAAAGGACGCGTACATATATTCTATTCTATTCTAGTGAATAATTAAAAGACATTTTGTGAGATGAGTACAGTCAGGGACATTCGCGGTCGTCCACTTAAGAAAATGTTGTCTTGTTCGTTGCAGCTAGCTAATCCTAGAGCGTTCAGGGACACGTTTTATAAAACGACAAGTTACAATTTTACAGGTCTGAAATGGTAATACTGCTCAAATGGCTGGTCGTCATTGGTCATCATCATGTCAGCCGAAAGACGTCCACTGCTGGACATAGGCCTCCCCCAAGGCTCTCCACTCAGACCGGTCTTGTGCTTTTCGCATCCACCGCGTTCCCGCGATCTTTACAAGGTCGTCACTCCATCTTGTTGGAGGCCTACCTACTGCTCGTGTCCCGGTACGTGGACGCCACTCAAGAACCTTCTGACCCCATCGGCCATCAGTCCTGCGAGCAATGTGCCCCGCCCACTGCCACTTAAGTTTGGCTATTCTTCGTCATTGGTCGAGGTTGTGTCAAATGGAAACTTGTAATCTGTAAATTGTAATTTGTAGCTTAATAAAACAGGTCCCAGGTCGTTACACGTCAAACGCGCAAATGAATATCACCCTAGTGGTGGTCGACTGCGAGTGCCCCTGACTGTACGTAAGGGTGTCCTTTGTCTAAACGCATCGTTTGTCTTTATTATCGTTATCCTAAACTGGTTTTCAGATGAGTCAGACCACTTTTTAATTTTTCCATAAATACTTGCGGTTTGGTTTAGGTTAGGTTTTTATTATAATCACACTAAAATGTTCCAGTATTCCGGCAGAACTCGCTTTGGAATAAACGAAAATTAGGACAAATTAATGACATTTAGGGATTCCAATCCAGAGGCCTAAATTGGAATGCCTCTATGCTAGTAATTTCACCGGTTGTCTTATCACGACACCGGAACATAACAACGCGAGCACTGCTGCTTGGCATTTGAACAGGTAAAAGAATAAGATGTTGGTAGCGATCCGGGCGGACCTAGCACAATTCGATCGTGCGACACGTTTTTCAATCGCCTCGACTTATCGAAAACGTTGACTAAACTTTTACGGAATCTATCCGTAGCGAACCCCTAAAACGGGAGCCTCATAATTAGTTTGTTGACATAATCGTTAACAGAATGACAGATGCCAGTTTAGCATTAAGTTTACTATAGTGCCCGGCGGATAAGGAGGCCCTGCTAAGATGCATTACGCTAACTTGCGTTTCTATTCGATTCGTTTTTAAACCAATCGCGTCACTGGTTGATGACGTGATACGACAAGAAACTCCAGTGACGCGAGGAATAGAAACGCTAGTTAGCTTAATGCATCTTGGCAGGGCCTCAAGAAGTCAATTTTGAGAGCAACTGTCATCGCAGTATGGTTTATAACCTGTTCTTGGGTTTGAGGTTATAATTCGAACTTAAATGACAGGTGTCAGGATTGACTTCTTATCGCCCGGGCACTATAGTAATACGCGTTTTTGATTTCTTGGGGTAACCCATACCCGTTGTATACATATCTTACCGTGAACGTGTTAAAGTCACGAAAGGTTCCTGACCATGACATTTATAGCCTTAATAGTTATATAATGTGGTTAATGAGAAATGAAAGTGGCTCTCGATTGCCATTATCGGTTACGCATTGCGATTACTATCAACTGTCAACTTAACCGGTGTTAGCTTCATAGTTGCTTCAAAGCCCTCAGAGTAACAGTGTTCGTGTTGAGGTCGTTAGATCATAAACACGTATAAAAAATAAAACTGTAAAGGTACTCGCTTCGGGCTATCAAACGGCTAAACAGCCGCCTCAATCATCATAATAACACTTAAAAGTCGAGTAAGAGCATTTATGTGAGTTTTACCCATCTAATTTGTCGAGTTATGGTATTCAGATTGCTATTATTGCATTAATAGCGACGCATATTGCCTTCTCTCACCTTTATGGCCTCAAATTGTAAAAGATCAATCTAATCAATTTAGGAATCCAGAAAGGAGGTTATGACGCGTTCCTTTTCAAAACTTTTTTTAAAGTAATCTTTATGCCATTTCTTTTTAAGCCCTGACGCAAAAAGAAGGGTGTTTTAAGTTGATCGTGTGTATGGTACAGTCACTTTAAATTAAGTAAATTTGGTACCCACCTTAGGTCCAAAGTCAATCTGACAGTCTACAACAATAATGTTGAGTTTCCTAAAAGTTACTAATGACTTGACATCTCTAATGACATTGACGACTTTAAGTATATTTTTCTTGTAATGGGTCCCAAATTAACGCTCGTTCCTGTAACGCCTATTAACGCGTATACCTACCTACGTTTCTCTGTTTACCTAAGGGATATATAACAAAAAGCAAGCTTTCAAAACCCGACTGTTGCTAACCAACTTTAAATCGTTATAAATCCTAAATTATCATCCAAAATGAAAAATGATTAAAGAAACTTAAAGATGATTTTTAAATCTCTATTCAATGATACCCCACTTGTCCTCCTACTTGGCCGACTTTTTTTTATTAAATTTGCACAATATGGCGGCAACCAGACGCGAATTTTGATTACTGTCATATCTTCAGTGACACTCACCAGATTAAGACAAATCGATTGACATAAGAATCATCAAAATCGGACAACGGGTTTAGTTTTTACAGTGACACAAAGGAACAAACATACATAGATAGGCTGTGAAACACATTACCCATTAGCAAGATTGGTAATAAAATGGATGTACGCATTTTTGTTATGATGCCAATACGATATCTAATCTGCAAACTTCGCACAAGGTCTCAACTAATCCTAGACAGTAAAGTAATAATCGTTGCCCTTCAAACTTCACCGCGTCACCGTGACCAGACAACAATGATTGGGTATCTGGCATGTGGACTGTATTGGTATCGATAGTATCGGTACCGATCGACGAGATACCATCGCGACGAGATGCCAATGCAAACCGCCTGGACAAACTACTCCGTAAGAGCAAAAGAGCACAAAGAAGGCTAAGCAGGTAGTTTTAGTGGCGATGGACCTTGTGGAGGGTTGGTCCGGAATGCTTTCACCATTTTGGGCCTAACTTAGACCATATTTTAAGCAGCAGGGTTTCTGTCGAACGATCGAACGTATAAGGCTGCTTAATTGAGAATGCACGCGCTAAAATGTGTTTTGTACGCTCTGACTGAACTACTTGAACTCGCCGGTTTATATAAGCTGCGCCGCGTTCACTCGTTCACTCGTTAATAGCCGATAGCCGTTTTTAAGAGAATAACACCCCAGCTATTTATACCGCCGACCGTACCTACATAAAATAATAATGTGGATATATAAAATACTAGGCGTAGTGCCTTTTAGATACTAAAATGGCTTGAATATTTCTGAGTTGGCCCTTTCGTATTAATGTTTTAAGTTTTAATGTTTATTCGGATAACAAACGGTACAATTTAACTAATAGCTAAAAGCGATATTATTACTACATCAACCACTAAAGTTACCACAAGTTAGAATTACAAATAAATAACACGTGGGTGGGTACAAAGTTTAAATTATCTAGACTAAAAACAGTAATCTTCCACAGTTGGCGTTAACCAAAAAAAAAAGAATAAATAAGTAAATAAAAGAAAACAAAAACAGAAAAACAACTAAGTGTATTTGAAGGATAATCCATTAATAGTGGTAGCAAAGTGATGTCATCAACGTGCATCGTACATAAAGGGCACGACAAGGGTACGACAAACTTACTGTCCGTCGGTTGACGAATTTTGTCCTGACAGATTATCGATATAAAACTGTTTGTGAAACCCTTTAGTGCGAGGGGGACGGATACTTTATCCCCATTTATCCACAGCGATAAACGTGACCATAATCAATAGGTATTCCGCCTCGTTAAAGATAGGGACAGATTTCACCAGCTGATAGCCAACTTTCACTAAGTTGGAGAAGCTCTGTAAGAAGAAGGGTCTCTTTCTCTATTTTACTTTGTTTCAACCCGTGCTTTCGAAACCAGGGTTTTAGGGTTTCGCCACGTTTGTCTGTCTGTCCGAAAGCCCGTGCCCTCTTATATATATTTATATTATACTGTGGGCTTATTTTATTCTGGTCGCGTTTAACGCTGTGGATAAAGCATCCGTCACTCTTGCACTTACATATTTGTCAGAAAGTGTCGGTTGTTTTATCCACAGCGATTCCTTAAATGACAATTAGGGCTGTAGTTTTTACTTTTAATACCGGAAAAGTAAAAACAACTCATGACATTTTCTTGGCTCCAGCCTCCAGAGTACTGGCTCTTTGCCCAAATTTAACGAAATCAGGTCAGTAGTTTGTTAGAAAGATACTAACCGACCTTAACTTAGATTTTTGTTATATCTAGGGAGTTATTCTCTTAAAAAGTCGCTTTTCAATGTGTCGACGAAGTAATAAGAGGTCTAGTTAGGACTAAAGAAAATATATATTAAAAAAAAAACTGACCTCAAAACTGATCCATATTTTGTTAGTAACATTATAACTTAATAACTAATTATTAGCCTTACATATAGTGAAATACCCAAAATGACATGGAAAAAGAAAAAGAAAAATCATACACACATATAAAAAGGAGGGGTCTATATTGTCAGCCATAATTATTTTTAGTCACAATGTGCTTTATGTCATAATCATCGCAAGTCACAATGTTTTTTTTTCATTTTAAAGAAACTGTTACTTTTTCAGTATTTTCATAAATCGAACCTAACCCAACCTAGCCCCATCTACACGTTAGATATTTTAGAACTTCTGAAAAGTTTATAGTTTCAGCGATATAAAAAATTATGACTATCAATAATCACGTCAACAATGACTATGACTAATAAAATTATGGGAAAAAAAGGGCTCCCAAAAAGGACACTTACTTATTTCTGCCTGTATCAAGGTCAATACAAAATTTGATAAACGGGCAGTCGAGACGTTCTGCCAACACCTTCAGGAGGCTGTTCCCGCTGCTCCGCACTCGTTTCAGTAGAGAGGCGACCCTCTTCCGCCTGATGGCGTAAAAATCGTCGGTATGTCTCTCGGCGAACATGCCGGACGCACTACAGTGCCTCGGCAGGTTCATCAGCATCCTGAAGGTGTTGTTGTATTGAACCCTAAGCGTGTTATAGGCACGCTTTGTATATGTCACCCACAGACTGCACGTGTAGAACGATTGGCAGTATGCTTTGAACAGCGTTAATTTAACTTGCTTTGTACACCGTGCAAATCTGCGAGTGATCATATTACCCCTAATTGCCAATGCCTTCCTCTCCCTTTCTACATCTAAGTCATCCTTTAGGTCATCAGTTACCATATGTCCAAGGTATTTGAACCTATCAACTACCTTAAGAGCCATACTTCCCAGCGTAATCACAGGTACAGTCTCTGTGTTGTATTTTTGCGCCTTAAATATTATCAACTCAGTTTTTACTGCATTGTACCTGAGACCGTGGTGTGCCGCATGGCTCTCACATAACTCGATAAGCTTTTTCATCGAGTTGACCGACGGGCCCAGCAGCACCATGTCGTCCGCGTAACTTATATGATTGAAACACGTTTCGCCTATATGGCATCCGACATGGGTGTTGCTGAGCTCCTCGATCAACTCGTTCATGTATAAGTACGTGCTAGCCTAGTTGGTAGTGACCCTGCCTACGAAGCTAGCGGTCCTGGGTTCAAATCCCGGTAAGGACAGATATTTGTGTGACGAGCACGAGTATTTGTTCCCGAGTCGTGGATGTTTTCTATGTATTTAAGTATATATTTCTCTATATAAGTATTTATATCGTTGTCTAGTACCCATAGTACAAGCCTAGAGCTTAGTTTGGGACTAGGTCAATTTGTGTGAGATCGTCCCTTGATATTTATTTATTTTTTTATATACACATCAAAATTCATTGAAGAATTTTTGAATAATTCCTCTACGCTATACATCAGCCGCTCTCAATTTTATAAAAAAACTTACCATTTTGTTCTTTAGGTTATTTTTAGTGGAGCCGTTACACATGCCTTACTGAGTCCCAGGGCTCCGCGGAGAACACTTTGAAAACTATTCTACATAAACTGTTGAAGCCAGAGCCTGTTTTAGATGCATGGTAGTTAAAGGGGAGGGGGGGGAGGGTTTCAACCAAAAAATAAAATTCAGCTTTATCTTAAAATATTTTATTATGCTGGTGTTTATCGATGTCGATAAATGCGGATAAAACATCTGTCACTTTCTGGCCAGTATGGTAAGTGCGAAAGTGACGAATGCTTTATCTACCGCGATAAAGGCGACCATAATGCGAGCCCTGCGGGCCTAGTATGGCTGCGTCTATATCGCGTGTCAAATGTGGATAAAGCATTCGTCACTCTCGTATTTAGGTTTACGTGTCAGAAGGTGACGGATGCCTTATCCAAACTTAGGGTGTATCCCAAATGTCAAACAAAAGCGATCACTTTCAAAATCGATCACATACTCCGTTGACTGTACACGCTTTTCAATTCAAAATATGTGTAATACGGTTGTCCGACCTCCAGCTGGATATGGCCATAGACACCCGATCATAGACAATGGCGCGGGGAGGGGCGTATGCTAAACACGCGCACGCGCAGCCTATGCTAATCTATGGATTAATTATGCCTTTATGGCGCGGAGCAAATTTATAGGTGCGCTTGGAGATAAGTCATTAGTTTGTACACAGATATATAAATATTAGGCGACAAACTCACACTAATTGACCTAGTCCCAAACTAAATTCTAGGTCGGTAGGTTTAGTTGTGTAGGTAGTCATTCTAGGCTGGGCATCAATTTGGGAATCCATAATATCGTTTGACCTAATCGTCATTTGTCCTAATGTATCATTTGTCCTAAAGCCATTCCCGCCTGATGTTCTAAACTTTTTAGTGTTGTTATAACACAAGTCTAACCTAACGTTCTTTTTGGGAAGTTTAAAAAGTGGCCTGACTCAGCTGTAACCAGTTTAGGACAAACGATAAATTAGAACAAATGACGATTAGGACAAACGATATTATGGATCGCGAATGACACCCAGGCTGGGCACTAGGTAACGATAAACATACTTATACAGAGAAATACGTACATACATAAATACATAGAATACGTCCAAGATTCAGGAACAAATACGGGAATCAAACACCGACGCTAGCTCCGTAGGCAGGGTCACCATCCAAATAGGTCTGACGCGTCGTCTATGGATAAATGTAAAAAATACTAGCATATTAAGAAAAACTTACTAATACAATAAAGTTAATATTTTTTCTGCCAAGAAAGTTAAATTTAGAAAGAGTTGAAAACAAAGCACGGCGATGGTTGTGAAGCTAAAAATTTTCATACAAAATATTTATCGGAAAAAAAAGGAAACGTACAGACCCGGTTTTTCATAATAACAAGATATTCAAAAATCGTGTAAATCGGACTTGATTTTGGGGGTGAGAAACGTTATGGCCCGGAGCTGAATTAATATGGAAAAAAATACATCTACGCGATTTAAGGCCGAGCCACACCGCATGCGTGACGTGCACGTGCACGTGCGCGTTCGCTTTCCACTGCGTTGTATAGTAACATGTCGTAATGAAAATGCATACTATACAACGCAGTGGAAAGCGAACGCGCACGTGCACGCGGACGTCACGCAAGCGGTGTGGCTGGGCCTTAAGCGTCGCGTCGGTTCGCAGTCCGCGGAAACAAAAAATATATTGTTGGTGAGTTTATAAGTTTGCATGTACAGTAACGGGTATTCTTAAAGGATAATAAAAAGAGGAAAAAGATGAAAAAATACTCAAAAATATCGGTAACTTATCTCTTAATTTTAATAATATAAACTTAAAGACTAAACGATTTTACATGTATTAATTAGAGATGGGCTGACTAGGGATTTTGCCGACTGGCCAGTCGGCCGACTAATCGGTTTTCAATTTGCCGATTAATCGGCCGACTACTCGGCAATGCCGATCGTATTATTTTGCTAAGTTCGGGTGAACTCGGAAACGTTCGCTTCGCTTCGTCCGTCGCGCTTTGTTACCTACCCCTACCATGTTTTGGCCAATTTTGTTTACGTTTTTTTCTGCACAACAAGAAAAACTAATTATAGTATTAAAACTAACTACCTAGTGCTTTTTATAACTATATCGAAAAGAAAATCGCGTGTGTGGACATTTCGTGACGATATTTCCTATAGGCAATAAAGTGCCGAATATTCGGCATTTTTTGCCGACTAGTCGCCGACTAATCACCGATTAGAAATGATGCCGGATAGTCGGCTTTCCCGACTAATCGTCGACTAGTCGGCCCATCTCTAGTATTCATTATACGATGACTTTGCTTGTTTCTAAAAATTTTAAAGTTTAGGCAAATTTTTAAATATCTTAAAACTATAGCGAAATTTACAATGAACTTAAAATTATAGCAATAAATTAATCAATAAAACATCGGTTCATTATTTTCTCTACGGAACCCTAAAAACAATCATAAAGTGCGAACCATGAGACTGGGTACCACCATGAGGCAGTCTTCTTCTTCGTCTTAAAGTGCCTCTCCAACTTAGTGAAGGTTGGCTATCAGCTGCTATCTTTTGCGAGGCGGAACAGCTCAGACGCGCTCGTAATTCCAGTCCACTCCCGGATGTTGCGAAGCCACTTCTTCCTTCGCCCAACTCTTTTTTTGCCGGAACTTTGCCCATCATAATTAGTTGCAAAAGTTGATATCTGTCATGCCTGAGGACGTGCCCGAGATACGAAGTTTTTCGCTTCAGGCAGTGGAGTTACACAAACATTGCTTGGAATTATTTAACAACTGACTACAAGTCCAAAATTGTAGCCAACTCCAATTCTGTACTAGTTTTTTTAAATATTAGAATGGTCAAATTCACACAACATTCCTGTTGTAACGTAGATAATACTGACAAGTAGGTAGATAATATTAACTTATTATAGAAGAAGCATTGTTTTTACTTTCCAATGTTGACTTAGTTAAAGGCGACAACGTGTACATACAGTCGATTAAAAATAAGAAGACATCATAACTGAATCACTGGATCATTTCGTAAAATATGAACGCTTTGTGAACATCTCCTTCCGTTGTGATTGTCTGAAAAGATAAGATAATTAAGTATAACAATTACGCTAATTATAACTTCTACTGCTAGGTTTACCCTTTTTCACCGACACTCACTTCATAGAACGTATCACTTCGTTTCAGAGAAAGCTATTTTCTCCTGAACCCGTGTTGATTTCAAGTTATCTTGTGTGGTTGCAAGTCTAACGTAATCTACGTGAATCATATTTAAGAACTTGAAATCAACACGGGTTCAACAGAAAATATACTGCCCAGTCCATTTTTAAATGCTGTAATTTGCATACATAATAATAAGGAACATGAAAAAAATCCAATACAGCGAACTTAATTAGAGGCGGCCGTGGTGAAGGGAAATTATCATAATTGTTTCTAACCGACTTCAAAAACAGGAGTTTTTTTTAAATATTTGTACAATTTCCTCAAATTGTGAAAAGCATTATATTGGCCTTTGCGGAAACGGGATTGCCAGACTCGTATTGTAGCAAGCTATTACTATCCGCCTCGTCAGGCAATCCTCTATTTCCCAGGCCTCTATAATAATGTATTGAGGTGTTATTCTTACCATTTTAGCATTTTTTTCGTCGAATTCTCTCAAGAATATTGCAGTAGTTCCGTCGGGTCGTTTGATCACCTGTTTAAGCACGTTGTCCCCTTCTAGATGATACGTCATCCTCAACTGAAACAAAATAGTACATAATTTGCCTAGGCCTGGAAACTAGGGGATTGCCCGACGAGGTGGTTAGCGGGCCGAACCTTAACGAGGCCTGTGTCCTATTATAGGTGGTAAAACAATATTAAGTATCCATTCGCTTAGATAGTGTCACTACACTCGCACGCACTTGTGCTACACGTTCGGCAGTTTACATCGAATTATATTCATATTTTATTACAATAACCACACGTTCGTGTGAGTGTAGCGACACTATCTAACAGAATGGACTATACTTTTGACATGTTAGAGTATTAATTTTAACTCGGCCGTCATTACTGTCAAGTTAATAAGAGCTCAGAAGAAGAATGGGGTCAGAAGGTTCTTGAGTGGCGTCCGCGGACCGGGAGACGAGCTGTAGGTAGGCCTCCAACAAGATGGAGTGACGACCTTGTAAAGATCGCGGGAACGCGGTGGATGCGAAAAGCACAAGACTGGTCTGAGTGGAGAGCCTTGGGGGAGGCCTACTCGTATGTCCAGCAGTGGACGTCTTTCGGCTGACATGATGATGATGATGATGAATAAGAGCTATTGGAACGTAGACGATTGGATAACACGCAAAGGCTTGTTTTACCGACTTAAATACTGCCCTACTAAGCTAATAAGAAGTATCCCAAATTTAATAACCAAAGCAGTTTTAATTCTCTTCTGTTAGTAATAAGGTTGATATTGCTACAGGAGTTTTATCTAAGATGCTGCGTATTGGATTAGCAGGGCAAAATAGAAGCCTTGCGAAAATACGAGTCAGCCATTCCCGTTTCCGCCGAGGCATATAATGCGTTTTTCTTAAACAATGCGAAATTTGAAAACAAATACATAATTAAAACTATTTGTAACAAACATTTCGTTGAACAGAGAGAGAATCTCCTTTTAGGGTTTTTTTTTTTGAAAACTACGATTGTTACATTTATTTCACACGCAATGGCCAAAGTTTTCGGCAAAATTGTGCTAACCCCATTAATAGTATAGATTTGTGGATCTACATTTATTCGAACTCTTTTAATTGGGTAGTTTTGTTTGACCCTGAAGCGGTCCTTACGGACTAACGGTTGGAAACCACGGCTCTCGAATCTAGATATCGTCTCATCACCATCTAGACTCTAGGAGGCCTAAAAATGACGTTTAAATTACAGTACACCGTCAAATTATACCTTAGATCCATCCAGCCTCTCATACTCCCGCTCTTCGCCAAGCCGGAACACCTTCTGGACGTTAAGGTCCTCGGCCTCTATGTGGAGCGACATGGTTCTCTCGTCGAGCATGGTGAAGCACCACACCGGGGCATGGGCTTCGAAGAGTCGCCTGATCTGTCTGTCGGTAGCTGTGGTAGCATTAGTAAAGTCCGAATTTAATAAGAAGAATAGGTACCTCTATACTTTATTTGGATCTCTATCATTAAAATTTGGCCGAAATAATGTTGGCTGAATGTGTCATTTCCAAAATTCTAATTTGCCAAAAAGCTATTTCCCGTCGCGACGTGATCTGTGTGTCTGTAGCATCGTAGATCCCAAATGGATGGACGCGTATTTTAGTATGTTGTGATTCCCGGTTAAGGCAGACGAATTTTCAAAAACCCATTATTGAAAGATTTATTTTTTCAAAAATAAAAGAAAGTCTCCTTTGCGTAGAACTTGCTATTTCTAATGTTAAAGGTAGTTGCCGTCCATGTGTAGTTCGTTTTTTCCACCATCTATATTTTAATTTAAGATGAATAAAAACATAAAAACATCCAAGACTAACAAACAAATACTTGACCTCATCACATACTCTTCATCATAATCATCATCATTAGCCGCAAGACGTCCACTGCTGGACAAAGGCCTTCCCCACCCTAACTGGATATCAAACCCAGTATTGCTCCATAAGCAGGGACACTACTTAACAAAACTTTACATTAAACATTTATCATACTAACACAAATTATCACAACAAAAACAAACACATCGCTGTTTTAATAAAACAAAAAACACTCAAAATTTTCGTACAAAACTCACTCGTCGATCCTAAAAAATGTTTTAAGTTACTCCCACCTGTCCGTCTAAATTTTTTGCCTGAAAACGACATATTTCTTTCACTATTATTATGTGACTACATTTCGAACTAAAACAATGTACGTGATAACGTTATTTACCTAGTCACGCTATAAGCTATAAGACGCGATAAGATTGGCAACATGCTGTGTCATCTTGATATTTGTAAACCTGTGGCAAATGACAACGACCTCCAGGCCTAGTATGATTGCGTTTATCGTGTGACAAAATGTTGATAAAGAATCCGTCACTCTCGTATTTATTCATATAGGTACATGTCAAAAAGTGACATTGTATTCATATTTTGTCACGCGATAAACGCAGCCATATTAGGCCCCCTGCGAGCCTAATTTGGCTGCGTCTATATCGCGTGCCAAATGTGGATAAAGCATCCGTCACTGTCGTACTTATTTACGTGTCAGAAGGTGACGAATGCCTTATCCACACTTTGTCACGCGATAAACGCAACAATATTAGGCCCCCTGCGGGCCTAGTATGGCTGCGTCTATATCGCGTGTCAAATGTGGATAGAGCATCCGTCACTGTCATACTTATTTACGTGTCAGAAGGTGACGAATGCCTTATCCACACTTTGTCACGCGATAAACGCAACAATATTAGGCCCCCTGCGGGCCTAGTATGGCTGCGTCTATATCGCGTGTCAAATGTTGATAAAGCATCCGTCACTCTCGTGTCAAAAAGTGACGTATCAACATTTTGTCACCCGATAAACGCAGTCATAGGCTCTATTCTACTCATTGCTTTTGACATGTCATCGTATTGTCAACGTTATGCTAGCTCTTATTTACTTGATAGTAATGGCGCGATTAAAAGCGATACGATAACATGGTAAAAGTAATTCTGTTTTGCCGAATAGAATACAGCTTAGTATTGTTACCGTATTGTTTTTAACTCGGGCCCCATCACTGTAATAGTAGTTTACGTGATGGTTGCGTAATGCTAATTACGCAGACTCGCGTACAATACTTTATCTACACACATATTATAAGTACTCTAAGATGGGTTTAGAGGCCGAAAGGCAAATGACCAGCATTACCTTACCTGTGGTAGTAGGTGACAGCGATGACAGCTGTAACGTAATTTTGAAATTACGTTATCGAATATTGTAAGGTAATATGATCCAAATTTGGAACAACTTCCAAAATTACCAGCTGTCATCGCTGTCACCTACTACCACAGGTAATGCTGGTCATTGCCTACGGGTTTTGAACGCATAATAGAGAACTTATGACATGTGTGTAGATAAAGTAAATAAGAGCTCATATCGCTGACAATAATACGATAACATGTCAGCAACAGCATTAGCCCTAGTAGAATACCGCTTTGCCGGCGTTTATTTTTTAAATATCGCTGAGAAAGCGTTAAAATCATCTTACGCAAATTCCAATAGAGATTATTCACGACTTTTTTTCACAGCTTCAATAACTGTTGATTCATGAATAGTCAGTTGAGAAAAATCATTTTTTGGATAGCTATAAAAATAACCAAGATATAAGCCAACAAAGATTTTTAGATTTTGACAATTTTCCTTAAAATTGTATATCAAAATATACAAAAAAAAAGTAAAAAAAAAGCAAAAGTATAAATTTACTTTCAAATAAACAAAGTCACTGCACCCAATAGTGAAAGCTAGTAAGTACCTAGTCTCTTAAAATGTGCCATTTTAAATATTTTCAACAAATACTAGTGTTTTTTAAGGTCTACCCCAATTCCAAACCTTGAAGTATTTCTAGTGTAATATCTAAATAACGAACTGTTGGCAGGCCTTCCACTACAGCGCCTCTATTCTAGGCGGTATAAACTATACCGTAGTTTTCCTGTTATGGTATTGTTATGACGTCAGCCGCCATTACTGTCAAGAAAATAAGAGCTATCAAAACGTTGACAATTCGATAACAGATCAAATACGATATTGTTTTTACCGTCTTGAATAGAGCCGCAGTTTGGTCGTTCTACGAGGGCCGATTTGACAGCTGTCAACGCAGTATAAAATATAACCTCAAACACATATTTTGTACTGAGTTGATAGCTGTCAAATCGGCCCTCTTAGGACGACCAAACTGTAGGTGTACCGACGAACTGGTGAAGATCTCGGGATGGATGCGAGTAGAACACCGGTCGTCGTGGATATCCTTGGGAAGGCATGTCCAGCAGTGGACGTCTTTCGGCGGATATGATGATGAGGATTATCTAAATAGCAAAGATTACATAATGTCTCTTTAAATTCTCGAAGTTCATTAGCGCCGTACACAAAACGCACTAGCTGTCAGAACACCAAGAGAATGACTAATGTCAGGGTTAGCTGTGACTCGGTCGCGGAAACATAACAATAGCGTTTAATGCTTTTCAAATTTACAAACGATATTGAGATGTTAGCAAAAACACTTGCTCGTATTATATGTAGATGGGTGATTCCACTGGCGTTTCAACCGCCGTCTGTCCGCTGTCATAAATATTGAAAGAATGAGCTACACCAAGCAGTTAACATTCACACAGAGCTATACTGTTATCGTAATTCTTGCCAGATTTGATCGAATTTTAAGTATATTATCGCCTATTTCTTAAATACTTAGGACAGCGGACTGACGGCGGTTGAAACGTTCGTGTAATCACCCAGATACCAAAAACAAAGATTCAGACAAACTGAGAACCTCCTTGTTTTTTGAAGTCGGTTAAAACTAAGAGGAATCTTTATTAAGGCCCTGTCATCCCGGCTCATAGACTCCTCCGGAGTGCTTACCTCTCCCAAAGGATTGGGCTGGCTATCCAGAGAGGTAATGCAGCCGGTGTCATAGGGACCATGCCGCGAGCGGACCTGCTAGAGGGGGTGTTCTTTATATAGTGGTGGTTATTATTTATACCTTTAATATTTGAGTAGCTTAGTTTAATTTTAATTTTAATACGTTTAGTTTTAATTTTTAATTGTATTATTGTTGAAGTCTGTAAATTGTTACTTATAAGTGTTTTATTTATGTTTGAAAAAATGACGTGTACAAGAGCCCGCATGAGGTCAATTTACTTAATAAAAAAGAGGAAACTGTGATAAACTTTTTTACGCATACAACGCCACGTTCATTATTTAAATACTAGAAATAGGGATAAGCTCGCTCTTCCCGGTCACCGTCTCCGTAAGGTAAGCACTTCGTTTGCGGGGAACTGTATACGTTTCTACAATAAGATCGTCAATATGCCGTTCAATAAATTTAAGTCTCGCATCAAGCGCTGCTTGTTGGGTAGGGCATACTATTTATGCTGTAAATGACTTCATTGGTGTATGTCAAAGATGTATTTAAGTAGTGTCTAGGCTATTAATTATTAAGGTAATTTCTTAAGTTTAGGTTATTTCTGATATTTCTATCTGGATAA
The DNA here is from genome assembly GCA_946894065.1 of Acleris literana. Classification (NCBI taxonomy): domain Eukaryota; kingdom Metazoa; phylum Arthropoda; class Insecta; order Lepidoptera; family Tortricidae; genus Acleris; species Acleris literana. The sequence goes on from OX335670.1 coordinate 23,623,810, forward strand.
AAATGCCTTTAAGCAAACTATGTATTCAAACACGAAATTTTATGTTTACTTTTGTACTTTATCTTTATTAGTTCTTGTGTGTACAAGACTCTTTTAAATGAGAACACACTGTGATGTTTCTCGCCGGACAGCTAATCACATAATATTACTTTTATGTTGTCCGGCAGCATGAGCACGTCATGCTCGCTAAAAGGTCTTTGCTTACGGCGGCGTCGTTGATCGGGTCGCCACCTTCCCGAACACATGGTTGAGGGAGGCGATGGCTGAGATACGCGTCATACTCGTGAACGGGTGCTGTTTGTGGGGTCCGGTCTGTTCACGTCTGCAAGGACTTGTTGCTCAGTTAATTATTCCAGTTATGGCTTTTGACGTACAGACCTCGTCGTGTTGTTCTCCTAGTCATTATGTTTAGTTTAATGTATTTCATCATCATCATCATCATGTCAGCCGAAAGACGTCCACTGCTGGACATAGGCCTCCCCCAAGGCTCTCCACTAAGACCGGTCTTGTGCTTCTCGCGTAATATTTTTAATTTTTACATTTATTTGTAATGTTTTTAATTTTTGAATTTGTAATGTTTTTTTTTTTTTTTTTTTTTTTTTTATTGTAAAGGGAAACATACAGCAGATATAATACAACTAAATTAACAAATGTTCTTAATTCATTAGCCAAAATAGTTTCCACCTATAGTTAATACATTAATTTTGCTCAAAGAGTTAACATTATTATAATGAGTAAATATAATTAAGTAGAAAACATAAACTAATACTACAACTTAAAACAAAATTTTGAATTTTGAGATATAAATTAGGAAAGTAAATTAGTAATCCAATAGTGAAAGAAACAAACAGTACCAATATACTTTAAAGTTTACAAATTATTCAATTATTTAATTATTTACCTTCTTAATTGCAGAAACAAATTGATGATACTTAAGTCCGAATAGGTCAATATGAGAATATTTCTTATTATAAGTATTGCATGCTCTCACGAGGTATCCATTCTTTACATATTTTTTATGGCTGAACGATGTAGAGAACAACTCTGTGGACCGAGTACGGAAGTTAGAACATCTAAATGATACTTTACTCAAGAGATTTTGAGAGTCAATCATATTGTTTAATAATTTAAATAGAAACGTCACATCCCTCTTCTCTCTTCGCATCTGAAGACTTTCAACGTTTTCTGGAATGAAAGACCCGAACTTATATTTCATACGACTAATGAATTTCTTTTGAATTTTCTCGATTGCATTCATATGAACCAAAAAGTAAGGATTCCACACAGTAGATGCCGTTTCTAAATGCGATCTTACGAAGGCATTATACAGAAGGAGCAATGTATTTGGATCTTTAAAATCTTTACTTTGTCGGAAAATTTTATTTGTGATAGTTCTAATAATTTGCATTTGTTGCTTTATTACCTTGTAATGTAACTTACTTTTAAGTATTATTGTATTTTATGTTTGGAAAAATTACCTTCTGCTGGAGTTTCTTGCGGCGCTTCTTCTCCGCAATGATGGTCTTGTCCGAAGCGCTAGTAGATTCACTCTATATTACCGACGTGTAAAAGAGCCCGAATGTGGCCAATTTACTGAATAGGTATATATTTTGATTTTGATTTTGATTTTCATCCGGGGTCCCGGGGGACCCAAGGTATGTGGAACTCACCAACCGAGAGCGGGAGGAATTCCTACTAAAATTTCATTCAACCATTATTAGCCACCACAACCACAATTAACTATTTAGGCAATATTAAAGTATTATTAATTAAGGCTCTAAACTCAGTCGGATAGACTAAACTGCCAAGACGCGCGTCAGATCAAGTTAGCGATACTTATCGAGATAAACAAAATGCCATGCAGCCCCATTTTCCACCATCCTGACTGATAGGTTACATTAGACAATACGGCATACATTGCAAAATTAATAAATAAATAAATAATAAAATAAATATCAGGGGGACAAAGTCACACAAATTGACCTAGTCCCAAACTAAGCTCTAGGCTTGTTCTATGGGTACTAGAAAAGTTTTCACACTACCGGGCTTCATAATATTCATATCAGCTGCGCCATGTATATTGAAATGTCACCTGTCACCTGTCACTGTCAGGATGGTGAAATAAGGGGCCGATGCCTCATGGCATATTTTTAACCCCTGATATAAAAAGAATAATATCAATATCAAGGGACGATCTCACACAAATTGACCTAGTCCCAAACTAAGCTTTAGGCTTGTACTATGGGTACTAGACAACGATATAAATACTTGTATAGAGAAATAAATTCTTAAATACATAGAAAACATCCAAGACTCAGAAATAAATACTCGTGCTCATCACACAAATAATTGCCCATACCGGGAATCGAACCCGGCACCGCTAGCTTCGTAGGCAGGGTCACTACCAACTAGGTTATCGCGTCGTCAAAAGAAGAACGTAGGATAATATGTTTAACTTGTGTATTTGTTTATTGGTATCTGTGTATCTGTCTGTCTGATGTGGTGTCGTGACTCCCAAACAGATGGACAGATTAGGGCGCAGTTTTTTTAAAGGAAGATAAGCAGGATGATCAGAAGACCCTATTTCACGATACGATGTTAACCACTTAACAGACGATTAGAGCTTTAACAGCTGTCAAAATGTATGAACTAACAATCGATTAACATTGATTAACATTTAACATTGTTTGGTGAAATTGGTATTTAGGTTTTTAGAAATTAATTGGGTTGTTTAATAGATAGTAGGCGTCACCATTATATTATTGGATTAGTAAATGTAGCCTTCCTAAGATAACTTAGCAAAACTTAAACTACTTGATTGCACCTGAAGGCTAAATCCCTTAAAGCGTGATTTTTGAACAAAATTCGCTCAGTTTTAGACTGTTATAAGTCAATTTTGATAAATTTACAAAATGATTTCAATAAATATGTACTACTTCTACGCGATACAATTGTAGCAATTTTTGTTTAAGTGCGTGTACCTAAAAATGTTATTAAACATGCACACCAAAATTAACCAGCCTTAAAACAAAACAGTCCTTAAAATGTCAGTTACCAACCTAAACCTCGCGAAAACCTGACATAACGCGTTCTTGAAATCTCGCGTGACATGCGCCTGGGCATTTTTGACATTCGACTTGCACCAATTGCGGTGAGCGCGACCTTGCGCCGCAGGGCGGGGGCGCCTATACTGCGTCGATCGCTGCGCCCGCTTCATTCCGCTCACACGCACCGCACGGGGCACTCCGAAAAACAAAACACGGTCCCAAACAACGGACCTTAAAACAAAACACGACCAAAAACATTCGACTTTCAAGTTTTGAAATTTGAAATGTTTTAAATTTAATTCGAAAATGTGGCTGTTAAGTTTGACGGTTCTCGCGGCTTTGTCGGCAGCCAGCGGTGCGGGCGCCGGCGCCGCCCGCCTAATTTGCTACGTGGAAAGCGCGCGCGCATACCCCGAGTGTACGCACCTCGTGTATAATGGAGATGCCAAGGGAGAAAAGCTTGATGCGGTGTTGAAGGAGCACAGGAAGAATAATCCTAAACTGAAGATCGTGTTGAGAGCCGCTGAAGTTGACAAAGTAAGTGATACGATTATCGTCCTGTCGGTACTTTTTAAATTTAAAGAGCGTTAAAGTATATCAAATAGGTGCAGAAAGATAGCATAAATAGTAGACTATCTGGGATTAATAATTTTAAAAATATGGTAAATAAAAATAGCTAAAAGAAATCATAACACTTAATTGTCCATGGTAAGAGCCCAAAGTGAAACAGGTGTACTTTTGGCTAAAAAAGTAATTTCAACAAAATTGTTACTTAAAACAATGGAAGCATAATCGTCTTGTATTAATAGTACATTACTGCACAGACCGGGAAATAGGCCGTTGCGGGACGAGTAGAGTTAGCGTGGCCGAGACGCAGTCGAGGCCGCGATATAATACGAGTCCAGCAACCGCCCTTCCCGGTCGAGGCTTGTATAGTGCTTTTCTCCAAGATGTGAGGAAATTTAACACAAATGTTAATAATATTAAACACAGTCCCAACATTTCTTTGAAAAAAAAGAAAAGAAGCGTACGATTTAGTCTGACACTGAAATAAAGCATTAAATAAAATCACAAATTATTTAAACGTAATAAATTCAATTTGAATAAAATGTAGTTTAAACAATAACATTTATTACGCGTTTATGTTATTTCCGCAATTTATTTTGTTTATGAACGCAATTTCTATTTAAAAAAAGTCAAACTATTTGACACACTTTTAAATACGTTATAAATGCTGTTTGAAAAGGCTTAACTTTTTAGTCTATGACATTTAAAAAGTTAAATATACAAGGAAGAATTTTGATTGCACGAGTGTTTGGCTGTTTGGAGATAGTTATCCTAGTCCAAACATGGTTTTAAAAAGTAAAACACCAGGTACGTAATGAAATTTCATACATTTTTCGCGGCCGCTGCTGTTGGTAAATAATAACGTTGTTTTTTTTTAATTTTGCCTGGGCCTGGAACTTAGAACTTCGCGGGCTGATTTGAAAACAGTAAATTTAACATTTCCGAGCATGTGGGAGAAAAAATAAATACTTGGTTCAAAACATTCATTTACCTGAACTTTTTTAATAAATTCATCTACTGGTGAAGTAGTATATTTGATTTTGGTTGTATGATGTATTAGCAGTTTCGCGAGGAAGACTAATAATGTCGCCTTTAAACCCTACATGTCATGTGGACACAGTCATGACCTTCTACTAAACCTTTGTCACTCTTCTCAGCTATATTGCGTCCATAGCACTAATATATAGCTCTATATTACCGCACTAGTAAATTTATCCTTATAACCGACATGTCAGAGAGTCCATGAGTGTTATTCTCTTTAAAATGTGTTTTGTGCGCTCGGACGCGACTACTTAAACTCGCCGCTGCGATTCCGCTCATTCGTCCGACCGACCGCCGTTTTTGAGAGAATCAAACCCCAGTGGCCCTAGACATTATGCATCTTGCATTGCAAGATCGTTATTGCTATTGTATTGTTATTGACGCAAACTGCCGGAAAATTGCTTATTAACCACTTGTTTAGGGCCTCTGATGTGGCCAATTCACTTTTTCATCACACAATTATCAACTAATAGGAACTCAAATAACAAACACAGTATAAACCAAGAAACTAAACAACGCAAACATGCTTTCACAGCGAACAAGACTGCTTCCGACTATGTTAGTCAGTCATTATCATGTCTGTTGGCATTACCACAACAAAGACCTAGTTACCTCACCGTAGCAACTATACTTTCTTCACTAGGATACTGTGTGCTAGATTCGGAGAACAAAAAGCACTCATTACTATGGGTGTCCAGTTTAAGGTTTAGTTCAATTGTTATGTAAGTTAAGTGGTGTATCGTGTAACGTTGACACTTGGAACTTAGTGAAGCGAGGATTGGGGAAACCCTTGCGTTTCCCTTGGCAGGATCATGACGAAATTTGTATGTTGGACCTTAGTATGTGACACTTGTAGTGTATCCTTTGGGGTATGGAAATGATCTCTGAGCATAGTGTAAAGTAGAGTAATCAGTTTAAAAAAAAAAGTGAGATTAGATTCAATTGTTTTGTTAGTTAAGTGACGTATCGTGTAACGTTGACACTTTGAACTTAGTGAAGCGAGGATTGGGGAAATCCTTGCGTTTCTCTTGGCACTGGCAGGATCATGACGAATTTAGATGTATGTTGGACCTTTGAAAGTGACACTTGTAGTGTAAACTTTGGCGGTATGGAAATGATCTCTGAACATAGTGTAAAATAGAGTAATCAGTTTTAAAAAGAAAGCGAGATTAGATTCAATTGTTTTGTAAGTTAAGTGGTGTATCGTGTAACGTTGTGACTTGGAACTTAGTGAAGCGAGGATTGGGGAAATCCTTGCGTTTTTCTTGGTAGGATCATGCATGACGAAATTTTGATGTATGTTGGACCTTTGAACGTGACACTTGTAGTGTAAATCTTGGGGGTATGGAAATGATCTCTGTACATAGTGTAAAGTAGAGTTAAACGTTTTTAAAAGAAAATGGGATTAACTTTTGTGGTCTATTGTATTTTTTTAAGCATCGAGATTATGAACCAAGCTAACGACTCATACTTGGTGGCCTTGGTTCGTCTATGCAAGAACTTTGTAGATCCTGTTGCCAACTTCCAACGCCAACATAAGCTCTTATAATTATGAATTTTCATCAGGTGTTTACATAATTTTTAACCTATTTTTATAACAGGAACTAGTTTTTATACTTGGTTAAACATTTTGAACAAACACAAGGACGTTTAGCGCCGAACCGAAATGAGGATAAAGGGGAAAGAGATAATGACGACGTTAAAATGGGACACACAAACAAACAAACACGTGAAACTATATAAAAAAAACCCGTCAAGTGCGAGTTCTACTCGCGTGGAGAGGGTTCCGTCTCCACACCATATGCCTGTCTGTTAGCCTGTCTGTCTATCTGTCCATCTGTCACAGCAGATTTGCTCCAAAACTACTGGACCGATCGAGTTGAAATTTGGTACAAATATGTAAGTCGGTGACTCAAAGATGGATGCGTAACGCAAATAAATGAATTTTGAACAAGGGGCTACTTTTAGGGGATAAATAAGGAAATTTAAAAAAAAAAGTTTCGCAGACCTTATTATGTGACTAGTCATATGAAAGGGCTTATTATGAGCATCTCAAATATATTTGTTTTATAACTTTAACATAAACAGTTTTGAAGTTATTTAAGAAAATACACAAAAATCGACCATCCCCCTCCCTTATCTCTGAAACTACACGAGTGGTAAATAGACACACACTAAAAATATTGTAGTGTGTGTCTATTTACCAAAGGACAGTGAAGTGAAATAATACAAATAGAGTAGAAGCAAATCTAATCCAACCTGCATGCAATTAACGTAAGGTGATCAACTGTGACGATTAGGTTTCTTAGCTTCCTAGTGGTGGACATTGTAATAAACATGCATAATAATCAGACATCGGACCAATGGCCGCCATTACTCGCAATAATGTGGACATGACTCCAAAGATTTTAATTAAACAAATTAAATTACATTAATTACTTACCCCAAAAATAATTTGATCCTTTGCAAGACTGTAATAAATAAATATTACAAAGACTTGTTATTGTGTTTTATTAATTAAAGCAATTAAAACAATTTATATAAATTTTTCGTTGTTAGAACCTTTACATGGCTAAAATAAACTTATGATGTGAAAATCTCCTTTCGCAACCCACGGATGTTAATGGAGCAAACTTAAGTAGATTAATATTTAAGGCCCAGCCACACTGCTTGCATGACGTGCACGTGCGCTTGCGCATTCGCTTTCCACTGCGTTGTATAGTGACATGTCGGAATGAGAATTCATACTATACAACGCAGTGGAAAGCGAACGCGCACGTGCACGTGCACGTCACGCAAGCGGTATGGCTGGGCCTTAATGGGCACTCCTCACGTCTTTGTATTATTTATTTATTACGGTCTTGCAAAGGATCAAAATTATTTTAAGGGTTAGTAATCGATTAATGTAATTTAATTTGTTATTAAAATCTTTGGAGTCATGTCCACATTATTGCGAGTAATGACGGCCATTGGTCCAATCTCTGATAATAATATAATATAATATTTATATAATTACCTATGTAAAAACTAAAGAAGAATATTGTATGTTTGATTAGTGACCGAAATAGTTCATTTAAAATAATAAGCACGCAAATAAATAAAAAGGATACACCCTTACCGTAAAAAAATCTCTTTCTTTAGTATTTTAGGTAGTTAGGCCGAAGCAATTATTGTTTTAGTAATTGTTTTTTATTTAAATTCTTGTAAATAACACTAAAAATAGGGCATACCTAGATAAGCCATTATTTATAACGAATTATGATGCCTTGAAACTTAAAACAGCGCTTAGCAAAAGAAAAAAATACCCTATTTTTTGGCTCTACCTTAATCGATCCGAAAAAAAAACTCGTTACTGGACCTTGTCAACTTTTTATCTGAGACCATATACAAAAATAATTGGAACTGGTCGTTACAGATAGTAAAAACAATTATTTATTATTATGGATTGCTGTACACCGATTCATCAGACGTTGGCGTAGGTGCGCGGTTAGCGCATTATTTAGACCATATTTTTGTTACATAAACACCCATGATTGATGGTATTCGTTTTTGCTCTACTTACTAACCTTGTAGAAAGAATTAGGCTAGTTACGGAGATGACAAGTTTTTTAAACTAAAATTAAAAGCAATATTATAAATAATTTATATAAGCAACAATTTAGTAAGCACACGTACTGTAAAAAATCATAACGAAAACAAAGGTACACTTCGTCTTTGTTTAACATAACTCTTATAGTTAATTATGCTATCGGATGTAAAAGCAGTTTAAAAAATGACACGTTTTATGCTTGGCTTTTGAAGCGAATATAGGTCAAGGAAAGATTCAGGGTTAACTCTTACTTTTATATGTACGGATTTTTGAGAATAACAACATGGCGTACCCACCTTAATACGGTCATTACAATTTTTATGCTTCCAAAAATACGGGAATATTATTACGATGATCTCATGTACTGTCTGGTTCAACATGGCTCATTTGATCTACAAATTCATATTTTTTCAACTCACCAGTGAATAAAGTTCTCACGCCTATGATATGAAACCCACTCGTCAACGAAATTACAGCATTACTTTTGGTGGCACTCTAAAATCGACTTCCAGAGCCAAATTAAAAAATCTATAGTTTTTACGTTGACATACACTGACGTAATTGAAAACAATAAGTACATGCGCCCTTGGGCTGAAAAGATCATTAAACGAAATGCAACTCTGACGCAAGAGTGAAAAGGTATGTGGAGCACGAAATACCTTAAATTACTTTAGACCTTTATTCACGAAGTAAATGATTGGCGGTAAGGCCGTAAGGCATGTCGGCCCTTTGAACTACATGTCGTCGGTGTCGACTGCAAAACCGCGTAATCAACAAATTTATTATAGAGCAAAATAAACCTTAACGTCTTAAAAAAAGGTGCATTTTGCTCCTCATTAAATTGTTACTTACGCAGTTTTGCAGTTTCACCGACGATGTCATTCAATGATATCTATTAAATATTTCTTGATATCCGCGGAATATATTTACTGAGTTATATATATTAGCTTACACATTCGGATTCTAAAACTGAATCACTAAGCAAGAAAAATAAGGTTTAAGAAACAAATTCAAAGGTTAAATATTTATTAGCTTATATACTTTAGAGTCGGTGACAGAAAAGTAGGATCTTGGATGTGTAATCCTTTAATTGGTTTTGTGTTTCCTATTATTGTTTCATATATTTTAAATATAATTGATGGTTTTCCTATAAACGACTGCAGAAATCAAAGACGTTTAGAATTGACGTTGTCGTTGTTATTGTTGTTTTTTTTAATACCGGCTTCTGTTCTATGGGACAATTTGCCAGTGTCAAGATTGAAAGGAACACGTGATCTGTTTGTGTTAATTCTGTACATTTTGACAGATTCAACATTCAGTTTACTTTTTCTGTGGTGAGGAGAAGGCAAACAAGCATACAGGGCACCAGATGGTATTTAGGATCTAGTTTATTAGCATTCTTAAGATAAATAAAAATAGATATAGAAAAAAATACTGGTATACATAAAGAAGACTCAGTAACAAATACTCGCATTCATCACACACATATCTGCCCTGACCGGGAATCGAACCCGGGCCCGCTAGCATCGCCGGCAGGGTCACTCTAAACTAGACTAACTGGTTCAAACTAATTCATAAAGCTAAAAACCAACTTCTTGAAATTTCACACTGGCTTCATAACGGCTGTAATAATTATCGAATGCGTAGGTACTATTTCTGATTAAGTACTTTTACTTTTTGTTCTAGTTTTGTAAGACGGTCTAGTTTGTTAACATAATGCTAACTCTTAACACAACCTTCAGGTTTGTTTGTAGTTACTAACTTCTCTCTCATACGCGCTTATAAAAACTACACTCTAACCTGCTCTACCCGAACTGTCAAATGAATAAGAGCTACCCACAGAATAAAGACTCAAGGCTTAGAAACCGTACTAAATAAGCAGAAAATACTTATGGTTTTTATAGTGAGTTGGAAAGAGATGAATCTATAGCTATTCTTTCGTTATTTGGTCCATCGTAACAAGTAAGGCGTGATTTGGACCTATAAGCACCTATAGCATTTGGACCTATAGACAAGGAAAGACAAATCCTTCCTATAGGAAGGACAGGACAGAATTCCCTGTGTAAAACCTTGTGACAATAACAGTTAAAGAAGAAAAAACAGCCTACTTTTTTAAAAAATATATCTCATGTAATACGTAATCTAAAAAGTAGAGAAAGATAGCTGACGCAAAGTACGTCTTATAGTCCGCGTTTCTATGCTATATGTTCTTATTCTGTGGAGCTACCACAATGCCTACAATATGATGCCCAATTGGTAAGACAAAGCTGAATAGAACCTGTCGAAAAATAACCTAGTTACGCAACCAACCCCAAATGTGACCACTTAAACCCACAACCCGTTTGAACCATTTCTGCCACATGTCGCGCCTACAGCCTGCAGCAAGGCCAGACGCCGCATGAGAAACAAATGACGTCATCTATCTACCCAAACCCTGTAGAACAAGACAAGTAGAATTATGCTTTTTTTAGTGGTGGTCGGACGTCCGTCCGGATCGCTACGAGGCTACGACCATCTCTTATCATTGATTCCTTTTTCGTCGTATTCCTGATTGGACATATTCTTGTTTCGGCATTTTCCTGTTTGGACGTATTCCGTTTTCGGCATAATCTTGTTTCGGCACATTTTAGTAAATAAATTATAGTATGAAATATTTGTGACTTTGCTTGCGTAATAAAATAAAATAATATTTTTTAGTAAAATATTTTATTGAATCAATTAAAATAAAAGGCAAAAATCAAACAGTACCTACACTGATTACCTACTTAAAATAATCACGAACTAGGCTATTTCAATATTTATTCGATGAGGTATTTGTGATATTTACCATTGGAAAATATTAATTTGTGTTTCTTTCTTGCATGCTATTTATTGTATAACTAGTATAACTACTAAGTATATATGTATGTCTTGAAAATAAAATATAACGATACGTAAGATTGATTTCATTTGTTGTATACAATGATATAAGCCAAAAATGGAAAGTGCCGAAACAAGAATATGGAGAAAACGGAATACGTCCAAACAGGAATACGACGAAAAAGGAATCAATCCTCTTATCCTTTACCAAAACCTACCGCCAAGCACCAGTGCTAACTTCGTTAACACTTACTTTTAAGTATGAATGTTTTTTATGGTGATAAAAATGACCTTCAGATGGAGTATCTTGCATTTTCTTCGGGATGATGGTCTTGTCACTCCATATTACCGACGTGTAAAAGAGTCCCATTGGTTTGTTCCTCACGATTCAACGCGCTAAACAATCGACGCAAAATAAAATACAGATATACTTTATTTTCTAGCCCCACCTACGCCTTAGATTCGGAATTTACGGTTAAAGTAAAAATTATTTATTTATTTATTTCATACTTTGTTCGCGCCTTCCTCCGCGTAACCCTCCTTTGTTGTTCTCTTTAAATTTTCAAAAAATAGAAATAGTTTTGATCATAGACATGATTTATCTACGTTAAGAATTCAACCTAAATCTGTTTAAATTTAAACAATTAAACATAATGACAAAACATGTTTATAATAAAATATAATACAAGATCTTGGTTATATGTCGTACCAAACCATAACGCTATGCTAAGTTATGGCATAAGTCAATGACAGTTGTCAACGTAATAATTATAACTGGACTGTCCACTTGTTATTTAATAAGTTACTCTGAAAGTGACAGCGGTTTGTAATGCAACCAGTAACCCTAGACCGTTGCATTATACAACTGTTAGCAACTAAAAGGCGACCGGATAGACCAAGCTAATTATTTAACTATTGAAATTGGGATGCACCATGTTTTTATAACGTGTAAAAGAGCTCATGTTGCCAATTTACTGAATAAATATTTTGAATTTTGAATATTTGAATTATGAATGGTCATTCAGAAAACCATTTCAGAGGAATACGCCTAAATTACTATACATAGTCTGGGATGTTATTCTCTCAAAAAAAGGCGGTCGGTCGGACGGACGAGCGAATCGAAGCGGCGAGTTTAAGTACTCCCGCCCGAGCGAACAAAACACATTTTAGCCCGTGCATTGTCAATTAGGCAGCAGATACGTTCAAGAAGTCATGCTGCCAAATTGAATACACGCGCTAAAATGTGTTTTGTTCACTCTGGCGGGGCTACTTACTTAAAATCGCCGCTTGGACAATCACTCGTTCGTCCGCCCATTCGTCGTTCTTGAGAGAATCACACCCCTGAACAAGCCTTCAGAGTCAGTTAATGACGATTAATTCCTTGGTGACAAAGACAAAGACAAAGGCATTTAATGCAAGAACACAGTAGGTAATCGGACAGTTTTTAGTGTTACAGAATGTGCTCATATTCTACCTATTTTAGGCATGCAATAATGAAAACAATACTATATATGTATAGTCATTCTTTTTTTTTACACACAAGTTTGAACTAGTTAATTGTCTATAAAATGTATTTGAGCATGGCCGTATCCATATATTTGCACATGTAGTTAAGTAAGTAACTGATTAAATTTTGTGGAAATAGCATTGTACCGACAAGAACCTTTTCTAATTGTGAAACTTTCCTGTAAGAAACTCTCGGCAATTTCCATTGTCAATCCTATCAAATGCTTTCGAGAATGTTCTCAGTACTTTCTTAGATTAACATTGCAGGAATGTTCTGCTACTTACTAGTAACGATTAAAGAAATAAGTTATCGATAAGATCTGCCATTTGCACTTTATAATAATAATATGCAACATTTATTAAATCAATTTATAAAAAATTGCAAATGACCTTCATTTGTACGGCTAAAGCGTGCTCCTGAAAAGGTCAGTTCTTTACACCCACATGACATATGCCGGAAATATAATAATAAAAAGAATTTAGTAATAACAGATTAATTCGATTACATTAGCACCTAATTGAATATTCATTAATGATTTGGTAATGTCGATCCGTTTATTGACCCGTTCAGGTTATCACGGAAGTCTTAGAGTAATTAGTAAGTTAACTAAATATAGTTCAAAAGTTACGGAAGTAGTTTGATTGTATTGATAAATGAGGCTCTACTTTGAAAATCGAAGTTCGAAGTTACGTTAGCTTCCCTTTCCTTCGATTTAGTCTCGAATGACGAATGACAGGGATGGAGCTAACGTAACTTCGAACTTCGATTTTCAAAGTAGGGCCTCTGTTAATTGATTTCAAATTAATATTGCTTTTGGTTTCACTCAAGTCAAAGGTTATGTTTAAGCTACTTTGGATATGATATTTGTTGGTTACACTGTTAAAAAAAGCGGCCAAGTGCGAGTCGGACTCGCCCATGAAGGGTTCCGTGAAAGGTAAATTGCGGTTTACGATTTATGACGTATTAAAAAAACTACTTACTAGATCTCGTTCAAACCAATTTTCGGATGTTTTTTTTTTATTGAGTTTTAGTTCTAAGTATGGGGAACCTCCAAAATTTATTGTTTTTTTTAATATTTTTGTGTGAAAATCTTAATTCGGTTCACAGAATACATCTACTTACCAAGTTTCAACAGTATAGTTCTTATAGCTTCGGAAAAAAGTGGCTGTGACATACGGACGGACAGACAGACAGACATGAAGGTTCCGTTTTTTGCCATTTGGCTACAGAACCCTAAAAAAGATGTTTCAAGTAAAATTTAATTGCTTATAAGTAAATATTTAACGATTAAATGGATCAACCCGAGTGGTTGCCGGGTTAGAATAGTGCCACTCCATGTCTTCCCGTGGATGTCGTAAGAGGCGACTAAGGGAATAAAGGCTTGTAGTACTGTTAGGCGACGGGCTTGCAACCTGTCACTAATACGCTGGTAAACATCATCATTAGTGTTGTAGGTAATTCTGTAGGTCTGCCTATTCCACTCTGGGAACGAAGGCGTGAGTTTATGTATGTATGTAAATTAATCAAAATCACAAAAGAATACTGATATATAATTGAACAGTCTTTTGTAACTTGATATTTGGAGATTTCTTCTATAATTCGATATGACCTGAGCTAATGTTGAATGGGCTACATTCAACAGTATTCGATATAGATTGAGAATAGGTATGTACATGACTAGAATATCGCACTGCCAGATCAATACAGCATTAACTCAAAATACGACTACATTTTAAAATCGACTCTATTACGTTTCCTATGAACTTGAAACGAAACAAGCTAGTTTTTTGAAATGATACTGTGTTGATCTGGCAGTGCGATATGTACAGTCGACTACAAAGAGATGTATTCACTTTTGGACCTTATTACAATGCTATAAGGTTAAAAATTGGATACATCTCTTTGTATTCGACTGTACACATTTGATATATATACATACAAACAGATGGTTACGAAGGGTTGAAGTCTTTCGGCTGGCACGATAAAAGTTGTATGTGTGCTTTATATATTACATAGAGTGTAAAATAACCTCTTTAATTAATAAAAAAAAAACATTAGTAGCCAGAGGAACAACTACCAAACACGAAAACATTTTTTTTAGTTTTATATGGAGTTAGATGTACAGTCAGCTGCAGAGATAAGTATGCCCCCCTGCATAGGAAATTTGTGTGCAGGGGGTTATACTTATCTCTGCAGCTGATTGTACAAGAATGCTTTTTCTCTATAGTAAACTTTTTTTTGGTTCTTGTATTGAGCTAGGGCTCAGTGAGTTTACAAACAGTTTTTTTGAACGGGGTAAGTTTTACACCCTGTAGTAATAAGTAATAGATAAATACTTAACGAGTTCACGACTATTTTCCACGCGATTTTACATACAACACGCCTAGTCGGCTTTTACTTGAAATGCTACTCAATGAAAATGACAGCGGTTACGTAATACTGAGATAACGGAACACCTGCGCAAGAGTGGATTACCGGATCGAGTATTTGGAGTAGAGTCCTACTATGGAGAAACTCACGTGTCGATCATATCGAAAGCGAAACGAATGAGGCCTATTATTAAAGATAATTCCATTATATTAGTGCGACTAAATGATATTGGTAATAGTACAATAAATTACATTTAATTAAAGTGCTATTATATTAAGAGGTATTTTTAATTATTATCTATGACACCTATGACATAATGGTAGGTGTTCCCTAATAATTAATAGACTGTGAAGTCCACTAGAAATAATCTTGTTGTGTTATGATGACTATGATTATTTATCACTGGAGAACAGTATCACTATTATTGTTATCACTTGTAATAGTATTTTTATATTATTTTACTTTCTCTAATTTAATGTTATAATAGCCATAAGTAAAAACTTCGTGTTGAAAACATGCTCCTAGCCCGTAGGCACATGCATCGCAATACAAGCCTAACCTAAAATTAATTAAAAAAAATGTGTTTCATAGAAAAATCATTCCAATTTAGGAAAGACTGTGCATTTATTATAAATACCAGTTTACTACCATGTGTCACAAGGATATGACTCAGACTGGCCCGTTTACTAGCAAGTTGTTTAATACTGTGACTGGTGAGCTAGTAGGCGTAGGTATCTATTAATTGCTCCAGTTCAGAGATGGGCATTATTCGAATAGTCATTCGAATAAAAAATAATTCGTAATATAATTATTCGCGAATAATTTATTCGTCGAATAATTTATCCATGAATGAATCATTCGACTACTTTTCGAATAACGAATAATTTATTAATTTATTAGAGAACAATGGAGCAGGTATAATAAGTAGTAAATAATAATTATTCGTGGCAATTCATTCAACGAATAAATTATCCGCGAATTAATTATTCGCAAATGAATTATTCGAATAAGAATAATCATTCGAGAACTTCATTCTTTATTCGCGAATAATTTGTTTATTCTTATTCGTTATTCGTCATTCGAATAAATATTGCCCATCTCTGCTCCAGTTACAAATTTAAGTTACTACCCACTGAATCAGTTCAAGTGTCATTGAATAAATAAATGAACTTTCAAACAAAAGACACAAAAGCTTTTTGAAAGCAAAAGAAAGTCTATTGTGTTATCTACTTTAATAGTGTTGCATTTATGAAATTGTGTAAGACCAACCTACATTTTTTTTTCATGATGAATATTAAACGACGAACTTTATTCTAATAAAAAAAACAACACCTGGAACTTATTTTACAATGCATCTTTTTTTTTTCGCGTAAAATAAATTGTAACATAATACCACACAATTTTTTTTTGTGTTGGTTGTATGTTTCTCTTCTTGTCTGTGTAAACTAGTTCTTTGTTTCTCCTCTTTAGTTAATTAAATAGATATATTAGGCCCCAATTTTTTATGTTGAATTTTATTGACCGTATTTATTTTTATATCAAATTTAATTGAATTCTTATTAGTTGTATTAATTAGTGCCCACGTTGCATGTATTGTGTGTACGTCTGAAAAGACAGGGTTTGGTGAAACTTTGACAGCAAATGTAACTGCATGCCTACCTGAATTCCAAACGCAATGAATATTTATGATTTATTTATGATTTATGATTTAATTGTAGAAAAAAAAAATGAATTGACATGACATACATACATACATAAACTCACGCCTTCGTTCCCAGAGTGGGGTAGGCAGAGCTACAGAATTACCAACAGCTCTAAAAACTTGTTGATAATTCTGTAACCACATTTTGTACAATTAGGCTAAGATGTTTACCAGCGTATTAGTGACAGGTTGCAAGCCCATCGCCTAACAGTACTACAAGCCTTTATTCCCTTAGTCGTCTCTTACGACATCCACGGGAAGACATGGAGTGGCACTATTCTAACTCGGCAACCACACGGGAATTGACATGAGCTAACGATTAACCAACTAAACTTGTATCAGCAGCATAATTAATAATAGCAACCATAACACAAGGATATTATTAATAACCAAGTCTAACAAGATCCGCGTTCAATGAAATTCAAACAACTTATGACATATCAATATCACCGTTGAATAGCTCTTGAATCTTGATCA
Source organism: Acleris literana (assembly GCA_946894065.1). Classification (NCBI taxonomy): domain Eukaryota; kingdom Metazoa; phylum Arthropoda; class Insecta; order Lepidoptera; family Tortricidae; genus Acleris; species Acleris literana. Next base: position 23,640,969 of record OX335670.1, read on the forward strand.
TTCATTCACTCAGTCATGACTCACTCAACAATACTCATTGACCTTGGATTTGGCAGATCGGGTCAAGGCCACAGCCTAACTATTGTCACTTTGACAGCTATGTGACGTTTGAATACGGAATGCGATTATGTCGGTTATCTTAATCGTATTTAAATTAATATGTTGTTTTAGTTAAAATTGAATAATGTGATTTGCGAATTTCAGCCTTGAAAGTAATAGGTGATTTAGATTAGATATCTTTGTACATTTGCATATTATGTATAACTGGCGACCTGCCGTGCATTTGCACACTGAACTTAATCTTAAAGTCTGATAAAAGTATGTAGGCCGAACGGAGTGAGGTCTTATAGTCAGTACCTAGTTTGTTTGCTAGTTTGTTAGTTACTTATAGTTTGGTCGTTCTAAGAAGGCCGATGTGACAGCTGTCAACTCAGTACAAAATATGTGTTTGAGGTTATATTTTATACTGCGTTGACAGCTGTCAAATCGGCCCTCTTAGAACGACCAAACTGTAACACTTTCCTTTCTCTGTCATATGAAAGAAAATAATGTAGGTATACAATATTATTTAGATAGGCATTATTTTTTTAATTAGGTACAATAACATTTTGAATACCGAACATTTAAAATTAAGTTTATACAAAAGACACGTGGTAACAACACAATAATACCAACCTATATCTGTCAAATACTTGAGATACTGTTCGATTCGGATTAATTATAAGCCTCACGTTCCGTCCATTTAATCATTATGTACTTATATAGATAAATAAATACTTAAATATATAGGAAACATCCAAGACTCAGAAACAAACACTCGCACTCAACACACTAATATTTGCCGATTCCGGGAATCGAACCCGAGACCACTAACTTCGTAGGCAGGGTCACTCACTACCAACAGTAACTAGAGTACTAGACCGAGTTTGCCAACCTTTTTTACGTCTTACCTCCTTGGGGCCCTAATATGGCTCCGTTTATCGTGTGACAAAGTTCTGTCACCTTCTGACACGTAAATAAGTACGAGAGTGACGGATGCTTTATCCACATTTGACACGCGATATAGACGCAGCCATACCAGGCCCGCTGGATAGTATATAATATTTTCGTGCACCCCTTATGATTTATTTCTTGACAATAAACAAACGTACATTAAATTAACAAGTTTCACAAAATCGACCGACGGCGTCGCGTTGTGATACAGTACAGGGTGTCATTATACATATTATTTATGTATGTTATAGTATATATTTTTTCAAATATTCCCCTTTTCTACGCCCCCTTAGGGCGCCCCACTGGTTGATGAAACCCTGAACTAACTAAATGGATCGTCACTAGTTCGGTACCCATATTACATGACATGTGTTCCCATGGTACTACAATAACAACTAGCAGGTTACAACGTGCTAATAAAACTTCGCAATCTGCTCCAAATAGAACAATCTAGATGGACCTCGAGTTGCCGATAAGGCACATTGAACGATCAGAGGGCTAGCGCTAGCCCGCGGCTAGTTGGTCGATCGGATAAGGACGTATTAAGCGACAAAAGAGAAAACGTTTAAGTTATTACAGCCGCTTAAGACAAATAATTGTCGCTTAAGTTATTTTGCGTTTGTGTTTTAAGCTTTAAAAGTAACAGGAATGAAGGACAAAAGATGCTTAACGCGAACGTTAGTGAATTTGCTTTTTTTTACAAAATGTGAATATTGGGCTTACGTAAGCTGGAGGATCTACTATCATGTGGGCCGCTTATGTCAATTTAATAGGCACTTTTTTTATTTTTTTGATAATGTCGCTTAGGTTACATTGCTTTGCGTTTATGGTTTATAAAATATGCCAATGTCGAGATTTTCGAGATAAAAGATACGCCGCGGTCGAGAATTCTTGAGATACACTTTCGTTCTTCTATTTTGCATGGGGAAGGTAAACAAGCACACTGGCTACATATTCGTATTGGCAAGTGGGATCTGAATATCTTAATTGCAATCCTAAGTCAAGCACTCAAGCACTAAGATGGAATGTCTCTATTCTAAAATATTTTTTGTTGCTTGATGCATGCGAAGTAGGTCCATGTCCAACTTCCCTTTTACAACAACACCTCAACTCCAAATAACACCTGGGGCCCGTTTCACGAAGCTACAAGTTACAAATTACAAGCGGAAGTCTCTTTCTAATTCCTTTTGCTTCCCGCTTGTAATTTGTAACTTGTAGCTTCGTGAAACGGGCCACTGGGGCCTGTTTTATAAAGCTACAAATTACAATTTACAGGTTACAAGTTTCCATTTGACACAACCTCGACCAATGACGACCAGCCATTTTAGCAGTGTTGCCAGTTTAGACCTGTAAAATTGTTACTTGTAGCTTTATAAAACGTGCCCGATCCCTGACCCTTTTCTAGAAAACCACACGGGACTAAAAAACTACTAGGCTAAGTACAGCTTTTACTGTAATAATACCTTTACAGTGTTCTCGTTTTAATGGCGCAAGCGCAGCCTTAACGGGAGACTTGAACAAAACCAGTGGATAATTATTGCGTAGGTTTAGATTCGTGACATGCGCAGAAATCCGTATCAGTACAGGTTTTATTAATAAAGAATGAAACGATAATAGTACTAGTTTTTAATCTTAATCCTATCGACCAGAAGCCGTATTTAGATTTTTACTGGAGCTGATTTGAATCAGTGTTCTTTATTTTTAACCGACTTCAAAAAAAGGAGGAGGTTCTCAATTCGTCTGTTTTTTTTTTAATGTTTGTACCTCAGTACTTTCGACTGGGTGAACGGATTTTGAAGATTCTTTTTTTATTTGAAAGCTGGTGCTTCCAGATTGGTCCCATTTTTTTCAAAATGAAGATCTGATGGTGGAATCCATGAGGAATCGACGGAACTCTTCAAAATTTATAGGCACACCTATAGCGATTTTGGTATTTTTCATTGTAACTCGTGTATTTGGTCTTGGAAACCACTATTTGATGAAGTGGAACTGATGATGAAGACCACAGATGGCCACCGGAACTCCTAAACGGTATATATTTCGAGGGTGGCGACAAGATATTTCGATTAAGATAGTTGAGCGACTATGACGAAGCATATTTAGGTTTAAATATATGACTATGACTTTCCCACGGCGTTGCTTGCGGCGAGATTGAAATGTTCTATTGTTTCTTGAGAAATGGGAGAATAACAGCATAATTATGATCACTAAAAAGTATAAAATAAAAAAAAGTTAAAAAAAACAAAAACCCGCCTTCAAAAAGCAAAAAATAACTTCTTTAAAGTGGTAGGTAAATAGGTCAGTCCAACTGAAGTCTGCTTTTGGTTAAAATATTGTTGGACGCCGACTTCAGTTGGACTGACCTATTTACCTACCACTTTAAAGAAGTTATTTTTTGCTTTTTGAAGGCAGGTTTTTGTTTTTTTAAACTTTTTTGTTAATGAAATTTAATTTAATTTATAAACGTCAAAGTCTATTTTAGTCTAAACAAGAACATACATTTCAGATTTGTAGATATTTAATTAGAAAACACTGATGCGCATCGGCCCTATTGTGGACTTTAAAATATCTAGGTTCGACACTATTTTACTGGAGAAAAATGACAAGTTCTTTTTGGCAATCATTTTGCCTTATCTAAATTCCTTCCTTTCCTAATTGCTAATAAGTAATTTTATCAGGCATTGCATTGAATTCTAACGCATTTGCAGTCCAAGGATTGCTGTCTTAATACTTATTGTAGTTATGAGAATACAATAGTCTATGGGTCTCAGATCCTACTTACCGTCAGATCTTTTTGCTCGATTTCCATCTCCTTACCATAAAAAAGTATCCAGTGTAAGATGACGCCATTTTAAACAGAAGGAAAACTAAATACGAGACGTCATCAATGCAAGGGCGTTCAGTATTACTCAAGTATCTCAATGCTTCTCCATATTGAGAAATTTCACACGATCTAAGTGGAGCTAACATTCCTCAACTGTTTTCCCTTTTGCGTCTGGAACATATATTTTGTTATGTCTTTTGCGTCTGGAACTTGGACTTGACATTTTCCAATATGATTGGTCATGATTCACTATTGACTGCAGATAAGAAATTATTTTTAAGTTGTGGTGCCGTGACCAGGATATGTGTAATATTGAAAATACTTATCTACACTAATATAATAAAGAGGAAAGATTTTATTGTTAGTTTGTTTGTTTGCATTGAATAGGCTCCGAAACTACTGGACGGATTTGAAAAATTATTTCACCATTAGAATACTACATTTTCCCTGAGTAACAAAGGCTATGTTTTATTTTCCTGCGCGGACGGAATCGCGGGCAACAGCTATAGATGATTATATAGTTTTTTAAGGGCCTGTTTCACAATCGACGAGTAAATTTCTCTGCCATTTAAAGTTGGCTCTATTTTTAAGTGTAAGAAAGAGAAAGGGCTAAACTTATCTGTCAAATATGCTTTACATGTCAATTGCGAAACAGGCGACAAGTAAATTTAAAAATTACATTATTTTAATGGTTTTATATTAAAAAGTAGACAGTTCTAAATTCCTTCAAATCAAATCAAATCAAATCAAATCATATTTATTTGCCAGAACACAGTATAACATAGAGCAGATGTTCAATAATTAAAAATCCATTGCGTTCAGCTTGCATGCAAGCGTGCAAATATTAATAGTTAGTCTAAAATGTTTATATAAATCTAAAATACAATTATCAATTACAAATAAAAACATACAAATTATAATTCAATAAATAATAGCATTCATAAATAACATTCCGTAAAAAACACAATCATTAATTATTTAAAGTAAAATGTCGTATTTCCTTAGTATCCATTTAGGTCTCTATAATTCATAAATTCATTTATATTATAAAAACATTTTTGCAAAAGCCATTTTGTCAATTTGGATTTAAAAATATTTCCCGATAATAACTTTAGGTCATGAGGTAAGCTGTTGTATAGCGTTATACACATATTAAAAACGTTTTTTTAATATATGTATTTATGACAGGGGGGTACATACAGTTGGGACTTCACACGCGCTCTTAGCTGCCTTTGCGTGACCTCACCGCGTGTTTTAAACAACTGAGGACGGGAGTTAACAAATATACAAATTTCTTTGATATACTCGTACATACATGGTAATGGAAGAATTCTTAGTTTTTTAAATACCGGCGAGCAACTGTCATCAAACCATGCATTGCATATAACTCGAACACACTTTTTCTGTATCTTGAAAATTCTGTCCAGCTCAACAGAGTTTCCCCATAGCCTTAACTACTAATTTGATGACACACAGTTCTAACCTGACCTAACTTAGTAAGAATAAAATTGTCCTACAATGCATTACAACAAAAAAATGAGTGTTGTGTTATTTGAATGTAATGAAATGCTAAACGTTGTATGCAAATTATTACGGCATTCCATACCGGGAATCAAACCCGAGACCGCTAGCTTCACAACTATGCTAACCACGTCGCCAAATTTATACTATTTAATATTTGTTATGGTTTAGTAGTCACAAGTTAAAAACCTTGTTCTAAAATAGACTGTATAAACTAGAACCTGCCCAAATAAAGCAGGTCGCACATTTCGCAAAAAACATTACATCAAATGAAAGCTGTTCATGTATTATGGTAATGAAAATGCCGGCCTTGACCGGAGGATAAGACAACGATCACGTTCTATAAATGATGACCGGTTTTTTAATAAGTAAAAGTATTAAGTTAACATTAGAATATTATAGTTATAACTTTTAAATTTTGATAACGCGTAAGTAAACCTATAAGTGAACATTATTCATATGTGTTTAATTTTTCAAAATGGTAAAAAGTTTAGCTACGGTCGGCTAAGAAAGTGGTCTACCAGTTTTGACAAAAGTTTCCGTGAGATCTAATTATCCATAAGGTTGAGATTTGTCACTGTCATAATATTATTGCAAGGGAAAATCGAGCTTGTTGTATCATGACGTGCAATAAACTTCAACCGTAGGTTAGGTTAGGTTGTTTTATAACCAGTGATCGGAATAGGTAGAGCTAATTTGCCTAAACTTGACGCATATTCATACATGCGTAAGAGAGATGGGAATACATTATTGAATGAACATGCATCAAGTTTAGGCAAATTAGCTCACCTATTCCGGTCACTGTTTATGCCAATCCTGTAAAATTAATAAACGGATTCATTTAAAAATTCATTTCTAATTTATGAAAATTTAGACAAAAATTAAACAATTAGGAACAACAATTCGAACTCTAAAGCCGTGTGTCTAGGTAATGTAAAAGCTTTGGCACAAAATTGGCAAGTTTCGCAACTGATTCAAATCAACATTAGCAATTTGAGCGACTCTGGCGCAGGTGATCGCTCACCGACCAATTAGGGCGCGTTTAGTCGACGATTGATCAATCATTTGACAGTGCTGGTGTTTGAGATGGAATTAAAACAGATTTGAATGTTTCATGCTCAGTCAAAAATGTACCTTCCCATAATGACATCGTCAATCATAATGAAAATATGAATTTTTTTACAGTCGGCTTTCTGTGACAGTTTTCCATAGTGGGTCAACAAAATATAACGTTGACCGTAATATCAAATCGTAATTAAAACAAGATGACGGGTTTTCTTAGGTAACCTTTTGTCAAAACAAAAAATAAATAAATTCAAACCTCACTTAGTACCATGAATATAGAAACCTGAACAAAAACCAGACGTTACCAATTATTTAATTAGCCTAATGATATTTAGTGCCAGTAAGACCTTGTGCAGGATCCGTAGAGATTAACTCTTAAGATTGTGGTCTTGAAAATGAAAATGCCTATGGATCTCGAATACTAATTACCATATGGTATGTGCGTGCATAATAAAATAGATTCTGAGACTTAAAACCTCTATCCAATCATGATTTAGAATATAGAATATAGAATAGCATACAATAAATTAAGCGATAAACAACATACATACAAGAGTATGTAGGTATGTTGTAATGGAACAGTGACAAATTATTCAAAACACTATTCTTAGATTTACTAGATAGCTCCATAATGCACCCGAAAGCCAATGACATTGGTGATAATAACACCCTACACCTAGATCATTTTGAACCTTATTTCAATAGCAATAAGGAGAAGTGTTAATATATGCGCATACGCATTAGGTGTGAATGGCTCGATTGACATTACCATAACTGCATGGTTGCTTGTAGTTATGAAATTTTAATTAGTTAGGGCACTTCAAGTTGATGTATGGAATGTAGGTATTGATGATTAGGGCTTTGTTCACATTATAGACTAATAAGGGCATTTTGCGTTTGTTTATCATTAAAACGTTACGTTGATAATTCTCTGAATCAACTCGTTCTTGAACTCCACGCACCAAATATTAGACGGCGAGTTGAAGTGGGACAACTTCAGAGGCTACGTTTTGGCGCTATATAGCGTGTAGCCTCCTCCTTAAGTTATTAGCGGCCTTTACACGGCACAGTTTGGACCACGGGAAACGCCACGCGCCTTTCCGCGCGCCAGTCGGAACCGTAGGTTTTTTACTATTTTACTATTACAGTTGCATTTATACGTACGGTTCGGCGCGATCATTGGAATGGCGCGTGGCGTTTCCCGCGGTCCGAACTCTACGTTTGCAGGCCGCTATTGGCGCAATGCCCCTAGGGTTTTAGTCTGTGCAAGTCGGACATACTTAACCCGTCCTGGCCCCCGTTGGGGCGGGTATGCAGAAATTTCCCCCTGGTTAAAAAAAGGGACAAGTTCAGAGCGAAAACCACATTTAAAGTTCATACCAACTGACTTGTCATATTTAAAAACACTTTAATAACCTCAAAATGCATCGTTTTCGGCTAACACGACCGTTTTCTGGTAAATAAAGGAACTATTTTCCTGATTTTACATCATTGATGGTTTTTTTCACGAAAAAATTGTAATTTTAGTCGAAAAGGGGGCATTTTGAGGTTATAAAAGTGTTTACTAAATAAGACAAGTTAGATGGTATGGAGTATAAGGGCGTGCATTCTTAGCTTTCCCGCTTTACCCGACGAGTGAGTCCGCTCGTGTGACTTCGCTCACTCGATCGACCGTTCTACAGAGAGCCGTTTTTTAGGGTCCCGTAGTCAACAAGGACCCTTTATAGTTTCGCCATATCCGTCTGTCTGTCGATCTGTCTGCGGTTTAACTCAGAGACTCTTGGTACTAAAAAGATGTGTGGAAAAGTTACACTTATAAATGAAGCCGACAAAGTTGTAAAATAAAATGTAGAAACAATTTTTTCTCTTTACCTACCATACAGGTTTAGGAAATAGAGATACAGGCGACTTAAGTACTAAAAATCGTCTTTTTAACTTTCAATAGAAAGTTATTTTAAACTTTCTTGCTTTTCTTGTGTTTTTGGTAACGGTGACACCATTCCCTGAACATGGTTCGACATGCTCTTCCCCCGTTTTTTAGGAGAATAGCTCTTGACTGCTTGACACAAATAATATAGAGCGGATTAAGCAATAATAGAATCGGTCAGCGGCGTAAGCGATAGCGTTATTCGAATAGCTACTGACAAAAAACATCGAGACGCTAGATCGTCAATCCTATGCATTTTGTGAGCTCTCGAAAATTGCTAACTTTACCGTTAATGCATCTGGTCTGGGCCTCCTTTTTGGGTCTATATTGACTGACATAATTATTTTTAGTCATAATTTGCTTTAGGTCATAATCATCGCAAGTCATAACATGTTTTTTTAAAGAAACTGTTACTTTTTCAGGATTTTTACAAATCAAACCAAACCTAACCTAGCCTTACGTTACGTTAGATATTTCAGAACTTCTGAAAAGTTTACAGTTTCAGCGATATAAAAAATTATGTCTATCAAAAATTATGTCAACAATTACATTATGACCAATAAAATTATGGGAAACAAATACGTTTAGTTTTAATTTTTAATTGTATTAATGTTGAATTCTGTACTTTGTTTGTTATTATTTTGAAACAAAGGGCTCCCCTCCTTTTTGCTATTAGACTGGCTGCTTTGACCCCATAATAAACTTCTATCAAAACGTATTAAATGAAGAATAAGGACCAATGATTTACACACATTTATTTGGATTTTTCTCCCAAATGAATACAACACCCAACAAAGCAACCTTTAATAAGGGCAGTAAAATTTATCGAATTAAATAATTATCGCCTGTTTCTACGACATTGTGTTGTCCGGCTTGACACCTTTATATTTCAATCTCAGATTTTAGACTTTATAAGATACGAATAAAACACCTTATTTGTTACTCAAATCGAGTTCTGTACCGAAAAGCAAGTAAATAGACATGATAATATTCTTAGTTTTGTAGAAACGCCGTATAACTGACGCACGGACCAAATAATCACAAAAAGGGCTCCTGTTTATTTATTACTTTAAACCGACTTCATAAAAAGGAGGAGGTAATACGTTCCACTGTATGTATATATATTTTTTTTATGTTTGTTCACCGATTACTCCGTCAATGGTGGACCGATTTTAATTTTATTTTGGGTTCCATAGAGTATACTTCCGAGGTGGTCCCATTGTCACCCAATCTGAATCTGATGAGGGGATCAGTGAGGAACTGAGGGAACTCCTCAACTATTGTAGGCAAACATATAGCGATTTTAGTATTTTTAGTAACAAGTCTAGCATTTGCATTCAGAAGTGTCACTTGATGAAGTGGAACTGATGACGAAGACCACGGATGGCCACCGGAACTCCTGAACGGTACTGATTTCAAGGGTGGCGATAAGATATCTCGATTAAGATAGTTGAGCGACTACAACGAGGAATATTTACTTGTTGAAATATGAATATGATTTTCCCGCGGCGTTGCTTCCGGTGTGCTTGTAATTACTTAAAGTTTCATATCAACTATGATGTGGGACTACGTAACAGCGTATTATGATCACTAAAAAGTATAAAATAAAATAAAATAATGTTTTAAAAAACAAATAACCGCCTTCAAAAACGCAAAAATAACTTCTTTTTATTTTTGTTTTTTAATAGATTAACTAAAAAAGATGTTATTACTGTGGGTCTAGATTTAAGCCTACACGTCAATTACCTATAACGTGTGAAATGTATGTCAATGTTAAGGTGAACAGCTCGCAGAAATGTCAAATCGGAACTACAGACATAAAATATTTAATTAATGGCCGCGCCGATGTATTTGGAGCAAGTAAAGGTCGCTTAATAAACAAATGTAATCATTTTATATCGAGTTCTGAGTCATTGAGAGCAAAAACTCGTATGTTACTTGTTTATATAAATTAAGCAAGAATTGTAAATGTAGGAGTAGAATTATTGAAGGTATTTAGCCCACGCCGGCGGAAAATATCTTTACGTTTTAAAAGTCTCTTACTTATTTGGTTTATATTGAACTGGTGTATTTGATTACCCAACCCTAATGCTTATAAGGGCATTATAATCTAATCTAATCTAATCTAATCTATATACTTCCTCAACTGATCGATGACATCAGTAGTTTAATAGCCCTTCTATCTCCATGGGCCCTAGAAAAGATGCATAACGCTTACGTAAACGATTTTCGAAACTGGCAAAGGATAATGCCAGGTCTCCATAGAAGCATTGGCCTAAGAAAAAATTGTGACGGATAATTATAGAATTGGTTTTATTTGATGTAGAAAAATATTTAAAACAATGCTGTGGTGTTAGTTTTTCTGAAGAACTTTGTTATTTTACTTTACATTACATACATTACTCGCGAGTTGCCTTATTTATAAAGTACCCTAATAGATGGCTCTATTTTACGTATAAGTTCCCTAAATGTGTAAGTAATAAAATACTGAATTTAAATCTCATACAAAACAGGTCATATCAACATCCTTCGTATGTGAGAGCAATTTTTTTTAGTGTTTTAAGCCAAGATCTGGCATTGTCCTTTATGGAATTGACATAAGCATTCGATGCGAACGACCGGCAGCTTAAGTCAATCCTATACATTTTCGATAACAATAGCGTTTTCGCTATGCATCTTGTCTCGAGCCACTTTATCTTTTAATATAAGTTTATCAAAAGCAATAACTAACATTTTTGTAGTTCACTTAATGCATTTTAATTTAAACTTGCAAGTTTTAAAATTCAGTCCTACCTTGTCCCCAAATCAGTTGAAAAAACACACCATCCGTCTCTTCATTGCAACCGAAAGACTACAATAGTTAATATAACTAACGCACAATTCACTTTTCGTCTCTACATAGCGCTTCGCGTCTTTATTTCAAACCTCCTTGTCTACACTTACGGTTGAATTTCGTTCGTGTTTCCGAAATTACACGAAGATAGCCGAAGCGCGTTAATTGTGCAGTTTTAAACAATAGCCGAAAAACGACGCACATAAGTCTTGTCTTCGCTGTCGAAAGCTATAAATTTCATGATGTCACTTACCCTTGGACTAATTGTGGGAAACAAAGCATAGGAAACAAACATGGGTAAAAGATGACCTCTGGTTTCGTAAAACGGAAAAGTTTAAAGGAAATACCTGTAGCAATTGTAATAATACATGATCTATTATTTATTCTGTGGTAACGTAGAACTTAACCTTACATTATATTTGTAAGGTGGTACGAAACAGGGAATAGTCGCGGGGGAAAAAAAGACGACCAAAGGAACTTCTAGAGTTTACTCGTACAGCAAATTCGGATATTTTGTATACAATCTCGACTTTGTGTGTAGGTATTATTTTTTGTAAAGTGGTTTGGAATAATAATTAGTCAAAGTAAACACTCAGTCATTTTTCACTGATTACTAGACATGCAAGAATTGTATACAGCTATTACAAAACCAATCTGTCTTTTAACCCTTTTTTATATGTATAAGATAACTTTTGCATGACAATAATCAAGACGAAATAAATTCGTGACAACATAAATAAAACATTCTTCTTTTCTTTTCTCTCAGTCGAAATAAAAAGTAAATTTGTTTAACTTTGGTCTGTGCTTTGGTGAAAGAATTAAGTGTACCCTCGAACTAATAGGCGCACGCGCGGGCTCTATGCAGCCTAAACATCTCGGGATGCTATTGATAACTTTCATCTCATGGCAATCAATCTACTATTAGGATAATACGATACATGTACGAAGCTGGCGCTCCTGGGTTCGATTCCCGGTATGAGCGAATAAAGGAGATGAGCGCGATTTGTTCGATTCTTGGATATTTTCTACATAATTATTTAAGTATTTATTTTTCTATGTAAGTATATTTATCGTTGTCTAGTACCCATAGAATAATCCTAGGGCTTAGTTTGGGTATTATTAAATACTAGCGACCTGCCCTCGCTTCGCTTCGGTTAATATATCTAGAAATAACCCAAGTTCAAGCCAGCGAAAGCTATGTAAGCGCCTGAAAATCGATTTTTTGACGACTTGGTAAGAAAATATTGTGTTTTCTCAATTATATTAAAACTTAATTAGAATGAAATATACATATAGACCATTCGGAATAATTTATCTAAATGACAGTGAACACCGTATCAAAAACCGTTACGTGGTTTAGGAGGAGTTAGCGGAAATACAGACAGACAGACGCGGAGGGCGACTTCATTTTATACTATGCAAGTCATGTGATGTTGATGATTGATGATTTTGAGAAGTTATGTGAGATTGTGCCCTGATATTTATTGTTTCATCTAACAATTTACATAAGACATATTGAGGCTACGAATCCTACAAAACAACTTTGAATGACCTCTAACGTGCCTCGTATCCATCATTCTTGCCAAGCACTCCAAATGATCCGGCACTCGTTAACTCGAACACAAAAAGGGCGTAACCTCCAACTCCTAAAGTAATTCAAAGCATTCCACGTCTATTAGCATAAAACTCCATTGTTTTTACTTAATTTGTATAGAGTATGTAATTACTACTTGTATCTTTACCTTCGTTTAAATAGTTAGTAGGAAGTGCCCTGTGTGGGAGATAGTTTAAAACAATGGTGCTATACTATACTGTTATTAGTATAGTGAAATCGCTTCAACTTTTGCATTTACGTACGTGCGTGTGATCATGTACCATTGCCAGCGTTCGCGGAGTATCTCTTGAGAAAAAAAAAACTATGCATTCTATTAGCCAGTGCTCTCGTGTATCGCTTTTGCTAAGCTATGTTCAAACGATTATCGCCCTTAAGGTGGAACACCACGATAGTATGGTAAAATATTATTAATTTAATATTTAGATGATAATTGTAACTGAGACCTGAATCAGTTTAAGACTAAATAGCCATCGACCCAGCACGCAAAAAAGGCGCTTACACTAAATTGTCGAGTTGCGGAAAATTAGCCCACTCTAACCTGTAACCTATATAACCTGTGTGTTTGTTTGTGGCATCATAGCTACCTATATAACTTATGTGTTTGTTTGTGGCATTATAGCTACCTATATAACCTGTGTGTTTGTTTGTGGCATTATAGCTACCTATATAACCTGTGTGTTTGTTTGTGGCATTATAGCTACCTATATAACCTGTGTGTTTGTTGGGGCATCATAGCTACCTATATAACCTGTGTGTTTGTTTGTGGCATCATAGCTCCCAAACAGATGGTCGAATTCGGACGCGGGTTTTTTTTTAAAAGCCTGTTTAATCAGGATGGTTCTTAGCTAGGTTTGATGAAAATCGGATGGACCTAATCATCGTACGAAGTCTCATGGGGTTTAATTTTACTGGAGGCAAACTGGTTTCTGAATGGAAATCGGAAGGCGTCAGAATCAAATTACAAGATCAAGTAAACTCCTAATCGATCGAGGTTTCCCGTCGAACCTATTTATTAAGATCTATAGCGGAAACCTTAATATTCCTTGAACAGAGAAAGTGGATTAAAACAGGTTATGTGAAAAACAAGAATGCCTGTATAATTTACTCCCGGAGAGTAAAGAGTGTTATTGTGACTACTACTGGACCACTATTAGATAGATATGTGATAGATTAGTGGTTAGATAGGCGTTTTATAATTATAAATCCCGGGTAAGAGCATGTCGGACCAAGATGACTGGAGGGTTCCGTGGCCATTACTACAAACACAAAAAACTATCTCCAAAAACCGCAAGAATGAGCTTTATTTTTAACCGACTTCAAAAAAAGGAGGAGGTTCTCAATTCGTCGGGTTTTTTTTTTTTATGTATGTTCCCCGATTACTCGAAGACCACTGGACCGATTTGAAAAATTTTTTCGTTGTTCGTATGGGTATACTTTCTTGTTGGTCCCATTGTCACCACGTCAGGATCTGATGATGGGATCATGGAGAAATCAAGAGAACTCCTCAAATATTATAGGCACACCTATAGCGATTTTGGTATTTTTCACTGTAACTCATGCATTTGCTTTTGAAAAGTACTATATGGTGAAGTGGAACTGATGATGAAGACCACAGATGGCCACCGGAACTCCTTAACGGTACCTATTTCAAGGGTGGCGATAAGATATTTCGATAAAGGAAGTTGAGCGACTATGACGAAGCACATTTAGGTTTAAATATGACTATGACATTCCCGCGGCGTTGTCTGCGGCGAGCTTGAAATGTTCTATAGTTTCTTATTAATATTTAGAAGTGGAGTTACGTAACAGCATAAATAGGATCACTAAAAAGTATAAAATAAAATAAATGTTTAAAAAAACAAAAAAACCGCCTTCAAAAAGCATAAAATAACTTCTTTAAAATGGTAGGTAAATAGGTCAGTCCAACTGAAGTCTGCTTTTGGTTAAAATATTGTTGGACGCCGACTTCAGTTGGACTGACCTATTTACCTACCATTTTAAAGAAGTTATTTTATGCTTTTTGAAGGAGGGTTTTTGTTTTTTTAAACATTTATCACATTGTTGTGTTCCGGTGTGGGCATAAGACAACTCCATGGCTTATCAATATTAGTTCGTGACTTTGAATACAACTGGAGCCCTGAGGGCCTAACTTGTTTAAAATGGTAGGTAAATAGGTCAGTCGAACTGAAGTCTGCTTTTGGTTAAAATATTGTTGGACGCCGACTTCAGTTGGACTGACCTATTTACCTACCATTTTAAACAAGTTGTTTTTTGCTTTTTGAAGGCGGTTTTTTTTATTCAAAGTTATTTAGTGATATCTTTGATGTTTTTAGTAGGTATAAACAATTTAGCAAGTATACTTAGTCGTGATAGTTTTCCCTTAAATTCGTTATATACAAACATTATATGGTTTTCTAAGGTAAATTCCTGGCTTGTCTAAGGAACCTTAATAAAAAGGAATCAGGTGTTTGCAACGTTTAAATTGATATGCCACGATCTGCTAGTATTTAGCATGCAATATGAAAAAACTTAATACCTATTAATGACTAGGTAAACTTAATTTATACAAATCACACCAGGCATTAACGTTGCCATTCAACATGTAACGCTTATACAGCAAAACAGCTTTGTAACAATCATATAGGAAACGCAAAACTACCATTAAGTAGACTTAGCCGCAAACGCGTCCGTTTTAATCCACAGGTAATTTATGTAAGTACCAGTGTAACGCATTCGGCGCATGAGCACCATTTAGATCACGCATTTAAACTGGGTGCAGCTACTCGTTTTAAAAGCATTAGTAATTCCTAGGTGTGAATTATTTGGTTGGTCCCTAACCTGATAAATATCTCTTAAGATATCTTAGGACGATTTTCCAGTATCTGTAAACATTATCCTGACCTTTTTTTAACCAATCTCGGTAAAATAACCGCTGAATTGTTAAACTACGTTTATAATCTTCTTGTCATTGAATTCGATGAAAATGTCATGTTTCATAACGGTATCGAAATATTTAGCGTAATACAACACGCTACATATCCAACGTAATTTTCAACTTTAAAAAATGCACTTTAAAATTAAAATTACTTTATAATTTCGGTACTTTCGAAGGACATAAACGGCGCTACGGTCAAGGACGTCTTGTAATAAGAAACCGATCCAGATCTCTGAAAGTGACGTAATCTATAATCTTGACATAAGCCTGAACCGGTTCTCTTGCATTAAACAAGCTCAAAACACTCCAATTTCCACCTTAACACTACACTATAAAGGCGTGAAGCGTTGAGATAACTATGATATAGTGTACAAACACGTATGCACGCTGCGTGATACATATTAAAAGTTTGCGACATACGAAGGGTATACGTGAGAAGTGAAGATGTAGTTCAAATATCCGATTTCTAACTAAAAACCAGATTAGCAAGTTAGAAGACTATTTAATTAACGAATTTTGACGATTAGGTAAGTAAGTTAACATAAAACCTTAATGTTTTTGGCCAAATGCATAAGTAATTTCCTAATTATTTATTTGCCAAAACCTTGTTTCCCATCGCAGTTAACCTAACCTAACCTAACATAATAGATAACAAGCGGTTTTGTTATTCCGGATATTAAAAAAAAAGTTTTTTGAGAAATGCTTTAGAAAATTATGCATTCGGCCAAATAGCAGAATCGGAAGAAAAAACTGATTTTGAACTGAAATGAGCCTTGCCCTCATCTTCTTTATATCTTTACCCTGTACAATATACTTAACAACAATTCTAACCTTTGTATTTTCTTTCCAGGATCTCAAATCAGCGCTAAAGTCCAAACACGTCCAGGGTTTGGAGATCTACGATGCCCACCGCTCCCTCAACAAGACCTCGGTCCTGGAGACTATCGAAGCTGCCAGGACTGCCATCAACGTGGCTGGTGGAGGCCCACTGTTCCTGGCTCTGCCTTCGAACCCGGAGCTGCTTGCGAAGTACTACGACCTCAGGACCTTGGTGAAGAAGGTGGACCTGATGATGGTCCAGACCCATGAGCTGGGGCTGGTGAAGAAGATGACGTACCATCCGAGCAGGCTGAGCGGGTTGTGGGATATGATGAATACGGTTAGTATGTTGATGATACTTACAAACAAAATAAAAGGGAGCATTTTTTGGAAAATAGCATTCATAATTCAGCGGACTTGTCTGACCAGATGCGCTTGTTTTTGTTGCCAGATATGATTGGAAATTGCTAATGATAAGGACATATCGATGTTTCAGAGTCGATCCGGCCAGCATGGTTTGCCGATTCTGGGTTGTAATGTAGCATATGTCAATTACTATCTGAAATATCAAACTACAATTGCTGCGAGTTACTTATGATGCTTCTATCTTAGCCTAGTTGGTCGTGACCCTGTCTCGAGTCTTGGATGTTTTATCTGTATTTAGGCTTGTATTTCTCCATCGGCCGTATTGAGTGCCAGTTAATGACGATTAAGTCAGTCCTTATTGTGTCTATCGTTGCCTAGTAACCTAACTAGGACTAGGTGAACTTGTGTTAGTTGGTCTGCTAATATTATTAACTTATTTTTCTATATATAAATCACAGTTCCGATCTGCGAAACTTTTTTGATATATCTACAAACAAACAAAGACAGTCCCGTCATTCCTTATTGTGTCTATCGTTGCCTAGTAACCTAACTAGGGCTAGTCGAACTTGTGTTAGTTGGTCTGCAAATATTATTAACTTATTTCCCTATATATAAATCACAGTTCCGAACAGCTAAACTTTTTTGATATATCCACAAACAGACTAGCCGTACCTGTCACAACACTTTGTGCCTTGTGAATCAAACTGGTCCGACAAATTATAGATTTTGATGTAGCTAACGTTTTTATAACCTTGTCTCTAGCAAATGATAGTTATGCTCAACACTTTGACAAACTTAATTATAGTCATGCAAAAAGTATAACTAACTAATATGACACATGACAGGTCAAGGGCGTTCATTTGTTTGAGATCATTGTTTCCGGATGCCAAAGGTCAAATGTCTAAAGACTATCTCAATGGTCCAGTGAAACCGGTCTGTAGTCCCTAGGGGTTACTATGACATACTAAACCAGTTCAGTTAGAGAGTAAGGGACAGAGCCGTATAGCTGCTATAGCTCTGTTCTTTTCTCTCAACCTAAACTGAACTGCTTTAGTAGGTATGTCATGGTAACCCCCCCTGATGCAAACAAGGGGTGTTATAAGTGTGCGTGTGTGTGTAGCCGTGTAAGTATCCGTGTATCATCGTGGCTCCCAAAGGGGGGAACACCTTAAAATTTCGTTTTTGTTTTTCAAATATTCATTATTCCGAAAGCTATGTTACGCTGGAGCTATTTTAGATTAAATGCATATTTTAATTTTAATTTTAATTGTCATACTTAGGTTAGGTTAGGTTTGATTTATAAGCGATAGCAAAAAGTTAAGTCTTCTATTAAAAAATTGCGTTCAAAATTATGAAAATTCGGAATTTTGATCAATTCGGAATTATGACTCTTCGGAATTATGTAGTGTACCCCCCAAAGGGCCTATCCACATCACCATGTCGCCGTGTCCGTAAAGATGCACGGTATAGTGCCACGTCGTACAATCACCAGAAATAACATATCATCCAACATCACGCTTAAAAACATCTGACACGCTTTCATACCTCTAGCAATAAAGACGTGTCAGATATTTTCGAGCCCAATGTTAGATCATATATTATTGCTGGTGACTGTACCAAAGAAGGCGGCAAAGTGCAATGTAGTAGTCAAAGCATTCTATACTCTATTGGTAATCACATTAAATTTAAAATGCTCAAAACTACAACTGTGCAATTTGCCGCCTTATTTGTTATTATTAATGGATGATCCGATACGGTCGCGTATTTTTAAAGGACAGTTAATTTAACCAGAATGATTTGAGCTAGATGTGATAAAAATCGGTAGGGTCGTTTTAGACTTTTAGAGTTATCAGTTTTGAATGTATGGTTGCAATGATTTCGGAAGTGTTAATCTATGTTTTAGTTTATCTTAGTCGACCCTGTTTCTTCAAATTTAATAATATCGTTATCGTATAGTTAACGTTAAAGTAGCTCTTACTAGCTGTCAAGATACTTAGAGCTACCACAACATCAATATCAACAGTATGATGCGTTGATAATTATGGATAGAATACAATACAAATATTCTTTATTCAACACCTTATGGTGTTGTTGCTCATAAGAACAAAACAAGACACATCAGGCGGTCTTACTGCGTAATAGAGACAACAGATAAATAGCCAGGGACAAAAATACATGGCAGGCAGTGGGATATAGAAGCCAGACACAAATATAAAGTGGAATAAAGCTTCAGACAGTTTTTATTGGCATAAATTAAACATACCTACAAGGTGCAAAGATCTAATGCTACATAAAGGATAAATTACTACCTTAAATATTATTTTACTTAAGGCCATCCTCCTCCATTAAAGCCAAAAAATTTAAAGGCGAATTAGCCACCGCATTTTTTTTTAAGGGTTGCTATTCCCTTTAAGGCTGTCCACCGCGCCTTGCGGTTGCGTTAGTGTCAACTTTTTTAGGTAAAGTTTTTCCTCTATTCATTAGAATCCTTCTTGGTATTTATTACGAGATACTTAACGTATTTAGTAGTCTTAGAATTATAAAACGAAGGTGTAATTAAACATTTAAATGTCCTTGCTTACTGATTGACCCTTCCTTCGCCATGTTTTAAATTATTTTAAAACTTGATCTCTGTAGCATCATGTAAAGTTAAGAACGACTGAAAACAGACACAATTGAATGAAACATACCTTCACCTTCTTATTTGTAAGTAAGTATTTAAGAGTACGTCTTTCTAGATTTTGTATCAGATAAATTTAGGTATCTGCTACAAAATCGGGCGTTTCAACCGCCGTCTTTGCCGTCTTCAATATATATTATTCTTTCATTCTTTTCAATTTTCATTTGTCCAAACTTATTTTTTCTGAAATCATTTAACTTCTCTGCATTGTTATACAACTAACGTAACCTAACCTACAGGTTCTGTAGGTATATCTTATTAAACATTTTGAAAAGTTAATGGGTAAAGAGAAAAAAAAAATTCGGACAAAGGAAAATTTCGAACGCACGAAACAGCGGACAAAAGCTTTTCGAAATATCGATAGGTTACCCTCTCTGGCATCTGTCAGTATACTCGTACTTTTTTATGCCAGAGAGAGAAAGCAAACGACAGCTGAGTACTATTAATACTGTGGTTTAACTGTTAATATTACACTGAAAAAAATAATTGGTCGCTTGTAACAAGATTGTGATTGTTGTGCATAAGCGTCTTGATCCCATACGAGCCTAATAAGACGATAGATACATCAACTAAGACGTTAGATACATCAACTATGATGTTAGTTGAATCACTAAAGAAATTGCTGTCGTTAACTATCAGCTTTGGTTGATATAATTAATATCTTAACTATTGTAATCATTTTTTTGTCAACTAAGTGAAAATATAAGGCAGTGCTCACCAAATACTGATCATTACATCTTTAGCGTTTAACAACAGAATGAAAGAGATGCAATGAAAATGTCTAAAAAATATAACAATTAATTATAGTGCCGCTATCAGAAAGTCAAGTTCTGGGAGGTCCTACTAACGAAGTAGATTGAGCATTTTAAAGCAATTTATCTATAAAGTTTAATATCCTTCATTCTGCTCACGACAGAGATCGTCTAATAAACCATACTGAAGGTAAACTGGTAGTGCAAAAAACAGTCTATCCAGCTATCTATAATAACTCTTAAACCTAATACGTTAAAGTTCCTTTTCGTAAGTCAAGTGATAGGTTTTAAAAACGTGTGTAGATTTACAATTTGGAAGTAGGTCACATATTGACAGGTGCATCTTGGTACTTGAGTGGGCAGTAGACGTCTTTAACAGAATCGCTCCGACCTTGCTTACATAAGTATAGGTCGAGCTTAGAAGTAACCGCTAAGCGACAGTGTTCGCATTGTGGTGTTTCGGTGACGGAATGAGATCACCGTAGTAATTTTACCATAGAGGCGTTATAGGAATTTGGAATGAGCTTCCTGCTGAGACTTTCCCATTGCTCTACAATATGGGGCTTTTTAAAAAGGGTATCATTAAATTTCTTCGAGACCGGCAACGCATTGGTGACGCCTCCGGTGTTGCAAATGTCCATAGGCGGCGGTGACCACTTTCCATCAGGTGAACTGTCTGCCTTTTTGCTCGTAGACGGCAAAAAAAAAAGGCATCCTCAGGGTTGGCAAAGCATTTACAGTCATTGGATTGTAGTCATGAAAATGCAAATGTCTATAGCCTGTGTCATATGAATTTGCCAAAGACGTAAACAAATTAGTACTTAGGGCCCTGCAAAGATGCACTACGCTAACTAACGTTTCTATTCGATTCGTTTTTAAACCAATCGCGTCACTGGGAGATGACGTGATACGAAAAGTCACGTGGTCTACCAGTGACGCGATTGGTTTAAAAACGAATCGAATAGAAACGTTAGTTAGCGTAGTGCATCTTTGCAGGTCCCTCTGTTTGACACATAACCTCAAATATTCACCAACCGTGTTTTTACTTAAAGTAACGTACAATTAATAGTTATTTAATCATAAACTTAATGTGAAAGTAAAGATCAAGTGTATAAATCGTTGCTAAGACCTCACTTGATCATTAAAAGCACGTGATTATAGAGTAACAAAAATAATGGTAAATTGGTTCGTTTGGTTTTGTTTATATCTGTGCCAATTTCAATTGGCACAGACTATACGGGTCTGAGAATTCTTAGATCCAACTTACTATCAGTTATTTCGCAACACAAAAAGTGTTATAAGTTTAACGTATTTATCTGTATAACTGTGAGTCGTGTACTTATCTGTCTGTGGCATCTTAGCTCCCGAACGCATAAAGAAAGCTAGTTTAATCGGGATGGTTCTTAGCTAGGTTACATCAAAATCGGTTGTGCCGTTTAAGAGATATCGGCTCTCAAAGAAGGGGGTTCCATTATAACAGGGGTTTTTATCAACTATCTATTTAATGGTTTACCTTTGTTTCACCGACACCCATTTCATAGAACGTATGACTTCGCAGAATTTTCGTTTCATAGAAAGTTATTTTCTGCTGAACCCGTGTTGATTTCACGGGTGTTACTATGACATACTAAAGCAGTTCAGTTTAGGTTGAGAGAAAGGGACAGACCTATAGCAGTTATCTGTCCCTTTTTCTCAACCTTAACTGAACTGCTTTAGTATATCATGGTAAGCCCCCAGGTTATCTTGTGACGGTTGCAAGTCTTACCTTATCTAACCTACGTGAATTATTTAAGATGACCTGTAATCTATACGGGTTCAGCAGAAAATAGCTTTCTATGAAACGAAAATTCTGCAAAGTGATACATTCTATGAAATAGGTGCCGGTGAAACAAGGGAACACCCTATTTCATACTTATGTTGTGACTCATCGTAATGGCTTCATACCACTCAGAAAGACCGCAATCTTCGAATGAGTTGCCAGATGGATGCACGTTGGTTAACGCTAGGTCATGACATAATGCCTAGAAATTGCCTTAAATGGCGTTGGATTTGTTTTTATATACTTACCCTTGACTGTCTGCGATTCGTAACATGCCTTATCCTTATATAATTCGCACTGCTAGATGCAGTAGTAACTCAAAATACAGCTGTATTTTAAAATCAACTTTAAAACAACTTCTATGAACTTGAAACAAAACAAACAAGGATTTTGAGTTAATACTATTTTGATCTAGCAGTGCGATTATGTTCAGATTTAATAGCAAAGTCACCTACTTGTTTGTGAAAGATACGCACCTTCAGAACAATAGTGACCTAATTGAGAAATTTTAAATTTCGAGTTAGGTCTCTATGATAATAAATTTATGACTCGAAGTTTGAAAGCACAAATTTTGAATTAGGTCATTATTGTTCTAAAGGTGCGAATGTGAATTTGCGGATTAGGTCAGTGTTGACATTGTTTTGTACAGTCGAGGAATTTGATTAATTAGCAGATTGACATACGTCAATTGACCGGGTTATACATTTTCCACGAGTCGTTAGTTTTTTCACGCCGGGAAACGTATAACAAGTCTAATTTACGTATTACGTCAAAATGCTAAACAATCAATTTGCCTAATTATATGAGTATCTTTTAGTAGTAGGTATATTGGGAGCCCTTTGTTTCCCATAATTTTATTGGTCATAATGTAATTGTTGACATAATTTTTGATAGTATAATTTTTTATATCGCTGAAACTGTAAACTTTTCGGAAGTTCTGAAATATCTATCGTGTAGACAAGGCTAGGTAAGGTTAGGTTTGATTTATAAAAATCCTGAAAAAGTAACAGTTTCTTTAAAAAAACACGTTATGACTTGCGATGATTATGGCCTTAAGCACATTGTGACTAAAAATAATTATGTCAGTCAATATAGACCCAGGTATAGTGCAATCGTTGATGGTTTCTGATTTTTGATAGCAGCAATACATTTCGGAGATGCCTAGATCAGTTCCCCAAACTCGTTTGTTCCTCGTAGCAAAATTTCCAGTCGCATTTTTCCCCACTAGCTTTTGTTTTCCCTCGCGTATTTCGACTTTCGAATAAGTTGACAGACGTTACCTTCTCTAGTAGATTTTTATTCCAAACGTTTTTTTTACAAGAAGCAATTAGCATTACTCGCCCTTTTTCTGAACGCATTTTATTTCATTCGATTCATTTTTTATACGCATATAATAGGGTATTTGCCAATTTTTTTATTAGTATTTAAATTGAAGCTTTTTTACCTTCCGAATAGCCTAGTATAAATAGTTTTTTAATATCTTTCAAAATAAGAAAGATATAAATGTTTAAAACTTGCTTTGCTTTTAGACTGAGAGGAAAATACAGTAATATGACGTCATATTACTCAACCACCATATGAATTACACGCAAAACATCGTTTCGTGAGAACGAGATAGACAAAAAACTTTAAAATACTATAACTTTTTTATTTTATGACCAATTTCAAATTGGATTTTGAATTATTTTATCATACTACGTATATTTATATATCATCCAAGTTAATATATGAAATTTAATATCAGGCAAATACCCTATTAAGATCCGCTCATGTCCACTAAAATAAAATTCATTAAAAAATCAAAGACGTTTATTCAGTAAGTAGGCCGCACGGGCACTTTTATGCGTCAAAAAAATAAATTCAGCTTCAAAATAAATTAAACTTATTTTGCACAGGGCAGCGGAGTCTTAGTAATAGGGTCCCGTTTTTACCCTAACCCTAAAAACTAGGTACGTTTCCCTTACCTAGAAAGTATTTCTTGGAAGGGAACAAATTAAAAAAACAGGGGAATCACAATCCTTTAGATTTATCGCACACAGTAACGGTAAACCGTTACGTTTGCTATGATATTCTGAACAGGCGTCAAATGACGAGCTCAATAATCTTACCAATCACTTGACTATAGTTGGGTCAATCTAGGAAGATACCGGTGACAGCTCAAACAAACACGTTTTGAGATGATTGAGGCGAGATGATGGAAATTAAACTTCTCGCGCCGTTTCTTCCCGCCTCTCCTCGCCTGTGGAAAAGCTCCTTTACGCTTTATATTTTCTAAGTAGGTACGTAAGTAGGTTCAATAATTAAAAAAAAACTTCTAGTTAACTTTGCTTGCGAGGATAGTGTCATCATCAATATCATCATACATTGACCAAATTATAATCTTCCGAACTTATTTATACAAAACTGATACCCACATTTAACTTTTCAGGACTCCGTTGTAGACCTCGTGGTAGGTCTAGGCGTGCCAGCTTCCAAGGTCGTGATCAGCTTGCCAGCCACCGCGCGCCAGTTCATCCTGAAGAACGAAACCCTCAGTACTCCCGGCAGCACCACAGTGGAAGACGAGCCCAAGGAGATAGACCAGGGGGAACTGTGCCGGCTGCTGCAGAAGGGCCGTTGGACCTTGGAGAGAGACCAGGATCTGTCGGCGCCTTATGCTTTTAAGTGAGTTGTTTTGGGGTATTGCTGTGGTGTTTTTGGTAGGAGCAGTTGAATATAGAGAACTAACGTCCTCGTAGAACTCGTTTATCGCTACACGCGGTAAAAAGTACCTACCCCTTCATCGGGGTTCGAGATCGCCATGACAAATTTCATCGAGAATGGTTCAGCGGTTTAGCCGTAAAATTCGAACAGACAGACAGTTACTTACACATTTATAATATTATATGATATGGATTCCCTATATACATATAGTCCGATTCAAGAAGACGTGATTTTATACGGGTGCGCTTCAATTAGTCTAAAAACGTTTTGTATATAATTTAATTTAACTAACCACGAAAAACATAATGAACGTTTAGCATAAAAACCAGTTGTATAATTTCATCAGGCATACGATCGAATAACATAACACTCATTTATTATAACTATAATTTTCTTGTTATTATGCATTTTTAGTTAATTTCTTCTAACTAGGTTAGGTTAGGTTAGAACTGTGACCACATTAATACCTAGTAATGGAGGCCGTTAGAAATATTTATTTTTTAATTTATGAATTTTATAGTTTTAGAGATTATGCATTTCGTTTTATATTATGCATCATTATTATTATATCGATGGTTTATTATAGAGATCGAAATTATGCAATTCGTGTTATGTAAAATGAACATTAGACCATTTGTTTTTATACTAAACATTACACACCCGATTTTATACTTAGTTTTTGCATTGTAAGCCACCATAAAACCCTATAGATAATGACAGCGTCAAATCAAGACCATAAAAACTTCAAATTTAACTATTGGCTAATAGCGAAAAGATTCTAAATATACGGGCTCAAGACCAAGAGTTAAAATGATTGACTATGTTCAATATTAAAAGCAGCGATAGTGATATCGCTGCTTTTAATATTTTTTATTATACTGCTGCTTTTAATATACCTACAAGTGATTGTAGGTATTCTTTTGTATCAAACATAAGTAATTAAAACGTAGTTCGATGCAACCAACAACGGTGACAGTCTGGAAGTATTGAAGCTATTGGCAGCTCTGGTAGTTTTTAGGCATAATTTCCACGATTAGGCCAGATTCACGATATAAAAAACAAATATCATGGTACAATTTTTGACAAATTGACTTAGTCCCGAACTAAGCTCTTAAACTATGGCTACTAGACAACGATACGTTCGCAACAATTGACAAGTATAATTGTATAAATTGAATAGAAACACCGCCGAAACTTTTCAAATAAACACAACTGTTAAATCGGACCTTAAAAAGCAAATTTCCCGCTCGATGTCCACTTTACATTATTTAAAAACTTAACTTTTCAGGAATACAACATGGATGTCCTTCGAAGACTCCTCCTCGATCGATGTTAAGGGCAAGTACGCCCGAGTGAGAGGGCTGGCTGGATTGGCCCTCCACAAGGCAGACAAGGATGTGGAGAACCCCTGCGGACCTACCCTGAAGGCTGCTCTAGCCAAGGTTCTGAACCAGCAGAGCAGAGCGCCAAGGGCCGCTGTTCTTAGGTAAGATGAGTTTTTCCTTTTTTTTTCTTTATTTGGATAAAATATTGGTTTACCTACTTGGTTTGAACCTTTTTTTAAGTAATTATGTTGTGCCTTCATTTGCAACGGTAATTTTTAAATTGCTAGAATAAAGCACCTGGGTAATTATCTCAAGCACATTTTTTGAGCGGCGGACGTGATAATTGGGGTGTAAAGTACATGTATTGGAAAACTATTTATTTTATAAATAATCTTACTCAAAGTACCATATTGAGCCAAAGTTAAAATTATTATTAACTTATTATATTTATCGTAAAAAAAAAAATTCAATCCAAAATCAATTTTGGTGTCGTGTCCTGTACTTCCCGCATATACTGATATGTCGTGGTACAAACTTATTAGGCCTCAACTAGACTTATATTTTAGTTATCTGTATTCCTTATTAGTTGAGGTATTTTAAAATGTATCAATTATTGCATTTGCAAGTAAAAGGAAACTGGGAGCAGTGTAAATAAAACTGTCCAAGCGAAATAGTTAATTTTGGTGGTGAATATTGAAATTGATTTTATGATCGAACGAAACGTGATTAAACAAACAAATATAGCGTCAGATGTTCGTTCAGTTTCACTCCAGCAATAGACGGTGAATGATTTGTACCATCTTTCTGCGTCTTCCCGCTAAGCACATAAGTATCTAATTTTGGTGGTATGAAATACACTTTATTAATCGTGATAACTTAGATAATTTATTTCGCAAAAAGTTTTGTTGTGTGATAGTTTTTTCAAGTATGTTTATGGTGTCTTTTTAACTGTAACGAGTTAAGTTTTTGTTAAACTAAAACATTTGTTTTTAATATAAAAAAAATGTTAAATTTTATAATTTTGGTGGTACAATTTTGGTGGCTTTTGCGAAACACCAAAATTATCAAAATTTCTGGTCTCCACCAAAATTATTTAAACAACAAAGAATCATTATTTATTATATTAGAAACTTACGTTTTGGATTTTCAAAAATAACAAGGAAGATTCCCTAACGATTATATTTTAATTAGCCCGATATGTTATTATTGATCGTGAGTTTTGCTAAGAAAAGTAATTTTGGTGGATAATAACAATTTTGGTGGTACATAATTAGTAAAATCGTTATATCTTAAAAAACACTTGGTATAATAAAGGGCCATTTTAACACTATTTTTATAATGACTAATGACGTCACTTAAACGTTTAATTGTAAACCCTACTAAGAAAATAAAAAATACCATCAAAATTAGGATAATTTGACGCTTGTTGAAATTCACCCACCTAATCCCATGTCAGCAGCATCAGTCCTCTCAGAAGAGTCATAGGTATGCTAGCCACTGCGTAGGACTCAACCTTGCTGATGATCTGATTGATTATTGGCGGCACAGTCCAGACCATATGATTACGAGCTGATAACTTCCTTCCAGGTCCTTGGAGCACGAGATCTTGTCTGCTCCCGGCCACGCACGTGCTCTGGATGCTCTGCAAGTCTCTCCGTACAGAATCACGCAAATTGTTGACGCCGATGGCGTCATCCACTCCATCCGAGAGGTCAGTTTGCATTCTAGATTGTAAAAATAGGAAACAAGAGCCGCTCGACGATATGTATCTTGATGATATTTATCTGACTATGGTTGTATCTATGCTGTTTTTGCAGAGAACTTAGATGAACCTACTCTCAACTTATGAAATATTAGTGTAAAGTCAGAAAATAGTAAATATTTGGCGAAAAAATACAGAAAAATAAAGGCGCTGGTCGGAGTAAATTGGCCCTTTACACTGCTATGTGGTGGTTGCCACGGAGTCTTGAGATTACAAATGTCTATTGCCCTCAGACTCAGAGCCCACTACCTATCTGCCTGCCTGGTTGCGTGAATGCTACTTGTCTATTTCATGCCTTAAATAGTGTAGTTCCACCTATCACGTCCATCTCATATTCACTAAGCTATATCTTTTAGATTTACTGGCCGACTTTGTGCTCTATGTATCGTTTCTAAAGCCTCATGTTTTGTTTCCAGGACACCCGTACCGAGTTCTCGTGTTCCCGCCAGGGCTACTTCGTGCACCCTCGCTCCTGCGCCCGGTTCTACCGCTGTGTCAAGTTCGACCAGCTCTCGCCTGAGTACACTGTAAGGTTTTTACATTCATCATAATTATTATGTTGTTAGCTGAAGTGCCTCCACTGCTAAACGTTGGCCTTCTAACTTGAATCCTTGTTCGTATGATTCCTGCGACCTTGGTCTGATCGTCAGTCTACCTTGTGGATGGCCTGCCAATTTTGCGCCTTCCGATACGTGCTCTTCTCCAGAAGATTCCGCTTCAACGACGACGAATTTTGCATTGAGACTACACCTCAATATACACATTTTACACTTTTTGCCTATTTTAAGCCATTCTTCTTTTATTACATCCACAACCCCCACAGAAGAAAGAAATTTCGAGTTTGTAGTACTTACTCTCTGTTGCATGTTACACGTTACTACACGTCAAACACCATTTAAAATCTTCTTTTATCCTTCTTTAACAACGGTCTACCTTTCATTGCCCGAGTTATGTTTTACACCGAGTTCCCGTTTTACAAAGAGGAAGAGTTTAAAGCCATATTTAAGCTATAAAACTAGTACTTATGAGGCTGAAAGTTTTGACCACGTCATTTTACAAAGTGTTATTTCCCCAGGTGTTTGAGTTCGACTGCCCTGCGGGTCTAGCGTTCGACGCCCGCTACGAAGTGTGCGTATGGCCCGGCAGCCTGCCGCACTCCCAGGCCTGTCCAGGGTCATCCGAGATTGCGCCCGTGCCACAGACCAGGTTCATCTGCCCCGAACATGAAGGTAGGTTTACAGTTTCGCTTGGTGAACGCAGCTTTCATTCGCTAGCAACACTGCCTTGACATAAACTCGCTTTGACAGTTGCTGTCACAAGAGTGTCCAATCCGCTGATGGCGGTACGGTTACTTGGTTGTTGTGATAACGGTATAATTACACTTGCTTTGATTTTAGACGCAATTTAAAGTAATAACGGTTAAAATTAAGTGTCTTACCGCCTTCTGGGTTCTTGGATTAGTGCTTTTTCGAGTGCCCGATAGTAGATTTATTGCCTTAAGTGTCTGGTTCAACTGTTGTGTATATCGCCATAGAAAAACAGATGTAAATTCCAATTTTTCGTATTTAAAACGCGTAGAGGTCTAGATTACAATGTTTACTTGGCTAGGGTGGCCAGAATGTATTCAAAATGTATAGGATTGACGTAAGCTGTCAGACGGTCGCGTCGAGCGTCTACGTCGATTCCATACAAATTGCCAGTTTTCGAAAATCGTTTATGTAATCGTTAAGCAACTTTCTAGCCTCACTGGTGTTGCTAATGTTCATAGACTAGGTTTTTTAAAGCACTAGGTTTGTTATTTCGGGTAACAAAATACTTAATTAAAATTTACAAAATCCTTAAAACTAACACCGAGGAGACAAAATAGCGTGGTTATAATTTTCCGAAGTTAACGTCGTCGTCGCTCCTGGCCCCTGTTTTATAAAGCTCCAAATTACAATTTACAGCATTTTTTTATTTTTAAGTTTCCATTTGACACAACCTCGACCAATGACGACCATTTGAGCAGTATTGCCAGTTTAGACTTGTAAAATTGTAACTTGTAGCTTTATAAAACGTGCTCCTGGTAGTCTGCCCCAAAACCACCGCAGCACGACATCTTTCGGCCAGAAGGACAATAGGTGGCGGTTATCACTTTCCATCAGGTGGGCCGTCCGCTTGATTGCCTGTCACTGGCTATTAAAAAAATGGACCATGATCAATACCAATAAAGGTACAAGATACAAATTGATTCGGTGAACGATTTATAAAAATAGATGGTGTTGTCATTATCATTGTGAAAATGACACATAACATTGATTACCTATCATTGATTCATTAATCAAAGCCCTAAACCACGAGTTCTGTACAATTGTTTGAGGCGGAGTAACGTAACCACTCGCTTAGCGGGCGCTAACGACTCAGTTCGACAAAAACTTTACAAACTGCTGCTGACTGACATGACTGACAATGAATACATTATTCATGTCAGTCAATCATCAGTTCCACCTGTCACCAGGTCCAATATTTTTTTGCCAAGCCATACATATTTAAACTGTTTTTTTCTACTTACCTAATTAATCCTCAGGTTACTACGCCGACCCCGAGAACTGCCGCTGGTTCTTCGCCTGCCTGGACCACGGCAAGGCGCCGCTGTCAGCCTACGAGTTCCGCTGCCCGTTCGGGCTGGGCTTCGACGCCGACAAGCTCAAGTGCGACTGGCCCTGGCTGGTGCCCGCCTGCGGCAACATCGCCAGATACGAAGCTGAAGCGTTTGGGTACTCCGGAGCTGTGTTATCTGGTAAGTTTTATGGCTGTTCTTGCTTCCTTGTGACTGGTGCCGATTTTTCTGTTTTAATGGCACATGCCACGTAAGTATGATCAGAGGCAAATGCTGCTATAAGAACAAATGAAAATGATTGAAAAATACAACTTTATTACTTCTGCAAGTAAATCAAATTCTATTAGACGTAGTTTATTGGTTCGTTCATATTATGGGTCTCGCTAGAGCAAAGAATCTTGATCATTGAAAGGTTGTGACAGTTAATATTAAACAACGGCAGATTAATATTGAACTTTTTTCGTGCTGCATGTATACCTAGATCTCTAAAACTTTTCTATAATGGTCTCAGGTCATCGTCTTACTAGTTTCTCCTCACAATTTTTCAGGCGCTGCTGGATTCCACGGACAGACTGCAGATGCAGTCAACATCGCAGCCCACAACAGTCTCGTCTCCGGCGCCTCCCTGAGCAACCACGTCGGCATCCAGGGCGGTTTTCTCTCTCAAGACGACGCTTTAGACTCCAACTTCATCGCATCCCAAGAGTTCACTGGACACAATGGTTTCTCTGGCGCCAGTGGCAATGAACTATCTTACCAAGCCAATGATGCTTCTTTTGATGGAAACTTTGGACTAGTTCAAGCTACCAAGTACAACAATGAACCTAAATACACTAGCGGCTCTATTATTTTGGATGACTACAGGCTACCAACTAAAGCCGAGGCTCAGAGGGGCAGTCATGGGCATGGTACTTTACAAACCAATGGTTACAGCGGAGCTGGAAGTTCTTACTCTTCAGGGCAGAAGACTCAGTATCAATCAGGATCTGACTATGACTCTGATAACTCGGGAGCTTACGTGCATGATCCTTCAGGAGACTACGCGGAAGCTTACAAGCATGTAGGATCACCAGTAGTCCCCTACGTTCATGATGGGTCCGCTTACAAACAATCCAGCGACTATTATGATTACGGAAGATATTCGGCTGGCTCTAGTTCTGATAACAGTGGGCATTATGTGCATGATAACTCTGGAGCTTCTGTTGATGGTTCAGCTGGCGGTGCATACAAAGCAAGCTATAATGGTGGTTACTCCAATGGAGATTACAATTCTGGGAAGTATCAAGCCGGTCTTTATAAAGACATCAACCTAAGTGGAGGTTCATCAAACGGGTACAAAAGTGACAGCGGATCATACAGCGCAGATTATTCCAGCTCGTACACTCATGACGACTCTGGTAAATACGTGGCTGGTGTATATAGGGCTGACGGCCATATTGGAAGTTATAATGGAGGAGCATCGTCGGAAGATGTAAACAGTCAAGTGTATCACGGAAGCTATAGTACTGGGAATAGTGGTAACTACATTAGCGACTCCAAGGCCTACACTGGTGCATCTCATACTCTGGCAGCTGGGTCGGTCAATGTTGGCCTAGTTGGCAAAACTACTTTGATCGACACTGGATACACAGATCAATTCAACTACGATGTCTCTAAGGTACCGTACAGCACTGGTAACTCGCAAGCGTTCAGTCATGGTGTCGTTCATAACAACGTACAATCTGGGCATGTATCATTCGTATCTCAACCAGCAGTATCTATCAACCACGTCGGAACAGATGCCCATAATTTGGATGGCTACAGCTTCGTGACTACTCCTACTTCTTCTGGAGTACCTACAACAGCGACTCCTTTCGCTGTAACTACATCCCTGCCTACAGTGACGACATACAAAACGACGTATGTTCCTCAAGCACCGAAGACCAGCGTGAAACAGATCTTTGGATTTGCTCAGCCAGCCGTAACGTATGTCCAGCCAACAGTCGTACCAGTCAAACAGTATGTTAGTCACGTTACGCCTAAGGTTCAAATTACTGACTACAATCAAGCAGTCGATTATCAGTTGAACAACAAGGACTACTCTTCTGGATACGAGACTGGATTTGCTGTCACGCAAGCACCCGTCAATGGTGTATCGCAGGGATACGATTATTCTAAACCAGCTATAAAATTCGAAGATGGTGTCTCCTACACGACTCCAGCACCAGTGGCTGTGTCCACATACAAACCTCAAGGATTCAGCCACAGTCAGCAAACTCTTCACAAAGTCGAATCTATCGGTTTTGATTATTCCAATGCATCGCCCGTCACTGAAGAGCCATTCAAGAAGATCGTAGCCTACACTACTGGCCCCAGTGTTTCAACATATGCTCAACCAACTGAGGGCACTTACACCCCTCAGTCATTTAGTCATCAGACCATTCATAAAGTGGATACAAGCAATGTTTACTCCCCTGCAGTGGAGGTGGGATCAGGTTATGACTACGTCCAATCTGGAGTCACTTATGAACAGCCAAAGACCGTAGTCACATATACGACACCCCAGCCAGCTATTGCTTTACAACCTGTGGTATCTAAGTATCAACCACAAGTATTCAGTCACCAGACACTACATAAGGTAGACGCTGCACAGGTAAACACCTATTCTCAGGAAAGTTCTGGATACCACTACGAAAAACCTTCAGTTGGTTTCGAAGAATCCGCAAAGACGTTCCAACACGTTACTGCTGCACCAGCAGTTGTTTCTACCTACTCTCCGCAATCGCACAGTCACCAAACGATACACAAAGTAGAAAACAACAACGCTTACTCTCAATCTGCTGAAAGTGGGTATGACTACAACAACCATGGCGTAGCCTACGAACAGCCCCAGACGGTAGTGGAGTACACAACTGCTCAACCAGCTATTGCCGTCCAGCCAGCTATAACTACATACCAACCACAAGTGTTCAGCCACCAAACATTGCACAAAGTAGACGCTGCTCAGGTGAACACTTATTCTCAGGAAGGTTCTGGATATCACTACGAAAAACCTTCAACTGGTTTCGAAGAATCCGCAAAGACTATTGTCCAACACGTTACTGCTGCACCAGCGGTTGTTTCTACCTATTCTCCGCAATCGTACAGTCACCAAACGATACACAAAGTAGAAAACAACAACGCTTACTCTCAATCTGCTGAAAGTGGTTATGATTACACCAACCACGGTGAAGCCTACGAACAGCCACAGACGGTAGTGGAGTACACAACTGCTCAACCAGCTATTGCCGTCCAGCCAGCTATAACTACATACCAACCACAAGTATTCAGCCACCAAACTCTGCACAAAGTGGATTCTGCAAAGGTCCACTCTTACTCCCAAGATACATCATTCTCAGGTTACGACTACCAAAAGCCAGCTGCAAAGTTTGAGGAGGCACCTGTTGTGAC
Organism: Acleris literana; assembly: GCA_946894065.1. Classification (NCBI taxonomy): domain Eukaryota; kingdom Metazoa; phylum Arthropoda; class Insecta; order Lepidoptera; family Tortricidae; genus Acleris; species Acleris literana. The sequence continues at coordinate 23,674,936 of OX335670.1, forward strand.
GCATTATTCAACTCCAGCACCTGCAGTGGTTTCAACCTATAAACCTCAATCATACAGTCACCAAACGATTCACAAAGTTGAGTCAGTTATACCAGTCTCTTCGACACCATTACCTAAAGTTGAACTGTCATATTCACCAGTCTCCGTATACGAAAACCCTATTCTTAAATACACGAAGAAGGTTACTCCAGTATCATACGTTGAGCCTACAGCGACAGTTTACACACAGACTTACAAGCCAATTGTACAACAGCATGAAGTAACACATGTAGTAAGTCAACCTGCTAAGTATGAAACATCTCAACAATCATATAACACTCAATCTGTGAACTTGAATCAAGGATATTCATACAATCAACCAGAAATACAACATGAAGTAACCCATGTCGTTAGCCAGCCTAAATACGAGACTTCCCATCAATACAACACACAGTCAGTTAATTTGGACACAGGATATTCATACAGTCAACCAGAAATACAAAGGCATACCGATGAATCCGTGAAAGCTGCGAAAACTTATTCAGATGCCAGTGAAGTTTCTCATCAAGTTTATCATCTTTACAATGACAATACTCAACACAAGTCAAAAGAAGATCTTGTTTATGTATCTAGTACCCCGGCCAAGCTAGCTCATGAGGAGCATTACGCCGAATACGAGTCGCCTAAGGTATACCAGGCACCAGAATACATTCCACCGAAGACTGATTACCAAGAATCCTACGTTGTTTCTTCTACTGCCCAGCCAATTGTCCAGCAGCATTCTGTCTTCCACCAATCTCAAGATACATACAATGATAATCAGCAATATGACTCAGCTCAAAAGTACGTCCCAGCTCAACAGGTCTCATTTAGCACATCTCACATTGAACAGCCAAAGAGAGTTGAATCCAACCACTTCTCATCATTCCAAGTGTCTTACCAAACTCCTGAGATTCAAGTGGCTAACAAAGCTGAGGAATATCTTCCTCCTGCAGTGACTGTTCCGGTAGTGACATCTACGTACAGACCCGTAACCTATTCGACAACATCTCGGGAGTACTTGCCGCCAACTCCAGAAGTTGAATACAATGCTCCTGAATACCTACCACCCAAAACTGAAAACACTTACCTGCCCCCGGTGGTAACAAAAACTTACGTCAAATCAACCACTGAAATACCTACCTACAAAGCACCTGATTATCTACCACCCTTAGAAGAGACTGGGAAGAAAGTAGTAAGTTTCGAAAGCTTTGGCCTTAAGAACTTTGATCAATCGTTCGAGTCCCAGTTTAAATCCAACCCTTACCAAGAATATACCGTATCAACGGAGACTCCTGCCTTTGTTTCTACTTATGCGCCAGTTAAGAAGCAGAAGATAGTTGTAGATACAGATAGATCTCACCTGTTAGGTTTTGGCACGGTAGGACCTGATGCTGGGTTAGTATCCCCAGCTGCCTACACCACTTCAGCACCAGTGTATGTATCAAGCACATACAGACCAAACGTAGTAACTTCGACTTACGCTCCATACAAACAAGAATTAGTTGAAGTAACTCCTGCGCCTATCCGCAGAACCAAACCAAAGGTAGCTGTAGTCACCAAGATAAACGATTTCAACCCTCTTCTGGTTAGAAAGTTAGGAGCGGTATGCAGTTGCCAATCACCTACCCTTGTTCTTAAAGGAACGCGACCCAGAGCACAGGAGCAAGACTATAACGACTACGGCGATGACTACGCGGATTCTGGCCGTGGTGACATCGGCGACGGTCAGTGGGCACAAAAGTCCAGGCAATACTTGCCAAGTTTGAGGACCGCTACAGCGGCTCCCATCGCTTCCACCACTTTTAACCCCATCATTGTTCCTGATGATTCTTTCTATCAAGACCTCCCAGAACAGAACCAATACGTATCAGTTACACCTAAGAGGAAGGAAGTGTACTCTCAGAGCTACGTATCAAGCACACCAGCGATAGTTTCTTCAACTGAAAAGGTTTACACGATAAGACCACGTATCAAGGCCGTGACCGTTGCCCCTACCTATAAGACGGTGCTATTAAACCAAGAAGTAGCGCCAACTGCCATTGTTAAGGAGTCTATTGTTTCTGGATCGGGATCGGCTTCAATTGAATCTCAGTCGTTTGATCGTTACGGTCCTGGCGGATGGAGAAGCCGAGACGAGACTTTGCAGGGGTCGGTGGACTGCCAAAGAGCGGGTCTCTTCCGACACCCGAAACAGTGCAACAAGTTCTACGCCTGCAGATGGGACTGCACCAAGCAGAGGTTTACTCTTCACGTTTTCAACTGCCCTGTCCAGCTGAGCTTCGACCCAAGCTTAGGAGCCTGTAACTGGCCTAGCCAAGGCCCTGCCTGCCAAGGTGACACCCTCCTCACCAACGCGCTGTAATTCTAGTGCCTTAACCAAGCCATCGTGCCATCGAAATTGTGATAAAATGTGATCACGAAATATTCCACGAATAGTTGACGTCTCTCTCAATTTAATTTTAGAAACTTATTTATTTGTTTGGGTTTTGTTAATGTTTTAATGTAGTTATTTATTATTCAGCTTTTTGCATGCTTAGCAGCCGTTAGTCATTGTTTAAAGTTTCAAACTCATATCAAAAATTGTTAATTTGTATTAAACTAATTGTATTTTGGGACGTATTACGCGTTGTTTTTATATTATGTATGCTATTTACCGAAATAGGTAGTTACCTAAAATTTAAGGTTACCAATGTCTAGTTTTTGTAACACGTTGAGTTATGTAAAATAATGAAGTCATTATCAAAATCATTATTGTATGTACGAAACGGAAATGCTGTAAATAAAACAATATTCAATAATAAGATTTTATTTTTATTTTATAATTCATACATGTATAAATCGTTTGTTATTGCAACTTCTTAAATATTTAGGGTAACTACTTTTTCTGCTTCTGCCAAAGTATCCGCGTACTTAGCCAAAATAGCATTAACTTCTTCTTCGATAAACTCTGTCACCTGTTCCGGAGCTCGACCTATAAAAGTGGAAGCGTCCAAAATCTTACCCAACTGTGAAATGATCGGCGCAAAGTAACTATCTTTCTTCACACGGTCAATAAGATCGTTGTCTTTGCCATGCTGTTTGACTTGAGCTCCTGCTTCATGTGAGAGCACTCTTATTTTCTCGTGACACACCTGGCGGTCGCCGCCAGCTTGCACCATAGCCATAATGATGTTTTCCGTAGCCATGAACGGCAGTTCCTGGTCGATATTTCGTTCAATTACTTTCGGGTAGACTACTAGCCCTTGGCAGACATTCAGGAGGGTTAGCAGCATGGCGTCAGCGGTTAGGAAAGACTCGGCGAGAGTGATGCGACGGTTAGCAGAGTCGTCTAGGGTGCGTTCGAGCCACTGCACTGCTTGAGTGTTCGCTGCATTAGAGTGCAGCGTTATAAGATGGCGAGCAAGCGCGCAGCAACGCTCAGAACGCATAGGGTTCCTTTTGTAAGGCATAGCACTTGATCCGATCTGGGAAGCTTCGAACGGCTCCTCAATTTCCTTGCGAGAAGCCAATATGCGAATATCAGAGCACATCTTATGAACAGTAGCTCCTAAGCTCGACAGCGCCGATATAACTTCCAAATCGACCTTTCTCGAATAAGTCTGTCCGGTGACTAAGTAGCGTTTGTCAAATCCAGCGAGTTCGGAGACTCTTTGGTCTAGAGCTCGGACTTTGGCGCCGTCCCCGTTGAAGAGTTGGAGGAAGGAGGCTTGGGTGCCGGTGGTGCCCTTGACGCCGCGGAAGCGGAGGTCGTCCCGGGCGCGGGAGAGGGCCCGCTCGTCCATGAGCAAGTCACTGAGCCACAGCGAGGCTCGCTTGCCCACGGTCGTCAACTGAGCGGGCTGCAGATGGGTAAAGCCCAGAATTGGCACCGACCTAAAAGTAGAAAAACGTAGAATTAATAATTCCCAAGTATCTAAATCCCACCGTACAAAAAAATGTACATAATACAACCATTGGAATGAAGATCCATTGCAAAGGAGATAAACTGGATTTTCCTTTGTTTCTATGACTGAAAATCTAACTAGAAAATGTACTCTATCATGTTTTGATGCACTGTAAGAAAAATATCCACTGTAAGAATAATCCCAAAACGGTCACAGGTAAACAGCAGACTTAAAATAAAAATAAGTAAATAAACATTAGGAGAAATGTCACACAAATTAGCCCAGACACAAACTAAGCTCTAGACTTGCACTAGGGGTTCCAGACAACGATATAAATACAAATATAGCGAATAAAATACTAAAATACATAGAAAACATTTTAGACTCAGAATCAAATACTCGCTCATCACACAAACATTTTCCTATACCGGGAAACGAACCTGGGACCGCTAGCTTCGTAGGCCAGGGTCACTACCAACTAGGCCAACGCGCCAACAACTACGACTTACTTGAACTCATCAGCAAACTTCGCCAACCGACTGATGATGGCAGCCACCCGTGGCAGCAGCAAGCTCAGCCCGTGCTTCAGGGTGATCAGGTCCGTGTTGTCTCCAACGTAGCACGAGGTGGCTCCAAGGTGGATGATGGGCGCAGCCAGGGGACAGCGCTCCGCTAGGGTGTGGATGTGGGCCATGACGTCATGGCGGACCTGCTTCTCATGTTCAGCAGCTGAGGGGAAGTCGATGTCGTGGATGGCAGACTCTAGCTCCGCGATTTGCTCGTCGGTGATTTCCAGACCCAGTTCCTGGAAATGATGTTATTGGGTGTTAGATTTATCTACTTTGCTATTAAACAAGTCTTAAGGGCGAAAAAGAATAGCAATAAAAATTGCAATAGTTGATTGCCGTCTTACTTTAACTTTAGTTCTAGAGCAAGAAGCACAATTTTGCTGTCTTTTTCTAACATTAAAGTTAGAGTAAGACAGCAGTCAATTTCTTCAATTTTTATCGCTAGTCTACAAAACTCGCTTAATAAAGAAAAATTGTCCTCAATGTATGTTCAATGACCATTATAAATAAGAGTAGTTCTAACACGGCATTTTAACATAAAAGTAGGTACCGTTACGTTTTAAAGTAGGTAGGTGCCTTAACCAAAGTATGACAATATTTAAAAACGGTGGGGAAACGCATTTACGCATCCCACACAAGTCCGGGGGACCCGGGATGGTTAAGAGGGACTCTCCATAACGATAAACCATCTGCGACCTTCAGGGAGGAGCTACGAAACCATGAACAAACGCATTAAAAAAAAACAAAACAATACGTTAATAACTAAATAAAAAGCAAGCTTTAAAAACACGACTGAATTTTTTATATTGTCGTCGATAGAGGATACCTAAACTGTTAAAATTGAAATAACAACAATGGCAAAATTTTAATAATGCATTAATATAGTTAGATCTAACTAACTATATTAATGCATTATTAAAATTTTGCCATTGTTGTTATTTCAATTTTAACAGTTTAGGTATCCTCTATCTCACGCGGGAGGGTGAAAGGATCCTAACGATACCACACACATCTAAATCGGCTTAACTTGTATTCCACCATAACTTCTAAATAGAAGTTATGGTGGAATAAATAATCGTACATACATACATACATGAACCTTGAAAACATTACACTCCTTTTTTTGAGCAGTCGTGTAAAAAATTGTCATTGAAGCCCTGATTTACGTCTCAATAAAAAAAACAGAAGACAGTCGTGCAATACATGTTATACGCCACCAAGGCTCAACTAATAAATAATCATTTTAAATGACTCGTCATCATTGCTCTCTTTTAAACCTAATTACTACAACAAATCAGATGTATTCATTAAAAGATCCCACACTTAAGCCAGTCACAAGGGCGTCCTAACCGAACCAAATCACCTTGGTGTCACTTTCCCCACATTATAAATGCAACTTCCTCGTCAAAACAATACCCTAGGCGTTGCTACACTGAGCATTTGACATTTCATAATTTCCATAACGCATGAAATTGACACTGGAGCCCTTTTGTCAGAATTTCACAAGAGTTTGTTCATTACTTAGAAACAGTAATTTCGAAACTTAAGGCGCCTTGAATTTTTTTGATGGCGGGCTTGTTTTTGCAACTCGTCGTCAACTTACTATACTCCTATTGGACCTAACCTATTGGTTTATCGAGGGAAACACTAAAAAGACATCTATAAAGATATCAATTCAAACTGCTAGTATAAGTGTAATCAATTAATTTTATGGCCTGGTTAGAAATTAAACAGTAACTTGGAATCCCTAATAACGTTTTTCCTAACTTTTAGGGAGCGTTTTTTTCTATAAAATCTAAAAGGGAGTAGGCATGATAAAATTCGCTCTTCTCTTTTTTACGGCGTTCCGACTACGGAACTAACTAAGTATAAGTAATTCGCTAAAATTTTGCTCAAGTCTGACAGCACATACCTACCTGACATTGACATTTGTCACAGATCTATATTCAGCTAAATGGTAAATGTATGTACCTATAGGTCCTATTTTTTTTCAGAAATTGTATGTATGTATGTAAACACTTTATTGTACAAAACAAAAACAATACAATGAAGATTTTAAAAAAAACAAAGACGAACTTATCATTAAGGGATCTCTTCCAGCTAACCCTTGAGATTGAAATTCTTTTTGATTTTAACCAATAAAAAATATGAAACGTTATCATCCATAATTTTGCAGTGTAAACTACAGATTAAACATAGTAAAGTAGTATTTTTATACGAAAATATTTTTTAAAACACATGAATAACGCAAAAAACCAAATTAAATTTAAATAAACACCTAAATTTAACCTCAAAACAACCAAAACACCTTCACTTCAACTTCAACTTTGATCACGATCAAATAAAGTTTAATTTATACCGAAAGTTGTATCATACTTAGGCTGTTGTCAATAGTTTTCGGCGTTGTTCGACGCAGGTATTCAGGGCACAAGTGTGGCCTACATGCGAGTCGAAACCCTTTGTGTAGCCTTACAAAGGGAACGGATAAAGTGCAGTTACTAATCATGACTAAATGATTACGCTACTGAAATAGCGCGGGTAGCCAAGTTGGTTAGGGCACGCATCCCGGTATTCCGGAATCTCGTAATTCCGGGATCTCGGACGATTTTTTCCGATATTTCAATTCCGGGATTGAGCGTTTCAATATCGTAATTCCGGGATTGATTGAAGACAAAAATGTATCTTTGTTTTATTTAAAATAAGCTTTTGCGTTGCCATAGGTACTTGCCATTTGAGACCTCGAGCAGGTAGTAAATTAGTTGTTAGACAAAGGAATGTGTTGTACCCGAGAACCTTCCTGTATTTACCTCTCTCTTTCTCTCTGTATTGTCCGGCTAAGACAACTCGTATCATATAAGAAAACGAGGAGTGATTGAAACTGTGATTAAAAGCTTATTTTTTATTTGTAATTAAAAACACGAATGGCAAATGTTGTTTTTTTTTATTTACCTATTCAAAATCAGCATGCGTGGGGCATTTTATAACCTGAAATAATAAAAAACCCAATCCCGGAATTAATACCGGTATTCCGGTATTGGGATTTCAATATCGAAACTCAATACCGGGATTGAAAACCTTGCGATATTGCATGCCCTGGTTGGTAGACTACGAAACTAACGGTTCCAAGCTGTTTTTTTTAACATGGTTAAAACAGAAATAAAGAAAATCATTTATTTGTTGCGTACCATAACAAAGAACAGATGAATACGCATAAGAAGATAATAGCCTCGAAATGGTCCAAACTCATCGTAATGCTGGCATTAAAGAAACCGCGTTGCCGCGTTGTCTGACCGCTGGGATAGCCCTGTGTGGGCTCGATGGGAGAGTATGCACGCACATCCCCGAACATAATTTTTAATTTATGAACCTACTTATTTTATTTTATTAATTTTAATTTTATTTTTAATACCTTAACATTTATTTTATAAGTATTACTAACAAATTTGTATGGTATTATTATTATTTATTATTAAAGCCAGCGCTGGACTTCCGTTGGAACTATCAGGGGCACGTTTTATAAAGCTACAAGTAACAATTTTACAGGTCTAAACTGGCAACACTGCTCAAATCGCTGGTCGTCATTGGTCGAGGTTGTGTCAAATGGAAACTAGAGTCTGTCTAATGAAAGCTGAACCTGGGAAAAAGCGGCAAATTCAAAAAATCTTGATATGGTATTACCGATCAATGAAGGAATAAACGATATTGATACTTTTATTATTTTATTTATTTTGGTGGGCACAAAGGAAGAGGAAACGCGTACTATATTTTCATATATATTATTACGAGCGCTATATTTTGATGAAAAGCACTTTAGGTAAAATACGATGACAGTGACTGGAGCACATTTGGTTTTTCGAAATATATTTGACATGAAAATATAGTGATCTGCACGTGTAGCACAAGTTGTATTTTCTCGCTTGTCGCTCTGTGCGTCTCTATCGTAACAGACTAGATAGTAAGGGAGATCCGAGCGACAAACAAGTCACGAGCAACTTGTGCTAGTCGTGCTGTTGATAGATTTCATTGATACGAGAGGTTTTCGTCTGTGTCGCACACAGCATAATAAAACAATGATGATGAGGAATATTATATTCAACCTTTTTAATAAAGTAATTAGAGGTAAGGCCCCTGCCACGACTTTTTTGTTTTGTAGTTCTGGTGAACGTAAGTCTCATCCAGGTATATTATTTTTTTACCTTCAGCACGTTTTGATGCAATAGTCCTTAGGTAGCGGTGTCGCCAAGCTGCTATGTCAAAACGCTCAATAAGTATCGAACGTTGTTCAGTATTTTGTTTAAATTCGTATCCATTTGCCATTAGTATTCGGCGTAAAGTCTCAAGGCATCCGGTAAAACCGATGCTTTCTCTCAACTCTGCCAATAAGCATCTGAGTGTAGGCACTTGTTTTTTTACAATATAAAATTCATTTATTTTATTTCGGATAGCTTGGATGTCAAAGCTATCCAAATTAGACACCGTGGCCTTGTGAGGTCGCTTTTTTCCGGGAGTACTAAAGACACCGTTGTTTAATTTTCCCTCATTACTTATTCTTTTTAAAGATGAAACACTGATATCTGTAAGAAGAAAGAAAGTGTTAAATAAACAGAACACCATTTAGAAATACATTGTGTGGTTGCGCAGTACAGCCCCATTGTACAGTCCGACAGCCCTAAAAACATTTGGGTTTAGGTGAAATGAAATTGCATCGGTGAGGTTCTAATCGCAACGGTTTAAGAACAAGGAAGACTCATATAACCCGAACATCTTTTATATCTGGCCGATCAAAAATGACATTAAATAAATAGATAAGGTACTAAAGTGTACACATATTTATGAAATCGACTGTACAGTGTACATTTGGTTCATAAACAACAAAATGCTGTTTGCTCCGCACACAGAAAATACATATCAAATAATATGTTTATGATATCTTTTAACTAAACACCTCCTTATTGTTTTATTGAAACTATGAGTGTCAGTTACATTAATCATCTGTCTATTAAATTAATTTAATAAAATTGTGAATGCTAAGAGATTCAACATTATATAGGGACAGACAATAGGTACCTACACCTATTATATAGGGAAAGACAATGATAATTTTAGTAATTACCGGTCATTGAAGATACTTCTTCCAAATATTTCGTCTGAGTCTGGCAGGCTAACTCAGTTTCCTCAACCTCTTTCAGCTGCTTTACGTTTTCCAGCACACTTTTGTCAACGTGCACGTCCAGGTTTTCTGAAACGAATTTAATTTCGTTTAATTTCTTAATCTCATCGTATAATAGACAGAAAAAGGTAAATTAAACTTAGGATTGCACATAGAGAAATAAGAAGTATCAAAATGAACATGCCGTACTAAAGCCGTACTAACCTATAAATTTGGTCACCGTAACTAAACAATTAATTTTTTGCATCAATAATGCTTTTCTTTCTTCTTGTTTTTCTTTGTACTTCTGTATAATAGTATACAGAATCTCCCGGACACCGCCTCTTATCGTCGACGGCATGATTACTCCGTATTTTTATCAATTTAGATCTCGAATTGACAAGTTTCTAACAACAACAAAGTCCAAACGACATATTAAATAGTGTTGCCAGACTCGTCAGCCAAGAAAAATCCAGGTTCAGCTTTCATTAGACAGACTCTAGTAACCTGTAAATTCTAATTTATAGCTTTATAAAACAGGCCCCAGGTGAAACTTCGGAAAGTTATACGCACATCACAAAACATAAATTAGAAAATTAGAAAAACGTAAAATTAGTCAAATTAAAATTAAGATAAGGCAAACAAATACACTGTCTATTCTATACTGAATATTGTTTATCATGATATCTTATTGTCAACGTTGTGATACCTCTTATTTACTTGTCAGTAATACCAACCTATTTAAAAAGACGATAACATTTTAAAAGCAATATTGTTTTACAGAGTAGGTACAATAGAGCCGGGTATGGACATTTGCAATCATCAGGATTTCATAATACGTCGCAATCTTAATAAGGAGCAAGAATGTCTCTATGCTAGTCATTTCCCTAGCTGTCTTACCCCTAAACCGGAACACAACAATGTCAACACTCAACACGGCGCCAGTTTATTGAGTAAGATGGTGGTAGCGACTTCAACGGACCATATCCAAAGCCCTAACACCAATATAGCAGGACACAATTAATAAGGCGTGCGTCAAAGCACTTACGGCGTTGACCAAGAGTCTATTATTGCTTAACCTTTCGAGACCCGTCGGCTCCCTGTGTAGCCAGCTTCAAAAACCTCTAAAACCCGCCGGCTCCCCAAGGAGCCAGCTGACGCTGTCAAAAAAACACTCGGGTTTTGACGGAATGTCGCCATATTTATCCGGGTCTCGAAAGGTTAATCCTCACGCCATATTAAATGTGTCTTGCTGTAAACGGATAATCTTGGTAAAAAGGGCCCATAACCTTTACGAGCGTTTACTGTATTTATATTTTATGATTTGTGATGCAAGTAGATTATTTAAATTAATAATAAATATTTTATTTATATATTACCTTAAAGTTTAAGGACGCCTCAACTAATAAAGTAACCTGATAAAATCCGTCATATAGTCCCACTCAAGAACAGACTACTGTCTGATCGACATCGTCAAGTTATCGTATTATACCAAACACTTATAGCGGCGCGAGTCAAGATGCATTGCGCTAACTAGCGTTTCTATTCGTTTTGTTTTTAAACCAATCGCGTCACTGGTAGATCACGTGACTTTTCGTATCACGTCATCTACCAGTGACGCGTTTGGTTTTAAAACGAAACGAATAGAAACGCTAGTTAATGTAATGCATCTTGGCAGGGCCCTCAGGGCTCCAGTTGTATTCAAAGTCACGAACTAATATTGATAAGCCATGGAGTTGTCTTATGCCCACACCGGAACACAACAATGTGATAAATGTTTAAAAAAACAAAAACCCTCCTTCAAAAAGCATAAAATAACTTCTTTAAAATGGTAGGTAAATAGGTCAGTCCAACTGAAGTCGGCGTCCAACAATATTTTAACCAAAAGCAGACTTCAGTTGGACTGACCTATTTACCTACCATTTTAAAGAAGTTATTTTATGCTTTTTGAAGGCGGGTTTTTGTTTTTTTAAACATTTATTTTATTTTATACTTTTTAGTGATCCTATTTATGCTGTTACGTAGCTCCACTTCTAAATATTAATGAGAAACTATAGAACATTTCAAGCTCGCCGCAGACAACGCCGCGGGAATGTCATAGTCATATTTAAACCTAAATGTGCTTCGTCATAGTCGCTCAACTACCTTTATCGACATATCTTATCGCCAGCCTTGAAATAGGTACCGTTAAGGAGTTCCGGTGGCCATCTGTGGTCTTCATCATCAGTTCCACTTCACCATATAGTACTTTTCAAAAGCAAATGCATGAGTTACAGTGAAAAATACCAAAATCGCTATAGGTGTGCCTATAATATTTGAGGAGTTCTCTTGATTTCTCCATGATCCCATCATCAGATCCTGATGTGGTGACAATGGGACCAACTAGAAAGTATACCCATTCGAACAACGAAAAAGTTTTTTACTTAGTAAAAAATATTTTTCCGCGCAAAATTTTCATTGTATTCTGTGTCAATTTTTAGCCGGCTAGACCTCCAACGTTATCCGTGCAAAAAATCCCGTTTTTTTTTGCCTAGTTTTTACGTGATGACGTATATATTAGGTAAACACGGTCCACCCAAAACCGTAACAAATGCCAAGTGGTCTATAAGACAAAAAGTTTGGGGACCTCTGGACTAGAGCGATGACTTTTGTGCAGTATATTCATAATATCAAACATTACAAGTCGAGTACTATACTAGAAAATCTAATTAAAGACCAAAATCTGACAGTTTCCATCTCGATTATTTAGATGTTTTAACATTATTTTATAAAAACATGAATGAGAACTCGTGTAAGGTTTATTAAATTAGAATTAATTATGCAACGGCATTATTACAATATTCAATTAAACAAGCAGAGATTAAAAATAATAATAAGGTTTGTGATTGACTGAAATGAGGTGTCAAGATGACAGTGAGGCACCGGCATATTGGGAAACGGAGGGAGCTGAGAGAAAGGTCCAAGGAGGACATTGGATTTGGATTATTAATATTTAAAGAAGATAATAGATATATTACCAGGATTGTACGGAATTGACATATGATTAATAATATTGAGAAATAAACAGGTGAAGTTATAAAGTAGTTTCTTTTACTCGTGTAACCAGTAACATTAGTTTTATTGATAAAAATACCTACACTTAAACCAAAATGCAGTAATCACAGCGAATGTGCGCCCGTTGAGGTTAGGATTTTGGTTTTAAATTAGATTTTCGAGTATAAGTAGTAACATAAAGACAACTGCTAAAGCTGAGTCAGACCACTTTTTTGAGTTTGCCAAAAATACTACGGCTAGGTTAGGTAAGATATTCATTCTGAGCTACAGTTGTCTTTATCGCTCGTATTTTACGGTCCAGAGGTCAAAACGACTATAGTTCATTCTCAGATATCGGACTATTTGGGCGAAATCATTTGACAAACAAGTAGTGAATTCGTAAATCGATAAAACCACTTAGGTATCGATGCTTTTCGATTGCGATTTGCACTTAGATATAAAATTTTACCTATTATAATGGAGCTGCTCAAAGAAGATTAAATAAAATTAAGAAATAAAACACACACACAAACTGTATGTATGTAGGTAGGTGATAGAAATGCTTTTAACTTTTTAATACGACCATGAGCTGTGGTTCAACACATCCTCTAAAACCAATGATAGTAAACACGTAAAAGCAAACCAAAGGAAAACTGTTATTTGTATATATTTAAAACCTGCCAGTTGTTTATTTTTAAATGTGGTAACATTACTTTGCTGTTGGATATCATAGCAACATTAAATGGAGATAGTGTTTGGGAGTTAAATTTAAACTAAAGTCGTAAAATGGCCCTTTTGGATCAGTATTATAAAGAACATATTTACAAAGTCATTTGACAAAAGGTACGCGGCCACCTGCCCTACTAATTCGCTGAAATAGATAAGATAAAGAGCTGATAACTGGAGGAACTGATAACTAAAAACAAACCAGTGACGAACCGACCGTTAACGATATCTAACGAGACAAAGACAAGTGGATTCTGTGCCCTTTTTTCATTAAAAAGTGACAAAAACAAGTGAAAAATGGTGTCTGTACAGACGATCGCGACGATCGTAGTGAAAGTGTTCAAAATTGTAAGTAAATGGGTTTTGTTCTATTTTTGAATTTTATAAATGGAAAGCGGATCCACGGCATTGGAAGCGATAGAGTGCCAGTTGATTTTTATTTGTCGGTGGATGTTATCCATAGAGTTACAGAGTGATGCGTAAGATGATTTCATTAAAATGGTCAATTACTTTATACAATTTATTAGTAACAACGTTTTGTTTTATAATTGTTAAGAGAAGTCTGAATAACAAGAGGGATCTGATGACTCACTCTGATAATTTTGAGTCATAAAACTTGTTCCTTGTTGTTCCAAGTCATACAATAGTTGAATTGAAGTTTTGTTACTCATTTATATATTATTCAAAAGCTCTGTGTCTCCCACACGTACTTGCACTAACGTTTATTGGCACTAATATCCCATTAGAACACCTTCTGTCATTTTCTAATTCGCTGAAAAATAATGAGACAGCACGCGACTTAAGACGGCATTAAATTTATTAAACATTCATGCAGCTAGTTACCAGTGACTCATGGAATCTTGAAATTTGGTGATTGAAGTCACAAAGGCTGTTTCATTTATCTAAAATAGACTTTGCACGTAACTTAGATCTACACACATAAAGGACCAAACTTCATCGAATAACTTTGCACACTTCATTGCAACGTTTTCAATGATAGTTATGAAAGATCTAGCTTATCTTACTAGCATAAATGTAGTTATCTCGTAGTGGATTTTTGTTAGAAAAGAAAGTAAAAGTGTACGTTAAGATGCCACTAATAGGCTGTAGCATCATGTGTAATTAATAATTATACCTGATCGTTGTGATCATTTGTCATTTGGCATAATGCTCTAAGTAGAGTTACAAGTACAGACAATGAATCTAGCTCAAACTATAAGCAAGCCAGCAATTTAACACAAACCAATACAATAGTAACATATTCAAACCAGTAGCAGTTATTGCTACTGATTTCTACCTCAATCCAATTCTTATCACCACATTTATTTATATTTTATTCTTGCGCCACATTTCTCCCAACCTTACGCTTTGTCACCAGTATTTCACCGTCCCTTTCACGCTAGCAAGTTTCCTGCCGTGTTAAGAAAGGTAGGAAATATACCGATGCATGTGCTCGTGGTTTAGGAGCTGATTCGGTCAGGTATGTGCGGCCTCATTCGCTATCGGCGCGATAAGCCGCGCCTAGTTGATACAGAATCGTTCGTCGTAAAGCTATGCCTTATTTTACGCTGTTGCGATCACGTCTTTGGAAGTTATTTGCTAAACGTAATGAGAGAGCATTTGTAGCTTTTTTAATATTCATGCGTATTAATTGCGTTATAATACTTTGACTTGAACTAAGAGGGTATTTGTAGAATCGACGACGTGAATTAAATAAAAAACCATATAAGGGTGATTCCACGGGCGTCAGTCCGCTGTCATAAATATTGAAAGAATGAGCTACACCAAGCAGCTGACATTCACACAGAGCTATAGGGTGACGGCACCAATGATGGACACTTTTAGATGACAGGAACCAGTAATGTTAACCACTCTTAATTCAAATTAAATACGGACCACAATTGATTGTTATTCATTTGTTGCAAAACAAATGAATAACCCTTATCTTCTGTAAAATAAGAATCAAGTGTTCATTATTGGTGCCTCGTCCATTACTGGTTCCACCACACTACTGTTATCGTAATTCTTGCCAGAATTGATCGAACTTTGAGTATATTATCGCCTATTTCTTAAATAATTAGGACAGTGGACTGACGGCGGTTGAAACGCCCGTGGAATCACCCATAAGCAGAGCCTCATGCTCTTTGTCGACGCGGTTGCCCTTGTTGGTAGAGACTCAGCCTACAAAACTAGCGGTCCTGGGTTAGATTCCCGTTAAGGGCAAATATTTGTGTAACGAGCACAAGTGTCGGATGTTATCTATGTAAATAAGTATTTATTTCTCATCGTTGTCCAGTACCTGATGTTCGGACTTGATAAATATGTGTGAGACCTCTCATCCCGCCCCGCGCTTACTCCGATTTTAATATACAGGGTGGAAAGTTGAGATGGGGCATTAAGGGCAGCTACCAGATCCCTTGCTGCCACGCGAAAATGATCTTAGGAGACCTTTCACAACTTTTAGTGATGACAATCGACATTCACAGATTTTTGATAAAATGTACAGTCAGCGAGAAAATCTTCAGAATTGAGTAATTTTTTTTTTAATACCAATCGATCCCATTCCCATAAACGTTTTTTTTGATTTATGGATGTTCTAGTACTCTAATCTCAGTTGGTCTCAAAGAGTGTTTTAATCCTTTATGGGAATGGGATCGACTGGCATTAAAAAAAAAACTCAATTCTGTCGATTTTCTCGGTGACTGTACATTTTATCAAAAAATCTGTGAATGTCGATTGTCATCACTCAAAAAGTTGGGAAAGGTCTCCTAAGATATTTTTCGCGTGGCAGCAAGGGATCTGGTAGCTGCCCTTAATGCCCCAACTCAACTTTCCACCCTGTATTTCATATCTTACAAGTGAATTTCAAGGCGAAATAAAAAAGTCATACATCTCGTTGTATGGCACAAGGTATCTAGCATGTTCATATTGCCCTTCGTGCGTAACGTGTTGCAAGAACACACACAAACTTATCTGTTATCTGATACCACGGGAGTTACTCACTGATCCACTGACTAACCGATGACTAATGACTAATCAGCTTTCTGGTAGTAAGGGCGGATGTCCGGATATACGAAACCCATTCAAACTGTTACGTTTCGGTAGTGATAGTACAACATCTTAGTTTGCATTATCTACCTTATCTCTAAGTAACAAAGCTTCGGGAAACAACTAAACACTGGTGCAAATTCATTTCTTGAAAGCCTTTACAAACCAGATATACGGTAAAGTTTGTTAAAAAGTTACCAATATCGAGAAATTTTTGAGATTATCGTGAACATGTCGACAAAGAACTACGAGTCTACTCCAATTTAAAATAATTATGTTTTGATGATAAATTCCTTTTACCTAATTAGTTTAAACGCAAAAAAAGCTTTAAAAATTAGCTTGCTATTGTACAATACAGATTTTAAGCCCTGCAGCGTCAGGATAAGTTCTTGTTTCTAGGAAAAGGAGGCTACAAAGAAACAGACATGCACTCGCATATATACATACCCCCACACATTCATATATACAAAGAAGAAATACTAAACTCCTTCTTAGGCGGTAAGGTAAAAAAAACTGGATACTTGTTTACCTACACTCGTGAAAATAACTGAAAATTCAAATAAAGAATCAAATCGAACGGCCGCTCCATTTACAAATGCAAATGCGGATCTACTGCGCAGATGCGTGCGCACAATGGTCCCCTGACAATCGCGCAGATTTACCTTGAAGACCCATTATGTGGACGTGATCGAGTTACCTTATGTCAATGATTTACTTACATAAGTACTAACAGACTTGTTAACGTAATGGAAATAGTACTCGTACTTCCACTAATGATACCTACGTGAGTACTGGTGATTATGTACAGTTAGTTTATGTTTACAAGCTTTTAATTAACTTGATTTGTTCGTTAGTCTGTTATTCCGGGTCAAATCTTGCTAGCTAATCATCAGGATGTCCGCTGTACTTAATGTAGACACACCGAGTTGGAATTCGTTAGTGTCTTGATAAGCATATAAGATGACTGTCCATTAAAAAAAACAAAAAACCGCCTTCAAAAACGCAAAAAATAACTTCTTTTAAAATTGTAGGTACCTAATAGGTTAGTCCGACTGATGTCGGCTTTTTGTTGAAAATATTGTGGTCGCCGACTTCAGTTGGACTAACCTATTAGGTACCTACAATTTTAAAAGAAGTTATTTTTTGCGTTTTTGAAGGCGGTTTTTTGTTTTTTTTAAACATTTATTTTATTTTATACTTTTTAGTGATCATAATACGTCGTTACGTAGTCCCACTTCTTAGTTGAAATGAAACTTTAAATTATATCAAGCGCGCCGCAAGCAACGCCGCGGGAAAGTCATAGTCATTTTAACAAGTAAAAAAGTTGTAGTCGCTCAACTATCTTAATCGAGATATCTTACCGTCACCCTTGAAATCGGTACCGTTGAGGAGTTCCGGTGGCCATCTGTGGTCTTCATCATCAGTTCCACTTCACCAAATCATACTTTCTGAACGCAAATGCTAGATTTGTTACTAAAAATACTAAAATCGCTATATGTTTGCCTACAATATTTGAGGAGTTCCCTCAATTCCTCACTGATCCCCTCATCAGATTCAGATTTGGTGACAATGGGACCAACTCGAAAGCATACTCTATCAAACCAAAAAAAAATAATTGAAATCGGTCGACAATTGACGGAGTAATCGGTGAACATACATAAAAAAAAAAAAAAAACATACAGTGGAACGTATAACCTCCTCCTTTTTTGAAGTCGGTTAAAAAAAAGTATACAGTCGAAAACAACAGCTTGTTTAAAAAATGTTATTTTTGGTCAAAAACTTACTATAGAACTGATTTAACTTGAAATAGGCATGACACGCTGATTATCAACACGAATAGATACCTACGTAAGAGAGTTTATTAAGAGGTCTCTCAAAAATAATAACTTAAAAGGGAATTAACTTCAAACTACTTAGTAAGATTAAGAGTCCATCCTAAGAAAAACGTTTTTTGGCCATCATACAGGTAACCATCTGGGGCCTGTTTTATAAAGCTACAAATAACAATTTACAGGTTACAAGTTTCCATTTGACACAACCTCGACCAATGACAACCAGCCATTTGAGCATTGTTGCCAGTTTAGACCTGTAAAATTGTAACTTGTAGTTTTATAAAACGTGCCCCTGATGGTAAGAGGGTTCAGAGCCCACGGCGGTCATTAAAAACACAAAAAACCAGTTAAAATCGCAATACAATACAATCCTTTTCTTGAAGTCTGTAAAAAAAACGCAAATCTTTTGTCTGAAAATCAATTGCAATATCTGGCCCGTTTTGCACCTGAATCCTGGCAAAAAAGCCTAGATGCCATTGCACAGTTTTTTTTTAAATTTAAGACCTACGACACATGTTATGCATATGCATCAGGGAAGTCAATGCCCAAGCTCGTTTGAATCCCGGCATCCGCCCCGACAATTACTGTCTTTATTACGATTACGGGTTTAATTGTCAGCTGTCGCACAGAGCAGAGAAATACCAGAGACAAGCCAAAAAACAATTGACACCTTGAGCCTATTTTCGACACTTTTTTTTTAGTTTGTAAACACTGTGGTATGGTCTTATTCACTAAAGAGATTAGGGACATATCGTAAAAAGTTCGCGCTTCGTTGAAAAAGAGGCTGATGCTTCCGTTGGACAGATTTGGGATGAGTTAGAAGTTATTACCCAGGATCCAGCGAAATTAAATTCCCGTCTACGAGCCATATGTCCCCCGCTAATCATCATCATCGTAAAAAGTAGAAAAGCAATATGGTTTCAAAAACGAGATGGATTTAAACAAGAGGAAAAGAGTTGATTAATAATGTTTTTTTTTTAATTTAGAAATGTCGCTGTCATACATTCTCTTCATTTTTGGAAGTGCTTAAGTTCAAAGTGCTTAAGTTCGCTTTAAAAAAAAAAAACTCGAAAATATTGCCATCCATTAATTTTACTCTCTAAAGAGGCTCTAGAAGTAGTCTTTAACAGCCTCTTTACTTTCCTTCTTTGTTCTCGTTCGGCTTCATCCAACTCATCCTATGCCTACCCCTCCCTCTCTTTCTTTCGACTTTGCTCGTAAATTGTTCTAAACGCAAATTATAAGTAGCTAAAGCGATGACTAAAACAGCTGGTCGTGGTGGTCGATTCTCAAATCAGGAGTCAATTGAGCGTGTCATTGCGTTTTGCTGCGAGTTGCTTTAGCGAAGGCCACCTTTTCAGTTGGTCCAATTGGTTACAGATTCAGTTTATTTTCTAATTACATCTTTAAGTTCCGTCCGCTATGACTATGTTAATTGTTCATAACATCTGAATTATCCTAACTTGTTTTCTATATGAGGAAAATATAGAGTTAAGTTTAGACTCAAATACACGTTGCGTCTTGGTTTCAATGTACATAATACCTGCGTAAATATGTCGTGCTATACATTTCCCGACGTGACACGACAAATGACAAGTGGAAAATGTACAACCCGGCAAACTTACGTGTAGTATCAACCCACTAAACATTCAAATTCCTCGATAGTACGTAAGATAACCAGCGGGTCGCAACTTTGTGGATGTCAAATACTAACCATAAAAATATAAAATACGAGTAAAATATCTTAGGTAGATTTCTTAGGGCCACTTGCACCAAAACTCGAGTAAAAAATCAAAGTTTTCGTATAAATCTGACGCTACTAACTCGAGTTAATGTCTTACTTAACCCAGTGTAAAAAAAATTGTGCAAGTGGCCCTAAAATGTTGCCTTTGGAAGTAGTGGTAAAGTATCAGTATACAGCATGTCCCAGAACAGAAGTCAGAGTAAAAAATAGCAGTAAGTATTTATTCTTCTTTTTGATTCACGACTCAAAAAATACTTTCTATTAATATTACTAGTATGACTAGTTTATTTATGCTGTTATTTTTTGGTCACAAATGAAAAATTATCTTGCCTCACTTCGACTCAGGTCGTTTAAACCTCTTTTAGCCATAAAAAGATAACTTTTAATAACGAATGAGGATGAACTACTCTATGGTAGCGTCGAGTTTGATCTGTGCGAGTTAACACATGACCCAGGGCGTGAGTAATGTCAGTTATTACCGCCCTGAGCCTTGAGGTGTCTACTGGTCTGATCATTCAATTATGTATTATTATTGTATAGGTTCTAATACAATCGTCTGCTTATTGAGAAAAATCAAACTAATCACAATTCGGCGTCTACCGTAGGTCCGTCTGGATCGCTACCGCCATATTGTCCTTCAAACCTACCGCGAAGCAGCAATGTTTGCATTTTTGTGTTCTGGTGTGGGGATAAGACTACCGGTGAAATTACTAGCTTAGAGGCGTTCCATCTTAGTCCTCAGGGTTGGCAACGCATTTGCGGTCTTTGGACTTCAGTCTTAAGATTGTAGTCTTAAGACTGTAACTACAGATCCCACTCACCGGTGGCCTATGTGCTCGTTCGCTTTCTCCAGGCCATAAAAAAAAAACGTTTTAAGTACAGCGTAGATCCAAGATATCATATTAGGTATGTTATTTAATTGCCATCGGGTTTTCATGTGTTCAAATTTTAGCCTAATACAATCGCGGGAATTAGTTCAAAGTTGACGACGCGCTGGCCTAGTTGGTAGTGACCCTGCCTACGAAGCTAGCGGTCCTGGGTTCAAATCCCGGTAAGGGCAGATATTTGTGTGATGAGCACGAGTATTTTTTTCTGAATCTTGGATGTGTTCTATGTATGTATATAAGTATATATTTCTCTATATAAGTATTTATATCGTTGTCTAGTACCCATAGTACAAGCCTAGAGCTTGGTTTGGGACTAGGTCAATTTATGTGAGATTGTTCCTTGATATTTATATATTATTATTATTCAAGAAAAACGTTATCCTTAATTGACAACAATTCATATGTGCTAAGGTAGGAAAATAAAATACCGTTTGTAAATTTTATACTGCTGATTACAGTAAAAATATTTTCGGATTTTTTTATGCAGTAGTTTTTTTATATTTAGGAAAAACAGTAAAAAAAGTTGGATTGTGATTGTTAGGAATACACTTATAGTGCCCTTGGTCCATTTATTACCATAGGAAATGAAAAAATATACAACTGTCATGTCCATTTTTCATCTGTCTGACGGATTACTTGATTCTAACGACACGCTTTCGATTCTCGTAATACTATTGTTTTGATATACGCTATTTAAAATGAAAGTGACTAACGGATTTGTAAGTTAACTTGGGGGAGGCCTATGTCCAGCAGTGGACGTCTTTCGGCTGACATGATGAACGGATTTGTAAAAGCGGATAGCCGCAATCTGCCCAAAGTCGACGATTTTATGAATTTATGTTGTTAGTTTTTTTTTTCTTTATTAATGGCTTTCACTCCTTGTGTTCAACAAGGTGTATTTCGCCAGTATCGAGTTTTAGACAATCACCATGGACTTATTAGAGAAACAAGTCCATGGGTATCACACGCGAGGACAATTGTTCGGTTAAAGAGATTTACTCTGGTGGACTAAACAGAAGCACATGGGGTTAGCTCCACGCGCTTCAGTCAAGTCCGTTGTTACAGTTGTTATGGTTGACAAGTGACATGACATGACAGTCAGTTCTGTTTCTGTTTAAAGTTACTTTTTTTATTTTATATCATGCTAAGATCACGACATCAGTATTCCTAACTTTGTATATACGGTCTTTTTAATGACTATTTCTTTAATAAGTTATTAACGACGAATTTAAATTAAATAAAGAAAAACCGAGAAACACGGGTAGTCTAATTTTTAACCAGCTATTATAAAAGCAAAAAAACAAAGATACTTTTTTATTTAAATGTTGTCAATTGATACTTCATACTTACTACTATCTCATCCTATTTCGACTGATCGCTATTAATCTAAGAAAGTATGCCAAGTATTTTTCTTCTATGGGATGTTTGAAAATGACATGATGATCCTGTCTGAAAGTCGGTGTGCGAAAAAGCAAGATACATGGTGTTCAGTGCACTGAGGTAGTTTTTCACACAAGACAACTTCTATTCAAGTTATAGGTTACTAGCTTCTGCCCGTAACTTCGTCCCCGTGGAATTACTTTGGGCTAACTTTAACCCGCAACTTTGATAACGTAGAAGGTTGAAACATTCCTCATTGGTGCTCCGCTCCTGTTTGTCTTAGCGTGATGATATATAGCCTATAACCTTCCTCAATAAATGGGCTATCTAACACTGAAATAATTTTTCATTTCGGACCAGTAATTCCTGAAATTAGCGCGTTCAAGCCAACAAACTCTTAAGCTTTAGAATATTAAGTATAGATAGGTTGTGGCGGACTCTTTTCCGCAACTCGATGACTTAGATATCCGCTTATTTTGCGTAGGGGGTTGGTGGTACTACTCTTGCCAACCCAGTTCCACAAGGAAGCCTAGCAGAACCTTAATTTTGCCGACGTATTAATAGTAGTTTATGTGACTGTACATAATGAAGGGCATTAAACACGAGTGTGGATTTATGAAATGAACCGAAGGCGAGTTTCATAATAACATCACACAAGTGTTTAATGCCTAATTATGTACAGATACATACACTACTTTATCTACCTACATATCATAAGCCTCCATAATGCATTTAGGAGCTGCATATTAAATTTTAACCGGTAATGGCGGTAATGAAAAGATTGAAAAGTTTTCTGGTAGCTGTCATAGTTTTTTTTAATTCAGAGACAAACTAGAGTCGGCTCCAACTGTCATATCGTTCGATATCTTACTTACGTGCGACATTGTCCAATTTTGTATGCAAATTCACAATTCATTTCGAACTAAACGTCATGCCGACTGATATTAGAATAGCGGTCAAATCAAATTTCTTTGTTTTTCAGAGATGTTCGAAATTTGAATGTTATTCTTATCTCATTATTGAAATTGATGTTCTTATGAATCCATAAGATTACTGCCGCAGATAAAAAAATTGCTCTAACAACAGAGTTGATTATTATGCTGGTCATAATTTGCGGTTTTTGAACGCATCATACAGGGTTTATGATATGAGTGTAGATAAAGTATTTTTTTGGTTATATTACGATACCCAATGCTTAAAGTTTAAGTCACAGATAAGCGCTTATACCCCTCTCAATAGTCCAAACCACTGATATGGCTCAAGAATGCACTGATGACTCCCCCAGCTAAGTATTCGAGGAATGTACTTCGAACAAAGAACCGTGCGCAACCATGTTTCTGGCTACAGTATCTTATCAGATATCATACTGTACGTAAGCACGTGGTGTAAATGGCGTGATCAACACTGAAATAGTGCGTTCAATGTTTGATGACGACCGGGAATTCGATGGTCCCCATTGTTAAAATTTTACTCTTTACAATTTCTATATCTTTACATATAAAATGAAGTCGCTCCCGCTGTCTGTTCGCTTAGATCTTTAAAACTACTCAACGGATTTTAATGCAGTTTTCAGCAATAGATAGAGTGATTCACGAGGAAGGTTTTAATGTAGATAAGGTACGGGTGTTAAAGACAATATCACATAAACCGAAGCGAAGCGAGGGCGGGTCGCTAGTAATTTAATAAACTTCAGGTAAAAAAAAATACTTTCAGAAACGTCTGTTACTATGGAAAACGATGGCTAGTTAAGTTGAATCTAATAGCTAATAAAAATCTCGACGTGTGTCCTATATCATGATCCATGATTATTAGTTTTCACTTGAATTAAATAATTATTTCACTTAGTAAAAATACTTATATATTATGTCTACATACGTACATAAAATCACGCCTGTTTCCCAGAGGGGTAGGCAGAGACCACTTCTTTCCACCTGCTACGATCCTGACAAATCTCTTTCGCTTCTTCCACATTCATACACGTCACGATTTTTCATTTAGAAGTTCGAAAAAAAAACGAGTTTATTGTCTCTAAAATGTCTCTGAGGCTCTGAGTACGGCGGTAAGTATTTGGATATTGTGGTAAAACCAACTTAACAATCATCCGGAACTAAATCGACGCACATGTCATGCTGTTTGTGTGCATTGAATTACAGTTGCGACTGTAATCTATTTGTGCTCCCACACATATGTAGACGTTAGGCCGAAGCGATTGAGTGTATTGTTCCTATTTAATTAACAACACATCAAAACCGACGATCAGTTGACTGACAACCCGGAAATTAACGAGATACAGCGTGTTGATAAATTACTGATGAAACTGAAATCAATACTAGAATAATTATATAGATATACAGGGTGTTTAATGGGCGAGTGCAGAAAGTTTTTTGGATGGTAGAGAGACACTTACAATTTTAACTCAGAAACTGTTAAAAGGACTGCCAGATCTTGGCTTAAAACACTTTTATAGCTAAATATTTTTTTAGACCATTTCTTCAGAAAAACTAACACCACACCATTGTTTTAAATATTTTTCTACATCAAATAAACCCAAATCTATAATTCTCCGTCACAATTTTTTCTCAGGCCAAAGCTTCTAAAGACCTGGCATTGGTACGACGACGACGCGCTAGCCTAGTTGGTAGTGACCCTGCCTACGAAGCTAGCGGTCCTGGGTTCAAATCCCGGTAAGGGCAGATATTTGTGTGATGAGCACGAGTATTTGTTCCCGAGTCGTGGATGTTTTCTATGTATTTAAGTATATATTTCTCTATATAAGTATTTATATCGTTGTCTAGTACCCATAGTACAAGCCTAGAGCTTAGTTTGGGACTAGGTCAATTTGTGTGAGATCGTCCCTTGATATTTATTTATTTATTATTTATTATTGTCCTTTCCCGGATAAATGACAATATTAGTCTGTCTCCGAGCTAAACTATCGCTACTGTATTTAATTTCACATCGATCGGTCAAGGCTAACGCATTCAACAACCGTGAACATGGAACTAATATTTTTGCATTTAACACGTCACTTTTTCTTCATCTTCAGGTCCTGAACATCGTGATCCTGGTGCTGTACCGCACGGGATACAATGGCGAGTTCCTGGGTGTGGGGGGCACGTGGAACCTCAACGAGGAGAAGAACCCTGACGCCGAGATCGTCGCTTCGGGAGTTATTGTGGGCTACCTGATCTACACCATCGTGCAGTGCATCACGTTCTTGTTTGGAACTACTGAGCACAAGAGGTAATGCGATAATCAAATGTACAGTCATAACCAACAGTAATATGGGGATCAAAAATATCTGACACGTTTCTTATACTAGAGGTAAGAGGTTTGTCGTAAAGGTCTACCTCGTACCTACTAGTGCAAAATCATCCTGTAGATGTGCAAGCAATGCTTATCAAGATACTGGTCCAAGATACAGTTTGCGAATTTTGCGATGTTTTGAAGTAAAATCATGTGAGGATGCCTTCTCCATTATCTGCTTGTTTTACTGTTTTGATGAGGTTTTTAAAGTTAAATCCACATTTTCTTTGGCTAAAGGGGGCTTACTAGTATTAGACAACGTCATTAATAAGCCTTTGCAATGACTCTATTGTGACTCAACGAGATAGATGGATTTCTATTCATCCAAAGTGCATTGTTTACTCATAGTGCGAGGTAATTCAAAATATTCATCTATTTTCTGACTAATATCAGGAAAAAACAACCTCTAGACGCCAATGAATGACTACACAAGTTGTCTCATACTATTTTGGTCCATTGGCATATTCACAAACAACTGAAACTAACTTGTACATTCTAATTGGAACTCCTTAAAGCTGTATATGGGAAAAGATGACACCATAGGATGACATCGCCACAGCCAAAACCAGCTGCTTTGGCCTTTTAGATGAGTCAGAACTTAAGCTACTTCACAGGTTCTGAAATCCTGGTACCTCCTTAACAGATACTAACTTAAACGATCTTTATTAGACTTCCTGATTTTGATTAGTCATAACGTTAAACTTTTCGTTATGCCATTTAACAAATACACATACTTATTTTTAGTGACCTGGTGCAATACAAAAAATAAGCCCATTCTTAATATTTTCGTGTTCATTTCGTGGTTTATGTAGCAAATAATCTATACTGACAACATCCTAATTCCCGTTCCAGGGCCCTATCGGAGATCGTGATGAACTTCGTCGGCGTGTTCCTGTGGATCGCCGTGGGCGCTGTGGCGCTGCACTACTGGGGTGGTTACCAGGGGGAGCACCAGTACCAGTTCGTCTTCGCTGAGAAACAGGTGGGTTAATTTCAAGCACAGAAGAAGAAGTAATTCGAAATTTCTATGCTAGAAAAAGCAAACTAGACATTGGCTCCGATGGAACACCAGGAGGATCTTTGAGTAAAGAGTATGCTCGTCTCTTGAAGGTTTCTGAGATTTGGCGTTTGAAAAATACAGCCGCAATAGTCTGGCAAATACTTATCTATGCGGGGAAACTTAAACTTAAAGAGAAATGCTAGAGACGTTGTTCGTTGATTGACCGCTGGGCTGGAAAGGTTGTAGAGTGGGGACCACTGTAAGGTGCAATGTTGGTAAAGTGGATTGACAATCTGGTAAAGGAAGGACAAGGCCTATGATGCCCTCATAAGCCAAGAGGCGATATCACAAACTCAATAGCCCAACCAGATTCAACTCTCTCTCGTTAGTAATAGGGTTGCACTTGCTGCAAGAGTTTTGTTTGATTTACTGCCATTTGTATTAGCAGGGCTGTATGGTTGATAGAAATCTTTGAGGAAGGCCTTTTTTCAGCAGTGGACGCATTTCGGCTAGCATGATTCGAAGTTTTAGGCCGGCTTTACACTAAAACTTACGACTTACGTAAGTAGGGACGCAGCTATCTGTTAGAATGAGAAAGAAATATTTCTGTCTACTTCTAACCAATAGCTGCGTCCC
The DNA here is from genome assembly GCA_946894065.1 of Acleris literana. Lineage (NCBI taxonomy): Eukaryota > Metazoa > Arthropoda > Insecta > Lepidoptera > Tortricidae > Acleris > Acleris literana. The sequence goes on from OX335670.1 coordinate 23,702,151, forward strand.
TATTTACGTAAATCGTAAGTTTCAGTGTAGAGAGGTTATTGCTCTCACTCTAGACTGAATCCAGAGACACCAATAGGGTTATATATAATTTATTGGAATAGGCCAAAGGAAACTCCGCATACATTATACCATAAGCTTGATACAACAGTCATACGACTGTGTCGTCTGTCGCCTCCCAAATAATCAACTAGAATAAGCAACCACCCTGTATACATTAATTCGTAAAGCGACTTGCTCTCTTAACATGCAAGTATAGTAAAAACGGCCTCAGTAGTATGAAATCACCAAGTAAATATAATTAAGAGCGATATCAGTTTGTTTGCTGAAACTTATCTCGTGTTAGAATGACCTAGATTCGTGTTTTTTTAATACTTCTTATTATATAGTACTGTAGCTGATGATTTACCTCATTAACTAATCGTAAAGTAAATGTATCGCAATAATTACTTTTAATTCTTGCATAAGGATCACAGAGTTAGTACGCGAACTTACATACATACATAATCTCACGCCTTCGTTCCCAGAGTGGGGTAGGCAGAGCTACAGAATTACAAACATCTCTAAAAACCTGTTGATAATTCTATAACCACAATTTGCGCAATTAGGCTAAGATGTTTACCAGCGTATTAGTGACAGGTTGCAAGCCCATCGCCTAACAGTACTACAAGCCTTTATTCCCTTAGTCGTCTCTTACGACATCCACGGGAAGACATGGAGTGGCACTATTCTAACTCGGCAACCACACGAGGACGGCACGGACGGAGTACGCGAACTTAAGATTAGTTTTTTAATTTGTACCGGTTAATATATTTTTTTTAATTTAATTTCAGGTCGGCTTAGCAGTTGGTGCTCTGTGTGTAATACAGGGTGCTGTCTATCTTCTGGACACCGCGTTAGCCGTCATACATTTCACTAAGGAAATGTGAACACCATGTATTTATAACTATCGAAAAATATATAAATTATAAATTAAATGTTTGTGTTCAAGCTGTCGGTAACCTTTTTTGTTGTAGTGCCATTTTAGCAGGTTTATTTAAAAGATCATGATTCTGTTTTTTCACATTTGATTTGTTATTGTTAGACGAATTTCAAACTGATTGACGTTATTATTATAGCTCTCCTTACACTACCATGTTTTCCCACCTACATACTTATTTCTATTTTTACTGATTTTTTGTTAAGAAGCTTTTTATTTCTTAATATAAATGAAGTGTGTTATTTTCCATACTTAAGTATTTTTTATAATGTAGGTACCAATATTGTGTATCTTAGGTAAGTAATATTTAGTACCTATTTGGAAATAAACATAATTAAACAAATTTAAACTTTATTATTTTCATAAAGCATGTATTTCGAATAGGCATTATACCCAGTTCTTACCTTCCTCTCATCACGTGTAACCGGGAGTCTATTGGTTTACCTATAGGCACGTACAATATCTAATTTTATTAATTAATTAACTATCTGGTACTATCAAGTGACATCCAGTCTCACATTAATTAATGGCCAACCGAATTGAATTACACAATTAAGGGTCAATGTAGATGCCAATTAAGAGGTCGAGGTGCCATCCTGTGGTCAAGTAATCTAGTCATAGCATTTTAAAGTCAGTCTCCATTTGCTGGCAACACACTCGGTTCTCGTTACATTCGAAATTCGATTTAAAAAATAGCCGTTATATTGTGCCAGTGCGATTAATCGCAATCGATTGAAACTCGATTAAAAGTGGATGATTTTGTGCTTGCATTCGGGTTTGGTGACACGCCGGGTAGAAGGGGATTTGTTTGCGAAGTTAGATAAAGCCGTCAAAATTGCGCCGCTAACAGATACCGTAAGTACCTTATACAACTAATTGTACTATCATATTATAAATGCGAAAGTTTGTGCGTTTGTTTGCAACTCCTTCACGCTGCAATGGCTGGACGGATTTGGATAAAATGTGAAATGGAGATAGCTTATCTGGATTAACACAGGCTACTTTACATTAAAAAAAACCAGAAGCGTTTAAAAGTTCCCGAGGGAACAACTATACTCGAAATCTACGCGAACAAAGTCGCGGGAAGAAGCTAGTTTTATTTTATTATAATGTCTCAGTCTTACACAAATTAACCTAAGTTTCAAACTAAGCTCTAGGAAATAAAATAATAACTGGCTGTCCCGTTGTTTTTTCTGTACACAATTCATTTTCCGCCCTAGAAAACAAAACTAACCAATTATGGGATGAAAAATGTCGTAGGTATGTTTAATGTAAACCAAATACAAAGGATGTCTGAGATTTTTTACGAATTCGTTTACCCAGTTCCACGCATTATATCAACAACCAAAGTATCATATAAACATTCAACAATCTTTACAAACATTCACATTAGCGTGTTTACGAAGAAAATGTTGTCAATACCTGGATTATTGAGTAAGTGGGAAATTTCAGTTCGGATGTTTCAAATTAAAGGAATCCCTTATAAAAAGTAACTTTAAATCTTAGAAATCTTTATTTTAAAGTATTAAAAATAGGTAGGGTATGGATAGATCTAATGTTTTATTTTTAGTAGGAATAAATAATAGTAGGAATTTAATTTTAGATTTAAGTAAAGCGACATTTAAACTTTTTTACATTCCCAAAGATATAAAACCTGTTTCAAAACCCGACTTTTTTAAATATTGTTATTTTAGTCAGCGTCAATTTTTTTTGTTAAGGTCGGGCTAGGCTCTCCAACGGACGGGTACTGAAATGCGTCTTTTAAAGATTTTAAAGGAAAATGCTTCAAAACAATTTCTGCACTCTTTTACATAAATGAAGATACTTAAACTACTATTAAATACAAAAAAATAGTTTTAAAACGATGTTCTCATTAAAAAATTACGCTTTACCCCTCATTCGGAAAATACCCGACCTTATAGTGTACGGTCAAGGACTTTAATTGTTATGCCACTATGGAACCCTGTCATAATGACAGCGTCAAACCACATGACAGAAATTACGGTTAAAATGAATGATTAACGTTATGCGACAGGGTTCCATAGTGGCATAACAATTAAAGTCCTTGACTGTACCAATCTATAAATCATTCGGTTCGATTATTTGTCTATTATGCATTCTTAAATGGACGGCATGGTGTCTAAGAACATGTCTATCTTTTATAATTTGATGGCTCACTCTGTATACAAAAAACGGCCATGGCGAGTCGAACTAACACACAGAGGGTTCGATACCACACAATAATTAAGATCAAGCAACGAACGCTGAAAACACGTTTTTTGTATGAGGACACACTTCCAATTTTTACCTTTATTTTATTTGATGATTTATCTATATACAGGGTGTTAGGCAGAAGGTTGGACAAACTTCAGGGACTAGCTCTGTAGGTCATACTCATCAACTTTTATTATGGGACCAACATACAAATCGCCAAAAAAAAAGCAAAGTTTGTATGGAACAGCTGTTTTTTTTCGCGATTTGGATGTTGGTCCCATAGTAAAAGTTGATGAGTATGACCTACAGAGTTGGTCCCTGAAGTTTGTCCAACCTTCTGCCTAACACCCTGTATACTCTATACTAATATTATAAAGAGGTAAAGTTTGTGACGTTGTAAGGGGTAATCTCTGGATCTACTGAACCGATCTTGAAAATTATTTTACCAATAGAAAGCCACGTTATTTGTGAGTGTCATAGGCTATATATTAAAGAGTTTACGTCCAACGAAGTGGGCACGGGAACAACTAGTCATAGATAGGTCGTGCAAAAATGTCACATAATGTTCAGCCAAGCAACAGTTGCGGCATCTTTTAGATTTCTTATAAACAACAGTGGAAATAAATGACCATGATGGGTTTTCGGTGCGGGAATGATTTGAGAAAGAGTAGAGATAAACAGATTGGTTAGTCTGAGAAAAGTCATATTATGCCTAATGAACAACTACATCTCCGCGAATTGTATACACACTATGATACAATTTTATTTTGACTCATGTAGGAGGTAATTTAGCTTTACTACAAAGCCTTATGAGATAATAATAAAAATAACATTAATTAATTACCTGCAGTATTAAAGTCCGGTATCTGTCAACTATTTACTTATGAATCAGTAGGGCCTTAAAGAGGTTGATAATGACTGATCTTTTTCATTTATATTTTTAAATTTTCATGTATTACTTTCTTCGATTAATTATTCATTAGGTAGAATCCTGCTAGAGTACATTCTGTATTTTATGTCAACCGAAAACCCCGGGGTTTCTAAATGACACAAGGGGTCCGGAGTCATTGTGACGTCACTAACTCACAGCTACCTATAAGTAGTTTTACCCGACTGCGGCGAAGCCCAAACGGAGAACGATTTTGATAAATGATACTTACGTCATTAATCATTAGATTCGTCTTCATGGTGCGAGTGTCAATGGTTTTCAACATAATATATCGACGAGTATCAAAAAATGTAGCCGGGGTTGCTTTTTTATTTAGTTATTGAAATTGCCAAGTTATTCTCCTAGAGGCAAGTACATACGAAGTAGTATAAGTCTATGAGTAATTCTGTGGAAATTTCAAGTGTGTCTATCCCCAAAGGAACCCTAAAACTGGCGTTCGATCGGCAGAGTAATAACAGATAGAGCCGTGATTCCCGAGTCATCACTAAATTTACATACAATACGTCATTCGCCCGTAAGTGCACGTCTTTGACCGAGCAACGAACGTGCTCGAGTATAGGAAGCAATATAGGGCTGTCATCTCATATCCATAGACAATAAAATAATATAAACATCAGGGGACAATGTTACACCAATTGACCTAGTCCCAAACTAAGCTCTAGGTTTGTACTATGGGTACAACAACGATATAAATACTTATATATATAAATATATACTTAAATACATAGAACACATGACTCAGGAATAGTACATTACTATAGAGGCCGGGACAAAAGGGGTTGCAGGCCGAAGACATATAGACGGCCGAGCAAAGCGAGGCCGGGTAGGTCTGAGGCGGGCAACCCATATTTCCCGCCGAGGTATGTATAGTGCTTTTCTCAAACATCAAACATAATAATAATTCATTAAAAAAATTCAAACAAAAATTACAAAGTCAAATTACTAGGAGTGGAGACACAAATATCTGCTCTTAACGGGATTTGAACCCAGGGCCGCTACCAACTAGTCCAACTTCGTACGCGTAGAATGAGTTTCTCGCTAATCCTCCTATTTATTCCCGTTGGGGGTCGATTTTCGGAGAATCCATTCTTAGTGCACTTTTATGGTACCCAAGGAATACTCCTTACAAATATCAAGTCCCTAGGGCCAGCGGTTTAGGCTGTGCCTTTTCTGTCAGTCGGTCACTCACTCACGGTATTGTTTAAAATATTTAAAACAAGAAGAAGACTACGCAGGTTAGTCATCCAAACATCAGGGATTTAGGTTAAATCATGATTAAATAAAGTAATTAAATAAAATACAGGGTATATTTTTTTTGAAATGACATTACTTATTTGAAATGATTTTACTTTCATACAATCGGAAATCGCTGCACATACATAGGATGTATCCATAGGTCTAGGTGTTCTTTATCAACTAGCATCGTTTGATCCTGGTCCGAAGGTACACCCTGTAGATATAAAACTTTTATCTGGGTTTTATGTGTTTGAAGTTCAATGCCTTTCTCTATCCGTCTCTGTCATCGGCTAGGGTCCGAATATTTTGTTTGATTTATTGTAAAGCTCGTATTCCTGCCAGTGATTTTTAGTTTTATGAAAATTAGTTAGGTAGAATTGCCGGCCCTGAATCTAGCTCTAAGACAATAGACTTTAAGGGCCGTATTAATAAAATCCTCTTTGTTGAGATGCCCGTCACAAGATACGTCAAAGTAAACGTCAAGCCATAGAACAATGTCATTTTTGACGCATCTCGAGACGAGCATTAGAGTTGAGATTAGTTTATTAATACGGCCCTAAGTCTTTTTGTTGCTTCAAGTTTTACCTGAATTATAAACAACCGACCGATGGCAACCCTAATAGAAACTAACATGTGCTGTCATTAGTGCCAAGAACACGAAAATGGGTCTGTGTTTTAAGGAAAATGGTCCAGGCTGGCACTGAATGAGATTATGTTGTAATTTTGTGTTGTCCTTAATGGTATATTATTTAATCGTAGTTATTATTTCTCTAATTAAATACTAATAAATAAAAAATAAATAATAAATAAATATATGGGGACAATGTCACACCAATTGACCTAGTCCCAAACTAAGCTCTAGGCTTGTACTATGGGTACTAGACAACGGTTTACATACTTAAATAGAGAAATATATACTTAAATACATAGAAAACATCCATGACTCGGGAACAAATATTCGCGCTCATCACACAAATATCTGCCCTTACCGGGATTTGAACCCAGGACCGCTAGCTTCGTAGGCAGGGTCACTACCAACTAGGCCAGCGCGTCGTCAAATCACGTCAAATACTAAAACCGCAATAAAAAATACATCCGAGAAAATGAAGTAGGTACTACTAATTAAGTACCATTTGAATTGTCTTATTTAATAAATACTTTTATAACCTTAAAATGCATCGTTTTTGGCTAAAATGGCAGTTTTCTGGTGAATGGCGCAAATAGAGATACCACATTTCGCACACCGTTTTCCTGATTTTACTGGTGTTTTTTAAATGATTAAATTGTTATTTTAAAAGTGAGCATTTTGAGGTTATACAAGTGTTTACTAAATAAGGCAAGTCAGACTTTAAAGGTTTGCTTATTCCGTAGTAAACTGATGTAATATTCTTTGAACTACTAATTTGCAACTACCAAAATAAAATAAACTCCATTAAAAGTGTAATCTAGTGGTAATTTAAAAACAAACGAATGTTTAGGCCGCACTCAGAGTCAGGTGACGATTATTGGTACACAAGTTTGAAAAAGGAACGATTTAATTGTGTCTAAAATGTCTCTTTGTACGGCGATTAAAGTGTTTATGTATGTAGCCTGTAGCCGGTATAAAATATAGTCTTAAATAAACTACGGTTCTTTCCATGCAGCCAGTACCAATTAACCATAGAGTAACTTTTTTATTGTTTTTCAAATCTTGATGCTACCAGCCAGTGTCCGTAAGGCGTGCTATACATTACCCGCGCGGCTGCACCGCGACTATGCTGCATTGTGTACCGACCTACTCGGCGTAGCATGTTGATACAATGTGTGGCAGAATTAGGTTGCATCCATGTATGAAGATGATTGAGGAAAATTTATTGAAATTCATGCCACTTAAAATGAATAATACACACGAGGGCAGCGTAAGTTTCAATGAAAAAAAAAAAAAAAAAAGATTTTAATTATCTTTAAAATCTATATAATTAATCCAGCATACTTAAAGTTGTTTGGCCTCGTAAAGTAAAATTATTTTTTCAGACCCTGAAAACGACCTTAACTATTATCATTATTTTGTTATTTAAATAATTACAAGGGATCAAACCAAGAAAATAAGAGAAGCGAGGCAGCGGTTTGTAAAGGAACCCTCTTAATTATTAAGAGTTTTAAGAGGTGTCATGATGTTTTAACAGGATGTTCCTCTCTACAAGATCGTGCCGTTTTTTGATCACGTCAATTTTTTTAGTTTGTAATGGCATGGGGAGCTATTAATTATTAATATTTATGTGTGATGATGTTTTTACAGGTTTTTAATTTTTTCAAGATCGTGCCGTTTTTTGGTCACGTCCGATTTTTTTCTCCCAACCGAAGAGTGTTACAAAGTCCAGTTATTGTTTTGCATTCCATAAATGACCAACAAACATTAAACTTGCCCTCCAAAAAACTGGTCTTACGTACTTTGGGACATTTTGCCTACTAAAGTCCACTGTTTTAGTAGTTGCTTCGTCTTTGGCATATTCAAGTGAATCATCTTGAGTTATAAGTCGGCATAAAATTGCTTGAATTCCGCTAACACCTAAACATTGCCCGGACACTGTAACACAATATCGTGTTTGGTTGGTTGTGAGCAAACTCAGCACCCATCTCCGTTCTTTGGAATCCTGTTAGACCTTCATTTTAAGAGCTATTGCATTGATAATAGAATTTATTTAAATGTACAGTCACGAACTTAAAGGGACCTTAGGTCGAAAGTCATTCTGACATTCTACAAAAATAAGATTGAGTCTCCTATAAGTTACAAAGGAATTGGCATCTCTAATGACATTGACGACTTCAAGCCTATTTTTCTTGAATTGGGTCACAAATTAACGTTCGTGATAGTACTAGGTCACATACATTGACAACATACTTAAATTTATATGTCGTCAATGTACAATTTAATACCCGGGTTTGTCGTCTATATTTTAAGGTCAGATACTACCCTAATAGAGGGACACTTTGATACGATAGTATAGACAGATTATAGACAACAACAAATAATGTAGAGTAAGCTAACGTCCTTTCTACAGTCGTTAGCTAAAACGTCTTAAACGCTACTCTAGCTACCGATAACATAGTAAACAAATCGTTACAGTAATAACCATCTCGATAGCCCCAAAACATACTGACTTAAGTTGAAAAATATTCATTTCAAAATGAACCATAAAACAAATGCTTTTGGATTTGAAATGGCTTGCGTTTTTATTGAAGTTATGGTAGTGTTCTTTAGCAAGATTTCTTATGTTAAAAAAGCGTAACTACGATTTCATAGCCAGAGCAGATTGAACCTTGATTGGATATGAATGAGATCGATTATGCTACAGGATTTAATATACATGTTTCAATTCAATGTAGGAAAGCGATACAGGCCAACAGCTCCATTAGCTGCTAACGAGTAACGGGACGATTACTTATTATAAGCGCGTGCGCATGGGCACAGTTTAAACAAACTAACAGTTTATTGCATGCAAGCAAGTAATACTATCAATTGTACAGTCGGCCAAAAATGTGGTCTACCACCCTACGGTTGAAATTCATTTGCACGTCATGATACAACAAGTTCGATTTTCCCTTGCAATAATATTATGACAGTGACAATTTTCAACCTTAGGCCCTTAGCAATAATTAAATCTCACAGAAATTTTTGTCAAAACTGGTAGACAACTTTCTTAGCCGTACGTAGTAGTTTAAATGAAAAAATAAGTAAGTGTATGGCAGGTGGGTGAATATTCGGCGTTTCAACCGCCGTCATTATTATTTTCGCATATTATTTAAGATAAACTCAATATTTTTTTGTTTTTTTAAATGGAATGGATACTACCCCCGGGTCCGCTGATTTTGACATCAAAAGTCGCTGGTACTTACCACGATTTTCGTCAATATATTGAAGACAACAATGACGGCGGTTGAAACGCCCGAATATTCACCCAGGTGTTGCCAACTCCTTGTTAAAAAAATCTACTGTTTCGGATGATTTTGATTACTGTTTATGGTTAATGTACTGCGGCAAAGGGCTACAATTAGCAACTAATAGAGTTAGGAACCAAGACTGCCTTCATTATCTACTCTATTACCTTAATAATACGTTACAATTTGCTGGTTATCTATGGGAATTAGTGCTTTAGTGGTTTTACGCCGCAGTTTCACTGATAACTGACAAGATCAGGTGAAAATAGGAGGAAAGGTGTCAAGAATTTCACATCAACCTAGATTTAAAACCTACATTTAAAATTACTAGCAATCAAGGAGGCCTTATATCTTAGTTCGAGTTGTTTGCTTAAGGTTGGATGAAAAATAAATATTGGCCAAAGCAACATCAGTCCTTTTGTAAGAGTCAAATATAGTAAGATAAAAGAATGATGAGAACTTTTCATCCAAAAACAGTCGAAGCACACTTTAATTATCACTATCTCAATATTAACAAACACAAAAAAAATTAGCACAATCCCCGAAGTGAAAAGCGTTCCGATGCCTCTGAGTGAATTCAAAAAAAGAACTAAAAAGGTCGACGTCATAGACAATAAAGGACTGAGACTTATATTTTGGTCGCAGGCCCCGAAGCAGGCTCCTGACCCAGAATGTGTAGACACGGCCAAGTTCCTCCGGGACGTAGTCGATAACATGGAACTGACCGAGAGCGACTACGAGTCCGAAACGACTACGGAACAAATGGCCAGTGACACGTCCCAAACGCAGGAACCTAGGGCGAAGAGGGTAAGCTATACAGTGCAATATAGTACTAGGAGACCAAGAGTCGCTGAAGCTTAGATTCTTTAACCTCGAAAACTCGTTAATTGTTGTAACGTAACGTAATGTAAGTTGTTAACGTCTTTTTCGAGGACGCGATTAAAAACAATTGAAACGAAACCCAACCGATTCCAATTAAACCTGGTTAAAACTACTTTATTAAAATGAGCTACCAAACAAAATCGGCATGGATACTCCATTCGTTCTGGCACTGCGATGCTGCAGACTGAAAGTTAGACAAAAGGTTCAAACTTATAATACTTTCTCCTTCCTTTGTTGTGAAGGGTTATAAAAAAGGTCAAACAGGATTCAAAAGAATACACTCCCGTTCAAATCTGATGCGATGCATTACATTAAACCCACGAATAAGCAAGGTTACAATATTCTAAATTCGAAAACAGTCAAATTCCCGCGCATTTTCTACCATAGACAATGCAGAACTGATTTATTTGGCCACGGTCACGCGAGGTGTGAAAGAATGCGTCCAACGTCACGGCTATCTACTCTCTCTCGAACTACTGTTTTTATGGATTGTTACAGTTACCCAACGATATTAGGTAAGGTATGGTAAGGTTCAGTTAATGAAAAACCATAGCCATAGAAAATTAAACGGTTAAGAATTTTGTAGAAAGGATGTTCAAAAGAACCATTAGGAGAAGGATCTTGTCATAAGGAGATATAAATATAGTCTGTCAAATGAAAATGATTTTATAATTGATCCAAAGAGTTAAATTTCAGTATAAAATAGCATAATAATAAAAAAATACATTGCAGTATTTTATCATGCTATTCTCATGCCATGACTTTCTTGTCAGCCTATAGAGGTAAGTATATTGCAAGCCGGACCTTTTGCGACCAAACCAGATCTAATTTCTGAGAAGTTAAATAAACTCCAGAATACAATTGGAATGAGACGTAAAAAGTTACTCTAATGCCTGAGAACATCTGTGATTGTATAGTCGAGATCATAAATATGTATACACTTTAGTACCTTGTCACTTTAATCGTTGTGACGATTCATAATGGCAGTTTAAACATGACATTAAATAGAAAAGGTACTAAAGTGTATACATATTTATCAACTCGAATGTAGGTACAACAAAAGGAAAAGCGCAACGGTGACTCGGGTCACCTTACAGGTTCACTCGTAAGAGGGGAAGAGGTGAAAAACAGACAGAGGTGGCGAGAGGTGTCGTTTTCCAACCTTGGAATGTGCGTTTGTTTAGCTTTTTTAATGAAACTCCTCCTGGTGAGACGGTCATAAAACATGTACATATTTTAGGTTCAATACATTAAGTCTTTGTGGGTCATTATTCGAGCGTTTCAACCGCCTCACTTTTGTGGACATATTTTTGAAGAATTGGACGTATATTTTGATGCGGTTTTTGGATATTTGTTAGATGTCCAGTAAACTTAAATAACTAACCGGAAACGAAATCAAAATCTGCAACCACTTCTACAAAAATGTGACCACGAAAGTGATTCGGAACAAACGCCCAAATAATGACCGGCTTAATTGATTAATTTTAAAATAACTATCGATTTTGTCAACATTACTGTACTCGTAAGTCTTAATGACATTGTAATAAAATCGTTAACATAATAAAGAAAGTTTGAAAGTAATTATTGATAGAATTCTAGAAAAAAACAAATTATAGCGAAAGTTATTACCAATAATCAATGACCAATGACTGGAACAAAAACGACATCACACTCCTCATACTGGCATATTTCGTCTATTTATTCGGATGATGCTATTAATCCCCCAAACGTCATCTAATTTTAGTAAACAAACTACAAATTGCAAATCACTCTCACTATTTTATAAAATTATAACGCATTGCGTGTTTTTCGAAACTGGGATAGTGTGTCATAGACAAATAGGTCGCGGATTAGCAACCTTTATAAACCCACCCCCGGGTCGCAGGAACTTTGGCGCCAAAAGCGGCGTCAACATGGCGGGGCCGTCGCCGACGGGAGACGACCGATCAATTGTCTATAGGTACACTTAATTACAAGACAAGTAAATTAAGGAAAGTGAAAGGATAGAAAAAATCGTAAATAATCACCAAGTAATTTTGACATCATAATGCTGAAAAATAAAGCATTACAAGTGCTTTAATTCCTAAAAATCCAAAAGAATTCCACATACAAATTTCGGCGGTCACAAATTTGTCAATTTAAAAATGGATAAAAAAATACAACGCAGCCGTGAAATGTCAACATGCGTGAGTAAGTACTTTAAGGGACTACAAAATTAAATGTTCCGGTGGCGAAAATTGGAACTAACTTTATTTCGTATAACTTGCGAGTATTTGGTGCGACAGCAGCGCCATTTGTGCAGAGCGTGATAGTTTATGGTATAATCGTCGGCAAACAATGGTCCATGTTGCCTACACTACCGTTTGGTCGTGTTACAAAGAGGTATTGTTCACACAACACCTACAGGCTATAAAATATCCTACCTATGGCCTAATATTTCAATTTTTATGCCGTTCACGCATTTTTTACGGAAGGAAAATTAAAAATAATATGTTTACATGGAGGACGTGCAAACTTGGCCAAAATTGGAGCTGTTGTTTTGGCAAGTGTATTTAAGGTTTTATGTTCTTCTGTTCACAACCTAACCTGCCTTGTGCACGGTAGACGTTACATAAAAATCACGAAATCCAATGACCTTTTAATTCGTTTTTTACAAAGGAATTATATTATAAAAACTTACTTCTTATTCCTATGGGGTCAGAAGGTTCTTGAGCGGCGTCCGCGGACTGGGAGACGAGCTGTAGGTAGGCCTCCAACAAGATGGAGTGACGACCTTGTAAAGATCGCGGGAACGCGGTGGATGCGAAAAGCACAAGATCGGTCTGAGTGGAGAGCCTTGGGGGAGGCCTATGTCCAGCTGTGGACGTCTTTCGGCTGACATGATGATGATGATGATGATGAAATTTACTCCTTACTCCTATACGACTACACCGACTGCCGATCGCGATTTTCTTTTTGTTCTGATTTGGCGGACTATAGTTTAAATTTCCGGAATTGTGTGTATTTTAACCTTGGATTTAGTCGATCGTACAACGTCAAAGTAAGCTTTACTGTGTATTTTAGATTGATAGGTAGTTATTTAATAAATTATGAGAATCCAGGCGTAAATAATTCTCCGTAATTCGTTACGCTTTCTGCGAACCATTTTATTAAATAAATAAGGAAAATAAATTTAATATATTATAAATTAGTCATAATTGACTCATGTTTCAGGTCTGAAATCGACCTTAGTCAGAAAGCCCACTGAAACGAATAATTAATCATTATGATGACTTATATACCTTACTGTAAAATAGGGGAATATTACCAACTTTCAGCTTGTATACGAATCATAATACCATATACTTATGTCGCAAATAAAACGAATCATGCCTGCTGAAATTTGAATATCGAAAAAATGATTTGTTTTCTCAGTCGCCACTAAATATAAGTTTCGCGCGTCAAATCATCAAAGTTTAATTCCTATATTTCTTAGCAGCATATAAGTTCTGATATTTGCGATGGCGACTATACCAAGTCTCTCTCTATGCTTGCTAAAAAATACATAGTTGTTTTTTGTTTTATATGTAAATTATATACCTACTTATCTACCTACTCCACCATCTCTTAGTAATCAACAAGATAAACCTTTTATCAATCGAATGAGACTAACCGTAGCACAGGAGCAGTACATTTTTATGCGATGTAATGCAACTACTGACTGGTGTGCGCGCACGCACGTCATATATGCAGTTATGCCGCTTGTAGACCGGAAAACGCTAGAAAGTGGCTTTTCAATTTTCAAATAGCTCCATAATAAGCGATCTGGCTTGTGAGCGGCGAAATACTTGTGTTGGATTACTTTATCATAATAACTGTAATTACAGATGTTTATTTGTTTTAAATTAGTTTTTGAGTTGAATTGGTTACTGGCTGGTAACCAAAAGTTAGTCAGTCATGAGGATTACTCTATGGTCTGGAGCGGTAACTTAGCAACAGTAACAAAGTGATATTATCTTATCTTAGCTATTTCTGTCCCACTCCTGGCCAAAAGCCTCCGTCACGCTTCTTCACAATTGACAGCAGGGGCCTGTTTTATAAAGCTACAAATTACAAGTTTCCATTTGACACAACCTCGACCAATGACGACCAGCCATTTGAGCCGTGTTGCCAGTTAAGACCTGTAAAATTGTTACTTGTATCTTTATAAAACGTGCCCTAGGTTTTTTTTCCTTGAGCCGTTTACAGAACTGGTCCAGTTCCTCCTGCTGTCTCCTTCTTGGTCTGCCTTTTCTTCTCGTGTGACTTGATTTCCACATTTTAATCAATACTGTATTGCAATTCCTAATGTGCATTATGAACCCTGTCGGGCACAGCAACTCTGTTTGTTTACTCTGAGTGCAAATTTAGGACATAACTCAATTGGCATGCAGTCTTTTGCCAATTATAAATAATTTTATTGTTCATCTCAATCTCTTTGTTTGGTTGATTGATTGATTTTGGTCAACATTTTTTATTGTTGTTGAAAGCTTTTACGGAAAAAGTTCATTACATAGTTGAATTAAAAAAGTTCAACATAATGGGTTAGTGCCTAGGTCGCTACAGTAGCTACCCCGGAAAATATAAATCAATGATATAATAATGGCGATATAAGTACCTTTATAAACCTTCAAACAAAACCTTGGCAGAGCTCGTAGAATTGTTACATTTATTCACAAAAAACCATCTACTTTTAACGCACGGGCGGTCTTGAAGTTCTTTATTCATTCATTGGTCACGTTTCCTATAAAAGTAGTATAGTAAAAGAAAGATAAGACGTTAGCACTGACACCTGTCACCGTACAATTTATAACCTATTCTTGGGTTTGAGGTTATAATTTGTGGAATGAATTTGTTAAGTAGATTATATTTGCCTAGAGACAGATTTGAATGACATTTGTGTAGTCACCTAAAAATATATTAGAGCATGCTTAATTAAAAATATCTGAAAAGGTTCTTACACTTTTAACAAAGAGTTACGACTTTAATAGCAACCTGTACCAAAGTGAAAACCAACAAACACCATTGTATTTTCCGCAATTTTTATTAGTTTTAAACTTGTTGCGAAATCTGGTAAATGTCAGCGAAAATCAGGTAAATCTTATGATCATAGCAAAACGTTTGGTCAAATTTAAGGTTGTGTTTTTTTCCGTAAAAATAGTGCAGTGCATGTGCAAGTTTTCTATAATCACAAACGATGTTCATTAAATGGTTGCAATGCTCTTCTTTATTTGAATATCGACGATGCACATTATGGGCCCTCCTTCTTGGACAAGCAGGTTAAAAAAAAGGAAGAGCGACATACAATACAGGGTCCATATTGGTCCCCATAAAACTTGTAGTCCGAATGTATTGTTATTCATAATCATGTACTTGAGATGGGGTACACTACACTACATAATTCCGAAGAGTCATAATTCTGAATTGATTAAAATTCCGAACGCAATTTTTTGATAGAACACTTAACTTTTTGTTATCGCTTATAAATCAAAACGTCAAACCTTACCTAACCTACGTATGACAATTTAATTACGCATTTAATCTAAAATAGATCTAGGGTAACATAGCTTTTGGAAAAATTAAAATTCGGACAAATGAATATTCGGAAAAATGTAATTCGGAATTTTAAGGTGTTCCCACTTGAGATGATGAGAAAGTGTTTTTTTACTGAAACGGTTTTTATTTCAGGGTTTTCATAAAACAGACCTTTCTAACCTCATTTACCAGCTAGATATTTCAAAAATCCTGAAATAAAAACCTTTTCAGTAAAAAACACTGTATGACTTGCGATGATTATGAATAACAATACATTCGGAATATAAATAATTATGCGAAACAAATACAGATAATAAAATCATGTTACGCTGGCCACCTGAAAACATCGGTCGTTCACACTATTGTTCCACTGAAATCGGCTGTGTTTGGGAACGACAATAACTCGCAAAGACATGTGTTAACACAAACAGACAAGCAGACAAAGACTTTGAATTTTAATGCGAACAATACACACATCTGAAAATGTTTGGAAAAATAGCAACACAGCCAAAACAGCACTCTCATACATTAAGTGTTCTTCTTATTATGTAGATAAATTACTCATTTCTCGTAGAATTAATATGACAAATGGCCCGCATTTGTACGGAGAAAGCCACGGCCATTACAAATTTAAGACGATTGTCATTTCCCTTGCACACGCTTTCACACATGGAGATAAGATCTAATCACGTCTGTGGCACAGTCAGCTTGTTACTGGCCAGTACCAATTAAAAAATTAGACAGCCATAAACTACTGAATAATTTAAAAAGTTTTTATATGGATACAGCGGAGCGCAAAAGGAGAGCGTGCGTATGTTGCAGCGGTTTTATAGTGCCATAGCCAAAGGTGGTGAAAATTATTGTAATATTTTAAAGTTTTACACCCTAGTCGTCACGTCAGTAAATTCATTTTATTGAAATGCATTGCTGAATATTCCCATAAAAACCGGAGCGCACAAATTGCATATGAAATATCGAATAACGCCATTTTATCAACATCCGCAGTAAGAAATGTTTTGGTTGGTAGTAAAAATATTAAATAAATTTAAACTATTACTTATTTCAAAACAAAATACTAGAGCAAATGCTCTAAATAAATGAAACAAAACAGGCCTCTATAAAACCGAAACGCACCCATCAGGTTCCATTACGTTCCAATTAACTATTTCCTAACCACCATCAAAACCATCTGGGACATCTCTAATACTCGATGATTGGCAATGAGGGATCACTGCAAGCTCTAAATAAATCAATCATACAATATAACTTTACTTTTAAAATGAATGAAAGTCTACCGTACTACGCTATTCACGACCAATAAAACAAGAACCGCGTTCCCTCCCGCTGAATATACAATAACATTAAACAAAGGGGAAGTTATTTTAGTATCCAGGGGTCTTTCCTTTAGTTCTAATGAAGCATAGAGGCTCGGCGCTTGTTCCTCCAGCGACAGTCGGTCCGCAACTTACGGCGAACGCACCCGTATCTGCAGTTGTGAACGCAACGCTAGCTACATACGCGCGTTTATTACTTTTGAATTTTGAATTTCGAGTGGATGTGTTCTGGAACGATTTGAAAAGTGACTGGTGATTATAATCGAGTTCCAGTGTAAAGGAGTTTGTTTTGGTAAGATGTCTATTTTCATTTTATTTGAATTAATAATTATCTGCGTCTAAATAAAATTACTTAAATTGAATCTGTAGATTTTCGGTTATAATACTTTTATTTTTTGTTTGGATTTTATCTTTAGGATTTAATATAATATTGTTAATATTTAGGTACTTAATAACAAAATAAGGGTGTATCCTCTCGCCTATATCTAAACAGTGATGCAGTTGCTAGATTTATAATGCCCTTTCTACAAATACTGGACAAAACAACATGGATAACTTCCATTATTTTACAATAATTAGTAATGGACGGAGACAATGCTATCACAAAACAGCGTTTCTTTTTTTCTAAATGACTCTGTTCCTGGAAACCTTTAAAAAGCAGAAACGAAGAAAAACGTTGACATTGTATCACAGCAATTATTTAAAAAAAAAACTACACGATTACAAAATTAAAAAAAAGACAGTGAAGATAACCTGCATTATACAATAACAGTTACGATAAAAACGCGTTTGTGCTAACAATGCTGTTCAAGTCGACTCGTCCAAGTAGAGTAGGCAAGTACTTTTGTGTGAACAGAACAGTTAAGTAGGAGAGTGCGTGTCACGCAAACGTTAAGGGCCTGACGCCTTGCATTCGTTATAACGGTATATTTCTATGAACAATCCTTTTGATTTAATATTCATCATTTAGATACGTAATCTGGTATTTATTTAAACGGGTAAGTTAAACGTTAGAAAAGTAAGAAGAAAAGAAATCTTCGTTTTGACACTTTGTCGTCTTAATAAAAACACACAAAGAGATGTTTAAAAGGGCAAATTTAATTAAAAGCTGATGTAAAGCGTTCTACGGTACGCCTCAGTAATAACATATATGCATACGATAAAAGTTAATAGTAAGTAAGTATAGAAATGCTAGGTATTTTCTTATTTAAATTAAAAAAGGGAAATATAGCAACATTATTCAAAACATTGTTTCAAAAAGAAGGAAAAATATTTTCAATTGCAAATCGGAAATTAAACAACCTATATCGAGATGGGACGTAGAATAAGTAATGATACGATATGAGTAACATCTTGCTATAGAACGGCCTTTTATATCACTTAATTATAGGCTAATGTGTTGCCAAATTAGCTTAGTAACATTTTATTGCACCATTTAAATGTATGGAACTAATTAAAGTGCCAAAGTATTTACTACAACTAATACTAGCCTCACCTTCCAAAATGGCGTCACCTTCGCATAACATTCATAAATATAAAAAAATATAACGCAATCCTAAAACAAATAGGCACACTTGAGTGCAAAACAATTATCCACACATAAATTAATTAAATCATACACTTTCGCAGCAGTATGTCCAATACCGGCATTGGAAAGTCAGTGGCGTGTGTTCTGCAACAGCGATTGGCATGTAGCATGCTCACTGTGGACGTCTAATTGCATTCATGAAAAATCAATGTTATACTTTGTCAGATATCGAATATCGAACACATTCAGCGCCATACACTCGAAGTCGAGTCCATTTTGGACAGGATTCAGGGGACTGACAGAGGTTTTTCGTTGGAAAAATTTGTTGCCTTGTTTTGTCTTTCTTTCGATTAAGATAGAACTCCATAATAATATATAAGAATCATCTAGAAAAATTCTGCAGCATTAACAATGACATTATTTTTCCATAAATATTGTAAATTTTCAAGTGGCAATGTACTCAGATGCATCTTCAATAGGTTCAGGAGCAGTTTTCGAACAGCGTGGAAAAATGTTGATTTTTACATTGAAATTCAAATTGAATGGGCGTTGCATTTATGTAAACAATTCACAAAACAAAGTAAACAAAAACAATTCAATTGCTAAAGTAAGAACCTTCGCAATGTCTTTGAATAACAGAAGTAGCAAGTGACCTACAGTACAAAAAATATAAACTGCGGTCAGTTTTTATACCCACTGACGACTATCAGAAGCATTTCAAACATAACTATTAAATAGATAAAATCTCATACTTTCCGAGTTCATATCTCTGAAACGGCCCAATTTTTATGAGCTAACTAAGAACCATCCAAATTAAACTAACTACCTTTCTGTAAAAAAAAAACACGTCCGAATCCGTCCAACTGTTTGAAAACATGATCCTACAGACACTCAGATACACCGATACACGTGTTAAACTTATGACGTCCCTCTTTTTCCGCAAGGGGTTAAAAAGTAGCATCCTTTAGTCAAAATATGACTACATTATTCACGCTTTACAACACGGTGATATGACATTTACTGGGAACACTTGCGTTCCTTACAATTTTGATGAGAATCGATGACAGAATGGCTCCCATGAATCATTATTTGTTGTTATTCCTCAACTTTATTAATTTCCTTCCTGTTTGTTACGTCTTTATGCGACATTAAATGCACCTAACGTCATGATGTCTGTTTGTCTAGTCTCGTTTTCCAGTGAATAACGTAGAATGAGTAACATTTCTTGGCTGTCTTAAAAATTATCCGTATCAAGTTTCAAAACTTAAAGTACCTCTAAAGAACAAATACGCCTTGTAATAAAGACTACACGACAAACGATATTTGGAAACCAAAACATCGACTACAGAGCCTACTATTTTTGGTTTGTTTCTGAAGCTCTCGGCAGTGTCATAAATATTATAGAAGCAATATGAGAATATGCTGTTTAATTACATACTTATAATGAACAGATCAATAGGAGTATTAATTACTTATGTGCACTCTGACCAGAACATTCCATAATTACAGACCCTGGGCAGTCACGGCACGTAGATGCTACAAAAGATATACGAGTAGCTAGATCGTTTCAGCTTTGCGTTTGCGTACATGAGTAAGCATGTATAAATACATGACAATACAATCTTACACAAGCATCGTAACCAATTTTGTTCCGAATTATTGTTGTGTTGTCTTCACCACTACATGCAAAGGCTGCAACCCTCAGGTGATATCTCTATATGACCAGTTCATCAATTACCATCCACTTAAAACAGTGGCTAAGTTTAATAGTGTTTTATGTGAATTATCATAATTATTGTTGTTGCTGTAATGGAATCCGTAGGTCATGCGTCATTTGAGGAAGTTAGTTTGATCATCGCAAGATTGCAGGCTAGATATCTCGATACGTAAAAGGCTGTGCATTTTGTCGGTAAAATTATAGAGTCTAGTCTATCTAAGAGGTGTTGGGACTTCTTCAATGTATTAAAAAATAAACTCAAGTTTTATAGCATTTTTCTTTTACGACCGAAAAAGGTCGAAGACAATCAGAATGTTCTGGCATTACATCAAATCAAATGCGTACCTACCTCAACTCGTCCGGCTTTCGATTTGTTTGATCGACAAAAAATTGCAGAGTTATATCGCGATACATTTCTTGTAATTCGCGTGTTTAATACTTGGCTTGACGGCAAATGTAACTTGATCTCTCTGTCCTTAAGCACTACGTAGCATTTAGTACCTACGACCTTGGTTTTTTGACATTTTCTAATGCCACCGGGAAGAATAGCACCCCTGATTAAATAATTATATCCCCAGGTCCCAGAGTTTGGCGTAGGCGCTCGAGTGATTTGGGCCATGTCTGCCGGTGACAGGGAGTCCGAGGCTCAGGCCAAGAAGGGCGAGGAGGGCGCCGGGGGCGACCGGGACAGCCGCGCGGCCGCCGCGCTGAAGCAGTACTGGTGTGTGGGGCTGAGGAGCGCAGAACTGGTGAGTACACCATGACCATTAGCATCATATCAGCACCCGGTGGATAAAGCATCCGTCACTCTCGAACTTACATACTGGTCAGAAAGTGACAGATGATTTATCCACGTTTATCCACATTGATAAACACGACCATAACAGGTCCGCAGATGAGAAATTCCCTGCTGAACATGGCTCATGTCTCTGCAGTGATCAATCATGTGTAAAGTCCCGTTTTCAAGGATTCTGGGTTACGGCAAGTTTCTTGTATAGAAACCTTTAATCTGCTGCCAAACCGTAGTCTTCATTGGTGTTTCTGTTGGCTTAGACAACCAGTGAAATAAGTTGCAGAGGCATAGTCCTCAGGGATAGCAACTCTTTTGCGGTCTTTAAGATTGCAAATTTCTGTTGGGATCAGAGCCTATTTACCACCTAGATGGCCTGTCAGCTCGTATGCTTCCGCTAAGCCTGAAAAAGAAAACTCGAAACGGTACGTCTCTATTCCCGTGCAGCAATATTCAGTAGTTTCTGCGACCTTCACCATCCACCATCTTTTTACGCCGTGTCTTTCGACACGCGGTCGCCATTCGACATGCTGGCTTGATCTTGCCTTGAAAACATCAAGGATAAATAAAATACGTAGAAGAAAACTAAACAAAGTGCTTGCTGCTTTATTGAAGCGCACTTCGGCGTCTCTCTGTCTGGTGACGCAATAAAAGTACCTAACTCTAATAAGATGTATATAATTTTGAGGCAAAAGAGATATCATTTGGATGGGATAAAAACGAGTAGGGCACAAATAAAAACAAATCGCAATTAAAATTGAATGGGCTAGGAACGAATTGGTTGACTAAACGATTAATAAAGGTTTGAGATTTAATTGAAAATAGGTGGGATGTCTATGGTATGGGATTACCTGCGACAAGTAACTAAGGGCCGTATTAATAAACTCATCTTGGCCGAGATGCCGGTCACAAGATACGTCAAAGTAAATGTCAAACCATTGAACACTGTCATTTTTGACGCATCTCGAGACGAGCATTAGAGTTGAGATTAGTTTATTAATACGGCCCTTAGTAAGTCCGCGTCTTGAAGAATTACATAATGAGATCTTTTATGTTACCATCAAAGACAGAGCTATAAAGCAAGTAATGAATTTTCCGAGACAATAACATTTTCATCACTTCTTTATTCTCTTGTAAATTACAAAAAGCCCGAATAATTAATTAAAAATGTGTAAAAAAAAAGTTAAAGACCTATATATGATGCGGCCGAAGAGTATAGACACCACAAGGTTAATACAAACTATATGCTACAAAAGGTCACAGAAACAGAGGGAATGAGGCAAATCAATATCACATTACAATTAGTAGTTGCAAGGCACTGGGAATCAGCATATGGATGGATCTATATGGTAATTTAAGTAGAGCTAAGTCTACACTGTAGAACGACGGCTCACATGTGATAACTCACGGCGCAAGTTTTCCAGCAAAAATGTCGGCCGTGATTTTAGGGGATTGTAATAAGTAACACTACACTTAATGCTTGATTATTATGATTACTGGGGACACGACCACTGAACAAAAGTACGCAAAAAGCTCTTATTGCTACGCTTCTACGCTAGAAAAACGCTTAAACACTAGCTTGAAATCGATTCTATTCGATAACTCAGGGAGAATTAAGGTTGAAAGATTTGAAAGCGAGCGAAAGGCGGTCGAAAAAAAAGAAAAAAAAACACACTCCGTGAAATTTTGCGCTCTTCCTCACCATTAACGTGTCTACAATGGAATAGTTCTTAACATGCTTAATAGGTACTATGTATACCGTTTACTCTACCCGTGTGCATAGGACTTAAATGGTGATACTAGACTCGCCTTGAGCTAGCAATGCTTGTTCTGCAATTAGTTGCGCTATGCGAACTTATTGTTCATTATGGCATCGTGAGGTAAGATCTCGTCATTATACTTAACATAGAGAAATGCTCCTAATTAGCACCTAACGAAATGAACACGAAATTTATTCTGCATAATTATGTAATAATTGTATTTTATGTAAGGTATCATTAATAATTGTTACCCAATCTTGAAAGTTTCTAGGAAAGAAATACGACAAGAGCTAAAAATTTAAAGCCCTGTCATAAATCACCTTTCATCAAATACAACCACGTCGGGTTACAAAGAAAGTGAAAACCATAATAGAATAATCGTTTAAGAAAACGCCTCGGGCATTGGAAATGCGTTTGCGGTGTTTACGAATATTTAGAAGGAGAAAACCCGCGTTTTACGTGCACTTTCTCTAATCTGTGCAAATTTGCTTCATGCGGTTGGCAAACGTGCTCAGAGTAGTTGAAATTGGCGGGAAAACTGACAGCGGCCATTTAAATCGGAAAAAATACATACTATTGGCATTACTGTAAAGGAACACCAGTTTCTTAATAATTAATTAGTAATTAAGCGATCATTTAAATGGATTTTTATTCGCAGATTTTAACAATCATCGCCATCGGTCTAGTCACTGGAGTCCTCACGTCGCCCCATGTCTTTCAATTGCGGTTGTCGCACATTGCCGTCATCTATTCTGCCTACTCAAGTAAGTGAATGACTGTATTATTATATAATTTTTTGCAGGTTTCCATGGCTCGAATTGGCATGACTGCTAGTTTTTCGGTGTTTGTTTAAACTAATTGGAATTGTTCATATTTTTAAAATGACTGTAATTCGAAAACAATTTCGAGGAATAGGGTTTTAAACCGTTCTGCATTATTAAGTGTTTGAAATATTTATCTACTTCGGATATTTCGACAAAAGTATTTAGCCTTTGTTTGACTTTCGTTTTCGGCTTGAAGCCCTCCTAGGAGTTTTCGCCTAACTCGTAAGATACACCTAGATCCTACGAGTTAGGCGAAAACCGCTTGAAATAGTATGTTTTAATATTCATATTCATTTATTCATTGTCATCACAAGGCACAGAAGTTGTACAGATTGGTGTTAGCATCTTTAAAACTTAAGTATAGGTTAGTCCATGCGATACCCTGCAAGGGCACCACAATGTAATGTGTGTATGTGTTTGTAATACACTATTACAAACACTTTTTATCATTAGATATCATTTAATTGTTGTAATTTATTAGAAATTGCCCACCCAATTTTAAAATAATCATGTCATCCAAAAAATGTGGACTGTTCTTTGGTATCTCTTGAAAATATTAATTTCCCCCGATGATCAAATAAGGTGGGCTCGATCCCGACATCAAGGAACAACGGGTCGGTAACTTTACATATTAAAACTTCATAATTAGTGTTTGCTATTCTTGAGTGTACGATTGCGATGCCGTCAAAATATACATCGGTCTAGATCTAGATTTTTTATCATTGATACGTTTTATCTTTTATTTTCGAACCATTCGGCTCCTATTTTAGTATAATTACTTATTATACATCTATGACGCGTGACACAACAGCTGTCTATTATGAATCAGAAAATGCTCCCTCATAAAATTAAACAACAACTGAACAAGGTCGCTGGGGACGCGTGGTTGGGCTGTGAAGCGCGACGTAGCCATAACGTTCCAACGTATATCAGTAACGGCTAGCCATAGACAAACCAGTCCTGGTTAACCAAATACGCGGGAAAAACATACTTTACTTAATAGTTCGGTTATCATTATATTACTCGTATCTGTTCAGTTATGGGAATCTTATGAAACGAACTCGATTTTACCAAAATAACAACTAAATTGGCAAAAAACAAGTAAGTACAGCAGAGTTAAACCATGACCTAATTGACACAATGGTATTTGTTGTAATCATTCAATTTGCTGGCAATTGTTTAACTTTTAAAGTGATTTGTACGGTCCATCGGTCGCGGCGTGAAAAAGAATGAAACGTTCGTTAAAGAAAGATTTTTCTTCGAAACATGACGTATTTAAGGACTTTTGCTAGTCTGTTTGTCTTATTCATATTATTGCTTTCAGTTTATTTTGTATGAAAATTGTCTGAAGTGAAGTTCATAAGTGAAAAAAAAGAGTAAAGACATTTTTTAATTACTTCAGCTAAGTTTTTGCGTTGTATTTATTGTTTGACTTTTTCATACTATTAAATCTTTCTTGTAATCTGTATTCTGACGGCAAAAATCGAGATAATAAGTCACACCATTTTAAACCTACACAGTTGGTCAATCAGGCATTAGATTGTTCTGAGGTCTTTAACATTATAAATTAATGGTCATCTATACATATAAAACTCTTTCGTGATTGGCTGACCAACTGTCTGACTAACTGACTGGTAACGACAACAGCATCAACCGCTGAACTTGAAGGAAATATTCGTTGGCTACCCTAAACGTGCACTCAGAAAGGATTTTTCGAAAATCAACCCCTTACGAGAAGAAATAGCGGGAGTAGAGGGAAACTAATTCTACGTCGCGGGCGTTCTCTAGTTTTCGTATGTAAAGCATCACAAATACCTAATGATTTACAGTTCACTAGAATTGACGCTAATGTCTAATTCAAAGTTAATTGTATTTTTTTTTCACGAAATGTTCTCTTCGTAAGGGCGTACGTTAGGGCAATTTTGCACTACAAGGAACTTTACTGACCGGCAGTCCGATTATGCACAAACTAGTGCTTAGTATTTATGGCGTAACCGTAAAGAATCGCACTGCCGTCGGACGGTAAAATTCCTTCTAGTTAGTGCACAATCAACCTATGTTTATGATTTAATATTTTTACGTCTTACCTAATCGATTAACGACGCAAAAACGAAACATCGATGTCATTGCCTTGTTACACAATTTCAATTTACAATTAGATTCACTGTAAACTGGAAAATTGGTTTCATTGAACTTTGCGCGAAAGTTGTATCGTAATGAGTAACTTCGAATTGCTGAAGTGACAAGTTAAGTAATGATCGGTGCTACAATAAATTTATAGTCTTTGTAAACACAATAAACACCGATTACTTGAATAATTAATGACTCGTGAAAAACGCCTTTGAGTACGCGCGCATATTTGCACAGTTAGGTTGGTATAGTTGATACGTTTTCGATGCGAATTTCGAATTAATTGCTGGAAAACACCAAAATCTTTAGTGTTATCTGTGAAATTGTCTATGACCGCGAAACGCGGCAGTTGCACCTTGACAGCCCAAAAAAAAAGTAACTTTGTATTATTTGTTCATCAGGTTTCATCATCATCACGGGGATCTTGATCATTGCGCGGCTGTTGGGCGAGACCATTGGCTGGAGGACCTCGATCGGCTTCTCCGTTCTCGGGGTGATCATGTTCACGGCTGCAGCTGCCGTCATCTTTTATGGTAAGACTTCGCTTATAATTTGTAGAGTATTACAGAAAGCATCAATGTCATAACTGCTCGAAGAGCGAAAATCAAGGAGATCTAGAACTGCGGTCTTGGATCAAATTGAAATTGAATCAATTTCTGTTTATTATGACAATGTCAAAATTAATATTGGTACTAATAGAAATACAGTTTACAACGTGGTTTAAGTCGCCATTCTGACCACGTAGGACCTACATACCTTCTGAACATTGATAACGTTATAATAGGCATTGTTATAGTTACAGAAATGTCTAGTATTATAATAAGTAAATCATTTGAGGGTTAAGGTCATCTGTTATAGTGGAAAAAACCATCATAAAAATGATTCAGTTGCCGCACACACGATGAATATTCCAAGTTAAAACGCCTATACAAATTGAAATAGTAATAAAGAATACATGACATAACGAGTGAGTCAAGAAGAAGAAATACGAATAGAAAAAGTAGGTAGTAAGATATTTAAACTTAAAGGTCTGAAGTTTAAATTTTCTCTTCAAAGAAAATCTTCAACGCAAAGAGTACTGGTGTAGTTAGACAAACTAAATTTAATTGATATGCATGCAATGGCTCTGACGTCCTATGCGGTAGGAGGAATGCAATTAATACCAGCACTCCAGGGAACGGTGCCATAGCTTCCGTTCCTTTCTAATTCGGCCTCCATGCTAATGTATTCGCAATTCTTGCTGGCCAGTATCTGGGGAGTTATGGTCCCTAAACGTCCTCGATGCGATTAGAGTTTTTTTATGCAAAGGCCAGAATAAATGTAATTTAATTTAATGTGAGTAGGTCTTCCTTTCCCTTAACATTGAATTGAAAAGAACCACTATCTGACCATCTAAGCATATGTCACACTGCAGGATCTGGTTTTTAAATAGGTTTTATTTTTGCTTTCAGATTGGCACAACTCATACTACGTTGTGGTCCGTCCCAACAAACAGGCGTACGACCTTCTTCTCGCGTCTGGCGTCTTCGCCGTGGCCACCGCAGCTGTGTTTTTGTTCCATGCCTTCTTCACTTTCAGGAAGGAGGGCGACTATTAAAAAAACTTTGTCTATACGCGAGATTTGTCTATGATGCGCCAAAATAAAAACGAAATTTTGGCGCTTCACTGCGAAAACAAACGTTCGAACTTCGAATCTCTTTCTGTTATTATCAATGCTTAACTGGCTTGCGACCTTTTTATTGTAATTTTAATTTTTGTTTAAATAAGTTTAATATTTTGCTTTTCCGTTTGAAAAACATTTCAGTAAAAATAATATTGTAAATAATTTATACGAAACTATGAGTTGTCCTTAATGAGTAGCTATCCATTTTGTAAGGTAATTATCATAATTCATAAGGTTATCGCATTAATACTGCCAATAGATTGTCCTATGTAGCAGCTCATTGGATTTATTTTCGTCACTGCAGCTTGTTTTATTTTGATTCAAAGTTAGGTAATGTTCGGCCAAGGGAATGCAAGTTATGTTAGAAATAAATACTTAAATCATGCCAGTTTGATTGTAGTTAAGCTAAATATGTTGTCACTTGTAAGGATGGAATGAGGTTGTAATATTTTGTCGTATGGTTTTGATTTTCTGTCTAATAACTAATAAGGGAAAGTATAAGAAATAACTTCAGTCATATGCATTAATTATGACTTTTGGATTGAATTGCACTCCATTTTAGGGGCGACGAATAAGCATAGTAAACTTTTATTCTAAACCAACGAGTATTACTTATTATTAAATATTTGCTTAATATCAATATTTTTTATGGATATGAAAATTTAGATCGCTTGTTGGAAAACACTCTAAAGTAACTTCATTCGATTACACTGTCAAAATTCAAATTTCGCGCGTATTTTCTAAAATAATGTCACAGATTAGATATATAACTATGCCACGTTTAACGATGTAGATAAAAAATAAGGCATAGACTAAAAAATGAAATTACGGATTTGATTTACGTAAGAAAACATGCGATTTAATTTTCTTTACGCTCTAGAACTAATTGTAATATTATACAATGTAATTGTTAATACTGAAACATTCCGCTGTAAACCAAATTAACGATAGGGATAAGTGCGTGTCGTGAAAATGGACATGAAACGCAAAAATACGTATTAAGAAATTTATTTCAAATAGCTTTCACAGATGGTTAATAAATAATAATATGTGAGTAGAAAGGAGATAATACTTTTCAGAATACTTATCAATCTTAAAGACTAAGTTATTTTTAAGTTAAATAATTATTACTTTTATTGAAAGGGAGAACCAAAGCAGTAATCAGTATCCGTCCAACAGTAGTTAGTTTTATTAAGTTTCCTTTCATTTTAACATTTCTTCTGTTGCTTCTATACGATGATTCTGTGTCTCTTCTTTTGATAGGATTAAATAAATATACCTAGATTATTTTTCATCATCAAATTAATTATTTAAGTTTTTTGTATTTAATTTAGCGTAAATAGTGATAGTTGCATGAAACGATTATACCCCGGCGCTAATGTTACCTTAATAATCACAGTTCATCAAGGAAGGTACCCGCGACACGCACAATGTAATTGTAAATTAACTTATTGATTATTGTGTATATAAACATGTATCCGTTGAAATTGTTTATCAAATAAATTTAATGCTAGACATTGTTCTTTCAATTCCTACCTACACCTGTAAATTTGAAAAGTCTCTATCGAATATCAAGGTGCTTATAAAGTATATGAATTCGCCCGAACGCCTTTAGGATTGAGCATTTTGTTATAATCGACTGTAACACATAATAAATAATAATACAAGTACCTACAGTATTCCCAGCTTCTTAGAGCTCGTTCCCACTATGTCGTATGTCGGTTCGGATTTTAATCGGTCGTTCCAGTGGCGGAATGTTTCATATGAAGCTATTCACACTCCTCCGACAACGATTTTGTGTCGGATCCGACCAAAAATATCGTGTGTTTCGCCAGCCCTCTCGTCCGGATGAAAATCGTGTCGGAACTCGCTCGCCTTTGAGTAAGTATGACGCTGTTCACATTGGTCGGATGTCGGGGCCGACCCTGCCCCGCCCGCACCCCTTGTTGCGCCCGCGCGTGGCTGCCAAAGTGGCCGACAGCCGACTATTGTGAACAGAGGCGCCGACACCCGATTAAAATCGGAATCCGACATACGACATAGTGCGAACGAGGTCTTAATAGCTTCCGGCTGGCTATCGCTATCACGCTTGCACTCGCAACTGACAGTATATTTGTCACTCGTGTGTCATACAAAAAACGAAGATTGCCGATCGCTATTAAGAAAATGAAATGGTTGCACTGTACTTATTCGCTCGTCCAGCTGCGTACGACTGTCGATGTTATAATTATATATATTTTTATCATTAAAACAACGATTCCGACGAACTGAGACCCTCCTCCTTTTTTGAATTCGGTTAATAAGTGATAAATGAGACAGACATTACTTTTAGAGGTTCTTCGCAAGTTCTTCATAGATTGAGTGACAGGTTTTCATTGTTGAGTGAGCGAGGCTCCTAATTGTCACGCAAAGGCCGGCCGCATACATACGTTTTCCGTATACGGTTTCCGAATGCGGAATTCCGAATTGGAATTTCGAATTGGAGTTCCGTGAGACTAGCGCACACTTTCGTTTTTCTTCATTCGGAATTTATACAGACAGTACGGATCTTTGGTACGGATAGTGATAGCGTGGTGAACGCACGAAGATGGAGGACGACGATTTATTAGCTATTGCATTTCTGTTAATAATAATAATGTTTCTGCCTCGCACATATTAAAACTATCGTCTTGCGATTCTATGCGTAACAAATATCTAACGAGAATACAAAGAAATATATAAGCTTCCTCGCTCTCCAACGTTAGTTTTTGACAGCTTTTGACAGCTCTTATAATCTGTGGGCGCGATACGAATCGAAATTTCCGAATGTGTGCGCCAGCACCGTAAAGGGAGAATAGAATGGAGTGAGCATTGGACTAATACCAGGTGGGAAGTCTGAGATGCGTTTATACATAATTACGTATGTATAAACGAGATGCACTTACTTTTACTGTCCCTCTCGCGCGTATACCTTTTCGACGTGTTTGCCACAATGATTGTGGCAAACAAACCCTGACAGCTGATGCGAGTCGTATGAGTTTTTAGTGGTTTTTAGCTGTTTTCGGAGTTTTTTTGGAAATACAAGGGTGAAGTTTACGTGTAATGTGTTAAAGAACAATTTCGTGATGGTGAATTGCAGTATTTTAGGCTATAAAAGCCGGAGTGAGCGGAAATATAAGCACATAACCTTTCACACGTAAGTGGATACATTATACTATTATTGTGGTCTTATAAATCCTGATTGACTATGTAAACAACTAATTATTTGAAATAACGTCTCCTAGTTACATTTTAGCATAAAAAAGGATCGGTTTTGTGTTCAAATAAGTTGTATTTTTCTTCCGCTAACCGTCCGATTTATGTTGATAACGATAATACATAGTAATCCTTGTGATTGCTGACATTTAAATTTAGTCGTATATAACCAATTTCGTGTTGTCATCCATCTAAAATGCATTTTACCCAACAAACGGGGTAATATATAATTATGATATTATTGGGTATTTTGTTATACTAATAAAACAAGTTTTGTTGTTTTGACATAGTTTTTTTTTTAAATTAACTCTTATAATCCCTGAAATTTACCTTGTTACGTTCGCAAAATTTTAGATTTTTTTTTAATATTTTTCAGATATCCATCTGATACTGAAGCAAGGAAGCTTTGGATTATAGCTACATGTAGCATAAATTGGCAACCAACAAAGTTTTCTCGTATCTGCTCAGAACACTTCGAAGCACATTGTGAATATAATATATGACTGTACCTTCTGTAACAAATATTTATATAAATAAACATTTGCAAAAACATGCAAGTAGCATTTTAATCGTAGGCATTTCAGACCTAAAAACATATATAGAATTCTATAATTACTGTATATGTTTTGACCGTTCGATATTGTAACTTTCGATATCTAAATACGTACATACATTTGGAGGTTAGGTGGTTGCGAATGTGATTTAAAATAGTAAGCAACGCCGTATGAAAATTATAGTGTATTATGTTCTAGAACCAATGTCACAAGCACGAGGTATATTTCCGACTCTCAATTGACCGGTTGTTGTAGTCAGGGAATAAGTAGCTATTGGGGAAATTTAGCAAATTGTTGGCAACTCAGAATTGATTGCATATATACCACACTTATATGTATAGATACTATCTCCATCTCAAAGGTATACGCGCGGGCCAGATCTATTCTATACTCTGTTTACGGCCAGCACAAACAAAATGTATGGAATCGCTGCGTTCCGCATGACGTCATTAGGTTTTTTTCCGCATGACGTCATTAGGTTTCTCGGAACGCAGCGGCTTGCATTCGGAACGTACGAACGGAATTTGTTCCATCCGAAAAAAAAAACGATTGGGTGCGGCAGTAAATATATTTTACATTGATTTCATTCCTTCGGATGTCCGAATGCGGAAAACTTATTCGGAAAACGTATGTATGCGGCCGGCCTAAATCGAAGAACAATAAATTGTGAGGCGCACAATGAGGCACTTGATATTTGTGACAAACCTTTAACTAGATGACTTCATCTCGATTGGGACGATAGCTACCTACGTAAGTTTGTAGACATTTATTACAACAACAACGCCGTTACCAAGAGTACAGCAAGAGTAGAAAATAATAGAGGCGCCACGGTCTACATCAAAATCGTTAGGTAGGTAGTACAGAAAAAAAAGTTGCCAGTAGATTTATTTGTAGTTCTGATTGAACACGCTTTGGTCCCACATACTCGATAGGTATCGACCAAGTATCGACGCGTATTTTTTGATAATCACCTGCAACCTTATTGTGAATCCACCTTTAAAAGGACTAAAGGTGGACTCACAATAAGCAATGCATGCCATTAAATACCTATAAATAGATACATACACAGCGTCTGAACTACTCAGAAGCAGTGATTTAGTATTTATCACTCGTAATTTATAGTAGCTATTTTATTGCATACGTGCACACATCATTGTGAATCTACATTAACCCCAAACTTTAAATAGCTTTGCAAAAAAAGAGGAACAATTTCTGGAGTGGCAAACATACAACAACCATAACATTAGGCAACTGGTAGGCAGCAATTTTTGGCTGCATTGCATATTGGATCATGTCGCCAATTTCACTATGAACGGCGTCCTTATTGCCAACTATACTCGTCGTAACTCTTTTGCCAACTTTATTCGTTACGTACTGGAATTCTGGAAATGGTATTTAAATGATTTGACATTTATCATTACTTTATAGTATGTACCTACGTATAATCTGATATTTCCGTAAACAGCCCTCTACGGATATTTCCAATGGTAAGGACCAAAATTGATAAACATACCAAAGTCAAAAATTACTGACCACGATTAATTTTTTTAAATATCGAGGAACAGTCCCGTCGTCTTTTAAACTAGTTCATTGAAATAAATCGTTTTATTACTATTTTTCTTATAGGCAGTATGGTTACTAAACTTAAGCCTGTCCGGACCACAAAATGAAAAAAAAGTTAGATAACCTAAATTGTTGTTGACTTCTAAATAAATAAACCAGGATATAAAGATATAAATCATGTAAAAAGCAACTTACCTTTTCAGCTTTAGCGAGGTAAATCCAAAGTTTGCGCCAAGTTGAAAACTTCTTTTGGTCACTGAAGTTATATTGCATCTCTTTAGATGCATATCTAGTGCTTAGTGGGGATCGGTAGTTGCAGTATTCGGAATTCTGAAGCTCCGCGGGTGCATCGATTGAGAACATTTTGTGAATTCAGAGATTTTTCCAACAGGATTTATTGTATCTTGCGTTATTCTCCGCAGCTGTCAGTTTACTGAGTAGTCGACATAACCTAAACCAAGGCCGATCAGATGGCGGGAGAATTTCAATTCTGATAACAAGGTTATCGGTTCTCTTAAGTTGTCTGACGTAAGAACTCTGTTGTATATTGCTTACGAAATAAGAGTCCATTGTCACGTTCCAACACTGCTTTTAGAAATCAATTGGGAAGGTATTAACTTATTTTATTACAATGCATTGAGTAAATTGACAATCAGATTTTCAATAAGTTTATCACCTTTTATTTTCTCTCTTTATTAATGCAGTTGTTTTGACATGAATTATTTTTGTAAGCATGATGTCTGCGCTGTAAGAGTGGTTCAACAGTGAGCTGGCTTCTCGGGCCATGAAATCTTATTAAAACATTATTGGATACTTTTGTTGCATCTAATCTGAAAGACCTGTATCTAAAGTTTTTACTCTCAGGCTGAGTTGCAAAAATATTGTACATAGTTAAGGAGTTAATTGAGACAACATTAACTTTCTTCCATTGTTTTTCCTTTGTGTAACGAAAATTATCCATATGATTATAATTATGACTAATCTTCGTTATACAAAGGCAAAAGTTAAGTATTGTTAAGGATTTCTTAATTGAGCCCTTACTATGTACAATTCACTCGCTCAGTCAATTTTTAACACATTTACCAAGTTTTTTTTGGGAAATGTAGCTCAATTTACAATATCCTAAATATTGAAAACATGGATTTTAAATTAGATTAATGAGTGTAGGTAGTAAAAGGAAATGATGGTGTTCACTTCTTATAGTTTTGTTTTGTATTAAATAAAGTGGACTATCTGCCGCACTCAGAGACGTCAATTAAATTTAATGCTTGTTTAGTGATGTGTTGTCTCATTCTTTTGCTTTAGCAAAGAAAGTGACAGCAGCAACTTTAATCAAGCATTCATTTTAATTGACGTCTCTGAGTGTGGCAGTTAGTCATACATGTTATTAATTAATAGATGTTGTTATTGCCACTGATGCAATTCGGCAGACCTCCGTGGAGGTTTAATGTCAGGCCCCACCCATGGAAAACAACAGATAATAAACAAACTACTAAGATAAGGAGTTCTTGACTGGAATTATTTAAATCCCTTATCAGGCAGTTTATTTGCTCACTATTACTTTTGCATCGCATCTGTAGATTGGAATTTTAATGTAATTAAGCAATTTTTACTAATTGTAAATAATATTACTGTTCATACTATTTTTTATTGGGGGTACAAGACAAATAAAATCTTAGTTTAGTGTTAACAATCCAGAGTGACTCGCTGCTTAATATTACATATGGTTTCCTGAAATATCTATCTTACTCTTGAACGAAAGCAGACTATACACTCTTCTCAACTAGGTTCAGGTATTTAAATGGCCAGGTTTCCTAAGTATTTTTTTTAATAAAAGATTATCGGGTAATGAACCTTGGAAAAACTTATTGGTACATGGCAACTGACGGCCTTCAGTCGGTACCATACAATCACAAGTTTACACAAAGCCACAAGGCCACCAACACTCTAGGTCTCTTAACCTGGTCGGTAATCTGCATAGCGGGACTGAGTCTAGCTTTTTCCGATAGACATAATTTACCAGGTTTGGGTCTAAGTGCCTTATGCTAAACTAAAACAATAATCATAATAAAAATTCATTCATCGTGCTAGTATTTTCAATTAAAGAAGGTACGCCACGTTACTCAAATTGATCTTGAACGATTGCGACGCTATATGGTTAAGGACCAAAAAGTTAGGCACGCTAACTCACTCAATTAAATTTTGTATGAGACTTTTCCTTTGTGACACGATAATTAGCCATACAATTGTAGGGATACTTTTCGTCGCACAACGGAACTTCTTTCGACTTCGTTGTTTGTATGGTTAACTGCGCATAAGTGTGGTCCAACTTTTTGATCCTCACCCGTATGTAGAAACACTACACCTGAAATGGGTTCCACTTCTTGACAACAGCATTTACCAAGCGTCTCTACCATCATCCGTCCTGTGCTACTGCCATCTGTTTCCTGTAACGCTTATCAGACTGTCCACATTGCGGCCTGCCAACATAGCACGTACTGGGCCTCTATTCAACATGGTAAACCATATTGCCTTAACGCGTTTTGATAGTTTTTGATTCGGCCGCCATTTCTTATTTATACAATTGTTTATCTAATGTTCAATTAGCGCCCCTGGTATATGTTGTCAGTACCCCAAAGCCTTTCAGCTCCAATGGTCATCCATAAGTTGTTTTTTTTTGCCATAACGGCGAAAAGTCAATAGGGGGTGATCCATTTGCGAGCCGGCGAGCCACCAGTCTAAACCGTTGGCTCGTTGGCTCGCCGACTCTCGTACTGATCCATTGGCGAGCAAAACTGTCGACTCACGACCGCTGCCTTAGAATTTCAAGCATGCATAAAGAGCCAGCGAGCAAATCCGATTGTGTTTAAGTCCGCAGACTTTTAGTGCTCCATTGGCGGTTTAGGCCTTTGGCTCGCGAGTTCGTTGGCGTACCGGCGGTTTTGCTCGCAAATGAATCACCCCTAAACAGTTGACAGAAGACCAGAGAGGTTGGCTATTACTTCTGCCACAAGAGCTTGGCTCTTAAATAGAGTGAGAGAGAGTGGGGCAGGTATCATTCATAAAAGGTAGCCGTAGGACGAACCTTCTGTAAAGTAATCAATAAAACAAAACTTTTACAACGGCACCTTTATTTATAATCTTTATAATCCACAGTCTCATATAAACAACAATATTCCAATAAATCTTGTGCCAAATTCGGCGGACTTACATAATTACTGTAAAATAATGAGCGATAATTATACGAAGATTTCATCTGTACATATTTCACAAACATATACATGCAACAATATGCCCTCTAAAAATATACATGCGTAATACACAAAATACAGTCTATTCTTTGAGTTATGTAACATTATAGCTACCAATACTTAAATCACTCCATTCCTTAGTACCAGCATCATGTACAGTCAAGTTCACCAATATGTATACACCACAGTCTCAAAAATATGTCCACAACCCTTATACATACATACATACATTAACTCACGCCTGTTTCCCAGAGGGGTAGGCAATAAGGTCTATGTGTACATATTTTTGCACTTTTGAGCGGATGTTTATTTTTACCGTAGACTGTACCAATTTCCTAATGAACCGGATCTATTTTTATATGTAAAGTCAAAATTGAGAAGTCATATTTGTTGCATGGGAAATGTATAAGGAATCTGATGTTCTTGGAAATTGGTATACAGACTTACGGTGGGTTTAGACCAAACGAGCGAATGCTCTAGAACATGTTTTGTCTTTATTTTTACAAAGCAAACGTAAGAGATAATGCCAGAGAATTTTTGTTCTTTCGCTTGGTCTAAACTAAACCCACCATTGGAATGGAGGATTTATTGACTTGTCATGCATATTGACTTCGCGTTAATCTTAGCATTTAAAATATTATAAAAATATCCAATTTTAGTGATTTCGCAACGTAGGTATCTATTGCACTGGATTCTAGTGGTACTCTTACATCTATGAAGCTACTTTTTCTGGAGAGATTTCATCATTTTCTCCAGCTTCATCGCTTTCTGAAGGTCGCCCTTGATTTTCAGTTTGCCCATCATGAACGCTGTGGCTGGCTTCAGCTTGCCTGAAATCAGAAAATTATTTGATCATCTCAAATAGGCAATTAAATAGACAACGAAAAAAAAAGATGTCAAACAATCACTTAAGCAAGCAACAAATAACTGAATTTGATCCTAGATATAATAAACTAGCAAGATCGTGGGTCCATATTGGCTCACCTAATTATTTTTACTCATAACGACTCATAAGTCCTAATTATCGCAACTCCTAACGTATTTATTTCAGCAACTGTTACATTTTCAGGATTTTTATAAATCAAACCTAACCTAACCTAGTCTTATCTACACATTGAATATTTCAGAACTTCTGAAAAGTTTACGGTTTCAGCGGTATAAAAATTTCATTTTCGGAGTTCCGATAATAGGAGTTGCAATTTTAGTTGAACTTTGGCGCTCCCCAAGATCGTAGGGCACCCATCCTTATCATCAAAATTTAACGAAAAGTCATCATCATCTATATACATTTTATTTATCATTCTTAACACTTAGAGCCCGTTCAGACTAGGGCGATAATCACGCGGTCGAAACCGCGCGGTTCTTATTGACTTGAACATCTTCTAGGCATTCAGACGTAACTGCGAATCCTTATTACCAAACCCCGGGGCTTTCGGTGCGGGAATGTTTGACATTAGCCAAAGAGTAGGTATTGTCATAAAAAACAGAATGTACTCTACAATGAATAATTAATTGGAAAAATATGCATGAATACATATTATATACGCTCATTCCCAAAATACAAAATTACTCTTTTTACCAGATTCTCAAATACCCAGATTCAAAATATTGGGCGAAGATAATAAACAATACCGTAATTTGAATGTTTAGTTTTGGGATTCCGATATGTTGAGAATCTGGTATTTTAAAATACTGGTATTTCGGGAATGATCGCGATTATATAAATGAAAAGATCAGTCATTATCAACTTCGTCAGTTAAGTCCCAACTCATTTATAAGTAAATAGTTCACAGATATTGGATACGGCAGATACCTAACTAATTAATGCTATTTTTATTATTATTATCATAACTCATAAGGCTTGGTAGTAAATCCAAAGTACCTCCTACATAATTCTAAATAAAATTGTATCATAGTGTGTATACAATTCGCAGAGAGGTAGTTATTCATTAGGCATAATATGATTTTTCTCAGACTAACCTATCTGTTTATCTCTACTCTTTCTCAAATCATTCCCGCACCGAAAACACCGAGGTATGATTATTATCAAATAATCAACCGCGCTGTTCCCGCTCTTTACGGGCTCTTATGACTAATCCTAGCAGAATTTATGTGAAATTGATATGCAGAGATCTCTTTTCCATGGTTTGTTTTTTCACACAATAATAATTGAAGGAGACATTATGTTGTTTTTTGAAAACCTAGAACCTCAACAAGAATGTGCCGAAACAACAATGTGTCAAAATAAGATAATGACGAAAACGGAATCTCTCAAATACTCGCCGTTTAAAGTTATATTAAACTAGCTGTTGCCCGCGACTCCGTACGCGCAAAAAAGTTAAACATAGCCTATGTTAACTCAGGGTTAATGTAGCATCCTAATGGTGAAAGAATTTTTGAAATTGGTCCAGTAGTTTTTGAGTTTATTCGTTACAAAGATACACACACACAAAAATACAAATCTTTCCTCTTTATAATATTAGTTTGATAATAAAATACATTCTGATAAAAAATATGCTTGAAGTTGTCAATGTCATTAGAGATGCCAAGTCATTTGTAACTTATAGGAAACTCAACCTTATTGTTGTAGAATGTCAGAATGACTTTGGACCTAAGGTGGGTCACAAGTTTAATTCTTTGACTGTACATACATACATACATACATAAAATCACGCCTCTTTCCCGCAGGTGTAGGCAGAGACCACTTCCTTCCACTCGCTACGATCCAGACAAACTTCCCTCGCTTCCTCCACACTCAATAATAATAAAATAAATCAATTATTTACATCTTCAAATATATAAAATTCTCGTGTCACAGTTTTCGTTGCCATACTCCTCCGAAACGGCTTGACCGATTTTGATGAAATTTTTTGTGCTTATCCGGTATCTATGAGAATCGGCCAACATCTATTTTTCATCCCCCTAAATGTTAGGGGTAGTCCACCCCTAAATTATTTATATGGCAAAACAACGTTTGCCGGGTCAGCTAGTATGTAATAAAAGTTTCCAGGCAAAATAAAACGTATCCAAACAAAAATGTAATGAAAACTGAATCACTGAAAAATTCGCCGTTTAAGTAGCGATATCTGGCCCCTTACCATGTGTTACAATTACCGTACTCGCGAGCGAGTCGAATGCTCTGTCCCTCGCACTCTGTAAGAATACTGCGAGGTTGCGAGGGACAGAGCATTCGACTCGCTAGCGTACGTTAATTGTAACTCGTGGTAAGGGTACTGACCGGCGAACATGTCCGCGAAGTTTTTGCTGTCCATGGTGAGCGTGGCGTCGGGCGTGTTCTTGGGCTCGCCCGCGCCGCACGCGCCGTCGCCGTTCTTCAGGTCGATGTGCCACACGCCCTCCTCCTTGCCTGGAATAGTATGTTCAACATTACATCACTAAACTGTACTTATAAAACAACATGTCTGTTAATAGCATGCGCCATTAGACACGGGAAAAAAACAGATGGATTATGTCACAAAAATTGACCTAGTCCCCAACTAAGTTCTAGGCCTGAACGGATTGGATCAGAGGTCCCCAAACTTTTTTGTCTCATTGGCATTTGTTTCGGTTTTGGGTGGACTCCCTGCTTACCTAAATATTTACGTTATCACATAAAAACTAAGCAAAAAATCTTCGGGATTTTTTGCACGGATAACTATGGAGGTCTAGCCGGTTAAAATTGAAATTTAGCGCGGAAAAATATTTTTTACAAAGTAAAAAACTAGACAGAGAAAATTGTAAAATAATTTATATAGATAATATTTGTTCACTTATATATTTCTAAGAAAGTGTTACGTGAGTTAGTAGGTACCTGCTATCTGGGTTTGAATATGGATTATTCTATTTATTAATGGAAAGCCAAAATTAAAGTCGCGACCTGCTTCAATGGGATCCACTATCGTGGACCCCCATTTTGGTCTTCGTCGACCCCTGGGGGTCGATAAAGACCACTTTGGGGATCACTGGTTTGGATCATTAAGTATGTATCTTTATATAAGTAAGTATGTTTATCATTGTCTAGTACCCGCCAAAGGACAAGCATAGAGCTTAGTTTGGGAGTAAGTCAATTTGTGTAAAATCGTCCCCTTTATTTTTAGGTATATTTTACAATAAACACTACTTCAACATTGTCTTAAACAAATAAATATTATTAAGTAATAATTACCTAGTTGTGTTTGAGATCATCCAGATTTCATTTCAAGCTTTTTAACAACTTATATTAAGTGATAAAGTAGATATATCAATTGAATTTACCTTTGACATTGAACTGGTAGACGGCCTGAGTCTTCTTCACCAGGTCCGGCGTTAAACTTTTGCCGATAGCCAAAAACAGAGTGGGGATCTGGCCTTCTGTGTCAGCCTTCTAAAATATTAAGACACACTTGAAATTTATAGTTAAAAATATATTTTATGGCATACCAATAAAATACTTATTTATTAGTATAATTGGCAACATTACGCCATTTTATCCAATGTTACTAGTTGCTAGTTAAAAATATTCTAGTGTCACCTGTCACCACGTCTACACCTTTTTGATTTATAGATCGTTAGAATAAACAATAAATATTTTTTTAATTTGAGTGTCATGCTTCGTTCAGAGTATCTTTGTACCACTATGGCACTATGACATATTCAACAAGAACTTATACAACAATTTTACTAAAGTATTTAAAAGACAGCAGATTCAAGTCTCTTTTACGATGCCAATAAACCATATCTGATAAGGTTTAATACTAGCAAGTTTTATCTAAATGTATCGTTTCAGATACGGCGAGAGAAGGACGGGCGATGGGCGTTTATCTTACCCGATAGTAAACGTCATTCATTTTTATCTGGTGGAAAAAAAAAGATAAAATATTTGATTGCTAGCTGGTCACACTACTCGCGAAAAATCGTGATACTAGTTCTTGTAATGTGCTATAAATATCTTTTTATTTATATTTTGTGATAAGACATACGCGCCGAAATCTTGCCGTATGTGGGACGACTGCCGTATTATACTTAAAACGATGCGTATATCTTATCACAAAGTACATAAAACTCCGTATTTTAATAAGCGTGTTGTGTATCGTTAGACAACTGTACAAATAATTAACACGTACTATAGTCGCGCCTTTCCAAAAGGCCCAAAGTGACACTCTCCACTCAGTAGAAAATATGTTTGAGGTTATACTTTGTCCTAGGAGGTAGGTTAGCTCCATCCCTGTCACTCTTCATTCGAAACTAAATAGAGATAAAGGGATGGAGCTAACGTAACTTCGATTTTCGATTTTCAAAGTTTGGGGTCTGAACTGCGCGACCACACAACATAGATACACAATTTTACGATGCTATAGTACGATCCCTGTGACAGCTGATATCAACAAGTATTTCACTTGTTTCATTGACTTTTCACAAATACTACATTGGTACAAGTCTTGCGACTACGTACAGTAATTTAAATGAGTAATCTAATCTGTTTTTAAATGGCTCGCTTACGAGAGCATTAAGTGTTTGAAATTACGAAATACGGCTGTCACAGAATTCATCTTACATTGATCGAAGTAT
Organism: Acleris literana; assembly: GCA_946894065.1. Classification (NCBI taxonomy): domain Eukaryota; kingdom Metazoa; phylum Arthropoda; class Insecta; order Lepidoptera; family Tortricidae; genus Acleris; species Acleris literana. The sequence goes on from OX335670.1 coordinate 23,743,774, forward strand.
AATTAAGACTGCACCGAGCGTGCCCTTATTAAAATTGTGGTTTTCTAATAAACTAAAGTAACAATGTACAGCATATATGAAAAAGTTTAATAATCTTTAACCTTCGTAACCCGTAACACCCAACAAGGTGGCCGCTTTTTTAAGTCCGCTGTTAAGTCTCATAGGTCATTTGATATTAAATAATGTCATAAACCCTATCCATTGTGTATTCATTTGTACAACTAAACCACTCTTCGATTCCAAGACAGTAATTTAGAAAATACAATAATAGTACTGTAATGAGGGCGCCACTGGACGTTCGGGGCAGGCTTAATTATCAGAGCCATAAATCTTCAATATCAAATTGATAGATAAAAATAGGAAAGTTTTTTTAATACAACAATAGTAGTTTACGTGACGGTTGCGTAATGCCAATTACGCAGAGTCGCGTACAAAACTTTATGTACACACATATAATAAGTACTCTAAGATGGGTTCAGAAGCCGAAAGGCAAATGAACAGCATTACCTGTGGTAGTAGGTGACAGCGATGACAGATGTAACGTAATTTCGAAATTACGTTATCGAATATTGTAAGGTAACGAGATCCAAATTTGAAACAACTTCCAAAATTAACAGCTGTCATCGCCGTCACCTACTACCACAGGTAATGCTGGTCATTGCCTACGGGTTTTGAACGCTTAACAGAGGACTTATGATATGTGTGTAGATAAAGTACTTTATCATATTATTTTACTGCGTAAGACCGTATGATAAGGAATCAGGTAAAAAAAAAGTACGAGTAGGTGTTAATAGGAAATGTAGGGGACAAGGTTAATAACTTAATAAGTTAAATCATGCATTTTATTTTATTGTTTTTTTAAATTTGTAACTTTTTCACACCTTTTTCGTGTCTTGGCTTGAAGGCGAGCCGGGGACGTCCAAAAAGAAATCGGGTAACAGATTATCTAATTTACCTGCAAACAAATAGATTTTTCCAAATTCAGAATTTTGTTTTTTTTTTCACTTTGGACAGCACAAGACAGAAACGAAACAAATTATCCAAAAAGTGGAAATTTAAAGCTTGGACAAAACACGAAAGGCTTTTTAAAATTATAAGAGTAATTCATGGACTTTGATAGGTTCATTAAGTCAATTTAATAATAAGAATTCAGAAAAACTTCAAATGTCATTTAGGTCCACTTTTGAGAAGATGGAGTGGAATCAATTATATATAAATTATACTTTTTTTTTTTTTAAACACTGAACATGCATAGACAGTAATAATAACGAACAAATGATGAACTTAGAAACCTAAATGCATAGTTTTAGTAAGAAAATATGGAAAATAAGCATGAAATGATCCTTCCATACGGCCTCACGCGAGACGAACAATAATTTTATAATTATAAATAACATCCTGACTGAACTACACTATCAACTCTAATTAAATATCTAGCCAAGGGTTGCGGATATCCCCCGTTACCAAAATACCAGATTTGAAAATACCAATTTCCTAATACACCATTTCCAGATATTTTTTACTAAAGGCAGATTACTTCTCAGTTCCTTTCTTTTATTGACTGATCATTCTTAAAAAGCTAATTTATTTTGCACTCGTATTTTCCTTTATATTCTTCTTTTTTTTTAGTTTTAAGATATCTCCTGATCGCAGACTTTTCCAATCGTAATTGGATTGATATATCAAGGTAGATTAAAGATAACGTCAATTTTGCAAACTGAAAAATAGGTGCTCCGCAAAAGCGGGGCTCCGTTGACCTTTTTAATAATATATTTTGAAATAAGACTGAAAATAAAATCTTCCAAGAATCTGGCACTCAGGCAACGGAGTAGCACCCACAAAATGCAAACTACAAAGCACAGAATTCAAAATTTCGTATGCCCCATCTCTTTTACTCGTCCTTGTAGCCAAAATCGAGAGAAAACGATGGAGAAAACGTAACTTCGAATTACGATTATCAAACGCCAGGACCGACCTTTTCGTAGCGAACGGCGGAAGTATGGTACCGCCGCGCGCCGGTCTTCATGACTATGTGGGCCTGCATGGAGCGGGGGTCGTCTAGGAACCCGTCCAGTAGCAGGTTATCTGCCTTCTCTACGGCCAAAATAACCCCTCAGTACCGAATAGTCTATGAATCAAAATGACCAAGACTTCAGATGGTCTAAAAAGCACATGTGCAATTATGTAAATTGTCCATTGTGTGAAGATGTCTTGATCGTAAAATATCCAATTCACATAACGTCCAAGGAGGGACACGGCCAGACAACAACCAGTCTAAGTACCTAAGGTCTGTTCATTCTTACTTGTCTTATATAGTAAACAACTTTCTAACCTCAAAATGAACCTTTTTAGGCCAAAACTGCTATTTTAAACAAAATAAAGCAATCACAGACAATACATTGGGCAAATGATGTCCAAAATGTTTATTCGGTTTACTTTATTTACGACAAAAGAGCTGTTTTAGTCAAAAAACGTTCATTTTGAGGTTAGAAAGTTGTTTACTATATAAGACAAGTAAGAATGAACAGACCTTATGTAAAATGTGCAATGTTTAAATCGTCCAAAACGCACTGAACGCCAAAATCGCAAAACGTCACGGGATTACCCTTGTTTGGCACAAAAACGTTTCCCAAACTGATTCATTTTCCCATATGATATGTTTGGGAAATGAATCAGTTTGGGAAACGTTTTTGTGCTAAATGAAATTACCAATGTCACGTATGGGTAGATTCACTAAAGCTGGCACGAATGCTATTGGGGCAAAATGCTAATAGGACGTCTGACATTTCGCTTCTTGGTTAATTTGCGTTGCTGGACATTTTGCTACATAGACGATTCGGTACTGAGCCAAAATAACCAGCTTTGGACACGAGGTACTTTAGAACAAAGGACAGCTCAAGATTGCAATAGAAAAGACACTGAGGGATGTTATTTTTCAAGTCAAATTCAACTTTAGAGACAGCAAACTAGACTTGGCTCGACGCGAGCGGAGCGCGAAACTTCGCTTCATAGTTACTCGTATTTTAAATGCTGCTAACGGTAGTATCCTGCCTCCTCTCATAGCAGCTCAATTTATAACTTGTTCTTAGGTTTGGGGTTATAATTTGATTAGGATTGTGCTCCTATCTTCCATTTACTTTAATCGAAATATGGCTAAATATCTGCCTGCATAGCTGTCTATTGATTGTCGCGCCATGCCACGCGTAGGCCGAGCTAGCGTCGCGTTTGCTATCTGTCTGTTACTTTTATATTAATTCGCACTTTATCCAGGTTTTTGAGGATATGCTTTGAAATCATGACGTATTAAATATTTCCCAGGGAACAAGTAACCGCATGCAAATGAACTACAGTGATAAACCAACGTGTTTCCTTAAAGGAGCGTCCTCACTGAGAGCATTCGAGTGGTGTGGACTACTGATGTGCCAAAGGAAACTTTCCAAAATTGCGGAAAATTTCATGTAGGAAAATTTCGGAAACTTCTCACAATTTTGTATGGGGATTGAAGCTTTCCGTTTCTTAAATATAAATTTCCTATATTCATAGTGAGAGTTTCCGGAAATTTATTAGAACACTTCCAACTTTTTGGCAACTTTCCGCAACTTGCTCATCAGTAGTGTGGACGTTGAGCCGAGCGTTACAAAGCTTAGACACCATTCGATGTTCGCGCCGAATGCTCTTAGTAGGGACGCTCCTTTAGATGCGAATAAGACAATACAAAAGGCAGAATTTGACTGATGTCCTAAATAAACTTGAAAATAGAAAAATATCTAAAAACGGACGGGTTTCTCGGCCTAGTACAAAAGTGAGAGTAAGGGCCATATATCAACCGATTCAGTGCGGGTGACACGCCAGGCGTGTCATCAAATGTTTTTAAGGTGTGGCGGATGACACGCCTAGCGTTCTATATTCTATGGCATCGTCGTAATAGAACGCGATTGCGCGATCATCGCAAGATCGCGCGACTGTCTATATGACTGTTAACATACAAACAGTCGCGCGAACTTGCGATAATAGCGCAATCGCGTTCTATTAGGACGATGCCTTTGGCGTATGGCACGCCTGGCGTGTCATGAAATAATTGTTCGCCGCCACAGCCAAAAGTTTTCGAAAATGGAAGACGCAACGAATCGGTTAGGTAAACCGGCCTTAAGACGGGCATCCTCGTCACAAACGAGAGTTTTCAGACCTGACGTGACTTTCCCGAGTCTTGAGTTGAGACGGACATCTCTGCCAAGATCAGTATATCATTACGGGCTACTATTGCTAGGCTTAACCGCGCTTAAAGAATGAATTACTAATTAAATGGCCGCCCAGAAACTGTACTTATACAGGGTGGAAAGGGACGAAGGCTTTTTCCGAAAATACATTATCATATAAGAGATCTGATGTATAATCTATTTATAATGGTAAGAAACGTCTCCTTAAAAACTAAAATATTAATTAACGGTATTGATTGATAAGGATGTCCCTGAAGCATAAAGTTTTTTAGGAAGGTAAAGGATCGGCCATTGTCTTAGGGTTGAAACAATAATGTATAATTTAAAGACGATTAGTGTTCAGCTGTCAAAATGTATGAACTAGTAGTCGATTAACATTGATTAACATTTAACAACGTTTGGTGAAATTGGTAGCAAGTCTTTAAACTTAACTTTGCACCGTTTCTTGTAGAAAAAGAAAGTAGGTAGGTACTAAAGATACATTATTTCCCATTTTAGGGTTGAACCGTCGTCCCTTTCCACCCTGTATATTAAACATTGAAACATGCCACCACGATTAAGTTTTGCACGCACAGTCGTTCCTTATATTTAAAACCATTTTTGTAAATCGATGCTTTTAAAATTCCTTTACAAATGTACGAAGTACCAGCAGACAGTGTAAACGAATTTTTAATAAATATTATGCATTAGTTCGTTCTTCTATTTTTCCGACAAATGGGTTATCCCCGGGAACAAAAATCCTTTAGAAGTTGCCATTAATTTGAGTTGCTATTGATATTGAGTTAAGCGTAAGTTTGGCAAAAAATATACAATATTTTTACTTGAATCAATGTGTATAAATAAAGATTCAAGACAACATTAAGGTACGTTACAAAATACTATGATTTTAAATTAAATATGTCTACGATTTCTTAATAAACATTTTTCGCCACTATTGTAAAAAAGAACGATTCTATTATGCATTATAGGAGGCAGTATATGAAGAAAACATGAGGAGTACTTACTCGGGTCACAGGCGTATGGAGTCAGGTCCTTGACGCCAGCCTTCTTCACGACTTCCTCGTCGATGGCAAAGTTACCCGTGTAGGTCTTGGGGTCCCTGTAAAGAAGTATTTTCAAGATAAACATTTTTAAGTGAAAATAAATTTGATATGCCCAAACTCGAAGGTACAGAGTTGCCACATGCCGTGCCGGTTTTCTAATTTAAGTAAAGATGTAGTGAAAAATCCTTCCCCATCGTATGTTCTTGGAAATGTTCGTATTTGTCATGCTACCTCAGTCAGACTCAGTACCCATCAAGACAACGTGGGAGAACGTCGCGTCGCGAAATTAATAGTCGATATAGAGTCGTTGATATTAGAGTATTTTTTGGTTTGTTAATATTTAAGATAAGCCTGTGATTTTTTTTCAACGTTTGTTTATATTTCTTCTTGTTTACCTACACCTATTCTTTATATAATTTGATCTAGGTGGTTTAGACATCTCAGTGTGATATACTTCAAATTCGTGGTTTGACATTTGACACTGATAACTAAAGTACTCTATTTATTTAATACAGACACGTCACTTAATAATACAATAATTCATAGACACGTCGGCATCATTAGGAAGTAGTCGTGTGTTCCGAGTTTTCACGATGGGAAAGGATTATTCACTATGTCTACAGTGCACTTCAGTGCAGTGTAGGGTATCGGTTAGACTCGCATAATAGCGACTAGCAAGTATAAACACGAAGGAACTTTTTAAGCGATAATGTGACATGTTAGATTAGTTGGTAGTGACCCTGCCTACGAAGCTAGCGGTCCTTGGTTTAAATCCCGCTCAGGGAAGATATATGTGTGATGCGCGGGAGTATTTGTTTCTGAGTCTTGGATTTTTTCTATGTATTTAAGTATGTATTTCTCCGCCTTTCGGGCCGCAGAGGAAGAGGGTTGCCGGTATTGCGGTACATAACCACATTAGGCTCCCTCGGGCCCATTGCCTGTATTATATTCGATAAAAACTATATCGTATTTAACCTGTTATGGATTTTTCTTCAACTCGGCCGCCATTACTGTTAAGTAAATGGGAGCTATCAAAACGTTGACAATACGATAACAGGTCAAAGACGCTATAGAATGGTTTTTACATGTTTTTTATCGCCCGGAATACCGGCCCAGGTGGTATGCGTAGACATTTTTCTCAAACATGCAATGGAATGTTTGCGTTATGTTAGTTATTTTAGGCTTCAAAGTATCACGTTTCGGGCGGAACAACTCAAGAAAACTGTAAAGGAATTTCATACGAAATTGAAGGCCTAGGGCCGGGAAGTATTTTTTTACAATTTTAATGTAAACATGGCGGCTTTGTTTAAGAACAGGCTAAATAGCAGTTTTTTCTTTTTATATTCTAAGCCGTGCATCCAACCAAAGCGTTTGCATGTTTAGATAAAGGCACCAGGTACCAGGAGGGCAGAGGTAATTAGGGGTGCATAGCGCAACTTAGATCGCAGGCGATGTAGCACGGCGCGTTGCACCCGGCACAGCGCGGATGACTGAGCACTGTAGTTTACTTTTGATGTTTTTGCTCCTAGTATTTGACGTTTTTTTTTTATGAATTATATATTTGAGAAAAGCACTATACAAACCTCGCCGTGAAAAGGGGTTGCCAGCCTCGTAACTATCCGTCTACATAAACTCGGCCGGCATCCCCCTACTTCCCGGCCTCTATAGTAATGCACTATTCCCAGCGTAACAAAAAATCGTAGTGGTGGTAAACTTACTGCGAGAGCATGAAGTACGCGGCGTCAGACACGATCTCCGGCTTGCGGCTCGTCGATACGTCGCCCGTCAGCATTTCGATGGCCGCTGTCGCGATACCTGATACGATCAATACAAATACGATTGAAATAGGATTTTTAGGCTGAAGTTGCCCTTGATCGAGTTTGTATGTCTGTACGTATGTATGTATGTTACCAGTCATGGGCCAAAGCGCGTTGACGCCGATGCCGTACGGCTTGAACTCCTCGCTCATGCCGAGCACGCACATCGACATGCCGTACTTCGCCATCGTGTACGCCACGTGCACTGAGAACCTACGGATAAACGTTGGTAATTAATAAATAATTAGGAGAAAAGACTATGAGGTTAATAAACAGCAGCCTTCGCCAGTCCGCTCGTGAACACGGTCGTTGCAACACGGTAAAAACGTCGAAGTAAATGTAGTAATTTTTTTTTTTTACCCTAATTACTACATTTATTATTTTTATTAACTATCATATTTCGTCCGCGATTATCGCTACTACCTCGGGAACTTTCAAATTTTCCGGAATAAAAAGTAGCCTATGTGTTAATCCAGTATAATAAGATTATAAGCTATCTCCATTCCAAACGGGTTTGGGTAAAAGTGTTGTCATTTGTAAGATTCATACATTTTCACGGTGAGCGGCCATTCGTAAAAGTGGTAAATTATGATAGAATTATTAAAAATAAACATATTTTGTTATGTAATGTAATACTCTTAAGTGCATCGGAGCCGAGATATTTAAATATTCATACTTGGGTGTACTTTTGTACTAAAAACTGAATACTTAAATCTTTAAAATCTCCGCTCCGATATTATTTAACGCCATAAATTATATATATCTATGTGTATTTAGAGGTCCTCTAAATAACTATGTAAAAATCATCCATGGCCGCTGAAAAAAAAATGACAATATTCTTCAAACAAATTTACCCAATGCCCTTTCTTCCAAATCCGTCCAGCCTACTAAATACTAAGTTAAGTAAGTAAGTTAATTTGTGTATATTTTTGATGATTCCAATCGTCGGTGAAACTGCAAAATCGCGTAACCAACAAATTTACTATAGAGCAAAATAAACCTTAACATCTTAGAAAAAAGGTAGAGTTTGCTTCTCATTAAAAATTTACTTACGCGGTTTTGTAGTTTCACCGACGCAATGTAATTTCTTGTACTTTTGACATAACATGCAATGCTGTGACTTACTTTGGAAAATAAATATCATTCATTCATTCATTCATTCATAGGTAAGTATGTTTAAGTTATTGCTAACATTCGCACAGGGCACTACGTGAACGTTTTTTCTTGCTAATATACCATACCGGCTAAAGAATGTATTAAATAACCAATGATACAACAACATATTATTCATTACCGTACAAGAGATTTTAAAATGTCTTCCGGTTTCGGATAAAATCGGTTAAATGAGCATAAGGGCGTACGATACGAGACCGAGAGAGAGAGAGGTACAAGCCCGAAGCACAGTAAAAGCTTCGCTCACAGTTCGCTTGCAGCTTTAGTTGGGCCCGCGCTGTTGCCGCCTTTCGTTGCGGCGTATCAAGTACCGAACTCCGCCATGTAAATGTCATATGCAGACAGAAGTTTTTGTGGCAAAAACGTCAATTAACTAGGGACTTCCTTCCGATATTAAATTTTTCGATTACTACCAATCGAAGTTATATAATTATAAGTAGTTATATTTAATATGAGTAATTCATACACATACCTTTTAGGAATTTTAAAATTCAAATAAATCAGTTTTAATAATTAAAATTCTATTTTTAACGTGTTACACAAAAACTTCTTTTAATTAAATCGATTTCAATACAAAGTGAACTGAAACCAAGAGTGCCTTGCAACAAAGGCTATTTAGACAAATTGTCTGACATTGTGTAGCATTATAGTACACTAATATAATACCTACTCAGTTTTCGGAAAATATATGGTTTTTTTTTTTATAAAATTGGTAGTCATAACTATTCTGTCATAAGAAAGTAATATTTATCGATAAATTAATATCGTTCGGAAGTCCCGAGGACAATTTTTTTCGTGCCACAAAAACTTCTATGTCTGGTCATATGGCACCTGTACACATTGGCGGATCATGGGCCAGCGTAAGGGACGGAGAAATACGTAAGAGTGAGATGCAAGAATAATGTTGCTCACTCTAAGGTATAAATGCGTCCCTTACGTTGGCCCATGATCCGCAAACGTGCAGAGGGGCCATTACAGGGTGCCTCTGACCTTGGGGCTTTAAATGCAACGATCAATTCTACTCGGTAAACTAAACTACTTTTGTTCTGCAACATTAAAAAATAACTTAAGTTTAGATAACTAATTGATGTTATGGTCTAATTGTAAAATCAGTGTATTAAATCATGGCCATATAATCACTATCTCATGGTACGGGGGCGACATTTCCATGGTACGAGGGCTAAAGGAAAATGGAGAATTGGATCGCGTACATTGAAAATTACATTTAACTTTTATGAAAAAAATAAAATTTAAGTTGGGCGTATTTTTCACAACTTACAGAACAAAAGAAGTTCAGTTTCAGGAGTAGAAAAAATTCAAACATTTAAAGCCCCAAGGTCAGAGGCACCCTGAATATGCACCACCCTAGCGCCCGTATGAAACTGTTCGGAGCGATAGGTTGTTCAGAATAAACAAATCCGAACTTGAAATTAAGTTCATTTTAGTTTACAAGTTATATAAGTAATATTCCAGATTTTACATGAGAGTGACGTGATAGTCGTCCGGATGTAGAAGGGAAGATGGCGGCCGGAAGTCCCCACCGTCTCACGTGCAGCTGTCATTCGGTGGATGTAGTATTGCCAGTGGCAACAGAAACAAACTCCCAAAGGTCCGGAGATGACCTACTTTTCTATACTATACCCGAAGTTTTTTTTACAAGATTGATTGGACTCCTGACTCACCAGAAGGGGTTCATGTTGAGCGGCGGCGACAGGTTGAGGATGTGCGCGTGGCTGCTGTTCTTCAGGTGCGGCAGACACAACTTCGACCTGCAATCACAAACAAAAACACGTTTTTTCAATCATTTAATTTAATCGTCTTTTTTTTTGGTACTCTAGTTTAGTTTAGATCAAGTAAATTTTGACCAGTTTACGGTATCGAATTGGAATATAATTGAAACCTTTGACAATGCAATAAGTACGGTGTCTAAGAGCTAATCTGATGATGGAATAATAGGTACAGATGCCGCATCAATAAAAAAATCAAAATCAAAATCAAAATATTTATTCAGTAAATTGGCCACATACGGGCTCTTTTACACGTCGGTAATATACAGTGAATCTACTAGCGCTTCGGACAAGACCATCATTGCGGAGAAGAAGCGCCGCAAGAAACTCCAGCAGAAGGTCATTTTTTCAAACATAAAATACAATAATACTTAAAAGTAAGTTACATTACAAGGTAATAAAGCAAGAAATATAAATTATTAGAATAATCACATAAAAAAAAATACAAATTCAAAATTAAAAACATTACAAATAAATGTAAAAATTAAAATGATTACATGTCAAATACATGAAACTAAAAATAATGACTAGGAGAACAACACGACGAGGTCTCTACGTCAAAAGCCATAACTGGAATCATTAACTGAGCAATTGTTGATCGACCTCTGGTAAAGCCGAACCGGTTATTGCTAAGTAGTTTATTTCTATTAAAGTGACCTAACATATCATTCAGCATTAATTTCTCAAAGACTTTACTTAAAACTGGTAGTATGGGAATGGGACGGAAGTTTGTTAAATCACTCATCTCGCCCGATTTAAAAAGAGGTATGACTTTACTATATTTCATGAGATCTGGAAAGATCCTCTCTGATATGCAATTATTATAAATTAATGCTAGATGGGGTGCAATTACATCTATGATATGAAAGAGTACTCTAACTGATGTGCCCCACAAATCCTCAGTCTTTTTTAAACTAAGTGATTTAAATACCTTGACTATTAAATCTGAATTTACAGGGCTAAATTCAAAATTTATATTACATTTACTGAGATTAGTGGAAAGTAATAATTAAGCTTCCACCGCGGATGACTTAAGACATTTCGTAGTATTAATGGCTATGTTGGAGAAATAATCTTCGAATGCTAAGGCGACGTCTTTATTTGACCGCAGTTTCTAGCAGTTTTTTTTTAACATGGAGTTTATAAGACCGACGTGTTACATCACGTCACACGGCATATCGGATCTCTCTGTCTAATTGCTGTCCAAATAGCATTTGAAATGCTTGTATCATTCGTATTTCTTGGCTGATTTAAATTTAAATTTCACTCTCTTACGGTATTTTCATATTTTGTTACGAAAAGCGATTTAAAAAATCCACGCATACTATGCATAGTCCCTATTGCCCACAATAACTGTGTAAAAAAAACAACAGCCAGCAACTCCACCCTCCTAAATAAAAAGGACGCATGCGCAATTTGATGGTCAAAGTAAATTCAACCCTCCATCTTAAGAAATAAAGTTACTAATACATACGCGGTTCTATGAGACATACGCCCTTTTTTTCTAAGGAGGGCAGTACTTTGGATGGGGTTTATAATAATTCAGTGGCTACTCACGCCAGGAAGGTGCCCCTCGTGTTGATGTTGTGCATGAGGTCATATCTCTTCATGTCAGTCTCCTCCGTGCCAGTGAGGGAGATAGCAGATGCATTATTCACCAGAATGTCAATCCCGTTGAACTGAAACAATTAATGATTTTGGCATGGAAAAACTAGCATACACACCATCTGGTGTTAAGGCTGCGGCTCCATTGAGGCGGAGCGGAGCGGAGCTGTGCCAATATTAACCAATAGAAGGCGCATGCTGTCACATCGAGCGCGCCTTGCGCACGTTAGTTGAGATTCTATTGGTTAATATTGGCACAGCTCCGCTCGTCTCCGCCTCAGTGGAGCCGCAGCCTTAGGGTCTGAGTGACAGATATTTGCAATGGCGAGTCTCGAGTCCAAGGATTGAGAATGTGTTGCCAACCTCGAGGATTACTCCTGTTATGTCACGCCTCTATGCTCTAGTAGTTTTTTCCAAGATTATTCCTGTGATTTGTACACATAGAATGCATATCCGGCTAAATGGTTCTGTTTTGTGCGCCATCTCCAAGGTATAAACCATCCACATTTCAAATTTCATCCAAATCCGTCCAGCCGTTGCAGTGTGAAGGAGTAACAAACTAACACAGAAACTTTCACATTAATATTAGGAGAATTATGGAGTACGTAACGTAATACTTTAAACATGGACCTAATCCATACTAATATTATAAATGTGAAAGTGTGTATGTTTGTCCGTCTTTCACGCTTCAAGCACTGAACGGATCGAGATGAAACTTGGCACACATATTGGTTAGGTCCTGGAATAGCACATAGGATAGTTTTTATCCCGGAAAATTGGACAGTTCCCGAGGGAGCAGTGATAAACGATTTCTACGCGGACGGAGTCGCGGGCGAAAGCTTGTTTCATATATGTATTTCTCTAAAACCTTCCTAAGTAGGAGAATAAAAAAACACAACTAGTCTCATTTGACTTTTATTTATTAAAAATTGTTCAAAAGGTCAAATATGCAATAACAATCTATATACAGGGTGTTAGGCAGAAGGTTGGACAAACTTCAGGGACTAAAGTTACGCCCACACCAATGCTTAAAAAACGGTGACGGTACGGAATCGCAGTGACGCATCGTATCCGTATCGTTTTTATCGCATGCCCTCCACACCGCTGCTTAAAAAACGATGACGGTGCGGAATCGCAATGACGCGTCGTATCCGTACCGTTTTTGACGCATGCCCTCCACACCGCTGCTTAAAATACGGTGACGGTACGGAATCGCAGTGACGCATCGTATCCGTATCGTTTTTATCGCATGCCCTCCACACCGCTGCTTAAAAAACGATGACGGTGCGGAATCGCAATGACGCGTCGTATCCGTACCGTTTTTGACGCATGCCCTCCACACCGCTGCTTAAAATACGGTGACGGTACGGAATCGCAGTGACGCATCGTATCCGTACCGTTTTTATCGCATGCCCTCCACACCGCTGCTTAAAAAACGATGACGGTGCGGAATCGCAATGACGTGTCGTATCCGTACCGTTTTTGACGCATGCCCTCCACACCGCTGCTTAAAAAACGGTGACGGTACGGAATCGCAGTGATGCATCGTATCCGTACCGTTTTTATCGCACGCCCTCCACACCGCTGCTTAAAAAACGATGACGGTGCGGAATCGCAATGACGCGTCGTATCCGTACCGTTTTTGACGCATGCCCTCCACACCGCTGCTTAAAATACGGTGTCGTTGCGTAAACAAAAGACGGGGTCATTGTAACAACATGGCGCCGTTTTTGACGCACCGTAATATACGCACCGTTAAGCAGCGGTGTGGGGAGCGTGCGTCAAAAACGGTACGGATACGACGCGTCACTGCGTTTCCGTACCGTCGCCGTATTTTAAGCAGCGCTGTGTAAAGCATGCGTCAAAAACGGTAAGGATACGACGCGTCATTGCGATTCCGCACCGTCATCGTATTTTAAGCAGCGGTGTGGTCGCAGCTTAACTCTGGGTCATACTCATCAACTTTTATAAAGGGACCAACATCCAAATCGCCAAAAAAAAAACAGCTGTTCCATACATTTCGGCTGTTTAGCTTTCAAAGTTTGTATGGAACAGCTGTTTTTTTTTTTCGCGATTTGGATGTTGGTCCCATAATAAAAGATGATGAGTATGACCTACAGAGTTAGTCCCTGAAGTTTGTCCAACCTTCTGCCTAACACCCTGTATATAAAAAACTTACTGACTGATCGATCAAACCACAGCCGAATTCGCTGGACCTAGGTACTTGAAATTTGGAGGGAATATTCCTTGGATACACCTATACCTATACCTATATTTCTAGGGGTGCACTAAGAAGGGATTTTTGGGAAATTCTCCCCACGAGTAGTTAAAATACGGGGAGTAGAAACATCCTGGTCGTCCTCTAGTAAGCAATAACAACAATCTATACTTACTGCTCTTATATCAAATTGTATGCAGGGTCACCTTGCTTTGTTTACGGTACAATGACTTGATAGTTGTTATTAACCTGCGGGCCTATTCTATTCTGTTCTTAATTAATGGCTTTCACTCCTGTTAAGGAGTATTTCGCCAATGTCAAGTTTTTTATAGACACTCCCATGGACTTATTAGAGAAATAATCCTATGAAAGGGCCTATTATGGTTATGTTTATCGATCTGGATAAACGTGAACAAAACATCTGTCACTTTCTGACCAGTGGGTAAGTGCGAGAGTGACGGTGCTTTATCAACCGCGATAAAGGCAACCATAATACGGGCCCGGAGCCAACATAGGGGTGTTATATATTTTATGTACATGTATCTGCATATCCATCTGTGGAATCGTAGCTCCTAAACGGATGTACCGATTAAGATACATAAAAAGCTTATTTAAGAGGTGGGTGGTTCTTCGTTAGGTTTGGTAATTGTTATATATGTGCAATGTGGGTAGATTGAGTAATAGTGAATAAAAGTAGGTAGCTGAGGAATCCAGTCTGTCATCGAGGTTCTACAGCTTATGCATGTGCTCAACTCTAAATTAGTAAGTTATAATAGTGGCGACGAGGTAAACAGGACTAAAGTGTGCATAACAGTGTTAAAAGTGTGTGTTTGTAGTGGTAAAGTATTATTATAAACATACTAGTGCAAAATGGGTGTGAAATTCGGTGAGTTTGATATAGCACATGGCTGTTGGAAGAACTATTTAGAAAGGTTTTCTTTCTGTCTGCAAGCAAACGACATTGTAGAAGATACTAAGAAAAGGGCAAATTTACTGGCTGTATGTGGTCCTGACTTGTTTGATTTAATTGTTTCATTGATTGCTCCAACTTCTATAAGTGAGGTTAGTTTTACAACTATAACTACTAAGTTAAAGAAAAAGAAGATCAGAGAGTTTATTTTAGGGCAGGCAGTTAACGTAAGGAACTACTGCAAAGGACCACGCTGGTTCAAAGGCATTGTGGAGAAGAGAATCGGTACCTGCAGATATCTGGTGAAATGGAACGATAGGCTACTCATGAGACATGTAAATCAAATGCTTAGCTGTGGGGAGGGGAAGGAGCCTAATGTAACCGAATCGATACCGCAAACAAATCGAAAAGAAGAAGATTTAAGAGTCTCAATACCGTCCCCGCGCCATTGGGCGGAGTGTCAGAACCATAGGATATTAGTATCCATCAGAACACACAAGACAGCCAGGTTAGCAATAATTATAAGCGCCCTCGATCGAGTTCATCACCAGAGTCACCCGTGACGAAGAGGTTGGCTTTAGCAGACAGTAGTAGCGATATTGAATTATCCGAAATATTCAATACAGATGCTGAAAGCGAATAGCCTCATGCTTGCCTAGTATGTTAAGTGAATGTTAGGTTATTAGTGAATGTTAGTGACACTTAGTGAATGTTAGGTTTAGAATTGTAAGCAAATGTAAGTGACTATCAGTGATGTAAATGGACTATGAACACTCTTGAGGGGAAGGCATGTTATATATGTGCAATGTGGGTAGATTGAGTAATAGTGAATAAAAGAAGGTAGCTGAGGAATCCAGTCTGTCATCGAGGTTCTACAGCTTATGCATGTGCTCAACTCTGAATTAGTAAGTTATAATAGTAATAATCAGTCGGATCGTTGAAGAGTTAACAGGTCTGAAAGTAGGCTTATTATTTTGGAGAAATTTATCTATATGTTTTTTGTAATAATTACCTTCTTGATCGCTTCATCAATGGCCTTTTGGATTGTTTTCTCATCTCTCACATCCACTATGCAAGGCAGGGCTTTGCCTCCGAGCGCTTCAACTAGAAAATAATTAATTAGTTTGTATGTGATTGTTAATAAAAAATAGTACAGTCACCAGCAATAATATAATTATCCTAGGTACAATGGGGGCAAAAATATCTGATATTTTTGCACCCGATGTTGGATAATATATTATTGCTGGTGACTGTACCAAGTTCTAGTCGCTTCAGATTATGAATCTAATTATTTATTAGAAAAAGGCATAATGTATTCAAAGGACAATGCTAAATCTTGGCTTAAAACACTTTAAAAAAAAAAGCCTGCTGATACGAAGGATGTTGATATGACCTGTTTTGTATGAGATTTAAATTCAATATTATTACTTACACATTTAGGGAACTTAAGTGAAAAATAGAGCCAGCTATTAAGATACTTTGTAAATAAGACATTTGCGAGTAGTGTTGTTACGATTATTTCTAAATAATTTTTTTAATCAAGTTCTTCAGAAAAATGAACACCACAGCATTGTTTTAAATATTTTTCGACATCAAATAACCCCAATTCTATAATTATCCGTCACAATTTTTTGACACCTGGCATTGTCCTTTGAGCATGGTGTACCTAAGATTAGGGGGGATTAGCAGTGGATCAGGGGCAAATATGTTTAGTTTATAATATAATTATAACCGTCATAAAAGATAGATAGGAATAATATTCTTAGGTAGATAGTGCATAGTTGATTAGGAGATAACTGTGTGTCACTTGGTTACTATGTGAAGTAAAACAGAAATCAGAAGGTCAAATAAAGTATATTCCTATATAACTTAAAATAAATAAATTACTTCATTATCATTCCTAGTTGATTCACTATATTTTTATAATCATAAATGCACAAGTAAGTCTGTGTGTTATGCTCTAACAGCCAAACCACAGAACTAATTTTAATGAAATTTGGTATAGATAGCTTGAACCCTGGTACAGGATTAAGGGTACTTTTCACTCTAGAAAAATGAACAGTTCGCGAGAGAATAGCGATAAGCGACGCAAACAGAGTCGCGGGTAATAGCTAGTAAGAATATAAAATTGAGCTTTAACAACATAAGTTATAAATAACAAAGTTATAAGTTTTAACTAAAATCCACGAATTATTCTGCAGTATAGACACAATATAACATTTACATAAATAAACAACAGCGAAAATATTATTTGGCGGCGTATCAAAGCGCCCTACACAGTACAGTGCAAAGTCCAAAGTAACAGAAAAATAGTTTTCAAACAAATGTATCTTTATGGGCTTTGGGTTACTATAGACCAAGAAGGTGACTTTTTAAACTGTTAGATGTGACTATGGAAACATGTTTAAGGTCTTACTTTCTTCGGCAGCGGTGTAAATAGTGCCTGGTAGCTTGGGATGGGGATCCGCGGTTTTCGCCGCAACTACCACATTAGCACCATCTTTGGCTGCCTTGAGGGCAATAGCCTTCCCGATGCCACGAGAAGCTCCCGTTATAAACAGCGTACGACCCGCAAGTTTACTAGAAATTAAAACAATTTGCAAAGAAAGTGGAATGCCAGAAAAGACATAGTTATCGCGTATCGTACTTACCCGGTGTTAGCTACTAAACTCATTTTCGATGGATCACCTAGACTTTTTACAACTCTTGTAAGGTTGAGCAGCAAATTTGCAAACCTAACTAATAATTTTCAGTAAAGGGACAAACTCTTCGATAGTGCCGTTTAGTTTACTGACGTGATGTGAGTGACGTTTACTGAAGTGAATATAGGTGCAAGTGTTGTCAGTGTAATTGTCAGTGGCACGTCAAAAACCAAGATGACTTGAAGATGACAGCTGCTCCCTATTCTCGAACTAATAGAGAATAGGTAACTCATATCGCTCGAATGTGAATCTATAATTTTTAAAATTTTGTTCACCTAATCATAGTTCGCCAATGTACAATATCTATATTGATGCAAACATGTCTCGTAATTGTTTATTATGCAATAAAGAGTTTAAAGGGAAGCGGGGCAGATTGGTACGGAAAAATTTAACCTTATATTTTGGGCAGTAAAAATGATTAAAATTATACCATTTTTGCTTATATCATAGTTAAACTAATTATGATTGATATGGAATTTAAATTAATCATAAAAATTTAATCGTTATAAAAATAAAGAAAAAACTGCGAAAAATGGAATTTGTTTAATTGTGCCCCACCCATGGGGCACCTTGATACACATGTATAATTATGTAAAAAAGTTTTAAAAATGCCAACATTCATCAAAATTTTGTTTCGTTTCTTTTAAGGAGGGTATATATAACCTATTGTGTTTCGTAAAGATTTGAAATATCTTTTTTTTTTAATATACTTTTACACATTACACTGATATCAATTGTTTTTTTTTTGTATTTATTTAAATGAACTTTAACATTTCTCAAACACTGATAGCACCAATGTGCCCCGTACCTTTGTGTATCGAAGTGCCCCAACGGTCACATTCGAAAAATATTTGAATATTTTGAAAACCGGTGTACTTTAGAAAAGTTAAACATGCAATCCTGACAACGAAATAAAATAACTTAATATTGGGAATTTCAAATATCTTATAAACAGATAAACACTGCAACAATTAACTATTAGATAAGGAGAATATTTTTAGTAAGCTACATCAAAAACACTTTTTTACTTGTGAAATGCTAAAGAACATTAACCTAGCGATGCGTTTACAGCTGTCAAGCCCGCTTATGTATAGTCATGTTTTAGTGATATTTCGATATTACTACCATTTGTCTTTAACGAAATAGTGCTGGTGTATTATTGTGCCCCGTGCATCAAACTGCCCCACTTCCCCCTACATACATACATACCTACATACAATACTATATAGAAAGTTTATTCACCATTTCTAAAGATCTGAAAAAAAAGTTTATGGAACGTGATCTAAGTATAAAAAAGTTTGTAAATACCTGTAACTGTATTATATAGGATAGGTAGGTACCGCATCGTTTAGTTGCTAGCCATGCAAGTAGCTTCCCACGAATAATAACGAGTGTGGGAATCTTGCAAAATGTCTGGAATTACCATATTAAGAGAACGCACTACAAGGCTCTTACGCTGTTGTATCTTTAGTGCTTTAAACGAGAAATTCTTGTATATATATATATTTTTTGCTAAATAACATTGTGTCAGAAATAAAAGGAAGACCATGAATTTTAACATTTTCAATTTATCAAATGCTCAAAATGAGTCCCTTCCTGTTGAATATACAAAGTCACACTCTTTTGATTATTTCGCTCCCTGTCGATTTTTTGATCTTGTTGTGGTGGATATTTAGAAAAATACGTCTAAGTTCTGTTTATAGCTCGTGGACACTTTCATACTGGTAATTAGTAATAGGTACTTATGATAATGTCAGTTGTATGTCCTTTCGGCAATGTCAGCTTTTCATTTTTCTGTTCAAAATTTCACATCAAATGTTAAAATTCATGGTCTTCCTTTTATTTCTGACACTATGTTATTTAGCAAAAAATAATCCTTATGATGAAGCCTTTCGATCGGTATGATAAAGCTACAGGGTAATTATTG
This sequence comes from Acleris literana, assembly GCA_946894065.1. NCBI lineage: Eukaryota > Metazoa > Arthropoda > Insecta > Lepidoptera > Tortricidae > Acleris > Acleris literana. The sequence goes on from OX335670.1 coordinate 23,763,173, forward strand.
TTCTCGTGTAACGGGTTCGATTCCCGGTTCAACCATGTAATTATTTAAATATCTATGAATGCAGTTTAAATTGTTTTTTAAATTCAAATAAAGTCTTCTTTCAGTAAAATGTTCCATCTACAATATTTAAGGTACTTTCCTTCCATGTGGCATAGCCGTGGGACGCCCTGTATAATCTGAATCTCGGAAACAAGTCAAGTTATCATCTTCGGGAAATGTCGTTTTCAACCCGAGCGACGCTCGATCTTCCAGGTACTGTATATAAAACCGACAATCTTGATTTTAAGACACGAATTGGTACATAACGAGTTGTTTTTATCCTCGTAATCGCTCCTTGAGAACATATTATACAAACACAACGCATTATAATTAAACTGTACGTCTTGATTATATTTTATTTCAGCAATAAACGATTTTATTTAATCTTGTCTAACGTTGGTAGTTTCTTTATGCTCGCAAAGACATTAGCTGCTTGCAGCGCATAGTCTGGTAAATAAACTTCTAGAACAAACAAGCTCATTATAGGGATACGTTCGCCTTTGTACGTTATTTATATTCATGTAAGTGTTTTTTTGTTAAATGTTTTCTTTTGTTGCAATAAAGAGTTTACTTACTTACTAAGGTAGGGGAAAATAAAAATACAAATAAAGATTTGAATTACATTTATTTTTGTGCATCACATTATACTCCAACTTTTCTAAGTTCTAAAGTACACTCAGGATCTCAAAAAGTTCTTTATCAGTATTTTAGTTTTCACGTAGTTAAACCACAATTAATCACTTATCTAATTTGGATTACATCCGCACAGTGTTTTTATTAACTTTGATAACGTTAAGACACATATAAACCAAAATAATAGTCTGATACTGGATCGCCAGGGCTGGAAGGATCTCTGGTTATACTACTAAATAATACGGCGATGGATAACTTAATCTCAAAATATATTTTCCACTGTAACGTCTGTAACATTATAACGCTTTAATTTGAATATATTTCGTAAACATTGGTAAACGCACACACACGAATAAGTAGTGTTATTCGTAAGAGCGAGATAAAAGTATACCATTATGTGTATTTTACGACGTTTATCTCGACAACAAAGATTTAAACAACTGTTAAACTTTTAATTGTACTAGCCTTCTTGCGCTTTAATAGATTTTTGCTCGTGACCGACGGCAATAAATTAATGGTTTACAGATAAGTGTTTCTTTTAGTTATTTCTTGAGTAATACTGACTGAGTGAGATTCTGCTGTCGTAGTATAAACAATTACCGGCTCTGCTGTATATTTACAGAGAACAATCTTCATACAATTAAACAAGGCTGCGGTTTAAGCGCAAAGACGGCTGAGGGCTATACCTACATGCATACATTGTTTCTTATGGTTTAACTGTGGTAAGGCTAACATTTTCTGACCGTAATTCTTGTGAAAATCAAAACGATACGAAACGATATAATGCCAAATGAAAATATTTAAAACTTAAGATATAATGGGTATTAAAAAGTATCAAGTACCTGCTTATATTGAGAATTGAAGTCCGTATAGTTTACGAAAACTTGACAATCTTGCTGTTAACACCGCCTCAATTTATTGAAATTTTACGTGTTTATTGAAATGTATGAAGCAAAAGTATATATGCTGACGTTGGTATCTTGCCGACGGGGGCGTTCACAACGTTAATTACGAAATTAATTTGAAGCTGGTAAAGGACTTTCGAACTTAAGTGTACAGCGCACCGCAGTCAGGTGCATATAGTAATCTAAAATAAATCTATTTTACTTTTCATAAGACATTTAAGTTAGGCTTCATAACAATTGCAATCATCCTCTAAATATGGCTCGAATCATTGATAAAATTTATTTATAGCTATTTCACAATCTTTCATTACACATAATATAATATTGTACATAATGGCTAACTACAAAAATATACATTTCCATAAAAACAAAACGTACCTACCTAGGTACTAATTTGAGTATTTATTTCATTATTTACTACAAATTGCTACGAAAATAAAACACATATATGGCTATTTAAAATTAGTACATTTCAAAGAATACTTCGTTAGAGATCTATGGGTGGATAAGCCTAAAACTTTCCTTTTAAAATAGATACACAAAATATCTTATCTTTATTTGACCATCTCAACTTATGGACATCGAACATTAATTTTTATTAACGAATTAGTTGAATTACTTAATAAGATCACGTAGCAAAGTTTCGTATCTATAACGTGGTGGGTTATTCCGATATCCCAAACGCAGGTGCCTCATCCCTCTCAACGAAAGCTGCGATGAAATAGATAAAAGAGACAAGTCTAGCTTAACTTGGACTTCATGTTTGGATAACATTTACAAGGTATAGGAAACTGTACTATTCAAGTTAAAAGTTTTTGGGAACATAGACTTAACCTCTATAAAGCCGGGTCTTTGGAAGTTAGACTTTAAAAAATTGCACTGGGTATAAATCTGGTACGACTAAAGTCATAAAAACCTTATGAGACTTCATTTTTTAAGATTTAGCCAGAAAAATATTAGAGGATTATTTAAACGATCACCCTTACTTTTTACCGCTATGCGAAACGGTCCTACGAACACGGGTAAATGGTCATGCATAAGACATTTCTAAATCGACATGCCTACCTTTCACGCGTTGCTACCCTATATCATACCCCACCTATCAATTATTCTCTTTGTAAACATAAAAAAAAACTTTAATTCCTCATTTAGACTAGGTACATCTAGGTAGAGGGTATAATAAAATATGAACTAGCAATTTATTTGTAAACTTAAAATACCTATTTACAATAAGTGTAAATTACATTTGAGAATGAGCCAATTTTTAGTTTTTCATAAAATTAAATTATTAAACAACTTTAAGATAATAAATATTAACTTTGTTTGGAGTAATTGTTTTTTGAGAGTGAGTTTTTTGATTTATTATGTTTGAATAAGAACTACTATTATGGTATTGATTGTTTTGGATGGATTTAAATTAACAATTTTGGACATAAGTAAACCGTATTATTACAAAAGGAGATGTACATAGTAGAAATATTTATTTTTAACCCTGTTTTCCTACATGATATGAAATGTCTGGAATTCTCTTTACAAATTGACTGACCACAATTATCAGAGCATTTAAAGAAAAAATCATGAGATATGAATTAAAGTGTCATACCTATCTCGTGCTTAGGTTGTCTCCATCTTCCTGAGAATTGGGGTCCAGTCAACTTAATGCAAATAGTGGCTAACTTCACACTATACTTTTAAAATTCAAACATTGTGTCTCTGAGTTTTGGAAGCGTTTCTTAATTCAGCAGTTAGTTTCAATGAATAATACGTCAAATTTCACGTTTATTTACTTTTTCATTAATAATAAAGAAAAATGTTCTAACCTAACTACTTTGAAATATCCACTCACGTATCGCATCGAGCCTATTGAAACTACTTAATACCTAAATAATTAGATTTGTTAAAGAGTACGACAAGAGATTGAAATGTATCTAAAACTGAGGGCTCTGCCAAGATGCATTGCGCTAACTAGCGTTTCTATTCGTTTCGTTTTTAAACCAATCGCGTCACTGATAGATCACGTGATTTTTCGTATCACGTCATCTTCCAGTGACGCGATTGGTTTAAAAACGAATCGAATAGAAACGCTAGTTAGCGCAATGCATCTTGGCAGAGCCCTCTGTAAGCTATGAGAAGCGTAATCTACGCCTGTCTAGTTCTACATCCAAGAAGGTTCGATCGAAAGCGATATCCAGTTTCCCTGTGAAGCACCATAATTCTGTTACTAAAGTCACAACTTTCACTTATCTAACGTTAAAGCATCAACAAAAATTGGCACCACAACTTAAGGCTAAATAAAAGTTCATTTGTTTAACACACAAAAATAAGCACGGCAACACGCCTTTGATTAAATAAAAAGACTTAAATGAACGCGGGTTGTTTGGCGGAATGTTGCAGTGCTGCCAACACATCGTGCTTGAGTCTGACGTATAGTCTGCCTTTTCTCCAAGGATTTTGTAGTTGTAGGGGTCTGAAATCGTCCCTAAGGCATCTTTCCCTGGCCCCGATGACCGCTACTAGGCAGAAGTCCTGTAGTTTATCGGGTCCGTAGACTGGACCGGACTTTCCTTTGAGCACGGCGGCCATATTGAGCTGTTTGACGACCAGGTCGATGACCTCGCGGGCTGAGGTACGGGGAGTGACGTGGAGTTTTAATGATGTGCCGGCTGCCAGGCCAGTCTCGTACGCAGCGAACACCTGGATAGGAAAAGGTAGATAAATACATTAATTACTAAGTACCCGTAAAAAGTAAAATAGAAGTCAAACGAGTGTTTCTACATCTAGGAGTTATTCTTGAAGGCATCATTATTATTGATTACTTCTGTAGGTAATATCCTTAAAAGGCCTACACCCCACTTCATCCCCTACGGCCTACTTATGAAGACTATAGGACTTCTCTGCTATTACACTTTTTTCTTTCGTTTTAAAGAATATTCACCTGCAGTATCCCTGGCTGGTCCGAAGGCCGTTCCATCTTCACGCTGCTGTCTTCGCTGTCGCTCCTCCTATCGTCAGTCTTAGGAACCTTATTGTGATAGTCCTCCTCCTGCGCCTCCACCAGCGGCTGCCGCTTCACGCACGAGCTCGACTTCGGGAACTCCTGCCCGGTATCAGTAAACTCCACGTCATTAGACTTCACGTTGGTCATACTCTTAGACGCAGTCACACTAGATGGCGCTTTATGCTTCACTTGGTGACGCATCTTCAAAGGAACAACTGCTGTTATTGGACAGCTTTGACTTTCAGAATCACTGGATAAACTCTGAGCTGATTCTATGATCCCTTTTGCTGTTCGCACACTGATCATGCTACCAGGGTAGTAGCCTTTCACGGTCAGTAAAGGACTGGAGGTTGTAGACATGCTCGCGTTAATACTGTTCGGTCTAGGTTTCGGGTCTATGTTCTCGTTTTGAATGACGAGGGTGTCTTCGCTTCGAGATGGTGGGAGGCGATTGCTCCCGATGCTAACGTGGGACCCTGTTGACTTAACGTCGAATTGCGAGTTGCTGCTCGTGTAATTATTACTCATCATGCTGGATTGCGTGATTTGAGAATCGGCACTGCCTTTTCTAGAGTAATTTGGTTGCGGATTCAAGTACTGTGAACAACTGAGATTAAGAGTGGACACAGATGTCTGGCGTGGAGCAAGGCTTAATTGTTGTTCTGACTTGCTAAATTCTGGATGTAGATTGGCATGGTTTCCATTTCCAGCCGGTCCCGGCCATGAGCCTCTCCCTGGTGAGGTCTTGGTGATCTTTCCGTCTCTTGACGGTATCTGTAAGAAGTCGACTTTCAAATCGCTATCTTTCTCGTTTCTCTCACCGTCAGAGCTGTCCACACTGGTCTGAGATGGGAGTCTATCTATAATATATTTAAGCAATATGCCTGAACATTGAACAGCTTTGTCCTTGTCTCTCGCGAAGCCGATCAGATCCATGAGCCAGCGTTCAGCCTTCCATATGACGTTCAAGTTATTTTGGAGTTCTTCTAGCTTTGATAGGCGTTCTTTGGCTGTTTGAAGTTCCGTGCAAGAGAAAGCTTCTCTGTGGGAATGAGCAGCTAAAGCCAAGTCGAGTTCCAGCACGCAACTAAGTTTGGAGTATTTGTTTAGAATGTTGGTGTGGTACGTTTGAAGGTGTATCATTTCAAACGCTTGAATGGGAAGGCTAAGTAAGTCTCCTTTTTGAAGAAGTATTTCTTTTTGTCCCGGGACAGAACAGGCTTGCTCCGCCGGTGGACATAGCATGACAAAACTAACGTCGGTATTAAGCTCTATGACCTCGAGGTCGTAGATTCGGTGGGTGACAGCAGTTTCTATGCATATGTCCATTTCCTTGAAGAGGCGGCGAGCGGCCGACGATATCTGGTCTAGGAACATCTCTTGAGATTCGGAGGGCTTTTCCTGATTGTTGCCCATGGCCACTAGAGAGGTGATGGCTTGCGGATCTTCTGCTGATGCTTGGCCTGCTTGTGTTTTTAGGAAGTCCCATTCTTCACTGTAAAATGAAATCAAGATTAATATGAATGCTTTTGAAATTACAATAATATCAATGTTTTTGACTTTGGCTGTATGCTGAGGTTACTTCATTCTGAACAAAAGCTTGAATTAATTTTTTTTTTTCAGTTATGAACTTATAAATTTGAACACGAGAGACCTCAATAGGCTCTTCCCACATCTATAGACATGGAATAAACTCAAGCTGCTCAGAAAAACCTTAATGTCAGTGCAATAAGAGCGAAAACGACATTGTTTGGCTCACGAGGCCGTTAACACTTGCTTCATACACGTAAAAGTGTCATCCGTCGTGTCGTAACGGACTATGTTGGTCACTCTCGGAGATACTTACGCAGAAACGTGCGGGTTATCCCTAACCCTGGTGTGAGGAGGCACGTTAGGGGTGCGCGCGGGAGCCACGATCCTCACCACCTCCACCGATGACTGCAGCTTCAGATAGCCCAGGTACAGCCCGCGTGGGAGCTGGACTCGGGAGACCTGGAAATGACAGGTGTAGGTATAGTTTTGCAGTCTCGGCAAACGTAGTGTAGGACGCCCTCAGGCCAGGTGGGATGACGATCTGCGAAAGACTGCAGGCAGATGCTGGATGCGGCAAGCTGAAGACAGGGCTCTATGGCGCTCATTAGGGGAGGCCTATGTCCAGCAGTGGACTAATATAGGCTGATGACGATGATGATGAGGTATAGTTTTACGAAAAAGAAAAGAATAAGAGATAAATATTTGATATAGCACATGTCTAGATCGTTTAAAGGCTTTAGTGATACTCGTATGGTAAATAATCGATCTGAAGACATGACGTTAGAAACGATATTTAGGTATTTTGATGAGCACTTCTCAAGAAAAGGGCATCTTCACTCAAGATCAGTGGTAATGTATATTGAATAAACACCTTTAACCGCCGCTGTTAGGTTGTTGATACGCGTTCTCACCCAGCATGTAGCCACCTGGTGATAGGCGATCTGGTCTCACTTGAAAGTATATCCATAACCAATCGGTTAGTGGGATGACCAGTCTAAAGCTACATGTACACACCTGGTGGTAAGCGATCTGCTCACGCACAGAGGCCAGCAGTAGCTCGCCGATGGTGTTGTCATCGCTCAGCACGCGGCGCCGCAGCCGCCCCGCGGGCGCCCAGCGCGAGTTGAGCGCTGACACCGACTTGGCGGACTTGACATTGTTCACACACGAAAGGACGACAGTACCGTGCGAGTCGCGTAGCGGCTTGTGGTATAGTTGACCTGAAATTAAAAAAAAAATTGCTTGGAGAAAGTTAACCATCACGCCTTGTGAGAGGATTCTGGCAGGCTGGCCCCGACTAACGTCACCGCTGCGATTCGTGGTAAACTTTATAAGTCTTTATACATTTGTTTGTTGCCTCTTCACCACTGATGCTGCCATTGTCGTGCAAGCGACCAGACCATGCATGTTAATGATTGCAAATATATGCGTTGCCTTACGACCATCAACTCTTCGGGAAACTTAGGAGTAATTAAGATATGAGGGAAATTAAACCTCATATCTGCAATCAACGTCCGAGAGTGGACAGGGATGGCCCGCGCATCAAAACTTTTCCTGCTTGCAAAAGATAGACAGGGTCCATGATCATGTAGCCAACCTTCACTAGTTAGATAGATAAGTGTTTACCCAGATCCTGTATGCAGAGCGCGGACTGCATCTGCGCAGCCGCCGTGAGCAGCTTGAGCCTGAAGTGGATGGAGGAGGACGTATGCTTCTCCATGTCCGACCGCAGCGCCTTGACGTCGTCCCAGGCACAGGACACCTGAAATAAAAAAGAAAGTTCATGCTAGAGAAGAGAATGAGCCAACGGGTCACCTGATGTAAAGATATTACCGCCACCCATCGCATTGGTATACTTACACCAAGAGAAGAATGAGTACTCTTGGAAGAGTATGATTGTCTTTTGAAGGTCCCTAAGTCGTAGTCGTCCAAAAATACCACTGCAATAAACTGATTTCATAAAACTTTTATTCGTGGTCAAAAGTTGCCTTCAAACTCAAGAAGGTAATAGATATTTTTTTTATGATGAGTGATGAGTTCTGCACGAATAGCATAAACCAGGCTACTCGTGCGGATTTGTCAGGTCTTAGCGTTAAAAAGTGGTTCATTGTCCCTACCTTCATGAGCCAGTGGAAGTCGTTGTAGATGCAAGTGGGGTAGGTCTCGTCGACCTCGATGACCGGCAGAAACTCCTCGCTGGTCACCAGCACCTTGTCCTCGTGGTACAGGATACACGCCAGGTATACACCCCTGGAATGTAGAGATGATCAAATCGTATTCAGCTTTTAATGTATTGTGAGTGTCGTGGTTCGATCTGAATAGAGGAGTTCTATTTGCTACCATGTTTACCTAGAACTAGACCAAGATTTCATATCAGGTTCCACGACCCCTTTGTTTTTGGATTTGGATACGGGCTAAAACTATCATACGTCCATATGTTTGTAAAGTATGTCCAGAAGTGGATGTCCTTTGGTTGATATGATGATGATGATGATCATGACCCTTCTTATGGCTTAGAAAGAGGAAACAAGGACACAGGGCTCTTAATGGTACGGGCTGGGGCCCATAGACGTTTAAAATCTCAAGGCTGTAAATGCCTTGCCAATCTCAAGGACTAAGATAAAATGCCACTAAGCCGCTCATATCAAGTGCTGACTAACTTGCTGCTGTTTACCGACAGGTTAAAGGGTAAGACGGAGGTAGCAATCCGGATGCACCTTGTTCAAGATTCTACCACAATTTAAATATTCGTAGATCACTTTTGTTTTCAGTGTAGCGGAAAACCTAAGCCTACCTTCTTAGGTTCTTCTGGAATTTGCTGGCCGCTGTGAACAGCTGTCGGATGGTGGCGGTCTTCTTGCGTGGGAGCCGCGGTGGCTGCGCGGGGGGCCGCTGCCGCGCGCCCGCCGCCGCGGCGGACAGCGACTCCAGCGCCGCTGCCGCGCCGCCCGCGTCGCGGGAAGGGCGGGACGACACGTCACGCCAACCTGGGGGGGGACACCACAGATTAATAATCGTGGAGTGGTCAGACCATCAGCTAGATAACTTAAGCGTCATATGACAAACGGTCAAAAAAAGGTAAGATGAACTTAGCACCCTGCAGTGAGTGAATATTTACTGTCTATACTCGTAGGATATTTCTGATATAGATCCACGAATGGGTCCAGATAGTTCTTAAAACTTAGGATGTTCTGGAAAATCCGTGGCATTACGTATTTATTATTTAATACTGTCGTTGTTATGGTATGGAGAAGCTAAATAAGTACACATTTTTTCATCTATTATATAATTTCATCGAATTTCGTTTCATCAAACGGTATTTTTGAAAACATGATGTTTTCAGGATATCTTATACATTAGTTACGTAGGGTAGGTTAGACATGCGTTGTGACTACTAAAGAAAAAAAACGGTGGAAAATGCGTTTCGTTAAAATAAAATTTCTGTCTAATGATGCATTCTTAGAAAATAATAGGTAAACCTTACTCTATGAGGATTATATACATTGGCTATTTTCAGACTGCAAATTCGTTGCCAGCCATTGCATGCCATTGCATTTCATTGTCGTTGCATGCTCGTTGTTTATCACAAACACTGCGGGACGCAACTATATGTTAAAGTGAGCACGATGTATTTCTATCTCACTCCGACGTACAGTTGCGTCCTGCTGTGTTTGTGGCTAACACCAAGCATGTAGATGCGGCTTTAGAACCAAGATAATAATAGAAACAGTTGAACACTTACTGCTAGGCACGACGCTTCTCGGCGTAGACATGGCGAACCCTCCCCACCCCTTCACGTTCCCCGCCGCCGCCCGGAAGAAGTAGCGGCGCCCGCGCGTCAGCCCCGCGGCCAGCACGCGCGTGCCACCCGCCGACACAGGCACCTCGCGCGTGCCGCAAACGTTCGAGAAATCTGCACGTGATGACCATTCCACTGGGAAAAGACAAGATTGATTTAGTTTTTGGTATCCTTTAAAACATTTGGATGCCGTAGTCTATTCATTTGCTACTTTTTCACCCAAATTCGAAAGAAAGAAATTTTAGACAAAAGGATGTTTTGTACCAACCTCTGTACTTAGTGATGAGGGGCGGTTCTGGCACGCGCAGCTCCCGCAACCGTAGCGCGACCGCGTGCGCGCCGCACACCTCCAGCTCGGGGGGAGGGGGCGGGGGCGGTGCGCGCGCAGTCTGCCAGCCGTGCAGCAGCCGTCTGAAAATAAATAAATGTACAGATGTAGTGAAATATCCTTTCACATCGTATTTTCTCGGAAATGTTCGTATTTGTTATGCTACTTCAGTCTGACTCAGTACCCATCAAGACAACGCGGGGGAACGTCGCATCGCGAGAGTGATAATCGATATATAGTGGTTAATACCAGGGTACCTATTTTATTGTTAATTAAGATTAAGTTTGTTTTCAGTTCTTTTCAATAGTCATGCCGAAAGCATTAAGACCTGGGAAACGTTTAGATCGACAAGCCTGTGAAATTATTTTCAACATTTATTTATATTTCTTCTTGTTTACCTACACCTAATTTCTATATATTTGATCGTGGTGGTTTTAACATCTCGGTGTGATATACTTCAAACTCGTGGTTTGACATTTGACACTGATAACTAAAGTACCTACTCTATTTACTTAATACAAACATGTCACTTAATAATTCAATAATTCATAGACACGTTGGCATCATTCGGAAGTAGACGTGAGTTCCGAGTTTTCACGATGTGGAAGGATTATTCACTAGATCTATACGTCTACCTTTTGTTTGTTATGCTTTCCGGATTAAGGTTGTGTCGACATAACCGCTCGGCACCGGATCAGCTCAAAGTGGGACATTGAAAAGTGAGCTTGGATATGTGTAAATACTATAAATTAGCAATGAGAGAGTTCAACATATCCATAACCTCGTGTCTCATATTTCGTGACGTACGATTTTGAACTTAACAGCGAAGAGATGTAAGTTCAAACTCCTCGAAATATCAGATACGAGGTGTTTTCTAAAGTAGTGACGACGTATATATAACAAAAATGAAGTCGAATTAAAAAAAAACCTTTTTTATAATAACTCACTTGAGCGTGCGCACCCTCCGTTCCCAGTGCTGCGCCTGCTTGTCTTTCTCGGAGCCCGCGCCGCCCGCGCACCCTGTTGTGCCCGCTGGCCCACCCGCGGAGGACCTGCAAGCAAACAACGTTAGATGGCGCTGGTGTCAAGTTAGAAATTGACGTGACTGACCTTGATTCAAACAACACACTACAGAAGCTCTAAATTGATTTGTTTTATTTCATCTTGCTTGTAGGTATATCGTATGATATTAGTGAAATATGTAAGTATCTGCCTCAACGTCAACAATTTGATTAGGTACAATATAGAAGCATGATGGGCTAAAACAAAGTGGAATAGAGGCCAGTGTACCTACTGGTGTTGTGTTAGGAAGAGAACGTTGAAATTTGTTTTTTTTGTGTACCTGGTCTGGAGGAAGACTGAGACACAATATGAGGAGCCTAACTAGTATAACTGTATCAATATTATTGACACGTGGTAGTCAATAAATAATTAAAGCCTCGGTCCGGCTAAATATACAATTCCTACCTACACCAGATCAAATCTGTCCAAAGCAAAATCTCAATAAACGTAGGTCGACGATACAAGCTACAACTGGGGCCCTATTAATACGGCTGCGTTTAAGGCGTGACAAAGTTTGGATAAGGCATTCGTCACCTTCTGACACGTAAATAATAACTTTAACAAAAAGCAAGCTTTCAAAACCCGACTGTTGCTAACCAACTTTAAATCGTTATAAATCCTAAATCATTAAAAATGAAAAATGATGAAAGAAACCTAAAGATGATTTTTAAATACCTATTCAATGATACCCCAATCGTCATAATTGGTCGACCTTTTTTTTAATTTGCATAATATGGCGTCTGGTTGCCGCCATATTGAATTTTGATTACTGTCATATCTTCAGTGACATTCACCAGATTAAGACAAATCGATTGACATAAGAATCATCAAAATCGGACAACGGGTTTAGTTTTCATAGTGCCACAAAGGAATAAACATACATATATAGGCTGTGAAACACATTACCCTCCTCCTTCGGCAGTCGGGTAAAAACGACAGTGACGGATGCTTTATCCTCATTTGACACGCGATAGATATAGGACACAGCCGTACTAGGCCCGCTAGTCAAATACAAATCAAATTCTCAAACGTCCTTAATTGACATTTATTAACTCTCGTCAGTTTACAAATTATAGCCAAAACGTGATCTAAAATCCTTTGACGCTGTCCACTGCCAATTACTGGTACTAATCAACGCTTGACCAATTCCAATTAACTATTTGACCTCTCCCGATACGCAATTCACTAGTTACAGAACTGTCGAAGTGGTAATTGAATGTTACACTAGTCCACAGTATAAACAGTAGTTCGTCTTCGGCCCTCATAAGCCAAAAGACCATATCTCAAACTCAATAGTCAAATCAGATACAACCCTCTCTCGTTAGTAATAAGGTTGCACTTGCTACAGAAGTTTTGTCAGAGATACCGCCATTTGTCTTAGCGGGGCAGTGTTCAAAAGGAGGTATATTGCGCGGCTTGCATGTTTGCGTGCCTCGACCGTACACGCCGCGAGCTACTACAAGTAAACTCAACAGGACGCACCAAGCCGGATTAGTCGGGGCTGCGCCGTCGCTGCTTTTGTTTGCGTGCGTATTAAGTATGTAGCGGCGACCATGGACGCAACCCTAGCTCCTGAGTGGCAATAGGTAACAGTAACCCGGGCCCCTAAGTGCCGGAGACTGCTTTTCTATTTATACTATGACTAGTCGCTCGCACCAACTCGCTCTCAACACAGTTTCGTTAAATTTTGAATAGAATATGGAACGGAGTTCGAAGGTCCAAAGTCCGAAATTGGCTGTTAGGTATGAAATAGCAATTGCTGATGTTGGGAGTTATATTTCGATCAAAAAATAAGCAGAAAACATAACGGCAAATTTTGTTGTATTGCCTGTAAGTTGTTTCTTTTCTTATTTAGGTATCTTAAACAAATCCCATTTCCGACATATACGTAGATCGAGCTTATCTCTTGAAATACGTATTATACGTTTGGGATTTACGATGCCACAGACTATGTAGACAGACAGATACATAGATTGTTGCATTTGAGTTTAAATGAGATTCTGTCTAATTTTAATTTTTGGGACAAGCTTTTCTTGCCGACTATATTACGACTATTACGACATTACGTATATTACGACATACATCTGCTTATCAAGACGTAGCTAACGAGCCCCAACCCAACTCGGCGGGTAGATATTGAGTACAGCAACGATCCCGTCGCCATCTTCTGACCACCACATCAGATCAGCTCGATGGTACGATAACATTGCATTGTCATCAGGTTTACACATGTATTCCAAATTTCAGCCCATTCCATTGACGAGAACTGGTTCAAAATCGACTTGCAAAATTCCAAGACATACCAAGTGATGTTAACCTCGTAAGGCCTACCATGCTAAAAACAGGGAGTTTTTTGTCAGTGGGACTTTGAATCTACCATCAAGGCAATAAAGTTCATTTACGTTTGTTCGATAATGCCATTTTCGGTTTATGAACATAGGAAAATAAACCTTATTCTTATTGTAACACAGTTCAAATTAAATTGCCTTATGTACGTCCTATTGCACATTGGGCCTTACGAGGATAAAATAGAAGCTGTAATAAAATAGGATGGTGTTTGCTGCCCTCCTAAGCAAAAATGCAATAACTAAATTCAATAGCCAAAGCAGATACAACTCTCTTCTGTTTGTAACTAGGTTGCAATTTCTACAGATGTTTTGTTTGAGATAACGCAATTATGCTTAGTAGGGCAGTTTGGTAAATAAAATGAAGTTTAAGTTAAAATCGAATAGCACCGATGAAGTATGATTAAAATTCGCTCGCTTAAATTATATGACGCAGCCGAGCAGTCAAACGTATAATTTGATGATTGGGTCCTAATTTATTTCCAGAGGCAACGTCAGGAGTTGGACCCAACTTTAATTGAAAACTGTGAAGAGATTTCAATAACAGACATTTGAAATAGATTAGTAAATAAATACTAGTAATAAATAACTATTTCGATATGAAAATAATGTACTTCAAAACATAATTGAAAGAATAATGTGTAAGTCGCTAGGAAGCTTGCGTATACATAAAAACTTTTAGTTTGAATTACGAATGCCGGGTCTATATTGACTCCCATAACATTAATCTTTCGATTTGTTCTATCCATACCGTTGTTTTTCATAATCGTTGCTCGTCATTTTGTCTTTGGTCATAATTTCAATAGTCATAATTTCCTTAACCCCTTTTTCATTAGTCATAACTATCGAATGCCATACCGTTATTGGTCATAACATTCAATGTGCTGTTTGTATTGAATGGTAGAATTTCAAAAGGAATAGTATTATTTTAAATAACGCTTACAAGATTGAAAACTATTTATCCGAAAATGTTAGTGCACTACTAAGGCGCACTATTGACCAATTAGTATTTCTATTTCTAATTAAAATTTAACGGAGCTCCTTTTTCTGGGTGGTTTGGCCGTTTGGGCTTGCTGAATAACTAACATAACCTAAACCTACCTCATATTTAAGATACTAGCTTTGGTCAGTAGTGCGGTTTAGTAGTGCCGTGGGGCAGTCGTCTTTCCACCGATAAGAGAAGCTATATTTCCCTCCTTTCCCACGGCACTACTAAGCAGGGGTCACAGTTCTAACTTAACCTAACCTAACCTATTACTTTTCTGACAGCCGGGGGTTTTTTGTAAGCCGGTGTTTTATGTTATGTACGACATGTATTCTTTCTGAATTTTAAAATTAGTCATTTAAAACATTAGAGAATAAAATGATATGAATAAAAATAATAAATAGTAAATATAAAAATATGACCTACGATATTTATGAAAAATAAACGGTATGCCTTTTGATAGTATGCTGATCAATTTTATGACTTTCGTCTTGTATGATATGTAACATTATAGTACTTTATCATTATATCTACATATTTCGCGTTATACCTAACAACGATTATGACTATTGATTATTATGACTAAAAATAATATGGATACCAATTTCTGACTTTCGAAAATCGAAACAATAAAATTATTCGAGTCGAAGGGCTCCCACGAAAAATGCCTCATGGAATTGAGGTGAGATTTGGCTAACTTTACAAGAAGAACAAAATCAATGTTGGAAACTCTTTCTTTAAAGAAAATGGGGAGAAGGTTACGTAATAATATTATTATAGTAACATCAACTTTCCATACAAAGTTTAATATCTTCACACATACCTATTTATTTTTTATTAAATATTTTTAAGTGACCAGTAATAATAATTTGACACACATATTAACAATAAATTAGTCTATCTTTAAAGGCAAGTCCCGCTGCACATGTAGAAATAAAGAATATAGAAACATCTATTCGCTGCGACTCGGTTTATTTTGTTTACGCACAACATTTACGTTGACTTATCGCTCGTAATACACGAAAAGTGCTTTTCTTCGTAAAGTATACATAAATTCTTATTCAAGAAAAAGCTCTTTTCGCAAAACTGTTGTAAGAAGATGATTTTTCGGAAATGAACCTATTCACTGAAGAAAATAGGGAAAAATCATAAAGTTAAGGGCAAGCTTATGCTCATTTGGATTTATTATCCGTAGACACGCGTCTTTATAGTATAATCAAAGATAAGTTTTCTTTTTTAACAAGAATTTGTTGCTGATTTATTTGAATCACCATCTGCTTATGGAGACCAAACTAAGGATTTCGAAAGACAAGATGCTGAACGCTATTTGATCGTAAACGATTTTCGAAAACTGTCAAAGTGTACGGAATTGACATAAGCGCTTGACGCGACCATCCGGTACCTTACGTCAATCCTATACATTTTCGATAACGATATCGCAATGCGTCTTGTCTAGAGCCATAGGTGGGTCAACGTTAACCACAGCGGCGTAGTTGCCACCTTCCGTCTCCATCTTCAGATCACCTCCTAGACACCATAGCATTAAATTGCCATCAGGTTTACATAAGTATTCCAAATCTTAACCAATACCAATACTGGTATCCAAACAAATAGCTTAATGTTCTTCTTTTGGTTCCTTTCCAATTCTTGAAGGTTGGCCATCAGCTACGAATATTTATCCTTGCCCTTCACGAGGCGGAGCAGTTCTGCAGTAATCATGACTCCGGTCCACTCGCGGATGTGCTTAGCTGCAACTTCTCCACAATTCACTTTTCCTCTTATTTTATCATCACTATAATTTGCAGTAAGTAGTACTTCTTATAATTTGTTGGACGGTCTGCACTGGCATGCAGTAATACACCTCAAAACCTCACATTGGTAACTCTCTAGCCAAGTAAAAGAAAGCATGCATACACCCACATTTCTAAAGCGTCTATACGTTTCCTGAGATCTTCTTTGATGGTTCAAGTCTCGCATCCGTACAGAACAATGGGCCAAAAGTAGCACGGCATAAAGGCGCATGATGGTGGATTTTGCGAGTCCTAAACTTTTTTTCGGTTAATGAAATACTAGGGTAATTGTTTTTCTTGAAACGACATGACCTTTGTTTTCAGTGTATTTATTCTGAGCATAAGCCCTTCAATAAACTCACTCAAACAGTCTACTATATTCGTACGTTGCAGATTTGATTCTTTCAATGCTCTCAGAACCGTATCACTGGGGTACCTCAGGGTACTGATTTGCGTCCACTAAGCTTTACAGCATTGAAGACTAGCTAGCCTCTGATGTTATGGCTTCCGAGTAGGGGTTGAAAAGGGGATACATCCTTTTTCATGACAGTGAGAAGGCAAACGAGCATACCGACCACCTGATGGTAGAATCTAAGAACCCTAGAGAGTTCATCATTTGCTACACTGCTGCTCGGCAAGGTGGTGGTAGCTATCCCTACAGACCCTGAACCCTACCACCCCAAGGCCCTACCACCAGTAAACTAAATGTGATCCTCGAGCCGGTACTGATGAAGAAACTTAAATCTAGGTAATACCTGGTGCAAGCTTCATCTCGGCAGGCCCTCTCAGGGAAGCATCCGGCGAACTCATGCAGCCTCGCCTCGGCCTCCCGCGCCAGCCGCCGGAGGTGCACCCCTAGGGCTTCTGAGCTCTTGACTGTAACAGACAGATGAAGAAGTAAGGACATGTTCAATAGGCATAAATATATACAATAAGTATAAATCGGGGGACAATGTCACAAAAATTGACCTAGTCCCAAACTAAGCTCTCGGCTTGTAAAATTCGTTTCGTTTTTAAACCAATCGCGTCACTGGTAGATCACGTGACTCTTCGTATCACGTCATCTACTTACCAGTGAGGCGATTGGTTTAATAACGAAACGAATAGAAACGCTAGGTCAGACTTAAATTTGGTACCCACCTTAGAACCAAAGTCAGTCTGACATTCTACAACAATAAGGTTGAGTTTCCTAAAAGTTACAAATGACTTCACATCTCTAATAACATTGACGACTTCGAGCATATTTTTCTTGAAATGGGTCACATAAAGTCCGTTAATTACCTACTATGGATAGCTAGGTATGACTAAAAAATCCCATAAAAATGGGTTTGGGTTTTAAAAAAGCTGTTATTTCACTTTCGGCGGCTACGCATACCCACGCTACACACGTGAGCCAGGTGGCTCCATTGTTTTAGGCGTGTGTCACTGACGTAATTTATTCATGCATGTGCAACTGTAGGGTACAAAGCGAATGTATACCCAGCAAGCAAAAAAGGCGTATAAATTAAGTAAACACGTATGTGTAAGTATAGCTTGCTCCTCTGTGGGGTTCCGACTTTATACTAGACAGCTACAATAAAAAAATATCAAAGATTCGTAAAGTATCCAGGGTATAAAGTATCCATTCGTAAAGTATCATAGTATCCTAACATGGTTGTGTTTATCGCGTGACAAACTTTAGATAAGGCATTCGTCACCTTTTGACACGTAAATAGGTAAGACAGTGACTGATGCTTTATCCACATTTGACACGCGATATAGACGCAACCATACTAAGCACACAGAAGGATCGAGGTACGCCAAAATTAAAGCAAATTGGCCAGTAAACGACCTCAAAACTTGTACATCATTATTGCAAAAGGCTTCGAGCCCCAGCTCTCTAATCTATTCATTGGATTCTCGGGTACAATTTAATTTCGGTAAAACATCAATGTTTGCTTTACTTAGAGCAATTCAATTAAATAGAGAATGCTTGAGGCTTCTCGAAAACAAACAAGTTACTTATCAGGTAAATTGATGTCTTTCATTTGAGATATTTGAGTACCTGCGTTCCCGCAGGAAATTTCACGATAAAGTTATGTAGACTAGATTTTCGTGGCTAAATCAACAGTTTTCCTCCCCTACCCTACATTACCCTCTTCACAAGTTTCGTACCCCCCTCCTGACATGTCGACACAAACGCCGAGTACACCAAGAATCGATTACCGATAAATAAAACTACTCAACAGACAAGACTTAGCCCTCGGGGAAGTTCCAGCAACTTTCCTCCCTTGAGACACAATGCAAAGTAATTTACATTATATGCACGGGGAAAAAGGAAAACTTTTCGGGTCCGGCTGTCTGTGGTGACTGTGGATGATGAAAAAGTTGGACATGCATGTTTTTAAAAGTTGAGAGATGTGGGCGTCCCTTGCAAACGGATCAGAAACGATCTAATGACCAAATAACCAAATCTCAGGACCATTGTCCATTGTACCTACTTAATATAGACAAAGTTTTGATAAGACTTTATCCTATTGATGACAATTGACCATTTTTTCTTCTCTGAAGAACAATATTCCTTTTGCCATCGTATTTTTAATAATTATAGCATGTCAAAAGTAATATCGTTTTACCGAGTAAGGTTATTTGTTTTTGGTTTGGTATAATCGGTGTCTGACAAATATTTTGACCATCTGGGGCCTTATTCTACTTTGTATTTTTACATATATACGACGACGACGACGATAGACGACGCGATGGCCTGGTTGGTAGTGACCCTACCTACGAAGCTAGCGGTCCCAGGCTCGATTCCCGGTATGAGCAAATATTTGTGTGATGAGCACGAGGCACGAGTTTGTTTCCCCAAAAAAAAATCAACAAACAAACAATTACACACATATTTTCCTTGACCGGTAACCGAATCTGGGACCGCTAGTTTCGGCAGTCACTACTTAACCTAACCTAACCGTGTCGTCAAAGAACCCTTAAAACAGAAATAAACCGCATCGAAATCTCAACATCATTTATCTAAATAAAATGTGGCGTTAAACAAAGCTTGCTAAGTAAATAAACTGGATTGTAAATGTATTTTGTGCCCTTAAGCCCCACTTGGCACATACAACAATAAATTTCTTCCACTCCCGGATTCCGACATATATATACATACATTCCTACTAATCCCTTACAAGCCTGAAGCTTGAATAACTTTAGGGTAAATGTTGGATACGTACAAAATGAAAACCTATTTGTAACTCTAGATCAAGCGAAATGGAATGTTTTTTTCTCAAACATGTTTAGAAATGATGAACCCTTATAGGATCACTCGTGCGTCTGTCTGTCAGTCACAGCCAATTTACTCAGAAACTACTGGACCGATTGAGTTGAAATTTGGTACACATATGTAAATTAATGACCCAAAACCAGATGTGCAAAGTATTTTTTTTTTCGGGGAAAAAATAGGACCTTGAAAAAAAAAAGTGTTGCACACCTTACTGTGTCACATATCAAATGAAAGGGCTCGTTATGAGGATCTCGAATATATATTTGTTATTATTGTAAAATAAATGGTTTTGATTTTATTCATGAAAGAAAACGAAAATTGACCGTTCCTCCCCGAGATCTCCGAAATGACTGAGTCTAAAATTTTGAAAAATATACAAATTGCAGTTTATTGCTTACATTGTTGCATTGTTAAGATTACAGGAAAACCTATAAGAATTCTATCAAAAAAAAACCTATCTCTCCACGCGAGTTCAACTCGCATTTGGCCGGTTTTTTTTCTTTTGAAAATTGAAGACAGGGAATGCCTCATTTTCTTTCTAGGGGAAAATTTCCGTATGAAACCACATTCCAGTCCGCTGGGACATATTTATAAAAAAATGTCATTAGCATACAGAATTGAAAGTTCCATGAAAGAAATCCCATATACCTACAGTCAACTTAGTTAATGAAAGGCAGTCGCAGCGTTGGACGGCAGCGGGTGGCGTTCTAAATAAAAAAGGAGAAGACTCATCGCAATCTTTATTTCAATAGTACATTATTGCCTAGGCATGGAAGTAGGCAATTGCGGGACGAGTATTGTTTTAAAGGGACAAGCTTGCGAGTCCGTTTAAAAATACGAAGCCCGCAATTGCTGTTCCTGCCGAGGCAAATAATATAGTGTTTTTCTCAAAAATCGCAAGTTTTTTTTTGTGTTGGAGTAAAATCTTCATTGCTTGAACATTGTTTTTTAATTACATACAAAAAAACTTCATGTGAAAAAACTATCACTCTTTACCGCCTTTTTGTTTATGACAAGAAGAATCGCAAGCTTTGTTTTTAAACAAAAACATAAGCTATTCCAGACACAGATAAAAAAGTTATGTTTCGAATAAAATTTGGATGTATAAGACGTGTGCCCTCATGTTATTAAGGGATTTTTCACTTTTTAAAAAGTTACAAGCTAGATGGTAATGGAATTTGTATGCAACATTGCGGGCTTGTATAGCGAGCACGCCATGTTTTTTTTTCAATTTGAGATCTGTCAGTAACCTATGTCCTTGGCGTCTCAATATGTAGATAGTAATGTCAACATTTCCAGACATTTTTGAGAAAACATATTGGTATCATTTCCTCACATTGTTTGAGAAAAGAAAAGCATTATACATGCTTCGGCGGATACGGGGATTGCCTGACTCATATTTTATTAACCACTTCGTCAGACAATCCCCTGTTTTCCGGGCCTCTATAACAATATACTATATATGTATAACCATGGAGCTGGAACGCGCATGCCTTTCGTGATACATTGCGTCGCTGCAATATATCTCGGCTCAAAAATGTTAAAACAACCCGTCAATGGATTGCTACAAGCATGTGGGCTATCACCCAATGAAACTGAGGTTATATTTGTGTGCCAGAACCGTAGAACCTTGTCATTATGACCAATCACGTCACTCAAGCTTGAGTGATGAGGCGTCTAATAAGTTATTCCATGGACTTGACAGAAGCGCTTGGAACTAACCCCACGTGCTTCTGTTTAGTCCACCAGAGTAAATCTCTTTAACCGAACAATGTCCTCGCGTGTGATATCTATGGACTTGTTTCTCTAATAAGTCCATGGTGATTGTCTAAAACTCGATACTGGCGAAATACACCTTGTTAAACACAAGGAGTGAAAGCCATAAATTAAGAAAAAAAAAAGTTATTCCATAGCAGTGTACTACGGCATTTTTTTGTAGTAGGTATGCAGAAGGCAAACGACCTTCATGGCCACCTGATGGTAAGTGTGCTCTGTCGCCCATAGAAATTTGTTATCTTAAGACTGTACGGTCACGGAAGTTAATTTGCTACCCATTTCAAAGAAAATCTGCTTGAAGATGTCATTGTCATTAGAGATGCCAAGTCATTTGTAATTGATAGAAAACTCTACCTTATTGCTGTAGAATATCAGATTGAGTTTGGAACTAAGGTGGGTCACAAATTAAATTCCTTGACTGTACTTGTGTTGCCAATAGGGAATGCAAATAACCGGTTTTAACCGATTTTAACCGGTTATTTTCATACTAAAACGGTTAATAACCGGTTAATTTGCATTCCCTAGTTGCCAACTCTGAGGACCAAGATGAAATAGGCCGAATTTTTTGTTAAACGTGGCTAGATCGGAACTCATTCCGTCATCTTTACCTATATTGTAACTTTTGCCGGTAACCCATCATTTTATCGAATTTCACTTCATCGATTTTATCATTTTATCGAATTTAATTTCATCGAAAGCTTTTTATCTGCTGAAACCATGATGTTTTCAGGATATTCTAAACATTAACCTAACCTAACCTAACCTAACATACGTAAGGTTAGGTTAGGTTAAGCATTTGACTACCAGGGTGGCACCCAGAGGTGAATAGTCATCAGCCCACGGTGCCCCCGCTAACAGCCCTTGGAGGACACCGGAGAGGTTTTAGACGGTATGCTTCCACAGAGGTGGTCGAGAGTCCGTCATACCCCCCCCATATGGCAACCCTAGCCGGGGGGGATGATGTGTAATGACATTACCTCCTCGTCAAAAAAAAAAGGATTTGACTACCAAAAAAAATTTACTCATGCGGTGAGAATTCCCTTTCGATGTAATGAAAATTCTACGTAATGGTACGTTCGTTGAACGTATTTCGATAAAATAATAGGTACCCCTTTTTGACAATAATTACATTTTCTGCTTCTATTTTCAGATAGTTTTTTTTGCAAAATGTTAGAAAAAGATATTAGTCATCGTAAGAAATGCATTAAGATCATACTTCCTAATATTATATATATCTGTACGTCTTACCTGAAGTAAAATACTCTCTTCGACTATAGCAACGTAATGTAACAACAACTTATTTAGTCAAATTACTGTATGGAAAAAGCACAATGCCCGTAAATTGTGAATAACACAAACTACCCTCATTCAAGCAATCAGAAGAACGATTCCCGTAATACATATCGACAAATCAATTGGAATCGCCCATCAAATCCAACATGGCGGGCTAACGGGGCAAACAAGTAATGTTATTATTCCACTAATTTATGTGGACCTATTGCGTCGTAGTTACTGTTTGAATTTGTAGCTCTATTTGTGTTGGATAGGTTTGAGAGGCACCAGAATTAGTAGATCTGCGGTTTCGTTCCGTTGTTGAATAAC
This sequence comes from Acleris literana, assembly GCA_946894065.1. Lineage (NCBI taxonomy): Eukaryota > Metazoa > Arthropoda > Insecta > Lepidoptera > Tortricidae > Acleris > Acleris literana. The sequence goes on from OX335670.1 coordinate 23,786,230, forward strand.
CAAGGATCAACGTTAAATTGAGTTTTGCACAAAGTAAATCAATATTATTGATACATAGATCCTCGTATCATGTGTAGATAGTCGTAGGCGAATCAATTCCACCCATGTTTTTGTTAATATATTTCTTATTCCTTATATGGTGAAGCAGCAGTGTTTGCACTATTATGTCAGTGAAGATAAACAGTTATTTTGCCCATACTTGGTATCGAATCCGATACCGTTAGCTTTGTAGGACGATATCCCACCAAGGCAAACCACGTCATATATCGGCGAGCTTTTATGTCAAAAATAATAGATAAAAAACCGTATTCAATTGATAGCGATAGAAAAATACTTATTTCAATTGGGTCGAAAACAAAGTAGACATTTATTTGATAACCCGCGATAGGCACGCTCATTTCTATCTGACCAATATTCCACTATCAGCTGATCTGCCACCGGGTATTACAATGACACATCTATCATAATACGAGTATTGAAAATGCTACGTTATTCATATACGCACAATAAAGAATTTGCTATGAGTCTTACGTTATACATAAACGATTTTAAGTGCGTAATTAATTTCGGTTATTGCCAATTTGGCATATTGAAATCTTGTTTGTTGTTTGTTCCCACTCTGGGAACGAAGGCGTGAGATTATGTATGTATGTAAATCTTGTTTCTGAACAAATTCTTTCTAACGTTATAAATGCGAAGTGTGTGTTTGTTTGTTTAGTTGTTCAGTCTTTACTGTTCCACACCTGAAATTGACGTGAAAAAAAGTTAAACATGGTTTAGAGGTAGTGTAAAGACGAACAGGATCAGATTAATCCCAGAAAATCAGACAGTTCCGCAAGGAATAGCGATAAATGACTTCCACGTTAATTTTTGACCCATTTAAAAAAATAGGCTTGAAGTCGTCAATGTCATTAGAGATGCTAAATCATTTGTAACTTAAAGGAAAGTCAACCTTATTGTTGTGGAATGTCAGATTCACTTTAGACCTAAGGTGGGTCCCAAATTTAAGTTCTTGGCTGTACGGAGTCACGTGCAAAAGATTAGTTATAAAATGTATAAATCCTAACACAAAGGGAATGGAATAGAAATAGAAATAGAAAACTAAGACGTGAAAGAAGCGAAAACAACTAACAATAGGAGCTTCTGTTTAGTCCACAAAAGAAAATACTCTTTACCGAACAATCGTCCTCGCGTGTGATATCCATATATGGGAGTATCTATAAACAACTTGACACTGGCGAAATACACCTAAACAGGAGTGAAAGCCATTCATTAAATTAGAATTATTATGAAAAACTAATTACGCGGACTTTTCATTACGTTTATAACTAAATCACATTCATGGCGGAAATTCTGAATGCCGAGGTATTGTCATTAGCTTTTCCAATTTTAATATTACCCATTCATATATACCACAATGGCTGTAATGGTTGGGACGATAAGAAACCCTAAAACCACCGAAACAATGGATTTTGTTCGCTATGCGGTGGACCGAGACGGTTCAAGGAAACTAATAAGGAACAGTAGGCTAGGTCGTTCAAAGTAGGTATTACGGGTAGGTACGGTCACGTGTGTTAATTTGGGACCCATTTCAAGAAAAATATGCTTTAAGTCGTCAATGTCATTAGAGATGTCAAGTCATTTGTAACTTTTAGGAAACTCAACCGTATTGTTGCAATTGGACCTAAGGTGGGTACCAAATTAAATCTCGTGACTGTACATAATTCCGAATTAATCAAAATCCTTAATCATATTGAACTTTTACGTTAGTACTTAAATTATAAATGTCTAAAAGATCGTGTTCACTGAGAGCATTAGCGTGAATATTCGAGTGGTGTGGACGTTGAGCCGAGCGTTACAAAGCTTTCACACCACTCGATGTTCGCGCCGAATGCTCGTTACACGCGAATGCTCTCAGTGGGACGCTCCTATTAAATTAAAATTCATAAAAACATTGATATTTTAGTAAAGGTGTCTCAGGTTTTTAATTTATGATAGTTTGCTCGGCTACTTGAATTGGCGTAGCGCGTTTGCGAGCATACATGTAAAATTATGAAATGGTGCGTGATTATGTGAATTGAAAAACACTATACTTGTTAACTAAACAATTCATATTTTCTTTGTGTAGTTTTTCAATAAACACCACAAGTTCAGTGCTAAAACCTCCACACAACCACGCGGCTAGGAATCGAAATTGAAATTTATGTTGACATAAGCGGTCGACGCGTTTGCTTTATCGATTTCGAAAATCGCTAACTTAACGTTACGCATCTTGACTAGGCGGTTAAAATTTTGAGAAAACAAGCGCTTGAAAGTAAAAAATTAAATCCTCGAACCTTAAACATTACGAATAAACCATGTCACATGTGAAATTTTCGAGTGTTTGATAATCAAAAATCGACTCGCTGTTTTGGACGTGGTTCTGCTGATGATGAACCAAATGGCTCTTCTGTAGCCCGTTATCCTCTGGTCCTGTATCTAATGAACAGCCGCTACTAATCTCTTCATTGCGTAGAGAATTGAATAATTCATCGCACTTACATTCATTAAGCGGGGTGATTCGTTGAACTTTAAGAGCCCTTAGAATCATTAGTGCTGGTCTGTTACTGAATATTTCAAGCCTTGGGCGCTTAGAATTGAATACTTTGAAGAGTAAATTTGTTTGCTATGTATTTTGATGAAACTATGAATTAATTAATTGATTTGGATAGTGACGATGATATAATCTTAACGTTGGAAATGTTGCGTACGTACCTATACCTACATAGGTCAGTTTGTAGGTATTTTGCTAGCAAAAGGCGGAAAATGAACGAAGTTTGGTTGTTTGTGTTTGGTTTTCACGGTACAATGCCTGAACTGATTGGAATTTTGGGGCAGAGATAGTTAGTAGTATCTAACTTGCACAGAAGATCAACGTCATAAAAAAAAAAATTGTTAGGTATAACAGGGTCTCCTTAGATTGATCAATGGTTTCATGTAACGGGGAACCCTAATACATAAAATAAAAATGGAGTAGGTTTTTTTGTAAATTATTTTGATTTCGCTGCTAGTAACTTTTAACCTGAAACTTTTAAAATAAACATGCAAGCAAAACAACTAAATAAGTTTGTTGTTTAAACTTTCCATGGACACTTTTGTCATAGAGCGAATCGTTGAAGCGCTATTTAAAAAGTAACAAATTTTGGCTAGTTTAATCCACCCGAATAAAAAAAAAAACATTGGGCAATGTCACACCAATTGACCTAGTCCCAAACTAAGCTCTAGGCTTGTACTATGGGTACTAGACAACGATATAAATACTTATAAAGAGAAATATACAACTTAAATACATAGAAAACATTCATGACTCGGGAACAAATATTCGCGCTCATCACACATATATCTGCCCTTACCGGGGTTTGAACCCGGGACCGTTTGCTTGGTAGGCAGGTTCACTACCAACTAGGCCAACGCGTGGTCAAATTCGTTCATTCATTCGAATTTTTACCCTCAATATCATTAAAGCTAAATTGTAAATTTTCCACCTTTTGTAGTACTACCCGACAGACCGGACCTACAGTTTTTAATTAGCGTTAAATCTGCTCCGCACCCCGCTTTAGTAGCGTCGGTATGAAAGCGAAATATGTGTCTGACGCTCAGCGAGTAATAGAAAATTATTCGGATGCTTCTGTTGCTCAAGAATTTCATAGAAAAATAACTGGTGTCGTGTACGAAAAATATAAAAAAGGTAAAGTAATTATCTTTTTATTGCGTCAAAACGGAAAGATCATGCAAACGCGTGGTTAAGACGTATGTTTTCAGGAAATATTGTACACGCAACAAACGAATGAGGATGTGTCAAGTATCCACTAGGAAAAGTTTTGGCTTTAGCGTAGTTAGGTAATAGTTTAATTAAATGATTGCTCACACGCGATCCGGGGCCGGTGATGCACGAGGATGTACCATCAAGGACTTTAAATGTTGATCCACCATATAACCTTGTCATAACGACAGCGTCATGTGGCAAGATATAAATTACATAAAAAATAATTGTTGATATTATGCGACAAGGTTTTATAGTGGTTCATCAATTAAAGTCAATGACCGTACGGACTGGTTACGGCAGTTTGCATTGATGTCCCTGGCTTATTGACTAAATTATGATCTCCATATTATTTTATGGCTGGGAGAAGGCATATGAACACAGGCCACCTGGTGGGAAGTGGGATCTGACCCATAGACATTTTCATTCTCAAGATTAAAATCTTAAAATTGAAATCTTAAGACCGCACATGGGTTGCCAACCCTAAGGACGAAAATGGAATGTCTCTATGGTAGTAATTTCACCGGTTGTCTTATCCCGATACAACAATCCGAACACTGCTGGGGTGTTCTTCTCTTAAAAACGGCGCTCGGTCGGTCGAACGAGTGAACGAGTGAACGCGCCACACCGGCAAGGTTAAGTAGTCCCGGCAGAGCGCACAAAACACATTTTAGCGCGTGCATTCTCAATTAGGCAGGGCTTCTGTCGATAAGATTAAGATCAAACGGCTGCGTAATTGAGAATATGCCACCAAATTTGCATTGTTCGTTGACATCTCTAATGACATTGGCGACTTCAAGCATATTTTTCTTGAAATGGGTCACAAATTAACGTACGTAGTACGGGTAGCACATGTGCCGTGCCGGATTAACCTTCCGTAGTGCCCTAAGCATTTTGGTGTGTGGTGCCCCTTGTGACCCGATGATTCATAGATTATTCACAGAAATTGGTAACTTTTGATTGGTCTCTAAGGTCTAAATGTATTTCGGGAGCTGGACCATTATTGGGATAATCAGTACTGATGGCATAATGCGGTGGTTGGTTCGTAATTAGCAAATCGATTCGAAAAACTATGGTTTCCGCGGGAATCCAAAATTGAATGTCTCGTTCTGAAACCGAAAGCGTTTTGTTTAGAAGTCCACAAAGCGATTGAAGCTTGCCACACACTGTCATTTTTCTTATAAGCTACATCGAGATTCCGATTTTCAAGTATTTTTCATTTTTGATCTGAGGTTTTGGTGCTCCCTGACTCATAATGCCCTAAGCAGCTGCTTACTTTGCTTAGCGGCTAATCCGGCACTGCACATGTATTTTCTCGCTTGTCACTCAGTACGTCTCTTTTGTTATAGACTAGATAGAATGCGAGATCCGAGCGACAAAAATATCTAGCCCTCCAGCACGGCTAGCACATGTTGTCCGCGACTTGTTTGTCGCTCGGATCTCCCTTTCTTTCTAGTCTGTAACAATAGAGACGCACTGAGCGACAAGCGAGAAAATTCAACTTGTGCTACCCTTACTCTGCACAAAAAGTCGCTTGTATGACTCTTTCATATTTATTCTGTGTCAATTTAAATGGCCAAAGATGTAAACAAATTAGTACTGTTTGACACATAACCTCAAATATTCATCGAGCGTGTTTTTATTTAATAACGTAAAATCTAAAGTTATTTAATCTCAAAGTTAATGTGATAGTAAAGATCAAGTGTATATCATTGCTAAGACCTCACTTGATCTTTAAAAGCACGTGATTATCGATGAATAATGGTAAATTGGTTCGTTTGGTTGTGTTTACATCTTTGCCAATTTCAATTGACACAGACTATACGTATTAGTTTTTAAGATACAGTAGAACCCGCTTAAGACGACGGGACCTAGCAAAAAAAGCGTCTTAAACGGGAAATCGTATTAAACGTGAAAATAAAACTAGTATTATTTCATGTACATACATTTACATGTAATTTGTATATTTTAAATGGAAGACACAAAAAAATATGTTTTTGTAAAAGTATATTAATAACAATTGTTTTACTTAAAGTAATTATTTATTTTAGTTTGACGTAACAATTCGGATGCATTTGTTATAATGGTCTAAGATCCGAATAGGTGAAGATTTGGACCGGGCTGTTTATTCGATAAAAAGTATTTTATATACAATTGAATACGCTAAATAATATGTGGCGAATATGTAGGCTGAAAAAAATCAGTCCAGTACTTATATCATTAAAAAATAATAAAAATGAACTTTTTTTTTAAATTGCAAATGTTTGTTTAATAGACAAATTACATACCAATCGAAAGTATAAAATATGCAAACGTTAGGTTTGGTGCAATAGCCTACCCAATAGCTTAACGGGAAAAAAATAGTCAAACTAACGTTTGCATATTCTATAGGCTTCATATTACTTTCGATTGGTATGTAATTTGTCCATTAAACAAGCTATTGTATTTTTTTTAAACAAAGTTGATTTTTAAATTTTTAATTAATTATATACAGGACTGAAATTTTTCAGCCTACCTTATCGCCTCATATTATTTAGCGTATTCAATTTGATATAAAATACTTTTCATCGAATAAACAGCCCGGTCCAAATCTTCTCCTATTCGGATCTCCTACTATAACAAGATTTTCAATCAAATTTAATTTATGAATCGCTTCTTCGCTTCTCTTCACTCCTCCCAACCTGCATTTTTCTTTAATATCTTCTCTGTTTGTTTTTTTTAAATGAGTGTGTATGAAATTTAAGATCGCTTTAGTCACAACACACAAACCTATCTGAACAGGCGGAGGTGTCGCTAGACTCGCGTCGCCTTGCGTAATAAATATTAGTACGATATGCTTAGTCGCAACTCTTTGTCTCCCGCGTACATAACTTGGTATTATGGTTTTAGGTGATGTATTAAGAGGGACGCGAGTCGTATTAACCGTGAAAAAATGTATGAAAACAGGCCTTAAGTTGCAGGGACCGGCAGAAAATGGCGTATTATGGGGGTTCTACTGTAATTATGTTCAAACATAATTAATGAATTGTTTATGAATTAAATGAATTGAATTGAATTAAAATTCTACGCAGTATGAGTCGTAGGAAAGTGATGTCAGCAATGATATGCATTTGATTAAATGCACCGGTTGTGGAACGGAAATATCAGTAGATTCATTAGCATACGAAGGATCTCGGTAAATTACATACCAAGTGATCCATTATAATCATAGTAATATAAGTCTTCTGTCAGCATATTTAAGTCTTAAATTTGATAAACAGTAGCGGACTACACAGCATTCAAAGTATTTAGAAAAAATAGGATATACAGTATTTATAAAAAACGAGTTAATTAGCAAAAAAACCTAATTAGTATAGGCATAATTCGGATCTTGTTTAACGCATTATATTTTCGTATAACGGCATATTAAACAGACTAAATCCTGTTTACGGTAAATAATGATAATATGGCTTACAATTTATGTTACACTGAATGTGTGTATCTGTGTTATCTCTGAAATAAATAAATAATGAATACAGGGTAGTGATTCTCTCAACAAGCAAAGGTGGTCGTTCGCTCGAGTGAAGGTCCAAGCGGCGAGTTTAAGTAGTCCCGACTCCCGACAGAGCGAACAAAACACATTTTAGCGCGTGTATTCAATTTGGCAGCATGACTTCTCGAACGTATAAGGCTCCCTAATTGACAATGCACGCGCTAAAATGTGTTTTGTTCGGTCGGACGGGACTACTTAAACTCGCCGCTTTTATTCGCTCGTCCGTCCGACCGGCCGCCGTTTTTTGAGAGAATAACACACCAGCTTACATTAAAGACGAGATTATATTATAATACTGTAAAAAAACAAAAAAACAATATAGTTTGTCGCCAGACAACAGTTTAATAAATCTATATTTTCAAAGTGAATTCATTGATCTCTTATTGTACAACGACAATGAAAGGAGACTGATGAACATTCGGTAAATAAGTAGTGTTGATTCAACGAGAATCTACACTGCCACTAGCCTTATTTTCCTTACCTACTACGAAGTTTGCAATGGAAATCTGTTACGACTTTAAGTTATCTTGAAAGAATTTGTCAAACATAATGCCACTGTGACACAGTTCTATGGTAGATCTGGGTTCTATTATGCCGAGTATACATTTAGATTAAGTAAGTAAACTTCAAAAAAATGTTCTATTTTTTACAAAAAAAAAATCAAAAGCATAAATCTTGTTTATGAATATAAACATTGTATAAAAACAAACACACACATAAGTACCAACATAGTAAAAATGCAAATTCAACTATATTAATGCAACCACCGCGTTAAAAGACTGGAGCTAAATCTAAGCTCTCATTATTTTAATTTCCATACAAACCCCAGCTTACTTTATACCTGTACTTTGGTGTAATAGATTGAGAGTTCGAAATCGTTTAACATAAGCTGGCTGGATAATACGGTTTTTTTTTACCTGGTTTGAACAAAGATGCTCATACAGCCAGAAAGCGGAAATAGCTATGACGGGAAGTGATTTTTACTTTTTTAAATCGTTTTCGCTGTGGTATTAACGGAGTTGAAAAACAGATTTACGTAAATTGAGCGTGTTATGAGTGTTTTTAGGGTTTCGTACCAAATACTGAAAAACTGCACCGTTATAATATGACTATTTGTTAATTGTCCGTTTATCCGTCTGTTTGTCAAAACCCTTTTTTTCTAATGATTAAAAATATGGGGCTAAAATTTGGAAAATCATCATAAGTATTTATTAAGAAAGCAAAATATTCAGTCAAGTCAATTCAGAAGTATCATTTAAAAGTTTTCGTGTTATAAAGGCTAATTATTTTATTTTTTTCATGGATGATTATTACACTCAATGCATAAACGTGAGGTGAGACTCAAAGAAGAATGTATATAAAATCCTTTATTATACAAACGGGAAAATAACAAATAGCAAAATTGACAGAAACACAAAACGTATATACAAAGAACTTATCCCTATAAGGGATTCCTTTCAGTTAACCTTTGAGCGATTGGGAAATGTTTGTAAAATCAAATAGCCCAACGTATAATAGCGAAAGGGACTAGATGGTTCTTATTATTACGTATGTAATATATATATATAAAACGCAAAACTGACTGACTGACTTAGATATCAATGCACAGCCGAAACTATTGTACCTAGAAACTTGAAATTTGGTACAGGGGTTCCTTTCTTGATATAAGTGAGCACTAAGAAAGGTAAGAAAGGATTTTCCGAAAATTCATCCCCTAAGGGCTTACTGACAATCAACGCACAGCCCAAACCGCTGGGTTTAGAGATTCCAAATTTGGCAAGTAGGTTCCTTATGAGGTCTAGGGGTGCAATAAGAAAGGATGTTCCGAAAATCGACCCCCAACGGAAAGAAATAGGGGGAGTAGCGGGAAACTAATTCTACGCGTATGAAGTCGCGGGCGTCCTCTAGTATTAACCAGGCCCACTGTGCACTAGGATGTACATCAGTAAGGCAATTTAATTTGAGCTGTATTGCAATGGAAATAAAGATAATACCTTCATAAACTGAAAATGGCATTATAGAACAAACGTAATTGAACTTTATTGCGGTGCCGGTAGGTTCAAAATCCTACTTACAATGGTTGTCCTTATGCGATTAAATAACCAATTTAAAGTACTAACATTAAATAAATATGAGCTACATATTTCTATGATCGTTTGAGGTACTCACACTGCGTGCCCTCCTTGGCTCCGAACTCCATGAGCATCTTGGCCAGCTGCCGGTTGTTGGCGAGGACCGCCACATCCAGCGGCGACAGCCCGTCGGGGTTGAGGCTGAGGAAGACAGATCCTTAAAATAATAGCTAATGCTAAAGTCAACTTTATACGCTGCACAATTTTGTACCTTGTCGGCTTACTGCATTTGACAGAATAGTGCAGCAGTTCAAAACAAATGAAATCCATGAGTATTTGCAAATGCCCGCAATAAAACAAAAAGTTACCACAATAAGCTTGAAGTATTACAAGAGGCTGGATAGACACTCGCCCAGAACTTGTTTAACCGATTCAGTGCGGATGACACGCCAGGCGTGTCATCAAATGTTTTTAACGTGTGGCGGATGACACGCTGGGCGTGACATCATATTCTATGGCATCGTCGTAATAGAACGCGATTGCACGATCATCGCGTTCTATTATGACGATGCCTATGGCGTATGGCACGCCTGGCGTGTCATGAAATAATTGTTCGCCGTCACAGCCAAAAGTTTTCGAAAATCGAAGACGCAACGAATCGGTTAAGGACCAATATCTAAGTCGTCTGAAGAGGCAACCCCTAATGCTTGCCATAGATAAATAATCAAGAACCTCCGGTCATTGGACTTCAGATCTCCAATGCCAATAAGCTCACAGAGAAGATTTGTTTATAGTCCTTGGTCTGATTGCAAATGAACCAGAGAAAAAAGACAAAATAAAATCAAATATTGTCCCTTTACTTTCTCAAACTCGTATCTGATCGAATAGTTAGATAGGAAAGTAGTCTTTATTCTATAGGGAACAGGAGTGCTTTTCCTGTCTAACTACTCGATCAGATACGAGGTTGAGAAAGTAAAGGGACGATATGGCGTTAACGTGACAAAGTATTAAAGAGTGCAGCTAAAGTATTAAGGCTGACAGTACAGGGTGAGTAATCCAAATAGTTCAATATGGGAAACTTGGAAACTATAAGATTTAGGATAATCTGTGCTTAAGAAACAAAGTCTTGATTTTGGAAAAGGACAAACTGCATTATGAAAAATACAAGCGCGAATTTTTAGAGCCCCCTTCTTTTATGAAGTCGGTTAAAAACAACAAAGGTAGGAAATAATTGGGAATGGCACTCAGTAGTTTTGTTTTTTTTTTATACTGAATTCCCTATTGAAATTGCTTACCCTGTATTTTTTTAAATGTAATAATTCTCATGTGTTTTTTTATTCCTCGTAAAATTGTGTAGTGTTATCGTGTATGTATAGAAATAATAATACATACATATTTAAAATTTTATATCCTTTAACCATCATAAAAATATATCTCTTGTGAAATAGCAATACCTAATAATGAACAAAAAGACCGGTAAACATATATTTGCAGTTTAAACGCGACATTTATAAAGTGCTTTGTGATGGCAAAAATCCTCGTCCGCATACAAACATTCTGGGCCTCCTACTTAATTTTTAAGTAATTGCAATTGTCAAGTTAGTAGTAGTAGTAGTAGCTATTATAATGTAAACAATAGGGGTAAAGACAATGTGGAATGGAGGCTCTGGTTGACAGTCACTTGACATGACAACA